>JBBGZY010000285.1:5800000-7043333 GCA_037952925.1 Lithobates clamitans
AATGGATCTTTTTTGAGTTTAGCAAAAGACTTTATGTGTTTTCTTTTAAATCATTGATTTTACACACAATGTTAAATTAACAAGGGACAACAATCTCATTGAGTTTTAAAAAAACACACCAAAAATACATTACTAATGTTAAGAATGTTCAAGTGGTAAGTCTTGAAAAAAAAAAATATACTTAAACAAAAACGGTGCTTTGGGTTAACTTTATCTAAAAACTAAAAAATAATCACTAGAAAAAAAAAAAAAAGAATAATGGGTTCTTTGTGGTAACTTTACAAACCTAAAAAAAAAAAAAAAAAATAAGGGAAAAAGTATTATTAGTATGGAAACATTGTTTATAAAAAGCATACTATATCATTCATGAGATCAAAGAGAAAAAGAATTCAGAAATCAGTTTGGGAGAACTCTGATTATGAACAGCAAAACACCTTCGTTCTTTAGAGCATTCGTAAAGAAGAAATAAAATGCGCTGCATTCAACGATCACAGATTTTGCAGCGTGATGAATGTGCTACCTACAATACGAACACTAGTTTTACTAGACCGAGTGCTTCCGTTTAGTTTTTGCTTATGAGCATGCGTCATTTTTTTGTCCGTAGGACTAGCATACAGACGAGCGGACTTCGGGGTCCGTCGTAGTTACGACGTAAAGATTTGAAGCATGTTTCAAATCTAAAGTACGTCGGATTTGAGGCTAAAAAAGTACGTTGAAAGTCCGAAGAAGCCCACACATGATCGGATTACCAGCCAGCTTTAGTCCGTCAGCGTCCGTTGGACTTTTGTAGACGAAAAGTCCGACCGTGTGTACGCGGCATAACTTGTAGTTTTAGCTGAACACTGTGAGCAGGAAGCACTGCACTAACTTGTAGTTTTAGCTGAACACTGTGAGGAGGACGCACCATACTAAGTTGTAGTTTTAGCTGAACACTGTGAGCTGGATGCACTGCACTAACTTGTAGCCTTAGATGAACACTGTGCAGAGCTCACAAAAAAATAACTTGTAGGTTTAGCTGAACACTGTGAGGAGGACGCACCACACTAACTTGTAGTTTTAGCTGAACACTGTGAGCAGGACGCACTGCATTAACTTGTAGTATTAGATGAACACTGTGCAGAGCTCGCAAAAAAATAACTTGTAGGTTTAGCTGAACACTGTGAGCAGGACGCACCACACTAACTTGTAGTTTTAGCTGAACACTGTGAGCAGGACCCACTGCACTAATTGTAAATAGTCTAGCTGCCTGACTGTGGTACTAATAGGATCAAAAGAACACCAGCAATTTTCTTCAGGTAGCTGTAAGTACTGTAATAAGACAAGCCTGCCTGTCAGTAAGAAGATAACAGGAACGGATCTAGCTAAACTGAATACAGTGTGTATATATATATATATATATATGCAACACCTGGAATGCATATATATACACAATACACTGTAAGTGCAGCTAACTCACTGATTGTCCTGCCTAATCTATCTAACTCAAATGAAATGACACTGTCTCTCTGTCTATCTATCTCTCTTTCAACGCCGGAACACACACTACACAGGGCCGCCGTGTAGGCAGCCTTATATAGTGTGGGGCGTGTTCTAAACCCCCTGAGCCATAATTGGCCAAAGCCACCCTGGCTTTGGCCAATTACAGCTCTCTCTACCGACGGCGCTGTGATTGGCCAAGCATGCGGGTCATAGTGCATGCTTGGCCAATCATCAGCCAGCAATGCACTGCGATGCCGCAGTGAATTATGGGCCATGACGCGCCACACGAATTTGGCACGAATAACGTTCAGAATTCGGCGAACGACCGAACGGCCAATGTTCGAGTCGAACATGGGTTCGACTCGAACACGAAGCTCATCCCTAATCACAATCTTGGCAACCCGTGATTAATTCAAAAAGACCAACTAAAAGATTTGTGGATTCCCCAGTGGGGCTTTAAAACAGCACAGTACAATGTTACAAAAATCATTGATATTGATGTTGTAAAGACAATTTATTGACAAAATGTCCAATAATGTCATGTACTTATACAAAGTCTGATCCAATGATGAATACAAGTTACATAAACGGTAAAAATGCAGTTATAATCCATAAGGCGGTAAAAGTGCATTGACAAATCATTTACATTACATAGTACAGTAAAATACAGAAGCCCCTACGCGTTTCGACCTGTATGCGGTCTCTTCAGGGGGCACATTTGAATCTATAAAAAATATAGTACAAATATTCAGAATTATAAAGATTCAGGAAACACTGTTACTCTCACAGGAAGCCGGACTTCGGTCTGCAAAATGTAAACAAAATGGCGCGGACGCACTTCCGGTCCGCGGAATCACAGGCAAAATGGATGCCAATCGAAAATTCAACAAGGGGACACCGCACACTATATAAGGATGGGAAGACACAGTACAGGTCACGCTCCTGTAGACGTCCTAACGACGAAACGCGTAGGGCGTGGCCTAATCTGTGCTTCCCAAACATCACCTATTATACCAGCGCTGAAGGACATTGTGACGCTTTTTTACTACCTCGCTTGATTTACATTATAAAATTGTGAGTACCTTTCTATTTTGGTTAATAAACCTTCTAAAAACTATTTTACGCTATGGGTACTCCCTCTCTCTTTGCATATGATACACCACAATCCTGAGCCCGCCAGCGAACGCCATACAGTGGCATATAACTGTAACCGCCTGATACCCCTGCAGGGGTGAAGTGATCTGGTGAGTGGCTGCACTTTCAGAATAAGGATATA
The DNA here is from genome assembly GCA_037952925.1 of Lithobates clamitans. NCBI lineage: Eukaryota > Metazoa > Chordata > Amphibia > Anura > Ranidae > Lithobates > Lithobates clamitans. Next base: position 5,802,756 of record JBBGZY010000285.1, read on the forward strand.
TTGAAGAGTTACTTTCACCACACCACAAGATACTGCACAAGATATATGTTAAGAGTTTGACAACAGATGTATTACACATAAGGACTTTTTTGAATTTCACCAGCACGTTTGCACTGTATTAGGAGGGATCCTGATATTGTTTATTTCCATTTATTCCCTTCACCAGGAGCAAATCTCCCACACCTCCCCCTCCCTCTTCCCTGAAGCCCCCCCCACCCCCTCCCTCCCTCTCCACCCCCCCCTCCCCTCTCCCCCCCTCCCCCCCCCTTCCCTTCATGTTTTCGGAATATTTACCAGCAACACCATATATGGGATTTGATATTGGTTTTGGTTTATATATTTAAAGTTTGTTGTATCACCTATGATTGTACAATATCTATCAAGATTTTAATAGATCATTGATTCGATACACGCACGGTATTGCTTACACTTAGGCACCCAGATATTTATATCCAATTTTGCACTGAGTAACCTTTATGCAGGTAGGGAATCATTCAACCAATAGGAACAGCGCCAAACCCTTCTACCATTTCTAATTAAGAGCAGCAAATGGGATGATAGAACCATTGTCAAAGAGGTGATGAGCTCTCATCGGGCGTTCCGTGTCAGCGTTCGTTACATTATTTCTCAATACACCCGGTGGAAAGTCAGGGTTGCCATTCAGGGGGGTCATTGGTCCTTGTGTGGGTGTTATTTTGAGTGGAATGTGTTTCTGGAGCTATTTAGCGTAGGTCCTATGAGCGGATTACTTAAAGAGGAGTTCCACCCAGGGGGGCCGTCCAAAAAAAAAAAATTAAAAGTCAGCAGCTACAAATACTGCAGCTGCTGACTTTTAATTGGACACTCACCTGTCCCTGGGTCCAGCGATGCGGGGGATCGAAGCCCCGCTCGTCTCCCCCCTCCGCTCGTTGGCGCCGGCATTTCAACTGTGGGCGCCGGGCTGTGGCTTCACAGCCTGGCACCCACTGCGCATGCGCGAGTGGCGCCGTGCGCCGTGATTGGCCGCTCAATCACCTGGGACCTGTAATGGGTCCCAGATGATTGACAGGAGGGAGGGAGCAGAGCGGAGCCCTTCCTGTGCCGAGGAGGAAGTGATGTCACCAGCCCAGGCTAAGGGACAGGCAGACTACGAGGGACCACCTAGCAACAGGCATTTAGAGGTAAGTGAAAAAAAAAAAATATCCAAATGTTTTTTTGTTTTTGTTTTTTGAATTTTTACAGGTAGTTTTGTTTTTTGGGTGGAACCCCACTTTAAGTATTCCCTGGGAATAGCCTTGCTGTTAATCCACGGAACATTGGATAGAGGGATATTGGCATATGAGTCTTTCAGAGTGATCCAATCTTCAGTGCGAGTATGTATGTGCCAGTCTATTAGTCTAGTGATATGGCACGCCTCATAGTATTTATGGATATCTGGTAAGCCTAGTCCACCTTTAAGTTTCAGAAGGATCATTCTATCCCAGCTGATTCTTGAAGGTTTGTGGGCCCATATAAAGTTTCTGCAAAGTCTTTTATAAGTTTTAAAGAATGTTGGTGGTAAATTGATTGGGACTGTTTGCAAAATGTACAATACCTTAAGATGGCTATTCGCCCAAACCACGAGAATTGCCCTGAAGACCATTTGTTAAGATCATTTCTCATAGTTTGGAGTATTGGAGAGTAGTTTTATCATATAAATCCGGTAGGTTGGATGGAATTTGGATGCCTAGGTATGTAAGTGTAAGGGAGTGAGGGGCCCAGCAAAAGGGGAAGGTAACTTGGCATTGAGAGACTATCGCTGGTGGTAGAGAGATGTTGAGGGCCTTGGATTTTGAAAAATTTATTTTCAAATTGGACAGTTTATGAAAAAGGGTAAAGTCCTTCAATGAGTTAGGTATCGTGATTAAAGGATTGGAAAGAAAAAGGAGAATGTCGTCTGCATAAGCCGCTAGTTTGTATTGTTTGTGTTTGATTTAGATGCCATTTATATTGGGGTTGGTCCTAATTTTGTGTAATAGGGGTTCCAGGGAGAGTAAAAAGATGATTGGGGATAGCGGACATCCCTGCCTAGTGCCATTGGAGACGGAGAAGGCGTCCGACAGGTGACCGTTAACTCTAATTCTGGCTGTGGGTGAGGCATAAAGTGTTAGGATTTTTGGATGAAATGTGCCGGAAATCCCATAGCCTGTAGTACTGCAGTCATGTAGTCCCAAGCCACCCTGTCGAATGCCTTCTCCGCATCAAGGAATAGGAAGAAGCCTTGTTTGGAGGATGTTGATAGCCAATTATGGAGGTTGATAGCTTTTATAGTGTTATCCCTAGCCTCCCTGCCAGGGATAAATCTGACCTGGTCTAGAGAAATCAAATTGGAAAGGAGCGGGAGAATTTGGTTGTCAAGAATTTTGGCATAAATCTTCATGTCGACATTGAGGAGAGAGATAGGCCTGTAGTAGGATACCAATGTCTCATCTTTGCCTGGCTTCGGTATGAGTGTGATGTGTGCTTCTAGTAAGTCTTTATTTACTTGGGAAGAAGATGAAATATCATTGAAAGTCTTGGCGAGGTGAGGAGTCAGTATTTCTTGGAAAGTTTTATAATAACTCACAGTCAGACCGTCTGGGCCTTGGCTTTTGCCTGGTTTAAGTTGTTTCAGCACTGCTGTGATTTCGTCTGAACTAATGGGGCAGTCTAGGCGCTCCACGTCTGCTGGGGTGATAGATGCTGGGCAATATTGGGATAAAAAGTCTCTTATTGCTATCTGTTTTTCTGTATTAGGACCTGTCTCCCTAGAGGAGGGTAGGTTATATAAATCTGAAAAATAACTGACAAATTGGTTGGCAATATCTGCGGAAGCGGTGAAATGTGTACCTGAGGAATCTTTAATTGTGTGTATGGTGTTCGATGCTTTCTTAGATTGTAACGCTCTGGCTAATAATTTTCCAGATTTATTTCCAAATTCATAGAACAGTTTTTGTGTTAAAACATATTTGCGTTTCAAGGATTTACCTAATTCTTCCAGGAGCTCCTCCCTAGCTTTTATTAAGTTAATCAATGATTTTGTAGCTAGTGAAAGTTTATGAGCTTTTTCCAGAGCATGGATTTTTGCATATAGGGCCTTAAGGCGTTCTCGTTTGAGTTTGTAGTTGTTAGCATTTAGAGAAATAATTTCTCCACGTATTATACATTTATGTGCAGCCCATATGCTGGATTGTTTTGATTCCCCAGGAACATTTTCCGCAAAATATTGTGTAAGGCAGGTGTTCAGTTTTTGGGTGATTTCAATGTCTGTTAGGGTTGAGTTGTCAAGGCGCCAAATTCTATTTCTAGTTCGTATTGTTGGAAAGTCTAGGGTAATGGAGACTGGGCTATGATCAGAGATAACCATTGGGTCAATGGAGGCCTTTGATAGTAACGGTAGGTCATTCTGTGATATAAAGAAATGGTCAATTCTTGTGTATTTGTTGTGCAGTGATGAGTAAAATGTGAAGTCCCTCTCGTTTGGGTGTAGTGTTCTCCAAGTGTCATGTAAGGTTAGTTCCTGGAGATGTTTTTTGATGAATTTAAGGGCTCTCTAAGGCATGGATGACAACCCTGTGGACGAATCTTGAGAGGGCGAGAGTGCCACGTTGAAATCTCCTCCAACAATGAGGATACCAGAGCAAAAGACGGTTAGTAAATGAAGGGTTTCACGGAAAAATAGGACCTGATTTTTGTTTGGTACGTATAAGTTAGCCAAGGTAATGGGTTTGTTATGAAGGGTTCCTTTGAGGAATAGGTATCTGCTGCATGTGTCTCTTTTAACCTCTGAGACTTGTAAGGGACAATTTTTTGCAATCAAAATCGATACACCTTTTGTTTTCGCTTTTTTGTTGGATGCATGATACACAGTAGGGTAATGATGGTTGGAGAGTTTTGGGATTCTGTTGGAGCGGAAATGAGTTTCCTGAATGAAGGCTATCTGAGTTTTACAATTTCTCAATGTGTGTAACAGTTGAGATCTTTTTTCGGGTATATCAAGTCCGCGGATATTTAGGGAGCAAAGTTTCACCCTGGTGAAGGGTGAGGACATGGTGTGATTTTTGAATGTTAGGAATTCGAGTGAGGGAAGGGGGAGTCCGAGTGGGTTTATGGAGATATTAAGTTACCAACTTAAATGTAAGTGAGCAGTGGTTGTGTTATCCATCTATAAAGAGGAGCTAAATTAGAAGGGGGGGGGGTATTTAACTAACCTCCTCTGCTTTATAGAGGGGGTGATATGTACGGTGTGAGGGCAGTGGAGTTTGACCTGGAGTCAGGTCTAAACTGCTTCACTGTACCATATGGGGGTTGGCAACTGTCTAGCACTGTAGATACGTTCAACCGCAAGTAGGTCTGCCGTTGCCAGTTCTAGAGGTGTGCCAGTGGAGGGTAGTGCTTATGAAAATAAGTTGAGGAAGATCCATTGTGAGAGACAAGACATAGGATATGTGAAATCCAAAAATATGGGAGGTCATGTGTATTAAAATAGTGATGATCAGGGGACACTCCTCCGGCCCCCCACCCCCAAGACCCAGGCGTGGGACCAAAGGAACACCCAAGAGGTAATACGTTAGGGATGGGTGAGATAGACATCAGTCAATATAGACTAAATGATTGTAGTGATTGTGGGAGAATGTGTTTGTGGGCACAAAGGTGTTATTATTAATGGCCGAACAGGGAGGAGTGGTTACCTATGAACTTCAAGGTCCATGCTATATTTAAGCATATAAGAGCTATATTAATCCACTAAGTCCGGTAAACACAGTATCAAATGAAACATATATTGTAATACGAGCAATGAAAACGAAAACAAAAGAAAACAATTGGAAACCAATATAACAGTGCAATCGATGCCGATGTCTGTAGAGTTGCTGCTCACTGGGCATCAATAGTTCTAATAGTATCTTGGATGGGACAGTGTATAGCAATATTCCTTTGCTTAGCAGCCGGCTGTCCAGCTTGCTGTCTTTGCCTACCATAATGTCCACTGTGAGATGTTTAGCAAGGATCATTTTCATGTGTGTGTGCCTACCAATTATGTTAGATTCAGACCCATGTGAAAGAGTGGTTCTAAACAAACTTGTTTCCTATTGTAGGAGCCTTGGTCTCTGATGTACGGTTGAAAGTTTAAAATGTGAGGTGCGTTAGCACTTCCTTGCAATACAGGTAGGCTAGTTCTTTCATTTGAATATTATAGTATGATGGAATGAGATCAGTATCCTACCGTGTCATCATATTATCATTCATACCAATATCACCAGTGACATCTGGTAACGTGCTGTATGTATGTGTGTGTGGGGGGATGATGTCCTGTTAGTTGAGCCTGCTATGCAAATGCCCATAATGTGTCGCTTGTGATGCTATGTGACCAAATCTCTTATCACCGAATGTTTTTAAGGTGAAGGGGCCGTTCACAGTCTCGTGTATACATGTCTATTGAAGGTCGGGGTTGTAGGATTTACAAAAGCATGTATGTTGTTGTGTTTTAAGATGGATTGCAGTGATTGACTGGTAGGGTGTAGAAGATTTCGTAAGGTACTATGAGGCAATAATGAGGTATACTGTCTGTATGTATTAAACAAAAATATTAAGCTATTGCCAATATATGCCAATATACTTAATGTGAATAACCAGATGGCGAGATCCTATGGCACACAAGGACTGATAAATTGTTATGGGATAGAGTAGAGGATAAGCGTGGTCTAATGAGGTGTAAGCTGGGTGTCTCCTATAATAACATACTCAGTAATCTGTGTACAAGTGCATTCGTTATACATTACCAAAGTCCAGTATAAGACCGATCAGCTTAAAGACAGTGTAATACATCTAATCTATTGGTGTAACCGCATTGTCCTGGAAGAGTTAAAGGCAGACAATCTTGGCAACATCTGGGCTGGTCTTGAGGTGTAGGAGACCGTCGAGGACGTTGAGTAGACATCAGGTAGGTATCGAAAGAAACCAGAGTCCATCAATCACGCGATGAGTCAGACAGATCCTCATGCATAGGGATTATGCGTGGCGGCATTATGAAGGGAGAAGGGGGAGGGAGGGATGCTTGTATAGAACTTCCATGCAGTGTCACAGTGCATATTGCCAGGGTTAATTCTGAGTGTTAGCCCTCTATTCTAATTAGCTGAACAGGGCATATATCAAACTTGTAAGGAGTCTGTGGATAGCAGTTAAGAGATTTGTGTCCCCTTAGTGTGCTGTGCATTGTAAGTGATTTAAGATAGCTGCATCCTGGAATATTCTTATCGGCTGCAAAGAAGGCTGGATATGCACGTCAGTTGGGAAATAATTAACTTCTGCAGATCTTGGAGTCAACTTAACATATTTCAAAATATCGAGGTAACATTCTAGTACAGAGATTGTAAAGACATAGTCTTAAAACCAACCAACGTGAGTTAACAAATATAGCCTTTGCAGACTTTCGAAAAACGGAATCTTAGCCTGAGCCGGACGAGAAACCATCCGTGTGGTACTCTGCTAAAAGGGTAGTGTTAGACATCCCTTCTGGCTCTTCGAGAGCGCGGGGAGCCTGATGGGCTGTATCCGAACTGTGAGTCGTGGCGTGCAGCATGTGTCCTGGAGCCTGATGGCGATCTTCTCCTGCTGTAGCGTACAGCCTGCGCTTCCATCGGTTCTTCTGAAGGTTTGTGTCTTCTGACAGCAGCATGTTGGAATTCAGCATACCAGTTAGGGGCATCCACTAAAGGGATGTCCAGGCTATGACAGAATTGTGGCATATCTTCAGGCACCCTCAGCATGGTCGTCCAGCCCAGATGTGTAGCGGACAAACAAAATGGGAATTTCCATCTGTATCTTATTTCATTAGCTTGTAGTACCTCAAGAAGGGGTTTTAGATCGCTTCGGTGCTGAAGGGTGATGCCGGACAAATCCTGAAAGATCTGGATCTGTTGACCATCGTGTTGAAGTTGGGATTTGTCTCTCGCCTGTCGCAGGATTTCTTCCTTTAATTTATAGTCTACAATGCAGCATATAATGTCCCTGGGTGGATCTGTTTCTCTTCCCTTAGGGCGCAGGGCCCTGTGTATTCTTTCCATCTCAATGTGCATTTGACGAGGTCTGTTTAACAGGCCGTTAAAGAGGTTGGTAACTGCCAGCAGCAAATGCTCAGTATCAATAGCCACAGGCATGCCTCTGATCCTGAGGTTATGGCGGCATCCGTGACTATCGAGGTCTTCCACGTGCCGTTGTACTTCTCTTAGCTGCAATGTGTGTGTGTCGAGCTTCCTCGTTACCTTGCAGAGGACTGTGTCGTGTTGGGCCGTGTTTTTTTCCACTTCAAGTACCCTGTCACTTAGTGAATGTATATCCAGACGTAGGTCCGCAATGGCGGCCGACAGAGTGTCCTTGATGTCAGCGGTAATTGTTCTCAGATTGTGTATGCTGAGATGGGATTGTGGAGGGTTATCCTGGACTCCTGTTACCACAGAAGGTGATAGGAGCGGTGCTAGCCTGGGTCCCGACATCTGTGTTCCAGATAAATATAGAAAGGTCTTTCGAGCCACAAATGGGTTAATGCCTCTAGAGTGAATGTCCTAATGAAGGCAAGCAGCAAACACTAACCACGTTTCATATCCGTGTAAGTGATAAAATAAAAAAAAACTGTGTCTGCGCTAAACCAAGGATCAGTAACAATGTGCAAAAAGCAAATATGAACATAAAAATTACAAGTAATAAATATAATAATCATATGTGATATCAATCGGTGATAAACAATTAAAGTACAACATACATAAAATATAAACTAAACTATGTCTGAAAAAGCATGGAGATGCTGACCTCCAATTTGCTCAAATATCACATAGTCCAGTTCCACAAACTGGACTATGTGATATTTGAGCAAATTGGAGGTCAGCGTCTGCATACCCTTTAGAGCCGAGGAGTGGCTCCCATGCTTTTTCAGACATAGTTTAGTTACTGTGTCACACGCTTAGAGGTGAGTGCATTTGCTGTTGGGGGTCACTGGAGAGCACTGAAGCATGCTTTATATCCCTGTATACACGATTTTGGATGAGCACGATGGATAACACTGATGATGGACATTATATCTATGCACTTTGAGTTCTGTCATTTATGAATTTTGTGTTTATGAACTTTATGAAATTTTTATATCACTTTATTGGATAAGTGAATACACCTTTGATACTTTTATGAGCACTTGGACTTTATATTTTATGCATGTTGCACTTTAATTGTTTATCACCGATTGATATCACATATGATTGTTATATTTATTACTTGTAATTTTTATGTTCATATTTGCTTTTTGCACATTGTTACTGATCCTTGGTTTAGCGCAGACACAGTTTTTTTAATTTTATCTGTGTTCCAGATGTCTGTGAGGGACTGTGGCGGGACGGCGCAATGTTGCTCCGCTGCGTTCTAAACATCTCCGGGATGTTCTGGCTTATACTCCCTGTATGTTCGCAGGGAGAGTGGGACCTCGAAGTAAATGAGTTCCGGGATGATGTCCCCATCTTCCAGAGTATAATTAGAGATAGTTGGGGTGAGTTATCCTCCTGTGATGATGATAAAAGAAAGGCAATGGTGGGAGCTAAGCAATCAAGCAGCCATCTTCCTGTGCAGCCAGACCGCGCCCCTATGCTATACACTGTTGATTTCTCGTCCCCTATGTAAACAGTATATTCTTTCCTGGCTTACTTATTTCCAAGGTTTTACTTGTTTACACCCAGACATAAATATGGATCTCAGGGGCTCCTTTTCCTCCCCTTGTTCCCCACTTATTTTCTCCGCCTATTACAGTGCCGTACATCAGCAATCATATGGGGCATGGTCCATCCTCGTCTCCCCCGTCCAACCCTTTGAGCACCTAAACTACAAGGAGGTCTATGTCTCCCTAACTTTACTAAATACTATTATGTGGCCCAATTGGCTCCTCTACTAAAATTTCACCCCACTACCGAAAGCCTCCTCTGGGTGCCCCTCCTTTGGCTCCATACCTCAGATTGTTGGACCTTAAATAACCCTATTACTCGTCATCCCCTTACTCTTTGAGACCACTTCAAAACTCGCCATACCCTTCAATCAACTTGTAACCCCTAAGGACCCCAGTCATATCCCATTTGGAAATGTGCTTGCAAAAGTTATCTGCATAGGAGAGGTCTAATTTCGGCTCTATACTCCCTTCTCTTAGGATCCTATACTACTACTCTCCCTCCTTATACTACCATGTAGGAAAGGGACCTTGGCATTGCTCTTGGCCCAGTAGATTGGTCCTTCATCTGGCAAGACACAAAATCATTCTCTCAAAATATCATAGCTTTGGAAACCAATGTTAAACTTTTATCCCGCTGGTACTTCGTTCCCACCAGGATTGCAAAATATGTACCACAGTACCCCCCTTCCTGTTTTTGGGGCTGATCCTGTTACCCACCTGCACATTTGGTGGCACTGTCTCATAGCTAAAAGCTTTTGTATTAATATTTTTAATATCTGGGGGGCATGACTTGACCTCGCTGGAAGATGGCCGCTTGAAGCCAGAGCTCCCACCGCTATACAAGTCTCCGCCACTCTCCTCAGGAGGTAAAAAAACACCCACTAGACCACCCCAGACCAGCGATCGAACATGGGGGCAGCTTCCCACAACTCCTCCACCACCCGCTCATGCTCTCCACACAAACAGCATGAAGGACTGAGCTGTTCCAGAATCAGAGGAGTAACATGGCAGCTTCCCGCCGTGGACAGACACAGACAGCTGCCCCACCACTGACTGCTATGCAGCTTGCGCCCTCTGCATCGGGACAAGGGGAGAGTAGTGAACCTCCCCAACAGCACCTTAGCCTCAATGACCTTCGCACCATAGCTGCTGACATAAAGAATACTCTGTCAGCAGCTATCTCTGAGTTGCGCAAAAACATACATGCGATAGCTGACAGAGTCCATGAAGTGGAGAAGGTTACTGCTCTCCATGATACGGTCCTCCGCCGAGTGACACACAAGGTAGACACCCACACCCTCCAGTTGAGAAACCTCCAGCGTCACATGAAGGATCTAGATAACAGGGGCAGGCGCCATAACCTGTGGCGGCCTGTCAGAATCAGTGGAAGAAGAACAGCTCACTGCCACTGTTACGAGCCTATTCAATGATCTCCTTGACCGGCTTGCCCACACGGCCATGGGGATGGAAAGGATCCATTGTGCCCTTAGGCCTAAAGGGAGAGACACTGATCCCCTAGGGATATAATATGCTGCCCTGTGGACTTGTGGACTGAAAGAGGAGATACTCCGCAAAGCCAGGAATAGAATACAACTCTCTTATGGGGCAGATATTCACATGTACCAGGATCTCTCCAGCATCACACTGCAAAGATCTGAAGCCCTTGCTCGACACCCTCTGCTCCAGGGGCATCCACTATCGCTGGAAGTTCCCCTTCTGTCTCTCTGCTTCCACCCAGGGCCATACAGTGCTACTGTGAGTGCCAGGAGACCTTCAGCTCTTCTGCAACACCTTGGGCGTTCCTGTTATAGACGTCCCAAACTGGTACGCTGAATCTCGCTGTACCCCCATGAGAAGAGCCACGCATCATGAAGAACCCATGGAAACACAAGACACCCGGTTCCGCAGGCACCGTTCGTTTTTGTGAGCCAGATCCCACACTTATACTTGGGGCACCCATCCTGGATCAAGCCCTACCGAGTTACCACAACTGCAAAGGCCCCAGCGCGACAACTGACAGCACCACAGACACTCCTCCCTGATAGTTGAAGCAAGCCATGTTCGGCTCAGATAAGTCTTTTTGTTTAGTTCTCCACACCTCCCTCACGAACACATACTTATCCTGGTTACCCCGATGCAATCCCCATGGATAAAAATATCTCCACTACACAATTTATGCTATAGGGTCTGAACATTCCACCTGCCTCTGTCCCCTTGAAGGGCATTTCTGCTATGTGGCTGTACCCCACCAACAGACAGTGTGACTATTGATGCCAATTGGAGCTTTCCACACCTGCTCCACTTTGACTGTTGCCTACCTCTCTAATTGGGGCCCATATTGTGATACTACAAGGGGTTCTCCCCCGACCAGTTCCTGGACTGTTGCAGGGGATACATGCTTTCTCGTGCTTCCCACCTAGATACTACCTAACGCATAGCATTGTAAGCTGATAATCCTACAGAATATATGGTTTGTTGTATAATAAGCAGCTCCACAATAATGTATGCTGGGGTTTCTCTCAATCAACAGGGGTCGAGCTAACCCAAATCTCCCTACAAAATAAATCTTTGCCCTCTCCACCCCCGCTTCCTGCTAGCCACGATCAACTATTCCCTCCTTACACCACCAAAACCGCATACATCCATGTGCAGTCCTGAAGGGATAGGTAAGGCTCATAAAATGTTGTACACTTTTACATATGGGTGATCTCATAGGGTCACTGGCTTGTGAACAGTTTACCTCAACCCCTATCAGGGAATTAACTTTGTTTTAGAAATCACCTCCACATAACATCTTATTATCTCTACTGCCTACAAGGGGAGATGGCGAAGGAGGATTCCCCAGAATGTTAGCTCTGAACCTGTGCAAGGGGGTAAACCGCACAGCAGGCACAGCTTACCCCCCTTAGCGAAGTCAATGGGGCCTCTGCAGACCCATGAACCTATGCACTCACATTCTACATATATATCTAGTTACAATGCTCTCACATAAAAGAGGGGATGTCCTCCCCCCTCCCCCATAACTATCCTTTCGGAGGTGCATAGAAATGAAAAGCCTTCATTGAAAGAAACCAGCTCATTCAAGTTCAGGCCACAACTGCTATTGATTGACGTAGACATATATTCATTACTCAGTTTAGATAGGTGACACCTCCGATATCACGGGACGCCCCACACTCCTCAGTGGCAACACCTTCCTCAAGGCAAATGACTCCCCCTTGCCGCCACCTTAGCAACATCTCTTCTGCAACAGCCACAAGTTCTATTGTCCCACTCATTCAAAGCGGGTACCTTCACCAACCATGCTACCCCGCTACTCGTAGACGAACCACAAGAGTACTTAGCTATTGCACCGCCCCCCACTACCCCTCTAGTTCCTAAGAACGATTGTTCGAATACGATATGGTTATGTTTTCTAGAGATACATATGTTTTTTGTTACAAGTGTTTTAGTTGATGATACAGTAGCCTTTTCTGGGTAATGACGATGCCCCAGGCATCAATCTTATGAGTTGAAATTAACTAATGTGTTGATTGATATAGGAGAAACCACTCTGAGTAGTTAATTATCTTCTTAATGAGACTTGCTTAAAGTTTATAGCACAAACTGTATGAGGTTTAACCCCACTCTAAACCAATAAAGACCAGGCCGTCCTTTCGAAAAAGCCCACATACTGTATACCTCCGAAAACGTAAACCAATACCCTGTAGTGGCGGGCGGATACTTAATTTGCACAAATCTATCTCACCAGAACTTTACCAACCCCCACACAGTGGAATAGCATAGGGTTAGCTTCCATCGGGTTAGTTCACACTATCTATACACTGTACCTTACCGACACCGCTCATCTTAAGAAGGGTGGGCTGGTTCCCCCTATCTTCAGTTCAATACACAGGAGGGATCTTTTCCTCCTCCCCCTCCCCACCTTAATTTCCCTCTCCCCACATCCCTAAGACTCCCCCCCCCCCCCCCGTGTGCAGCTTCCCGCTCCCTGATCATGGCACAGCACAGTTTGGCTCGCCATTCCCCCCAGGTCAAGCTATATTGCTTAAATATACAACTCAACCACTCTTATGCCCCGTACACACGGTCGGATTTTCTGACGCAAAATGTTCGATGGGAGCTTGTTGTCGGAATTTCCGACCGTGTGTAGGCTCCATCGGACATTTTCCATCAGAATTTCCGACTCGCAAAATTTGAGATCTGGATCTCAAATTTTCCAACAACAAAATCTGTTGTTGGAAATTCCGATCGTGTGTACACAATTCCAAGGCACAAAATTCCACGCATGCTAGGAATCAAGCAGAAGAGCTGCACTGGCTATTGAACTTCATTTTTTTTGGCTCATCATACGTGTTGTACGTCACCACGTTCTTGGCAATCTGAATTTCCGACAAGATTTGTGTGACTGTGTGTATGCAAGACAAGTTTGAGCCAACATCTGTCCGAAAAAAAACATGGATTTTGTTGTCGGAAAATCCTATCGTGTGTACAGGGCATTATGCTGCATACACATGATCGGACATTCCGACAACGAATTCCTGGGATTTTTTTCCGATGAATGTTGGCTCAAGCTTGTCTTGCATACACACGGTCACACAAATGTTGTCGGAAATTCCGATCATCAAAAACACGCTGACGTACAACACATACAATGGCACTATAAAGAGGAAGTTCAATAGCCAGTGCGCCACCCTTTGGGTTCCTTCTGCTAATCTCGTGTTGTTAGAAGTTTGGTGAGAGACGATTTGCGATTTTCAGCCTCGTGCTTTTCAGTTCGTTACTGATCTTCAGTTTGTGCTTGTGGGTTCGTATCTGTTCTTCAGTGCGTGTAGTCATTTCGTATCTGGTTTTCAGTGCGTATTTTTATATTACGTATTTGATCCTTAGCGCATTCTTATCCACTCGTTTCTGATTTTCAGTGCGTTCTGTTTTTGAAATCATTTTGAAGCCATGTTGCGGGTACATACTAATCATACAGTTCATGCTGTGCAGGGGCTTGGTTTTGGGGTTCTTACTTTGACCCAAGTCCAGTCCATGAACAGGGCGAGGAGGAGTTCATGGACAAAGAATTGTTTGCTCCAGCGTGACCAATTCGCTCATGTGCCTTTGTTGCGGGAGATCCGTGAGAATAATCCTGATGATTTCATTAATTATCTCTGGATGACGGACCCCATTTTTCACCGTCTGTTGGCTTTGCTGTCCCCTTATATTATGAAGCAGGACACCTGCATGCGGCAAGCCATCACTCCCGAGCAGAGGCTAGTCGCCACCTTGTGGTACTTAGCGATGGGGAGAAGTCTGCAGGACATCAAGTTCTCGACAGGCATCTCCCCCCATGCTCTGGGGATCATTATTCCAGAGACCAGTTCTGTCATCATTCAGGTCCTGCAGAAGGACTATATTAGAGTAAGTTTTAACCTTTAACATCACATCATATGTATTTAAATAAATGTATTTTTAAAATAAATTTATATTTAAAAATGAAAAATATTTCCTTTGATTTACTGCTTGTGTTTCTTTTAGCTATCTGCTAGGTTCTCCAATTGGCTTTTTTTTGGTCATTTTCTTCAATAGTTCCATCATAATTTCTTTGATACATGAGGTGACAATCTCTTCTTCAGCTAACTATTTTTTATGTTGTGGGTCTGCTACACACACACACTATCTTTTTGTTGTTAATGTATGTAATGCATTAATGATAATAATATTCATCATTTTCAGCACCCTGAATTAATTTTTTGGAGTGACGATAATGACCTGATTTATGCAAATTATAAAGCACTGTGGGTGTTATTTACTAAAGGAAAATCCTCTTTGCACCACAAGTGCACTTTCAGTGAAGTTTCAGGGTACTTTCAAGTGCACTTTTGCAGTAATGTAATGCCGAGTTCCAAGCTGAAGACATTATTTTTTCCCTTTATTAAAGCTGAATACTTACCTTTTTGGGTAAAGCTTCACACATGGAGACACCCCTAGTATCCACTGGAGCACCTGTGTGGGGCACCCTAAAAAGTTTGTTCTGGTGTCCCACACTAGTGCTCCTGCGTCCAGATGTGTAAACAGCTGCTGAGTGTCCTCTCCTTACACTGAATCAAGTTTGCATTTCATTCTAGTTACAAACCCATCTAGACAACAATGTACTAAACTTTTTTTAACCACTTGCCGACCGCCTCACGCAGATATACTGCGGCAGAATGGCACGGGCAGCAAAGTAACTTATGGGTACATTACTTGCCTACCGCGGGCGGGGGGTCCGATCGGCCTCCCCCGGTGCCCAAGGTGGTCGGTTTCTGTCCCGGAGTGATCAGAGGTGAGGGGTAGGCCATCCATTCGTGGCTACCCCCTCACGAGCACTCCCAGCCAATGACGTTCTTCCTCTGCTGCTGTAATGTAAACAGGGGCAGAGGAAGTGATGTCATCTCTCCTCGAGCCGGTCTTTTCGTTCAAGCGCCGAGGAGAGAAGACATCAAGTAAGTGCACCAAACACTACACTAACAGTAGAACACTCTAGGCATCCCCCATCACCCCCCAATCCCCCCCCAATCACCCCCCTGTACCCCCTGTCACAGTGACACCAATAGCAGTTTTTGTTTTTTTGCATTGGTGTCAGTTTGTGACAGTTATAAGTGGTAGGGCAGTTAGTGGTAGCCCCCTTTAGGTCTAGGATACCCCCCTAACCCCCCCTAATAAAGGTTAACCCCTTGATCACCCCCCGTCGCCAGTGTCACTAAGCGATTATTTTTCTGATCGCTGTATTAGTGACACAGGTGACGCTAGTTAGGGAGGTAAGTATAAAGGTTTGCCGTCAGTGTTTTATAGTGACAGGGTCTCCCATATACTACCTAATAAAGGTTTTAACCCCCTGATTGCCCCCTAGATAACCCTTTCACCCGTGATCACCGTATAACTGTTACGGGTGATGCTGGTTAGTTAGTCTGTTTATTATAGTTTCAGGGCACGCGCCGTTTATTACCTTATAAAGGTTTAACCCCCTAATCGCCCGGCGGTGATATAAGTTTAGTTTTAGGGTCAGATAAGGTCTGCGTTGCTCCAGGCAGCGTCAGGTTAGCACCAGTACCGCTAACACCCACGCACGCAGCATACACCTCCCTTAGTGGTATAGTATCTGAATGGATCAATCTATACTAGCATCCCCAGCAGTTTGGGGTTTCCAAAAACGCAGTGTTAGCGGGATCAGCCCAGATACCTGCTAGCACCTGCGTTTTGCCCCTCGGCCCAGCCCAGCCCAGCCAAGTGCAGTATCGATTGATCACTGTCACTTGCAAAACACTAAACACACATAACTGTAGCATTCGCAGAGTCAGGCCTGATCCCTGCGATCGCTAACAGTTTTTGTTGGTAGCGTTTTGATACAGTCGCTAACAGTCAGGAGCTGCCTGTGAATCTCACTAGTGTACCACTAAATTTAGAGCCCAAAATGGCAAATCGAAGGTACACTAGTGAAGAGGCCTACACGTTTCTGAGCATGACAGATAATGAAGAGGAAGTCACTCATCAGATTCAGGCCCAGAATACAATCCTGTAGAGGACAGCGGCTCCATGACAGATAGCTCTGACGACAGAGTTGTGGTCCCTGCCAAGGTCAGGCGTACCAGACCCCAAACTTCTTCTACTGTCCTTGATGTGCAAGAACCGCAGGTCCCACGTATGGAGCAGAGCAGTACTAACGCCGCTATTCCTTCTGGTGAACTGGCAAGCACCAGCGGCCTAGTACACCGTGGTCATACATCCAGCACTGCAGTAACACTTGGTGACGTGGCGAGTCCCATAAGTGCAGTTCAAGCTGGCAAGGTGGCAAGCACAAGTAGTGTCCCACTGCCACCAAGAAGACAAACACAGGCCCGTCGTGCCCATAGTGCCCTTCCTGCTGCATTCGCCAATCTGAATTGGGAACCCACCACTTCTGCAGCACCCGTACTTCCCCCATTCACTGGCCAACCTGGCATTCAGGTGAAAACAGTTGATTTTACGTCACTGGATTTTTATTTGCTGTTTTTCACCGAAGATCTCTATAGATCTATTGTGGACCAAAGCAATTTGTACGCTGGTCAACACATCGCCACTATTCCCCATTCCTCCCTTGCCAGAGATTGGAGACCAATTACGGTCTCCGAATTTAAGATCTTTCTGGGCCTTTCCCTCAACATGGGCATAACTAAAAAGAGTGAGTTGCAGTCATATTGGTCCACTGACCCAATTCACCATATGCCCTTGTTCTCTGCCTCCATGACCAGGGCACGATACGAGCAGATTTTGTGGTTCATGCACTTCAACAACAATGAACTCTGTTGTCCTCGTAGAGACCCTGAATACGATTGGCTCTACAAAATTCGGCCCCTCATAAACCACTTCAACCAACGTTTTGCAGACTTGTTTACTCCCCATCAAGTTGTCTGCGTTGATGAGTCCCTGATTAAGTTTTCTGGCCGCTTGTCATTCAAACAGTACCTTCCCAGCAAGCGTGCCAGATACTGGGTCAAGATGTATAAGCTCTGTGACAGGGCAACAGGCTATACATGTAGTTTTATGGTTTACGAGGGCAAAGATAGTCATGTAGAGCCGACAAACTGCCCTAACTACATAGGAAGCGCTGGCAAGATTGTGTGGGACTTGGTGTCACCCTTATACAGAAAGGGGTACCACTTGTACGTGGACAATTATTACACGAGCATGCCACTTTTTAGTCACCTTTTTGATCAACAGATTGAAGCATGTGGCACCATGCGACCTAATCGCCGGGGCTTTCCCCAGCGGCTTGTAGATTCCCGTCTTAGGCTGGGGGAGAGAGCCTGCTTGCAGTGTAATAATTTGCTCACTATGAAGTGGAGGGACAATAAGAATGTTTTCGTTCTTACCTCCCTTCTTGCAGACACGACGGTCCAAATTATAAAAAAGTGTCTGTATACTTATTTCAATTGGCTTTGCTGAACGCTCATGTGCTATACAGAGCTTCAGGATGGACTGGATCCTTCATTAAATTCCAGGAAGAGATCGTCAGAGCCCTTCTGTTTCCTCTCATGCAGCCGGCTTACTGCATTTGGTTGGGGAAGGTGAGGTGCTCCACCTCACCTTCCCCAACCAAATTCAGTAAGCCGGCTGCATGAGAGGCATTTTCCGTATGTCCTCCCGAGTACCCCTACCCAACAAGCCCCCCAAAGAAGATGTCATATCTGCAGCAAGCGCGGATATAGGCGTGACACCCGCTATTATTGTCCCTCCTGTCCTGACAATCCTGGTCTTTGCATTGGTGAATGTTTTGAACGCTACCATTCACTAGTTGAGTATTGGCGTAGGGTACAGCACTGCACAGACTTAGCACACTGACACAGGGTCTCCCAAGATGCCATCGCATTTTGAGAGACCCAAACCTGGTACCAGTTACAAAAGTTATTAGTTACAAAAAAAAGTGTAAAAATAAAATAAATAAATACTCCAGCGCTGTCGGAGGTGATTTCACCACCACAGTTACATACTTCAGCATATATGCCGAAGCATGGGGGCAGCAGTGGGTGGAGGAGCGATTTGCTACTACCTTTTGCGGGAGGATGCCCCCATGCTTCGGCATATATATTTTAGGCACAGGTTGCGTTAAATGTTTTATTTTTAACTATTTTTTTTGTATTTGCTTTGCAGGTATAGTAAGTCTTATGCCCCGTACACACGTTCGGACATTGATCGGATATTCCGACAACAAAATCCTAGGATTTTTTCTGACGGATGTTGGCTCAAACTTGTTTTGCATACACACAGTCACACAAAGTTGTTGGAAAATCCGATCATTCTGAACACGGTGACGTAAAACACGTACGTCGGGACTATATACGGGGCAGTAGCAAATAGCTTTCATCTCTTTATTTATTCTGAGCATGCGTGGCACTTTGTGCGTCGGATTTGTGTACACACGATCGGAAATTCCGACAACGGATTTTGTTGTCGGAAAATTTTATAGCCTGCTCTCAAACTTTGTGTGTCGGAAAATCCGATGGAAAATGTGTGATGGAGCCTACACACGGTCGGAATTTCCGACAACAAGGTCCTATCACACATTTTCCGTCGGAAAATCTGACCGTGTGTACGGGGCATTACTGTTATACTGTAATGTTACTTTGTTTTATTGATAACCATCATTTGCTTAGCAGGTACGCCATTCAGTTGCAGTGCGGATTTATTTATCTTGACAGCAACAGCATTTGCTCCCACGATACATAAAGCCATGACTCCAGCGCTGTCAGAGGTGATTTCGCCACCACAGTTACATACTTCAGCATATATGCCGAAGCGTGGGGGCAGCAGAGGGCGGAGGAGCGATTTGCTCCTAACTTTTGCGTAAGGATGCCCCCATGCTTCAGCATATATATACGGTGCATGTATGCCCATCATTAGAAGTGGGTGGATGAAGGGAGGTATTCTAATGGTGGGCATACCCACCGATCAATCTCTTTTTTTCGTTCAGCCCACAGGCTGCATGAAAAAAAGTTTACAATATATGCCCAACAAGGACCAGCAACGTACTGGTATGTTACTGGACTTTGAGTGGTTATACTAGAATGATGCCTGCAGTTTTAGGTATCTTCTTGGTATCATTCTTTTCAGCCAGCGGTCGGATTTCATGTAAAAGCAATCCTAGCGGCTAATTAGCCTCTAGACTGCTTTTACAAGCAGTAGGAGGGAATGCCCCCCAACATCTTCCATGTTTTTCTCTGGCTCTCCTGTCCCAACAGGGAACCTGAGAATGCATCCGGTGATTCAACCAGCTGACCATAGAGCTGATCAGAGACCAGAGTGGCTCCAAACATCTCTATGGCCTAAGAAACCGGAAGTTACGAGCATTTCATGACTTAGATTTCGCCGAATGTAAACAGCGCCATTGGGAAATTGGGAAAGCATTTTATCACACCGATCTTGGTGTGGTCAGATGCTTTGAGGGCAGAGGAGAGAACTAGGGTCTAATAGACCCCAATTTTTTCAAAAAAGAGAACCTGTCACTACCTATTGCTATCATAGGGGATATTTACATTCCCTGAGGTAAAATTAAAAATGATTAAAAAAAATGAAAGGAACAGTTTAAAAATAAGATAAAAATGAAAAAAAAAATAAAGAAAAAAAAAACAAACAAACAAAAAAAAGCACCCTTGTCCCCCCCTGCTCTCACGCAAAGGCGAACACAAGCGTCGGTCTGGCGTCAAATGTAAACAGCAATTGCACCATGCATGTGAGGTATCAACGTGAAGGTCAGATGGAGGGCAGTAATTTTAGCAGTAGACCTCCTCTGTAAATCTAAAGTGGTAACCTGTAAAGGCTTTTAAAGGCTTTTAAAAATGTATTTAGTTTGTCGCCACTGCACGTTTGTGCGCAATTTTAAAGCATGTCATGTTTGGTATCCATGTACTCAGCCTAAGATCATCTTTTTATTTCATCAAACATTTGGGCAATAAAGTGTGTTTTAATGCATTAAAATTTAATAAAGTGTGTTTTTTCCCAAAAAAGTACGTTTGAAAAATCGCTGCGCAAATACTGTGTGAAAAAAAAAATGAAACACCCACTATTTTAATCTGTAGGGCATTTGCTTTAAAAAAATATATAATGTTTGGGGGTTCAAAGTAATTTTCTTACAAAAAAAAATAATTTTTTCATGTAAACAAAAAGAGTCAGAAAGGGCTTTGTCTTCAAGTGGTTAGAAGAGTGGGTGATGTGTGACACAAGCTTCTAAATGTTGTGCATAAAATGCCAGGACAGTTCAAAACCCCCCAAATGACCCCGTTTGGAAAGTAGACACCCCAAGCTATTTGCTGAGAGGCATGTCGAGTCCATGGAATATTTTATATTGTGACACGAGTTGCGGGAAAAAGACAAATTTTTTTTTTGCACAAAGTTGTCACTAAATTATATATTGCTCAAACATGCCATGGGAATATGTTAAATTACACCCCAAAATACATTCTGTTGCTTCTCCTGAGTACGGGGATACCACAGACTTTTTGGAAGCCTAGCCGCGTATGGGACCCCGAAGACCAAGCACCGCCTTCAGGCTTTCTAAGGGCGTAAATTTTTGATTTCACTCTTCACTGCCTATCACAGTTTTGGAGGCCATGGAATGCCCAGGTGGCACAAAACGCCCCCAAATGACCCTATTTTGGAAAGTAGACACCCCAAGCTATTTGCTGAGAGGTATAGTGAGTATTTTGCAGACCTCACTTTTTGTCAGTTTTGAAAACTGAAAAAAGAAAAAAAAATGTTTTCTTGTCTTTCTTCATTTTTAAAAACAAATCAGAGCTGCAAAATACTCACCATGCCTATCAGCAAATAGCTTGGGGTGTCTACTTTCCAAAATGGGGTCATTTGGAGGGGGGGTTGTGCCATCTGGGCATTTTATGGCCTTCAAAACTGTAATAGGTAGTGAGGAGTGAATTTAAAAATTTACACCCTTAGAAATCCTAAAGGGGGGGATTGGTTTTCGGGGCCCCGTACGTGGCTAGGCTCCCAAAAAGTCCCACACATGTGGTATCCCCATACTCAGGAGAAGCAGCTAAATGTATTTTGGGGTGCAATTCCACATATGCCCATGCCTATGCCTGTGTGAGCAATATATCATTTAGTGACAACTTTTTGTAAATTTTTTTTTTGTCATTATTCAATCACTTGGGACAAAACAAATTAATATTCAATGGGCTCAACATGCCTCTCAGCAATTTTCTTGGGGTGTCTACTTTCCAAAATGGGGTCATTTGGGGGGTCTTGTACTGCCCTGCCATTTTAGCACCTCAAGAAATGACAGTCATAAACTAAAAGCTGTGTAAATTCCAGAAAACGTACCCTAGTTTGTAGACACTATAACTTTTGCGCAAACCAATAAATATACGCTTATTGACATTTTTTTTTACCAAAGACATGTGGCTGAATACATTTTGGCCTAAATGTATGACTAAAATTGAGTTTATTGGATTTTTTTATAACAAAAAGCTTTTCAAAATTTTCGGTATTTTTCCGTTTATTGCGCAAAAAATAAAAATTGTAGAGGTGATCAAATACCATCTAAAGAAAGCTCTATTTGTGGGAAGAAAAGGACGCAAATTTCGTTTGGGTACAGCATTGCATGACTGCGCAATTAGCAGTTAAAGCGACGCAGTGCCTAATTGTAAAAAGTGCTCTGGATAGGAAAGGGGTAAATCCTTCCGGGGATGAAGTGGTTAAGACAAATAGGCCTGAATAAATGTAGTTAACCTGCCCCTGCAAAAAATATCATATTAATGGGCGAACTAATGATGTTTACTAAGAAATGATTACTGTGCCCACGAACCTGAAACTTGCCATTTTAAACTGTACAACAGTAAAGAAAAGCACATGGAGCAGCACAAATGTAATAAGAAGAATAGAAACACACGACAAAATACTTACTTTTTTGCAGCACTCTCTTGATTCTTCTGTACTGATCCTGCTCCCTCAATTTGAGGACTGACCATCGTTTCCTCAGTTGATCCTTCGATCGCCGTACCCCAAAATTCTTTAGCAGACTTTTCACAACTTTAGTCATGATCTTGGCCTTTCTGACATTTGGGTTTGGGTAAGGTCCATGCTTCCCGTCATAGTTGGCCCTCTTCAAGATGTTTACCATCTCCACCATCTCTACAAAGGACATATTAGAGGCCTTAAATCTCGTCCGGGATCGGGATGTTCGTGGCTCGGGCTTTCGTCATTGCTACTGTCTTCATGCACCTGTTATCTCTCCGATAACCTGCTCTCCCACTGCGCCGAAAGACAAGGGGCGGGGAGTAGACTATAAAGAAGGTCAGGGGTGGGCAGAGTTTCACACATGCACAGTGTATATAAAGCATAATATGCGTGCGTCGTACGTACGACCTGTGAGCGAAGAGGGCGGAGTAGCGGAAGCGCCAATCGTTCTAACGAAGGTACAATTTTAACTTGGGGCATCAGTGACCTATACTGCTTATAGATTGAGGCCTATATTGGGACAAGATTATGCGAGTTTAGCCTGACATTAGGGTTTGTCTTGTGTTGTATCTTGCAGAGAAAATGGATCGATTCAACGATCATGATTTCCTCCCTGAATTCATTGATTTGTACAGAGAGCTGGCCTGTCTGTGGCAGACAAAACACCCCTTTTATACAAATCAACTAAAGAGGAAGCAGTGCTGGATAAATTGCTGGAATTTGTGAAGCTGCAGATCCCCACGGCAGACATCAACTATTTGAAGTGCAAAATTGGTGGCATGAGGAGCACTTAAAATAGGGAGCGCAAGAAGGTCCAGGATTCCCAGAGATCATGAGCAGCAGCAGATTACATTTATGTCCCCAGGCTGTGGTACTACGACAGACTGCGATTTCTGTCAGACCAGACTGAAATCAAGCCATCACTCTCAACCCTTCCTTCCACACTTCCTTCCACCCCAGCTGAGGCTTCAGAAGTCCAACCTGGGCCTTCCACCCAGGAAGAAGATGTGGAGGAGCCCAGCTTGAGTCAGGTATAGCATTGTTCAACATATTTCTCAAAATTGGTTGTAATTTGATGAGCAAAAAACTAAAACTATGTCCCTTTTTCATACACAGGAAATCCTCAGCCAGGAGGAGGCTGCAGAAAGTGGCAGCCAGGAGGTGGCAGGGGAAAGTGGCAGCCAGGAGGTGGCAGGGGTAAGTGGCAGCCAGGAGGTGGCCGGGCCCAGTAGCCTGACTGAATCACAGGTCCCTCCCCTCCACCTTAAACAAAAAAGGCCAGGAAGGGTAGGAGTGTGGAGGAGTTAATTCTGGATAATTCGGCAGGCTTCTGTGGCCCTCAGAACCCCCATCAGCCTTCATGACTGCCAACAAAATGCAGGAAATGGAGGTGGGCAAATGCCTCTTTTGTGAGGAACTGATATATATGGCCCTAAATAAGGGGTTGAGGGGTGAAATCACAAGCAAACTCCACCAGTGTGAGTTAGACCATCCTCCTCCTCCTCCACCTCCTCCACCCCCTGCCACAACTCCAACACCAGAGCCACAGCCTGGAAGCAAGCATGTAAGGAAGACAAGAGTGTGATGGCCTGAGTTTAGTCTGGTCTGGAAAAAAACGCAGGCTGTTGTAAGCCCACAGCCTGGGGACATGTATGTCACCTGCTGCTGTTCCTGATCTCTTGTAGTCCTGGACCGGATTGTGCTCACTATTAAATGGACTCCTCAGGCTCCCAATTTTGCCTGTCAAATAGTTGATGTGTGCCCTGGGGTACAAAGGCTTCGCTAATTTCACCAGTTTATCCAGCGTTGCCTTCCTCTTTATTTTGTTATGACCCTAATAAATGTATATTTTTTTTTCCTAAATCATTGGCTATGTGTTATAATTAAAAAAGGACAGTTTGTTTGTGAGTAGGCAGGTACATTTCAAAAAGACAATCTAAAATTAACAAGGGACAACAACACCAACCAATCTCCTTGAGGTTAAAAAATACAAGATAGTAATGGTGTTGTGGTAACTTGCCACACAAAACGAAAAAAAAATATTATGGAGATCACTAGAAAAAAAAAAAACAGGAGATCTTGATTTCCAAAAAAAAAAAAAAAAGAAGGAGATTACTATAAACAAAAATTAAAAACATTATTGTGGAGATCTGGCAAAAAAAAAAAAAAAATATTATTATTATTATTAAAATTATTCATGAGATCACAAGAAATAATAAAGAAATCAGTTTGTCAGAACCCTGTGTGAATATCAACTGCAAAACAACTTAATTATTCTAGCATTATAAAGAAGAAGAGAATGCGCTGCACTGAAAGATTACAAAATTTGCAGCGTGACGAATGTGCTATCTCCATTACGAACACTAGTTTTACCAGACCGAGCACTTCTGTCTCGTACTTGATTTAGAGCATGCGGAATTGTGTACACATGCTCGGAATTTCCAACAGCGGATTTTGTTTTTGGAAAATTTGAGATCCAGCTCTCAAATTTTTGTTGTCGGAAATTCCGACAAAAAATGTCCGATGGAGCCTACACACGATCAGAAGTTCCGACAACAAGCTCCCATCGAACATTTGTTGTTGGAAAATCCGATCGTGTGTATGCAGCATTAATCTTACAAAAAACTAAAGCAGACGTGGTGGTTCATCAAGAGACACACTTTCGATCTGATAACATTCCTAAACAGCTTCTATCCCACAGCCTACTATGCCTCCAATAACGAATCCAAATCCAAGGGTGTATCCATTTGTGGAGGCTGCCAATAAGGTTTCAGGTGTACTCATCACCATTGTTGCATCTTAGAAATTTAGACAGACTGTTAACATGTCACCATCTTTTTTGCTCACACACACTTTCACTTTATTTACTTTTAATATCTCTTAAAGCAGAAATTACATAATTTTTTTCAAACCCCTTCAATCCCAAGGGTAAAATAAATCTAAATGCCTAAGCACAATTTTGCAACTTTAATATGTGTTAGTAAAACTGTAGATATCACAACTACTCAATGTGTCCAGGTCGATTATACCGGCTATCTCCTGATTTTTTTATTATCAAAGGAAAAATGGCCCAAAATAGTAAAAAAAAAAGAAAAACATTTTTTAATATATTTTTTAAATGTATCTGTATATTTCTTGCTATTATCATAATTTACCACCAACGAAAAACCCAAAATAAATTCTCCTGCTCCTGACGATTGTAGCGATATCACATATGCGTATGTTGTTGTTTATATCCGTAGCATAGCACTAAAACAATGGTGCACAACTGACAACTGACATTGATACCAATTCAATTTTTTTTATTCTTTCCAAAATATGCTGACCATGACCTTGACCCTGACCTTGACTTTTGACCCAGACCTTGACCCTAACACTGACCCTGGCAAATCTTGATTTTGTTATTTTTTTCTTTATTTTTCTTTTTTTTTCCAAAATACTTTTTATTACAGATACATTACATAAGATAACAACAATAAATGACAGAGCAAGAAGTCCATTTTCAAGATTTGAGTAATAAGTTCACATGGTTAAAAATATCATCTTCAACACATGTTATATTCACTCCATATATTGGCAGTACCACTAGCTGTTTCAGCTCCGCACCTATAGTCCATGTGAGTTCCATGAGTGAACTAGTCAAACTTACTTCTTTTGCTAACTGGCAGCGAAAACCTAAAACGTGCATTTAGGGTTTCACAGATTCTTCTTCTCAACCGTACACCCTTTTGTTACCTCAATAGGAACATTCGTCTTTAATAGTTTTTTTTTATTTTGGTAATACAGAGGCAAACAATGTAAACATTTGTTGAGTTACAAAGTGGTTGGTACATTTTAAAACATGACAGGAATGTCATGAGTGTATGTTCAACAGAAACGTTTGTGTATAAGACTTTTATGTCATAGAAAGGACGAAACATGGCTACCAGGAGATCGTGGTTCTTGCTCCCCCAAGAACCCCCAGTGGGACCTCTTTTGGTGCCTGGGAGGTCTGAGTCGGGTGCTCCCGGCACGCCGTGCATCGCACTCCTTATCAGGATGATTAGACTAACTTAATGCTATATCATGACAAAACTTTAACGGTAATTTTTCTACTTTATAGGAATTTCAGAGCTCCAGACCACTGTTTCCATGGTAGCCACACTTTCATCACTTTATCAAAACTGCCTCCACTGGAGGCCATTGCTAATTCATAACTGTAATGTAAGTTGACCAAATCAAGTATGTGCTCGGTTGAAGGAACATTTACCATTTTCCACAGTCTTGTGATACTTAGTCTTGCCGCTAATAGGATGTGAGTTGCAACGTGTCTGGTGGGTCGCGGTAGAGAGTCAATGTTAAGGTTCAAAATCGCTAGATCAGGTGTAGGAGGGACATGTAGGGTGACAATGTCCGATTATTACCCGGAAAATATTTTCCCAGTAACCTCGAAGCATGTTGCACGTCCAGAAGATGTGAAACATGTCGCCCGGGGACGAGTTGCATCGCCAGCACTTGTCAGGTGTATTCACACTAAACAGTGCGAGTTTTGAAGGGGTTAGGTACCATCTGAGGGATTATTTTTGGGCAAGTTACCATAAGGCTGAGCATTTAGTTGATTTATAAATTGACTGTAAAGCTTGTTGCCATTAATGTTCAGTGTATGTTTGACCCAGATCTTTTTCCCAGTGAGTATGGGGGGGGTGACTTTACGAGCCTAAGTTTTTGGTGGAGTATGTTATAAAATAAGGATATCCCCTTAGTTTTGGTGGATGGTCCTGTTAAGAATTCCCATACTTTAAGGGGTATCGAGTAAAGAGGGAGGCGTAGCGCTTCCAGACAGTGTTTGATGCGAATATAGGTGAATAGCTCCGAGTAGGGTAGTTTAAATTTGCGTTGTAGAAGTGGAAAGGGTTGCGCTCTAGAGCCCTGAAGAAAGTCTTGGATGGATTTTATTCCTTGTCGTGACCAATGGGACAGAGATGAGTCTGGTGAGAGGTGGTGTAGCGATTCAATCGGAATTGGGATCGAAGGAGTATTAGGTGGGCAATGGTTGTTGTGGGCTAATGTTTTCCATGCATGCGCCGTTGTTTTCATGGAGGGGGATAGTGACGCTGGTATTTGAGATCCTAGCGGGGGGCTCATCAGCCACCATCGCAAGTTTGGGCAAAGTAGTGAAGAGCTTTCTATTGCGCTCCACAGTTTACTGGGCTTAGAAGGAACCATTCGGTCATCTGCTCAAGAACAGAAGCTAAATGGTTATCTTCAAAATTGATGGACCCTGATCCTCCTGCTAGTTTGTGTTTCATGAGCATCGAGCGTGTGCACTTCTAGGTTTGGACCCTTTCCAGATACAGCTTTTGAGTAGGGTTTGAAGGGATTTAAAAACATACCTGGGTATGGGGACTGGGAGAATTCTAAATAAGTAAAGAGTTTGCGGGAGGTGGAGCATTTTGAATGCCGCAAGTGTGCCCGACAAGGAAAGTTCTTGTTTTGTTATGTTGTGGATTTCTGTATGTAATTTTGTAAGGAGAGGCTCGTAGTTAGCTGGAAAAAGTTGTTTAATCGATCTCATAAGATGAACCCCAAGATAGGCTATACTTTTGTCAGACCAGGCAAAGGGATATTGAATCTGCAGTAGGTTTTTATTTGTGGCATTCAGTTTAAGACCCAGAATGTGTGATTTGGCCGTATTTAGTTTATAGTATGAGACTTTGCCAAACCACTCCAGTGTTTTTTGTACCTCAGCTAAGGAGGAGGTTAGATTAGTGAGAATTAGGATCACATCGTCTGAGAAGAGACTGATTTTATGGTGGGTTTTTCCTATTGAAAAAAAGAGGAAAGAAATAAAACTAGGCTCACTTATCTCCTTCCAACCCAGTGCAATGAGTTTCCAAACAGATTAACACATGCTGGCACTGTGATTAATCACAATAAGAGAGAAATATATAATCTGGCTGCCACTTAAACTAAAAAATAAATGAATATGAGATACAACAGTCTGTCACATTAAACAAACAAATGTAAAAAGACACATAATATCAAAGCAGCGCTCCTGTCAAATTGTTGAGAATTGACACAATTGCATATAGGGTAAATGCACATAAAGTCGCTAAACATTAAATCGCAGATCTGACAAGTGCTGAGAGTTGATACAATTGCATATAGGGTAAATGCACATAAAGTCGCTAAACATTAAATCGCAGATCTGACAAGTGCTGAGAGTTGACACAATTGCATATAGAGTAAATGCACATAAAGTCGCTAAACATTAAATCGCAAATCTGACAAGTGGATAAACGTGAAGGTAAAGTTCGTGGCTAGCTTCATAAGTGAAAGAAGTGGAAATGGTCGGATAGTGCACCAATCACCGTATTCAAACCCGTGCACCACACGCCCCTCTGGGGTTCAAACTCACCACAAAGTTGCAGATAATAAGCATTCATGATCTCCCACTGATTTACTGCTGGGCCAGCTTGGAAATCCACATTATCAGCGTATATAAGGAAAAAAAGACAGGCTCCACATAGAGTAGTACTATTTTCCAAAGGATTTATTAAAGATGTGTGTTGTCCAAGTTGTATATAAAAAAAAGCCTTGCTGTTTCACATAACTGCCGTCAATATTCTCTCATCCAGTGACTTAGTGTCAGGTTTCCAAGCTGACAGTGTTCAGCCAAAGGAACGGAAATGCATCGGAAATGGCAAAAAGCCATGCAGGAGACACTGTAAACCAGTGAGCCGCTCAGTACAAATCCTTCCCAAAGACTATGCTGGACATTAGAGCGCAGTATATGTAGATCTATTCAATACGCCATGAGATCGTTCCCTGATCGATTTCCTCTTTCTGATTTTATCAAAGTAGTTTTTCCTATTGTTAGGCCCGTAATTAAAGGATTTGAGCGCACATGTCCTGCCAGGGGTTCCATCATCAGGTTGAAAATTATCAGTGATAGAGGGCACCCCTGGTGGGTGCCATTCGTTATATTGAATGGCTGTGATAGCATGTCTGCTGAGTATACTTGTGTGGAGTAAAGTGCCATAATGGCCCTATAGATGTGGTCTTTGAAGCCGAATTTCTATAGTACCTTTTGATGGTAGTTCCAATGCACCCTGTCGAAAGCCTTCTCTGCATCTAAGGAAAGCAGCAGAGAAGGCATTCTGCTGCATTCAACATGGTGGATTATGTTGGTCATACGTCTTGTAGCATCAGGTGCTTGTCTCCCTTTAGTGAATCCTGCTTGGTCCATGTGGATGAGGCCTGGCATAACTTCTAGCAAACGTCTGGCAATGGTCTTGGCATAGATCTTTAAATCTAGCGAAAGTTTTGGGGAGCTGTCGGGTCCTTTCCTGGCTTCAGGGGTGTAATAATAAGTGCATTTAATGATTCCTTAGTAAATTTAGAAGAGGAGGCAGTGTTGTTGAAGATTTGTGTTAAGTATGGAGTCAGTTGGGTGGAAAATGTTTTATAGTACTTTCCAGTCAGACCGTCAGGACCTGGTGCTTTCCCTGTGGGCAAGGATTGTATCGTGGAGAGGATTGTGTCAGTGAAGGGCTCATTTTGAGATTGTAGTTGTGTCTCAGTTAGAGTAGAAAGTGTAATTTGTTGTAGAAATTAAGTGATATCATCGTTGGAGGGATGAAACGTGGAAGGGTCTTGCTGTATATTATAAAGGTCACTGTAGTAGTCACTAAATGGATTTGCTATGTCTTGCGGGTTAGTTAGGCAGTCTTGGGTTCGGGGATGGAACAGATGGCTTAT
Organism: Lithobates clamitans; assembly: GCA_037952925.1. Lineage (NCBI taxonomy): Eukaryota > Metazoa > Chordata > Amphibia > Anura > Ranidae > Lithobates > Lithobates clamitans. The sequence continues at coordinate 5,832,670 of JBBGZY010000285.1, forward strand.
TTTCGATTTTATCCTTTTCCCTTTGGGGCGTTGTGCCAGTTTCTGCCCTGCTTTGTTTGACGTGGAGTAGGAGGTGGCTTTAAGTTTACGTTATACATGATCGAAGGAGTAGAGAAGAAGTGATCTCAACTCCTGTCTCAGTGTCTCAGTGGTATTAATTGGATCGTCTGAGTCAGTCGTGGGTCTTTTTTATGTTGGCCTCAGTGTCAGCAATTTGTGAGGTAAGTTCGTCAATACGCTGCGTTCTCTTCTTATTACATAGAGAGCTTAGTTTCAATATGGTACCCCTAATAACAGCTTTGTGCGCGTTCCACACCATACCATGGTCATCCACTGATCCACAGTTAAGATGGAAATATTCGTTTAGTTGGTCCCTAATTTCTTGGGAGTAGTTTGGTTGTTGCAGTATATGTTTGTTGGCCCACCAGAGGAATGTATTTCGCTGTTGCCCAGTGTCTTTAATAGAGATTGTGATGGAAACGTGGTCTGACCACGTCATGATGTGAATTACAGATGCGCTAATTTGTTGTAACAACCATTTGTCGGTCAGGAACATGTCATTTCTCGAATATGATTTATGATGTAGGGAGAAGTATATAAAGTCCTTTTCAGAACCATGATGGCATCTCCACACATAGGGATCATGGGCAGCTATGAAGTGTTTCAGGGGGATTCCCTCCATTTTGCTGCCGATGTGGTGTCCATGTGAATATCTGTTACTAAGTTAAAGTCTCCGCATACGAGTAGATGTCCCTTTTGGATTCCTTGAGCTTTGTGTAAAGTTTTCCTCATGAAACTCATCTGGCGAGTCTTTGGGGCATACACATTGAGTAACGTGTATGTGATTTTGTTGACGGTGCAGATCAGTATTATGAAGCGACCATTGGGGTCCAATACTGCCTGATGCAGGTGGAAGTCTACATCTGCTCTTATTGCAATGAGAACCCCCCTTTTCTTGGATTGGAAGGTAGCATGGTAGATGTGGGGATATTTGTTGTTGGAGCAGAGTGCAGTTGCTGTGGGCAGCAAGTGTGTCTCTTGTACACAGTATGTCACTTCTGAGCTTGTCAGCCGTGCGCCATAATGAATGACGCTTTGCTGGGTGGTTCAGTTCCTTGGCGTTGAGAGATAAGATGTTAAGCGGCATGACTGGTTGCCAAGTGTGTAGGAAGTGGTGAAAAGGTATGTAAACACTCACAGTTTGTGGGTGAGGAGTCTGTGGTAGACCAGGGGGATAGTACCTTATACCGTGAGTCCAGTGTAGAGTGGAGATTCGTGGTGCTGTGCTTTGAGTCTTAAACTGGTAGATAAACAATAAGTCAGGTTAGCTTGAAACAAGTAAACTAATAGAAACGTTTCTGTTATTCGTTGGTCTTTCACAAGAAACAGAAAAAAAAACAAAAAAAAAAAAACAAAACAGAACAAAACAAATGAAAGAAACCCAGAGAAAGGGTTCAGGTGCGGCGTATCAAAACAAAAGCTGAGGTTAGCTATGCCGCTGTGCGGGGCAAACAGTTATTAGCTAAAAGGAACTTTGCAGGTTAACATCTTACTGTGAGGGAGAAAACTATGTCGCAATATAAGGCCCATCTAGGTAGGTATCCATCTGCGATTCAGGAACTTTTTGGTCCTTGGGAACGGCGTGAGTGTGAAGGTCTGCGTTGCTGCAATGGTGGATTATCACCTTGAGGAGGTTCCAAAATGATACCCCATTCATGGAGAAGTTGCATACCTTTCTGTAATACGCTAATCGCGCGGTACCATTCCTGGTGATTAGTAGAGTGGCTGGGTAGCGCTATTTATATGGAATTTTATGGTTGTGAAGCACTTTTGTGACAGAATTGAGGTTTCTCCTGAGTTGAAGCTTGAATTTGGAGAGATCTGGGAATAGCTGAATTCCCTCATATGGCCGGGGTAATGGCAACTTGGACCTTGCTTCTGTCATCAGTTTCTCTTTAATGTGGAAGAAATGTACCCGCATGAGTACATCCCTTGAAACTGACGCTGCTAGGTGAGGGGGATTCGCAATTCTGTGGATTCGATCGATAACAATATCTCTGGGGGTTGCATCAGGTAGAATTGTGTGTATGAGATCTCTGGCAAATTTAGGTAGGTCTGCTGGTGGAACTGTTTCAGGTACCCCACTCAACTTAACATTATTACTTCTGGAACGATCTTCCAAATCGGCCAGCTTGGCCCGGACCCAATCTTGTTCATCGTTAACTTCTTCATAAGTGTCAATCAAGGCATTTAGAATAGTTGTGCCATGCCAGATTCAATGGTAGTGACACTGTTTTCCATGCATCGCATGTCAATGGAGATTTTATGAAAGAGGTTAGATAGGTCTGTCATCAGTGGTGAGGAGGGATGCCATTTAGTTGTGTAGGGCCCTAGAACTCAGTGGGTTAAAGGCCTGGGCCTCGAGTAGCACCATTGATGGCCGCGGTAGCGATGCATCCATCCGGGCTTTGGCAGGGCTGCTAGTGAGGGGATCTGCTCCTGGGTCATGTGTGGGGGAGGAAGGTAGAGCTGAGAGTCCCATTTCATTGTGGATGGTGTCGGGAAGGTCCGTGTAGGCCTCCCGTGGTGCAGCTAGGCCTCCGCTGTCGCCAACTTGAGTTTGATTGACCTTATCCTCCGGCGAGAACATGAAGGTGGTCAGCTTTTTAGGCTTAAAATCCCCCATCCTCTTGCGGGACAGTGCTGGCAGGGTCGAGGGGGTTCTCTGGAGTGGGGATGGTGAGGCTATGTCGCTGCTGCTGGGCCTGGTTCGTTCCATTGATCTCCCTCACTGTGGAGCTGCAGAGCTAGGTGTCCATCTACAGCACCGGCTAACCATGCCCCCTTTTTAATTTTTTTTTTTTCTTACACACTTTGGTTTGTTTAAATTTCCTCTCTTGCAAGAACAGGACGATACAATATATCTTTCTTCTTTATTCAGAAGAGGAAGTAAACACAGTGGTTGGCTCACAGTGACAGATCACTATGATAGCCATTTAGAGGCTATCACAGCAATCAGGTAACCCTAAACTGACAGTCCCGGGTCTCGATCATTACTATGAGATCTGGGGCTCTCGTTGAGAGTCCAGTCTCTGTGCTAGGAGCGCAGAGGACAGAGGCTTAATTTAATGTTCTAACATCATTACAGAACAATCCAGTTCTATTTGGTTTGGGTAGTAAAACTATAGGGCTTGGCCAACTACTGAAGGACTCTTTAATAATCCCTAAGTCCAACATCCAAGTCCTTGATCTCTCAGTATACCCAAGTCCAATAAACATTTGCCAAACCTGTTCCTGAGATTTAACAGCCCCATATGGCCCTCAAGAAAATTAGCGTGAGCATTTTTGTTCCTTGACTCCATTACTCCCACGCTATCTCTGAGCTCAGCTATCCTTAGGCAGGGCTGAAGGGGAAGTACCTGTCTTTTCAAATTAACCCCCTATTACCCTGTCCCAGGCTGACTCCCTACAATATACAATATATAATGAAAACTTTTTCTGTGCAAACAGAAATAAAACCCACTCATGTTGGTAAAATTCATACACATGTAAGGATATAAAAGAGAACAAACAAAAATAGTTTATTTAATAACTTTTTTAAACTTTAACACTTAGAAACCAGCTGCTAAAAAATTAACATGCTGTTTAGTTAGCAGACCTGCTTAAAGAATGTATTTTTGGCAAAGAAAACCAAAACAACATACAGAACTGTTATCGTAAAGCTAGAATTCACGAAGTGGCAGATGTAGACTTGCGGGAAGTTGTGAATGCGCCAACTGATACAGGTCAGATAAAATCTAACAGCTCTATTAGCACGACTGAAAACTCCCTGCGGATATGTTGGACTGATTAATTAGAAACTGCTATTATGCTCTCTTGTACTTTTGTACCCTCTTTATGAGAGAAGTGTTAATTTTATTATGAAAAACTTCCTCTTCAAAATATATGTAGCAGTTATATACAACTTAGATAAAACTTTGAAAGCTTATTCAGTTTAGTTTTTCTCACTGTAATAATTACTTTAAAAAAATAATTAATTAGAAATTAATAAGAGCAAGAAGCCAGGGAGGGAGAAATTAATATATTCCTATAGGAAGGCTTTTATGGTAGAGTTAAGATGTATAGGCATGACCTCTTGTGGCCTGGTAGGAGATCGAAGCATCCCATCAACATTTTTGGTTGCATTTTAATGATGTAATAATGTGTATGCAATTTATTTATGTAGATGTTGGTATCCATGAAGACCCTTCAGATGTGTCCTTGCTTAGGACAGTCATCATTAAAACACCTTTTGCAAAACAAATTAAACAACTGTTCTTATAAATAAGTAAAACCATTTATCAGCTTCTATACACATTGCTCAGTGGAGAGTAACACTAAAGAAACCTCCTTCAATATCAACCTTATAAAATAAAAAATAAAATTAAAATTGCATTGGGTAATTAGTCTACCTATCCTCCCAGCCATCGTTGACACAGCAATACATCAATGGGCATCTTAAGATTTTAACAGATGCCCCTGGCCAGTTTTTCATAATTAGGGAAATTTTGCCCAACTGGAAGCTGAGTTTTCCATATTGGTCTCCTTGGGGCTATGCACACTGACCATGGTTCTTTTTCTCTCTTTCAGCATCAACTCTGATTAGTAAAAAGAACAATGGCCTAGAATTAGCGGTCCTCCTGTTCTCCTTAGCATGTTTGGCACTGTATTAGCAGATGCCTTCAGAAGTTTTGATTGCAAGGCAGCACCATTTTCCAGATGTGAGGAAACAGTTTCCCCCTTTCCCCAAGTCCTGAAAATAATAATGTGATAATAATTTGATTGATGAGCACCATAAGATTATAGCAAGATAATCTTGTTATGCTGGATGGGAGTTTTCTATTACAATTGTTTCACCTAAATAAAGATGGAACTGGAAGTGTCCACTTATTGAACAAATATACACTATATTACCAAAAAGTATTTGGAACCTGCCTTTACACGCACATGAACTTAAATGGCCTTCCAGTCTTTGTCCGTAGGGTTCAATATTGAGTTGGCCCACCCTTTGCAGCTATAACAGCTTCAACTCTTCTGGGAAGGCTGTCCACAATTTTTAGGAGTTTGTCTATGGGAATGTTTGACCATTCTTCCAGAATCGCATTTGTGAGGTCAGGCACTGATGTGGACGAGAAAGTCTGGCTTGCAGTCTCCACTCTAATTCTTTTCAAAGGTGTTCTATTGGGTTGTGGTCAGGATTTTGTGCAGGCCAGTCAAGTTCCTCCACCCCAAACTCGCTCATCCATGTCTTTATGGACCTTGCTTTGTGCACTTGTCCCAATCATTTGATGGAGGTTGGTTTATGGTGTGTTTTTTTTTTCAGGGGTTGGGCTTGGCCCCTTTGTTCCAGTGAAGGGAACTCTTAAGGCATTAGCATACCAAGACATTTTGGACAATTTCATGTTCAACTTTGTGGGAACAGTTTGGGGATGGCCCCTTCCTGTTCCAACATGACTGCGCACCAGTGCACAAAGCAAGGTCCATAAAGACATGGATGAGTGAGTTTGGGGTGAAGGAACTTGACTGGCCTGCACAGAGTTCAGACCTCAACCCGATAGAACACCTTTGGAATAAATTACAGTGGAGACTGAGAACCAGGCCTCGTCCACATATGTGCCTGACCTCACAAATGCGCTTCTGAAAGAATGGTCAAACATTCCCATAGACACATTCCCAAAGCTTGTGGACAGTCTTCCCAGAAGAGTTAAAGCTGTTATAGCTGCAAAGAGTGGGCTAACTCAATACTGAACACTACGGACTAAGACTGGGATGCCATTAAAGTTCATGTGCGTGTAAAGGCAGGCATCCCAATACTTTTGGTAATATAGTGTATATGGCTGTGCGATACAAGTCTATATGTACATCTCTGCTTAACTTTAAACAGATATAAAAAATACCCAGGACAACAGGAGCAGGAGTAGAAGGGGCAAGTTTTGAGACAGGAAGGCTCTACAGTATTGATTAATCCAATAACTGGGAGCTGGCTGACAGCAAGAGAAAGCAGAGTAGAATGCTGTCTAATCAGCAAGCTGGGGGGTGCAGCACTCCCGGCAACAATGCCTTCTCTCCAGAAGAATGAAATGAACTTTGTTAATGCATTATCCAAGGTTGGCATTTAAGGTCTGAGCAGAGCTTTGGGTCAGAGTTGGTACAATCAGGTACATTCTGGTGAGTGTGCAGTTCTTGATTCTGTTCACAAATGTCTGACACAGATTGGCCCTTTGCTTCAGTTTCTCACCTTGTGGCTTGCTACAAAGTTACACATTTTAAGCTGATGACATCATCCCAGTTTAGGCAAAGTCACAAGGCAAAATATTTCATTTAGCTGTTTTTCTAGAGATCCTTATGTCATTTTCATCCTGGAACATAAGCATAACAGGGATACACTGGTCTTATGCTGAAATATATATTTGTATCCAGGAGTGAATATTTGTATTTGGTGCAACATTCCCTCTCAGTTTTTCCACCATTATGTTAGTGTGCAAAAGCTTTGGATGTAGTTAGCAACGCTACAACTGTTGAAGTGTTCTGGGATACTTCAAACTTCCAGGGATCATTTTAAACACATTAGTTAGCTTTTGTTTTGTTAAAGTAAATTGTACTTGAACAATTTAACACTCTAGTGGGAGATATGTGATGTTCTAAATGCTTTGTTAATTTAAACTCTTTTGAGTTGCTTTTGCCTTTTGAATTGAAAGCTGTAGTGAATTAGCATCGGTTAATGCATTTTTTTCCCCTGACAGTATCTTAAACTGACTTAATTCATCTACAAAGGCCATGCATGTTTTCTTCTATTTGGGAAACCAGGTTCTTGTTTTTTGCTTCATCTTAAGGCTTTTTTAATTATATAAACGGCAAATATACACAATCATCTTATTTTAAGTGCACCATTAATATCGATAAATTCACCATTGGTTTTATGTCATATTTATAAAGTAGCTAACAGTGAACTGGTGATCTGCTAAACCAGGCATCACTAAATGGTGGACCGCGGTGCAAATCCGGACCCAGTAGCAGCCCTATGCGGCCTGCAGCCTTGCCAATTAGTTGCCTTAGTATTCTCTCCCCTCTGCAGGCTCGCCTACCAGTGCTGCCGCTAACATTCTTGATTACATGGGAGGCGCAGCAGGTCTCTCCTTTACATCATTGCATCACTCCTCCTTCCTCCCCCTCCCTACACTGCCCTACCTTACTCACACAAGCCAAGTGCTGCAGGTCCGGAAAAAGGGCAGGACTTTTCAAGTTACAAAGCAGATGATTGCTTGTTAGATAGCGCTCCCAGCAACCAATCACCCACCTTTAAATTGAAAAGTCCTGCCCTTTGTCTGGACCTGCCATGCATACTTCCTGGCTTGTATGACTAAGGTAGGGCAGTGTGGGGAGGGGGGAGGAAGGGGCAATGCTGCGTTGATGAAAGGGACAGTCTGACTGTAATAGTGAGGGAGGACTGTGATGGAGGGAGTCTGTAATGGAGTGGGGTCTGTAAATGGGGGTGGGGTCTGGGGGGGTATGTGATATGGTGGGGTCTGTGATGGAGTGGGGTTTGCAATGGGGGGGTTTGTAATGGAGCTGTCTGTAATGGGGGGTCTGTGATGGAGTGGGGTCTGTAATGGGGGGGTCTGTAATGGAGCGGTCTGTAATGGGGGGTCTGTAATGAGGGGGTCTGTGATGGAGTGGGGTCTGTAATGGGGTGGGGTCTGTAATGAGGGGGTCTGTGATGGAGTGGACTCTGTGATGGAGTGGACTCTGTAATGGGGGGTCTGTGATGAAGTGGGGTCTGTGATGGAGTGGGGTCTGTAATGGGGGTGACTGTAATGGAGTGGAGACTGTGATGGAGTGGGGACTGTGATGGAGTGGGGTCTGTAATGGGGGGTCTGTGATGGAGTGGGGTCTGTAATGGGGGGTATGTGATAGAGTGGGATCTATAATGGGGGGGTCTGTGAGGGAGAGGGGTCTGTGAGGGAGTGGGGTCTGTAAATGGGAGTGGGGTCTGTAATGGGGGGTCTGTGATGGAGTGGGGTCTGTAATGGGGGGGTCTGTGATGGAGTGGGGTCTGTAATGGGGGGGTCTGTGATGGAGTGGGGTCTGTAATGGGGGGGTCTGTAATGGGGGGGTCTGTAATGGGGTGGGCTCTGTAATGAGGGGGTCTGTGATGGAGTGGACTCTGTGATGGAGTGGGCTCTGTGATGGAGTGGGGTCTGTAATGGGGGGGGGTCTGTGATGGAGTGGGGTCTGTAATGGGGGGGTCTGTAATGGGGGGGTCTGTGATGAGTGGGGTCTGTAATGAGAGGGTCTGTGATGGAGTGGGGTCTGTAATGGGGGGTCTGTGATGGAGTGGGGTCTGTAATGGGGGGGTCTGTAATGGGGGGGTCTGTGATGAGTGGGGTCTGTAATGAGAGGGTCTGTGATGGAGTGGGGTCTGTAATGGGGGGTCTGTGATGGAGTGGGGTCTGTAATGGGGGGTCTGTGATGGAGTGGGGTTTGTAATGGGGGGTCTGTGATGAGTGGGGTCTGTAATGAGTGGGGTCTGTAATGAGGGGGTCTGTGATGGAGTGGGGTCTGTGATGGAGTGGGGTCTGTAATGGGGGGGTCTGTAATGGGGGGTCTGTGATGAGGTGGGATCTGTAATGGGGGGTCTGTGAGGGAGTGGGGTCTGTGAGGGAGTGGGGTCTTTGATGGGAGGGATCTGTGATAATGGGGTCTGTAATGGGGGAATCTCTGATATAGTGGGGTCTGTGCTGGAGGGGGGCTGTGGTAGAGAGGATCTGTGATAGGGGGTCTGTGATGGGGGTGGAGGGGTCTGTAATTGGGGTGAGAGGGATCTGTGATGGAGGCTGTCTTTAAAGAGACACGCTGTGATGGGACGTCTGTAATGGGCTGGCGGGTCTTTAATGGGGGACTGTGATGTAAAAGGGAGAGATGTGCTGTGAAGGAGGGACTGAGGGCACTGATGTAAGGGCTTGTTCACACTTGTGCAGAGATCTATGTTTTTCTGCCCTAGAAAAACACAGGTATCTAGGAGGGTAATAGAAAACAATCATGACGTGCACTAGAGACTGTGATGTGAAGGATCTGAGTCATCACCAATATGACACTCGGACCTCCGCTGGAAGAAAATGTTACTGACCGGACCCCCATGAATTTTAATTCAATACCCCTGTGCTAAACTATCCTTAAAAATTGTGTACTGCCCTTCAAGGAAAACAGTCAAAAATCTAAGCAATGCAGACTGAGCACATGATGCTGAAATGCACAAAGAGAGATTAAAGAAAATAATGCAGCACCTCCAACTAAAGAATATTAAAAGCCTAAAGGGAAAGTTAACCTTTGTACACTTTTATTTTATTTTTTTCTAAATTCCAGCTCCCCTCCAATTGAGCATTAACCACTTGCCGACCGCCTCACGACGATATACATCGGCAGAATGGCACGGGCAGGCAGAGTTATGTACCCATATGTTACTCCCCTCCCACGGGTGGGGGGCGCAATCGCGCCCCCTGGTGCCCGAGGTGGTCGGCATCGTTCCAGGAGCAATCCTCCTTGAGGGGGAGGCCACTGATTCATGGACTCTCCCTCACGATCGCTCCTGATGAATGAGAAGCTTCCTCTGCTTCTGATACTGTAAACAGAAGCAGAGGAAGTGATGTCATCTCTCCTCGTGAAGCGTTTTTCTTCCTGCGCCCAAGGAGAGAAGACATCAGAGTGAGTTACACCAACAGCACACTAACACCAGTACACATAGGCACACAAATCACCCCCCCCCCAATCACCCCCCGATCACCCCCCTGCACCCCCTGTTACAGTGACACCAATAGCAGTTTTCATTTTTTTACTGATCAATGCATTAGTGTCATTTTGTGACTGTTATAAGTGTTGGGGCTGTTAGTGGTAGGCCCCTTTAGGTCTAGGGTATCCCCTAACCCCCCTTAACCACTTCAATACCAGGCACTTAGACACCTTCCCGCCCAGACCAATTTTCAGCTTTCAGCGCTGTTGCAATTTGAATGACAATTGCGCGGTCATGCTACACTGTACCCAAACAAATTTTTTATCATTTGGTTCCCACAAATAGAGCTTTCTTTTGGTGGTATTTGATCACCTCTGCAGTTTTTATTTTTTGCGCAACAAATAAAAGAAAAAACAGAAATTTCTAAAAAAAACAAGTTTTTGTTTGTTTCTGTTAAAATTTTTTGTAAATAAGTATGTTTTCTTCTTCAATGACGGGCCCTAATATGGCTGCACTGACGGGCACTGATACGGCAGCACTGATGGGCACCGATGAGGTGGCACCAATGAGGTGGCACTGATGAGGTGGCACTGATTGGGACTGATGATGGGCACAGATAGGTGGCACTGATGGGCACTGATAGGTGGCACTGGTATGCGGCACTGATGGGCACTCATAGGCGGCACTGATGGGCACTCATAGGTGGCATTGATTGGTACATATGGGTGGCACTGATGGGTACTTATGGGTGGCACTGATAGGTGCCACTGATGGGCACTGATATGTGGGCACTGATGGGCACTGATGGGCACAGATGGGCACTGACAGGTGGCACCGATGGGCAATGACAGGTGGCACTGATGACACTAATTGGTGGCACTGATAAAATTTATTGGTGGCATTGCTGGGCATAACTAAAACATAATGGTGCCAATCAGTGCCCATTTGTGGGCACTGATTGGCACAGATTGGGCACATGTGGATGGCCATGGGGTACATACCAGCCAACCACATGTTGCCCCTTCCCTGGTGGTCCTAGTGGCGATCCCTTGTGGTCCAGTGTGGTGACGGACATCAATCTGCTATAGGGCAGGCAGGAAGTGGTTAATAAGGCCTAACCCCTTGATCGCCCCCAGTTAACCCTTTCACCCCCTGTCGCCAGTGTCACTAAGCGATCTTTTTTCTGATCGCCATATTAGTGTCGTGGGTGATGCTAGTTAGCCTGTTAATTATTTAGGTTCACTGTCAGGTTTTTATAGCGTCAGGTACCCCCATATACTACCTAATAAAGGTTTTAACCCCCTGATTGCCCCCTAGTTAACCCTTTCACCCCCTGCCACCAGCGATCACCGTATAAGTGTTACGGGTGACACTGGTTAGTTTGTTTTTTATAGCGTCAGGGCACCCGCTGTTTATTACCCAATAAAGATTTAACCCCCTGATTGCCCGGCAGGTGATATCAGTTAGGTTTTAGGGTCAGTTACGTTCTGCATCGCCCCAGGCAGCGTAAGATTAGTGCCAGTAGCCCTAACACCCTCGCACGCAGCATACACCTCCCTTAGTGGTGTAGTGTCTGAACGGATCAATATCTGGTCAGATCTTTACTAGCGTCCCCAGCAGTTTAGGGCTCCCAAAAACGCAGTGTTAGTGGGATCAGCCCAGATACCTGCTAGCACCTGCGTTTTGCCCCTCCACCCAGTCCACCCAAGTGCAGTATCGATTGATCACTATCACTTACAAAACTCTAAACACATAACTGCAGCATTCGCAGAGTCAGGCCTGATCCCTGCGATCGCTAACAGTTTTTTTGGTAGTGTTTGATAGAGTTGCTGACAGCCTAGGAGCTTTTTTTCCTGTGAGTCTCACTAGTGTACCAGTAAATTTAGAGCCCAAAATGGCAAATTGAAGGTACACTAGTGAAGAGGCCTACACGTTTCTGAGCATGACAGATAGTGAAGAGGAAGTCACTCATCTGTCAGATTCAGGCTCAGAATACGATCCTGTAGACCACAGCGGCTCCATGACAGATAGCTCGACAGGGTTGTGGTCCCTGCCAAGATCAGGTGTACCAGACCCCGATCTTCTTCTATTGTTGTGCTGTTGTTGAGGTGCAAGAACCGCAGGGCTCTTGTATAGAGCAGAGAAGTACTAGTGCCGCTCATCCTTCTGGTGAACTGGCAAGCACCAGCGGCCTAGTACACCCTGGTCATACATCCAGCACTGTAGTATCACGTGGTGATGTGGCGAGTCCCATACCATAAGTGCATTTCCAGCTGGCGAGGTGGCAAGCACAAGTAGTGTCCCGCTGCCACCAAGAAAACAAAGACAGGCCCGTCGTGCCCATAGTGTCCTTCCTGCAGAATTTGACAATCCTAATTGGGAGCCCACCACTTCTGCAGCACCCGTACTTTCCCCATTCACTGGCCAACCTGGAATTCAGGTGGAAATTTACGAATGATTTTACGTCACTTGATTTTTATTCGCTGTTTTTCATGGAAGATCTCTATAGATCTATTGTGGACAAAAGTAATTTGTATGCTGGTCCAATCATCGCCGCTAATCCCCAGTTGTCCTCCCTTGCCAGAGATTGGAAACCATTACGGTTTCCGAATTTAAGACCTTTCTGGGCCTATCCCTCCTCATGGGCGTAACTAAAAAGAGTGAGTTGCGGTCATATTGTTCCACTGACCAAATTCACCATATACCCGTGTTCTCTGCTTCCATGGCCAGGGCACGATATGAGCAGATCTTGCGGTTCATGCACTTCAACGACAATGAACTCTGTCATCCTCGTGGAGACCCTGGATATGATCGGCTCTATAAAATTCGGCCCCCCTGGCTTACCCCAGAAACTTGTAGATTCCTGTCTTAGACTAGGGGAGAGAGCCTGCTTGAAGTGTAATAATTTGCTCACTGTGAAGTGGAGGGATAAGAAGAATGTTTTCATTCTGTCCTCCCTTCACACAGACATGACGGTCCAAATACCTACGGCGACTGGTGTTGTGGAGAAACCCCTCTGTGTCCATGAATATAACCAAAATATGGGAGGGGTGGACCTCAGTGACCAGTTGTTGGCACCGTACCTAGTTGCCCGTAAGGCCAGACGATGGTACAAAAAAAGTCTGTTTATTTCAATTGGCTTTGCTGAACGCTCACGTGCTATAAAGAGCTTCAGGACGGACTGGATCCTTCCTTAAATTCCAGGAAGAGATCGTCAGAGCCCTTCTGTTTCCAGACGATGCTTCACCTCACCTTCCCAATCCAATTGCAGCTGCATGAGATGCATTTTCATATGTCCTTCCGAGTACCCCTACCCAACGAGCCCTCCAAAGAAGATGTTGTGTCTGTAGCAAGCGCGGATATAGGTGTGACACCCGCTATTACTGTCCCTCCTGTCCTGACAATCCTGGTCTTTGCATTGGTGAATGTTTTGAACGCTACCATACACTAGTGGAGTTTTAGCGTAGGGTACAGCACTGCACAGAATAGGACACACTTTCACAGGGTCTCCCAAGATGCCATCACATTTTGAGAGACCCAAACCTGGAACCGAACCGTTACCGTTACAAATAAGAGTGTAAAAAAAAAAAAACGATTTTACTATTTTTTTTGTATTTGCTTTGCAGGTTTGGTATGTCTTACTGTTATACTGTAATGTTACTTTTTTTATTGTTAACCATCATTTGCTTAGCAGGTACGCCATTCAGTTGCAGCGCAGATTTATTTATCTTGACAGCAACAGCATTTGTTCGCACGATACATAAAGCCATGACTTCAGCGCTGTAGGAGGTGGTTTCACCACCACAGTTAAAAACATAATGGTGCATGTATGCCCGATAATTTGAAGTGGGTGGACGAAGGAAGGTATTCTAATGGTGGGTATACCCACCGATCAATCTCTTTTTTTCGTTCAGCCCATAGGCTGCATGAAAAAAAAAAAAGATTACAATATATGCCCAACAAGGACCAGCATCGTACTGGTATGTTGCATAACTTTGAGTGGTTATACCAGAATAGGGATGAGCCGAACACCCCCCTGTTCGGTTCGCACCAGAACATGCGAACAGGAAAAAAGTTCGCTCGAACACGCGAACACCGTTAAAGTCTATGGGACACGAACATGAATAATCAAAAGTGCTAATTTTAAAGGCTTATATGCAAGTTATTGTCATAAAAAGTGTTTGGGGACCTGGGTCCTGCCCCAGGGGACATGGATCAATGCAAAAAAAAGTTTTAAAAACGGCCGTTTTTTCAGGAGCAGTGATTTTAATAATGCTTAAAGTCAAACAATAAAAGTGTAATATCCCTTTAAATTTTGTACCTGGGGGGTGTCTATAGTATGCCTGTAAAGGGGCGCATGTTTCCCGTGTTTAGAACAGTCTGACAGCAAAATGACATTTCGAAGGAAAAAACTCATTTAAAACTACCGCGGCTATTAATGAATTGCCGGTCCGACAATACACATAAAAGTTCATTGATAAAAACGGCATGGAAATTCCCCACAGGGAAACCCCGAACCAAAATTAAAAAAAAAAAAAATGACGTGGGGGGGTCCCCCTAAATTCCATACCAGGCCCTTCAGGTCTGGTATGGATATTAAGGGGAACCCCGGACAAAATTTTAAAAAAAAAATGACGTGGGGTTCCCCTTAAATTCCATACCAGACCCTTCAGGTCTGGTATGGATTTTAAGGGGAACCCCGCGCAAAAAAAAAAAAAAAAAACGGCGTGGGGTTCCCCCAAAAATCCATACCAGACCCTTATCCGAGCACGCAACCTGGCAGGCCGCAGGAAAAGAGGGGGGGACGAGAGTGCGCCCCCCCCCCTGAACCGTACCAGGCCACATGCCCTCAACATTGGGAGGGTGCTTTGGGGTAGCCCCCCAAAACACCTTGTCCCCATGTTGATGAGGACAAGGGCCTCATCCCCACAACCGTGGCCGGTGGTTGTGGGGGTCTGCGGGCGGGGGGCTTATCGGAATCTGGAAGCCCCCTTTAACAAGGGGACCCCCAGATCCCGGCCCCCCCCTGTGTGAAATGGTAAGGGGGTACTTACCCCTACCATTTCACTAAAAAAGTGTCAAAATAGTTAAAAATGACAAGAGACAGTTTTTGACAATTCCTTTATTTAAATGCTTCTTCTATCTTCCTTCATCTTCTTCTTCTTCTGGTTCTTCTGGCTCTTCTGGTTCTTCCTCCGGCGTTCTCGTCCAGCATCTCCTCCGCGGCGTCTTCTATCTTCTTCTCCTCGGGCCGCTCCGCACCCATGGCATGAGGGGAGGCTCCCGCTCTTCTCTTCATCTTCTTCTTCATCCTCTTCTCTTCTTCATCTTCTTCATCTTCTTCATCTTCATCTTCTCTTCCTAATTTTCTTCTGCGGGCCGCTCCGCATCCATGCATGGAGGGAGGCTCCCGCTGTGTGATGGCGTCTCCTCGTCTGACGGTTCTTAAATAATGGGGGGCGGGGCCACCCGGTGACCCCGCCCCCCTCTGACGCACGGGACATGACGGAACTTCCCTGTGGCATTCCCCGTGACGTCACAGGGAAGTCCCGTCAAGTCACCGTGCGTCAGAGGGGGGCGGGGTCACCGGGTGGCCCCGCCCCCCGTTATTTAAGAACCGTCAGATGAGGAGACGCCGTCACACAGCGGGAGCCTCCCTCCATGCATGGATGCGGAGCGGCCCGCAGAAGAAAATTAAGAAGAGAAGATGAAGATGAAGAAGATGAAGAAGATGAAGAAGAGGATGAAGAAGAAGATGAAGAGAAGAGCGGGAGCCTCCCCTCATGCCATGGGTGCGGAGCGGCCCGAGGAGAAGAAGATAGAAGACGCCGCGGAGGAGATGCTGGACGAGAATGCCGGAGGAAGAACCAGTAGAGCCAGAAGAACCAGAAGAAGAAGAAGATGAAGGAAGATAAGTAAGTACCCCCTTACCATTTCACACAGGGGGGGGCCGGGATCTGGGGGTCCCCTTGTTAAAGGGGGCTTCCAGATTCCGATAAGCCCCCCGCCCGCAGACCCCCACAACCACCGGCCACGGTTGTGGGGATGAGGCCCTTGTCCTCATCAACATGGGGACAAGGTGTTTTGGGGGGCTACCCCAAAGCACCCTCCCAATGTTGAGGGCATGTGGCCTGGTACGGTTCAGGAGGGGGGGCCGCACTCTCGTCCCCCCCTCTTTTCCTGCGGCCTGCCAGGTTGCGTGCTCAGATAAGGGTCTGGTATGGATTTTTGGGGGAACCCCACGCCGTTTTTTTTTTTTTTTTTGGCGCGGGGTTCCCCTTAAAATCCATACCAGACCTGAAGGGTCTGGTATGGAATTTAGGGGGAACCCCACGTCATTTTTTTTTTTTAAATTGTGGCCGGGGTTCCCCTTAATATCCATACCAGACCTGAAGGGTCTGGTATGGAATTTAGGGGGAACCCCACGTCATTTTTTTTTTTTTAATTTTGGTTCGGGGTTTCCCTGTGGAGAATTCCCATGCCGTTTCTATCAATGAACTTTTATGTGTATTGTCGGACCGGCAATTCATTAATAGCCGCGGTAGTTTTAAATGAGTTTTTTCCTTCGAAATGTCATTTTGCTGTCAGACTGTTCTAAACACGGGAAACATGCGCCCCTTTACAGGCATACTATAGACACCCCCCAGGTACAAAATTTAAAGGGATATTACACTTTTATTGTTTGACTTTAAGCATTATTAAAATCACTGCTCCTGAAAAAACGTCCGTTTTTAAAACTTTTTTTTGCATTGATACATGTCCCCTGGGGCAGGACCCAGGTCCCCAAACACTTTTTATGATAATAACTTGCATATAAGCCTTTAAAATTAGTACTTTTGATTTCTCCCATAGACTTTTAAAGGGTGTTCCGCGGCATTCGAATTTACCGCGAACACCCCAAATTGTTCGGTGTTCGGCGAACTTGCGAACAGCCAATGTTCGAGTCGAACATGAGTTCGACTCGAACTCGAAGCTCATCCCTATACCAGAATAATGCCTGCGGGTTTAGGTATCATCTTGGTATCATTCTTTTCAGCCAGCGGTGAAAGTTCATGTAAAAGCAATCCTAGCAGCTAATTAGCCTCTAGACTGCTTTTACAAGCAGAGGGAGGGAACAACGCCCCTCCTCCCGCCATCTTCAATAGCTTTCTCTGGCTCTCCTGTCCCAGCAGGGAACCTGCAGCCGGTGGTTCTACCAGCTAACCATAGAGCTGATCAGAGACCAGAACAGCTCCAATCATCGATATGGCCTAAGAAACCGGAAGCTATGAGCATTTCATGACTTAGATTTCACCGGATATAAACAGCGCCATTGGGAAATTGGGAAAGCATTTTATCACACCGAGCTTTGGGGGCAGAGGAGAGATCTAGGGTCTAATAGACCCCAATTTTTTCAAAAAAGAATACCTGCCACTACCTTTTGTTATTATAGGGGACATTTACATTCCCCGAGATAACAATAAAAATGATTTAAAAAAATGAAAGGAATAGTTTAAAAATAAAATAAAAAAGCAAAAGAAATAATTAAAAGAAAAAAAAAAGCACCCCTGTCCCCCCCTGCTCTCGCTCAAAGGCGAACGCAAGCGTTGGTCTGGCGTCATATGTAAACAGCAATTGCACCATGCATGTGAGGTATCCCTGCAAGGGTCAGATTGAGTGCAGAAATTTTAGCAGTAGACCTCCTCTGTAAATCTAAAGTGGTAACCTGTAAAGCCTTTTAAAGGCTTTTAAAAATGTATATAGTTTGTCGCTGCTGCACGTTTGTGTGCAATTTTAAAGCATGTTGTGTTTGGTATCCATGTACTCGGCCTAAGATCATCTTTTTTATTTCATAAAACATTTGGGCAACTTAGTGTGTTTTAGTGCATTCAAATTTTAAAAAGTATGTTTTTTCCAAAAAAAATGCGTTTGAAAAATCGCTGCGCAAATACTGTGCGAAAAAAAGAATGCAACACCCACCATTTTAATCTGTAGGGCCTTTGCTTTAAAAAAATATATAATGTTTGGGGGTTCAAAGTAATTTTCTTTAAAAAAAATATGTTTTCATGTAAACAAAAAGTGTCAGAAAGGGCTTTGTCTTCAAGTGGTTAGAAGAGTGGGTGATGTGTGACATAAGCTTCTAAATGTTGTGCATAAAATGACAGGACAGTTCAATCCCCCCCCCAAATTACCCCATTTTGGAAAGTAGACACCCCAAGCTATTTGCTGAGAGGCATGTCGAGTCCATGGAATATTTTATATTTTGACAAGTTGCGGGAAAAAGGCATTTTTTTTTTTTTGCACAAAGTTGTCACTAAATGATATATTGCTCAAACATGCCATGGGAATCTGGGCCATGGAATGCCCAGATGGCACAACCCCCCCCAAATGACCCCATTCTGGAAAGTAGACACCCCACACTATTTGCTGAGAGGTATGATGAGTATTTTGCAGATCTCGCTTTTTGTCACAAAGTGTTGAAAATTGAAAAAAGAAAAAAAAATACATTTTTCTTTTCTTTCTAATGTTCAAAAACAAATGAGAGCTGAAAAATAATCACCATGCCTCTCAGCAAATAGCTTGGTGTGTCTACTTTCCAAAATGGGTTCATTTGGGGGGGTTCGTGCTATTTTGTCATTTTATGGCCTTCGAAACTGTGATAGTAGTGAGGAGTGAAATCAAAAATTTACGCCCTTAGAAATCCTGAAGGCAGTGATTGGTTTTCGGGGCCCCGTACGCGGCTAGGCTCCCAAATAGTCCCACATATGTGGTATCCCCGTACTCAGGAGAAGCAGCAGAATGTATTTTGGGGTGTAATTCCACATATGCCCATGGCATGTTTGAGCAATATATCATTTAGTGACAACTTTGTGCAAAAAAAAAGTTTGTCATTTTCCCGCAACTTACAGACTGACAGAATATAAAATATTCCATGGACTCAACATGCCTCTCAGCAAATAGCTTGGAGTGTCTACTTTCCAAAATGGGGTCATTTGGGGGGGGGGGGGGGTTGTACTATCTGGGTATTTTATGACCTTCAAAACTGTGATAAGCAGTGATAGCTGGTGAGGAGTGAAACAAAAAATTTACGCCCTTAGAAATCCTGAAGGCATGCTTGGTTTTCGGGGTCCCATACACGGCTAGGCTCCCAAATAGTCTCAGACATGTGGTATCCCCGTAATCAAAGCGTTTCATTAAATCTACAGTCATTTGTCTTAATCCACTTTTCCAGATGTTACATAGTTACATAGTAGGCGAGGTTGAAAAAAAAAAGACACAAGTCCATCGAGTCCAATCTATGTGTGTGATTATATGTCAGTATTACATTGTATGTTGCGGTTGTTGCGGTCGTTCAGGTGCTGATCTAATCATTTCTTGAAACTATCAATGCCCCCCGCTAAGACCACCGCCTGTAGAAGGGAATTCCACATCCTTGCCGCTCTTACAGTAAAGAATCCTCTACGTATTTTAAGGTTAAACCTCTTTTCTTCTAATTTTAATGAGTGGCCACGAGTTTTGTTAAACTCCCTTGTGCGAAAAAGAGAAAAAAGTTCAGTGCTCGCAACCTTTCCTCGTAACTAATATCCTCCAAACCCTTTATTAGCTTTGTTGCCCTTCTTTGTACTCACTCCATTCCAGTACATCATTCCTGAGGACTGGTGCCCAGAACCGGACAGCATACTCCAGGTGCGGCTGGACCAGAGTCTTGTAGAGCCGGAGAATTATCATTTTATCTCTGGAGTTGATCCCTTTTTAATGCATGCCAATATTTTGTTTGCTTTGTTAGCAGCAGCTTGGCATTGCATGCCATTGCTGAGCCTATCATCTACTAGGACCCCTAGGTCCTTTTCCATCCTAGATTCCCCCAGAGGTTCTCCCCCCAGTGTAAAGATTGCATTCATATCTTTGCCACCCAAATGCATTATTTTACATTTTCTACATTGAACCTCATTTGCCATGTAGCTGCCCACCCCATTAATTTGTTCTGATCTTTTTGCAAGGTTTCCACATCCTGCGGAGAAGTTATTGCCCTGCTTAGCTTAGCATCATCCACAAATACAGATATTGAACTGTTTACCCTATCCTCCAGGTCATTTATGAACAAATTCAATAGGACTGGTCCCAGCACAGAACCCTGGGGGACCCCACTACCCACCCCTGACCATTCCGAGTACTCCCCATTTGTCACCACAATCTGAACTCTCCCTTGTAGCCAGTTTTTAATCCATGTACTTACCCTGTGGTCCATGCCAAAGGACCTTATTTTGTACAGTAAACATTTATGGGGAACTGTGTCAAATGCTTTTGCAAAATCCAGATATACCATGTCTACGGGCCTTCCTTTATCTACATGGCAACCCACCACCTCATAGAAGGTTAATAGATTGGTTTGGCAAGAACTATTCTTCATGAATCCATACTGATTACTGCTAATGATACCGTTCTCATTACTAAAATCTTTAGGCCCTTATCATCCCCTCCAAGAATTTACATACTTTTGATGTTAGGCTAACTGGTCTGTAATTCCCAGGGATGTATTTTGGGCCCTTTTTAAATATTGGTGCTACATTCGCTTTTCTCCAATCAGCTGGTACCATTCCAGTCAGTAGACTGTCAGTAAAAATTAGGAACAATGGTCTGGCAATTACTTGACTGAGTTCCCTAAGTACCCTCGGGTGCAAGCCATCTGGTCCCGGTGATTTATTAATGTTAAGTTTCCCAAGTCAAATTTTAATTCTGTCCTCTGTTAACCATGGAGGTGCTTCCTGTGATGTGTCATGAGGATAAACACTGCAGTTTTGGTTAGCCCCCCGATTCCCTCGTGAAGACTGAGGAGAAGAATAAATTGAATGCCTTCGCCATCTCCCCATCTTTGTAACCAGATATTCTTCCTCATTCTTTATGGGGCCAATATGGTCTGTCCTCCCTTTTTTACTGTTTATATACTTAAAGAATTTATTGGGATTTTTTTTGCTCTCCTCCGCTATGTGCTTTTCATGTTCTATCTTAACCGTCCTTATTGCACCCTTACATTTCTTGTTGCATTCTTTATAAAGTCTGAATGCTGACGATTATCCCTCAACCTCTTATTTTTTGAAGGCCTGCTCCTTTGATGTTATATGCATTGTTACATTGGAGTAAAGCCATCCAGGACTTTTGTTCGCTCTTTTAAATTTATTACTCAATGGGATGCATTGGCTAATGCCCTTATTTAATATGCTCTTAAAGCAAACCCATCTCTCCTCCGTGTTCCTTGTTCCTAAAATTTTATCCCAATTTATGCCTTCTAGCAAGGTTCGTAGTTTAGGGAAGTTGGCCCTTTTGAAATTCAGTGTCTTTGTATTGCCCTTATGTTTCCTATTTGTGTGATTTATACTGAAGCCAATGGACCTGTGATCTAAATTGCCCCATATTTTCACATCCGTGATCAGGTCTGTATTGTTGTTAATCAGAAGATCCAGTAACGCTTTGTTTCTAGTTGATGTGTCTACCATCTGACCCATAAAATTGTCCTGCAAGACATTTAGGAACTGGTGAGCCTTATATGTCTGAATAGTTAAAATCCCCCATTATGATAACACTTTCCATCCTTGCTGCTAATCCAAATTGTGATAGGTGATCTGTCTCCCCTTCCTCCCTCAGGTTAGGGGGCCTATAGCATACTCCCAGTATTATTTTCCCCATTAGCTTCATCCCTTTGGAGCTCTACCCAGAAGGTTTCCACCTCCTCCCGAGATCCCTTAGTGATGTCATCTCTCACATTCACTTGTACATTATTCTTGATATATAGGCATACCCCTCCCCCTTTTTTTACCCTCTCTATTCTTGCGATAAAGGGTATACCCTTGAATGTTTGCCAGCCAATCATGAGAGCTGTTGAACCAGGTCTCTGAAATTCCCACAAAATCCAAATCCTTCTCATACAACAGTATCTCTAGTTTACCCATTTTGTCCGCCAGGCTCCTAGCATTGGTGAACACGTGCACTATCAGACCACTCGCAGACCTACGTGCACTCGCAGACCACTCGCAGAACTACGTGCACTCGCAGACCACTCACAGAACTAGGTTCACTGGCAGACACACATGCACTTGTAGACCACTCGCAGACCTACGTGCACTCGCAGACCACTCGCAGAACTACGTGCACTCGCAGACCACTCACAGAACTAGGTTCACTGGCAGACACACATGCACTTGTAGACCACTCGCAGACCTACGTGCACCCGCAGAACTCTGTGCACTCGCAGAACACTCGCAGACCTACGTGCACTCGCAGAACTACATACACTCGCAGACCTACCTGCACTCGCAGACCTCTCGCAGAACTACGTGCACTCACAGACCACTCACAGACCTAGGTGCACTCGCAGACCTAGGTGCACTCGCAGACCTATGTGTACTCGCAAAACTGCGTGCACTCGCAGAACTACGTGCACTCGCAGACCTACATGCACTCGCAGACCACTCGCAGATCTACATGCACTCGCAGACCTACATGCACTCGCAGACCTACGTTCACTTGCAGAACTATGTGCACTCGCAGAACTATGTGCACTCGCAGAACTATGTGCACTCGCAGACCTACGTGCACTCTCAGAACTATGTGCACTCGCAGAACTACGTGCACTCGCAGACCACTCGCAGACCTACATGCACTCGCAGAACTACGTACACTCACAGACCTACGTGCACTCACAGACCACTCGCAGAACTACGTGCACTCGCAGACCTAGGTGCACTCGCAGACCTAGGTGCACTCGCAGACCTACGTGTACTCGCATAACTACGTGCACTCGCAGAACTACTTGCACTCGCAGACCACTCGTAGAACCACGTGCACTCGCAGACCACTCGCAGAACTGCGTGCACTTGCAGACCACAAGCAGAACTATGTGCACTCGCAGAACTACATGCACTCGCAGACCTCTCGCAGAACTACGTGCACTCGCAGACCACTTGCAGACCTACGTGCACTCGCAGACCTACGTGCACTCGCAGACCTAGGTGTACTCGCAGACCTAGGTGTACTCGCAGACCACTCGCAGACCTACGTGTACTCGCAGAACTATGTGCACTCGCAGAATTACATGCACTCGCAGACCACTCGCAGAACTACGTGCACTCACAGACCACTTGCAGACCTACGTGCACTCGCAGACCTACGTGCACTCGCAGACCTACGTGCACTCGCAGACCTAGGTGCAGTCGCAGACCTAGGTGCAGTCGCAGACCTACGTGTACTCGCAGAACTATGTGCACTCGCAGAATTACATGCACTCGCAGACCACTCCCAGAACTACGTGCACTCGCAGACCACTTGCAGAACTACGTGCACTTGCAGACCTATGTGCACTCACAGACCTACTTGCACTATCAGACCACTCACAGACCTCTCGCAGAACTACGTGCACTCACAGACCACTTGCAGAACTACGTGCACTCGCAGACCTACGTGCACTCGCAGACCACTCGCAGACCTACGTGTACTCGCAGAACTATGTGCACTTGCAGACCATTCGCAGAACTACGTGCATTCGCAGACCTACGTGCACCCGCAGACCACTTGCAGAACTACGTGCACTCGCAGACCTATGTGTACTCACAGACCTACGTGCACTATCAGACCACTCGCAGACCTACGTGCACTCGCAGACCACTCGCAGAACTACGTGCACTCGCAGACCACTCACAGAACTAGGTTCACTGGCAGACACACATGCACTTGTAGACCACTCGCAGACCTACGTGCACCCGCAGAACTCTGTGCACTCGCAGAACACTCGCAGACCTACGTGCACTCGCAGAACTACATACACTCGCAGACCTACCTGCACTCGCAGACCTCTCGCAGAACTACGTGCACTCACAGACCACTCACAGACCTAGGTGCACTCGCAGACCTAGGTGCACTCGCAGACCTATGTGCACTCGCAAAACTGCGTGCACTCGCAGAACTACGTGCACTCGCAGACCTACATGCACTCGCAGACCACTCGCAGAACTACATGCACTCGCAGACCTATGTGCACTCGCAGACCTACGTTCACTTGCACAACTATGTGCACTCGCAGAACTATGTGCACTCGCAGAACTATGTGCACTCGCAGACCTACGTGCACTCTCAGAACTACGTGCACTCTCAGAACTATGTGCACTCGCAGACCTACGTGCACTCTCAGAACTATGTGCACTCGCAGACCTACGTGCACTCTCAGAACTATGTGCACTCGCAGACCTACGTGCACTCTCAGAACTATGTGCACTCGCAGACCTACGTGTACTCGCATAACTACGTGCACTCGCAGAACTACT
This sequence comes from Lithobates clamitans, assembly GCA_037952925.1. Taxonomy (NCBI): domain Eukaryota; kingdom Metazoa; phylum Chordata; class Amphibia; order Anura; family Ranidae; genus Lithobates; species Lithobates clamitans. Next base: position 5,856,730 of record JBBGZY010000285.1, read on the forward strand.
TGCACTCGCAGACCACTCACAGAACTACGTGCACTCGCAGACCACTCGCAGAACTACGTGCACTCGCAGACCACAAGCAGAACTATGTGCACTCGCAGACCTACGTGCACTCGCAGACCTAGGTACACTCGCAGACCTACGTGTACTCGCATAACTACGTGCACTCGCAGAACTACTTGCACTCGCAGACCACTCACAGAACTACGTGCACTCGCAGACCACTCGCAGAACTACGTGCACTTGCAGACCACAAGCAGAACTATGTGCACTCGCAGACCACAAGCAGAACTATGTGCACTCGCAGAACTACGTGCACTCGCAGACCTCTCGCAGAACTACGTGCACTCGCAGACCACTTGCAGACCTACGTGCACTCGCAGACCTACGTGCACTCGCAGACCTAGGTGCACTCGCAGACCACTCGCAGACCTACGTGTACTTGCAGAACTATGTTCACTCGCAGAATTACATGCACTCGCAGACCACTCGCAGAACTAAGTGCACTCACAGACCACTTGCAGACCTACGTGCACTCGCAGACCTAGGTGCACTCGCAGACCTAGGTGCACTCGCAGACCACTCGCAGACCTACGTGTACTCGCAGAACTATGTGCACTCGCAGAATTACATGCACTCGCAGACCACTCGCAGAACTACATGCACTCGCAGACCACTTGCAGAACTACGTGCACTTGCAGACCTATGTGCACTCACAGACCTACTTGCGCTATCAGGCCACTCACAGACCTCTCGCAGAACTACGTGCACTCACAGACCACTTGCAGAACTACGTGCACTCGCAGACCTACGTGCACTTTCAGACCTAGGTGCACTCGCAGACCACTCGCAGACCTACGTGTACTCGCAGAACTATGTGCACTTGCAGACCATTCGCAGAACTACGTGCATTCGCAGACCTATGTGCGCTCGCAGACCACTTGCAGAACTACGTGCACTCGCAGACCTATGTGTACTCACAGACCTACGTGCACTATCAGACCACTCGCAGACCTACGTGCATTTGCAGACCACTCGCAGAACTACGTGCACTCGCAGACCACTCACAGAACTAGGTTCACTCGCAGACCAACGTGCACTCGCAGACCACTCGCAGACTTACGTGCACTCACAGAACTATGCTCACTCGCAGAACTGTGCACACTCACAATACACAAGTACACAGTAGACAATACAGAAGTACTAACGATCCACACACTACTCAGACAACACTCAGGTACTCACACTACACAGGTATTATGTAATGACCCCTGTTATAACCTCCTGTTTTAAACTCTGTTTTTTAACTCACCACTTAGACCAGTTCCACTAACTCTGGTTTTTAACTCACCACTTAGACCAGTTCCACTTGGACAGAGTTCCAGCAAGCTCAAAGATTAGCAGGCTCACAATGAGTTCTACAGAAGGTTATATAGGCCTCAAGCACCTGTGACCAATTAACCACTCCCCTTAATTAGTAGGCTGAAGGAAGCAAAGAAAAAAAAAAGCTGTTTAAAAAGTGTCAGAGAAAAAGGTGTTAAAAAGCTACAAGTAAAAGCCCTAAAAAGAACCTAAAAATGCAACCCAGCAATCACCAGCAGTCAAAAAGCAAGACTTGTTCACTCTCCACTCAAGGTACAAAGGTGAACTTTGGCGGGAAAACCCGTCAAATGATTTTCTTGTGTGGGAAAAACCACCCTACTCAGCACCCATCACAAAAGAGTGATTCACTGTTGAGATTTACCCTCAGGTGACGGCAGTATTGTTTCACTTGTGTTTTTTTCACTTACTTATTGCACATACACCTGGAAAGAGTGACCCATTGGAGGAGCACTCTTCAGGGGACAGGCAGCGCCACTAACCCCTATTCTTATACACTTTTACCCTTTAAAACATGTGCTATCAAAACACAATTCATAATGTGCTAAAAACATCCACAATACTTAAACGTGATAATAAAAAATAAATTAGTGTAAATGAAGACCAATGCAAAAAAGTCCAAAATGTGTGAGAAATATCACTGCAAAGAAAGTGTCTTCCACCAGCTATTGGAAATCCTCTCCACCACATGTGAACAGAGCTAAAATGCACTCGCAGACATTAAGGCTTCATGTACATGGAACGTTGTTCCACCTCTCCTGAACGATTTAATTTGACAGTTAAAAACCGGCGTCTAAAAATGGCCTTTTAGCCGCATTTACATGCTGCGTTTAGTTGCGTTTAGCCATGTTTAGCTGTGTTTGTGTCTAGAAGCGTTTGAAAAAAAAATGTATTTTTTCTTTCAAAATAGCCAAAAATTAAAAATGCCTGTAAACGAAACGCGGCTAAATGTGAGTTACCATGTTTAGCTGCGTTTAGCCACTTGAGATGCCTCTAAACACAGCTTCTGAACGCATTTTTTTGGGTTCCAAAAAAAGCCTCTAAACACATCTGCCTAGAAACGACTATAAACGAACCTGTGTACATGTACTGATAAGATAACATAGAGGAGAGTTCAGGAGCAGTTGAAAAAAATGCCCAACTGCTCCTAAAGTTTACCAGCAGCAGTGTACATGAGACCTAAAGCTGCCAGAGGAAAGCAGCAATGTGCAGGTTTGTATCAACAGGATACTTCACATCATCATCCAGCTCCTTTCTCACAATGGACACACTCCACAGTACTGCCTCTCACCACTGGGGACAGTCAGAAGGTTTGCTTGATAAACTAGAGCCGTCAGTTCCAAGCATGGAGATGGTAGTATGGAGCTCCAGCCCCAATGCATTTCATGTTCTTGAACATTTTCAAGGGTTTAGCTTTAGTGAGAATTTCATGTCTATAAGGGTCACTCAAATGGACACAGAAGGAGGGAGAGTTGTTCCTTGTCTTCATCAGAGTCACTGTCGGGGATCTCGTGCAGAAGGTGCTCATTCTTATGCACATGTGCAGAGTCATGAGCATAGAAGCCCAAGATGAGCAAGGACTACAGTAGAATGCATATGCAAATGCACATTGTACACGCGGGCACGTGCACATTCACGTAGATGTGCGTACGCATCCACAAATTCTAGTTCCCAGCAGCCTAATTAAATTGAGAGTCTGCCTGGCCTCAGTGCTGGATTGTCTTCAGCTCTGGTTCCTGTGTTCCTGATGCTAGAAAGTCTCCTAACCTTGTTCATCATGACCCGGCTATGTCTGACACCTATCATGGTCTGTTAAATCTGCTGTTTGCTTTTGTTACCAATCTTGGCTTGGATTTCTGTCCACGAGTCCCCTTCATGATTTAGTACCCCACCACCAGCACGTTACCGACTTCTAACTGTTCCAAACCTTGAGCCTGATCCTGACCCTGCACCTGTCTGCCTGGCTGCTGCTGAACAAGGCTTGTGACCAGACTCCATACCACCACTGGAAGGATTCCTTTGTCTCCAATCTACAGATCACTACTACAGCTTCCTGGCACCTGCACCCTTCCACTGCCCTAGTAATTCATGTCTCCACTACCAGGGGTGCTTGGATGGGAAATGCACAAGAGGCCACCCTCGTCATCTTGGGCTCCACAGTCAGGTACGTGACAGCCACTGATGATGTTGTTGGTCCTTGTGCGGCAGTCATAAGTCTCTAAAAAACACTTCCCTGGTAGTAATTAACAGGTCAGAAAAACCCAGGTAGAACGGCCTAGACAAAATCATAGTCCAGATCAGGCCAAAGGTCTGGAAGCCTAAGAAGCAAAGTAACTAGAGGGAAGTGAGGCAAGGTAAGGAAAAATATAGAGACCAAGGCTGGTGGCAATCAAGGGGGAGAAGAGGTCAGGACGGAAAATCGGTCAGTAACATGGGTCAAACAGCATAATGCATGAAGCACACCTAGAAAAACAATAAATGGTATCTTCGATAACATATGTGTGCTCTCACCCATAACACTGCCATTAAAAATATGCAATGCGTGCAGGGACTTGAGACCGAGCTAGACTTCACTTCGTATTTTGTTCGATGGTGGCACTTAATGGGATGTTCACTGCCTACTAAAGAAAGGGATAGGGAAAAACTGGAGGAAAACAAAGCTATGGAATAAAGACAGCTAAATAAAGTTATAGAAATAGAATATATTACCAATTTGTTCATAATAGTGTAACATCACATTCAAAGTCCATTCCTTTTGGAATTTTGGTCTCCAAGTTAAAGATACAATGTACTTCTCTTTTACTTAGTAAGGCGATCACCTACAATAATGGGGTTGTTAATCCTTTCTATAATTTATACCCTAATGCTGTGTACACACGGTCGGACTTGCCAACGGGATAACCTCCGTCGGCATTTCCGACAGAAAAATTTAGAACATGTTAAGTCCGTCGGAAATGCAGAAAAAGTCTGATGGGGCATACATTGGACTTTTTCTGTCGGAAATTCCGACCGTGTGTACTTGGCATTAGTGAACTGGTGCTACAAAGAAAACCAAACTGGCAATTGCAATGGCATTTTTCCTTGTAAGTGTCACATTTGCTGTAGTAAATTGTACACATCCTACAAGTGTGCTACTTCACAGGCAGGTTCAGGGAACCCCACCAAACATGTTATTTGAAAGCATTGGGCAGTTTAATTTTCAATGCAATATAATTACCCCCCTCTACCACCACCACCATCACCACCAGGGCAGTGCCAAGCAAACATGCCATTTGTTAGACAATCACTTGTCTATTAACCTTGAAGATGGCCAGAACTATTTTTTTAAGATTCGTCTTCCATTGACTTCAATGGGGTTTGGGATAATATGCAGAACTTAATTAGAACAATCGTCCTACAAACTGAACCTAGGTATACAGCGGGTAAAATAAATATTGAACATATCACCATTTTTCTAGGTTAATATATTTCTAAAGGTGCTATTGATATGAAATTTTCACCACATGTCAGTAACAACTCATGGAATCCATACATACAAAGAAACCAAAACAAACAAGTTCAGAACTTAAGATATGTGTAATAAAATGGAATGACACAGGGTGAAAGCATTGAACACATGAAGAAAGGGATGTGCAAAAAGGCATGGAAAGCCAAGACACCAGCTGAAATCTATCAGTAATGAGAAAGCCATCCTGCCCCTTGTCAGTGCAAATATATATAACCTGGTTAAGTCTCAAATGATGGCCTATAAAAAGGTGTCTCATTTCAAAGGTGTCACACAAGAAATATTTCATGATGGGTAAAAGCAAAGAACTCTCTGTAGACTTTCGCAACCTTATTGTTGCAAAACATATTGATAGCAGAAGGTTGCAGAAGGATTTCTAAACTTGTGAATGTTCCAGTAAGCACAGTTGGGGACATAATCCGGAAGTGGAAAGAATATAATTTCATTGTAAACTGGCCATGACCAGGTGCTCCTCGCAAGATTTCTGACAGAGGTGTGAAAGAATTTTATCAGAAGAGTTGTCCAAGAGCCAAGGACCACTTGTGGAGAGCTACAGAAAAACCTGGAATTAGCAGGTACAATTGTTTCAAAGTACCTTAATCCATGCAACTACAGCGCTGCCCCCATACACATGTGATACCAAAACTCTGTGTAAACATACATATCAATCATATATATGATGGTAAGTGTTATCTGACATTACATGTACATTCTAAGCATTAAATTGTACTATATGCAAATAAGTCTTTCCCAAGTACTATAAGTAAAATAAATATATCTAAAAAGTGTCCATACATTTCATATAATTCATATAAAGTGCTCAAAGTGGCAAAGTGCTTTGTGCATAATAAACAACTATAAATAATAGTGAATCTTGTTCCAGTGAGGTTCCACAGTCACGTGATCCCCTCCTATGTTTCGCTACTCACCGATAATAAATTACTCTATGAGTCAAACAGGCAGTGGTGATGTAAGAATAAGTGGTTTCTCCTTCACTCTTCCTTTCTTCTTTACATATGGTCATCAATTAGGTATCAGAGGGTCATTTCACAAGACCAGGCACATATACCGTATATGTATAAACTCTCTTTCACTCCTCCTCCACTTCTCCAAAGTAATTCCCAGGCTCAAGGCAGCGAATACATCATATGGAAAAGGTTGGAAGAAATCCCCATAGTGTAGTACTGTAAACTTTATTAAAACTTATAAAAACGCAATTGCACTTACATTAATACAGGTCATAAAAGCATGTAAAACACTCCAAATGGCCGCCTCGCCATGCAAGTGGGCTGTATAAGTTAGTCACTGACTGTCCTCGCTTGGCTCGTTTATCCCCTCTCTTCTCATGTAGTGAAAATTTCATATCAATAGCACCTTTAGAAACATATTTACCTACCAAAATGGTGACGTGTTCAATACTTTTATTTTACCCACTGTATATGCAAAATCTTGCGGAGATGCTAGATGCAACCATGTTGAACATACAGAGAGAACAAGAACAGATGTGTAATGGAAATGTGTAAGTTCTGTATATAATTGTATTGTATTTTGTATGTATTGCACACTGCCCTCACTGTGCAACAGCACTAATAATGTTTTCAGTAAATGTTTACATTCTTTCGAGTCCTGATTAGAATAAACCTGCCTTATTCTGGCCACAGGAGTGTACAGCCAGTACTCTGTAAATATGTCTTATCAATCATTTGTTTTTCACAATGAAAAGTCATTTTGTAATGAAAAAGTTGCTCAGCTATTATTTTCTCCACAATGGAGTTTTTTTTGCCTCTTTGGCCAGGACTACCTCTACCTAAGCGTGTGGAGGTTCCAGGTTAAAGGTGATAGCAGGTATGGTTAGTGATCAAAATATTGATCAAAAGAGGGGAGACTGTAATGGAAATGTGTAAGTTCTGTATATAATTGTATTGTATTTTGTATGTATTGCACACTGCCCTCACTGTGCAACAGCACTAATAATATTTTCAGTAAATGTTTACATTCTTTCGAGTCCTGATTAGAATAAGCCTGCCTATGTAACGCCCTTTGTTACGATAAACCTACAATTGTAATATTAATGTGATACCTACGTAATCATGTGTATAAAAACCTTCAATTGCGTCATAATAAAGCAGAACAGTAATTTGGAAAGATGCTGAGCGTATCTTTTGTGTCTGTTCCCTACTGCAGTAGTTATTATTAATTTGGAACCACTAATCAATATGAGGATAGGAGTTGCCTATCATCAATTTAACCGAGTCAGCATGGCGAGCTTTGCCTTAGGAGGGGATTCCAGGTGACCCTGAGTATCCGAAACAAGGAGCTTGAGACGATCCGGGAATTTCTTATAATCAGCCGGCTGAGGTAAGCCTTTTGCTTACATTTGAGTTATCAGACTTCCTTGATCGGTAAGGCATTTTCGGGACAAAGGGTACCTATTTTTCTCCCCTTAATCGAACTGTATTGATTGGTGGTTATATGTTATGTTGTCCTTGTCTATTGTCCATTGGAGTGTTATAGATAAGAAAGGGAAGAATAGTGCTGTTCACAGGTATATGTAGTAAATCTGCTAGATAAAGTAGTTTAGAGGCAAGAGGGTATAGGCACACGTAGAGAAGAGAGAAGACTGGCCAGTCATTATGGGCATTGAATTAGGTAAGGGAATGAAGGGTAAGAGACCCTCAAAAATGCCCAGCGCAAGAGGAGCGCTATATATGAACCAAAGGTGCGGTTCCGCCTATACTGAGCCCCTAGATTAATGGTTAGAGTGGACATGGATTCACAATGGGTAACTGGGTTACCAAGGTCCACAGGGACCAAGAATAATGCAGAGTAAATAGCTAAAGAAACAGCTATCTATGTGAGCAGGATGGATCAAGGGTGACATTAACACTAGATAGAAAGGGATATTTCCATGTTAAGTTGTGGGATGAATTTGGGGTCAGGCACTACAACTATTAAAAGTCAGAAACAGAGAAATGAGAATTAAAACAGAATACTTTATATGTTGTCAGAGAGAGAAGATGGGATGAGTACTCTGGCTGCCCATCTGATCATAGAAGCTGGATATAAAAGATATCTGAACAAAATAAGGAATGCAGAATTTAGGCAGGAAAATATTAATGAGAGTTAAAAGAAAGTGAGAGAATGATATGCATGTGTTGTGTACAAATGGGAAAAAGTAAACGATTTTAGAGAGATATTGGTGTGTGTGCGAATGCTGGGACCTTTAGTTCTATTGCTTGTGTGTGTCATGTACGCAGATGTGATCCCCTCCTTTGTGCTCTCCTGAAAGAATGTCCCTGAGAGGTCAGTGATAAGCTGGAAGGACACCATGCCAATTCCAGTTTTTTAACGAATCTAATGGTAAACAATGTGATCAAAATTATTTTGAATCTATACCAGAGTCGATTAAACCAGGAGAACTAGTGTCCTATCTCCAACAACTGTTCCGCACGCTAGTACCCAACCTGTCCACTCACGACATAATCATCGACCGAGCGCATAGAATACAAAAACCAAAACATCTTCCGGATACTGTCCCTAGGGACACCCTGGCTCGGATTCATTTCTTTCACACTAAAGAAAGACTGTTACGAGCTACGAGATCCATGCGTACATTACCAACCCCATATGCTGCAATTTCCATATTTGGCGGCATTTCAGCTGCCACAGCCCAGGCACGTAAACAGTTTGCTCCTGTCACTTCAGTCCTGCAAGACAAACAGGTTCAATATCGCTGGGGCTTCCCTACAAAGCTTCTGGTTACCTTTCAAAACCAACTGATCCCAATTCTGACACCCAAAGATGGCCTGAAACAACTGCATAATTGGGGTCTCATTCCCCATGTCCCTCCTAGCATTCCTCGATCCAAACAATCTACCAAGGTCCCGGATCCCTGGTCGCAGCAAGACAGAACCTGATGAGATGTACAAGGACCTTCCACCATGGGAACTCTAATATTTTTCTGGCTAATACCATCAGCATTACTCAGTGCCTTATGAGGGGGCACAGGGGCTCTCTAGAGCTGATCTGATCACTCCCCGATACTTCTAGTGTGCTAAGCACATACGTATCTACACGTTAACTTTTGTTTCTCTTTTCTCTCTTATTACTTGCTTATTGTGATTTATTGTCACATATTTCCTAGAAACAGACCTAACTGTATCTGTTGTATCTTCTCAAGTCACAAATTTGACTGCATTTACTGGTTTATCTGGTGTCGTTAATATTACATTGTTTGTTGCAACATCCTTTCTTGCTACTGTCAGTCCTTTAACCAAGGACCAATCCCTGGTGTGATAAAACAAACGGTGGTGATCCCCTTCCGTACCAAAACACGCACTTTACACATCTCGCCTGCAGAATGTTGTCAATTACTACCACTAATGCCAAGGGTCTTAACCACCCCTTTAAGCGATCACTTCTCTGGAAGGAAGCCATTTACCAAAAGGCCGATATTCTGTGTGTCCAAGAGACACATTTTACCAAAAACAAAGCTCCGGCTTGTACCCATAAACAATACCCACACTGCTTCTTTGCCAACTCAGATAAAAAAGCAAGAGGTGTATTGATAGCAATACGCTCCTCCGTAGCATTCCAACTACACCAAGTTGAACGAGACCCTCTAGGCAGATTTCTCATCCTTTCTGCATCCTTTAATAACTGCCCACTGGTCATAGTCAACTTATACTCGCCTAACGTAGGACAAAAATCCTTCTACCAGAGTATACTAAACAAGCTTTCTACCTACCCCAAAGAACGTATCATTCTCTGCGGAGACTTTAACGAGATTGTGGACCACTCTCTGGATTCCTCCAATCCTCGCAGGAAAAGCTCTTCGGCATTGTCCTCACTCCTCATAAAGGAGGACCTCTATGATATATGGAGGTGTGCTCATGGTACGGAACGGGATTATACCTACTTCTCACCAACTCAGGGATCATATTCCAGACTCGATTTATTCCTCACATCTAAACTCCTATTACAACAAATTACCTCAGCCCATATTGGGCTCATTACCTGGTCTGACCATGCCCCGGTAACCATCTCTCTAAGCACAACGCATTCCTCCAAGTCAAACAAGATATGGAGAATGAATGCCTCCCTACTGACTCACTCGTTCTACAAATCACAAATCGAGGCTGGAATAGAGTCATACTTTTCTATTAATGCTGGTTCAGTAACCAATTCCACGACGGTATGGAATGCACATAAATCGGTAATTAGAGGGTTGTTTGTCAAATTCGGTGCCCATGAGAAAAAAAAGCGATCAGAAATTACTGTCCAGTACCTAAACCGCATTAGGGATCTTGAACAAAGTAACAAAACCTCTCCCAATGCACAACAGTCTAAACAGCTTCACCAACTTCGACTAGACTTAAGCTCCCACTTACACAAAAATTTTGATTTCTACATTAAACGTCTCCGACTATCTTGGTACTCCCAAGGTATCAGGCCGGGCAAAGTTTTAGCGAACCAATACAAACGCAGAGTAATCCAATCCAAAATATTATACCTCACTGACCATCGCGGTCATAGATGCACAAATCCACTAGACATAGCCAACTGTTTTAAAACCTTCTACTCCAAACTGTACAACATCGCCTCGCTCTCCTCAGAACCATCACCCACGGACGTTGACATCCAGTCTTTCCTATCATCAGTCCAGCTCCCTTCGATCACTCCCTCCCAATTGCAAGCCCTTTCACAACCGTTCACGGAAATGGAACTCAAGACAGCCATTAACTCCCTTCCCCTCCACAAGAGTCCGGGTCCCGATGGATTCTGTAATGAATACTATAAGACGTATTCTGACTTACTTACCCCCCACTTATGCACCTCGCTAAACAGATTCGCAACGACGGGAGACATCCCCAAGGAGTCTCTTGAAGCCTTAATTGTCACCATCCCCAAACAAGGTAAACCCTTTGACGATCCAGCCAACTACCGACCCATATCCCTCCTTAACACTGACCTGAAGCTCTATGCCAAACTGTTGGCCACTCGTCTAGCCACTCTCATCCCCTCCCTAATACATCACGATCAAGTAGGGTTCATCCCACACCGCCAGACCTCGGATGGCACACGCAGATTTATCGACCTCATTCAATGGACAGAACATCATCGGACGCCTTCTCTGTTCATCTCCTTGGATGCAGAGAAGGCGTTCGATAGAGTGCATTGGAGGTACTTGGAAAGCGTGCTCATTAAATTTGGCTTGACTGGTGCCTTCTTACGAGCCATTCTAGGCCTTTATACCAAGCCTACAGCTAGAGTTTGGTCAGGAGGGTAATTGTCGGACCCGCTCTCCATCACTAATGGCACCAGGCAAGGATGCCCATTATCCCCACTCATCTTTGCCATGATTATCGAGCCCTTAGTGGCTGCCATTCGTACCAACCCGCAAGTTGAGGGTATCACAGTGGGTGAGTCCTCCCACAAAATAGGGCTCTACGCAGATGACATCATAGTCTCCCTCACAAATCCCAAAAAATCCCTGCAAGCTCTTCAACGAGTACTTAATGATTTTGGACAGGCATCACTATATAAAATTAATCATTCCAAATCTTCTATGATGGGTATTCATCTTACTTCTATTGAAAAGAAGGAATTGTCCCAAATAACGCATTTCTCATGGGCCCCGAACTCAATGTTTAACTACCTAGGGATTCAGCTAGTTACTCCATCAACTGCGCTCCTTCGCAACAATATCGAGCTATTAACTACCAAACTCCAACAAATAAGCTCTGAACTCCGGACAGTGAAAACCTCCTGGGCAGGACGCATAGCCCTAGTGAAGATGTTTCTCCTTCCTCATATTTTATACCTCTTTAGAACTCTCCCAATCCCAATATTGCCTTGCTATCTACACAAACTACAACGTATCCTCAACTCATTCATATGGGAGGGCAAACGCCCCAGGCTACACCACTCAACATTGTACCTAGTGACTAAGTATGGAGGAATGGGAGCCCCAGAAATCCAAATATACTATAAAGCGGCAATACTCGACCAAACTAAACATTGGTGGAACCCATCCTCGTCACCTACTTGGAAACTAATTGAACGTACTGTGATGTCTAAAGACCTTCAACTACTTTTATGTGCATCTTGGCCGAACTATCACCCACCTAGGTCCTTTTTGGACACTGTCAATGCCACAATGAGAGTCTGGCGATCAATTCCACAAAGGCTCAAAGGAATCTCCTCTCACACTCTAAAACTCCTGCCACTCGCTACTCTGGAACTTTTAACACCCGACTTAACCATACACCACTGGATTAGAGCCGGCATCTGCAACTTGAGTGACCTATACACATCGCAAGGATTTACTACCTTCCAACGTCTCTCTACTATCTTCAACATACCACGACATGACTTCTTCCGATTCCTGCGAATTCGGCACACCTTATCATCGCTTCAGTGGTCCTCCAACCAAGCTACCAACAAACTACTACAATATTATACCACGCGACAACCCCGTACCAAAGGTCTGTCCTTTATGTACTCACTGCTAACCACTCCTCGCTCTGAGGGTAAATCCACAGCTATGCAACACTGGGAACAAGTACTACATTTTTCCACACAAGAAGAGGTGTGGTACAGTTCTCTTAACAGCACCCGTGCCCATTCCAGGAATGTCTCTCACTGGGAAACAGTCATGAAACTCTATCATCGCTGGTACTATACTCCAACCAAACTGGCGGCCATTTTCCCCTCAACACCCTCTACATGTTGGAGGCACTGCAAAACAGATGGATCCCTGGTCCACATATGGTGGACTTGTTCTGCTCTTCAACAATTCTGGAAAGACGTGTCCAGTCTCATATGCTCAGTCACGGGCGTTAAGGCTCATCTAACCCCACAATTGGCCATGCTAGGGATAGGGTTAACCGAATGGCCAACCTCACTACGGTCAATATTTACCCATATCTTGATAGCGGCAAGGCTCTCAATTGCCCGCAATTGGAAAAATCCTCATCCACCCTCCATCCAATTAGTAATTTTTCTGCTCAACGACCAATGCCACATGGAATATATGTTCGCCAAAGCACATCTATTGACCACCAAATTCTTTGCCCAATGGGAACTTTGGCTTCAAGATCAAAGGAGTGACCCTCTACCATGAACTAACCTCTTCATACTTGTAGTCATGACCTTCCCAATCTGGAACTGAGCCAGCAGCTACACAGTCTTACACTGAGTCTAAATATTTGATTTCTGTTATATTGTTGTACATGCCTCTTTCTACTAAAATGCCCCCCTGGGTATGGCCTCCTGACATTGCATAGATGTTCCCACTACTCTCCTAACCCACACTGCATGCATATCGATTACCAACCACATTGGGTCACACAGTGTCCCTCCACTCTTCTCTGACCTTGGACGATGTCAGGAAGGCCTACCTTTAGGGCACTACTTTTTACTCACCGGCATCCCTAATTCTACTAACTCTACTCTCTGTACCTTTCTTTGCTAATCTGCTTCAACTATCTCCTAGCTTGATATTATGTGTTGTCATGCATGTGACTTGTAGACTACTTATGTTATACTTTAGTGGTCTCATGCCCCTTTAAGGGCATTATGTTGTCTATGTGAAAAACTCAATAAAACCTTGGTTACGAAAATTATTTTGAATCTGTTTTCTAAACATGGTAAAATGAAGGTTGCATTTAACTGTGTATTGCACAAATTGAATATCCTTTGATAGTGGAAACAGTGCATTTAAAAAAGGGAAATTAAGTAAAATTAAGTAATAATGAGTACCGTATATACTCGAGTATAAGTCGTTCCGAGTATAAGTCGAGGCCCCAAATTTACCACAAAAAAATGGGAAAAACTTATTGACCCGAGTATAAGACGAGGGTGAGAAATGCGCAGCTACTGTAAGAGGAAAAGAGGGTCAACAATGCCCATTTGCAGCCTCATTGTGCCCATTTGCAGCCATAGGTCCCCCGAACTTCAAACTCGGTAGTTAAGGGTTCCTAGATGCCCCCTAGCTGCAGCCAAAATTTGGGGTCTCTGAACCCAAAGGGTCCCGAAATGACATTGCTGCAGATGGACACAGTTGACTGATTTTGGGGCCCCGTATCTCGGGGCCACTTAGTGCTAGGAACCCCAAATTTGGTGTGCAAACCCAGTGGAACTAGCACCATAAAATATCCAAAGCTGGGGTTTCTAGCACCAAGTGGCCTTGAGATACAGGGCCCCAAACAATCGGTTCAGAAAATGTCAAGCACTTTACTTCAGCAGAGAATGACATTTTCTGAACCAATTTTGGGGCCCCGTATCTCGGGGCCACTTAGTGCTAGGAACTCCAGCTTTGGATATGTTGTGGTAACAGTTCCACTGGGTTTGCACACCAAATTTGGGGTTCCTAGCACCAAGTGGCCCTGAGATAGGGGGCCCCAAAGTCGGTTCGGAAAATGTCAAGCACTTTTCTGCAGCAGAGAATGACATTTTCTGAACCGATTTTGGGGCCCCGTATCTCGGGTCCACTTAGAGCTAGGAATTCCAGCTTTGGATATGTTCTGGTACCAGTACCCCTGGGTTTGCATACCAAATTTGGGGTTCCTAGCACCAAGTGGCCCTGAGATACGGGGCCCCAAAGTCGGTTCGGAAAATGAAATTTTTTGCTGCAGAAAAGTGCTTGACTCAAGTATAAGTCGAGGGGGGCACTTTCAGCACAAAAAAATGTGCTAAAAAATTCGACTTATACTCGAGTATATACGGTATTCATTTCTAATATGAGTTTAACAATTATATAGATATATTGAAACTGGTTTAGACAACCTTTGGTTGGAAATGAAATCCAGGTTATTGGGGAAATTTGTAAAAATGGGATTAGTTTAGATTAAGATAACAATTTTGTAATTTTACATTTATACAATAAGCCCTTATTGAGAGAAAAAAAAGATTAAGATGAGGTTTTTATTTTGAATAAAGCTGCCATAATATTTAACAAAGCCAAGATGGATGGGATACATAAGAAGTTCTTCTACAAAAATGATATTGTAAGGTTTTTGATGATAACTTGATGTGCGGTCCATGATGTGGGAGTAATAATAAATAGAATTTAAGTATAACAGACCCATCACATCAAGTCCACACACCCTGTTAGGATAGATGCCACCTGCAGACAGTTGTTTTATAGTTTTTGATGCTTTCTGGTCCATCATACAGATTCTTGGTCCTTTTGTTTTTATTTATTTTTGAAATCCAAAGCAGAATATGTGGATTGTGAAATGATGTGCCCCTTTTCCTTGTAAGTACAGTGGTATAAGCAGAAGAATATTTTGGATTTATGGGCATCTCTGCATGACCGCAGGGTATTGTTATCATTTGTTATAATATTGCCAGGAAAAAGTTGTCTTTTGAAACATGAAACTGAAGTTCTTACACAAATAGCGTGATAGAAAACCAGCCATTGTAATATATTTATGCCAGCTGGACCCAGTAATGAAGGGTTCACCACGATATATCAGAGCTGCAGCTTTTATGCAAAGGTGCTATTAGACAAAGTTAGATATTGTTTTGGTCAAACATTTAATTTTTAATGGTCCGACATTCTGTGCAGCAAATATACAGCTAACTAAATGTCTGTCTAATGAAAGGTTTAAAATATGAGTTTGTTTATGTACAAATATAACAATGAAAAATGTGTACATTTGAATCCAGCCACCTTATTGCCTCTATTGGAGGAGGCTGGAGACAAAGGAAGACACGTGTGTTAAATTGATGGTGTAGGAATCAGCTGCTGTGAGCCCAGTGCAGGACACACTCCCTGAAGACCCAGATATTAAATTTTTTGTAGATTTGAGTATGCAGTTTATCACCCAGAAGGATACTCTGTATTCAAAGTCATTGGATCCTTTTTCCCCAGCTCAAGAAGCAGAGCTCCATGTTTTAGCAAAGCATGTGAGCTATAAAAAGAGTGTATATTTATATAGATAGTCAAGATATAGAGAGCTTTTGGTTCCATTTAAAGGGCCAGAAGTTTGTTTTTACTTCGGCAGGTAAACCAACCAAGCATGCCAAGTTAATGCCAAGGCTGTTATCAGCCTTCCAGGTTCTTGCTGAGGTAGCCATATTAACTTTAAAACTCACACATGGAAGCAGACCAGGTGACTAAGGATGCTGCATTTACAGCCCCGGACACTTGATGGGTCTGTGCAACTCACAGATTCCACCCTAGTTCTGGCCCAGTATAGCTGGGATTAATAATTCAACTTTAAGGACCCCAGAACGAGAAGAACAAGTGGTCCACAGGGGGCAATTTCTTATGAAACAGGACTTTGGAAAAGGTGATCATTTATGTCTGCCAGCCACTCTTTTCCCTCCAGCTTGACACATGGACCGTGTCATCAGTCACAAGCAGTTATGGCTGCTTTAGTAAATGAGCGTGGGATAGAGCCAGGGTTCTCCACAGTTGTTTTTATAACATACCACTTCTTTTTTTACCTGTTACCAAAGGTGTTATCAAAAGCTGAACATCCCTTCCAAAGATCACAAAAAAGATATATCCAGATGCCCAAGTCAGGATCTTACAAGTATGCATTTTGTCTGTATGGACATGTTTTTTGGATGTCCAGTGGCAAATGCTACTGCAAAGGCCACAGTAAAAAGTGTTATCAGAAGTAGTTTGTAAGTACAGAGTGCCAGAAAGTACAGAGAGTAACAGAGGAAATCATTTTTTTATAGGAGAGTCCTTACTAGAAGTTTTGAGGTTTTATTTTTACACCCCCCACTGTCTACAATGTAGTGGACAAAGTAGAGTAAGAAACTAGAAAACTTTTGCCTGAATGTTTTCTTATATTTTATGAAGCCCCTAAGGGGGATTTTGGACTCTCTCCCTATGGGATTTGGTTTGGGAGTGTGTTACTCACTTGCTTATATTTTGTCTCAGCAGCTGAAGTCTTCCATTCGGATCTCACAGAGAATGTTGCTGATCTTTTAAGGTTTTTTGACAAACTCATTTATGTGTTTTCTCCCCAATTCCAGATCCTAAAAGTTTGGAAGGATCTAAAACTAAAGCCAGGTGACTTGTGGATTGTTAAGAGACATCTATATATAAGGAAATGTTTGGAGACTCAATACAGCATCTATATCATGTACAGTTTTTGCAAAACTTGAAAGAAAAGTCACCTGGATCCACACCAGACACTGCAAAAATGACTAAATTAAAGAAATCTCTGTGTTTGATTTGTTTCCCTCTTGTGATCACAGTCTAGGGTACTTTTTGATTCAATTACTTTAATTGTAAGGGATATATAAATATATATTTGAAAAGTAGTTCAGCCATGTTGAAGTCATATTTGTCTTTTGTACGTCTTCCATTTTATGTAGAATTGTCTGTGTTTACATATGCTGATAAGTCAGCATGTCCACAATTCAGCTAGAAGGCCATTCTGGCCACAGGACTGTACAGCCAGTACTCTGTAAATATGTCTTATCAATCATTTGTTTTTCACAATGAAAAGTCATTTTGTAATGAAAAAGTTGCTCAGCTATTATTTTCTCCACAATGGAGTTTTTTTTGCCTCTTTGGCCAGGACTACCTCTACCTAAGCGTGTGGAGGTCCCAGGTTAAAGGTGATAGCAGGTATGGTTAGTGATCAAAATATGGATCAAAAGAGGGGAGACTGTAATGGAAATGTGTAAGTTCTGTATATAATTGTATTGTATTTTGTATGTATTGCACACTGCCCTCACTGTGCAACAGCACTAATAATGTTTTCAGTAAATGTTTACATTCTTTCGAGTCCTGATTAGAATAAGCCTGCCTATGTAACGCCCTTTGTTACGATAAACCTACAATTGTAATATTAATGTGATACCTACGTAATCATGTGTATAAAAACCTTCAATTGCGTCATAATAAAGCAGAACAGTAATTTGGAAAGATGCTGAGCGTATCTTTTGTGTCTGTTCCCTACTGCAGTAGTTATTATTAATTTGGAACCACTAATCAATATGAGGATAGGAGTTGCCTATCATCAATTTAACCGAGTCAGATGACATACAGTATTTATATGTTAATACACACTGGGAATTCAGTGGTAGAATCAGATGAAGTTATATCAGCTTTTACTGTAAAATTCAAGTTTGGTCTAAACCTCTATGTTAGTCAGAGGGTCTGCTGATCATATTAAAGGTTCAGTAGGCTTAAACTAGTGAGCTGTCCTTGGCTTTACATTCAGAATTCCTGATCTTCATATTTGTTCCAGTTCAATGTCACAGACACTGCTAAAGCCATTAGGATTACTATGCCAGCTATGAAACTAGCATTTTCATAAAGATAGATTATCAATGGCAGAGTGCAAATTCTCCAAGTACAGGTTTCCTTTAACCAGTCAGACCCTGAAAAGTTGGCCATAGGAATCTACCAGGATTTATTGGTTACTACTATAGTACTACTATAATAATTCTCAGAGAAAACTCATTCAATAGTAGTTTTTGAGTCATACTATATACACCAGATAGTATTGTTCCCCCAAAGCCCTCTTATGGATAGACATGTTTGTTTGCAGTAAATTTGATATAACAATTTCATCAGATTGGACCATGAGAAACTAAAATAGAGTGCAGACTTCCTTGAACAGCGAACTGAACAATAATAAAAATGATTATTTGAAATGCTAAAGTAAACTGAGGAAGCAACCTTTATAAAAAAGCTGAATAAAGAAATGAACATAGCATGCCTGAAAAGCTTTTCAAAATCTGGTTAAATTGCCTTTTTGACCCAATTCATAAATAGAAACTTTAACATATAAAGACAATGCAATTTTTCAGGTGAAAATATGTATTTTGCTCTTTTTGAAAATCTTACAATTAAATCAGTTTGTTGGAAACAACATTCTGGCATTATTTTTTTAAAGTGTAGCATTGCTTCTAACAATATTATGTTTGTTAAAAGAAATAAAAAGAACTCATCTGTTGAGTTGTGGATATACTTGGCTGCTGTTAGCGTTTCAACATGGTTCCACAATATTTTGAGGTATTTTACCCAGCTCTGCTGCAGATAATCAAATTCACTGTGTGCTAATAGAGATAATCAAAGAGATAAATGGAAAAAAAAGAATTGAGGCAAAACAGCAACATTTTCACTTTTTTAAACACTGTTTTATTGCCTCTTTATGTTGCTATTTGGACTTTTTTTTGTACTTTCTAAAAGGACAACAATAAAAATCATCAAAAATACACAAAATATAAATGACATACAGTTATATTGATTTTTACTTTCTATTTGTCCTTGAAAGATGTTATTGAAGACGAATACTCCCAATATTGACTAGCACCACATCCCAGAGATAGGAAGAGTAAGTAGAAAAAAATTGGGATTTTTAAGGTGCAAATAAACAAAATTATCAATTATATAAAAGATGCATTTATTTGAAAAAAATGGAATTCATCCAATAAAAACACAAAATAGGAAATGGCAAGTAACAGTGATACAGCAATACAAGGTGGACTTCCCAACATGTTTCACCCTTATAACGGGCTTCTTCAGGGGATGCTGGTCACATGCACGGTACAATGCCTTCTGACAGGAAATAGATAAACAATTGAATAGATCAGAATAATTCAAATGTCTATACAAGTGATTCACATTTTACAAATCTTACAAATGTATCTATGCATATGCGTCTCCCCAAACAGGGCACTGCTGCTTACCTGTATCTCCTATAGATAGGGGACTTATTGTTACGGGATGACTAATTATTTTTGCTACATCAAAGCACCCATGTGCTAAAGGCGACCATAGACGGTGAAAAAGACCAACTAAAGAAAAAGGAAAGAACAATACTGTCCCTTAATATCTGAAGGAAAGAAGGAATCTCCTTTCAGACATAAAAACAGAGAATATAGGGTCTAAAAAAAAATTCCAAGGACAAATGCAGCAACTAGCTTGATGCCAGAGGCCAACACACCATCAAATAATGGATCCCTTGGCAAACATATCTAATGAAAGTAATGGGGCAATAGTAAATAACCTGCTGTGTAAACACCAGCAGGACAGAGACAAAGTCTTCAAGATAAGAAAAGGGAAAAGGATGTTATGAATGGCTTTCATAGTTGCTAGAATAACCAAGGATGAAATAGCTTGTGGTACTTACTTGAGTAGAAAATAGTAGTCTGCATAGGTCCCACGAATCCCGCAGTGTCTCCATGCTGCTAAAGGTGGCTAGTTATACCGTCCATCTGGTCCATGGGACCGGATGCGGATGTAAGGGCTGCACCACACATGCGCGTGCATCACCATGGTGACTGGCACTTTCACCTCCGCCGGGTCCTAAGGCTCCAGCAGAGAGGTGAAGGAAGGGGTCCCTCTGGTGGTAGGAGGAGGAAATCCCACATGTCAGAGAGACAAGTGGAGATTTCTGAACCACAGTGACGCACACACCGCACGTGCAGAGAAACGGGTGTCGGGCTAAATAGCAACGGCACCCTGGGCATCCGTAAGGTTGCCCAAAAGTGTACATAAGGGCTGTGAGGAGCAGAGTATTTCCCCAGAAAGGGGGAAAAAAGGGGCAGGGCCACAGATGGAAACAATACTAGGGAACGAGCATAGCCATGGAAAGGGAGACGCAGATACATTTACACTTTCAAATAAAAATAATAATATTGTATAAAAAAACTCAGGAAAAAAGAACAAACATAATTTAGATAACAATATACATGAATTGTATAACGATTAATAATATCTCATTATTGATGTAGTTAAATAATAAACACTGATAGTGACAAATTTTTATTATTTTTTTAAGGGGAAAATCATTTTTTTTTATTTTTTTAAAATTCAGATATGTCTAAGTGCACATTAATTAGTAATGATTTATGAATATATTGTTTACGGCCAAGGAGGGAGAGAAAGGGGGAGAGATGTAAATAACCAATTGGAGATGAAGAGGGGGGGAAGGGGGGGAAGGGAGAGAAGGAAAGGGAGATAAGGGAGAAAGGGGGAAGAGAAAAGAGGGGAAGAAGGGGAGAAAATAAAGGGGAAAAGAAGGGGGAGAAAGGAGGAAAGGAGGGGAAGGGGAGATATGGGAAATAAAAAGGAGGTTGCAGGAGCACCAGGGACTAATTTATTATAAAAAAAAAGTTTATAACTAAACATATCATTTATTCCAGGGTATACTGTGGCTTTAAGTAAATAAATTCATTGTGATTCCAGTTGTAACAATTTTTGGTCATTACTACCTCCTCTAAAATCAGGGGGAAGATGCTTGAGAGCCTTGAATTTGATGGTATTTAAACTGAAACCATGAAATAGGCCTACATGGCAGCTAATTGGCGTTTCCATTTTACTTTTTTTATGAGAGAAATATGATAATTTATTCTCTTGTGGAACGGACGTTTTGTTTTGCTTATGTAGAAGCACTTGCATGTACATTGCATAAGGTAAACAATGCCCTGAGTTTGGCATGTTACTCTATGTCTAATTGAGTGGATCTGTCCATTTGGTAATCTTACCTTATTGTTATTAGGCATAAAGCGACACTTGTTGCATTTGCCCCATGAGAAGGTGCCCGGAAATTGGCTAGGTAACAAAAGAGTTTTGTAATGACTCTGGGTTAGTCGATCTTCAAGAGATTTGGCACGTCTATAGGTAATTTGGGGTTGCTTCTCAACATATTTTGTAGCAATTGGATCTGCCAATAGGAGTGGCTAGTAGTTTTCAATGATCTGTCTCACTTCTTTGTGCTGCTTGGTATAGGCAGTAATGATTCTAACAGTCTGGGTATTATTTTTGATTTTTTTTCTTATGTATCAAGGTATCTCTGACATGAGCCTTAGCTCTATTACATGCTTTCTTGAGGATACTATGAGTATAGCCTCTCTCTCTTAAGCGACCGTATAAAAGATTTTCTTCATCTTGAAAGTCACTATCCCTACTGAAGTTGCGTCGCAGTCTTAGATATTGACTATAAGGGACGCTATTAATCAACGACCTGGGGTGGGAGCTTGATGCATGCAGTAAGGTATTGCTTGCTGATGGTTTTCTGAATACCCCCCCTTCCCCCCCCTCTTCATCTCCAATTGGTTATTTACATCTCTCCCCCTCCCCCTTTCTCTCCCTCCTTGGCCGTAAACAATATATTCATAAATCATTACTAATTAATGTGCACTTAGACATATCTTAATTTTTAAAAAATAAAAATATTTCTTTTCTCTCTTAAAATAATAATAAAAATTTGTCACTATCAGTGTTTGATATTTAACTACATCAATAATGAGATATTATTAATCGTTATACAACTCATGTATATTGTTATCTAAATTATGTTTGTTCTTTTTTCCTGAGTTTTTTTATGCAATATTATTATGCATATTTGAAAGTGTAAATGTATCTGCGTCTCCCTTTCCATGGCTATGCTCGTTCCCCAGTATTGTTTCCATCTGTGGCCCTGCCCCTTTTTTCCCCCCTTTCTGGGGAAATACTCTGCTCCTCACAGCCCTTGTGTGCACTTTTGGGCGACCGTACGGATGCCCAGGGTGCCGTTGCTATTTAGCCCGACACCCATTTCTCTGCACGTGCGGTGTGTGCGTCACTGTGGTTTAGAAATCTCCACTTGTCTCTCTGAAATGTGTGATTTCCTACTCCTACCACCAGAGGGACCCCTTCCTTCACCTCTCTGACCGAGCCTTGGGACCCGGCGGAGGTGAAGGTGCCAGTCACCATGATACGGACCGGATGGACGGTATAAATAGCCACCTTTAGCAGCATGGAGATGCTGCGGGATTCGTGGGACCTATGCACAGCGGGTTATTTACTATTGCCCCATTACTTTCATTAGATATGTTTGCCAAGTGATCCATTATTTGATGGTGTGTTGGCCCCTGGCATCAAGCTAGTTGCTGAATCTTCCCTTGTAAGTTTTTTTGACCTTATATTCTCTGTTCTTATGTCTGAAAGGAGATTCCATTTTCCTTCAGATATTAAGGGACAGTATTGTTCTTTCCTTTTTCTTTAGTTGGTCTTTTTTACCATCTATGGTTGCCTTTAGCACATGGGTGCTTTGATGTAGCAGAAATAATTAGTCATCCCGGCAGTAGCAATAAGTCCCCTATCTATAGGAGATACAGGTAAGCAGCAGTGCCCTGTTTTGGGAGACGCATATGCATAGATAAATTTGTAAGATTTGTAAAATGTGAATCACTTGTATAGACATTTGAATTATTCTAATCTATTCAATTGTTTATCTATTTTCTGTCAGAAGGCATTGTACCATGCATGTAACCAGCAACCCCCGAAGAAGCCTGTTATAGGGGCGAAACATGTTGGGAAGTCCACCTTGTATTGCTATATCACTGTTACTGTATTGAACTGTACTTGCCATATCCATTTCCTATTTTGTGTTTTTATTGGATGAATTCCTATTTTTTTCAAATAAATGCATCTTTTATATAATTGATCATTTTCTTTATTTGCACCTTAAAAATCACATTTTTTTTCTACTTACTATTTCTATTTGTCCTCCTTTACTGAGTGAATAGGTTTTTCTATTTATAAAAACCCAGTAATTAGGCTCAGTGTACTTTTATGAGTTGAGTGAAATTTATGAGTTGAGTTCTGTTCTCTATATAGCACACTGGTAAAAAAAAAAAATCCATTGATAAAAAGATTTTATCAATGGATGGCTGCAGCGCTGATCTGTGTATTCTGACAGTGAAGGAGACCAGCTGACTCCTCTGCTGTCACAATACAGTGAATCTTTTTTTTTTTTCTGCCGCCTGAGCCATGTATGGCAAGCAATAGGCACTTTTGTCAGTTTCTTGCTGTGTAGCAGGGATGGCAATGACAGTGCAAACATTGCATGACCATTGTATTTAAAGAGACAGAAAGTATCTTATATAATACAGTTCATGGAGCAGAAAAAAAGTCGCCTCTGAGACTGAAAACTAAGCAATCAAAGACCGCTGAGTGCTCAGTTCTTGGTCTTCAGCCTGTGGAGAGCTGATGACTGTCAGTCACCGGCTCTCTGCTCTGCCCCTCCAGTGCTCACTGGAGCACTAGGCTGTAGAAGAGGCAGGAGCAGAAGGCTCATGCTCTCAGCAGCTTGCTGAGAGGCTGAGCAAGATGCTGGTCCAGGCATCTAGGTGCATCTTGACTGTAAAGTCAAGATCTTCCCCAAGCCTGGACCAACTGAGTGACGTCAGCTGACATCGGGATTTAGCCCACTGTCCACTTAAAGTGGGTTAAAGGAGCGCAGAACATACTGCTCTCTCAAATCAGACTCTGCCCCTGGTCTGGATTCTCTGCTCATTATTATAAAGCATTCTCTGAGGTTCTCTCTCCTCGTCTGGTCCATCTCTATAACTCCCTACATGAGGGCTCCCCCCTGGAGCCGGCTGCCAACCTTGCATATATATCGTAATCCCCAAACAGGGCAAAGATCCCTGTGAAGTAGGTAACTATAAGCCAATCTCATTAATCAACATTGATTTAAAGATTATGACCAAAATTCTAGCAAATAGAATGGCCTCTTTTATAGATACTTACATCCATAAGGATCAGGTGGGCTTTATCCCCGGGAGACAGGGGCCGGACCAGATCAGGAGAGCGGTAGACTTAATATCCCTCATGCAATCCTCTTGGGATGGAGGTCCTTCCCAACCAGGATATATCCTTTAGATAAATAGATAGATCTCCAAAAGGCCTTTGACATGGTCACCTGGCCATACCTCTTTACCATTCTACAAAAATGGGGCTTTGGCCCTGAATTTCTCAGAACCCTGGCATCCCTCTATTCCTCCCTGAAAGCCTGAATTAAATTGCAAGGTCACCCCTCCGACCAAATCCCAATTCTGAAAGGCACTAGACAAGGCAGCCCCCTCTCCCCCATTCTCTTCGCCATTGCAATAGAAACATTAGCTCTGGCCATTAGACAACACCGAGACAATAATGGAGTAAAATGTGGTCTACGGACTCACAAATGCACCCTTTTCGCGGATGACGTGCTTCTGTTCATCACTTCCCCTCTTATATCTACTCCCAACATACTCCAACTCCTCAAAACATTTGGTTCAGTTTTGGGCCTTCAGGTCAACATGGCCAAATCAATGGCTCTAAACATTTCAACTCCCCAAGACCTAGTAGATAGACTTAAAAATCACTGTCCCTTTTCCTGGAGCACCTCCTCTCTTGCCTATTTAGGCGTATTCCTCTCTTCTAAAATGGAACTCCTGCACCACCACAATTACACCACTATGATCAAGAGACTTTCGGAAGAACTCTCGCAATGGTCTCTCTTTAAACTGTCTTGGCTAGGGACAGTAAATTCAGTCTTCCGGTCCCTCTCTATACCCATTAAAAAGGTTCTCCTAGACAAACTACAGTCAGCAATTATACGCTTCATAATGGGGGGGTAAGGGACATCGTCTCTCTAAGAAGGTTCTGTTCAGATCTAGGAAAAAAGGGGGTCTGGGACTCCCTAACTTATGGTGGTATTATCAAGCCGCACAATTCTCAGTCATTTATTCCAAAGGCCCAAAACCAGACTGGGTGGACATAGAAAGACAGGCAACCCCCAATCACACTTTAGATTTTCTAATTTGGAGACCACAAAAAGATAGACCCCCAATACTATTCCCCCACACTGTCTCACTCAATGGCCCTTTGTGACATTCTGCATAACATAGACACTCCCTGACCTTGGCTTGGCACCCCCAGGCATACATCTTCCACAACACCCATTTTCCTCCAGGTCTAAATATCAAGGCTTTTGGGTGGTTTTCTCGATAAGGGCCTCTACAGAATAGGGCAATACTTTAACAATAATGGGCTCATCTCAATCAAATACTGCATCTTTAAATTGGACATGCCATCCTCGGAAACATTCCGCTATTACCAACTGTTATATTTTCTGCGCAGGGTCTGGAAAAGTTCGGACAGCCCGCTCTCTGTTACTCAATATGAGCTTTGGTGCTCTTCAGCCACGGGCGTGAGGGGGGGAATCTCCCTTATCTACTCAGCGCTAGCTGATCCCCAGGGGAAATCGAACTATATGTTGAAGTGGGAGCAAGACCTTCAATTTGAATGGGACCTGGATATTTTTGTCAGACAGATTTTGCCCGCTTATACAGGGGAATTCTGAACATCTCCCTTGTGGAGGCAGACCTTAAAGTTATATCCCACTGGTACCTAGTCCCCACCCGTCTCACTAAATTCTAACCTCAGTCCCCTCCTCACTGTTTTAGAGGATGTGGCCATATAGGCTCCCTCCTTCACACACTTTGGGAATGTCCTAAAATCAGAGGGTACTGGAATAGAATTTTCAACCTCATCCGTAAATCCACTGGATACATGGTTAAACAGGATCCCACCATAGCTCTTCTCAATAGCAAAATCCCGATTGTACCTAAATTGACCCTCTCCCTTATCCACTTCATCCTCCTGGGGGCCAAGCATGGAAATCCCCCTCGGTATCCTTCCGCCAGACCAAACAGAAGATCTCCTGGATAATATCTTAGGAGAAAATCTCGAATGCGATTCTGGACACCTCGGAAAAACCCTGGGCTAAGTATATAGGAATCTCACTACTCCCCTAATACGCAGAAGCTCCAGTAATTCCTCTCAAGTCATGTAGCTTTCTACCCTCTCCTTCCCTCCACGAAGGTTCCTGCCCCCTTCATTCCTTCTACCCCTCCTCCTACTTTTCTGTTCCACTCTCTCCCCCCTTCTCTCCCTCTCTCTTTCTCCTTCCTCTTCTTCTTTCCTCAGGCTCAGCTATAGGTTGACTCTACTTACTGAGCGGTATGGAATAAGCAGTTCTCCAGAATTATATCCCAGTCAAATTTTCTGACCCATGTGAGAATAGGGGGTCATGCCCCTATTTGGGTAACCTCATGTTACCCTGCTGATATGAGTGTAGCACTAACCCCCGAAGGAGCTGCTGGAATTTATTTGGGCCTGTACTCTGCTTTATTTCCCCTTTAAATTATCTCAGTCCCCCTGACACAGCTGTGGTGTAATAGTGTGCAGTCAAGACAAAACCTTAAAGACAAGTTCACAGTACACAATGTGATATACCTGTTTGTCTTTACCTTGGCCTCCAATTGCAGTATGATGCAGAGGAAAACAACACTCACACAGTTGTACTTGAATAAGAACCTTGTGTACTGTAATTGCTTTAAAGGGTAAACACTACAATGGTTGTACTGTCAGACCAACGTAGTTTGACAGTCAACTGAACTTTATTCTTACAAATATATTACACAGATATAAAGAGTCTGAAATAATTTGTGAGTAATGTATTAAAGTAAATAGGATAACCGTAAATTGTTCTCACTGTGAGCACTATCCTATTCTATGCGCGCTTATAACTTTACCAAATTAGAGATTAACTTGATAAAGTATAATGCAGTATTAGAGAGCTCCCATGTTTAGTATCACATTAACCTTAATATAGTAAAGGAACACAAGGCCTTGTATTTTACTAAACAGTCCTTCTTTTCTTCTTTCTTCTGCTAGCAAAATATAGTAACTTTGTAATCAAAGGGTTAATGACTCCTGATCAAAGTAGACTGAAATGTAGAAGCAAAGTCCTGGTGCAATAGCACTATAACTATCTTTGGTGCCAGTGACTCAGTACTAAACTCTCAATGAGGTGCAGGCCCAAAGCCTAATATTAACTCAGTCTAATCCTACTGACTTAGCTTGTGGAACTATTGGTCCCAGCAGCTCTGTCTTGTTCAGAGGGATGTGTAAAAGTACATCAAGAAGCTTTTGGGTAATAGCCCTCTCACCCAACCAGGACAGTGTTGTCAGAAGACTCCGTTCTGATATACAGGGTTCTGTCTCTGGCCGGCCGACACTGCTGCGCTGCTCCGCTCCACACAACGAAACGCTCCGACACTCTCAGATGGCTCCAACAAGCTTCTCTGGCTCCTTCCCAGTCTTGCTCCGTCGTCAGCCCAGCTCACAGGTGTGTCGCAGTATTGCTGCTCGGATCGCTCTTCCATGGAGGTAGGCTGCGCTGTGCTGGAGACCTCACACAGATCCTCCCAAGGCTGGCCATGCGTGTCCCAGAGAGCTCCCAGCCTTTTTATAATCTTCCCACAATGCAGTTCTGTTCTCCTGATGTTCATGGGAATTAATGAGCATTATGGGTAGGTCAAGTTATTATCCAAATGTAAACAAACAAAACACTTACATGTCAACTTATTAAATAATGAAAAATAAAGATGCAGTCCTTTCATATTTTGGCCGCCAGATGCTAAGATATAACATATATTACATTACATACCAAATATATGACCGTTACATGAGTCTCGTTAATGACAGACTTGCCTTTGATATATCACTCCCACGGGGGGTTGACAGTTTGGTCAGGAGAGTGGCTCGGCCTGCTCCCCACATTTTTTGGCCGTAGTTGGAGTGCCTTAAAAGTCCAACCATCTTGTCCTTCTAAGTGTTATTATACTAGAAATGATGAGTGCATAAAGTAGGCTCTTAGGCACAGTGTTTATTTTTATATGTTTAGTAGCTTACACTTGATGGAGTATTTTGGTCAGAGTGTCATGTATGGACCTCTAGATATTACCTATTAAACTCCTACTGTTCCAGTAACCTCAAAATGAGAGCATACAGTAAGTCCAATTAAGAGGATCTTGTAATCCCAAATGAGGTAAGATTTTTGATTGTGCACCATAATGCCTATAGGTGTGAACATAAAGTCAAAAATAAACAATGCAAAAGGCAACACAGAGACAAAAATAACATGTTCTGTTTCATTATATACCTGTTCATAAGCAGGCTACTGTACATAATTATTTTTTCAGACATTTTCACCCTACTACAGTCATCCACTAAATGAGTTTTGTGCTACTATTAGTTTAAGTAAACATATTGTTAGCCTTGTGGTAACATCATTTATCTCATAAAAAACTAAGCAAAATGCATTGTCGCCTCTAAGGTAACACTGATAGTTTCTCCCTTTTACAATGTTGGTTTTATGTTCACTAGATGTAATTTTCAGTTATAAAAATGATAGTGACTGTTTGAGTCATGGGGTAGTAGGCAGGGGTTATTCATAGCAAGTGTAGCCTTCAGCACAAACAGGTTTCCTCAAAAGAAAAACAGAGCTTCCCCTCAATATAGATTAAGCCAGCAAATATAAAAACAGAAAAAAAATTTCTATACTGGTAACAAAAGTAAATGGTACCTACAACTCTGCTACACATATACTTTGTGATTAATATCTTAATGAGCACTTTTGGGACACGTGCGCTTATTCCAAGTCTGTTTCAGTTTTTGCAAAAACTCTTTTATATTTATGGGTGAACACCATCATGTTGAGCAATTTTTTTTAGTCTGAAAAGAAAAACACTCTTAGGGGAAATGGTTTTAATCATTTTAGTGTATCCAGGTCAATATATAGTTAGTAGTAGTTAATCACATTCAACAGGACCTATTCTTTAATAGTGATCACCACACATGCAAGTATCTTCCTTTGTTCAACATTCCAGAAAAAGTCTAGCTGAAGATGACTTACTATTGCTAGCTAGTCTTAGGCAACTATAATTGGTTAATATCATGGCAAAAGATTTGTGTTTCACTGCTCACTGGCCATTTATGAACTGTTTTTACAACTTGTAAGACCAATACCTTCCTTTGGGTCTCAGTATTTTCTAGGTTAAGTGTGCTTTTTCTGTTTTTGCTGTACACTAGGACTGGTATAAATGCATAGACATGAACATTTTTGAACATGCACATTATTATTACGCACATGCAAATTGACAAGACAAGAAACACATTTGATCATTGTAAAGAGAGCTTTGGTGCATTCTGTCATTGCCCATTAGATATTTTCTTAGAGCTAAACCCACTCTCTAAAATGTCATGTAACCTTAAACTTTTAATGTAATTTCAAAAGTTGCTTTCAATCTTTCAAGATCTGCAGCTTTCATTAAGGCTGAGTTTACATTTGAGCGATTAGGAATCAAGGGCAGAATCAGATCAGGAAGCACAGCACCCCAAATGTGATGTGATTGTGCCACGATTGTTGCGTTAGAAAACATGCGAGCATCTTGACAAACCACATGTGTAAAATCGCACCTGGGTCAGGACCAAAATTTGGTTCCTGAGCTTCTTTGATGCAACAAACACTCATAGGGCCACCCATTCGAGTAAATGGGCTGCCCTTTGTGCGACACCCATAAATGCATGTGAATTACGTGTTTAAATCAAGTGGGAACTAAAAGAACACTTGGTGATCTTGCCATGATGGTCCTTGTTCAGGCATCTCCTGTTATGGGGTGACTGATAACGGTCCCCCAATTGTGTCCCCATGTTGTTAGCTTGTCACATGCCCATCGTATGGACTAAAACCAGCTGTTTCAAAATACATTTATCAGACATAGTCCACTGTTATCAATATCAGAAAAATAATCCCCTTGACTAAGCTCCTGGGGGGGTGGAGCAAAACATGTTAGGGGCATGGCCTAGTCGGAATCCAGGCTGAGGTTGCCACTTCACTCATCTCTGTAGGGCACATTTTGAATGTGTGGCATTCAGGGGTCATCCTTTTTTCCTTGAGCCATTGCAGGAGTCAGGATGGGCTCTATCCCCTGCCAGAACTCTGAGCAGCAATTGCAGACACACTGGTTTGCATACTCCCCTTCACTGAGCCTGAATGGCACACTAACCATTTGCAGGTACCAATATCAGAAAGCTGGCCCAGGACAATGATTTGCATCTGGCACTGAAGCAAGTGCATGTAGACAGGACGTGTCTAAAAGTGACTGGAGGAGATTAGCAGCACTGAGATGCAAAAAAGAATTAAAAAGGGATAAATACAGTATTTTATAAAAAAAAAAAAAAAAATGCAATTTAAATATAACCCCAATAGAGTTTGAATTTACTTTAGCCACTCTTTCTACCTTTGAATCTATAGAATGTTTTCCATTCCAAAGCTTAGAATTTATAACATAATAGCTTGTGTATTCTATCTTAGGTTTACCATCCTTCCTGACCAGGCCATTTTTTTGCGGTACAGCACTGCGTTACTTTAACTGACACCTATGCGGTTATGCGACACTGTACCCAAATAAAATGTATGTCCTTTTCTCCCACAAATAGAGCTTTCTTTTGGTGGTATTTGATCACCTACACATTTTTTTATTTTTTACACTAGACTCGAACAACCAACAATTTTGAAACAAAAACAATATCTTTTACTTTCTGCTCTCAAACACATCCAATCAAATTTTTTAATAAATCTGATTTCTTCATCAATTTAGGTCAATATGTATTCTGCTACATATTTTTGGTAAAAAAAATCCCAATAAGCGTAAATTGATTGGTTTGCGCAAAAGTTATAGCATCTACAAACTATGGGATATTTTTTAGAAAAATGTATAAATACTATTGTGTATCAAATCAATTTTCAATATTACAGCACTTACAGTGTTGGCAATTAATATAATACAAATAAAATATGATATAAATAAATGAATAATTAAAGTGACAAAAAATATATTAAAAGTACAAATATTGTGAAAAATGTCTTAAAAGTATATTATCTTCCTATAAAGTGCTTGGTGCTCCAAATTTCATAGAAAAAAAGTACTGAAGTGCTCCAGGTAAACATGCTGTGTAGTGTGCCACACTCCCCTCTTGTATCCCTACTCACCAGAAAAAATGTACCCTTAGCTTTTCAGTCTGGGGGTCAGACAAGCTTATATCTGGCCGTGGGGGTGCCACAGGACATTTTGGTATCCTTAATTGGGGTCTCCAAGTTGCTGTTCCTTAGACAGAGATATTTTCCTTCTTAAATATATGGGATCCTTCGATATGGGATATTTTTATTTATTTTTACTAGTAATGGCAGCGATCAGCGACTTATAGCTGGACTGATATTATGGCTGACAAATTGGACACCTAAAGTGACACTTTTGACACTTTTTTGGGGACCAGTGATACTAATATAGTGACCAGTGCTAACAATATGCACTGTCACTGTACTAATGACACTAACAGGAAAGGGGTTCACATCAGGGGCGATCAAAATGGTTAACTGTGTGCCTAGCTAATGTTTCAATGTAGTGGGGGAGGTGCTTTTACTAGTGGAAGACATGTATCTGTGTTTCTGCTTTAAAGAAATCCATGTCTTCTGTACTGACAGAATGACAATCTGCCTTATATACAGTATCTCACAAAAGTGAGTACACCCCTCACATTTTTGTAAATATTTTATTCTAATTTTTCATGTGACAATACTGAAGAAATGACACTTTACTACAATATAAAGTAGTAAGTGTACCGCTTGTATAACAGTGTAAATTTGCTGTCCCCTCAAAATAACTCAACACACAGCTATTAATGTCTAAACCGCTGGCAACAAAAGTGAGTACACCCCTAAAGGAAAATGTCCAAATTGGGCCCAATTAGCCATTTTCCCTCCTCGGTGTCATGTGACTCATTGGTGTTACATTGTCTCAGGTGTGAATGGGGAGCAGGTGTGTTAAATTTGGTGTTATCACTCTCTCATACTGGTCACTGGAAGTTCAACATGGCACCTCATGGCAACTCTCTGAGGATCTGAAAAAAAGAATTGTTGCACTTCATAAAGATGGCCTAGGCTATAAGAAGATTGCCAAGACCCTGAAACTGAGCTGCAGCATGGTGGCCAAGACCATACAGCAGTTTAACAGGACAGATTCCACTCAGAACAGGCCTCGCCATGGTCGACCAAAGAAGTTGATTGCACGTGCTCAGCGTCATATCCAGAGGTTGTCTTTGGGAAATAGACATATGAGTGCTGCCAGCATTGCTGCAGAGGTTGAAGGGGTGGGGGGTCAGCCTGTGAGTGCTCAGACCATACACCTCACACTGCATTAAATTGGTCTGCATGGCTGTCATCCCAGAAGGAAGCTTCTTCTAAATATGCACAAGAAAGCCCACAAACAGTTTGGTGAAGACAAGCAGACTAAGGACATGGGTTACTGGAACCATGTCCTGTGGTCTGATGAGACCAAGATAAACTTATTTGATTCAGATGGTGTCAAGCATGTGTGGTGGCAACCAGGTGAGGAGTACAAAGACAAGTGTGTCTTGCCTACAGTCAAGCATGGTGGTGGGAGTGTTATGGTCTGGGACTGCATGAGTGCTTCCAGCACTGGAGAGCTACAGTTCATTGAGGGAACCATGAATGCCAACATGTACTGCGACATACTGAAGCAGGGCATGATCCCCCCTCTTCGGAGACTGGGCCACAGGGCAGTATTCCAACATGATAACGACCCCAAACACACCTCCAAGACAACCACTGCCTTGCTAAAGAAGCTGAGGGTAAAGGGTAAACCCTATTGAGCATCTGTGAGGCATCCCCAAATGGAAGGTGGAGGAGCGCAAGGTCTCTAACATCCACCAGCTTTGTAATGTCGTCATGGAGGAGTGGAAGAGAACTCCAGTGTGAAGCTCTGGTGAACTCCATGCTCAAGAGGGTTAAGGCAGTGCTGGAAAATAATGGTGACCACACAAAATATTGACACTTTGGGTCCAATTTGGACATTTTCACTTAGCAGTGTACTCACTTTTGTTGCCAGCGGTTTAGACATTAATGTGTTGCATTATTTTGAGGGGACAGCAAATTTACACTGTTATACAAGCTGTACACTCACTACTTTACATTGTAGCAAAGTGTCATTTCTTCATTGTTGTCACATGAAAAGATATAATAAACTATTTACAAAAATATGAGGGGTGTACTCACTTTTGTGAGATACTGTACATAGGCAGACTGGCATTCTGTCAGTGTACCGAATGATTAGCAGGTGCGATTGGACATCGGATCCACGGGAGCCACTGTTTAGCTTCCTCTCTGTAAAATCACAGAGGGAGCATGTCGCGGTGGCGCGCACTCGTGCCCAAAATCCCAAAAGTGCAAAATCACCTATAGATACGTGATACTACACATCGCGGCCCACAGAATGGGGCGGTCCGCAAGTGGTTAACATTTTCAAGGTAGACAACTTTAATTTGGTAGCAGATTTGTATATTTTTATTTTTATAGGTTTTAATGAGACCCTATCTCCAGATTCATTTCTACAACAATCTCCTTGTAAGACTATATACGCATTTAACATACATCATTCTATGTATATTATTTACCTGCAAAAGCCTCCCTTGTGTAGACATCAAAAAGCCCTGAGATAGTAGCTGGGCACCATCTTGAATGTTAAGCAGCAGATGCAGAGCTGCCACTCAAGCAACACTTTATAGTATCACCCCTTCACTCCTCCCAACAAGTACATAAAAGGTTATATAGAAAGTTGAGGTGTTAGACAGAAGAGCTAAGCCACCTCAGACAGTAATTAGAAACTCTAATGCCCGTACACACGAGTGGAATTTCCGTCAAAAAAAGTGTTATGGGAGCTTTTGGTCGGATATTCCGACCGTGTGTATTCTCCATCCAACTTTGCCAGTCTGAATTTCCGCCAGTAAAAGATTTAGAGCTGGTTCTCTATTCTTCAGACGGAAAAAGTTCTTAATGGAAATTCCCTTGGTCTGTATGCAATTCCGACGCGCAAAAAACCATGCATGCTCAGAAACAATTCGACGCATGCTCAGAAACAATTCGACGCATGCTCGGAAGCATTGAACTTCATTTTCTCGGCTCGTCGTAGTGTTGTACGTCACCACGTTCTTGACGATCGAACGTTCAGAGAACTTTTGTGTGACCGTGTTTATGCAAGGCAAGCTTGAGCGGAATTCCATCAGAATAACCATCCAAGATTTTTCCAACGGAAATTCCGCTCGTGTGTATGGGGCATAAGAAGAGGAGAGAGCTATGACGTCTAAGGAGGGTGGGGCTCTGCTAGAGAATTGTCTCCTCATGATGAAGTCAAATTGATAGCACTTTCAAAGGGACATTGTATTCTGTTTCTGGAAAATAAAATGCTGCAAGTAAGCATTTTAAATATTTGATTTCTCTGTCAGGGGCATAACTAGAAATAGCAGGGCCCCATAGCAAAATGTTGTATGGGGCCCCCCTGCAAACAGCCCCCCCCTCACAGCTACCCTAGTGTCAATGCAGCGTGACCTGTGCCACATACAGCGTGACCTGTGCCCAATGCAGCGTGACCAGTGCCCAATACAGTGTGACCTGTGCCCAATACAGCATGACCTGTGCCCCATACAGCGTGACCTGTGCCCAATACAGCCTGGTCTGCCTGTGCCCCATACAGCCCCACCTATGCAGAGGAAGAGGCAAGCCACCCGGATCAGCAGAGAGCGGGATTGCCCGCTGTAACAGCTTTCATTTGAATTTCCTGTCTTCCCTGGGCTCATCGTCACATAGCCCCACCTCTTGGCCTGACGCCTTTGATGACGTCACATGTCCCGCATTGGATCAGCATTCTGTTTATCAAAGGCACCGGGTCAAAGGTGGAGCTATGTGACGTGAGCCCCGGGAACACTGGAAGTTCTAATGAAAGCTCTTACATCGGGCAATTCAGCTCTCTGCTGATACGGACAGCTCGCCTCTTCCTTTCCTCTCTCTTCCCTTGGCTGGGAGACTGTGCCGGCGGTACTCTTATCCTCACTGGGCCCCACTTGGCTGTGGGCCCCATAGCGCCCGCATGGGTCGCTACGGTGGTAGTTACGCCCCTGTTCTCTGTTCCTGATTTGATTTCTTTACGATGGTGACATAGGGGTTTATTTAGTAAAGGCAAATCCACTGTGCACTACAAGTGCACTTGAAAGTGCAGTTGCTGTAAATCTGAGGAGAAGATCTGAAATGAGGGGACGCTATACTGATTTCTATCATCCAATCATGTGCAAGCAAAAATGCATTTTTTTTAATTTTCCTTGTATGTTCCCCTCAGATCTACAGCGACTGCACTTCCAAGTGAACTTCCAAGTGCACTTGTAGTGCACAGTGGATTTGCCTTTAGTAAATAAGTACATAAGGGGAAAATATCATAAAAAAAACTATTTTCCCATGGTTTTTTCCCAATACAACTTTTATATAATTTGAACAGCTGCAGATGTTCACCCCAAAATATTACCACCTACAGATTGGGAGTAAAAGGACATTACATACAGTAAATGTGATTCTTTTATTTAGAGCTTTTCTTTTTACTAGAGAATAAGTGCAGATACTCATTACCCCTGGGCCACCCTTGTCTCCCCAATTTCCAGCACCCTCCCTTTTTATAGAAAATGAAACTAAGTATAATTTTGTGGTGATATATACAGCAAGTAGTTTTTATAGATATTTTTAATAATAAAGAGAAATGCAGTAAAACAAAATGTAAGAATTATGCAGAGCTTTCTAAAGTAGTTTCAGAAGCACTTCCATATTATTTCTATATTCTTGTTATGTGTTTTACAGTTTTAAAGGCTTTGGGCAGAATATGGTGAATTTACATATATTAAAGGTTTTTTTTTTTTTAAATAACAAACATGTTATATTCAAAACCACTGCACAGAGCAGCCCAGAACCTCCTTTTCTCAGGTCTCTCACCGGCAATCCAGGCCCCTCCCTCCTGCCCCCAGAGCAAGCAACTTGATGTGGGGGCACCCAAGCAGGCTCGCTCCTGAGCCGCTGCTCTGTGTGTGTCCACTCTCTCTCTTCATTAGCTTACTGCATGTGATTGTCTCAGCCAATGAGGACGGAGAGTACCTGGAGAGCTGAGGCTGGTGTGTACATCGCTGGATTGCAATGTTATTCCGGTAAGTATTAGGGGGGCTGGGGGCTACTGCACATAGAAGGTTTTTATAGGAAACCGCTCACCATGAAATAAAACCTCTTATTACTAAGAAGGTCAGATAGCACTAGTTATGAAGTCAGTAAAGTACAACATATAGTGCAGTGATGGTAAACCTTGCCACCCCAGATGTTTTGGAACTACATTTCCCATGATGCTCATCCACTCTGTAGTGTTCTTGAGTATCATGGGAAATGTAGTTCCAAAACATTTGGGTTGCCAAGGTTCGCCATCACTGATATAGTATATACAATGCTTTGCATGGATCCACAGGGCCCAAGATTTTGTTCAAATTCTGGAACAATCCTGCAGGATCTAGGACAGTTGGAAAGTATGCAGGACTAGTGCAAGCAGGTGCTTGCACACAGAACTGGTGTGTTCTGGCACAAAAAAGGCCTTCTTGTATTACATGGTTATACTCAAAGCCAAAGTCTGCCTTACATTTTTATATTCTTGTTACATTTCACTGCATACAGAAAAAAATATATAATCTGTTTGTGTAAATTGTAAGTGTAACATTAAGATAAAATCAAGTTGGGTTTGCACAGAAAGCAATTAGCACGGTGTTGACATTTTCACAGGTTTGCTGTCAAAATTCCAAATGACATTACACTCATGTGAGTGTTTGATGCTCACGTTGTAAGCGCAAATGTCATCCAAAGCATCTGACGTATTTGTTGCGACCTGGGGGTTAATGGGGAGTTTTTTGTTTTTTTAAATTAAACTGCTTGTTATTTTTTTTAAACTGACTTTTTTACACTTTTTTAATGGCAGGTCTGGGTAAGATCAATGATCAGTTGCTGCAGTGGGATGCTTTATTTAACCTCTCGAGTCTAGTACGTCCAGATTCTGAAAAGGTTGAAACCAGTTTACAGCTGCAGTTTTATTCTACAGAGACTTCTGTATTCAGAAAATATATAATGCTCTGTAACAAAAGGAGTAGTGAACCCGCGCAGTGAAAATAGAGGTGTGTTAGTGAAATTTATGGAACTGCTGCCGCCCAACATGCATTCCCCATAAATGGGGACAGCTGAATTGATTGGTGTGAAAGAAGGGTATGGCGCTGTTCCTTTAACTAAATGCTAATCCCTACCTGAGTGTTTGACTATCTCTAGTACAAACCAAGGCATATAAGTGTAAGTTCCTAGGTAAAACGTGCGTGTATCAAATGGTGGTATCCCTAAAAAATTGCACAATATAAACAAGCTATAAATATAAAAATTATTTTAGGCAAACTGTAAATATATAAACACATAAACAATGATGGTGTCAAATCCCATGCGTAGTGTTGCTGATATACTCCAAATTGCATATATGTGGAAGGAGGGGGGAGGAAGGAGGGGGGAGGGAGGAGGGGGGGGGAGGGGGGGGGAGGGAGTGGAGGGGATGGAAGTGGGGGGGGAGGGAGTGGAGGGGATGGAAGTGGGGGGGGAGGGGGGGGAGGGAGTGGAGGGGATGGAAGTGGGGGACAAGGGAGGGGCGGATCGACCGAAAAGTGCCTAAATCACTCCTATTAAAGTGCAAACGTGCTAACAAAGTTCAATAAAAGTCCTTATTGTGTAATAAGATTGTGATCATATTCGTTTAAGCCCTTATTGGTGTAAAATCTTGATGTGTGCAGTATCTTGATGCATGTGATGTTTTGATATAATCCTTCAATGATTTGGAATATCCTTGCTCTGAAAGTGCAGCCACTCACCGGATCACTACACCCCTGCAGGGGTATCAGGTAATTACAGTTTTGCGCCACTGTACGGCAATCACTGGCAGACTCCGGGTCGTGATGTATCATATAAAAAGAGAGAGGGAGTGCCCATAGCGTAAAAACGTTTTTAAAAAAGATTTATTAAACAATTAGAGAGGTACTCACAATCTCACAGTATGAATCAAGCGAAATAGTAAAAAACGTCACGGTTGACCTTCAGCGCTGGTAGTAAGTAGTGTTTTTGGGAAGCACAGGTTAGGCCACGCCCTACGCGTTTCGTCGTTAGGACGTCTACGGGAGCGTGACCTGTACTGTGTCTTCCCACCTTTATATAGCGTGCGGTGTCCCCTTGTTAATTTTTCAATTGGCATCCATTTTGCCTGTGATTCCGCGGACCGGAAGTGCGCCCGCGGCCATTTTGCCTATATTATGCAGACCAAAGTCCGACTTCCTGTAAGTATAACAGTGTTTGGTGTTTCTAAGGGGCGGTTTGTTTTGGCTGTTATGTGGCCATTTTGTCTGGGATTTTGACAGACAGTAGACCAAATTCGATGTCTCTGTATGTGTATCATCTGAAAAACCGGCAGCCATTATCCCTATGATTTATTAGACACAGGAGACAATAAGGTTGTTTTTCTTGTAACTGATTTATATTAGTTTCGCTTTGAAGATAATCCTAATCCAAATTTGTGATTAAATACAGGTATATAGTATTAGGTGTGCCGCATACTATAAAAAGGTTTAAAAACAGCTCGAAATGTTTATACTAAAATACAAGAATAAAAACAAATATGAAACCATCGGCACATATGCCTCTTTCAGTGGGCAATTGCGGTGTATAAAATTATACATACATCAAAAAAGAGAAAAATAAAAACATTTAGAATAAACCTGTGTTATCTGAAAGGGAAGACTTTTACAGCAATGTTCATTCTATGTGAAATGTCGTTTTTACACATATTTTTATGTGTTACTATAGGAAGAGGGAGGAGAATGTGGGGAGCTTGTTATGTCAAGATCATGTATATGTATGTCAAACTGTTAGACTGTCCATGTCTGTACATTATATATCCACATATAATTATCAGTTATTGTTCTATAGTGCACACGTGGGAGGAATAGGTAAGATGTCTGTGCTGCGTCTCATTATGGATATAAATATGGACCTGTGTCAAAACATTTCATTTTAAAATTGGAAAGTAAAATTAAGCTAATTACAATATATATATATATATTAAAAAACATATGTTAAAAATACATATATATTAAAAATGCACATATATTAGAAATACATCCATAATGGAAAGGGGGGTGGAGAAAAAGAGGAGGGAACAGGGGGATGTAGGTTCCTTATAGTGTGAGCCCTTATGTTCATGTTATAGATGTATATTATTAAAGGAGGTATCTCGAATCAATGTTGTACAGTTCATGCGTATCTGTATACATGATTTGAATATGTATTCAAGGGGTCCTATTTGAGAGGTATGTGGGACCTTTAGTCTCTTTTTCATTGGGAATTCATTGGTCTTTTGTCAATGGTAATAATTGGTACAAGTTCCACTGATGTTGGGGAGAAGAAGCCTGATTTGATGTTAAATATTATTTCCATTGTGTTGGAGTGTTATTTTTGTACTTCTAGTGTTATTTAAAGTCAGGTATGTTGGTGCTATATGACGCCCATGTTGATGTTGATGTTAGTAGTTGGTTAGGAAGCAGTTGAGGTCGAGGTCTATATTCATACCCATGGGCTGTAGGGTATCCAGCAAAAATATCCACTTGGTTTCGTTTTGCGAAACCTTAGTTTTTTTATTTTCGCCTCTCCAATGGCCCTTGATTTTATCAATTGCGTAGAATGTCATGTATGCTGGATCCCTATTGTGATAGTCTCTGAAATGCCTAGAGACACTATGTTTGTTAAACCCTTTTTTGATGTTTTTGATATGTTCTCTGATTCTAACGTGTAACTCTCTGGTTGTTCTTCCTACATACTGCTTCCAGCATGGGCACTCTAACACATAGGTGACATGGGTGCTGTGGCAGGTAATGAGTTCTCGGATGGTGAACTCTTTTTCATTAACAGTTGATCTGAACTTTGTTGTTTTCTTGTCAGTTTTTTTGCTAGTTCTACAAGGTAAGCATTTGCCACATTTGAAAAACCCTTTTAAGCCTTTTCCTATTTTTATCTCCCTGGGTGGATCTATTGCGTTATGTACCAACTTATTCCTCAGGGTTGGTGCTTTTTTGTAGATGAAGACTGGTTTCTTAGGCAATATCGAATTAAGGACCCTGTCGGATTGTAAAATGGGCCAATGTTTTTTGATTATAGTCTCTGCATGTTTATATTGCCTATTGTATCCCGTTAGAAAGGCTACTCCCATTTTCTCGTTTTTTGTTCTTCTTTGCTGTATTCCTGTTTCGTCTATCAGCTTGTTCCTATCCATATTTCCGACTTTGTTTTTTAGTCAAGAAGAAAAAGAAGAAGAGAATATTAGGAACAGGAATTTTTAACCTGAACGAAGCCAATTTCAATGAGGAAGAAATGAGGGTGCTGGACTTAGGTTTAAAATATGCTCCTGATAAAAATCTTGACCCCTTCGAAGTATATATAGATCTCCAGAAATTTGTAAGAAAACTGAATATCAAAAAATTCTATCTAATGAAAAGGAATAACAACAGCAATATCCATACAGACGAAGACCCCCCGTTATTTCAACATTCAGGACTAAGAAATAATTCAACCTTCAATCCTAACGTACAACAAAATGAGAGCCTGATGGCCTTCAAAAAGATGGTTGAACAAGATCTCAGGAAATTGAAACCGAAAAAGATAAAAACAAACATATGGAACACCATCAAAGAAATAGAGGGGAAGAAAAATATAGTCATTCGACCGGCCGATAAGGGAGGTGGCCTGGTTATACTAAATAAAAAAGACTATGAGTCAGAAATGAAGAAGCTGCTGGAGATACCCAACACATATAAAAAATTGAAAGGTGACCCAAAAACAGAATATCGAAAAAAACTGAAGACCTACGTTAAAAAAGGAGAAAAAATGGGGATTCTAACGAAAAAGGAAGCCAAATATCTAACCCCAGAAACAGCAAAAACCCCAATTATATATTACGTACCCAAGATTCACAAAGACCAACAGAACCCCCCTGGCAGACCAATTATCAATGGCATCGATTCACTGTTCTCCAGACTGGGAGCGTATCTGGATGGCTATTTGCAACCCCTAGTTAGACAAGGGAAATCGTTCCTGAGGGATAGCAAACAGTTAATTGGGGAACTAAAGGACTTCAAAATAAATGAAAATGATATCCTAGTCACCGTCGACATAAACTCCCTGTACACCAACATCGTACAGGAGGATGGTCTGAGTGGTGTTGAATGGGCCTTACATACACTAACAGACCTAAGGGAAACACAAATTTATTATATATTGGAGGGGTTAAAACTGGCCATGAGTCACAACTACTTTTGGCACAAAGGTGATTTCTACTCTCAGACGAAAGGAGTAGCTATGGGGGCTAAATATGCCCCCAGTGTAGCGTACCTACTTCTCAACAAATGGGAGGAGGAACAGATCCATAGTACTGAAAGAAGACATCTGAAAATATACCGGAGGGCACGGTAGAAGAACTACAGAATTTCTTTGACGAGATCAGTGGCAATGCCTATG
Source organism: Lithobates clamitans (assembly GCA_037952925.1). NCBI lineage: Eukaryota > Metazoa > Chordata > Amphibia > Anura > Ranidae > Lithobates > Lithobates clamitans. Next base: position 5,898,712 of record JBBGZY010000285.1, read on the forward strand.
GACTTACCTTCTCTGGAAACTGGGATAAAGAAACCGTGGATTATCTGGATCTACAAATATATAAAGATAATGGAAGCTTGAAAACAAGAACATATTTCAAAGCCACGGACAGAAATGGGTATATCCCAACCAGTAGTTGCCACCACCCACGATGGCTAGGGAATATACCAAAAGGCCAGTTCATGCGACTGTATAGGAACTGTTCCAGTAAATATGATTACGAGAAACAAACAGACATCCTAATAAATAAGTTTGTAGAGAAGGGATACAAAAAGAAGGACCTAGTGGCACTAAAAAACAAAGTCAGAAATATGGATAGGAACAAGCTGATAGATGAAACAGGAATACAGCAAAGAAGAACAAAAAACGAGAAAATGGGAGTAGCCTTTCTAACGGGATACAATAGGCAATATAAACATGCAGAGACTATAATCAAAAAACATTGGCCCATTTTACAATCCGACAGGGTCCTTAATTTGATATTGCCTAAGAAACCAGTCTTCATCTACAAAAAAGCACCAACTCTGAGGAATAAGTTGGTACATAACGCAATAGATTCACCCAGGGAGATAAAAATAGGAAAAGGCTTAAAGGGGTTTTTCAAATGTGGCAAATGCTTACCTTGTAGAACTAGCAAAAAAACTAACAAGAAAACAACAAAGTTCAGATCAACTGTTAATGAAAAAGAGTTCACCATCCGAGAACTCATTACCTGCCACAGCACCCATGTCACCTATGTGTTAGAGTGCCCATGCCGGAAGCAGTATGTAGGAAGAACAACCAGAGAGTTACACGTTAGAATCAGAGAACATATCAAAAACATCAAAAAAGGGTTTAACAAACATAGTGTCTCTAGGCATTTCAGAGACTATCACAATAGGGATCCAGCATACATGACATTCTACGCAATTGATAAAATCAAGGGCCATTGGAGAGGCGAAAATAAAAAAACTAAGGTTTCGCAAAACGAAACCAAGTGGATATTTTTGCTGGATACCCTACAGCCCATGGGTATGAATATAGACCTCGACCTCAACTGCTTCCTAACCAACTACTAACATCAACATCAACATGGGCGGCATATAGCACCAACATACCTGACTTTAAATAACACTAGAAGTACAAAAATAACACTCCAACACAATGGAAATAATATTAACATCAAATCAGGCTTCTTCTCCCCAACATCAGTGGAACTTGTACCAATTATTACCATTGACAAAAGACCAATGAATTCCCAATGAAAAAGAGACTAAAGGTCCCACATACCTCTCAAATAGGACCCCTTGAATACATATTCAAATCATGTATACAGATACGCATGAACTGTACAACATTGATTCGAGATACCTCCTTTAATAATATACATCTATAACATGAACGTAAGGGCTCATACTATAAGGAACCTACATCCCCCTGTTCCCTCCTCTTTTTCTCCACCCCCCTTTCCATTATGGATGTATTTCTAATATATGTGCATTTTTAATATATATGTATTTTTAACATATGTTTTTTAATATATATATATATTGTAATTAGCTTAATTTTACTTTCCAATTTTAAAATTAAATGTTTTGACACAGGTCCATATTTATATCCATAATGAGACGCAGCACAGACATCTTACCTATTCCTCCCACGTGTGCACTATAGAACAATAACTGATAATTATATGTGGATATATAATGTACAGACATGGACAGTCTAACAGTTTGACATACATATACATGATCTTGACATAACAAGCTCCCCACATTCTCCTCCCTCTTCCTATAGTAACACATAAAAATATGTGTAAAAATGACATTTCACATAGAATGAACATTGCTGTAAAAGTCTTCCCTTTCAGATAACACAGGTTTATTCTAAATGTTTTTATTTTTCTCTTTTTTGATGTATGTATAATTTTATACACCGCAATTGCCCACTGAAAGAGGCATATGTGCTGATGGTTTCATATTTGTTTTTATTCTTGTATTTTAGTATAAACATTTCGAGCTGTTTTTAAACCTTTTTATAGTATGCGGCACACCTAATACTATATACCTGTATTTAATCACAAATTTGGATTAGGATTATCTTCAAAGCGAAACTAATATAAATCAGTTACAAGAAAAACAACCTTATTGTCTCCTGTGTCTAATAAATCATAGGGATAATGGCTGCCGGTTTTTCAGATGATACACATACAGAGACATCGAATTTGGTCTACTGTCTGTCAAAATCCCAGACAAAATGGCCACATAACAGCCAAAACAAACCGCCCCTTAGAAACACCAAACACTGTTATACTTACAGGAAGTCGGACTTTGGTCTGCATAATATAGGCAAAATGGCCGCGGGCGCACTTCCGGTCCGCGGAATCACAGGCAAAATGGATGCCAATTGAAAAATTAACAAGGGGACACCGCACGCTATATAAAGGTGGGAAGACACAGTACAGGTCACGCTCCCGTAGACGTCCTAACGACGAAACGCGTAGGACGTGGCCTAACCTGTGCTTCCCAAAAACACTACTTACTACCAGCGCTGAAGGTTAACCGTGACGTTTTTTACTATTTCGCTTGATTCATACTGTGAGATTGTGTGTACCTCTCTAATTGTTTAATAAATCTTTTTTTAAAACGTTTTTACGCTATGGGCACTCCCTCTCTCTTTTTATATGATACATCACGACCCGGAGTCTGCCAGTGATTGCCGTACAGTGGCGCAAAACTGTAATTGCCTGATACCCCTGCAGGGGTGTAGTGATCCGGTGAGTGGCTGCACTTTCAGAGCAAGGATATTCCAAATCATTGAAGGATTATATCAAAACATCACATGCACCAAGATACTGCACACATCAAGATTTTACACCAATAAGGGCTTAAACGAATATGATCACAAGCTTATTACACAATAAGGACTTTTATTGAACTTTGTTAGCACGTTTGCACTTTAATAGGAGTGATTTAGGCACTTTTCGGTCGATCCCCCCCCTCCCTTGTCCCCCACTTCCATCCCCTCCACTCCCACCCCCCCTCCCCCCCCCTCCTTCCACATATATGCAATTTGGAGTATATCAGCAACACTACGCATGGGATTTGACACCATCATTGTTTATGTGTTTATATATTTACAGTTTGCCTAAAATAATTTTTATATTTATAGCTTGTTTATATTGTGCAATTTTTTAGGGATACCACCATTTGATAACGCACATTTTACCTAGGAACTTACACTTATATGCCTTGGTTTGTACTAGAGATAGTCAAACACGCAGGTAGGGATTAGCATTTAGTTAAAGGAACAGCGCCATACCCTTCTTTCACACCATATAATGCTCTGTGGTTTTAAGAAATGTATAGGCAAAAAATTCTGATTTTAACGTGTGCATCAAAAAAAAATGATAAATGAAAAAATTGCTTTAGAGGGAAATCAGTAAAAAATGGTTTTGAACTCATGGGAAACTTCAGTGACATCACAAATGACTTCACAGCATTTGCCCCTTTAAACGCTATACAAAATCATTGCACTGCTTTGTTAATGAGTACACTATTTGAGGATTGCAGCCCGGAGGCTGATCATTTTACTTTCTAGGCATAGTGCTGGTGTGTAGCTGTCCCTGGCAGGCAGTGATTCCAGCATTAAAGTTCACCAGGAGTTGCTGAACCCACTGAGACTAGCTGCCAGTATAAAAATGGTGTTGGGCCAGATAACCATGAAAATAGTGCTGTTCTAAAATGGTATTTTCGACTCAAGTGCTGAAAGAGAAATTCTGGGCAAGCAATTGGTCAGTAAGTAAAAAAGTTTGCTCAGTTGACCTTTAACTAAATTTAGTGAAGTCTGCTTCCTGTATCGCCAAGCACAAACAAGCTTTCAAGGTAGGTTGGAAACTGATTAGTTCTGATATTGTTAAATTATTAATTGTGGAACATGATGGGAGTGGAGTAAGTGAGGATCAGAGATTATAGTGCAGGAAATAAGAACAAGCAGTAAGAATGAGTTAGGACAGTGAGGAATGTGAAAAAACAGTGCAAATTAATAAATTCAAGGCTACATGGGAGAGAAAGCAACAGAAGCCAATTAAGAGAAAGGGTGGGAGATAAGGAAGACAATATGACCACAAAGTGAAATGTAGAGGAGGCTTTTCAGAAACAATGGAGCAAGATAGGAGTAGATAGAGGAGGCAGAATAACCCAATAATGATCACTAAATACAAACTAGGATGGAGGTGGAAACCAGGGATCAGTGATAACTGAGAGGAAACCTAAAAAGAAATTTGGGAAATGGGTTGTTATTGCACAGGATCAGGGGGTAGCATTGTAGTAGCATTGTAGAAGATAGCATGTGGCATGTTGGGGTGGAGTAGGCATAGTTTGGGTAAGTTTAAGGCAGCAGGAGAGAATTGACATTGAAAGTGATGAGGTTAAAGATTATACGTGCAGCCTATGTGTATTTTGACTTTAGTGAGCACTAGAGCTGGGGAATACAGTCGTAAAAATACACTAGCTTAAGACACCAATGTTAATACACAATGGTTCATACAGCCTAGTAGCCACAAGCTAGTGAGACTTGGAGTTTTTCTTGCCAGTCAATGAAGGCAAAAGGGGAAACACCAAAACAGTGTCTTGAGGCTGAACACCTGATATATATATACTGTAAAATATGCACATCATTTCAGCTATATATTCACTGATACACTGAAGTCATTATTTCTTATGTTTTCTTGTGGATATCAAGCTGTTATTATTGGTAAAAAGCTCAATTTTGTGGCTTAAAAATGTAATACAGGTTTTTGCCCAATTGTGCTTAGTTAGTATTTATGTTGACTTTGTTTTAGCCCTTGTTATGGTTTATAATTTATGGCAAATTTTTGCTATTTCACTATATTGTTTAAAAAAATTAGTACATCAATAATACAATAATTGTACTCATTCTTTCAGTGGAAATGTCGGAGAAAGCACTTTTACCAAATTCTCTTTCTTCTGTGTAGGTGTCCCCTTAGGAAAAGACACTTTCCTGTGGCATACATTCTATATAACGCAGCAAGAATTGTCATTGTACAGTTGACAGTTGGAAGATGTGTTCTGTTCATGTGTTAAAAGAAGCTGAATGATGAGGATTTTTGTGACGGGGCATGACATTTTGTTTAGTGTTTTAGTGAGGTGAGTGTGTCCATATCCTTTAGAGCAGCAGTCATCTTGTTTGGATCATAAAGTATCTCATCCTTTACATTTACATTTTTTTTATACAGGGTATGTTTTGGTAGTTTATGCTATTAAACAAAGAAAGTAATACAACAAAGATGGTTGTAGAGTGCGTGCAGAAATGTGTACTGCCTACAGGGGGTTAGGTTTTGAGATTTGGCAATAAAGTAAATAGAGAGTGAATCAAGACAAGGGTGAACATTTAAGATGGGCAAGCCAGGAATTCCACTTTTTTTAGGAATGCAGGGACTTGCAAGTAGGCTCTGGCATACATATATTCCATTAAACAGTGGTTGTTAAGTGATAGTATTACTTCCATGATAGATGAGGTTTTAGGGATTTCCAATTTCTAGCAATAGCCAGATGTGTGGCAATGAAAATGTAGGATAGAATGGTGTGGGCCCGAGGGTGCCAGTGGTCAAAGTTGAGACCTAAGTCCACCATATATGTAGGGGGTTCCACGATAACCACATTTCCTCCAGCAGGTAGGTAATGTAGAGGGGTAGATCCTTGCCAGTTTGGTTGATGTCAGGTACCAGTTATTTAGAATCTTTTGTACAGTTTCCAAGTGCAGTATGCATCTGGAGACTTTTAATGATCTTTGTATCTTGGTGTATAGTTGCGGTTTATAAGTCTTTCCCAGTGTAGCATTGCAGAAGTTTTAGATTCGACTACAGGGTCAGTGATGTGCTTGTAGAGATAGAATATGCCTCTCTAAAGGGGGTTTCAGGATCAGAGGGGTTAACAAGCAGCTGTGAGACAGTTCAGTCAACTTAAAAGGCTTTATTCAGCAAAATGCAACAGAAAATTGACAGGCTTTGTCTTTATAGGCAGTTCAAACAACACAAAAATTCCTCTTAGCAGTATAAGACAGTCCTTTTAAATCATGCTCAGCATCTCAGCCACAGCATATAACATAGCAAAGTCCCAGTTCAGGCAAGCTCACCCAGCAGGATCAAGTCATAGGCAGCAAGGGTCCTTCCAGCTTCAAGCTCCTCTCAGCTCTGATAGCTCAACAGCCATCTCTCTCCAAACACACCTCTCCTCTCTGACATTTTTAACTCAGCTGGCAATAAGCAGGTCTGAAGAGAAAGTACCTGCCCTCTTCAACTAACCCCTTCTTAACCCTGCCCCAGGCTCACTTTCTACAGGGGGTTTTTCATGTCATAGAATTTCATAAGGTGCCAGAAAAAGAAATTCTTTGACCACGATGTGCAGGAGAGGGCAGAGCGATTTCTGAGATATTTAAAAAAGTCTTTTGAAGGAATGTGATGGCTCTATTACAGGTGTTGGAAAGAAAAAAGTGTGGAATTGTGATAGAGATCTCCAATTGTTTGGAGGCCAGCTGACAGCCAATTTGATATTGGGATTTCAGGCGTGATAGCTTGCATTGTGTCGAGGTGTATAAAGTTCAGAAGTGGAATGGTATGCCTCCATATTGTTGGTTAACTGCTCCTCATGTTCTGATGGTAGCATTGATAGTGCTGAGATAACATTGTTGTCCATGGTATTGCAAAAGTAGAGCACTGAGGAGCCTCTTGGAGCAAGTAGCTAATGCAGTTGCTTTATTTGGAGCCAGGTATGTTGTAGATTAGGTTTCCACCGGTGTTTAGCTTGGTCAAGAATGGGTGCCTTAAAGTGTGCTGAAATGTTTGGTGCACCCATTCCACTGATAGATGTTGGTGAGCACAGGATAGAGCATTTGACTCTAGGGTGTTTCCCATTCTAGATAAATGAGTTCAGTATGGCTTGTAATTTGTTGAGATGGGATTGCAGGAAGGTGATAGGTAAAGTTTGAAATACATATAGTAAATGTGGTAGTAGGTACACTTTGGTTAGTGTAATGTGCTCAGCCCATGAGGCTTGAATATTTTGCAAGCCCCAAACTGTTTTTTGAAGTTTAGAGATCAAATGTGTAAAGTTAAGTAGAAGTAGACGAGAGGTAGGAGTAATCAGGAGTACAGTATGTCTAAATAGGGAAGGGTAGAGTCAGGAGCCCACGAAAAAGAGGTGTGTTGGGCAATGCTACGTTTAGTATTTAGGTCAATATTTGCTCCTATCATAGAGGACTTGGAATAGTTGATCTTGTACATTGAGGCTTTGCTAAAAAGGTCTAGAGTATGATGGAGGTGGGAGAGTGATTGTGTGGGGTTGGTTATGTAGAAGATCACATCATCAGCAAATAGACCTATTTTGTGATGGCGGTCGCCAACTTTGATGCAAGATATAAGAGGGTTGGTGAGGATGGAGTGGGCCAGTGGTTCCATGATGAGGGTGAAGATTAGGGACAAGGGGCAGCCCTGATGAGTTCCATTGGTTATATGGAAGGTGTCAGACAAAATTCCTGACATTACAACTTTAGCGCTAGGGGAGGAATAAATTGATTGCTTTCAGGATCGGACCAGAGAAGCCACATTTTGTCAGAACTGCTTTTAAAAAGTTCCAGTCGACTCTGTCAAACGCCTTCTCTACATCCAAGGAGATGTACAGAAAAAGCGTTTGATGGTGCTCTACCTATTGTAGTAAGCAGATGGAACGACGGGTGCTGTCGGACGCTTGCCTACCAGCCACAAATCCCACCTGGTCGGGGTGTTCCAGGTGTGGAATGATGGAGGAAAGTGTGTGGCTAGAAGCTTGGCATACAGTTTTGTGTCAGTGTTTAATAGGGAGATAGGCATGTAGCTGGCTGGGTCATTAGAATAGGTGGTACCATTGTGTTTCTTTTTTTTGTGAGCCCCGAGTTTAATTAAAAGGCCTCTGATACATGCCTTATGCATATTCCAACTAGGGATGAGCTTCAAGTTCAAGTCGAACTCATGTTCGACTCGAACACCGGCTATTCGCAAGTTTGCCGAACAGCGAACAATTTGGGGTGTTCGCGGCAAATTCGAATGCCATGGAACACCCTTTAAAAGTCTATGGGAGAAATCAAAAGTGCTAACTTTAAAGGCTTATATGCAAGTTGTTGTCATAAAAAGTGTTTGGGGACCTGGGTCCTGTCCCAGGGGACATGGATCAATGCAAAAAAAAGTTTTAAAAACGGACGTTTTTTCAGGAGCAGTGATTTTAATAATGCTTAAAGTCAAACAATAAAAGTGTAATATCCCTTTAAATTTCATAGCTGGGGAGTGTCTATAGTATGCCTGTAAAGGGGCACATGTTTCCCGTGTTTAGAACAGTCTGACAGCAAAATGACATTTCAAAGGAAAAAAGTCATTTAAAACTACTCGCGGCTATTGCATTGCCGGTCCGACAATACACATAGAAGTTCATTGATAAAAACGGTATGGGAATTCCCCACAGGGGAACCCTGAACCAAAATGTAAAAAAAAAAATGACGTGGGGGTCCCCCTAAATTCCATACCAGACCCTTCAGGTCTGGTATGGATATTAAGGGGAACCCCGGCCAAAATTTTTTTTAAAAAAATGACGTGGGGGTCCCCCTAAATTCCATACCAGACCCTTCAGGTCTGGTATGGATTTTAAGGGGAACCCTGCGTCAAAATTAAAAAAAAAAACGACGTGGGGTCCCCCCAAAAATCCATACCAGACCCTTATCCGAGCTCGCAACCTGGCAGGTCGCAGGAAATTTACTTATTTTCTTTGAAATGTCATTTTGCTGTCAGACTGTTCTAAACATGGGAAATATGTGCCCCTTTACAGGCATACTATAGACACCCCCCAGCTACTAAATTTAAAGGGATATTACACTTTTATTGTTTGAATTTAAGCATTATTAAAATCACTGCTCCTGAAAAAACAGCCATTTTTAAAACTTTTTTTTGCATTGATCCATGTCCCCTGGGGCAGGACCCAGGTCCCCAAATGCTTTTTATGACAATAACTTGCATATAAGCTATTAAAATTAGCACTTTTGATTATTCATGTTCGTGTCCCATAGACTTTAACGGTGTTCGCATGTTCGAACAAACTTTTTTCCTGTTCGCATGTTCTGGTGCGAACCGAACAGGGGGGTGTTTGGCTCATCCCTAATTCCAACAGACTGTGGGGTCAGACACAGAGCCAGCATTGGTCAAAAAGTAGTTTTCTATCTCAGATGTGACATGTTTCTGGAGATAAGGTTGAGAGAGAAGTGAAGTGTTGAGCCTCCGCATGGTTCCCTTTCGTGTGGGATGAGGAGGGAATCGTTTGAGCAGTATTGGGGCGTGGTCGGACCACATAATAGTGTTGATTTTGGCAGTTACAGTTTTATAAAACTGGCCTTGGTGGTTATTCGGGGCGTAGATATTGACAATACTCATATTGTGATGGTTATAGGAGGCATGTAAGATAACATATCTTCCATAGGGATCACTCTCAAAATGGAGCAATTGGAATGCTATGGTGGAACGTATAGCGATGAGGACACTTGTTTTTTTCTTGGGGGAATTAGCAAAAAACTGTGAGGAAACTGTATATGAATGCAAGGTGGCGGTTTGCTAAAGGAGAAGTGAGTTTCCTGCACACATATCGGGTCGGAGTGAAGTCTGGGAGCTTCTTTCCATATCATATGTTATTTAAAGGGGGAATTAAGGCCCTTAGTATTAAAGGAGGTGATGTTTATGGCTATGATAAATATAAGTTAAGGCTGGACCAAAAAAATAAAAAAGAGAGGAACAACACCTGCTATTGTCGCACACAAAATACCTGAGTAAGCTTTCTAAATTACAAATATGAACTCTGAGAACAGTTAGTACCATAGTATAGATAACTTAAAAAGCAACAAGGAATTGGAATAAACGTAAAACACACTTTTTAACTAAAAAAAGAGCACCCTGTAGTACCAAGGGGGGTAAGTACAAAGAGAACCGAACAACAACAAAAAAGAAAAGTACAGGTAGGTCAATACTCATCTGGGACAAGTCTGTTGCTGAGAGGAAAAGCAATGATTGGGTTGTTTTTTAGGGAACAAGGGCAATTAAAAGTAGAGTTGGAATATCGCTGGCAGTTCAGGTTAGCGTGGTGGAGCACAGTTTGTATTGTTGTGGCCATGACCATGGAGTTGCTGACGGCATGGCTCACGATCAGGTGGAGGTGAGGAGATAAGGCCCCAGTTTAATAGCCTTTTTATGCCTTCCTTGGGTGTGTAGTTATTCGTTGTTTGCTTTTGAAAAGTCACTACCAATTTGATAGGATAGATCCATTTTTATGTAATGTTACGATCTCTGTGAATTGAGGAGACTTGGGCAAATTCTCTCCGCTTCTGGGCAGTGGCAGTCAATATATCTGTCTAGAGAGAAATAGAGTAGTAGGGATCCGGTAATGTAGTGGTAGAGCGTGCGGCACCCATAATTTTTTCTTTTATTTGAAAAAAATTGATACGAGCTAAGACATCACGTGGGACTGATTCTGGCAGGTAGTTAGGCTTGATGATACTGTGGGCGTGATCAATGGCTATATCAGCTTGTGAGAGTTGAGGATTGAGCTTGAGAAACAATTGTTGTATATAGTGGATCAGATCTGGAGGTTTAACAGTTTCGGGGATACTTGATATTAATTCTTCTGGAGCGGTCCTTGAGATCTGCCACTTTAGCTTGCAATAGACAAATTTCCTCAGAGTGTTGGTAGAAGGCTTCAGAAGCCTCATGGTGAGTGGAGGCATGTTCTGTAATCTGCCTTTCCAGCATGTCTGTGCATTCCTCTACATGTTCCAATCTTGTGTGTACAGAGGATAAAGATGAGCGAAGCTCATTGCGTAAGTCTTTCTGTAGAGAAAGGAGCATAAGCTTGAGGGCTGGCTCTGAGGCAGGCTGGTCACTGGCTGGATGTGCAGCTAGGTGTTCCAGATCTTCATCGTCCTGAGGAGATCTGTCAGGGGCATCCCAGTTCTGCTTTTTGTATAGTGGGGCTTTATTAAGTGAGAGCACTGGTGACTGCCCACTTACCTCTGACAGTAGGTGAGCTGGAGCGGGCTCCGTGCTGTCCATATCCTCTGTGGTAGGAGCAGGGTCCTGTGTCTCACTGCCTGTCAGCAGAGACGGAGGAGGAGACGCCACTCCGGCGCAATCTTGTCTGTGCTGCATGGCCGGCTGTGTGAAAAAGTCAGTGGGTCGGCGTGACTTGTATGGGCAGCAGTGTTTCTTTTTGGACATACCGTCCAGTCTCCCTGTGTATCGGCTCCCCTCTGATGTAGGGGAGAGGGGAAAAGAGTCACTGTGACAGGCAGAGAGTTGCTTTGTGTCCCAAGGCTAAGTGGAGCTTATGGATCAAGCAGCCATCTTGCTACATTTACCTTTTTTATCATATATAGCAGTAATAAGAATGTTATGTCAAAGTGAACCATGCCCTTTTTTTTTTTTAATATAAAAAAAATGTATTTGGTATTACAATGTCTACTGTTTTCTATTTTTTATTTTGTCAACGCCATAGCTTTCATTCTTTTCTTTTTTTTTTTTATTAAAATGATTTTTATTATTTTTCATCAGTAAAAAAAACAAAAACATACAATTATACATTAAAATCCATCAATCAGGTATCCTTTAACAATTAATATTCATACCTGCTTTACCTACATTACCGTAAAACCTCTAACCCCCACCCTCCCTGTACCCTTCCCATTGAGGATATCTGTTATTGGTGTACATGTTATTCCTTCGTTAAGTCTTTTGTTGGAAACTACTTTTTCCTTATCGCTTCCCATTTTTAAACTATCTTTACATAAGGTCTCTAATGCAACAATCGCAGGGGGCATGCCATCCCTTGTAGCCAGGGCTTCCATATCTTAACAAACTTGCCATAGTTACCACGTCTAGTGTAAGTTGCTTTTCCCTTCCACGCTAATAAATTTATGGTCATAACCCATTCTTCCGGAGTCGGGGGCGTTGTTGATTGCCAGGATTGTACAATGAATTTCCAAGCTTGATACAGGCATCTTGCAGTCGCTATTATGGTACTCGCATTCCCTAAGTCTTCATTGATGTAACCCAATGAAGTATAATGAGCTCTATGTAGCAATAACAAGTGTGAAGCTGATTGTGTGGGAGAAGCATACACTAACGGGCAGAATTCTAAAATTCTCTTTCATTGCTCCTCAGTTATTACCCCCACGTCTACTTCCCATCTTTCTTTGTTCCTAAAGGACGCTACCTGTATGCTAATTCTGCCCGTTATTTGTGCGTATATCTCAGATATAAGACCTTTAGTGATATCTGCCTTAATTATTTTTTGGAGAAGTGGAATCTTACTCCATTCCAGTGGGTGGTCCCTAAACTGATTACCCAGAGCATATCTGATCTGTAAACAACTATAGAATGTTTTATTTGGTATCCCATACTCTTGTCTCAACTCTGCAAATGATTTTAAGATGTCGCCCTCATACAGTTGAATCAGCCGACTTATTCCATACCTTTCCCATATCTTTTTTTTCTCTATAGTTAGTAACTCGTGTAGATACTTTATTATACCAAATGGGAGAATATTCTGTAACTCCTCTGTACCCCATAATTCTCTTAACTGTCTGCCAAACTTTAGTGGCCATCTTAACTGTTGGACACTCACCTTGCAGCGAGTCTGCCTCTAACGCTTCCACCAATGATTTATGTGGATTCCCCTGTAGCATAATTTTACCACTGGCATTACCCCCTCCCGGGGTAACACAACCCCCAATTTGCTGTAATTGAGCTGCCAGATAGTAACTATGCGGATGAGGGACTGCCATACCCCCTTCATTGGTAGGTCGCTGCAGAGTTTGCAAACTGATCCTAGCCTGACCTTTCTTCCATATTAATTCCCAAAAAAGGGTCTGTATTTTTTGGAACCATTTCTCCCCAATCCAGACTGGGGAATTATGAAGTAAGTACAACAACTGTGGCATCCATATCATTTTAACCAAGTTGACGCGTCCTGCCACAGACAAAGGGAGTCTATTCCAGATATCACTTTTCCTTTTAAATTTCAGTAGAAGTGGGACTAGGTTATCACTAATATACTGATTGGGATCGTTTGACAGCACTATACCGAAATATTTCATTTTCACTGTTACTTTTAACTGGGATATTCCCCTTGGGATGGAATTAAGTGGATCGACCGGTAGAAGCGATGACTTCTCCCAATTAATGGCTAAGCCCGAAAATGTACCAAACTCCTCCACTATATGCATCACTTTATCCAATGAAGACACCGTATCCCCCCCAAAAAATAAAATGTCGTTTGCATATAGTGCTATCCTTTCTTCCCCACATTTCCTCTGAAATCCCTGTAATCCAGTTGATGATTTCACCGCTTCTGCTAATGGCTCCATCGCCAGGGAAAACAACAGGGGTGATAAAGGGCACCCCTGTCTCATACCTCTCTCGAGCGGAAGCCTTTCTGAGTATTCATTGTTAATTTTTAATGTGGCACTCGGTGATTATATAATATTTACAACCATCCAATGAATGTAGGGCCAAATCCAAACCTCTCCAGTACCCATCAAAGGTACCCCCATTCTAGGCTGTCAAAAGCCTTGGCTGTGTCCAAGGACAAGACAGCCCTAGAGCCCATGTTTTCTGTCTGGACCTGGAGGTTCATATATACCTTTCTGATATTTATGCTAGTAGACCTGTTGGGAATGAACCCCGACTGTTCCAAATGTACAAGTTTTGAGATGCATTTATTCAGCCTGATTGCCACCACTCTTGCCACAATTTTAACATCGGAACACAGTAATGATATTGGTCTGTCGGAGGATACTTCAAGTTGGTCCTTTCCTTCTTTCTGTATTACTACAATATTAGTTTCTAACATTGAAGAGGGCAGTCTTCCCCTTTCAGCCGCCCAATTCAATGTTTTTAGAAGCTCTGAGAGTAACACCTCCCCATAATATTTATAGGTCTCCAATGGTAACCCATCTGGACTCGGGGATTTTTGGTTGGACATACCAGCTACTGCTTTTTGCAACTCTTCCAAAGTTATTGAAGACTCCAACCCATTCCTATCATTTTCCCAGAGAGCCGGCAATTCAATGCCCTCCAGGAACCTATCCATATCTCCCCAATCTGAGTCCTGACATGACTTATACAGATCCCTGTAAAATTCAGAGAATGTTTCCATAATCACAGCAGGTTCAGATGAGATTTCACCACTTGGGGTCCTAATCGTGAAGATATCTGAAGAAGGAGAATTGGTCTTAGCTAGAAGTGCCAGCATACGGCCCATTTTTTCCCCTTCTCCAAAAAAATTTTGTCTCTGAAAAAGTCTCTTATTTTCAGTTCTTCTAGTAATTGCCACTTTATACTCCTGTTGCTTCTTGAGCCATATCTCTTGCTTCTCTGGGGTTGGATCTATCACATACTGTCTCTCAGAATCCATCACCTCCTTTCTAATGTGCTCCTACCATTCCCTTGATTTCTTCTTTTTTTTGCCACCTGTTGAATTAAAAGCCCCCTAAGGAATGCTTTTAGGGTATCCCACACTACCCCCACTGGCGTTGTACCTATGTTAAGTTCTACAAACTCTTTTAATCTCAAAGTTATTTCTTCTGGGTTCTCCATTAACTCCATCCATAGTGGATTAATTGTCCACATTTTCTGGGTACATCTGTCATGTAGTTTTACAGTTAGAGTCAAGGGTGAGCGGTCTGATATCCCTCTTGGCCAGTACTCAATTTTTTTTATTAGCCGTAATGCTTCGCTATTGCCTATTGCCATGTCTATGCGTGAGAGTGTAGAGTATGACCCCGAAAAACAAGAGTATTGCCAATTATTTGGGTTACAGCATCTCCAAAAGTCACTCCATCCAAGCTCCTCAAGAAATTGGCCTAGACGTCCTTCTGACACCCTTTCTGTCCGAGCCCCTGGTGGGAACCTATCCAGACTATTATTGAGCACCGCATTAAAATCCCCCACCACTATAACCGGGGTATCAGCCTTATCCTCCACAAACTCTAATAATCCGTACATGATCTCCAATTTAAACGGGGGGAGGAATATACACATTTGCTATCACATATGGTTTCTAAAATTGTGTTTAAAATTGTGTCAAAAAAGAAAGCAAAAAAACCCTTATAACCTATTTCCTGTCTACCTTCACTTTCTATATTATTTTTTATTGAACGTGAATAACATATACGTGTATGCTCTATTATTATCTGTCCCCCTCTCCTCATGTGTGTACAATATAATCCTCTCCTAACCCTCCCCTACAACTCCCTTTTGCCACCCTTCCACACCTCCCTTCAGTATTATTTACCTCCCTCTTCCTCTAATCCTTAAATAATCCCCCCCCCCCTCTCATACCTATCTAAACTAGCCCTAGGGGCATTACTTGTGCCCATTTTTAAATTTTTTTCCCTGCAAACCATTCCAACCAGTACTCCACAACCCAAGATAGGTGTAATTTAAATTCCTTATTTTTCCGTGCTTGCCCCCCCCTTCCCTTAACCCAATTCAAAATTATCAAAATTACAAAAAACACATTCTTGGGCAATCACACCCCATCTTTCAGTAGTGACTTTCACCAAACAACCCCCCCCCCCCCCGGCACCATCCTTTATTTAACTTCCTTATTAGAAAAAATATCCAAAAATCTATAGATATTTCCAGGATTGGCTTAAATTATTCAACAGCTGCAATTCATAACTCTATAGGTCCTTTTTGTTGTCTTCAAGCCACTTTGTTGCCCCTACAACCAAATCAAAAAAATGGGTTGCCTCCAAAGCCGTTATACGTAGGCGTGCTGAATACAGCAATGCGTATGTAATTTTATAGTTCCGTAGGCTGCTCTTGATATCAGTAAATTCCGCCCTACGCTTCTGTAATGCCCCGTACACACGGTCGGACTTTGTTCAGACATTCCGACAACAAAATCCTAGGATTTTTTCCGACAGATGTTGGCTCAAACTTGTCTTGCATACACACAGTCACACAAAGTTGTCGGAAAATCCGATCGTTCTGAACGCAGTGACGTAAAACACGTATGTCGGGACTATAAACGGGGCAGTGGCCAATAGCTTTCATCTCTTTATTTAATCTGAGCATGCGTGGCACTTTGTCCGTCGGATTTGTGTACACACGATCGGAATTTCCGACAACAGATTTTGTTGTCGGAAAATTTTATAGCAAGCTCTCAAACTTTGTGTGTCGGAAAATCCGATGGAAAATGTGTGATGGAGCCCACACACGGTCGGAATTTCCGACAACAAGGTCCTATCACACACATTTTCCGTCAGAAAATCCGACCGTGTGTACGGGGCATAAGTCCGGTGAGTAATCTGGATACAGTGAAATTCTGGCTCCATTATAAAAGCTGTCTCCCCCTCTCTCTAGCTTTTTGCATCAAAGTCACCTTATCCTTGTAATTAAGCATTTTCATAATTACTGGTCTGGGGTGACCCCCTGGTGGTGGAGCTCTAGAATGAACTCTATGAGCTCTCTCAATCTCAAAAAGGTGCGAGAAGCTCTCTGTCCCAAATACTTCACTAAGCCATTTTTCCATGAACTCTACAGGGTGAGAGCCCTCACACCACTCTGGAAGGCCCACCACCCCGACGTTGTTCCTGCGCAACCTATTTTCCATTTCATCCATTTTGGATTTATATAAACCTAGCTGGACTTGCATTGTTTTGAACTCTTGCTTCATTGGATATAAATTGTCCTCAACCTGGCTTAACCTCTCCTCCAGAGTAGTTGTTCTCTCAACCGTTCTTTGCAGCTCTTGACTCATTGAAAATAGCTCTTCTTTTAAGCCCTTTAACTGATCACACAAATTACTCAGTGAGCCCTTGCAAAAATTAACTGCACATAATACATCTTTCAGCGTTGGTTCAACTTCAGTAGATATGCTTAAATCAGAAGCAATTTCAGTAATTTTTCCCAAGGTGTCCCCCTCAGGGCTTTTTTTATTCATAGTTTTTGTAGTAATAGGTAGGAATGAGCTTCGAGTTCGAGTCGAACTCATGTTCTACTCGAACATTGGCTGTTCGCAAGTTCGCCGAACAGCGAACAATTTGGGGTGTTCGCGGCAAATTCGAATGCCGCGGAACACCCTTTAAAAGTCTATGGGAGAAATCAAAAGTGCTCATTTTAAAGGCTTATATGCAAGTTATTGTCATAAAAAGTGTTTGGGGACCTGGGTCCTGCCCCAGGGGACATGGATCAATGCAAAAAAAAGTTTTAAAAACGGACGTTTTTTCAGGAGCAGTGATTTTATTAATGCTTAAAGTCAAACAATAAAAGTGTAATATCCCTTTAAATTTCGTACCTGGGGGGTGTCTATAGTATGCCTGTAAAGGGGCGCATGTTTCCTGTGTTTAGAACAGTCTGACAGCAAAATGACATTTTGAAGAAAAAAACACATTTAAAACTACCCGCGGCTATTGCATTGCCGACAATACACATAGAAGTTCATTGATAAAAACGGCATGGGAATTCCCCACAGGGCAACCCCGAACCAAAAAAAAAAATGATGTGGGGGTCCCCCTAAATTCCATACAAGGCCCTTCAGGTCTGGTATGGATATTAAGGGGAACCCCAGCCAAAATGTAAAAAAAAAATTGACGTGGGGTTCCCCCTAAATTCCATACCAGACCCTTCAGGTCTTGTATGGATTTTAAGGGGAACCCCGCGCAAAAAAAAAAAAAAAAAACGGCGTGGGGTCCCCCCAAAAATCCATACCAGACCCTTATCCGAGCACGCAACCTGGCAGGCCGCAGGAAAAGAGGGGGGGACGAGAGTGCGCCCCCCCCTCCTGAACCGTACCAGGCCACATGCCCTCAACATTGGGAGGGTGCTTTGGGGTAGCCCCCCAAAACACCTTGTCCCCATGTTGATGAAGACAAGGGCCTCATCCCCACAACCCTGGCCGGTGGTTGTGGGGGTCTGCGGGCGGGGGGCTTATCGGAATCTGGAAGCCCCCTTTAACAAGGGGACCCCCAGATCCCGGCCCCCCCTGTGTGAAATGGTAAGGGGGTACTTACCCCTACCATTTAACTAAAAAACTGTCAAAAATGTTAAAAATGACAAGAGACAGTTTTTGACAATTCCTTTATTTAAATACTTCTTCTTTCTTCTATCTTCCTTCATCTTCTGGTTCTTCTGGCCCTTCTGGTTCTTCCTCCGGCGTTCTCGTCCAGCATCTCCTCCGCGGCGTCTTCTATCTTCTTCTCCTCGGGCCGCTCCGCACCCATGGCATGAGGGGGGAGGCTCCCGCTCTTCTCTTAACATTTTTGACAGTTTTTTAGTGAAATGGTAGGGGTAAGTACCCCCTTACCATTTCACACAGGGGGGGGCCGGGATATGGGGGTCCCCTTGTTAAAGGGGGCTTCCAGATTCCGATAAGCCCCCCGCCCGCAGACCCCCACAACCACCGGCCAGGGTTGTGGGGATGAGGCCCTTGTCTTCATCAACATGGGGACAAGGTGTTTTGGGGGGCTACCCCAAAGCACCCTCCCAATGTTGAGGGCATGTGGCCTGGTACGGTTCAGGAGGGGGGGGCGCACTCTCGTCCCCCCCTCTTTTCCTGCGGCCTGCCAGGTTGCGTGCTCGGATAAGGGTCTGGTATGGATTTTTGGGGGGACCCCACGCCGTTTTTTTTTTTTTTTTTGGCGCGGGGTTCCCCTTAAAATCCATACCAGACCTGAAGGGTCTGGTATGGAATTTAGGGGGAACCCCACGTCAATTTTTTTTTTAAATTTTGGCTGGGGTTCCCCTTAATATCCATACCAGACCTGAAGGGCCTTGTATGGAATTTAGGGGGACTCCCACATCATTTTTTTTTTTAAATTTTGGTTCGGGGTTGCCCTGTGGGGAATTCCCATGCCGTTTTTATCAATGAACTTCTATGTGTATTGTCGGCAATGCAATAGCCGCGGTAGTTTTAAATGTGTTTTTTCCTTCAAAATGTCATTTTGCTGTCAGACTGTTCTAAACACGGGAAACATGCGCCCCTTTACAGGCATACTATAGACACCCCCCAGGTATGAAATTTAAAGGGATATTACACTTTTATTGTTTGACTTTAAGCATTATTAAAATCACTGCTCCTGAAAAAACGGCCGTTTTTAAAACTTTTTTTTGCATTGATTCATGTCCCCTGGGGCAGGACCCAGGTCCCCAAACACTTTTAATGACAATAACTTGCATATTAGCCTTTAAAATTAGCACTTTTGATTATTCATGTTCGTGTCCCATAGACTTTAACGGTGTTCGCGTGTTCGAACGAATTTTTTTCCTGTTCGCATGTTCTGGTGCGAACCGAACAGGGGGGTGTTCGGCTCATCCCTGGTAATAGGCAATACTGTTGATATTTTGCCTAAGCTCTTTCTGTCCCCAGGGCCTCCTGTCTGAGATTTATCTTGGGGTTGTTGGTTACCTTTAGCTGGTGACGGTGTTGGGGTATTTGCGTACCTTTCCAGCTTGGCTGCTGCTGCTGCTCTTTAGTTGAGCGAGTGGATTGAGAGCTTAATTTTTCCTGGTGCTGCTGTTCCTCCCCCTTTTTTCTTGTCATGGCTGACTGTATAGAAGTATACGGAGATAAATTGCTGTCAGAGGTCACCAAGCTGTGGTGCTTTTATACTCTTTTGGCACTATAATAGGTCCACTTGCAATGAGATATGGCTGATATTAGTCCCCGCTTTTCACCTATTAGCCTCTTAGTACTGCCGAGTCTGCTAGGCTATGCAGGATCGCTTCAAACAGCCGCCCCTCGTTGTGCATGCCGAGCACTGTTTGTCTCGCTGTTTCTCGTGGGAACTAGGGCCGTTGTCAGGGCAACCAGGTCAACAATGCAGGCCGCTCAAGCTCCCCCTCGTTGTGCTGAAGGCAGTCGCCAATGTCATCCTCCTTCATCTTTCCTGCTATCTTAACTCAGCACCTCAGTTCTCACAATCCTCCCAAAGGGCACGCTGAGCAGGCAAGGCAGGTACTACCTCTTACAGGGGAATAAGGCGCACCAAGCTGGGCTGATTTAGATGGCCACGGGGGATTGAGCAGGGAGAGACCTCACACACCTCCACTCACTCCGGCATCTGGCTATGCCCCCTGGGATACTCCAACTTTGCCCTTTAATACCATAATTATACCATAACTATAGATACAGACTTCTATTATACCGTACATTGATGGTTAGGGTAAAAGTGACCTCTTATGTTTTGAATAGTGGAAAAGTATCATCTTGCATTAGTGGTCAGTGGTGAAGTGTCTATATCATTTTTGGTGAATGCCCCCTTATATTAGTGTCCATTGGGTAAATTCCACCCTATGTTGATACATTGTGGATAAGTTACTCCCTCACACAGGCAGTCGTTGTAGTGCCCTCTTGTGCTAGTGTTCAGTTTAGGGTTCCTTCCGTTGGTGGTCAGTGTAGTGCCCCCTTACATTGATAGTCAGTGTAGTGCCCCCTTACAATGATGGTCAATGTAGTGTCTCGCTATTGTCCACGCTGGTGAAATATCGCTGCTAGCAATAAAGACTTATTTATATGTGTTGCATGTCAATACAAAATTAAACAAGATTAAATGTAGTGCCAGTACACACCCAATGTCATGAGGGGCATTCCCTGATGATGTCTGTTTTAATGAAACACGTAGTGCCAGGCTTACATGCATTGATGTCACAAACCGCTGTCTCAGGAGTTGAGCAGCGATGAACACGTGAGTTTACTGAGCTGGCTTTTTTGCATGATTTTATTACTGCACTATCCAATTTATTATTATTATTATGATTATACAGGATTTATGTATCGCCCGCAGTTTACGCAGGGGGCGGACAGTGCAAATACAATACACTTTAACCACTTCCCACCTGCCATATAGCAAAATAACGTCTGGAAAGTGGTTATGTTATCCTGACTGGGTGTCATATGATGTCCAGAAAGATAAGCCGCGATCACGCACCCGCGGGGGGGCATATCGTGGCGATCGGTGGTGTGGTGTGTCAGTCTGACATACTGCATCTCCCATCGAGGTAAAGAGCCTATGACGTAGGCTCTTTACCAAGCGATCAGCTGTGTACAATCACAGCTGATCACAGTGTAAACAGGAAAAGCCATGTATCATTTTTTCCTCCACTCATGCTGACAAGCACGAGAAGAGGAAAGCTGCTCTTCTGACAGGGGTAGTTTGTGATGAGTGATTATCAGTGCAGCCTCCCCCAGGATGGCCACTAGTGCCCACCAGGGATGCCCACCCATGGCCACTAGGCATACGCATCTGTGCCCACCAGGGATGCCCACCCATGAGCGGTAAGCCCAATAGAGCCTACCAGGGATGTCCATCAGTGATGCCTGCCAGTGCCTCCTGATCAGTGCTACCTATCAGTGCCGCCCATTAGTGCCCACCAGTGCCCATCAGTACCCATCAATGCCACCTATATGTGCCCTCCAGTGCCACCTATCAGTGCCACCTATGAGTGCCCATCAGTGCCACCTACCAGTGCCCATCAGTGCCACATACCAGTGCCACCTATCAGAGCCCATCAGTGCTGCTTATCAGTGCCTATCAGTGCTGCATATAAGTGCCTCATCATCAGTGCCACCTCAAGTGCCAATCAGTACTGCCTCATCAGTGCTCCTCAGTGTAGCCTCATCAGTGCCCATCAGTGAAGGAGAAAACTTACTTATTTACAAAGTTTTGTAACAGAAACAAAGACAAACTTTTTTTTCACATTTCTTTTTTATAGCGCATTAAAACCCCAGTGGTGATCAAATACCACCAAAAGAGAGCTCTATTTGTGGGAGAAAAAATGATAAAAATGTTGTTTGGGTACAGCGTTGCATGACCGCGCAATTGTCATTCCAAAGTGTGATAACGTTGAAAGTTGAAAATTGGTCTGGGCAGCAAGGTGTATAAGTGCCCTGTATTGAAGTGGTTAATACAGTAGGAAACAGAGGGCCCTGCCCATTAGAGCTCAAGATCTAAGTGGGAGGGTCAAGATATACAAGAGGTAATAACTGTGGGGGATGTGCTGATGGAGAAAATAATTTTACAGTTGTTAGGTGGGGGCCAGATATGCTTCTCTGAAGAGATGGGTTTTCAGGGATCATCTGAAAGTAGACAAAGGAGAGAGTCGGACAGATTGGGGTAGAGCATTCCAGAAGATGGGAGAGGCTCAAAAGAAGTCCTGGAGGCAAGTATGGGATGTGGTGACAAAGGAGCTAGAGAGCAGGAGGTTTTGGGAGGAGCAAAGAAGACGATTTGGTTGGTATTTTGAGACCAGGTCAGCGATGTAGCTGGGGGCCAGGTTGTGGATGGCTTTGTAAGTTACTGTTAGTAGCTTGAATTTAATTTGTTGGTATAGTGGCAGCCAAAGGAGGGATTGGCAGAGAGGAGTGGCAGACGTTAAGCGGTTTGTAAGGTGGATGAGCCTGGCAGAAGCTTTAATGATGGACTGAAGTGGGGGTAGCCTATTTAGAGGTAAGCCAATCAGGAGGGAATTGCAGTAGTAGAGGTGAGAGATGACCAGGGAGTGGATTAGAAGCTTTGTGGTGACATTGGTTAGGAAGGGGCGTATCTTGGAGATGTTGCAGAGGATGAGGTGGCAAGCTTTGGGCAGCAATTGGATGTGGGGCTGAAAGTATAGTTCAAAATCCAGGATTACACCTAGGACCTTGGCATGGAGGGACAGGTTGATAGTTGAGCTGTTGATTTTGACAGAGAAATTAGTTGAAGTGGCACATGGGGGAGGGAATATCATAAGCTCGGTTTTGGATAGGTTGAGTTTGAGGAAGTGATGTGACATCCAGGCTGATATGTCTGTTGGTAAGTTGGTGATACGTGAGGAGACAGATGGAGTGAGTTGGGGGGTGGAGAGGTAGATTTGGGTGTTGTCCATGTAGAGATGATATTGAAAGCCATGGAAGGCCATCAACTGACCCAAGGAGGAGGTGTAGATTGAGAAAAGGAGAGGTCCAAGAACAGAACCTTGGGGGACCCCGACAGAGAAAGAAGGGGAGGAAATAGAGTTGTTAGTGAAACTGAAGGACTGGTGAGATAGGTAGGATGAGAACCAGTGAAGAGTACAGTCACGGAGACCAAAGGAGTGGAGGTTTTTTTTTGAGGAAGGGATGGTCCACTGTATCAAAGGCATCAGAGAGGTCCAGGAGAAGTAGTACTGAGCCCGGAATGCAGGGAACGGCCTCTCGTATACCTCCGACTCGGGAACCCCTGGTAGTGATGACAGGGGCTCGAGAGTGTGAAGGGGCACAAGTGCCTGACTGGGAAGCTGGAGCAGAGGGCTGGATCTTGTAGTCAGCTGGGAGGTGTCCTGTAGTCCAGCAGCAGGATGTAGACAGCAGGGAGGTGTCTTGTAGTCCAGCAGCAGGATGTAGACAGCAGGGTACAGGCAGGCCGGGTCAAACACAGTCGGGCAGATCAGGTACAGAAGGGTAATCCAGGAGAGTAGTCAAAGTCCAAAGCCGAGATCAGGGCAGGCAGCAAACAGGGTAGTCAAGAACAGTCCAACAGGTAACAGGTTGTAAGTACAGATCACAGGTAAAAAGGCAGCAGGGGTCTTCAGAAACGCTGTAGCCCAGAAAGCAAGGCAGCAATGGAACAGTCCCCTTTTTATAGCACATCTTTGGCGCCAAGTGCTGTCATAAGGAGTGCACACGCGCTCCTGCGCGTGCCCGTGTGCCACTATTGGCGCTATTGCGCATGCGCGTGCATCGGATGGCGCTTCTGTGCACAGGCACTCTTTTAAATTTCCTATTGCTGGAATGCTTGCAAGAAGGCTTTTCCTGACAAGTACAGAATATTGTCTGTTGGTTTTAGCCGTTAGTAGGTTGTTGGCAGTTTCCGTGGAGCATTGAGGGCAAAATCCAGACTGAAGGGGATCAAGAAGTTTGTTCATAGTAAGATGGTCACTTAATCGGTTGTAGACCAGTCTTTCAGTGACTTTGGAGGAAAAGGAGAGTAAGGAGATGGGACATAGGTTGTTAAGATTGGAAGGGGTCCAGTGAGTGCTTTTTAGGGATAGGGGTGACTAGCACATGTTTTAGAGAATTGGGGAAGATGCCAGAAGAGAGGAAGGCATTGAAAATGTTAGTTAGAAAGTGTAGAATAGAGTCAGAAGGTGAGTGTAGTATTTGGGAGGGAGCAGGAATCAGAGGGCAGGTTGTTAGGTGGGCATTAGAATAAAGTTTCAACCTTGTTAATACTAGCAATTTTAATAAATCCTATTGCACATAGGCACCTATTGCCTATGAGATCGCTTCTTCTGTCTTTGTGAATTTTCAGAGCACAGTGACTCTAGGGGTTTAGGACTGGGTCTGCTGTAGAGATTGGGTGATCCTTTTCTGGGGGTCAGAGCAGTCAGTTCCAAAAGTGTGGAGTCCCTGGGAGCAGTTGTGTAGCGATGTGTGCTAAAACACTTGTGAGGAGACGATTGTACCGTTAGCCTAATGCCGCGTGTACACAGGCGGACTTTTCGACCGGACTGGTCCGATTGACTTTCCAACTGACGTCCGACAGACTCTTGAATGAACGGACTTGCCTACACACGATCACACCAAAGTCCAACGGATTTGTACGTGATGACGTACGACCGGACTAAAATTAGGAAGTTGATAGCCAGTAGCCAATAGCTGACCTAGCGTCGGTTTTCGTCTGTCGGACTAGCATACAGATGAGTGGATTTTTTGACCGGACTCGAGTCCATCAGAAAGATTTGAAGCATGTTTCAAATCTAAAGTCCGTCAGATTTTCAACTGGAAAAGTCCGCTGAAGGTCCGATGAAGCCCACACATGATCGGATTGTCCGCCGGACTTGGTCCGTCGGACCAGTCCGATAGAAAAGTCTGCTTGTGTGTACGCTGCATTAGAAGTAAGATTTCTGAGGAGTGTGCACTGCACATAATTAGTGATATGACACTCACTGGAAGATTTCTGCTATTAGGATTTTTATCTTCACTGTGGTGAACAAGCTGTGTAATTGTGGACTTTTTTGTAATATATGTGGGCTAACACCCAATTGGATTATTCGACATGTTTCATGATTAATGGTTGTTTTAGTTTGTATGTATTTGTGACACTTTCATTTAGCAGTATTCACTGGTGTTGCACTTTACTATTTTACTATTATTGCCGTGTTTGTTGTTTCACTCACACAGTGATTATTTTGGAGTTGGATTTGTACTGGTGCTGCATTTATTTTGTTTAGTTTTGACCCCTTACATTGGTATTCAGTGTAGTACCCACTTATACAGGTGGTCACTGTAATGCCTCCTTACTTTAATGATTAGTGTATTGCTCCTTTGCACTGATGGTCAGTGTACTACAGCCTTACGTTGATGGTCAGTGTAGTGCTCCATTACATTTTTTGTAAGTAGTATGGTGTCCCTATTGCGGGTGTTAACGTAAGAAGTGTCCCCTATATTGGTGGTGGCCAGTGATGAAGTACCATGTTGTGTTGCTGGTCAGCAGTGGAATGCCCCCTTATGGTAGTCAGTAAGAGCTAAATAGACTGGTGTCAGGAGTCTCATACTTGAGAGAGAAGAGTCTCACCTGCCACCAAACTTCTGTCTCTGCTAAATGATATTGGCACAGGAACTATGCAAGCATCTGTAGGCAAGAGATGACTCATCCTGACACCACCTGCAAACCAAATATATGTTGCTAAAACCAAGGCACCCAGAAAGAGACCTGGTGCCCCAGGTGACAGAGTCCAGTGATGTCATATTCGTTGTATGGTTCTCTGATGTTCTCGGTCCTGATTCTGTTTAGTATTTTGCAAAATATAGACTAAATGCACTTACCCAGGTCCCAATCGACTCTTTCAAACAACTAGTAGCTAAACCAGTGGCCATTTCATAAACCACTTGAATCTCACAAATATTCTTGCTGCTAATGCACAATATTCTTGGTAGATACAGCAAGAAATAAAAGCACAGCATATCAGATAATTCAGTAAAAACCTTTTTCTTTTCCTTTTTGCAATGCTTGTTTTATTTTTATTAATACAAATGTAATTGTATTGTCTCTCACTTCACACTCTTTGATTTAGTTTTTCAAGTTAGTACTTTGACATTGTCTATAGTACAGTTTTGGGACAGTTTTCCAAAGGGACATAAGTCTGGTCTGGGGTCTGATTTTTTTAGCATAATTATGCAGAGGAGGGTCAGTAGGAGCATATGGAGCATTATGGTCAGCAAGTGCACTTTAGATCATGCCACCACTCACAGAAAAAAATTGTATACACAAAAAAAATGTACTGGTAAATTGTGCATTTTCAAGTAGTTAACTGACTGCTTATGGCTTCAGTACTGTCTGACCTACTGACCAGGAACAAGCATGTTGATCTGAAAGTCAGAATTTGTAATGTTAGGAAATGTATAAAGGTCCTCCAGCTTTCCAGTCTAGTATGGGTACAAATGACAATTATCCTCTCATCTGTGTTAGAAGATCAGCATATATTTATGACATATATACCTCTAAATGCATGCGTCACCAGGAAATCATATTTCAGCAACTGATAGAAGGCACCGTAAGGCACAATTAGATACCATTATCACTTTCAATTGTGCTCTAGTTCTCCCAGTGGGAGTGTAAAGGATATCACTAGCTTTGCTTCACATCCATGAAACAGGTAGGTGGGGTTCCCGTTATTTTGGGATACCTGGAGCAAAAAGGGGAGGGGAGTTCCTGGTACAAAGAAAATACTTGTAAAGCATGGTGTTCAGTAGTGGACTGGGGCATCGGCGATGGTTTATAGCAACATAGATAACATTACCATAGCCAGCAAATCAAAACCAGTTAAAGCTACCAAAAAGTACAGGTATTGGGTAGCTAAAAGCATTTGCCAGCATTAAAAATCAACTCGGAAAATTCCATAAAGTGAAACTTCATCCAAAGCTGAGTTTTTGCATAAAGTGGTGAAAAAAGATTGAATCTATTTAGATTTTGCCTATGTTTCTTGCTGGGACAATCACATTATGTGCAACTGAACACACATAAAGGCAGGATGGTATATCTAAAAGGAACACCTGGCAGAGCTCTTAACTTTCACCACTGGCTTGGGTTCATCTTTAAGAAAAACTAGCATAGCACAACAATATTCAGCATGCTCTTTAGAGGCTTGATTTTTTATTGGAGCTTCAACATAAGCATGCATGATGATTCTGGGTCAGGGCTAGCAACCCTAAATGCTAATCTGTACATACAACTGGTCAGAATTTATGGACAGCCCAGCATTTTTACAGACACAAAATTTCCTTAGATTGCACATAAAAACTACTGTGTAAAAGAGTGTGTAAGCAATAATAATGCACATCTCCTATGTGCTTTAATTTGGTCTGGTAAATATACATTTGAAATAGTTTTGCTAAATCAGTTCATTAAGTGAAAAAAAAAGCTATAATATACTGTTGTTTTGGTCTTGAGTTTTGATATACTTTAACTGTAATGCCGCGTACACACGGTTGGAATTTCCGACAACAAATGTTTGACGGGAGCTTGTTTTCAGAAATTCCGACCGTGTGTAGGCTCCATCGAACATTTCCGACAAACAAAATTTGAGATCTGGATCTCAAATTTTCCGACAGCAAAATCCGTTGTCGTAATTTCCGACCATGTGTACACAATTCCGACGTACAAAATTCCATGCATGCTCTGAATCAAGTACAAGACGGAAGCGCTTGTTCTGGTAAAAGTAGCATTTGTAATAGAGCTAGCACATTCGTCACGCTGCAAATTGTAAAG
This sequence comes from Lithobates clamitans, assembly GCA_037952925.1. Lineage (NCBI taxonomy): Eukaryota > Metazoa > Chordata > Amphibia > Anura > Ranidae > Lithobates > Lithobates clamitans. The sequence goes on from JBBGZY010000285.1 coordinate 5,926,507, forward strand.
TCTTTTAATGCAGAACATTCTCTTCTTCTTTATAATGCTAGAATAATGAAGTTGTTTGCTGCTGATATTCACACAGAGTTCTGACAACTTGATTTCTTTATTATTTCTTGTGATCTCATGAATAGTTTTTTTTTTTTTTTCGTCAGATCTCCATAATAATGTTTAGAATTTTTGTTTATAGTTTTTTTTTTTTTATCCAGATCTTCTATTTTTTTTTTTTTTTATGGTGATCGCCATAATTTTTTCTTTCGTTTTGTGTCAAGTTACCACAACACCATTATTATCTTGTATTTTTTAACCTCGAGGAGCTTGGTGTTGGTGTCCCTTGTTAATTTGACATTGTATTTTTGAAATGTACCTGCCTACTGACAAATAAACTGCCCTTTTTGAAGTAAGACACATAAGCAAGTATATTTGTGAAAAATAAATAGCCATTTATTATGGGTCATAACAAAATAAAGCGGAAGGTAAGGCTGGAAAAACTGGTGAGATTTGCAAAGCCTTTGTACCCCAGGGCAGACATCAATTATTTTACAGTCAAAATTGGTGGCCTGAGGAGTCTTATAATAGTGAGCACAATCCAGTCCAGGACTACAAGCCTGCATCTTTTAAGCAAAAAAAGAGAAAAAAGGGTGGGACTTCATATGAGGCATGCACCCCAGGAGATAGCACAATAGCAATGAATATGGAAAGTACCTAAAATAGTATAATTGAACCAAAAACGTTGCAAAAAAGCATTGCATGACATTAATTGGCGTTCAATGGTCCACATAGACCTATTATACAATTTTTTTCCTCTAATATATATGTTTCAATATTTATAGACACCCACCTCATACCTGCTCCTGAAGAGTGGCAGTCGCCACGAAACGCGTCAAGCCGAGTCAATAGATGCCCTCTCGCTTATACTACATTATTACCCTTAACTACTTTATTTACCAACTGGATTGTGCCAACCAATCACGGCTACAACTAATTATGTTGCTATACTATGGGATTATGAGCCAATAGTTGCCCCCTTATTATTGCATTATTATTTATATATCAATTGGATTTTTACCATTCAACCAGGGATACATATATCTATTATAGAGACATGCCTTATATGAATGTGTTTTTTTACAGTATGTACAGTATGAACTAATTATGTTATTATTTTTACCTCTGTCATATTTTATATACAATTAAACCATTGAACGCCAATTGATGTCATGCAATGTTTTTTTGCAACGTTTTTGGTTCAATTATACTATTTTAGGTACTTGTCATATTCATTGCTATCGTGCTATCTCCTGGGGTGCATGCCTCATATAAAGTCCCACCCTTTTTTCTCTTTTTTTGTTCAAATTATCGGGGATGGAGGTACTTGGCTCTACACACCCTGCGCCTCATATAAAGCCCCACCTTGCTGCTCTGTTTTTAGCCTGCATCTTTTGTCAGAGTGGACTGAACCCAGGCCATCACTTTCTTGTGTTCCTTCCATCCTTCCTTCCACGCTTGATTCCAGGCTGTGGCTCTGGTGTTGTAGTTGTGGCAGGAGGTGGAGGAGGAGGAGGAAGAGGACCATGGTTGAACTCACAAACGTGGCTTTGACTTGTGAGTTCGCCCCTCAACCCCTTATTTAGGGCTTGTAACATAACTTCCTCACATAAGAGGCATTGGCCCTCCTCCATTTCCTGCATTTTGCAGGCTGCCATGTAGGCATAGTCGTCTTGATTATTGTGGGGGGGGGGTCTGAGGGCCGCAGTAGCCTTCCAAAATAGGCCAAGTGCTGCCTCCTCCAGGTAACTGCTCTTCCTGGGACTTTTTTTTGGAAGGCGGAGGGGAGGGACCTGGGATTCAGGCTGGCTACTGGGCCCGGCCACCTCCTGGCTGCCACTTACCCCTGCCACCTCCTGGCTGCCACTTTCCACAGCCTCCTCCTGGCTGAGACTTTCCTGTGTATGAAAAAGGGACATAGTTTTAGTTTTTGGTTCATCAATCACACACAATTTTCAGCTCATGACTGTTGCAAATTGCATGTTAATAAATAGAAAAGACTATCATTCTGACCCCAGCATTTTTCATTCTTGTCCCAATCATTTATGGCCACTACTGTCTATTGATATGTAAAACACTTTGTAAAATCAGAAATTACTGATCAATAATAACATCTAGTTAACATCATTAATTATTTGACTAGAAATATGTTAAACAATGCTATACCTGGCTCAAGCGGGGCTCTTCCACTTCTTCCTGGCTGGAAGGCCCAGGTTGGACATCAGAAGCCTTAGCTGAGGTGGAAGGAAGCCTTGAAGGAAGACTGGAGAGTGCTGGCCTGGGTTCAGTCTGGCCTGCCAGAAAATGCAGTCTGTCATAGTACCACAGCCTGGGTACATAAATGTCTGCTGCAGCTCCTGATCTCTGGGAATCCTGGACCTTCTTGCACTCCCTATTATAAGTGCTCCTCATGCTACCAATTAGGGCCTTCAAATAGGGGATGTCTGCCGTGGGGATCACCGGCTTCACAAATTCCAGCAATTGATCCAGCGCTGCCTTCCTCTTTAGTTTATTGTTTTAAAAGGGGGTGGTTTACCTGCCACAGACAGGGCAGCTCCCTGTACATATCAATGAATATGGGGATAAAGTCCTCATGATTGAATAGATCCATTTTCTCTGTAAGACACAACACAAGACAAACCCTAACTATTGGCACTTCCAATAATCTTTCCTCCGCTCACAGATCGTACGTACAACGCACGTGTGTTACGCTTTATATACACTGCGCATGTGTGAAACTCAGCCCGCCCCTGATGTTCTTCCTAGTCTATCCCCTGCCCCTTCTCTTTCGGCGCAGTGGGAGAGCACATAGAGGAGAAAGATCAAGTGCATACAGAGGAGAGCAGCAACAATGAAAGCCACGAACGTCCTGATCCCGGAGGAGATTTAAGGCCTCAAATATGTCCTTTGTCGAGATGTTGGAGATGGTGGACATCTTGAAGAGGGCCGACTATGATGGGAAGCATGGACCTTACCCAAACCCAAATGTGATAAAGGCCAAGATCATGACTAAAGTTGTGAAAAGGCTGCAGAAGAATTTTGGGGTACGGCGATCCAAGGATCAACTAAGGAAACGATGTTCAGACCTGAAATTGAGGGAGCAGGATCAGTACAGAAGAATCAGGAAAATGTTTCTAAAAAGTAAGTATTTGTCCTGTGTTTCTATTATTATTATTATGTTCGTGCTGCTCCATGTGTTTTTCTTTACTGTTGTACAGTTTAAAATGGCAACTTTCAGGTTCGTGGGCACAGTAATCGTTCGTAGTAAACATTGTTCGTTCGCCCACTAATACAATGTTTTTGGCAGATCTAGGTTAACTACATTTGTTCAGGCCTATTTGCATTAAAAGAAGTTTAGTAGATTGATGTCTAGATGGGTTTGTAACTAGAATGTGTCATGGTTATGCAGTAATCTTTTTCTGTCAGCTTACCTTCTCCTTATGTGTTCAGACTAAGAGGCCAGCCACTCACACCTGGCTGGTTTTATAACCTCTCCTCTAAGCATGGCCTTACCCCAGGCCCTATCAGGGAACTCTATATTAATCTGTGCACTGCAAGCCAGCAGTGCTGATCAACCATTGTGTGTTAGCTTTCATGTGTACTTGCTGTGTTTCCTACGTCTGATTCCTGTTACCGACTTTGGCCTGTTGTCGACTTTCCCTTTCTGCTTGTGACCCTGACCTTTGGCGTGTTATGTTTATCCTTGTCTGCTAGTCGCCCTGACATTTGGCTTATCCCTTACTTTCCTTGTTGTTCCAGCCTGCTGCCTCCTTCCTCTTCTCCTGTAATCTACCGTGAGCGTGAGCTGTTTGACCCTGGGGGCGGCAACCTGGAGCCAGACTGCAGCTCAGTCCATCCTCACCACTAGAGGCTCTGGTGAACACCTGCTGGCTCTTAGAGATTCCGTGCCCTGGGGAATCTATGCTCTAGCTTCCAGTGGGATCTGTGTTAGTGATCCAGTAGACCTGCTTCCTGAACCTCCCAGGGTTCAATCCACAGCAGTCAGCCCTAGGGTCCACTACCTAGTGGTGCACTTCCGAATCCTACAGAGTGCATCTGTCAACTGGACTCACGTGACTTGACAGAATGAAAATGTAAACTTGATTCAGTGTAAGGAGAGGACACTCAGCAGCTGTTTACACATCTGGACGCAGGAGCACTAGTGTGGGACACCAGAACAAACTTTTCAGGGTGTCCCACACAGGTGCTCCAGTGGATACTAGGGGTGTCTCCATGTGTGAAAACTGTACAAAAAAGGTAAGTATTCAAGCTTTAGAAAGGGAAAAAAATGTCTTCAGCTTGGTACTCTGCCCAAAAAGACAATTGTACGACACTTCCAAGCAATGTCTCAGATTCCTATTTCTGCCCTCAAATATCTGTGTGCTAAGAATACCTTTTTTTTATTCACATAGGGGAGAAAAGACTCAGGACATCAGAAGACACCTGGGACCCCCAACCTCATAAAGAAGAGGAAATACCAACACCACAATCAGAAGATGTGGAGGAAGGAGAGGTTTATGAAGTGGGCGAAATAGTGACCACAACAGGTGAGTGTCTGGGACCACAGCTTCAGGTAATAGATGTATGCCTGCATATTTATAATACATGGTGTGTTTTTTTATGTTAGGTGATGTGGATGTTGTGGAAGAAGAAACTCATTTCACAAGTGCAAGTGCACACATCCTCATCGGGGAGATCATGGTGTGCAATCATGATTTACAAAAGATCAAGGAAGACATCAATGATGTTGAAAAAAGACTCAAAACATCATCAATGTTTTAGGCAGGATCTAAAACACACCTAAATTCTTTTTTAACCATTTGTTGATATTTTAAAAATGTTTTAATCTTTTTTTGAAGTATATTGAAAGCCAAATTTTGAAGATGCACACAGTGTATCAACCTGTGCTATCTGCCATCACGGGATATCAATGTATGCGTTTTGTCGGTGCAACCCCTTCCTTGCAACTCAAGTAGCTGAGAGGAAGGGGTTGCACCCCCGAAACATGTCCATTGATCCCCCATGATGGGAGCTAGTAAATGTTGACATTAGGCATGGGATCAGGAGGGAAACCCCCATTTTGACTCTCAATTTGTGTACATCTTCAAAATGTGGCTTTCACAGGGGTGACATCACCTCATCTGATGAAGCCAATATCAACACAGTTTGGACATACTAATGTTTGATATTGCCTTCAAATTATCAAAGTTGAACTTTGAAAGTTGAACCAAGTTCCTGAGTTGTGTATTGTTTTATGGTTTTAAACATGCCTGTTTAACACAAAAAAGGCTATTTGTACTGGCAAAACCAAAAATGTTATTTCAAAAATATGTTGATTTGTTCAAAAACCCTTTTCTAACGCACATGTGAATGTGCCCGAAGTAAAAAGTTTTCTACTCAACAATGTGTGGCTTCTTATTTCAATGCTCAATAGCAGTTTTTGGACTAAGTTGGTGTTTACAGTGACAATGGGGTTTTTTTTAGTAAAGGAAAATCCACTGTGCAGTTTCAAGTGCACTTTTGCAGTGCACTTGAAATGCAAAAATGGATTTTCCTTTAGTAATTAACTCCCACAGTGCTTTATAATTTGCAACACTCAGGCCATTTTCGTGACTCCCAAAAATTAATTCATGGTGCTGAAAATGGTGAATATTTTTATCAGCAATGCATTACATATATTAACAACAAAAACAAGATGTGTGTGTAGCAGGCCCACAACATAATTGTTCGCTGAAGAAGAGATTGTCACCTCATGTATCAAATAAATTACATTTGCACTATTGAAGAAAATGGCCAAAAAGAAAAGCCCATTGGATAACCTAGGAGACAGCTAAAAGAAACACAAGCAGTAAATCAAAGGAAATCTTATTTCAGTTTAACTTAAATATTCATTTTTAAAATGTTTCTTAAACATTTTCTGGCATATCAATGGCCCCCCTACCCGCAAAGTACTCAACATGCTTCTGTCTTACTTTGCGGGTGCTTTGGGGGGGCAAGCCAGGACAGGCCAGCTTCAAATGCCTTCAGGGTTTCTTCTTGAAGTCCAGCCTCAGGCCCAACTGAGGCCACATAGTTCATTGAATTTCTCCTTAAATAGTTGTGGAGAATGCAGCATGCAAGGATTATATGGTTAAGTTTATATTCCACCATGTTGATTGCCGATCCGTGGCTCTCCTGACAGGGAGGGGTCTGTGCTGATTGTTTATCAGCATAGCCCCCCTCGGATGCCCACTTCAGACCACCAGGGAAGCTGCCAGGACCACCAGGGAAGCACATAAAATGTGGATGGACAGGTACATCTCCCATGGCCATCCACATGTGCCAACATATGCCTAATCAATGCCAATCAGTGTCCACAAATGGGCACTGACTGGCAGCATTATGAAAACAAAAAAATTCAGTGATGCCCAGCAATGCCACCCATCAGTGTCATCAGTGCCACCTATCAGTGCCCATCCATGCCCATCAGTGCCCATCTGTGGCACCTTTCAGTGCCACCTATAAGTACCCATCAGTGCCACCCATACGTACCCATCAGTGCCGTCTACTAGTGCCCATCAGTGCCGCCTATGAGTGCCCATCAGTGCCGCATAGCAGTGCCACCTATCAGTGCCCATCAGTGCCACCTATAAGTACCCATCAGTGCCACCCATAAGTACCCATCAGTGCCGTCTACTAGTGCCCATCAGTGCCCCCTATGAGTGCCCATCAGTGCCGCATAGCAGTGCCACCTATCAGTGCCCATCAGTGCCACCTATCAGTGCCCATCAGTGCCGCCTATCAATGCCCATCATCAGTGCCCATCAGTGCCACCTCATTGGTTCCACCTCATCGGTGCCCATCAGTGCCGCCTTATCAATGCCCATCAGTGCAGCCATATCAGTGTCCGTCATTGAAGAAGAAAACATACTTATTTAGAAAAAAATTTAACAGAAACAAAGAAAAACGTTTTTTTCTCAAAATTTCCGGTCTTTTTTTATTTGTTGTGCAAAATGGGACTCAAGGGAGAAAAATCGAACTTCTGTGAAGAAAAAAGCACCTTTATTATAGCAAAAAAATACAAATGGGTCACATAAAAAGTAGATAGTAGGATAATCGCTAACACGTTTGCTTATTCATAGCTCATTGCGCAGAGCCAGCACCTGTGAGGTTGAGTGAGGACATTCATCACCAGATAGGAGTGAGAGTCCTGTGAGCGGCTTTCTCTTTTCTTATCTTTGCAAAATGTGACTCGTTGGTGTTACAAGGTCTCAGGTGTGAATGGGGAGCAGGTGTGTTACATTTGGTGTTATCGCTCTCACTCTTTCATACTGGTCACTGGAAGTTCAACATGGCACCTCATGGCAAAGAACTCTCTGAAGATCTGAAAAAAAGAATTGTTGCTCTACGTAAAGATGGCCTAGGCTTTAAAAAGACCCTGAAACTGAGCTGCAGCATGGTGGCCAAGACCATACAGTGGTTTAACAGGACAGGTTCCACTCAGAAAAGGCCTCATCATGGTCGACCAAAGAAGTTGAGGGCCTGTAATCAGCATCATTTACAGAGGTTGTCTTTGGGAAATAGATGCATAGGTACTGCCAGCATTGCTGCAGAGGTTGAAGGGTTGGGGGGTCAGCTTGTCAGTACACAGACCATACACCCACTGATGCACACTGCATCAAATTGGTCTGCATGGCTGTCATCCCAGAAGGAAGCCTCTTCTAAAGATGATGCGCAAGAAAGCCCGCAAGCAGTTTGCTGAAGACAAGCAAACCATGCTCTGGGGTCTGATGAAACCAAGATAAACTTATTTGATTCAGATGGTGTCAAGCGTGTGTGGCAGCAACCAGGTGAGGAGTACAAAGACAAGTGTGTCTTGCCTACAGTCAAGCATGGTGGTGGGAGAGTCATTGTCTGGGGCTGCATGAGTGCTGCCGGCACTGGGGAGCTACAGTTTATTGAGGGAACCATGAATGCCAACATGTACTGTGACATACTGAAGCAGAGCATGATCCCCTCCCTTCAAAGACTGGGCCACAGGGCAGTATTCCAACATGATAACGACCCCAACCACACCTCCAAGATGACCACTGCCTTGCTAAAGAAGCTGAGGGTAAAGGTGATGCACTGGTCAAGCATGTCTCCAGACCTAAACCCTATTGAGCGTTTGTGGGGCATCCTCAAACGAAAGGTGGAGGAATGCAAGGTTTCTAACATCCACCAGCTCTGTGATTTTGTCATGGAGGAGTGAAAGAGGGCTCCAGTGGCAACCTGTGAAGCTCTTGTGAACTCCATGCCCAAGTCCTGGAAAATAATGGTGGCCACACAAAATATTGGCACTTTGGGCCCAATTTGGACATTTTTACTTAGGGATGTACTCACTTTTGCTGCCAGAAGTTTAGACATTAATGGTTGTGTGTATTTTGAGGGGACAGCTGTATATACAAGCTGTACACGCACTACTTTACATTGTAGCAAAGTGTCATTTCTTCAGTGTTGTCACATTAAAAGATATAAAAAAATATTTACAAACATGTGAGGGGTGTACTCACTTTTGTGAGATAGTGTATATGTTTTTCAGTTGTGTATGTAACTGTTTGTTTAGAGGGCTGTTGAATGTCTATTGGCTCAAAAAAATGAGTTATTAAAAAAATCAGCAACATAAGCTGTTGAGGTAAAAAATAACAGGAATAACAGATTGGTTGCCGCAGTTTTAACACCCTTTTATCTGGTTCTTCAGTTTTCATCAACATTCCCCATGGTATTCATTATTAAGAGCTAATTCTAGCAACAGGGGCTATTTTCACTATAGAATGTGATAGGATTAAATGAAAAATGACTCCAAGAAATCCTTACGAAAATTACTTATCTTGAAAGAAGGAGACAGCAAGAGCTACTGCCTTATTAACAGCGATGGGCAAAAAAACATTAAACCGTCCTGCCATCTGTTTTTTAACCCCTTTAACTTAGGCTATTTTAGAGTTACTGGCAGGGAACAGACACTCTTTCTTTCTGCAGACACAGACTATCAAAAACATGTCCTTAACCTTCAGGGACGGAGTTCCTTACAAAGCCTGTGGCAGCACATACATGCAAACTGATATCAGGCAGAGGGAACAGACAAGGATCTTTCCCCAGTTTCTAATTACTTGTCAAACAGAGTGTGCTGCCTGCAGACAGCCGAGCAAAAATTATGTCTGGTAAATTATTCAGTTAATATTTACATACCGAGATCTTTAAACAAGTGTAAAAGAAACAGATCTAGAACACTTCTTCAAAAAAAAAGACACCTTTTCTTCATTCTCGGTATAATGAACAGCAGTCCCTTGGTAGGAAATAAATTATTATTTTCCAGACAGTAACATCTCCATGCATAGTTGCCTACTGTTCTAAATTCCTAGGGACAGACTAAGATTTCAAAGATTTGTCAGTTCACATTTTAGTTCTTTCTAATGTACATATTGTTTTTTTTAAATTGTCCAAGTGCAAAATACTGGGACAATACCACTTCTCTTTATTATAAGTGTTCCGTTAACTTTCCATATAGTATGTGGTGTATGTGGCTAAGTAGCAAGTGACATCATTTTCTAAATTTCTGAACTTGATTAAAGGGTAACTAAAACCAAGAACAAACATGTAATATGTTGCAGATTACCAGTCCTTAGAAGTAGTTTTTTCCTTTCTTCAGAGGCGTAACTAGAACCTTCAGGGCCCCGATGCAAGAAACCATGATGGGCCCCCCTTCCATCTGAGTCCTGGGCTTCCAATTTTGGGAGGGGGAGAAGGGGGAGCAGATCAGCTGTGTCCTCTCTCATTCCATGCGAGAGATGACAGGACGGACGAGGAGGGAAATATAACTGTCAATGCCAGTGTCTCCATGAGAGACACGCTCTCTGCTCAGAGCCCTGTGAATAGCAACCCCACTGGAGCCCCCCCACAGTGACGGAATGCCAGGTCCCCGTCGCAAGTACGACTATTGCGACCCTGGTAATTCCACCACTGCTTTTCTTTTTACTTGGTATTCCTGTCAGTAACATCCTTCCTGTCTTAAACCCCATACACACAATAGGACTTTGTACAAACTTTCCTGTGGATTTTTGTACAAAGGGCGTTGGCCATAAGTTTGTATTGCATACAGACGGCAGGACTTTTCCAGCCAACTTTCATCAAATCACATGGTTTTTCAGCTCTTTACTACCACCCTTTGGTCAACTTCTGTATTGTTGTCTGATATTGTGTCAATCTCGCCGCTTTTATCAGCGAGAGTGACACCTTGCGAGCCAGGTTCACACTGGTGTGGGGATCTGACTTGTATCGCCGCCAATGCCAAGCACTGTGATTGGTATTAATCTTGAGGGGGAACTCCACGCCAAATTTTAAATAAAAAACCAGCATGGGTTCCCCTCCAAGGGCATACCAGGCCCTTAGGTCTGGTATGGATTTTAAGGGGAACCCCTACACCGAAAAAATGGCGTGGCGGTCCCCCCCAAATCCATACCAGACCCTTATCGGAGCATGCAGCTCGTCCGGTCAGGAAAGGGGGTGGGGACGAGCGAGCGCCCCCCTTCCTGAGCCGTACCAGGCCGCATGCCCTCAACATGGAGGGTGGGTGCTTTGGGGGAGGGGGGCACCCTGCGGCCCCCCCACGCCAAAGCACCTTCTCCCCATGTTGATGAGGACAAGGGCCTCTTCCCGACAACCCTGGCCCTGGACCTATGACCACGTCCCCTTACGACCTCACAGTCCCAGCATGCCCTAGGACTGTGATGTCATAGGGGGTGGGGTCACCGCCTATATAAGTCATAGCGGAGCGCCCAGACAGCATTACAGCCAGAGAGAGCGTCGTGTCAACATCGGAAGAAGAGGAGAGGGGAGAAGACGAAGCAGAAGTCTGGGTCACCGCTAGCAAAAGAGCGGCAAAAGAGCAGAAGATAGCGGAGGAGCCCGGCAGAAGAACCGGAGAGCAGGAGAAGAGGCCGTACACCGGGAGAAGAACCGAACATTGGGAGAAGAGGCCGGAGAGATCCCCAAAGTCGGAAGAAGACCCCCCGGAGCTGCCTAATAAATTACTTTAAACACCTGTGTAGTGTGTTTTTTATTGACACTTTTTTCCCTAGGTGAATGGGTAGAGGTACGATGTACCCCATACTCATTCATATAGGGTGGGGGGCCGGGATCTGGGGGCTCCCTTATTAAAGGGGCTCCCGGATTCCGATAAGCCCCCCGCCCACAGAGCCCGACAACCAATGGCCAGGGTTGTCGGGAAGAGGCCCTTGTCCTCATCAACATGGGGACAAGGTGCTTTGGTGTGGGGGGGCCGCAGGGCGCCCCCCTCCCCCACAGCACCCACCTCCCATGTTGAGGGCATTTGGCCTGGTACGGCTCAGGAGGGGGGGCGCTCGCATGTCCTCACCCCTTTCCTGACCGACCGGGCTGCGTGCTCGGATAAGGGTCTGGTATGGATTTGGGGGGGACGCCCACGCCATTTTTTTGGCGTAGGGGTTCCTCTTAAAATCAATACCAGATATAAGGGCCTGGTATGCCCCCAGAGAGGAATTCCCTCTCGCTTGCGGCAATAGGAAAATGTGTTTTTCCTATTGTAGCCAGCGCGAGATGTACAGTACCCTGTCGCTGAGAACTAGCGTGATGGGTTTGCGCTCGAAACATTCTCGCGCCTGCATACTGTAGTTTGTACAAAAGTCCGATGCTTTTGTGTACACACGATCGGACTTTGCTACATCAGACTTTTGTTCCGGAAAATTTGTGCGTTCGCACAGTCAACAAAAGTCCAATGGAAACAGAAACAGTTTGTCCGATGGAGCGTAAGTCCGATGGAAACAGAAAAAGTTTGTCCGATGGAACGTACACATGGTCAGATGTTGCTCCAAAACAGTTAATTTGCATGTTTGTTGCCAAAAAGTCTGATCGTGTGTACAGGCCTTTAGAGTGGCAACACTCATTCACTGTACAGTATCTAGGGAGGAGAAACACGGTCACCCTATTTCTGATTTGGACTACTAACATCTCCCCCTCTCCTTATCTCCATAGCATTTGGAGAAATGTTCTGTGGTTTACTGAAGATGCTAGGGAAGGCTGATAACATTGTCTGAGATTTTGATTCAACACATAGGGAGTTACAAAAACACAGAACTTCCGGCCAGATTCAATTGCCTTTTTTCTGTACTTGCTGAAAATGTACTTAGTTTGAAAAAGAAAAATGTTGCAGCTACCACATCTATGCATTGTTAATCTCAAGGCCTCATGCACACAGGATGTTTTGACAGCTGCTGTTTTGAGCGCAAGGCAGTTTTTTCTACAGCCAGTAAACTCCCCAGCATGTTATCCTATATGTCCCTGCACACATGGGGGTGGGGTTTACTAAAACTGGAGCACTCAGAATCTGGTGCAGCTGTGCATGGTAGCAAATTAGCTTCCAAATTCAGCTTGTTCAATTAGGCTTTGACAATAAAACCTGGCAGCTGATTGGTTTCTATGCAGAGCTGCACCAGGTTTTGCACTCGCCAGTTTTAGTAAATAACCCCCATAGGGGTTTATCAGCATTTTTTGGCAGGGACATTTTCAGGCTGGAAAACACCCCTAGAACTATTGTGTTTGAAGAGGAGTTGTTCAGCTTTAAAAATGTTCTAATGCTGAAGAATGTTTTTTTAGCCGCATGTTTTTGTAGGAGTATAGTTTTAATTAAAAAAACGCAAATGCGTCAAAACACAAATGCAAAAACACTGCAAAACGCATCATAACTCACATTTTTTAATTTGACATTCCACAGCTAACGTTACTGTCGTTTTTATAACGTCCAGTGTGCATGAGGCCCAATAATAAAACTTTTTTCATTATGTTCTTAAATTTAGATACATTTAACCCCTTCCTGCTCAGTCCCAGCATCCCTTTAACAGAGTCTGTACTGCTAGGAGCAGGAAGGATTGGTGATCATGTAAGCACCCTGATTGGCTGCTCCCTGAGGTTGCTTCAGTTAGCTCCTAGAGGGGTTGTATGATATGGCATTGAACAAGAAGTTGGGGGAGGAGGTTTGGAATTGCCTTCATCATGTGTTAATGGCTGAAAACGTTGCATGTTTGCTAGCAGAAATAAGGAACTACCTATGATACAATGCAGAGCTTTTTTCCTAGTCAGCTGGGTTACAAGAGCCAATATATACAGGGAATGAATACCTGCTCCATATTTCTATAAAATGTTGAGCTGACAGCAACCATATTTTCAGTGTGTGTTGGAGCCAATAGAAAAGCTGAAATTATGTGTACGAAGAGATTTGCTTTTAAATGTTTTTATGCATTTATTTCTAATTTTTGGCATTGATAAATGTCCCCATGGCGATGCCTGGCATCCAATGCCTTTGTTTGACAATAGCTTGTTTATTAGCCCTACAAATGGCCAGAATTGAATAACAAGAGTCAAACTTCAAACAAGATTTGCAGAATTGTTAGCGAACCAAGCCCAGGTAGATTGTCTCATACCTACCACCAGCATGTACTGATTAGATTAGGGATGTCAAAAGACAGCTAAATATTGAGAAGATAGAGCAGCAAGGTAAAGCTGCAGCATAACCCTCATACGCTGGCAGTGCTTGCAAGATCACTATAGAGATGGCAGGGCCTACCTGATAGGAAATGAAGAGAAATCTCTACAATAGGGATGATTTAATTGCCAACCCTTTCTCGCTCCAATAAAATAAAGGGGGTTAGGCTTTAAGTAGGATATTGCTAAATCCTAACTCCAGACAATTTTGTTGGGTTTACATACATTTTGGAAAGAGTGAGGAGTTAAATCTTTATTATTGCCAGGGATGCCATTTGGGACATTTTCCCTCAATTCCTCTCCCTGCCACATCCGTACAAGAAATAAGAGAAGCAGGTACTACTGGGACAGGAAGGCACAGATAGCAATAAAAACATCATCATAAGTTCTAACCTTTTCTTATTCTATTGAAATATGTTTTTGTTTGGGTCCCCATTTGAGGGATATCCTACCACTTTCTGTCCTGGCAAGAAGTGAGTGCAAATCTACCCAACAGGGATGCAGATGGTCATTAAAATCTCACTTGGGCTCTAATCCTTCCCTTTACTGCAATATCTAAAACAAATTAAAACATTTTTACTGAAGCTGGGATTTAAAGGGAATATGTTATTTTGCACTTTCTAGTAAGAAAAAAAAAAAAACACCCACTAATACTTATTTACATACTTCGCTGTTCCTGCATTTTGACATGACAAAGAGGAAAAAGAAGTTAAAAAATATGTTCCCTGGGCACATGCACGGCTTCTGACGATGGCGGACATGTAATTTGTCTGCTCTGATCCACCGCCGCCTTCTTCTACTCCCGCACAGCTACCCAAAGCTCATACTGCCATGGGAGTCTTCCTCACATCCCACCGCTATCTCCAGCCAACCCATGGTGAAGTTTGGGTCCAAACAAACGGCTCCTTTGCCCACCACAGAGCTGCAGCCTTCCCAGACTCTGGACTGCTTCTTGCGTAGGCCTGAATCCCCGGCCTTGAGTATGCAGAACGACTCGCCGCATCCACAGATCCCATCCACTCCAATAGCAGGGTTGTCGGCCCCTCTAACAGTGGAAGTGCTGGACACAAAGCTGCAATCCCTCCTGCAAAGCCTGACACGCAATATTACCCAGGAAGTAGGGAAACTTGCTCAAGAACTAAGAGGTAAGATAGCACACTTGGGGGGATGTACTGACACACTTGAAAACAAATTTGATGATCTGGTACAATATGTCCATGTTTTAGAAGAGGATAATGCAGCCCTGAAACATTCTGTCTCCCAACTGCAGTCCCAACAGGAAGATCTGGAAAACAGGAAACGGAGCCAATATCTGCAAATTCGGGGCATCCCTGAGTCTGTGGGTGATCGAGAAATTTGCCCTTACTTTTAGAGTCTCTTTAACACCATAGCCCCTCTCATCCCTGACATAGACTGGCATCTGGATCGGGCTCACAGATCACTGGCTCCTAAATCCCCCACAGGAGCCAACCCCAGAGATACCATAGTACACTGCCATTACTATGATAGCAAGGAAGCTCTTGTATTGGCCACCCGCAACAAAACCAGATTGGAGTTTAAAGGCGCAAAGATACAGATCTTTAGTGATTTATCACCCATAACTCTTGCCAAACATTGCAGTTTCTGCCCAGTGACTTCCCATCTGCAAAACCACTAGCTTGCATATTGTTGGGGCATCCCCTTTCGCTTATCAGCTTCACATGATGATATTCAATATTCCATGAGGGATCTCCAGGAGAGTGAAGTGTTTGTCTGCAAGTTAGGCCTCCCACCACTTCCAGAACAGGGCCCCATACCGTTACCTGCAACACCTAAGCCCCTGTCTGCTCTTGGCTGGATCTGGACACGGGCTCGTCAGAATTTACAGAAGACCTTCTCCATCCCTCAAGATCTCCTTCTTCCAGACACTCAAACTAAAGATATTATTCAAAACGGTTTGGTTGGCTTTGATTTGGGCCATGTCCCATCCAACTTCCCTGATCTGGGTCTTTTTGTCCTATGCCCATGGGTTGATTTTATAGTTTATTTTCTTTCAAACTTTACATTTGTTTTATTTTCCTCGCTAGAAGATGGAGGGAATCACTCCAGTCAGTTTGGAGGCCCCCATGCACTGAGAGGTTTCGACCTGTCAGGTTTTCGATTTTTGACTTTGTATTTCTATAGGTGTTTTTTTTTACCTATTTTTCACTTTTTGCCTGAACTGTTTTAATCTTTTTTCACTACTGTTTATTATTGCATTGTCGAGAAGATAGATGCCAATATTCATTCTCACATATATAAAGTATATGTAATCAAGGTTTGTGAAAAACAACGTTTAAACAATATATGTGGATAATTTGAAGTATAATAAAACCATTACCAGCATGATGCGGGTAAAGTGATTGAACAGAGTGTTGTCTTTTTTCCAGTGTATGTATTAGGGAGCTTGTCAGTTATAGTTTCTGTGAGAGTGTATGTTTTTTGTAGGATATTCAATGTATCTGTATGTGTGATAGCTCTTGAAAAATCTTGGTTTCGTTGCGTCTTCCACGGTTTTGGCCAAGTGTATCTCTAAGTGATGGTTTCTCCTAGGTTTGCGGTCTCCGAACCACTAGCACTCCCTACCGAGTATGGTGGTTTAATTAGGCCTATTCTGTGGTCAGGATAATCTGTCACAACTATAGGGAAGATCTGTTGTAGGTAGTGGGAATATGGTGGGATACAGGAGGATCTCTAACTAGGGGTGAATGGGACTATCTACTAGGGATCGTGGGAGAGGTGGATATGCAAGGAGAGGGGCAGTAGGGGAGAAATTTGTCACCCATGGATGGCTATGTGTGTTCTTATCATCTCTGGTGGGTAAAAGGGTTGGGAAGGGAGTATCCAGGGATATGGATAGAAAGGAATATGCAAGGGCGATTCCTTCCTCCTCCTCCGACCTGACAATATTATACAGAAAATTTTTATCGGGATACTAATTGGGAATAATCAATAGATGTCTAGAAGTGGTGCCAACATGTCCAGGTTTTCTGGAATTTGGCAGGTGTGTCTCTGGCATGATGAACCAATTCTGGAGAAAACCTTAAATCCGTTTTCTTGTGCAGACACATTGATCGAACCCTTATGGATGTAAGAATAGATATTTTCCCATTCCTCTTCTGAAAGGTTTATAGAACGATCCCTTTCCCATCTTTGACTCGCTATGTTAGATTTGGGACTGTGGTCAGAGAACAGAAGAGAATACATGTCTGAAATTAGGTGTCTATGCGGTTCTGTTCTTGTGCAAAGTACTTCAAAGGGTGCGTTTTGTCTAGTGTGTGCAACGCGTGTATGTGGATTGTTCACGAAATGTCTAAGTTGGATATATGACCAGAAGGGAAAGGGGTGTCCTGACAATTGTGTGGTCAGTTTGGCTAGGTTAGGAGTTTCTCTTAAAGAAGTGTTCAGCTCGCATGGCAGATTGGGGCCAAGCACCTGTGAGGAAGGCGTCTGTGACACCTGGTGGGAAGTCTGGGTTGTTATGGATGGGAGTTAGTGAGCCCCGTGCGGAGGATATTTTGAATTTGTGACATGCCTGTTTGAATATTTGTAGTGTGTTGCCATTTAGAGGGTGTTCTTTGCATTCTGGTGATATATGTGTGGGAGCAGGCCATGGTAGTTGGCGCAACGGTAAGGTAGAGAATGTATGTTCGATGTCTACCCATGCTTTGGTGGTAGAATAAACATTCCAGTTTATGATTCTTGCTAACTGGCAGGCCCAGTGGTATTTGGGTATATCTGGCAAGCCTATGCCTTCTTTTAACTTGGGTAATGTTAATCTCACAAAACTCAATCTTGGGTGTGCTTTACCCCACACAAATACTGTGCAAGCTTTACGGACAGAGGCAAAAAAGGCTTGTGGTAGTTTTTGGGCACATAAAATATTCTTGGGAGGATGTTAATTTTGACTATTGACGCTCTGCCAAACCATAAGAAAAGACCTGTGGACCACGATTTCAAGACTTTTTGAATGTTTTGCAGAATCGGGATGTCGTTTTTGGTATACAGGTTGGTTAATTTAGAGGGTAACTGGATCCCTAGATAGGTGATCGCGTCCTGACTACATTTGAAGGGGAAGTTCATTTGACATTGTGTGAGCGTGTCGATCTCCAGGGATATATTCAGTTCTTCTGATTTTGTGAAGTTTATTTGGAAGTTGGCCATAGTTTTGAATGTGGCGAAGTCTTTGAGTACATTAGGTAACGTAATGTGCAGGTTCCCGAGGAATAAAAGGATGTCGTCGGCAAAATCTGCTAGTTTATAGGTATTCTTAGTGATGGTGACCCCTTTAATGTCGAGGTTAGACCTGAGGCATTGTAGTAAAGGTTCTAGGGTAAGTACAAAAATGAATGGAGAGAGAGGGCAACTGTTCGATATAGGGAAGGCATTCGATAGGTGGCTATTGACTTGGACCTTGGTCATTGGGAGGTGTATAGAGCCAAAATAAATTGCAGCATATGATCTTGTATACCAAACGTTTTGAGGGCTTCCAACATATAGTCCCAGGCCACTCTATAGAACGCCTTCTCCGCATCGATGGATAAAAAAAACTTGGTGTTGTGTAGAAGTCAACCATCTGTGTATATTGATTGCTTGTATGGTATTGTCTCTTGCCTCTCTGCCTGGTATGAAGCCCACCTGGTCTAACGAGATGTGTTTGGGTAGTAAGGGCAAAAAGACGATTGGCTAGGATTTTGGCATAGAGTTTGAGGTCCTCGTTCAATAAAGAAATTGGTTGATAATTGGAGACTATTGAGGGGTCCTTATTAGCTTTTGGGATTACTGTTATGTGTACTGTGAGGAGGTTACGGGGCGGGGGGTGGTCAGACGTAATGGAATTGAATGCTTTTAGAAAATGTGGTCAAAGTGTGTCGCTAAAGGTCTTGTAATAACCCATTGTTAAGCCATCTGGGCCTGGACTCCTTCCCATTTTTAAGGAATTTTTTGATCAGTTGTGTGCATGTAGAGTCTTCTGGATGTGTGTCCGTGGGTCCTAGGTTGTATAGGTGGGTGTAATATTTAACAAATTAATTCGCGATCTCGTCATTGGTTACTATTTTACGTCCTGTTGAATTGGTTAGAGACTGAATTGTTGTGAATGCTTTCTTAGAGGGCTTTCGCTAGTAGCTTTCCGGATTTGTTTCCGTATTTGTAGACTATCTTCCTCCAGTAATTCTGCCCAGGCTTGGACAAGTTTGTGTAGTGAGAATGCTTGAGTGGATTTATGTGCTTGTTCTAACATGTGAATATGGGTCGTCAGCTCTTTAATGTAAGCCTGTCTGTCTCTTTTCACGGAGATTGCGATTAGTTCACCTCGTATGGTGCATTTGTGCACTTCCTACCTTAGCATCGGTGATATATCCGAGGAATTATTTTCTCAGAAGTATTGCAGTATTCATCTGTTTATTTCAGGTGTGATCGTGCTGTCTGTGAGTAGGGAGGGGTCTAGGCACCATCTCGAGGATTGCTTTGGGATGTCTGGGAATGTTATGGACATGGATATAGGGTGATGGTCTGATAAGTACATGGGGTCAATCGTAGCCACAGTGAGCATCATCAGATCTCTTTGCGAGATGAATAGGTAGTTAAGTCTAGAATATCGCTGGAAAGATCATAGCTGTATGGTTGGGCAGATAGTTTGTCTAGAGTAGTGGTTGTGGGGGGCTGAGTAGAATGTATAGTCTTTCACATTAGGGTATAGCGTACGCCAAGAGTCGTGTAGCGTCCTGGAGTTGAGATTTGATTGTGCATAGTGCTTTGTACGGCATCGTCAAGGTTCCCATGGATGTGTCATGCAAGGGGTTAAGGGGGATATTAAAGTCTCCGCCTAAGACTAGGATGCCTTCCTGAAAGGTTGAAAGTAGTTGTAGGGTTGATCCAAAGAACGGGACTTGTTTGGAATTTGGTGCGTAGATATTCGCCAGGGTGACTGGTTTTCCGTGAAGGGAACCTTTCACAAAGAGGTAGCGGCCTTTCTCATCTAGACAATCGGTCTTATAAGTTTTACTGGATGGAGACACATGCATGCCCCCCGCGATGTTTGTGGGCTCCAGGCATTGGTTAAAGGCCCGTAGAACTTGTATAATTAACTTTGGGCTGGAAATCGTAACGCAGAGGTTTCTTTAGTCTAGGGTTCTGGTATTCTGTCCCTATCGGGATGTGTGCTATTAAAGGAGGGTATGCCTGTGCTGATGAAATAGCATTTCATTGACAAAAGATTTCTAAGAATATACCTGATAGGTGACGGCCATTGCAAAATCTATGTAATTGCTGGAGTCTGACCCCCTGACATTGCTTAGAGGATGGCCGGCGAGAGCAGCCGTCCCATAGGGATAAGGTGATTTGGTGGGATACTTATGATGTTAGATATTGTGCAGTATCTCTCAGGAATGGATTGAGAGATGTGGCTCTGAGAAGTTTAGACTGAGTATGAGCTATGTACCGACCAAGGTGGTTAGAGTGGCATGTGCTAGCTTTATGGCCCTAAAGAAAGTCTCTTGGAGCGTTAGAGTACCCCAGTAAGGAGCCAAGCTCCCGCGGGTCATCCTCCAAGCTTAGCCCACCTAGGTAGGGTGTTTGATAGTATAGCCATCACATTACTTCATAGCACATACAAAAGAGGGAAGAAAGAGAGCAAAAAAAAGGGGGGAATAGGGGGTAGATCCTGTAGGCGTATTCCATCAGACTGAGACCTCAATTGTCCTGTAAGAGGAAGGATTCCAATTTTCTTAGGTAGTAACATATATCGTTGGAAAGATTGTATCTGTAGGGTGGGGCAGATAGTTCTTCTAGCAGTCCAGGCAAGACAGTTAAAAGCGAGTACAGCTTCAGCAGCAGGTGTGAGCAGGAGATGTTCATTCTGGTTAGGAGAACTGTCCCTTAAAAATGGACTTAAAGCAGGGGAAGTTTCAAATCCATGCGGAAGCCATGTCACATATGATGTGAGGACAGTGGGTCCAGGTGAATAGGTTGAGTGGAGGCAATGGTATAATGGGTATAACAGGTATATAAAAAGAAAACAGGTTTAACAAAACAAGAAAAACTTAACTGAATCCTTCAATCATTGCTGTGTTTGACTAACAATCCCGGCGAGCTCTGAGGGTTTGAAGGGCTTTCGTGGGACTTGTACCCTGGTAGGTGCCGGGAGTGGATTGGTGGG
The DNA here is from genome assembly GCA_037952925.1 of Lithobates clamitans. Taxonomy (NCBI): domain Eukaryota; kingdom Metazoa; phylum Chordata; class Amphibia; order Anura; family Ranidae; genus Lithobates; species Lithobates clamitans. Next base: position 5,947,256 of record JBBGZY010000285.1, read on the forward strand.
AACGTGCTTCTGAAGGCGATTGTTGATCGTTCCTCACGCTCTCCTTACCCTCTACTAGGACCTGTCATTGGCGTCTTAATGTTTCCCTTCTTCATAACCTGGTTATCAGGAACCAACTATCCCAAGAATTGTCTGAGTTTTTTCACCTAAATAAAACACTGTGGCGGAGGTCTCCACCCTCTGGGAAACGCATAAGGCGTTTTTTAGAGGCAAGTGCATCTCGGCTGGCTCTGGCCTGAAAAAAGACAAAGCTTTGCAGCAGTCTTCTATCCTTTCCCGGCTATGTAAACTGGAAAGACTACTGCTTGCTTCCCCTATGGTGGTAAGCATGCAAAGTTACCTCTTCATGTGAACATTTGAAAACTCTAGATATGAATAGATGCTTCAAATCTCTCCTCTGGGACAAACAGAAATTCTATGAATTCTCCAATAAATCTTATAGAATGCTGGTGAACAGACTTAAACCTCACCCATTCTATTCTTTCCCTGATTTTCTCCTACAACCTGATGGCTCCCCTATGCATTATCCACAAACAATGTCCAGGGTGTTTTGAAAATATTACCAACAATTATATAATTGCTTGAATGCAGACTCCAGGCACCTTTTTTTTCCTAGACAAATTTGACTATTTCTTTGATATATGATATAATAAATGGGGTTATTGGCGCTACCTCGATATTTTGCGGTTGTCCATATATATGAGGGGATATGTATGTGACCGTAAATGTATAGTTTGTTGATACACGATATGGAAATTTAGATATGAGCGAAGGTAAAAGTGAACACATCTAATTCAACTAATAAAATACCATAACTACCCCACTAAGCGATAGCGTAATACAGATTCTCTCACAAATCCTTAGTGCTAGATAGCCATAGTGAAGACATAGACCTTAAATTAATCTCCCACATACAAATAAGTGTCACCTTAAGTATTCCAAATAAACATAGCATTAGACTGCAACAGAAATACAGATACTGTGAGAATAAAAAATGTTGTGTAGAATAAACCCGCAGACAGCGGGCTTGCTATAAATCCGTTGCTGTGCTAGTGTAACATTTATAAGTCAATTTGCTGTGCAAGTACAGGCGGTCCCCTAGTTACAAACATCCGACTTACAAACGACTCCTACTTACAAACGGAGGCAGACAACAGGAAGTGAGAGGAAATCTACCCCTAGAAAGGGAAATTCTCTTCTGTAAGAGCTATTTTGGGGAAAAGGTACCTCCACTGATGCTTTATCACCAAGGCTTGTTTCCACAACAACCCAAAATTTTCAAAATCCAATTGTCATTGGGACAGAAAGTGAGGTGAAATCTTCTGAACAGGGGCACACACAGCAAAACAAATGTTACAGCGGTGTTAACCCTTCCCTATGCTATCCAAAAAGCTTAAAAATAGTTTTTTTGGCTGGAGCTACACTTAAAAAATGTACCTGTTCCGGGGGGCGTGGCCTGCTGCGGACCAGGATGGCTGCCTGAAGTCCGAGCTCCGCTCCACGGCCTGGATTCCAGCAACTCCTAGCTACCATCCTTCCCGCTGCTCACACTACATCAGCGGGGAAGGACTGGGGAAACCCTCGGGCACTCCGATGCAGCGGTACAAACCGCCAAACCCCCGCCGTCTCACTGACTACTATCCGACGGCCGCCGCTATGCAGAAGGCCCAAGATGGCGCCGATGGAAGCGACGGCACCCGCTCCAACAACACAGAAGGCCTGCCTGCCACCTCCTCAACACTCCCTCTCCATGGCACTGTGACCGCAGCAACAGACAGGGACAGCATGGACACACTCTCCCCTCCAGAGGATTCCCCAGGAGGACTGCAGCAAGACAGAGGTAAGAGGCTGGCTACCTCCCCTGCACATTCCCCAAACAAAGAACCACATGCAAAGAAACAGCTGTGGTCACATATTGTTGCAGGGTCACACAGCGCCCAAAATACTCCCTCCCTGGCTGCTATACCTGTCACTGAAAACACAGTGTCTGAAGTAATGCTGAAATCTATGCTTCTCACATTGCAGCAAGATCTGCATAGAGAGCTCCAAATGTCACTATCCCAGATGCATGATAAAATAGACTGCCTAGAAGAACGCACAGATGCCCTTGAAGAAAATCTACAAGATTACTCTAAGGCACACAATGAACTGTTAGATGCTCATGAGCACCATGCGGAAGAAATTCACCGTATCAAAATGAAAATGGCGGATTTGGAAGACCGCTCTAGGCGGAATAACATCAAATTCCGGGGCATCCCTGAATCGGTTAAACCGAACGAAATAACCCCCTACTTGCAACAACTTATCTCAGCCCTACTCCCACGCCTCAACGCCCGCGACACTCTGATTGACCGTGCCCACAGAATTGCTAAACCGTCACACCTCCCTGACGATATCCCCAGAGATATCTTGGCACGTATACACTTCTTCCATGTGAAGGAACAAGTCCTCTCCGCCGCCAGATCCGTGACACCCCTGCCAGCCCCTTACAACAACGTCAAGTTATTCACTGACCTGTCACCGGCTACAATGGAGATGCGTAGAGCATTCGCCCCAGTGACTTCCATACTTCAACAAAGAAAAAAAACCTACAAATGGGGCTTCCCTACGAAATTGCTGGTCACCCACCAACAAAAAATAGTGCCTATTCTCTCCCCGAAGGATGGCTACAAAAAGCTCACCAACTGGGGCTTTCTCCCCGTTGCCCCCAGAGAAGCGGAACAACCCACTCCTTCCTACAAGCCATCTGACTCCAGAAACATGGCGAATAAAGCTCCCAAAAAGACCTAACTTTGATCCAAGCCCAGCTCCCCAGATCTACGTATATCCAGCCTGGGCGTCACATCTAGTTCTTTTCCTCACCACCCCTCAGGTTTACAGTTGTGCTACGCACAAGTTTCTTTTTTTTTTTTGTCTAAGTGTTTTTTTTTTCTCTGTTCTTTCCTCTTGATTACAGCATAGATAAATTGACATTAACTATAATTGTTTTCTAGAACTGCAGATTGTTTGTATTTCGCAACTGACTTTGGTAAAATAATTGTACTATATACAGCATTTAAGTATCTAACTGTGTAATTACTCTCACCAACAGTAGGTGGGGTCTCTCTCCCTCTGCCCAAGCCCTCATAGCCACAATACCAACATGACACTCTCGATTACCTCCCTCAATGTTAAAGGCCTAAACTCACCATTTAAACGCAATCTCTTATGGAAAGAAGCATTACAACAGCGGGCAGACATAATCTGTGCCCAAGAAACGCACTTTGCAAAACTCAAACAACCCCAATGTAGTCACAAAAAATATCCCCATTGCTTCTTCGCAAGTGCCCCTAAAAAAAGAGAGGAGTAATGATTGCCATAAACGCAGCAATAAATTTCAAGCTTCATCACTGTGAAAGTGATGAAGACGGCAGATTCTTAATCCTATCAGCCACATTTGACAACCGCCCCCTCACTGTAGTCAACGTATATGCCCCCAATACTGCACACAAAAGATTCTACGCCAACCTCTTTGCCAAGTTGGCCCCTTACAGATCTTCCCCACTGGTAATTTGTGGAGATTTTAATGAAGTAATTAACCCTACCCTTGATACTTCCAACCCTGCGAGAAATAGGCCCTCAGCAATATCAAATATCCTCAAAAAAGAAGATCTTTATGACATATGGAGGTGCATGCACGATGAGGAGAGAGACTATACCTACTTTTCCCCCCCACACCAATCCTACTCCCGCATTGACCTATTCATCACAGACAAACACCTATTACAGGCTATCACAACATCTACTATAGGTACTATTACATGGTCTGATCATGCCCCAGTTACGATCAAAATAGCATCCCCCTCCCAAACTACTAGACACACGGTCTGGAGACTAAACACCTCCCTCCTCAACAACCCCTCCTTTGAGGCTCAAATACAATCCGAGATCGATAACTATTTTCAACAAAATGTCAACTCTGTAAATGACTGTGCTATTGTTTGGAATGCTCACAAAGCTTGTCTACGAGGTCTTTTCATCAAACTTGGAGCCCAGGCTAAAAAACAACACTCCTCTATAACAGAATCCCTCTTGAAACAAATCCGATCTCTTGAAACTTCAAACAAGAGATCCCCCACTAATACAACCTCCTCAGAACTAAAAAAGCTCAGATCCCAACTCAGCAGTCATCTCCACCAAAAATTTGATTATTTTATCAAACGACTACGTCTTCAGATATACTCATCGGCCAATAAATCAGGAGCATTTATGGCCAAACAATTCAAAAAACAACTTTCTAATAAAAAAATCTCATATATCACAAACCCCCAGGGCAAGCGCTTGTCCAACCCGCTAGATATTGCCAACGAATTTGGTAATTTTTACAACAAACTTTACAACCTTACGAAAACAGACCCCCATCCCACACCCACCCAAGATGACATAAAGAACTTTTTATCTTCTATCTCCCTCCCCTCGATCTCCCCAAAACAACTAGACTCTCTCACGACTCCCTTCTCACAAACCGAAATCCAAAAAGTAATAAACAACCTACCTCTACACAAAGCGCCGGGACCCGACGGACTACCCAACGAATATTATAAACGATTCGCCCAACAACTAGTCCCCCACCTATGCGACATGTATAACCAATTTGCTACTACAGGCATAATCCCTAGGGAATCTCTCGAGGCCCTAGTGGTTACCATCCCCAAACCAGGCAAACCCCCAGACAACCCAGCCAACTACAGACCAATTTCACTCCTCAACACAGACACCAAAATTTACGCCAAACTGTTGGCACAGCGCCTCTCTACCATCATCCCCCAAATTATTCACCCTGACCAGGTAGGATTTGTACCTGGCAGGCAAGCTTCAGACGGTACCAGACGTTTCATTGACCTTATCCAGTGGACAGAACATAATCGAACGCCTTCTCTCTTCCTATCTTTGGACGCAGAGAAGGCGTTCGATAGAGTATACTGGCCGTATATGGAAGCAGTACTCCGAAAATTTGGACTATCGGGCACCTTCCTCTCTGCAATACTAGCTCTGTACACCCACCCATCTGCGCGCATTTGGACATCAGGGGTTGTCTCCAGCCCATTCCAAATCACTAATGGCACGAGACAGGGGTGCCCACTATCCCCCCTAATTTTCGCCATGATAATGGAGCCCCTAGCACAATTTATTAGATCTGACACAGCGATTACAGGTATAACAATCGGACAGACCGATCATAAAATCGGTCTATACGCAGATGACGTGATCATTGCTCTAACAAATCCAATACTGTCCCTCCCTGCAGTCCAACTAATCCTTGACAAATTTAGCACAGTATCAATGTACAAACTAAACCACAGTAAATCCCTAATGCTTAACCTTGGCCTTGACTCTCTAACCTTAAAATCCATTACCACTAGCTCCCCCTTTGCTTGGGCCTCCAACTCCTCTTTCCCATACTTGGGTATCCAATTAACGTTCCCAAGCCAAATGTTACTGAGAATTAACTTTGAAGACCTCCTGGACAAGCTTACTCATCTAGCGAGGGACCTGGGTAGGGTTCCAGCTTCCTGGGCTGGTAGGATAGCTCAGACAAAAATGTATCTACTTCCCCATGTCCTATATTTTTTCCGTACATTACCTCTCCCTCTAACGCAAAATCAAATAAAAAAAATCCAAGGAATCATCAACGGCTTCACTTGGCAACAAAAGAGACCTAGAATAAAAAAAGGCATACTCACAACTCCAGTTCAACACGGAGGACTGGGTGTCCCAGATATTCAAGCCTACCACCGAGCAACCATCCTGGACCAGCTGAAAACTTGGTGGTCAGACAAACATCATACAACCTGGAAACAAATCGAAACCAACCTACTACCCACAGATCCTAAAAACTTCCTAGCCGCACTCTGGCTCAACCCCCATCCCAAAAGATACCCTCTTGACACTATTACATCCGCCACAAGAATTTGGACTTCAATACTACAAATCAAAGGAGGGATATCAAAGGATACTTTGACAGCAATACCCATTGAGGCATTACACCTCGTTTCCCCGGACTTACCTCTTTCAGAATGGACAAAAGTCGGCATCACCCATTTAGGTATGCTCTTTTCGTCATCAACCCTCCTCTCATTTGAGCAATTAAAGCAAAAATACGGTCTATCCAAACACACGTTCTTCCTCTACCTAAGGATCAGGTCTAGCCTATCAAAAATTTCCTGGACAACCTCAGACGATGTCTCACTCCCAATACTCAAATTCTACAATACAGCTATACCCACGTCCAAAGGAATTTCGTTCATGTACAAGCTTCTCACCAAACCAACTACTAACCATCTGGCGTCTTCCGTACAGTACTGGTCCTCACTATCAGACCAACCGGTTTCAGATACACAATGGCTAAAGGCCCTCACATTGCCCTTACGTCTGTCGCACTGCATTAATCACTGGGAAGCAACACAGAAACTTTTTCACAAATGGTACTTCACCCCAGAAAGGTTGGCGAAAATCTACCCGAACACCTCCCCGACCTGTTGGAGGGGATGCACTCACGTTGGATCTCTCTCACACATATGGTGGGAATGCCAACCAGTTAAAAATTTCTGGAGACAAATACACAACCTAATTGAAGCTATGTGTGGTACATCCCAATCTTTGTCCCCGCTTGACCTACTCCTAGGACTCTCAATTCCAAGGATGCCCACCCATCAGCAAACAATACTCACACATATTCTCATTGCCGCAAGACTAACAATCGCAAGAAAATGGAAATCAACAGACCCGCCAACTCTTAAAGATACCATCAGCATACTTAACCAACACTTTCAGATGGAATTCTCTTTTGCCAAAGCCAATATGTCCATCAAGCGCTTTAACAGAAACTGGCACCCTTGGATTCTGGACTCTAGAAGCACACCACTGTCGTAACAGTCCAGCCTCTAAGAGGCCAGCTTATATACCACCCCCCCTATCTTATTACAACTTCTCGGACACTCTACTAAAACATGTTATATAGGTTACAATCTCACACCGTGATATAGGTTGTACACAGGTGTTCCCCCCACTCAATACTTAACCTATTATTACAGGAATACTTTATGCTACCATAGTTATTTGTGGTATACTTGTTTACTTACTGTTCTTCGATTATTTTTGCCTTAGACCAATCAAAACTACACTTAATAAGCTCTTCTCACAATGCCGTTTATGTACACACTAAGACGCCAAGGTATGCCCAATTGGCGATGTTTCTGTATTTTTCTTTTTCTCATTTTAAAATTTCAATAAAAAACTTTAAATATAAAAAAAAAAAAATGTACCTGTTCCGACTTACAAACAGATTTGACTTAAGAACAAACCTATAGTCCCTAACTTGTTTGTAACCCGGGGACCCCCTGTAATAATCCATATAATATGCACGTGCTCTTCTTCAAATGGTGTGACATGAAACACAAATAGTGACTCGAGTGCTCCCAATTTCTTCAAGTGACTCTGTGCTCCCCCTCCTGGGTCCCCACTCACCGAATCCACTTGCCCCTGCGCCGTTGCACGCGTTTCGTCATAGACATCCTCAGCGATGGCCGAGGACTATAAGACTGCGCTTAGGATAACAATTAGGTCTCCAGCCTCCCCTAATGGAGCTCCCCTAGGGGGTCTCCAGCCAATGATATATGATATAATAAATGGGGTGATTGACACTACCAAGATATTTTGCGGTTGTCCATATATATGAGGGGATATGTATGTGACCATAAATGTATTTTTTGTTGATACACGATATGGAAATTTAGATATAAGTGAAAGTAAAAATGAACACATCTAATTCAATTAATAAAACACCATAACTACCCCACTAAGCGATAGCGTAATACAGATTCTCTCACAAATCCTTAGTGCTAGATAGCCATAGTGAAGACATAGACCTTAAATTAATCTCCCACATACAAATAAGTGTCATCTTAAGTATAACAAATAAACATAGCATTAGACTGCAACAGAAATACAGATATTGTGAGAATAAAAAATAAAAAATGTTGTGTAGAATAAACCCGCAGACAGCAGACTTGCTATAAATTCGTTGCTGTGCTAGTGTAACATATATAAGTCAATTTGCTATGCAAGTAATAATCCATATAATATGCACATGCTCTTCTTCAAATGGTGTGACATGAAACACAAATAGTGACTCGAGTGCTCCCAATTTCTTCAAGTGACTCTGTGCTCCCCCTCCTGGGTCCCCACTCACTGAATCCACTTGCCCCTGCAGGGGCAATGCGCATATGGATGCAACCACTGCAAGAAATCCCCCGTGTTTGTTTCAACGTCAAGGATGGGCTCCCATCTTCAAATGGGTTGTAGTAATCTGTAGTTAGTTCCTCATAGAGGGAAAGAGATGTGGACTCCCATAGTGTAGTAACTCATTTTGAATTTATTTAAAAGCCATCAAAAAAGAGTATAAAAACTCTAATACAAAAACATTGTATGCATTAAAAAGTCCCGAACCAAGCTGATAAGCTGACCAGACAGTCGCCCACTGAACTAAGGGTGGTTAGGACGGCTACTAGTATAGATCAGGGCTAAATTAAACGAACGCTAGGACACACTGTGGAGACAGCAGCGCCGCACTGCGTGCCAACTGCGTGCCAACTGCGTTCCACTTGCTAATACAAACAGGAAATGACGTAGCGTGCGTGGCGCCGTCAAACGCGTTTCGTCATAGACGTCCTCAGCGACGGCCTCTTTCTTTGACACTTTAAAATTATCTAAATTGTCACCTTCCCAAATTTCTTTGATCAGTGCTACTATCACTCCAGAAGAATTGGCTGCCATGGTTAATGACCTGCCTTTTGCACATATCAACAGGCCCAGATGGCCTGTCTTATTTTTATTATAAGACATTCCTCCCAATCTTAAGCCCCTATTTACTCGACCTATTTGCCTCATTGATGAAGGGCACTGTCCCTCATCCTCAATTCTTACATGCCCACATTATAGTCCTCCCGAAACCTGGAAAAGACCCGTCACTACCAGATAACTATAGGCCCATTGCTCTACTTAATTCGGACTATAAAATATTCCAAAAAAGTTTAGCTAATAGACTCACTTCTATAATCTCTAAATGTATACACAAAGATCAGATGGGCTTTGTTTCCTCTAGACACGCTGGCGACAACACCAGATGCACCATTGACCTCATAGATTTACTCGACATGACTTCCCGCCCAGCCCTTATTCTAAGTTTTACAACGCTCAGAAAGCCTTTGACAGGCTTGGCGGGCCCTATTTGTTCGCCACTCTCGCGCGATCTGGATTTACAGGCCCCTTTATTGCAGCTCTCCACGCTTTATATTCCTGTCCCACTTCCCAGGTATATTTGTCCTCTTTCTTATCCACATCTTTCTCCCTTAGCAATGGTACTAGACAGGGTTGCCCCCTATCTCCCTTACTCTTTATATTGTGCCTAGAACCTTTAGCTGAAGCTATCCGTACTCATCCTGATATCTGCGGAGTTTCTTTATGACAAAGGGAATACAAACTTTGCCTCTTTGCAGATGACATTCTTTTAACATTGACAAAACCCCATACCTCCCTCCCCAATCTCCGCACTCTATTATGCACTTTCGGTCTGCTTTCCGGTTAAAAAATAACACAGCAAAAACGGAAGCTCTACCCATACATATTCCCCTTCCACTCCTTACCACATTACAAAACAACTTTTCTTATCACTGGTGTTCCTTTTCTCTGAAATATTTAGGAATACACCTAACCGCATCATACTCCACTCTCTATCATGCTAATTATCCCCCTCTTTTTGTGGAAATAGGTCGACTTCTACGTCAATGGGAGGACTGCCCTCTGTCTCTTCTGGGTGTGTCTATACTCCCAAAATTGTATACCTTTTCAAAACTTTACCAGTAATGGTTCCTATGGTACAGCTCAAAAGTATCCAAAGGTCCCTTCTCAAATTTATCTGGATTAAGAAGGCTCATTGGATTACTAGCACTGTGGTATTTACCCTTTGTTCTCATGGAGGGCTGGGAGACCCAGACGTTATCAAAAACTACTATGCTACACATCTCAGAGAAGCCATCTCCTGGACAGCACATTATCCAACCAGCAGATGTTCGGAATTGAAATTAAGTGTAACCAGCCCTGTACATCCTTGTTCTATGCTCTGGTCTGATTTACATATGTCTATTACACAATTGAGAAGTCTATGTCTGAGCCCGATGCTGTTCACACTTTCTATTTGGAGGAAATGCTTCAGGCAGTTCTCTCTCTCTTCTCCATGCCCACCTCTCCTCAATATACTTTTCAACCCGCATATTCCGGATAGCTTATCATACAGCCGCATGTTCCCTTGGTCACGAGCCGGCATTTTCCAGCTTTGTAACCTGGTACACCCTGTGACCCGTAAATTGCTTTCATTCCAGGAACTTCATAACAAATTTGAGATCCCAAAAAACCTTTTTTTCTCTTATCTTCAAATCAAACATTATATTTGCTCTAAATCCTGTCCTTGGAAAACCTACTGCATTTGAATTATTATGTACCCAGGGCCATCAATATGGCCTCAATTCCTCTATAAATAAAATTCTTCATGAATCTATTCCACATACAGAAATCTCCCACACTTATATGCGAAAATGGGCCAAGATCATTCCAACACAACTTTCTCTCCCACAATGGCAAAGAATTTGGAACTCAATATCTAAAGCCTCTAGATGCATGGATTAGAGAGAGACAGCCTATAAAATCCTCATGTTCTGGTACAGAACCCCAGAAGTTCTCCAAAAATATAATCCCTTTGTTCCCCAGACATGTTTGAGATGCCTTAAAGATATAGGTATGCACTACAATATTTTCTGGGATTGCCCGATGATCCTCCTTTTTGGAATTTGGTTCAATCCGTACTCAAGAAGGACCTACCTCTAGATCCAGCCCATTATCTGTTAGGTCTCCCAATCCCAGGGGTCCCTAAACACACCAAGAAATTGATATCTTTTATCTTATTAGCCGCTAAAAGAGAAATAACCACTGGCTGGTTATTTTCTAATCCTCCTACGCAGTCCTAATTGGTATAAACCGTAGCCCATATATGCAGGATGGAACATATGAGAGCAGTCACTCATGACTCTTGATTTGACAGTGCTGAGGTGTGAATGACAAAACGCGGAACTCACATTCGAGATGCCATTCATTTGAATGACACCTCAAATCGCAGCGTGGGTCTCCCGCGATCGTTGCACGATAAATCATGCTGCAATCGTGGCCACACGCATCGCTGGATGCATGTCACCTAAAAGTAGTTCAGGAGCTACTTTTGGGCGACATGCATCCCGCGACTGCAGCACGTTTTATCGTGCAACAATTGCTGTAGTGTGAATGTAGTGTGAATGCAACCATATGGTTGTACCCCTTTTGTAATTGTATGTGTACCAAGTAGCCACTTCATACAATACATACAGCCTGGAGACTCACATTGAAAACCACCATCATTGGACTTCCAGCAACGAGAACAAATATTGTATAGACTGGTGAAGACAAGCCTAAAATATCAAATTTACATGAACTAACCCTTTAAATACAATTATTTTAGTCATTTTTCACAGTTAATCCTCATTGTTATATTAGGCATTAGGCTGTATTTTGATGGCTGATTGTAGCTTTTCTTGCGGTTTAGATTCAGCTCTAGAGTTGATCAGCTTTGAGAGCCACACATCATTTGTCTTTCTGCACACTCCAGTGAAGTATTAACTATAGCTGTCCTTTCCATTTTCAGTTTTTCATGCCGTGTTTTAGGTGGAATTGTTCATAGTATCATCATCACCTTTCGGAATAAGTGCGCCTTACATTTCAGCCCTCTCACACTTGTTAATATCCACATCAGTTTATCATCATGTCAGATCCTGGTCACTCACTCATTTAAATCCCTGAACCTTGACAGCCTTGCAATTCAATGGAACTACAAACTCCTACTAATGTGAGTCATAAATTATTAGCATCTTCAATTATAAATTATAGTCGAGAACATGGTCATTTTTTGGTAAGACACATCATGTAACAGAATATTTCCAATCCATCAGGCAATTATAGTTGGTGACACCATACATTTTTTTTCCAATACTTTGAAGACAGTTTTGATGATTTATTGGGTACCTGAATTGTATAAGAAAGTATATATATTTTCATTTTTCTACAAGACCTTACAGGTGGGAATATGTTCAAGTATTATGATTTACTACTATACTTTTATTATATATCAAAACGGAATGTTTGTCATGATGCTATCGTAATAACACTGTTCTAGGCTAGACATTAAAAAATGCTGTACACTTTAAAAAAAGTTTAGAGTAATTTTAAATTAACATCTTAGGCTGAATAACAGGTACACTATACAATATGGACTTCTAAAGAGACGAAGTCATGAAAAAAACAAAATTGTTGCAGATATAAAGTATAAGTTACCTATACCTGCAGCAGCCTCAAAATTGTTACTATTATAGCCAAATACTAGACTGCCAAGGCTTTGAAAATTCCTAATATTACCTTTGCTTGCCCAGCCCTTCCTGCTTCCTGTAGATTCCTATTGACCAATCAGACTGCCCATTATAGAAAGAGTCAAAAGATAAGGATGGGGGAGAAAGGCAAGCTTTGGCCCTACCCGAATAGTAGCATTCAGCCACGAAAGCAAAATTTTGTAGGCTACTTATAGTGGCTGCACTTTTAAATTGCAGTAGTTTTAGGTTAAATCTCTTTAAAGTTCACCATACATGCAGTAACGTCATCCCCCGGTAGGGATGAGCCAAATACCCCCTGGTTCAGTTCGCACCAGAACATGCAAACAGGCAAAAAATTTGTGCGAACATGTGAACACCGTTAAAGTCTATAGGACACAAACCTGAAAAATCAAAAGTGCTCATTTTAAAGGCTTATATGCAAGTTATTGCAATAAAAAGTGTATGGTCACCCCGGGTACCGCCCCAGGGGACATGATGTATCCATGCAAAAAAAGTTTTAAAAACTACCATTTTTTTAGGAGCAGTGATTTTAATAATGCTTAAAGTGAAACAATAAAAATTAAATATTCCTTTCAATATGGAGCATTAGGGGGTCCCCTTAGTCTGCCTGTACAGTGGTGCATCTGTCTGTTTGTTTTACAGTCCCGCAGCAAAATTACATTTCTAAAAGAAAAAATGTAATCAAAACTTGCTTGCGGCTGTAATATATTGCCGACTCCCGGTAATATAGATAAAAATCAAGGGAAAAAATGGCGTGGGTTCCCCTTTGGGTCTGGTATGGATATTAAGGGTAACTCCATGGCAAAATTTTAAAAAAACAGCGTGGGGTCCCCCCAAAATCCATACCAGGCCCTTCGAGGTCCCCACAAAGCACCCTCCTCATGTTGAGGGCATGTGGCCTGGTATTGTTCAGGAGGGGGCCCTCGCTCGCCCACACCTATCCTGTCCTCCAAGCTACATGCTCGGATAAGGGTCTGGTATCAATTTTGGGGGGTCCCCCACAACAATTTTTTTTTTAATTTTGGGGTTCTCACTCAGGGCCAGGGCAGAAGCCTGAAGTGTGGACTGTGGAGAAGATGGAGGGAGGAGGTGCCAGTGGGTGGGACCAACACACACTCAGGGGCAGAAAAGGAAGAATGCTGGCACTCTGGCTCTCATCATCAGCAGCAGCTCCGAGTCCGACGTGACTCACTGACGTCACTAGTTGCTAGACGCCAGGCAGCATAGGCGCTAGCAACCAGTGCAGGGAAGAAGCACAGAGGCTAAACCAGTGGCGTAGCTCCACCCACCTCCTCCTGATACTGCACTGTATATATATATATATATATATATATATATATATTTGTAGTCAGAGTCCAGATACTGTTACCCCAACTATGGCGACCTGAGCTGTGTGAGGTGTGCCATGGTCATGTGTAAGAGTATGCTTAAAAGAGGACATACCCTGGATATCAAAATAAATGAAGTATCAGAGGTATGGGTGGGAGGGAACCCAGAAATGCTAGCTAACAATTGCAGGAAGAAGGAGGGGGATTATAAGCCCTAGACTCCTCCTATAAACACAGACTAGCCCATGGCCAGCCTTCTAACATATATATATATATATATATATATACACACACCTACACTGCCTGCACTGTATATATAGTCTACACTACACTGTGTATATTTACAGTATCTCACAAAAGTGAGTAAACCCCTCACATTTTTGTAAATATTTTATTCTATCTTTTAATGTGACAACACTGGAGAATTTACACTTTGCTACAATGTAAAGTAGTGAGTGTACAGCTTGTATAACTGTCAATTTTCTGTCCCCTCAAAATAACTCAGCACACAGCCAGTAATGTCTAAACCGCTGGCAACAAAAGTGAGTACACCTCTAAGTTAAAATGTCCAAATTTGGCCCAATTAGCCAGTTTTCCTTCCCAGTGTCATGTGACTTGTTAGTGTTACAAGGTCTCAGGGGTGAATGGGGAGCAGGTGTGTTAAATGCGTTGTTATCGCTCTTACTCTCTTATACTGGTCCCTGGATGTTCATGGCAAATGTTCATTTCCCTCATGGCAAAGATCTCTCTGAGGATCTGAAAAAAATAATTGTTGCTCTACATAAAGATGGCCTAGGCTATAAGAAGATTGCCAAGACCCTGAAACTGAGCTGCAGCCCGGTGGCCAAGACCATACAGCGGTTTAACAGGACAGGTTTCACATAGAACACAGAATAGTCGACCAAAGAATTTGAGTGCAAGTGCTCAGCATATCCAGAGGTTGTCTATGGGAAATAGACGTAAGAGTGCTACCAGCATTGCTGCAGAGGTTGAAGGGGTGGGGGGGTCAGCCTGTCGGTGCTCGAACCATACGCCGCACACTGCATCAAATTGTTCTGCATGGCTGTCGTCCCTGAAGGAATAAACAAGGCCAAGGATAAATCCAAGGAAAAAGCCAAGCTTACTTACCAACTAACTCGCAGACGATCAAATAAACGTGTCTAACAGTATGCGTTAAAAGCAGGGGTTTAGTCTGCACGCATTTGCAAATGCATGTGTAAGCCACAGAGCCTCGCCATTGAACCCTGGTACCTGTGGTTAGGGATGAGCTTCGTGTTCGAGTCGAACCCATGTTCGACTCGAACATCGGCTGTTCGACCGTCCGTCGAATTGCGAACGTTATGGGCCGTTCGCGCCAAATTCGTGTGGCGCGTCACGGCCCATAATTCACTGTGGCATCGCAGTGCATTGCTGGCTGATGATTGGCCAAGCATGCACTATGACCCGCATGCTTGGCCAATCACAGCGCCGTCAGTAGAGAGAGCTGTAATTGGCCAAAGCCAGGGTGGCTTTGGCCAATTATGGCTCAGGGGATTTAGTACACGCCCCACACTATATAAGGCCGCCTGCACGGCGGCCCTGTGTAGTGTGTTCCGGTGTGCTGATAGAGAGAGAGACAGACAGTGTCATTTGATTTGAGTTAGCTAGATTAGGCTAGATCTGTTCCTGCTATTTACATTTAGTGCAGTGCGTCCTGCTCACAGTGTTCAGCTAGATCTGTTCCTGCTATTTACATTTAGTGCAGTCAGTGCGTCCTGCTCACAGTGTTCAGCTAGATCCGTTCCTGCTATTTACATTTAGTGCAGTGCGTCCTGCTCACAGTGTTCAGCTAGATCTGTTCCTGCTATTTACATTTAGTGCAGTTCGTCCTGCTCACAGTGTTCAGCTAGATCCGTTCCTGCTATTTACATTTAGTGCAGTGCGTCCTGCTCACAGTGTTCAGCTAGATCTGTTCCTGCTATTTACATTTAGTGCAGTCAGTGCGTCCTGCTCACAGTGTTCAGCTAGATCCGTTCCTGCTATTTACATTTAGTGCAGTGCGTCCTGCTCACAGTGTTCAGCTAGATCTGTTCCTGCTATTTACATTTAGTGCAGTGCGTCCTGCTCACAGTGTTCAGCTAGATCTGTTCCTGCTATTTACATTTAGTGCAGTGCGTCCTGCTCACAGTGTTCAGCTAGATCTGTTCCTGCTATTTACATTTAGTGCAGTGCGTCCTGCTCACAGTGTTCAGCTAGATCTGTTCCTGCTATTTACATTTAGTGCAGTCAGTGCGTCCTGCTCACAGTGTTCAGCTAGATCCGTTCCTGCTATTTACATTTAGTGCAGTGCGTCCTGCTCACAATGTTCAGCTAGATCTGTTCCTGCTATTTACATTTAGTGCAGTTCGTCCTGCTCACAGTGTTCAGCTAGATCCGTTCCTGCTATTTACATTTAGTGCAGTGCGTCCTGCTCACAGTGTTCAGCTAGATCTGTTCCTGCTATTTACATTTAGTGCAGTCAGTGCGTCCTGCTCACAGTGTTCAGCTAGATCCGTTCCTGCTATTTACATTTAGTGCAGTGCGTCCTGCTCACAGTGTTCAGCTAGATCTGTTCCTGCTATTTACATTTAGTGCAGTGCGTCCTGCTCACAGTGTTCAGCTAGATCTGTTCCTGCTATTTACATTTAGTGCAGTGCGTCCTGCTCACAGTGTTCAGCTAGATCTGTTCCTGCTATTTACATTTAGTGCAGTGCGTCCTGCTCACAGTGTTCAGCTAGATCTGTTCCTGCTATTTACATTTAGTGCAGTTCGTCCTGCTCACAGTGTTCAGCTAGATCCGTTCCTGCTATTTACATTTAGTGCAGTGCGTCCTGCTCACAGTGTTCAGCTAGATCTGTTCCTGCTATTTACATTTAGTGCAGTGCGTCCTGCTCACAGTGTTCAGCTAGATCCGTTCCTGCTATTTACATTTAGTGCAGTCAGTGCGTCCTGCTCACAGTGTTCAGCTAGATCCGTTCCTGCTATTTACATTTAGTGCAGTCAGTGCGTCCTGCTCACAGTGTTCAGCTAGATCCGTTCCTGCTATTTACATTTAGTGCAGTGCGTCCTGCTCACAGTGTTCAGCTAGATCTGTTCCTGCTATTTACATTTAGTGCAGTGCGTCCTGCTCACAGTGTTCAGCTAGATCCGTTCCTGCTATTTACATTTAGTGCAGTCAGTGCGTCCTGCTCACAGTGTTCAGCTAGATCCGTTCCTGCTATTTACATTTAGTGCAGTGCGTCCTGCTCACAGTGTTCAGCTAGATCCGTTCCTGCAATTTACATTTAGTGCAGTGCGTCCTGCTCACAGTGTTCAGCTAGATCCGTTCCTGCTATTTACATTTAGTGCAGTGCGTCCTGCTCACAGTGTTCAGCTAGATCTGTTCCTGCTATTTACATTTAGTGCAGTGCGTCCTGCTCACAGTGTTCAGCTAGATCCGTTCCTGCTATTTACATTTAGTGCAGTGCGTCCTGCTCACAGTGTTCAGTTAGATCTGTTCCTGCTATTTACATTTAGTGCAGTGCGTCCTGCTCACAGTGTTCAGCTAGATCCGTTCCTGCTATTTACATTTAGTGCAGTTCGTCCTGCTCACAGTGTTCAGCTAGATCTGTTCCTGCTATTTACATTTAGTGCAGTGCGTCCTGCTCACAGTGTTCAGCTAGATCCGTTCCTGCTATTTACATTTAGTGCAGTCAGTGCGTCCTGCTCACAGTGTTCAGCTAGATCCGTTCCTGCTATTTACATTTAGTGCAGTCAGTGCGTCCTGCTCACAGTGTTCAGCTAGATCTGTTCCTGCTATTTACATTTAGTGCAGTCAGTGCGTCCTGCTCACAGTGTTCAGCTAGATCCGTTCCTGCTATTTACATTTAGTGCAGTGCGTCCTGCTCACAGTGTTCAGCTAGATCTGTTCCTGCTATTTACATTTAGTGCAGTGCGTCCTGCTCACAGTGTTCAGCTAGATCCGTTCCTGCTATTTACATTTAGTGCAGTCAGTGCGTCCTGCTCACAGTGTTCAGCTAGATCCGTTCCTGCTATTTACATTTAGTGCAGTGCGTCCTGCTCACAGTGTTCAGCTAGATCTGTTCCTGCTATTTACATTTAGTGCAGTTCGTCCTGCTCACAGTGTTCAGCTAGATCCGTTCCTGCTATTTACATTTAGTGCAGTGCGTCCTGCTCACAGTGTTCAGCTAGATCTGTTCCTGCTATTTACATTTAGTGCAGTGCGTCCTGCTCACAGTGTTCAGCTAGATCCGTTCCTGCTATTTACATTTAGTGCAGTCAGTGCGTCCTGCTCACAGTGTTCAGCTAGATCTGTTCCTGCTATTTACATTTAGTGCAGTCAGTGCGTCCTGCTCACAGTGTTCAGCTAGATCTGTTCCTGCTATTTACATTTAGTGCAGTCAGTGCGTCCTGCTCACAGTGTTCAGCTAGATCCGTTCCTGTTATCTTCCTACTGACAGGCAGGCTTGTCTGGTTACAGTATATAAAGCTACCTGAAGAAAATTACAGGTGTTCTATCCCAGCTTAGTGCAGCTACAGGCCATTAGTATGTCTGGAAGGCCAAGAAGGAGAGGCAGACAGTCACAAGCCAATAAGAGAGGGCAAGCAGGCTCTGTGTCTAGTGCTGGTCGTGGAGACGGTGCATCCTCATCAGCCCGTGGCCATGGGACACGCTTGGCCTTTTTTTCGGCAGCTGGCCGTGTTGAGCCGCAACATGCAGAAAACTTGGTCGAGTGGATGACCAAGCCGTCCTCATCCTCCTCATCCTCTCTCACCCATGCCCAGGGTGCTTTGTCTGGCAAAGCAGCGGCCTCTTCCCTCAGCTCAATGTCATCAGTGACTCCTTCCCTAGCTCCACCATGTCCTCCTGAGGATTCCCTCGAACTGTTTGACCACAGTGTTGGGTACATGCTTCAGGAGGATGCCCAGCGTTTGGAAGGCTCTGATGATGATACTGAGCTCGATGAAGGCAGTAACATGAGCACGGACAGAGGGGGTGCCCAAGAAGGACAGCAATCTGGCAGTCATGCTCCCCCTGCTGCAGCATACTGCCAGGTTTGCTCCAGTGATGAGGAGGGAGGGGATGATGAGGTCACTGACTCAACGTGGGTGCCTGATAGGAGAGAGGAGGAGGAGGAGGAGGCGGCACATCACCAACGAGGCAGGATGCCCTCCAGGGGCCAGCCTAAGGGCAGCACATTGACTGCATCACACCCCAAAGCTCCACATGTGCAGGGCGCTGCAGTCTCTGCGCGTTATTCAAAAAGTTCTTTGGTGTGGGCCTTTTTTGAGACGAGTGCATCAGATCGCACCGCTGCTATTTGCAACATATGTCTCAAGCGTATCTCGCGTGGCCAAAACATCTCCCGCTTGGGTACCACATGCTTGACCAGACATATGTTGACCTGCCATGCAGTTCGTTGGCAAGCATATCTAAAAGACCCACACCAAAGAACAAAGAGGATCTCTCCTTGCTCCTCATCAGCTGAGATTTCCAACCCCACTAGACCTTCAGTCCTCTCTGAGACCTGCAGTGAGAGGAATGAAGGTGTAGAATTAGGTGTGTCACAGCCAAGTACTTGTGGGCAATCTGCTTTTGGTACACCGACGTCAGATTGTACCAGGCAAATTTCCCTGCCCCAGCTGCTGCACCGCCGAAAGAAGTTTGCTCCCAGCCATCCACATGCCCAGCGGTTGAATGCTAGCTTGGCAAAATTGCTAGCACTTCAACTGCTGCCTTTTCAGTTGGTAGACTCTGCCCCCTTCCGTGAGTTTGTGGAATGTGCGGTTCCTCAGTGGCAGGTACCCAAACGCCACGGAAGGCGATTCCGGCTCTCTACCGGCATGTGGAAGGCAATGTCCATGCCTCGCTGGACAGGGCGGTCAGCGGTAAGGTGCATATTACCGCTGACTCATGGTCCAGCAGGCATGGACAGGGACGTTACTTAAGTTTCACGGCGCATTGGGTGACTCTGCTGGCAGCTGGGAAGGATGCAGGACAAGGTGCAGTAGTGTTGGAGGTTGTTCCGCCACCACGCCTCCAAAATGCTGATTGTGACACACCTCTCTCCTCCACCCCCTCCTCTTCTTCTTCCTCCATGGCCTCTTCCTCGGAACCAGCGGTGCTCCGTAGGCGTTCAAGGGGCTACGCAAGTACGCAGGCCAAAAGATGCCATGCGGTGCTTGAGCTGGTGTGCTTGGGGGACAGGAGCCACACTGGGGCAGAGGTTCTGTCAGCTCTGCAGGGGCAGGTTCAGAGGTGGTTGACGCCACGCCAACTTAAGGCAGGAATGGTGGTTTGCGACAATGGCACCAACCTCCTCTCTGCCCTCCGACAGGGACAACTGACCCATGTGCCCTGTTTGGCTCACATCCTTAACTTGGTGGTGCAGCGGTTCTTGGGCAGGTACCCGGGCTTACAGGATGTCCTGAGGCAGGCCAGGAAAGTCTGTGTGCATTTCCGCCGGTCATATAATGCCAGTGCTCGGCTGACGGACCTCCAAAAGGAGTTTAACCTGCCCAAGAACCGCCTAATCTGTGACATGCCCACCAGGTGGAACTCGACATTGGCCATGCTGCAGCGGCTGCACACGCAGCAGAGGGCCATCAATGAGTACCTGTGCGACTATGGCACCAGGACAGGGTCAGGGGACCTTGGTTTTTTTTCCCCACGCCAGTGGGCCATGATCAGGGATGCATGCACTGTCCTGTCACCATTCGAGGAGGCCACGAGGATGGTGAGCACTGACAGTGCATGCATCAGTGACACTGTCCCCCTTGTCCACCTGTTGGAGCACACGCTGCGTGGAATAATGGACAGGGCACTTGAGGCAGAACAGAGGCAGGAAGAGGAGGACTTCCTTAGCTCTCAAGGCCCCCTTTATCCAGACAGTGTTCCTGCGTGCCCGCCGATCACACAGGAAGAGGACGAGGAGGAGGAGGAGGAGGAGGAGGAAGATTGTGTCAGTATGGAGGTGGAGCCTGGCACTCAGCATCAGCACTCTTTAAGGGATCAGTCCCAAGGAACACATGGACTTGTACGTGGCTGGGAGGAGGTGGCTGCGGACGTTGTTGTCCTTAGTGACCCAGAGGACTCCGGACCGAATGCCTCAGCAAACCTACGCTGCATGGCCTCCCTGATCCTGCAAAGCCTGCGTAAGGATCCTCGTATTCGTGGTATCAAGGAGAAGGACCAATACTGGCTGGCAACCCTCCTTGATCCACGTTACAAGGGTAAGGTTGCGGACCTTATCTTGCCATTGCAGAGGGAGCAGAGGATGAAACATCTTCGGGAGGCCTTGCAGAAAGGTCTGTGCAACGCGTTCCCAGAGACTGGGAGGTTACAAACTCCTGTTTCTGGACAACGTGTTGCTGAGGCTTCGGTCAGTCAAAGAAGGAGCGGTGGAGAAGGTGGCCGTCTGACCGATGCGTTCAGACAATTTTTTGGTCCGCAGCCCCAAGGTATGATCGGTTCCAGCAACCATCGCCAGCGTCTGTTTTACATGGTGCAGGAATACCTAGGGGCAAGATCAGACTTGGACACCTTTCCCACCGAAAATCCTCTGGGTTACTGGGTCTTGAGGATGGATCACTGGCCAGAGCTTACACAGTATGCAATTGAGCTACTGGCCTGTCCTGCATCCAGCGTTCTTTCGGAACGCACATTCAGTGCTGCTGGAGGCGTGGTAACCGATCACAGGGTGCGTCTGTCCACTGACTCGGTCGATCGGCTGACCTTCATAAAAATGAATCAGTCTTGGATCACCACCAGCTACCAAGCACCTGATGCTGATGTAACTGAATAATTTTTTTCAGATCCCTTCAAAGACTGCCTATGCTGATGCTGAGTGACTATCCCTGAGTAATTATCCTCTTCCTCCTCAATCATCACGCTGATAGCTTGTAAGAACATTTTTGGTTCTGGGCGCCACCACCAGTGCCTAAGGCACAATTTTTCAGCCCCTGTTTAACAGGGGCGTGTAATTACAATTTTTGATGTAATACTTTGCAGCAGGGCTCGTTCCTGCATTCCAACTAGAGTGTCTGTGAGGGGTTGCAGTGTTGTGGCACCAGCACCAGTGCCTAAGGCCCAATTTTTCTGCCCCTGTCTAACAGGGGCGTGTAATTACAATTTTTGATGCAATACTTTGCAGCAGGGCTCATTCCTGCGTTCCAACTAGAGTGTCTGTGAGGGGTTGCAGTGTTGTGGCACCAGCACCAGTGCCTAAGGCCCAATTTTTCTGCCCCTGTCTAACAGGGGCGTGTAATTACAATTTTTGATGCAATACTTTGCAGCAGGGCTCGTTCCTGCGTTCCAACTAGAGTGTCTGTGAGGGGTTGCAGTGTTGTGGCACCAGC
The DNA here is from genome assembly GCA_037952925.1 of Lithobates clamitans. NCBI lineage: Eukaryota > Metazoa > Chordata > Amphibia > Anura > Ranidae > Lithobates > Lithobates clamitans. The sequence continues at coordinate 5,969,466 of JBBGZY010000285.1, forward strand.
ACCAGTGCCTAAGGCCCAATTTTTCTGCCCCTGTCTAACAGGGGCGTGTAATTACAATTTTTGATGCAATACTTTGCAGCAGGGCTCGTTCCTGCGTTCCAACTAGAGTGTCTGTGAGGGGTTGCAGTGTTGTGGCACCAGCACCAGTGCCTAAGGCCCAATTTTTCTGCCCCTGTCTAACAGGGGCGTGTAATTACAATTTTTGATGCAATACTTTGCAGCAGGGCTCGTTCCTGCGTTCCAACTAGAGTGTCTGTGAGGGGTTGCAGTGTTGTGGCACCAGCACCAGTGCCTAAGGCCTAATTTTTCAGCTCCTGTTCAACAGGGGCATGTAATTACAATTCTTGATCTAATATTTCACAGCAGGGCCCTGTGAGGGCTTACAGTGTTTTGGCCACAGCAACACCTAAGGCCCAAATTTCTGCTGAGTATATAGGGCAGGACCCTACTTTCAAACATCTAACTTACAAACGACTCCTACTTGCAAACGGAAGCAGACAACAGGAAGTGAGATGAAATCTACCCCTAGGAAGGGAAATTCTCTCCTGTAAGAGTTAATATGGGAAAACAATTTCTCCTTTCCACTGATGCTTTCCAATCCTTGTTCCACAAAAAAACCCAAATTTTCAAAAAACATTTTTCATTGGGACAAAAAAGTGAGGTGAAATCTTCTGAAGAGGAGGAAAGACGCAAAACAAATGTCACAGGGGTGATAACCCTTCCCTATGTTTTCCAAAAAGCTTAGAAAAGATTTTTTGGCTGGAGCTAAACACGTTAAAAATGTTCAAAATTACAAACAGATTCTACTTAACAACAAACCTACAGTCCCTGTCTTGTTTGCACCGCCTGTATACTGCTGTTCAGAGTATATAGGGACCTTTCCTTATTTTAATTTGGGTGCGGGGTTCCCCTTAATATCCATACAAGACCCAAAGGGCCTGGTAATGGACTGGGGGGTACCCATGCCGTTTGTCTCACTGATTTTCATCCATATTGCCATGACCCGACATGACATTAAACCCGCAAGCAGTTTTAAATGAGATTTTTTCCTTTAAAAATGACATTTGGTGCAGGGACTGTTCTAAACATGGGAAACACGCGTCACTTTACAGGCATACTATAGACACCCCCCAGGTACGATATTTAAAGGAATATTTCACTTTTTTTTTTTTACTTTAAGCATCAATAAAATCACTGCTCCCGAAAAAACGGCCGTTTTTAAAAGTTTTTTTTGCATTGATACATGTCCCCTGGGGTAGGACCCGGGTCCCCACACCCTTTTTAGGACAATACCATGCAAATTAGCCTTTAAAATGAGCACTTTTGATTTCGAACGTTCGAGTCCCATAGACGTCAATGGGGTTCTAACGTTCGTGCGAACTTGCGGTCCGTTCGCGGGTTCTGGTGCGAACCGAACCGGGGGGTGTTCGGCTCATCCCTACCTGTGGTCAATAACACTAACTTATAAGTATCTCCACAGTGGAAGTACATGAATTCAGATGGATAGATGGAGGGCAGGTGGACTGAAGGGAAGCCCACACCTTCTTAAAGGTACAGAGCACACTGAGCACCCCCATCTATAACTGGCCATCACAGTAAGCAGCATTGGAGGGTGACATAAGGTATAAACCAGGCAAAGGATAAATCCAAGGAAAAAGCCAAGCTTACTTACTGACCAGCTTGCAGACAACCAATTAAACCTGTCTAACAGTATGCGTTAAAAGCAGGGGTTTAGTTTGCATGCATTTGCAAATGCATGCGTAAGCCACAGAGCCTGTTAGGTTTATTTGGTTGTCTGCGAGCTGGTTGATAAGAACCTTGGCTTTTTCCTTGGATACACTCCACCAAATGATTTGGACCAGTGCACAAAGCAAAGTCCATAAAGACATGGATGAGCGAGGTTGGTGTGGAGGAACATGACTGGCCTGCACAGAGTCCTGATCTCAAACCGATAGAACACCTTTGGGATGAATTAGAGTGGAGACTGCGAACCAGGCCTTCTCATCCAACATCAGTGCCTAACCTCACAAATGCGCTTCTGGAAGAATGGTCAAACATTACCATAGACACACTCCTAAAGCATGTGGACAGCCTTCAGAAGAGTTGAAGCTGTTATAGCTGCAAAGGGTGGGCCAACTCAATAGTGAACCCTACGGACTAAGACTGGGATACCATTAAAGTTCTTGTGCACACAAAGGCAGGTGTCCCAATACTTTTGACAATATAGTGTATGTATGGCTCATTCAAGTTTATAAAAGGTTAGTGTGCAGAAAGGGTTGGCCACCTTGCACAGAATATTAAGAAAAATAATGACCTGATCAGAAAAGGAGGAGGGGGTGTCACAGGTTAGTGTATTGAGGCTAGGGTGGGTAGTTAAGGGAAATTTTGAAAGAAGATGAAGTTGTCCTTTCTGGGCATTACCTGCTACTTGTCCCTCACCACACCAAACTGCAAACAGGCCACATGAGATTTCTCAGGTTACTTCCTGGCCAAGTTACAACTTACATAAGGGCTGTGCCCACCTTCTGCTCTCCAGATTTTTTTATGATAAAGTGAAAAAGCACATTACCTAGTATGGGCAAATTGCAGGTTCACATTAACGAGAAAAGTTTTAGTATTTTCAGTGAACTTATGCAATATTTTTATTTCAATGTTCATGTTAGCTTTAAGGCTAGCCATATACATTTTTTATCCAACCTCCTAGACCCGTACCATTAGGAACTCAAGATAGCCATGTTCATTCTGGTCTACCAAACCCCTCTTTATTTAACCCCCCGGGGACCATAGCACCATCCATTAATGTTTTTCATAGTTTAGCGCTACAGGACCTTGAGAAATTACCTAACAAAAAAGTCCATATCAGTCCAGATATTAAAGTAGGATTGAAACAACTCTGTGAACAAAACAATTTGATCAACTGCCCCGCAGACAAAGCCGGGGGGATTGTCATATTGAATAAAGATGACTATGTGAAGGAGATGACTAGGATTCTCTGTAATCCTAGTACATTGAGTTTTATTCCGATGGGCCCTACCACCAATTATAAGAATGCCCTAATAGATTTAATTAACAAAGGTTTTTCATTGGGGATTCTTGATAAGAAAGAGAAATGTTTTATTGTCCCACTAGCTCCATGTATCCCCGCTAGATACTACCTTCCTAAGGTATATAAGGACCCAGTCAATCCCCCTGGCCGTCCTATAGTCAGCAAGATTGACCTGGTCACTTCCCGAATCGGTAAATATGTGGACTTCCTTCTTCAACTGATAGTCAGATTGGTCCCTTCTTATCTCAAGGATACTCGAGACACCATTCGACTTCTTGAGTCCGTGGACTTCGTGGAGGCTATGATTTTTGGTGACAGCGGATGTTGCCGCACTCTGTACGTGTATACCCCACGATTTGGGCTTTTCCGCTGTCGAATACTATCTTTCCAAGGTTACTGCTCTCCCTCTGGTACAACGGAATTGTATTATGCTACTTCTCAGGTTCGCAACCCAACACAACTATTTTTGGTTTCAAAACCAATTTTATCTTCAAAAGAAAGGTGTGGCTATGGGGGCCAAGTTCGCCCCTAGCCCAGCGAACCTGTTTATGGCCCAGTTGGAGGAGGATGTCATCTATGCCCTCCAGATTTTTATAAGGAAGGTCTGAAAACTGACCCCTAACATAAAACACCTCCATCCCTAATATCAGAAAGAAGCAAAGAAAGTCGCCCACGGGACTTTAAATGAGGTGTAAATGGTGATCAAGGGGTAGACAAATATGAAGGTACAAGTATTTATTGAATACAACAACATAATCCATGATAGGACATAAGCATGGGTGAAAAGGTTCATAAAACAGCAACATTGCATAGTAATCCTAAAACATAGCCATAATAAAATAGTAATACATGTGATACAGATATGCATAGTACATCTCTAACCCGACGCGTTTCGCGAGCTTTCCTCGCTTCATCAGGGGCTGATGTGCATAGCTGCTGTCTGTAAATACAGATAAAGTAATTAGAGTATCGGTTATGAAGGGATACAGCAAGAAGCCAGAACCGGTCATCCCATACTTACTTGTAAGACCAAGGCTACAGACACATAACCCAAGTACGGGTCGGCGGAGAGCGTCTCCCCCGGGAGCTGAAGGGGCCGAGGAACCAACCAGAGGACCGAGGCCAGGCGTGGGGGGCAGCATGGCAGGGTGAAAAGAAGAAAAGAGGGCGTGAACCCAGATAGTTCCCAAATGTACTGCAGGGCAACTCTCTGTATAGAAATGTAAATATATGATAATATAAGGTTAAAGAGTAGGGATGTATAAGATGTATATCGTGGCATAAAATGGAGGATATGTTGATAAACAAGATCTAAAGTGGTGACATTGGTATTGTCATGGAAATATAGATAGATGTATAAGATATATATCGTGGCATAAAATGCAAGATATGTTAATAGACAAGATCTACAGTAGTGACATTGGTATTGTCATGAAAATATAGATATGTACTGCTTGCATGATATGCATAAGGTGTCCCGCAGAGCAGAGGGAAAAAAGGAGGGTGCAAGGTAGAGAAGTGAATGAGAGAAGTAGGAAGGGAAGGGGGAGGAGGAAAGAACAGAGGGAATTAAAGTGGATAGAGACAGAAAAAGGCAAAAAGAGGAGGAAAAATTGATTAAATAAATAAGAAAAGAAAGAAAAAAAGAAAGAAGAGAAAAACAAGACCAGGGGGAAGGGAAGGAGAAAGTGAGAGAGGTGAGGAGAAATGAAAACAGAGTGAAGGAAAAGACAATGGATTGATGATGTAATGAACTAGGGAAGTATTTCCGTGTGAAGAGAAAAAAAGTGTAATGAAAAGTATCAATCAGATGCAGCAAGTGAGGATAGGTACGCTGTGGAGTGCAAGTAATTATGTAAAAATAAATGAATAGTGTGCTTACCAAAATCGTGCAGCGTCCAGAATTGGTGTAGGAGAGATAGTAAGGGAGAAGTTGCCATGCTGACACCCCCGGCCTTATACCCGGACATCCGCCGAGCTCTCCGCCCCTAACGTCATGCCTCAGGTGGGGCAAAGGGGATCGCAACGCATCCGCCGCAAGGAGGCAGGCACTCGCGATCCCCAGCCCCCTTCAGGATGACACATCCCGCCCATCAGGACAGGGGAGACCGCTGTGTTGCAGGCATCCCCAGGTGGGCGTGGAAAGGGCATGACGCCGATGCACTGGTGGCCCCGCCCCTCCGAAAAAACAGAGAGACGGGGACAGCTGGGGAAATGAATCCCCATTTGTGCATCGCAGCTCCCGGGGGGTAAAACAGACCGCCCAACCCAACCACGGGCGCAGTGGAGGAGCTAGGTCTGCAAGTACATGATAGATAACATAAACAGTAATATAAAGATATGCTAGTAAGGGTCATGGGGGTTCAGTAGTAGCTGAACCCATGTAACCCCTAGGATCTAGGGTCAGGATCAGACCAGGGCATAATGGTGTTTTCCACCTGGGTACGAAATTTATAAGGAAGGTCTGAAAACTGACCCCTAACATAAAACACCTCCATCCCTAATATCAGAAAGAAGCAAAGAAAGTCGCCCACGGGACTTTAAATGAGGTGTAAATGGTGATCAAGGGGTAGACAAATATGAAGGTACAAGTATTTATTGAATACAACAACATAATCCATGATAGGACATAAGCATGGGTGAAAAGGTTCATAAAACAGCAACATTGCATAGTAATCCTAAAACATAGCCATAATAAAATAGTAATACATGTGATACAGATATGCATAGTACATCTCTAACCCGACGCGTTTCGCGAGCTTTCCTCGCTTCATCAGGGGCTGATGTGCATAGCTGCTGTCTGTAAATACAGATAAAGTAATTAGAGTATCGGTTATGAAGGGATACAGCAAGAAGCCAGAACCGGTCATCCCATACTTACTTGTAAGACCAAGGCTACAGACACATAACCCAAGTACGGGTCGGCGGAGAGCGTCTCCCCCGGGAGCTGAAGGGGCCGAGGAACCAACCAGAGGACCGAGGCCAGGCGTGGGGGGCAGCATGGCAGGGTGAAAAGAAGAAAAGAGGGCGTGAACCCAGATAGTTCCCAAATGTACTGCAGGGCAACTCTCTGTATAGAAATGTAAATATATGATAATATAAGGTTAAAGAGTAGGGATGTATAAGATGTATATCGTGGCATAAAATGCAGGATATGTTGATAAACAAGATCTAAAGTGGTGACATTGGTATTGTCATGGAAATATAGATAGATGTATAAGATATATATCGTGGCATAAAATGCAAGATATGTTAATAGACAAGATCTAAAGTAGTGACATTGGTATTGTCATGAAAATATAGATATGTACTGCTTGCATGATATGCATAAGGTGTCCCGCAGAGCAGAGGGAAAAAAGGAGGGTGCAAGGTAGAGAAGTGAATGAGAGAAGTAGGAAGGGAAGGGGGAGGAGGAAAGAACAGAGGGAATTAAAGTGGATAGAGACAGAAAAAGGCAAAAAGAGGAGGAAAAATTGATTAAATAAATAAGAAAAGAAAGAAAAAAAGAAAGAAGAGAAAAACAAGACCAGGGGGAAGGGAAGGAGAAAGTGAGAGAGGTGAGGAGAAATGAAAACAGAGTGAAGGAAAAGACAATGGATTGATGATGTAATGAACTAGGGAAGTATTTCCGTGTGAAGAGAAAAAAAGTGTAATGAAAAGTATCAATCAGATGCAGCAAGTGAGGATAGGTACGCTGTGGAGTGCAAGTAATTATGTAAAAATAAATGAATAGTGTGCTTACCAAAATCGTGCAGCGTCCAGAATTGGTGTAGGAGAGATAGTAAGGGAGAAGTTGCCATGCTGACACCCCCGGCCTTATACCCGGACATCCGCCGAGCTCTCCGCCCCTAACGTCATGCCTCAGGTGGGGCAAAGGGGATCGCAACGCATCCGCCGCAAGGAGGCAGGCACTCGCGATCCCCAGCCCCCTTCAGGATGACACATCCCGCCCATCAGGACACCTCATTTAAAGTCCCGTGGGCGACTTTCTTTGCTTCTTTCTGATATTAGGGATGGAGGTGTTTTATGTTAGGGGTCAGTTTTCAGACCTTCCTTATAAATTTCGTACCCAGGTGGAAAACACCATTATGCCCTGGTCTGATCCTGACCCTAGATCCTAGGGGTTACATGGGTTCAGCTACTACTGAACCCCCATGACCCTTACTAGCATATCTTTATATTACTGTTTATGTTATCTATCATGTACTTGCAGACCTAGCTCCTCCACTGCGCCCGTGGTTGGGTTGGGCGGTCTGTTTTACCCCCCGGGAGCTGCGATGCACAAATGGGGATTCATTTCCCCAGCTGTCCCCGTCTCTCTGTTTTTTCGGAGGGGCGGGGCCACCAGTGCATCGGCGTCATGCCCTTTCCACGCCCACCTGGGGATGCCTGCAACACAGCGGTCTCCCCTGTCCTGATGGGCGGGATGTGTCATCCTGAAGGGGGCTGGGGATCGCGAGTGCCTGCCTCCTTGCGGCGGATGCGTTGCGATCCCCTTTGCCCCACCTGAGGCATGACGTTAGGGGCGGAGAGCTCGGCGGATGTCCGGGTATAAGGCCGGGGGTGTCAGCATGGCAACTTCTCCCTTACTATCTCTCCTACACCAATTCTGGACGCTGCACGATTTTGGTAAGCACACTATTCATTTATTTTTACATAATTACTTGCACTCCACAGCGTACCTATCCTCACTTGCTGCATCTGATTGATACTTTTCATTACACTTTTTTTCTCTTCACACGGAAATACTTCCCTAGTTCATTACATCATCAATCCATTGTCTTTTCCTTCACTCTGTTTTCATTTCTCCTCACCTCTCTCACTTTCTCCTTCCCTTCCCCCTGGTCTTGTTTTTCTCTTCTTTCTTTTTTTCTTTCTTTTCTTATTTATTTAATCAATTTTTCCTCCTCTTTTTGCCTTTTTCTGTCTCTATCCACTTTAATTCCCTCTGTTCTTTCCTCCTCCCCCTTCCCTTCCTACTTCTCTCATTCACTTCTCTACCTTGCACCCTCCTTTTTTCCCTCTGCTCTGCGGGACACCTTATGCATATCATGCAAGCAGTACATATCTATATTTTCATGACAATACCAATGTCACTACTTTAGATCTTGTCTATTAACATATCTTGCATTTTATGCCACGATATATATCTTATACATCTATCTATATTTCCATGACAATACCAATGTCACCACTTTAGATCTTGTTTATCAACATATCCTCCATTTTATGCCACGATATACATCTTATACATCCCTACTCTTTAACCTTATATTATCATATATTTACATTTCTATACAGAGAGTTGCCCTGCAGTACATTTGGGAACTATCTGGGTTCACGCCCTCTTTTCTTCTTTTCACCCTGCCATGCTGCCCCCCACGCCTGGCCTCGGTCCTCTGGTTGGTTCCTCGGCCCCTTCAGCTCCCGGGGGAGACGCTCTCCGCCGACCCGTACTTGGGTTATGTGTCTGTAGCCTTGGTCTTACAAGTAAGTATGGGATGACCGGTTCTGGCTTCTTGCTGTATCCCTTCATAACCGATACTCTAATTACTTTATCTGTATTTACAGACAGCAGCTATGCACATCAGCCCCTGATGAAGCGAGGAAAGCTCGCGAAACGCGTCGGGTTAGAGATGTACTATGCATATCTGTATCACATGTATTACTATTTTATTATGGCTATGTTTTAGGATTACTATGCAATGTTGCTGTTTTATGAACCTTTTCACCCATGCTTATGTCCTATCATGGATTATGTTGTTGTATTCAATAAATACTTGTACCTTCATATTTGTCTACCCCTTGATCACCATTTACACCTCATTTAAAGTCCCGTGGGCGACTTTCTTTGCTTCTTTCTATGCCCTCCAGAGACCCAAATTGGTCCTCTGGGCTATGAGTCTTTGGACGCGTTTATAGCTTTACTTAACCATAATGATAGGGGTATTGTCTTGCGTTATGAGGCTCGTATCACCAGCATTCATTTTCTTGACCTAGAAATATCAGTTGTTGATCAACACCTCAAATTCAAGACTTATTTGAAGCCTACCAACTGGACTAGATTCATTACGGTTGATAGTTGCCATCACACACAATGGCTTAAATCGGGTCCACGTAGCCAGTTCCTGCGATTACACAGGAACTGTACAAGGATAACCTATTATTTTTCTCAGTATCAAGTTCTCAAAGACAGATTCTTAGAGAAGGGCTATAGACCCGCTGATCTGGATATTGAGATTAATAGGGTATTTCTGGTTGACAGAATTTTTTTTGTTGATGGAACGCACTAAACCTGTCTTGGATGACAAGTCTAGATGGTCTTTATTCACTACCTATTCTGTTCAATCCAGACAGATCAGGGACATTTTTAAGAAACATTGGAAAAATCTTCAGAGTGATAGATACTTGGGCTCAGTCCTTCCGGAACAGGCCGGTGTCATTTTTAGAGGGGCACGGTCAATACAGGGACAGATTGCACCCAATGTGATCGACCCCCCTTAAATGGTTTCTTCCATCCAGCAATGTAAGGGCTATTATCCTTGTCGGAAGTGTAATGTGTGTCTTCACAACACCGGTGGGAGAGGTAAAACAGACACATTCACTTCAACTTTCACAGAACGTTCCTACCCCATGAGGCATTTTACTATTTGCGCCACGAGATTCATTGTTTATCTGTTGACCTGTCCTTGTAAAAAGCAGTACGTGGGACGTACTATCAGGACGTTTTCCATATGTGTTAATGAACATCTGGCTAGTATTAAGAAAGGAAAAATTAACCAAAGCATCCTTCGTTATTATTTAAGATACCATAATAAATATCCCATGGGAACACATTTCCAGATCATTGATAAGTTTGTCCCCCACTGGAGGGAAGAGTCCCATCTTCGGGGAGTCTCCCGTCTTGAAATGTATTGGATACACAAGTTTAAGTCCTAATCGCCGTTCGGAATGAATGTCGAGCGGGACAAAAACTCTTTCATTAATCAAGCCTAAAATTCCTTATTCTTTTCTTTTTCTGTTTTACATTATATATGTTAGTTCATTATCAGTACTATATCTCCTTCACATAACCGCTCACACATATGTTTGTTTGCTCTTCACTGTTTTTCCATGTAGGAAATAATATTGTTCATTTCCAGTTATACGCAGATGAGCCATGTCACACATACCTTCTTTGTCTCCAGGTTTGGAGGCACATCTTTGCCACCCCTTTATTGGGCGCTGATGGCCCCAACCTTTGGGAAGATCAGACCAGCTAAAGTCTGGTGAAGTTTGTCGTTTCCCAGGGCTGGGTGTGGAGGTGTTTACCTGGATCTTGGGTTTCGGGGTTGCACCGCACGCATGGTTGTATCGTGGTTAATCCAAATTGGATGCCCATTCGGGTGCTGCCTTGCACACCTCTCCTTTACACAGGGGCATTGTGGTGGGCAGCATCCGGTTGTGTGACCAGTGTTCTTGCACTTTCTTTGTGGCCCTCTGGTGAGATGTTTATAGGAGAAGTGCTTTACTGTTGCATAATACATTATACATACATTATATACATTATATTGGATATTGTATATTACTCTATGCATCACTGTTATTTTTGTCTCATGATAGTGTTTTTTATCTAATACTTTTTCTACTTTTCTATCTTTTGGATTAATATTTGTATTTTGCTATAAAAAGTTTGCCCTTAAAGTCCTGTTTGTACCGGGGGTACTAGTCTTTATATACTTTGGCAGTTAGAGATTGGCTGCTGTTGGCCATGTGACTACTGTCAGCAGGTCTGTCAGGTGATTAATCTCACCTCACATGGCTTGTTTGGACATGTGATCCGACCGTCTTTGTGGTCAGGACCACTTCACTTCTGGTCACGTGGCCAGCGGCATGTGGTTACGATTATGTGACCAGATTTGCCTTACTTCGTTGATCCTTTTGGGCGTATTTCTTGGGAGTGTGGAGACTGGTCGCTGCCGGTCATGGGACCATTACCCCCAAGTTCGACATGGGTACTATTTCCTTTGCACTGTGACTTGAGAGTTTGGCGGCCATGATTGGTCCTTCCTCGTCACATGGCTGATTATACCCGATTTTCACAGGCTCTTTCACAAGAAGTTTGCCTCGTGTTAGCCACGCTATTTCCGGATTAACTTTCTATATGTGTCTGAGTCACTGTGGAGCCGGTACCCGACCCTGCGTGACCCGATTCTCCTTTCACTATTGGTTCCTGGACCGAGGCTTGGAGCCCATATGGTCAGGTTACGGGCCTTCCTCCAATCATCGGCCTTGGAACGGTGGAAGTCTAATTGGTTCTCAATTATCGGTCTTTCATCCATATGTAGTTTATAAATATGAGCATTGTGGGGGAGCTAGTGTATGCCCCAGTTGAAGTCCTTTGGGATGAAATGTGTCAGACTTGGCTCTCTGCTTCCCATATTGCCCCTATTCTCTTTTATTCTGTGATCACAATTTTTATCTCATTGATGTATGCTGGTTTTTAGAAATAAAAAACCTACCTTTTTGACCTACACTATATGGAGGAATTTTTTCTTTTCATAACCCTTTGGACATGAGTTCCTTTGTGGTCCAGCCCGGCCTTCCACACCTGAATTACAGCCCTGGTGCTTCCTACATCTGAGGTCCCGTTTGGTGGTTACCTGTACACTCCTTGTAGTCGTGTTTGGAGGTCCTGGGTTCCTTGGAGTTCTGTCGACTTGCTGATCTCGGCACCCTTGCCTTAATGACTCGTTGTGGCTGACATTCGAGTCCACTTGTTTCAGTAAGAGTAGATATACTTCCCCTTTTTTGGCTGAAGATGTACCATCTCTGATGCTCTCTATGCCGGACTGTGCCAGTGTATTCTATCCCTGATTAGCCACTATTTGGTGGTGGACTTACACGGATCCTTTTTAGGACCTTTACACCCATTGGACTTTTTCACTTTTTCACATTTCCATTTTGTTTTTCATTTATGAGTGATTTATGTATCCTTTATGTGCATATAGATATATGTGTTTATTCCTCAGCGCTACATCATTTCTTTCACATGTGTGGTACAAATAGGTGGCTGAGACATTGTTTTAATGCTCCCTGAGTAGTCAACCTATATTATTATAATAACAGCCTGACAGGACTGTGCACAGGCCTTGGTCATGATGCTTTGCATTATAGTCACTGCATTTTTAACTGCACCGCCTGTCAAACTTGACCATTGAGATTAATGGACCACACTGCAACCACAAACCAAAAGTTTTGCTAGCAGTTGCAGAGCCATCTCACAATGTGAAATTGCCTTTTGGCAATTAAAATACAAACAAGTGCCAGCAGTCGGCATTAGTGCCTCCTTAACATCTATCAGCTGCTACTATACTGCCCTCTAAAAGCGATCGACCACAGATCACTTATCAGAGGAGAGTAAGCTTACCACCTGTCTCACAGAACCCTTACTGTGTGGGACTGAAAGTGATTAGAAATCTGCTTTAAACTGCTTAAATCTCTTTATCAGAATTGACTCCTATTTTGTCCCTGCAGATAAAGCGTATGTAAACCTAATAATGAACTTCTCTTATTTGCTTACTTCTCTCTTTCTGGCCTACTAAACATACAAATGTTTTGTTATATCTGTTTAATAAGAGCAAAGAATATATGTTGATACTGCCAAAAATTATGGGTTGTCCACTGTGGCGTGCAGCGTCACAAAAAAAAACATAAGGGGGCACCAGGTACAGTAAGTGCAGCATCAATGGATTTATTATGATTAACCCCCTTCACGCCTAAGGGTAAAACATCCTAATGCCTAAGCACAATTTTGCAACTTTGACATGTGTTAATAAAACTGTACATATCATAACAACTGCTTTGTGCATCCAGGTGGATTATACCTTGTTTTTTTCAGAACAAATTGGGCTTTCATTTGGTGGTAAATGGTAATGAATATATCCTGATTTTATATTTCATCATCAAAGGAAAAATACTACTATAACTTTCCACCAAATAACAACCCAAAATAAATTCTCCTGTTCCTGACGATTGCAGTGATACCACATATGTGTATTTTAGTTGTTGTTTGGTACCTGTAATACAGCACAATAGTGCATTTTGCTATTTTTATCCTACCTAAAACACACTGCCATTGCCACTAGCTGCCACTCATACTAATTAAAAAAAAAACTATGTTCAATAAAATACTGACCCTGACCTTTACCCAAACACTAACCCTGGCAATGACCTAAATCCATGGGCGGACTGACCATTCGGGCACTCGGGCACTGCCCGAGGGCCCCATGCCACTAAGGGGCCCCATCAGGGGTGTTAGCCTAATCTATTGCCTGGGGGGCCCATAATCTCCTATTGCCTGGGGGCCCCATAATCTCCTATTGCTTGGGGCCCCATAATCTCCTATTGCTCTGGGGCCCCATAATCTTCTCCTATTGCCCGGGGACCCCATAATCTTCTCCTATTGCCCAGGGGCCCTATAATCTCCTATTGCCCCATGAGTTGTCAGTCCGCTCCTGCCTAGATCAAACATTGATCTAGGTTTTTTTTTTTTTAATTTTTTTTTTATTATCATTTTTTTTTTTTACACACACTTTTGTTTCTATCTGTAAGGAAAGACAGAGATAAGATGTATCTCTCTCCTTCATTCACAAAAAGAAAAACATGAGGGGAGGCGTCACAGTGACTTATCACTGTGGTAACCAATCAAAGGATATCAGAGTGATCAGGTGACCTGGAATGGGTAGTTCCAGGTCCTGACCGTTAGTTAGGTGGCCCGTGGTTCTTTGTGAGACCCTGGTGTCTGTGCTGAGAGCGTGATGTGCGAGGTGCTTCCAGCACAAAGGGATATACATTAACATGTGGCCCCACAGAAAAAAGGGGTTAAAAGCCAAATGCAAAGTCACAAAAATATAAAATGAAAGAGCCTATCTGCAGCCATACCACATTGGATGGAAGCCATCCTCTGAAGTGTCGCTTGTTACAGCAATCAATGGGGGTTATTTACGAAAGGCAAATCCACTTTGTACAGCAAGTGCACTTGAAAGTGCACTGAAAGTGCACTTGGAAGTGCAGTCGCTCTAAATCTAAGGGATAGATCTGAAATAAGTGGAAGCTCTGCTGATTTTATCATCCAATCATGTGCAAGCTAAAATTATGTTTTTTATTTTCCTTGCATGTCCCCCTTGGATCTACAGCGACTTTACTTCCAAGTGCACTTGCAGTGCAAAGTGGATTTTCCTTTAGTAAATAAACCCCAATGTGTTGTCAGTGAGGAAACCAAGCTCAATGTTCCAGGATGTGAGGAGAGCCATTGTGGGACATAAGGCAGGATGTGACATCACACCTGGGGTGGGCTGGTTGCTATGATAAAGCGTTTTGGAACACCTATTGGCTCCTTTCTCATGCCTCACACCCTGACGTCACACCTCAGGTGTGATGTCACATCCTGTCTTGCATCCCACCTTGCATCCCACAGTTGATCTCCTCACTTTCTGGAACATTGGACTTGGTTTCCTCACTGACAACATGCTGTTTACTGGCACAAGCAGCTCTTTCAGTAGGTTGCTTCTATCTAATGTGGCATGGCTGCAGATAAGCAGTTTGAATTTGGCTTTTTAATAAATATTAAACCCATTGATGCTGCACTTAGCTGGCACCCCTTTGTGTTCCTTTTTTGTAATTTCAGAGATTGGTTCCTGTCTCAGGTGGAGCTTACTAGTTAAGTACAACACTCTTCCTATAGAATTTTTATGAACTCCTTACGAAGTACCTATGCCACACAAGCATATCTTCACATTTATCTAAGGGGGTAGAAGCTAACTCATGTGGATGGTGCATTAGCATTTGTTTGCCTCTGCAGTGTTATCCAAACAGTATTACAACAAACAAAGAGAAAATTCCACTAAAGGTGGACTTTAAAGGCACATGTAGAGAAGCGTAAGGAGAGTATATAATATATAAACAGTAGTTTATTCATTTCAAAACATAATAAAAACGTCAATCAACAATATAACAAACATTGTAAGGAATGCAACTCATGCACTTATATACAGATAAGATGTTGGTACCAATGTACTTGCTCCAAACAGTATTACCATCATGGTTAAATAAACAAGATCTGGACAGCTGCACCCCTCAGTTAAAAAGCAGACTTTAGTATAAATCTTCTAAAAACAGTTCAACAAACACAAGGATAATGCACAGACAGGGTTGACACGTTTCATGCTTATCATTCTGCCTAGCTCACTTCTGTGCACTACAGACCACCTTCCCCATGGTATGGAGTTGAGAGGTGTTCTGTAATCAAAATGAGCAGCTTAGGATGATAACACTGATCTTTCATATATACGATATGGAGAGTGAGCATTGTCACTTTAGGACAGGAAACATGTTACTGGTAGGATCACCAGATGAAAACAAAGAAAACAAATGTCTCCAAAAAGAATACTAATACATCTAAGGACTGGTAGGCTGAAATATGTTACATGTTTGTTCTCGGGCTTAGGTATACTTTTACTTCTCAGCATGAAAATGGCCCTTATACATTTTGTTCTAATGTTGTTTGCTTTCTTTGTTTAACAGCAGAGTGCAGTTTAGAACATGTGAGGACTCTAAGGAGAGGAAGCCCCGAAGAGCCCTGGCATAAAACTGTCAACATGCATGAACTTGCTCTATAAAAACAAAATATCTTGCAAGCAACAAACAATGTGCATGATAGATTTGCCTGGGAGGCAGCAGCATTTTTTCCGAGAGATACTGGGCAAAAGACCTTTCCATCGGAGTCTGCCTGCTGCTGAGTCCTGGCCAAGGCCCCGTGTCTTTAATAAGACTCTGTTCTGATTCATTGTGACAGCAGTGGCTCCTGTGGAGAAACAGTAGCTTGGTCTTATAGAACTAATTATGACCCAGGGAAACAAGGGAAAAATACTTTTTTAGCCAGGTGTTACCCAGCAGGACTCTCCAAGAGTCACACCATTTAATTAGGAGCCCCGCTGTTTGATAATTAGAAGTAACGTGAGCACAGCCATGTACCAGCAAGTGACGTATGGTGAGAGCAGCCCTGATATACTTGTCTGGGTAAGTAGAAATTAAAAGGCAAATCAGCCATACAGAGCACATGTCCTGGTCAGGGATGGATTGGGGCAGGGCACAAGCAGCTTGATAGCTGGGACAAAGTAGGCAGAGAGGTCCCATCTCAAAATACAAAATACAACTCATTAAGGGAAAATCACGGACCTCTGAGGATCACTAATTTATGAGAAACAGATAACGCTTTGTTAATTACTTTGTGTCTGTCATCGTTCAGTGGATGAAAAATAAGTTGTCGCCTCGTCTTTGGCTCGGAAGATTAGTCAAAGTACAAAGAAGAGACAGATGGTTATGATTTAACCTAAGATTCTTAGATATTGTGACAACAGCGCATCTTATACTGATTATTGATTTTTTCTTATTGCATCTGTGCATTCAATTTCTTAGTTTGTTTCAAGCTGCCTTGTGATGTGTTATAGAATGATTCATTCTTGCTGTTTGAAATATAATGGTAATTATTCAATATAATTAAGAAGTTGATGACATATTTTTTTTCCCAAATTTATGGATGTTAACCCTTTTTTTAACAAAACTGCATGAATCTATCTCTTCAGAGTCACCACTGAGCAAATTAAAGGGAATTTCCATATCAACTTACATAGTTATATACATAAGGGTTGATTTACTAAAACTGGAGAGTGCAAAATCTGGTGCAGCTCAGAAACCAATCAGCTTCTAGGTTTTTTGTCAAAGCTTGATTGAAGAAGTTGAAGTTAGAAGCTGATTGGCTACCGTGTACAGCTGCACCACATTTTGCATTCTCCAGTTTTAGTAAACCAACCCCATAGTTACATAGTTGGTTCAGGTTGAATAAAGACACCAGTCCATCCAGTTCAACTTGTGTGCCTGTGTGTTTATGCCACTACTATTTTTCATATCCCTTTACATTGAGTTAGAAACATCTAAAAACGTTTTGACTGTATACAATCCCTGTACCTCCTTACCACCCAGTAAAGAATCGCTTACGCATTTTAGGATTGAACCCCTTTTTATCCAACTTCATTGTGTTGCAACATGTCTTCCCTAGTGACCTTAGGTTAAATAGTTTCCTCCTAATGTTAGAATCACCATTCAAAGATTTGTATATTGTAATCATATCCCCTCTTAAACATCTCTTCTTCAGGGAGAATGTGTTTTTATTGTATGTAGTTGTTTCTAATAATGGAGGTCCTCCAGTACTTATTAGCTTTGTTACCCATATCTGGACTTTCTCCAGCTCCAGTACATCCTTCCTAATGATTGATGATCAGAACTGGACAGAATATTCAAGATGTGGCCGAACCAGAATTTTGTAAAATAGTAGAATTATAGTTTGTCTCTTAAGTAACTTGAAATATTGAATCTGGTGGTTAAATTAATGTCTTTTTTATAATAAAATATTTAATCCTAAATATCAGTTAATACCACAATAGGTGAACCGACACAGAGGTTAAATGGAGGGCGCTTCAAAGTGTAAACCTTACGGTCTACATAAAACGGTGACAATCTCTTAATTAATATCAGATTATCAAGGTGAAGAAAATAAATAAATCAGTGCTAATTAATGTGCAACAGTGGTGAGAGCCTCTACTCCTATATCACTAACCTAGTGTATATAACGTGCACATGAAAAAAAAAAACACTAATACTAATGATATCCATTAATAAAGTGATAAATGCGACAGCAATAAATAAGAGCACCTAAAAGTGTTTCAATTCGTGCTGTAAATAGGACATGAAATTCCAATAAATCAAAACAATATCCAAACAGGTTGCAAGTGACAGAAAATGGTGACGTTAAAGGTGAAAATCAAATGTCCCACACAGATGATTCCTAGGTGATCATATGCCAAATGCTGGATATCTACGTGCTTCTTTCACCACACCACCGTGCTAGTGAGACACTCTCCAGACCTGCACTCACCGAAAAAACATGCCAGCACTCTCATGCAAGGCAAAATACGCTCTCTTTACCACACTCCAGGGTAAATGGTGTATACGAGGTCCAATGATGGTATTCAATAGGTCCACATAAAAGAAAATAAGTGCTCCAATAGTGTAATTCAGCAAACAATAATTTTAATAAAAATCACTGCAATCCTCACACATCGCACTCACATTAGTGTAATAAAAAACAGGCATCATTATTACACTAATGTGAGTGCGATGTGTGAGGATTGCAGTGATTTTTAATAAAATTATTGTTTGCTGAATTACACTATTGGAGCACTTATTTTCTTTTATGTGGACCTATTGAATACCATCATTGGACCTCGTATACACCATTTACCCTGGAGTGTGGTAAAGAGAGCGTATTTTGCCTTGCATGAGAGTGCTGGCATGTTTTTTCGGTGAGTGCAGGTCTGGAGAGTGTCTCACTAGCACGGTGGTGTGGTGAAAGAAGCACGTAGATATCCAGCATTTGGCATATGATCACCTAGGAATCATCTGTGTGGGACATTTGATTTTCACCTTTAACGTCACCATTTTCTGTCACTTGCAACCTGTTTGGATATTGTTTTGATTTATTGGAATTTCATGTCCTATTTACAGCACGAATTGAAACACTTTTAGGTGCTCTTATTTATTGCTGTCGCATTTATCACTTTATTAATGGATATCATTAGTATTAGTGTTTTTTTTTCATGTGCACGTTATATACACTAGGTTAGTGATATAGGAGTAGAGGCTCTCACCACTGTTGCACATTAATTAGCACTGATTTATTTATTTTCTTCACCTTGATAATCTGATATTAATTAAGAGATTGTCACCGTTTTATGTAGACCGTAAGGTTTACACTTTGAAGCGCCCTCCATTTAACCTCTGTGTCGGTTCACCTATTGTGGTATTAACTGATATTTAGGATTAAATATTTTATTATAATTTATTGTGTATTTAAGGGGGCAGCTCAATTATTCTTTTGTTCACTTATTTATTTATTATTGAAACACTGTCACTGGTGTTGAGGGAATTTCTGATTATTTTTTTAAGTCTATATCATTTAGATACTTTTTGAGGATAATCAGAGAGCTATTGGCGCGGTGGAGGTATTTCTCGTGTAGAGGGCGTAAACATAGAGGATACTTGGTTTTCATAATGTCTTTTTTAACCTTTATTTTTGCACAACCTATCTGATGCAAGTGCCTTTCACTTTTTGTAGCACTCCTGCTCTCTGGATAGTTCAGGATGACATGGTGTGGCATGCTAGCATTAAACATCTCAGAGTGGAATCCTTGGATTATTGTAGGGTTAAAAGAAAGTTGGATGCCTGTCACTTTAGTCCCTTCTTGAATGTATTCATTCATTCAACTCTGAAGAGAGGGTTGAGGGCATAGGATAGCCAAAAATATCTCTAGTCTTCTAGTTGCAATCAATAAAGTTGTTGGCTCTTTAACCAAACAATGAAGAAGATTGAAATGACTCTTAAAAGAGAAGTATGGGAATGTTTTTTTTTTTTTGGAATCATACTTACCTATGCGGATGCAGTATCTGTCCCCTGCTGGCTTTAAGACTGAGAAATGAGCAATCAAACACCGCAGGTCACACAGTTCTCAGTACTCCCTGAGCAGAGAGCAGGTGACTGTCAGTCACTGGCTCTCTGGCCCCCCGTGCTCACTGGAGTGCTGGGCTTCAGCCCACTGTCGGCTAAAAACGGGTCACAGGAGTGCAGAATGGATCCACAGGAGAAGTACAGCCAAATGAGCTTCTCCTTTAACTGCTTTAATACAGGGCACTTTTATCCCCTTCCTGCTAGCTTTTAGCGCTGTCGCACTTTGAATGACAATTACGTGTTTTTTTCACACAAATAGAGCTTTCTTTTGGTGGTATTTAAATGACCGCTGGGTTTTTTTGTTTTTGCTAAAAAGATTAAAAAAGCCCGAAAATTTTGAAAAAAAAAAAGTTTTTGTTATTTACAAAATTGTCTGACAGAAACAAAGTAATTTTTTTCCTCACTGATGCGCTCTACTGAGGCTGCACTGATGGACACAGCCATGCCAAGTTGACCAAGATTTTCCATAGACGCCAATGTTAAACGTTGCTGGAGCCATGCAATGTTAAGCTGGCCAAGAATTTCTATAGATGCCATGCCAAGCTTACCAAGATCTTCTAGGAGCCAATGTTAAACCGGAAATGATGTAGGGCGCAGCAGCCCCCTAGAGGAGGAAGTGAAATTAGCTATATGCATAAATCAGGTAAGTGAACAGAAAAAATAAATAAATAAATTGCCAATTCTTTTTAACCACTTCAGCCCCGGAAGGATTTACCCCCTTCCTGACCAGAGCACTTTTTACAATTTGGCACTGCGTCGCTTTAACTGCTAATTGCGCGGTCATGCAGTGCTGTACCCAAACAAAATTTGCGTCCTTTTGTTCCCACAAATAGAGCTTTCTTTTGATACTATTTGATCACCTCTGCAGTTTTTATTTTTTGCGCTATAAATGGAAAAAGACCTAAAATTTTGAAAAAAAAAACAATATTTTCTACTTTTTGTTATAAAAAAAATACAATAAACTCAATTTTAGTCATGCATTTAGTCCAAAATGTATTCAGCCATATGTCTTTGGAAAAAAAAATGTCATTAAGTGTATATTTATTGGTTTGCGCAAAAGTTATAGCGTCTACAAACTAGGGTACATTTTCTGGAATTTAGACAGCTTTTAGTTTATGACTGCCTATCTCATTTCTTGAGGTGCTAAAATGGGAGGGCAGTACAACCCCCATCAAATGACCCCATTTTGGAAAGTAGACACCCCAAGGAAATTGCTGAGAGGCATGTTGAGCCCATTGAATATTAATTTTTTTTGTCCCAAGTGATTGAATAATGACAACAAAAAAACATTTACAAAAAGTTGTTACTAAATGATATATTGCTCACACAGGCCATGGGCATATGTGGAATTGCACCTCAAAATACATTTAGCTGCTTCTCCTGAGTATGGGGATACCACATGTGTGGGACTTTTTGGGAGCCTAGCCGCGTACGGGGCCCCAAAAACCAAGCACCGCCTTCAGGATTTCTAAGGGCGTAAATTTTTTATTTCACTCCTCACTACCTATCACAGTTTTGAAGGCCATAAAATGCCAGGAAAGTTCAAGCCCCCCCCAAATGACCCCATTTTGGAAAGTAAACACCCCAAGCTATTTGCTGAGAGGCATGTTGAGTCCATGGAATATTTTATATTTTGCCACAAGTTCCAGGAAAATGACAAACTTTTTTTTTTTCTTTGCACAAAGTTGTCACTAAATGATATATTGCTCGAACATGCCATGGGCATATGTGGAATTACACCCCAAAATACATTCTGCTGCTTCTCCTGAGTATGGGGATACCACATGTGTGGGACTTTTTGGGAGTCTAGCTGCGTACGGGGCCCCGAAAACCAAGCACCGCCTTCAGGATTTCTAAGGGCGTAAATTTTTGATTTCACTCCTCACTACCTATCACAGTTTCCAAGGCCATAAAATGCCAAGATGGAAATCTAAGTCATGAAATGCTTGTAGCTTCCGGTTTCTTAGGCCATAGAGATGATTGGAGCCATTCTGGTCTCTGATCTGATTCTTGTAATCTATGGTCAGCTGGCGGAATCACTGGCTGCATTCTCAGGTTTCCTGTTGGGACAGGAGAGCCAGAGAAAAACATGGAAGGCGGTGGGAGGGGGGGACATTCCCTCCCACTGCTTGTAAAAGCAGTCTAGAGGCTAATTAGCTACTAGGATTGCTTTTACATGAAAGCCGATCGCTGGCTGAAAAGAATGATACCAAGATGATACCTAAACCTGTAGGCATCATTCTGGTATAACCACTCAAAGTCCAGCAACATACCAGTACGTTGCTGGTCCTTGTTGGGCATATATTGTAATCTTTTTTTTTCATGCAGCCTGTGGGCTGAACGAAAAAAAGAGATTTATTGGTGGGTATGCCCACCATTAGAATACCTCCCTTCATCCACCCACTTCTAATGATGGGCATACATGCACCATTTATACATGCCGAAGCATGGGGGCAAGTTAGGAGCAAATTCCTCCTCTGCCCCTGCTGCCCCCATGCTTCGGCATATATAACCTCCGCTGGAGTCACGGCTTTATATATCGTGGGAGCAAACGCTGTTGCTGTCAAGATAAATAAATCAGCGCTGCAGCTGAATGGAGTACCTGAAAACAAAAAAATGGTTAACAATAAAACACAGTAAACAGTAAAGTATAAAAAAATGCATACCTGAAAAGCAAACATGATAAAACATAATAACAATAAAACATTGCAGAATACAGTAAAAAAGAGCAGAACAATAGAGAGAGAATAGAGAGAGAGAGAACAATAAAACGACAACTATTTTTTTTTTTATATATTTTTTGTGGTTTTTTTTTTTTTTACACTTTTTTTTGTAACTGTAACTTTTATAACTGTAATCCGTTCCAGGTTCGGGTCTCTCAAAATTGCGATGGCATCTTGGGAGACCCTGTGAAAGTGTGCCTAGTCTGTGCAATGCTGTACCCTACGCTAATACTCATGCGTGGGTGTTATCGCTACTGGCACTAACCTGACGCTGCCTGGGGCTGGTGCTTGCCAGTTCACGAAACGCTACCAAAAAAACTGTTAGCGATCGCAGGGATCAGGCCTGACTCTGCGAACACTGCAGTTATGCGTTTAGTGTTTTGTAAGTGACAGTGATCGATCGATACTGCACTTGGGTGGGCTGGGCTGGGCCGGGCGGAGGGGCAAAACACAGGTGCTAGCAGGTATCTGGGCTGATCCCGCTAACACTGCGTTTTTGGGAACCCTAAACTGCTGGGGACGCTAGTATAGATCTGATCGGATCAGATATTGATCCGTTCAGATACTATACCACTAAGGGAGGTGTATGCTCTGTGCGTGGGTGTTAGCGGTACTGGCGCTAACCTGATGCTGCCTGGGGCGACGCAGACCCTATCTGACCCTAAAACCTAAGTTATATCACCGCCGGGCGATCAGGGGGCTAATCCTTTATTAGGTAATAAACGGCGGGTGCCCTGACACTATAAAAAATAAACTAACTAACCAGCGTCACCCGTAACAGTTTTACGGTGATCACTGGTGAAAGGGTTAACTAGGGGACAATCAAGGGGTTAAAACCTTTATTAGGTAGTATATGGGGGTCCCTGACGCTATAAAACACTGACGGCGAACCTATATATTTACCTCCCTAACTAGCGTCACCAGTGACACTAATACAGCGATCAGAAAAACGATCGCTTAGTGACACTGGCGACTGGGGGTGATCAAGGGGTTAAAATTTATTAGGGGGGGTTAGGGGGGTACCCTAGACCTAAAGGGGGCTAACACTAACTGCCCTACCACACTAATTGTCACAAACTGACACCAATGCAGTAATCAGAAAAAAAAAAAACTTTCCTGGTGTCACTGTGATGGGGGGGGTGATTGGGGGGTGATCGGGGGGTGATGGGGGTGAAATGTGTGCCTGGTGTGTTTTACTGTGTGTGTAGTGTTGTGCACTTACATCGATGTCTTCTCTCCTCGGCGCCGGAACAGAAAATACTGAGCCGAGGAGCGATGACATCACTTCCTCTGCCGCTGTTTACTATACAGCAGCAGAGGAAGAATCTCATTCGTGGGGAGCAATCGCGAGGGGGTGGCCACGAATGAGTGGCCTCCCCCTCAGCCTGAATCGCTCCCCTAACGAAGCCGACTGCTTCGGGCACCAGGTACGTGATTTTGCCTGCCCGTGCCATTCTGCCGCAGTATATCTGCGTTAGGCGGTCGGCAACTGGTTACGGATGCACATTAGTGCTGCATGGTGAGGAGTGAAAAATGTGGGTGGAACTCCGCTTTAAATGTTTACTTGAAAAAATTGACTATAAGCTATGTAAATATTTTCCCATTCAAGGATAAAAATAGGCATTTATTTTAAATAATATACCAGATGCTTCTAATCTGCACAAATGAAGTATGCTTCTGAGACAGAATGCTGAATTTTCCCTTCAACAACAAACAAATATTTTACCTATTCCATAAAGACTGTCATTTTTATAATAGGCGCTAATTGCATATCAGACAGAAGCGGGGTCACTTAGCATACAAAAGTGCAAACTTTCCAAGCTACTTTCTGAAGTGTCTGATTTGATTATCAAGCTTAATCATATTTACAGAAAATAGTATTTATAATCCTTACGAAATTAAATTTTTTTTCTTGCATCAATGATTTGAAATAAAACAAATTAAGAGCATATTTCTGTGGTCTTTTAAATCCACACTGCAAATGTGAAATGGAAAGAAGAGACTGGCTGTAAGCAGAGACTCCAGAAAATGTTAGCCTTAGGCAGGCCATAGACGGTGCAAATTATTTTCCTGGAGCCACGAGTTGAAGACAACCCACTGGGAGAAGACAGTGATTATTGCTAGCTGCTATAGCAGAATCCGACAGGCTGGTTGTATCCAAGTTGATGAATCGATTATATTCACCCTGCTGAACTGGTTGAGATTCAAACCTTCTACGGCCGGCCTTAGACTTCAGAAGGCTCTTGCTTAAGCCTAGTACACACTAGTATTTTTTTTTTGTTGTTCAACTTGGCAGCGCCGATCGGGAGGAGATCGGTAGACCTTTTTCAGTCATGCCCCACCAACAGAAGTTGGCTTGACCGACTGTAGTACACATGGCTGAATGTCGGATGGTTTTTATTGAACCAGCTGATGCCAGCAGACATTCCGCCTGTGTGTACTAGGCTTTGGAAAAAGGTTGAAGTCATCCTTATAATAGTTGTTGCCTTTTGTAAACCCTGTAGCAACGTGGCTTTTTTTTTTTTTTTTTGGAAGAACAATGGAAGTCATACTGGGGAGATGATAAGGAGAGATGACAATAATGAAAAATGGTATATCTGGAACAGATGGAGGAAATGGTCACTAGCATAAAGAGGGAGTTGAAGCAAAGTACATGGGAGAAGGTATGTGTAGCTGCCTTGTTAAGCCCCATACACACGATAGGACTTTGTACAAACTTTCCCTTGGATTTTTGTACAAAGGTTGTTGCCCAAAAGTTTGTCTTGCATACAGACGACAGGACTTTTCCAGCCAACTTTCACCATATGACATGGTTTTTCAGCTCTTTACCACCACCCTTTGGTCAACTTGTGTATTGTTGTCTGATATTGTGTCAATCTCGCCACTTTTATTGGCAAGATTGACACCTTGCAAGCCGTGTTGACACTGGTGCGGGGATCTGACTTGAATCCCCGCCTATGCCAAGCACTGTGTTTGGTATGAATCTTGAAGAAGAACTTCATGCCAAATTTTAAATAAAAAACCGGCATGGGTTTCCCTCTAGGGGCATACCAGGCCCTTAGGTCTGGTATGGATATTAGGAGGAACCCCCTACGCCGAAAAAACGGCGTGGGGGTCCCCCCAAAATCCATACCAAACCCTTATCCAAGCACGCAGCCCGGCCGGTCAGGAAAGGGGGTGGGAATGAACGAGCGCCCCCCCCACCTCCTGAGCCGTACCAGGCCGCATGCCCTCAACATGGGGGCGGGTGCTTTGGGGGAAGGGGGCGCCCTGCGCCCCCCCACCCCAAAGCACCTTGTCCCCATGTTGATGAGGACAAGGGCCTCTTCCCGACAACCCTGGCCGTTGATTGTTGGGGTCTGCGGGCGGGGGGCTTATCGGAATCCGGTAGCCCCCTTTAATAAGGGGGCCCCCAGATCCCAGCCCCCCACCCTATGTGAATGAATATGGGGTACATCGTACCCCTACCCATTCACCTAGGGAAAAAAGTGTCAATAAAACACAGTACACAGGTTTTTAAAGTAATTTATTAGGCAGCTCCGGGATCTTCTTCCGACTTCAGGGGTCCTCTTCCGACTTCGGGGGTCTTCTTCCGACTTCGGGGGTCCTCTTCATCATATGACCACGCCCTCTTATGACCTCACAGTCCCAGCATGCTCCGGGACTGTGATGTCATAGGGGGGCAGGGTCACCGCCTTTTTAAGTCCGTTGTGGAGCGCACAGAGACCATTCTGGCTGGAGAGAGCATTGTGTCAACATCTCTGGAAGAGAAGAGGGAAGAAGACGATCCAGAGGTCCGGACCACCGCTGGCAAAAGAGCGCCAGAAGATAGCGGTGGAGCCGGCAGAAGATGCTGACACCGGGAGAAGACGCCGGAGAGACCCCCGAAGTCGGAAGAGGACCCCCGAAGTGAGAAGAGGACCCCCAAAGTCGGAAGAAGACCCCCGAAGTCGGAAGAGGACCCCCGAAGTCGGAAGAGGACCCCCGAAGTCGGAAGAAGACCCCGGAGCTGCCTAATAAATTACTTTAAAAACCTGTGTTTTATTGACACTTTTTTCCCTAGGTGAATGGGTAGGGGTACGATGTACCCCATACTTATTCACATAGGGTGGGGGGCCGGGATCTGGGGGCCCCCTTATTAAAGGGGGCTCCCAGATTCCAATAAGCCCCCCGCCCGCAGACCCCAACAACCAACGGCCAGGGTTGTCGGGAAGAGGCCCTTGTCCTCATCAACATGGGGACAAGGTGCTTTGTAGTGGGGGGCCCGCAGGGTGCCCCCTCCCCCAAAGCACCCACCCCCATGTTGAGGGCATGCGGCCTGGTACAGCTCAGGAGGGGGGGGGGGCGCTCGCTCGTCCCCACTTCCTTTCCTGACCGACCAGGCTGCGTGCTCGGATAAGGGTCTGGTATGGATTTGGGGGGGACCCCCACGCCATTTTTTCAGCGTAGGGGTTCCCATTAAAATCCATACCAGACCGAAGTGCTTGGTATTCCCCAGAGGGGAATTCCCTCTCGCGCTCGCCGCAGTAGGAAAATGTGTTTTCCTATTGCAGCTAGCACGAGATGTACAGTACCCTGCCGCCGAGAACCAGCGCGATCCGATCGCGCTGGAAACATTTTCGCGGCTGCGTACTGTAGTTTGTACAAAAGTCCGATGGCTTTGTGTACACACGATCGGACTTTGCTCCATCTGACTTTTATTGCCGGAAAGTTTGTCTGTTCGCACAGCCAACAAAAGTCCGATGGAAACTGAAAAAGTTTGTCCGATGGAGCGTACACACGGTCGGATGTTGCTCCAAAACAGCTCATTTGCATGTTTGTTGTCAAAAAGTCTGATCGTGTGTACGGCCCTTTAGATTTTAATGAAGACAGATTTTGGCCAAAACTCATGGCACACTTGTGGGAGGTCATGGAGCACCAGTAAAGAGCTCCTATGTCTACTGAGAAACTGGCTGTGATAAGAAGGGGTGTATCCCTCTACAGAAATGCCCATGGAACAGTGCAGATCAAGGTTCATGCTCTACCACTAGCAATTACCACCATAATTGTTCTCCTGATATTGTTATATGTGAACTGCATTAGATTTTTGTATATTTGTACCAATAAAATTGTTTTTTTATTACTCCGTTGCCTTTAAAGTCCCACCATTTTTTGAGGGGTTATCCTTTTGTTCTCCTGATACACCCGTAATGGTAATGTTGAGGGGTCCTTTTACACCCTGTAACTGCAATTTGTTGAACAGTTGTGCTGGATTTATTCATAATGTGAAAAAAGTAAATTCATGTTCTTTTTTGAAGGCTTATATCTCCTAAAAATGAAATTATACTTCCACACTGGGGATTAAAGTAAAACAAAAGCAGTTATATACATAGGGGGGTATTTACGAAAGGAAAATCCACTTTGCACTACAAGTGCACTCACTGTAAATCCGAGGGGGACATGCAAGGAAAGTATAAAATAGCATTTTAGCTTGCACATCAATAGAGCTTCCCCTCATTTTAGATCTACCCCTCAGATTTACAGTGACTGCACTTCCAAGTGCACTTGTAGTGCAAGGTGGATTTGCCTTTCGTAAATAATCCCCATAGTGTTCTGCAGCATTACGTAGAACACCTTTCAATGGATAACATAGTCTCCACACTACTCTGAATGCATATGTAGTGTGGAGTACACTCTGGTGTCCAGTGGACAGTGTTATCCTCTCTTCATTAAAAAAAGAGTGACATCACAAAGGATGTAGTTACCCTGAGAGTCTCCAAAATAAAAGACATGGAGGAATTAATCCATATCTCTCAAGAAAGAATGCACAAATTCCCAATCATCTGGGCATGTTAGATCCATTTCAACTACCGACCAATACCGTCAGTATGTTCTATAGGGTTGACTTGCGAAAACCGTGAGGGTCAGGGGGGGGGGGGTTTGGTTTCTCTGGTGATTTTTTCACCCACTACTAAATTATGTGTGATTTGTACTTAAAGAGGAACTGCAGTCCGCTCACATAATTTGTAATAAAAACTTTTTTGCCATTCTGAAGCTTCCTTCCAACCACTTTGCATATTATTTTATATATACTGTGATTCTGTACTTGCTAAACATGCTGCAAAAATCTCCCTCCTCTGAGTCTGCATCCATTTTAACTGTGGGCAGCTGAAGCTGCTGCCTGTTCACTTCCTGGATTTACACAGACGCACGGAAGCACACCTCCAACTCTGCAGCTCTCAATGGCCCTCTTATGAATCATCCTCCTTTTCCCCTTCTGGCAAACTCTCATGAGAGTGAGTGAGAGAGAGAGCTGTGCACGAAATCATAAGCCTAAGCTTTTTACCAGCAAAGAAACAGGAAGTGGGCTGTATAAGGTATTTACTGGCAGAAAAAAAATGTTTTTCCATTCAAAGTTGAAACAACAAGGGCAGAAGATTTAATAGATGGAAAGATGAAAAAATGACTGAAGTTCCTTTTTAAATAACTTATGCAGTACAGATTTTGTGCTTTTTTTCCCTAGAGTTCCCCTATATGTAAAAATATTACAGAAATAAAGCAGCATTTACTGTGGATGGCACGCTGGGTCTTACAGTACACCAACACCTGTCAAAACAGTTTACAGCAGCCTGCTTTAAACATATTGGCTAAGCCCCCCTACTGCTACCAAAAGCCTTCATTTCTATTGCTGTCATACTTACACAATAGGGGACACAAACATACAGGTTACAAATTAAGCAAAACAGCAGTTAATTATATTGAGTTAATTTAAGATAAATGGCATACTGCTGTTTTCTTTCATTTGCAATCTTTTGCACACTTGAGCACATCTTTGCAGTACAGCAATCAAAGTTAATCTCCAACTTAATGAATATTCTAGTTGTGAACAAAATGCTCTTGATAACAAAGGTTATGTACAATCTGCATTTCATATTGTGCGGCAAAATTCTAATCAGAATCCAGCAACTTATTAAACCCAGCTGAGATCCAGGGAACATTATTTTAAAGAAAGCATGTACTGAGACATTGTGGAGTCTTCTGTGGCTGACTTTTTTCTCTTATTGTCTATCTGTCATGCTAATCCAGGAGGTTCATAACCTTCTGATTTACTGACCCAGAAGTATCTAGATCAGGAGTTCTCACTTCACTCTGATTTTCCTGATCTGCATGTTTGCAGTATTCAAGCTATTGGAATAAAATGACAACCATAAGTGTACTTTACATGAAAACGAAAGGTCCTCTTTACCAACAGCCGCCAGACCCCCTAAAAGATTAAAAGCTGGAGCGGTGCGCTGGCAGGACATCAAAAAATGTCCTGCAAGCAGCTTCTTTGAGTCGCTTTAGGCGCTCCTGCTCATTGAAATCAAGGCTTTTAACCTTTTTTCAGTTGCTAGCTGGGGTTAAAGCCAGCGGACGAAAAGTGGCGCTAAATCGACAATAAAGCGCCGCTAAAAATAGCCGCGCTTTACCGATGACGCCTGGGCGCTTGCAGTATGGAAGGGCTCTTAACGATTTTACACTTTTTTTTTAAAAGCAATATCACACTAACAATACATGTTTTTTCTTTTTTTTTCATGCCTAGTGCAATGCATGCCAAAGGTGTGGAGGAGGGAGAGAGGTCGAGTTCTGAGATTATCGGGTTTTCTCAGCTGCTTTATCTAAAGGCTGGTAACAACTCATTGCTGCCTGTGGTCGGAACGCTGGGAGGTTTATATACAAGAATACTTGACTTTTCCAGTGAGCAAGACAGCTCATAGGCATTTTATGCTGACAAATAGATGCATGACTATTTGAATACTGTGAAAAAATAAAGCTTATATAAAAAAAAAACAATAAATAAAGAAATAACAGGAAATAAGTATTAAACTTTCTTAACCACTTGCTACCGACCCTTTAGCAGTTGTACTGCTACAGGGTGGCAGCTGTAAGCAGGATCATGTATATATACGTAATCCTGCACACCTGCCTGCAGGGGGCACACGTGTACTGCTTCTCATGTGATTATTCACAACAGAAGCCAGTCTGTGGGTGCCGGGCACTCGATGTCCGCCGACACCCTATGTAAACAGGCAGAGTTCCATTCTGATGGGGGAGGGATAGATTGTGTTCCTGAAAAGCAGGGACTCAAATCCATCTCTTCGCCTATTAAAAGCAGCATGCATAATGAACACAAACATTAGCTAGGCACACATTTAACCTTTTGATCACCCTAGAAGTTTAACCACTTCACGGCCAGTGTCATTAGCACAGTGACAGTGCATATTTTTAACACTGATCACTGTATTAAACCCCTTTCACACTAAGGAGCTTTTTAAGCATTTTAGCGCTAAAAATAGCACCTGTAAAGCACCTGAAAAGCGCCTCTCATGCCTTCCCAGTGTGAAAGCCCGAGCCCGGTGCGCTTACGGAATGGGAAATAATTCCTGCAAGCAGCATCTTTGGGGCGATGTGGGAGCGCGGTATACAGTGCTCCTACACTGCCCCTGTCCATTGAAATGAATGGGCAGCACTTCCGAAGCACCTGAAAAGCGTTTCAGAAACACCGGAACACGGGCGATTTAAACCCTTTCTTCGGCTGCTAGCGACGGTTAAAAGTGCCCTGCTAGCGACCGAAATGCGCAGCTAAAACATTGGTAAAGTGCCACTGAAATTAGCTGTGCCTTACCACTAACAGACCCGCCGCCCCAGTGTGTAAGGGGTCTTAGTGTAACTGGTTTCGGCAAAGTGTCAAAAGTGTCAGTTAATGTCCGATTGTCTGCCGCAATATCACAGTCCAGCTATAAGTTGCTGATTGTCAGCATTACTAGTATAAAAATTTTTTTTTTTAAATTCCAGTATATATCCCATAGTTTGTAGACGCTATAACGTTCGCGTAAACCAATCTATATAACCTTATTTTAATTTTTTTACCAAAAACATGTAGCAGAATACATATTGGCCTACATTTATGAAGAAATTTGATTTTTTCTATTTTTTTATTGGATATGTTTTATAGCAAAAAGTAAAAATAATTTTTTTTTTTTTTTTCAAAATGTTAGGTTTTTTTTGTTTATAGTGCAATAAATAAACACACAGTTGTGAACAAATACCACCAAAGAAAGCTTTATTTGTGGGAAAAAAATGCCATAAATTTTATTTGGGTACAGAGAATAATTACTTCACAATTGTCAGTTAAGGTAATGTGGTGCCTGGTCATGAAGGGGGGTAAATCTTTCAGAGGTCAAGTGGTTAAAGTGTACGTCAGGGGAAAAAAAACACATGCAGTACATCTCTACAATACACACCATTGTATGCCTCTGCAAGTATGGAAAATTACCAGCAACGGATGATCTTAGTTTCCTACTGCGTACAATATGCAGTATTTTTATGAAATTAATGGTGTCAGTCCTACCCCGTTTTTTTATGCTTTTTTTTTTGCTAAACAATTGAATCCATCCCCCTCTTTAGCTCCACAACAAAGCGACTAAAGCCTAGTTAGTACACACAATGAGCTTATCAAACAAATGATTTTCTTTTTTTTTTTTTGCATGCTAGTCTCCATATCGAAAATGAAGAGGTTACTAAAACTTAAAAAAATTATTGTATGACAAAATAAAAATTCTGAAGTGATGTAATGTATTGTATTGTATCTGTATTGTATTTTTGGACAAAAACTGTACTGATTAAACAAAAATTGTATGATCTGGTATCGTACAAGAAAAATTTTAATGCTTGTCCTATCCGATATTTTCTCACAACCTGTTCTGATCTGCTCTCAAAAGCTGCGTGCTAACGATCAGATTATTGCACAATCGCTTCAAAAGCAGTATTTTTCGTATGATTTTCTGATTGTGTGCACTAGGCTTAAGTGTTCTGTCATCCAATATAAGAACTGGGGATAACACAGGAAGGCTTAACATCAACATCTATATACAACTGAAAAAAATAAGGCTCCTAGACAATCACAATTTATAAAAACATGGTAATGAAGAAGCATGGTTTTATGACATACAGTATACTGCATGAACACTGACACCTGACAAGGTATACCTCTATAAATGTACTATTAGCTAAACATGTTTCTTGTTTGTTTTTTTGTTCAGCCATTATGATCTTTAGAACCTTAATGGCTCCTCTGGATTTACTAAAACTGGAGAGTGCAAAATCTGGTGCAGCTGTGCATGGTAACCAATCAGATTCTAATTTAAATTTGTTCAATTAAAGTGTTACTAAACTCACAACAGTAAAATAATTCTGTATATGCAGTAAAGCATGCTTGTTATACTCACTGTGGAACCTAAGGGGTTAAACCTCCGCATTTTATAAAAAGACAGTGTAGCACCCTTTACCAATAGGTAGGTGCTATCATAGGATTTTTGCTAGGGAAACTGTCAGCACAGCTATATTTAGGCAAGCCTTTGCTTTGAGCTAGGCCTGTCTGTTTTGATCTGGGGGCATGGAGTGGTTAGTGTAAGCAGTGGGTGTGACCACCTGTGCTCTAGTACTGAGGCGCCTCCCCTGCTTCCAGGGAGAATATTCTGGAAGAGGAGCAGGCCAGGAACTGGAGTGGCAGGCAGCTCATGTGGGAGCCCTGACCAATCCCCAACTGGTATTGGCAGGGGGCGGGCCTCCTATATAAAAAAAAAAAAATGAAAATAGAAGGCAGTACAGCGCATACATAAATACTAATAAAAACAATCAATAAACGTCCATATGCAAGTAGTAAATGCAGAAAAACTCCAGCAATTCCCCTGGTGACATAAGTGACATGGAAAGCATGTAGAGTGACTGTAGTGAAAGGGACCTCCACCTTCAGTGACACAAGCCGCTCACCTCTACAGATGGACCCCTGAGTAAATCAGTCAGGTCAAAACAGCAGTTCCCTCACAGGGATATTAGCAGGAGGAGATGCATATAGGACTTGATCAAACATCAGCAACTGGTACGCTTGCAGTAATCACATGGAAGAGATGTAAAAGAAATCTAGTGCTCTCTGAACTGTGTCTGTGTCTGATGTGTCTGATTACTGTGTCATTTACACAGTAATCAGTGCATTTTTAATCGCACTGATCGCTGTATAAATGAAAATGGTCCCAAAAATGTGTCAAAAATGTCCGACATGTACGCCATAACGTCACAGTCACAATAAAAATCGCTGATCGCCGCCATGACTAATAAAAAAAAAATTATTAATAAAAATGCCATAAAACTCTCCCCTATTTAGTAAACGCTATAACTTTTGCGCAAACCAATCAATAAACGCTTATTGCGATTTTTGTTTTACCAAAAATATGTAGAAGAATACGATCGGCCTAAACAGAGGAAAAAAAGTTTTTTTATATATTTTTGGGGGATATTTATTATAGCAAAATGTAAAAAATAATGCGTTTTTTAAAAAATTGTCGCTCTTATTTTGTTTATAGCGCAAAAAATAAAAATCGCAGAGGCCATCAAATACCACCAAAAGAAAGATCTATTTGTGGGAAAAAAAGGACGTCAATTTTGTTTGGGAGCCACGTCGCACGCCCGCGCAATTGTCAGTTAAAATGACGCAGTGCCGAATCGCAAAAAACGCTCTGGTCAGGAAGGGAGTAAAATCTTCCAGGGCTGAAGCGGTTAAACTACTAGGCACCAGGGGAGAGGTACTGCAGGCCTCTGGCCTAGTAGCAGCGAACAACCGGAGTCAGCATGAGAAACTATTCAGAGTGGTTTTTGCCTACAGAAGAAGATGTGACAGGAAATGAATGTGCCTCAGTTTAAGTTTGTGCAGGAGGGGTGGATTTCTGGAAACTTCACCCTTACACAGTCATGGGTGAAGTCCTTATCTTTACACGGTAACTGATGAGGAAGTTCTGGAAACAATAGTCTGCAGGGTGATGCAGAAAGAAAATACTGTAGCTGTTAAACATGCGCATAACTTCTTCAGGCTCAAACTATGTGCTAACTCTCTAAAAATATGATGGCAAAGTGATCTGTTCTATGGGCATCCCATATACCCCATTCCCCCAACCAGGTTGTACCCCCAATAAACAAAACAAAACAAAACAAATGACCGTTCATTGTCTCTGCAAGATATATATGGGAGTCTGGCAGTGGGTGATATGGTGGATGTTTGTTACTAGTGGCAACTACACCGCTACAGCTGTTTTATTCTGTCTTCTCTAATCCTCCTTTTCTTCCACAATCCCAAATCCATCTGGTGATAGTACAGAGCCCTAGGAGGCACTCTGCACATGCTCTGTTTGGTGTGTATTACACATTATAAGTGATCAGCACAGGGCCAATCAGCACTGTCCAGACAGAGGGCTAGGGGTCATGCAGCCTCATAAGGACAGTCAGAGGAGAATCAAAAGAGAAATACTTACCCATGATCCCATGGTTATCTATAATCCTACAGTCTTCCTTTGCACCAAAGCCGCTTTTCTTGTCAATCAATGATGGGTCTTGCAACTGCCCCTCTAGTCTTGTGTAGCGGTACCCCCATATTGTAGGGGCTGATGAGTGATTGTGGCTCACTTGTCACCCTGCCCATCCCGGCATTCACTTCCAGACACTCCAAGACAATGAACAAGTCCATCAGCTTTGTTTTTGTATTTTTATTGAGGATTAAAACTTGGATGGAATTCATGTGATGCCCAGGAAAAATATTCTTGCATGGTTTGAGACAATTTAGATATTCTCCTCCTGCACAACATATGCTGCAGACTATCTCTCCTTCTCCCTCCAGCACAATTCTTCAGGCGCAGCTAGCACATGGTTAGGCCTAACTCTTGTTTCAGCCAGGCCTTGTTCCTTATTACAGACAGGGACCGCGGGCCCCTATAGTGTAACAAAAGAAAGTTCTGGTGCTAGCTGCCCTCTTTGGTGGACTACTGATCCCAGTCAGCCCTTTGCAGATCCTGACAGTCCTCCCTACTTCAGCGGCTCAACTTTACTGCCAGTAACATCAGTCTCTCCTGCTGGCTCTACATCCATCTCGCACCGCACACTCCCAGTCCGCTCCAGCATGCCTCTCCCAGCTCTCTCGACTGTGCCTGTCACTCACCGACACCTGATGGATCCCTCCTGGAGACTTGGCCGGCAGTATTTCCCGCTGTCCTTCCCTGCTCCTGTTCAGGCCACCCCTTGGGTTGTGTGGGATTCCTGTTCAGCTCTGAGCCCCCTGGCCCAAGGTCACCCCCCTGCCCCAGAGTAGGGGGCTTCCTCAAAGGCCCCCACAGCCTAACACTCCATCTCCAGTTCTTCCACCCGTACAACTCCTCCCAGCTGGGCAGACTCCAGGTGTTTAAGGAGGCCTGCCCCCTGCCAATCCAGGTTGGGGATTGGTCAGGCCTCCCTAAAACACTTCAGAAAGCTCCACCCTTCTTCCCCACCTTCCTTCTAGAAGCCTCCAGAAGCAGAATGGAGGTAACCGAAAGATGATGCTGTGAGTCACCAGCCTACTCTGAGCCACTCCCAGCCCCACAGATCAAAAAACAGACCTAGCTTTTAGCTAAGCCGGCCTAAATTTACCTGCTCTCTCAAAAATTCTCACTCTAGCACCTACACTAAGTAGAGGGTGCTACACTTACTTTGTATGTGATGATGCTGAAAGGCCTGCCCACATACCAGCATAGGAGAGAAAAGGACCGGGCCACCGGCTGTCACAGGAATGTGGTAAAAAGTACTCTCTGTTGTATTCTTCTGGGAGGCAAGGGTGGAAGGATTTATTATTATTAAGCTACTGGGTGTTCCTCTTATGAGTAAAAACTCAAATTCTTGCCTGCCAATCCCTGATATGTAAAAAGCATACATTGGTTGTTGTCAGTCTTTAGATGTAATAATAATTAAGTTTACAATAATAATAGTTTCCATAATATAATTCAATATCTCTAGTTTTATGGCCAGAGTGATCAGGTGATGATTTATTATGGTTTGCCATCATCTGCTAGAAGGCTTCTTATGGCAGAGAAATAGTTGGTGCAGATGGGTCTTAGCCGTTGCTTGAACATTTTGTGGCTGAACAATTACGTTAATAAATGAGAAGACATTCCACAAATGAACTGTAACATGTTTACACATCTGCTGTATCAGAATTCTAGCTTCGTTCAGATGGATAAGAGCAGAATCTTTTCTTGCACTGCATATTAATAAATACTTTAGGTCCTTGGAGAGTGGGCTTTTTCATGGCTGGCCAACTGCTAACACTAAATATTTTTCTGTGGATAAAAATGATGCTAAACAACGTCTTCTGCATCAAACTCAGTATTGTATGTACTTTCATTTTACACTAATTGGGTGAGGTGAGTCTAATTACAATTGATCTACATTAGACTAAAATGTTATTGTATGCTTTTCAATGTGCATGTACGGAAGAATTTAACATTGATACTACTGTTGCCTTCACAACTGCACATTTACACAGTGCTTACTATTCAGAATTTACAGCAATATAGACTTTATCTATTGTAATAAACATGGTGGAGATATGTTCATGTATATTACATCATACACAGATACACCTTATTCTCTTTTCCTTTGCTAAGTTTAACCGCTTCCCGCCCGCCATACGCCAAATGACGTCCTCGGCTTTGAGTGGGGATATCTGAATGATGCCTGTAGCTACAAGCATCATTTAGATATTGTCTTTTAGAGCCGGCGAATCTGTGCACCATAAGAATGATCATAGTGGCTGTTCCACCACTTGATCGTTCTTACGGGAGGCGAGAGGGGACATCCCCCCTCCCGCTGCCCTCCGGTGCTTCTACCGACTCACCGCTACGATCGGTAAGTCGGACACAGGATCCGCCGACCACGGACGTTCAGAATAGAGCTTTCCGGCAGACAAGATGGTCGACGGAGTCTCTATGATCGTTCGGAGGCTGGGCGCGATGTTATGACGTCACAACCGCCCCGGCCTCTGTTGTCAAAAAAACGGTGATGCTTCGGCTGGGAAACAGTGATGTTTTTTTTTTTTTTTGTTTTTTGTTTTTTTTATTTCAGGCTTTCCAGCCTAGAGGTGAAATATTAGCTCTTATTGACCCCATATCTCACTGTAAAGAGCACCTGTCATGCCATATTCTTATTACAAGGGATGTTTACATTCCTTGTAATAGAAAAAAAAGTGATCAAATTTTTTTTTTTTTGGGGGGGGATTGTCAAGCTAAAATAAATAAAGTGAAATTAACAATAAAAAAAAAAATGAGCGAAGGCGCATGCGCGGCGCTCTGTGAAATGGACGCTTGATCACAGAGCTCCGTCCCGCTCCGAGCGATCGGCACCCCCCGCAGCGGATACACTCTCCCCACACACTCCAAATCGGGAGCGGAACACGGCAGCACCCCACAGGAACAGTTTTGGGCAGTTTCATACACCCAAACGGACCCCAGAGGACAGTTTTCTCTCTCAGCCGGCCACCACACAGACACCTAAGATGGCGGCGGAGCGGCACACAGGCGATGCTGCACACTCAGGCACAACGGATCCCTCTCCATGGCGCACAGCTCTCCTTAAAGAGGTATGTGGAGAGTCTCATATGCCCCTTCATAGCATGGATCCAGCATCCCCTGCCTCCACAGTGTCTCTGCTAGATCAGGCCCTGGATGGACTGCACACACCACACACTGCTTCATCCTCACAGAGGCCTAGCTCTCAGCCACAGGATGTGCATCAGCTCTCCTCCTGTCCCACTGATATTTCTATGCTCTTCACCAAATTTGCAGAAATGCTTGATAAAGGTCTCGCACACACTGCTGCCAAAATAACTTCAGATATCA
Source organism: Lithobates clamitans (assembly GCA_037952925.1). Taxonomy (NCBI): domain Eukaryota; kingdom Metazoa; phylum Chordata; class Amphibia; order Anura; family Ranidae; genus Lithobates; species Lithobates clamitans. The sequence continues at coordinate 6,007,551 of JBBGZY010000285.1, forward strand.
AATCAGACCTTCACCTCTTGGGATCCCGCATTGAGCATATTGAAACTAAAATGGATGCTACGATCGATCGGGTCAATCAAAACACGGATCGCTTTCAGGAACTCCATGATCAGCTGGAGGGAGCGATCGCCAAAATCGATGACCTTGAGAATAGGTCCAGACGACTGAACTTCAGGATAAGGGGTCTTCCCGAAACATTCACGGACATTCCGGAAGCAGTTCATTCTCTCATCAAACAACTGATACCTGACATCAGAGCCCACAGACTGGAGCTCGATAGGGCCCACAGAGCCCTAGGCCCCCCGCGTTCAGATGGTCTTCCCAGGGACATTGTGGTGAAACCTCTCTACTACAACGTTAAGGAGGAGGTCATGAGGAAGGCTCGCACCATGCCCCAAATTCAACTTCTGGGTCACACAGTTCAGGTGTACGCTGATATCTCTCCTTATACTATCCAACGACGACGAGCACTTAAACCACTCCTAAATGTCCTGACACAGAAAAATGTAAAATACTGGTGGCTTTTCCCGCTGAGCCTAAAATTTGAATTCAACGGTAAACCTTTCAGATTCTCTACACTGGCAGAGGGAGAACTTTTGCTGAAAAAACTGGGACTCTTGACCACTGATCCAACATCACCGATGCAGTCTTCTCCTTCACTCCTTCCCAAAAGGCCACCCCCACCCAGCCCGCTGACATCGACGTGGCAAAAACCCAAGTACAAGAAAGCCAAGGAGGGCCCTGCTACCTGAACCACCGGACCTTTTTTTTTTGTGTTTTTTTTTCCTTTTCCTTCCTTTTTGGGAAGTAGATATACCTCACCTCTACACCTTACAGGTCTCCCTCCTTTTTTTGAAGAGGCACCTGTCTGGTCTTGGGGGGCGTGGATCGTTTGTGCTCCTTGAATGATGGGGCTATACCCTTTGCATAGTATTTTTATTTCAAACATAAGTTTGGGGGGGGGGGGTTTTCTTTTTTTTTTTTTTTTTTTTTTTTTTTTTTTTTCTTTTTTATTTTGTCATATGGGACAATTTTATGTTGAGATCCTCTCTGTTTCCACTTCTTACAGGCTTAATTCTCAGTTATCACTGGGAAAGGGAGTGTGTCCTAATAGGTTACACATTACTTTTTGGAAAAATATTTTTTGGGGTGCCGTGCACGGGGCGGTATCTATGCGCCTCGTCCTTCCCGCGGAGTCGGATTTTTTTCATTCCTACTTCGAGTTGGGACTCCCTCCACTAGTTTGGAGGCTACAAAAATTTTTTATTTTTTTTTATCTCGGGATATGGTGAAAGCATTTTTCACATATCCCTGGATCCTCTTCTCTTTTCCTTCTTTTCTTCTGCTTTCTCTTTCTCTTAATATCTCTACTAAATTTGTATTCTTTTCAGTGACGTGTGCGGTGTCGCTTACCCACGGGACCCGGGATCGTGATCTGGGGATATTACGGTTTGCATGTGACCACATACCACCTGTCCATCGGAAGGTAAGTGGTGGGGGTTTGCTGACATCTCGACCTATCCTGCTCCATGGCTGACCACACCACCTCCACACAGACCCTACGTTTTGCTTCGCACAACGTACAGGGGCTAAACTCCCCACTTAAGCGTCGGAAAGTCTTTCAATACTAACATGACCAAAAAATAGACATACTATTCCTTCAGGAAACACACTTTCCAAGATCTTACACTCCGTCTTTCATACATGCCAAATTCCCCACATTCTTTCTTGCCAATTCTGATAAAAAAACTAGAGGGGTGGGAATTTTTTTTTCCCGCAAAACACAATTTTTACCAACCTCTGAATTTCGGGACCCTGATGGTAGGTTCATTATGGTGAAGGGACTCATTGATGACCAGCTTTACTCCCTAATCTCTTATTATGCACCTAACCAAGGTCAAGCAAAATTTTTCCAATCCCTCTTTCACACCCTAGCTCCAATGCTGGAAGGCATGGTCCTATACGGCGGAGACTCAAACGTGGCATTTGACGCAGGAAGAGATAAGTCTAGACCCCCGGGAGGGGATGTTGTGCGCCCCACCAGACAGAGTCTCAATGTAGCGAGACAGATCTTTCACCAGGGCCTAGTGGATGCCTGGAGGGAACTAAATCCTGGAACTCGGGATTACACGCATTATTCTAGCCCCCATAATACTTTTGCCAGAATTGATCATTTCTTCATTATGCAAAAACATCTTCCGTTGGTACGTAAGGCAATCATTAAGGACTCTGTCTGGTCGGACCACTCCTCCCTTCTCTTAGTCATACACAAACCTGTAACTCATTGCCAAGGGTTCCATTGGAAATTGAATGCCTCTTTGCTTAGTAACCCCTCACATGTCAATGAAATTAGCAAAGATATCCAGGAATACTTTTTGCTTAATGATATTGAAAACATCTCTCCCATCACATTGTGGGCAGCTCACAAAGCCTTTGTTAGGGGCAAGCTTATCCAAATGTCCGCTAAACTAAACAAAGCCCGCAAACTGGAAATAGCTAGACTTGAGAGTGAATTTTCTCTCCTCAGTAAACAACATAAACGTAATCCCACTTCTACATCGGCAGCTAGCCTAGAATCGGCGCGCATGGCTCTTAATTTATCACTCACGGCGGTGGCGGAGAAAAGTTTGCGATGGGATGGAGGGAGGTTCTATTTTCAAAAGGACAAATTGGGGGCCATGCTAGCACGCAGGCTTACTCCAAGGTTGAGGGTACACACTTTACCTAAGATACGTTTAAGTAATGGTTCTCTGTCCCAGAATCCGCTGAAAATCATGGAATCCTTTCATGATTTTTACCGAACTTTATACAGCTCTCATGGTTCTGAACCCTTGTCTACCTCAATTGATTCTTTTCTGGACTCTCTGAAGATCCCCAAGCTCCGAGAGCATCATAAAGACAGCCTCGAAAATCCCATCTCTACAGAGGAAGTATCTCAGGTCATTCATGACCTTAAAAATGACTCTGCCCCTGGTCCAGATGGCTTTTCAGTCCCGTATTACAAACACTTCTCCCAGCAGCTTTCCCCATTTCTAGCTCGCTTTTATAATCAGCTACGAGCAGGGGGACAACTAGATAAGACGCTTAATTCAGCTTTCATCACAGTGATACCAAAGCCAGATAAGGACACTAGCTGCACAGCTAATTACAGGCCCATCTCATTGATCAACAATGATCTTAAAATCTTAACTAAAATCTTAGCTAATAGAATATCTGCCTTTATAAGCTTGTATATTCATGGGGATCAGGTGGGATTCATTCCTGGGAGACAGGGTCCAGACCAGATCAGGAGAGCGATAGACATAGTTTCGTTACTGAACTCTGGCTGGGACAAGGGACCCCCTCAACAGGGATTATTTCTGTCTCTAGATCTAATGAAAGCTTTTGACTCTGTCTCATGGGCTTTCATGTTCCCGATTCTACAGAAGTGGGGTTTTGGCTCATCCTTTCTGAACATTATAGGAGCCTTATACGATACTCCGGTTGCACAAGTTAAACTGCAGGGTTATTATTCAGACCCATTTCCGATTCTAAAGGGTACTAGACAGGGCTGCCCTTTGTCCCCATTGATCTTTGCCGTGGTCATCGAGACACTAGCTATCGCCATCCGGGATAACCCAGACATACATGGAGTGCGTTGTGGTCCACAAACCCACAAATGCGCTCTCTTTGCAGATGACGTTTTACTTTTCATCTCCTCACCACTTACTTCTTTACCTAACTTATACAAGGTGCTCGATGACTTCGGCAAGGTATCGGGCCTTAGGGTTAACTACTCTAAATCTAGGGCTCTAAACATTAATCTACCACCCTCCATGATGACCTTGCTTAAAAAAGACTTCCGCTTCGGTTGGGGGGAAAAAATGATCCCATATCTAGGTATCAACCTCACTGCATCTATTGACGACCTTTACAAAGCTAATTTCCCCCCACTTTTTCGTAAACTCGGAGAGGATCTCTCAAGATGGGACAAAATGGGGTTATATTGGTTGGGTAGAATTAATTCGGTGAAACTGACTTTGCTACCACGTGTCCTTTATCTCTTTAGGTCCTTACCTATACCAATCCCCAAAGACCACCTCAGGAAATTTCAATCCAAAATTGTTAAATTTACATGGGGCGGGAAGGGACATAGGATCTCCAAGGAGACTCTGTTCAGGAGCAGGGATCAGGGAGGAGTGGGTTTACCTAATCTTCTCTGGTATCATCAGGCAGCACAACTTTCCCAACTGTCCACTGTATACTCTAAGATTGCCCACCCAGATTGGGTACATATTGAACGACAGGCGATCCCTCAATTCACTTTAGATTACATTCTCTGGTCTCATCCAAGATCTAGACCTGCCATCATGGTTCCTACACTTTCCCATTCCCTGACAATGTGGGACTCTCTCAAACACAACCCCCGATTAGTTTCTAATTGGCAACCATTGTCCCACATCTTTCGAAATCCCCTTTTTCCTCCAGGTATGGATATTCAAGCATTCCACTGGTGGTTAGATAAGGGGATGTACAGGATAGGACACTTTGCTAACCCTACAGGACCCCTCACTTTGACCCACTGCATCAACAAACTGGATATGCCCAACACGGAAAGATTTCGTTTCAGACAGATATTTCACTTCCTGCAGTCTCTTAGGTCCCCCAGTCATAGTCCTCTTTCGATCACGGAGTATGAACGGTGGTGTGGTCAGGCGGTGGAGCAGAGGGGCGGGATCTCAGTGATTTACCGATCACTATCTAGGGCTGAGACTTAGACACTCTTCATGCGCGAATGGGAGAATGATCTCCATCACACCTGGAGTATTGAGGAATGGAATAGAGCTTCCATGGCTGCATCCAAGGGCATTTTGAATATAGCATTAGTGGAAGCAAATCTGAAAGTCCTTATGCGGTGGTATATGGTCCCTCTCAAACTCTCTAAAATCTACCCTAATGCTTCCCCTTTATGCTTTCGACATTGTGGGCATATCGGGTCTATGTTACACATCTGGTGGGACTGCCCTAGGATACGGGGCTTATGGAATAGGATCTTTCATATCATTAGGAAAATAACGGGTTTCCCAATCCAAAAATCTCCTCAACTGGCTCTGCTGAATTTTCCCTGTCCTAACATTCCTAAAGTAGTTCAACGACTTATTATGTTCATTTTCCTGGGGACCAAACTCACGATTGCAAGGGCCTGGAAGAGATCCACTGTTTCCTATCTATTAGTTCAGCGAAAGATTTCATGGATCATGTCCCAGGAGAAGACGGTTAGTATTCTCCTGGACACCTCCTCTAAACACGACGCCATCTGGGATCCTTGGGTGAAATACATTTCCCCGCCTCCCCCGTCTGTATCTTGACCTGGACCACTGTGGTTGAGCGACTACCGCACCGTCATAGGATGTATTATGACATATTCTCTTTCCTTTCTTCTCTTTTCTCTCTTCTTTTCTCTCTTCTTCTCCTTTTTGCACTATAGACTTCTAGCAGACAGGTTAGACTACCTTGTTAACAGATACAGCATCTACTATACCCTATGCCTTTATTATGGATGTTAGGCTTCTTATATTGCTTAACTGAGCTTATTTCATGCAGACTGAACCTATAGTTTTATGTTCCTCTCTTGTTGGACAGCCTCATGCAAATCTTACCATAAGCTCTACTAGTTATTTTGTCCAGCTGAGCATAACACTTTTGTTAGATACCTTATTTTTGAATTCTCTCACGCCTTTAAACACTTTACTTCATTATTTTTTCATTTTTTATCATTGTAACAAAAGTTTTGATTCTCCTGGGTGGTGGACCTCCCCTCCTGGCACAGCTAGTTCCCATGAGGGGTGCAGGTGTAGGGGAGTGCCCATCTCTTCGGAGCCGGTTTTGGGGAATTCAACCCCACGCTGACAGCTTATATTGCTTAATCCTACTTACGGTTCATGTTATGTCTGCTACTTTATAGGTATGTGTTATACCAGTGATTGTACCTGTAATTTTGAGCATTATTTTTTGTTTTGTCAAACTCTCAATAAAAACTATTGAAAGTAAAAAAAAAAAATGAGCTTGCATGCAGAAACAAACGCATACATAAGTCCCGCCCACATATGAAAACAGTGTCCAAACCACAATGCTAAAATTGCATGGGACTATGAAAAGGCAAAAAATTATCATCTTAATTGATGCTTGGGGATAACATAACATTCTGAAGCCTGAATATTGCTTAAGGTCAATGCATAGAAGGTTAAAGCTATAGTGAATAATCCAGTAACAATGTAGTTGAAAGGTATATATGTTAAATGTTTTAAATGCCATAGGATTTCAAGTTGATTCAGTTACTAATGTTTGTTCTGTGTAACATGATTTCAACTACAGCACCATCTGTTTTCATCCCCCACTTTTTTTTTGTATCTATACATAAAAACAATAGTTTTAAAGTTTGCCAGTCATTGGCATAGTTGCCAACAGTCCCGATTTTCCCGGGACAATCCCGATTTTGGGACCCTTGTCCCGATTTAATTTTGTCCCGGGTGTTTTCCCGAATTTTTGGGGTTTGTCCCGAGAAAATCGTGAGTGTTTTTGTAAAAAACGGCAACGGCTCCACAAAAATGGCCGCTGTTGCCTCCACGAGTCATTCACAAATTTCCCCTTGTGTTCAGTGCAGGGGAGAGGGGCAGCCAATCCGCTTCTCTCTTCAGTGTACAAATAGAAAATTCTATTGTACACTGAAGCCTATTGGCTGGAGGGATTGGCAACCCCTCCCCGCTCTACACTGCACACAAGGAAGACGTGATCAGCCTCCACTGCCATCACCCTCCCCCCCCCGTGTGTCCAACGGAGCTCAGGGAATAGTGGGAGTGACGGGAGGGAAGAAGGGAGGCTTTCATCTGGCTGTTCAGGAGTTGTCTGACACTGTGAGTAGTGGCCTGTCAGTGTAGTGGGGGAGAGGAGAGATAGGGGGAGGGGGTGTACTCAGTGTATGGGAGGCTTGGAGCTTTCCCTGCAGTACACTTCTCAAAGGCTGAGGTCCAGCATGGATGGACTGGGGCTCTGCTGGCTGGGGACATTGATGGTCCTGGCTCCCCTCTTGCACACCATGTCACCACCATACCTGCACCCCCCTCCCCCCATGTTACCACCATACCTGATTCCCCCCTCCCCCCTGTGTCACCAACATACCTGCACCCCCCGTGTCACCACCATACCCGATTCCCCCCTCCCCCCTGTGTCACCAACATACCTGATTCCCCCCTCCCCCCTGTGTCACCAACATACCTGATTCCCCCCTCCCCCCTGTGTCACCAACATACCTGATTCCCCCCTCCCCCCTGTGTCACCAACATACCTGATTCCCCCCCCCCCCCGTGTCACCAACATACCTGCACCCCCCTCTCCCCCCTCTGTTACCACCATATCTGATTCCCCCCTCCCCCCTGCGTCACCAACATACCTGCACCCCCCGTGTCACCACCATACCTGATTCCCCCCTCCCCCCTGTGTCACCAACATACCTGATTCCCCCCTGTGTCACCAACATACCTGATTCCCCCCTCCCCCCTGTGTCACCACCATACCTGATTCCCCCCTCCCCCCCTGTGTCACCAACATACCTGATTCCCCCCTCCCCCCCCCCGTGTCACCAACATACCTGCACCCCCCTCTCCCCCCTCTGTTACCACCATATCTGATTCCCCCCTCCCCCCCTGCGTCACCAACATACCTGCACCCCCCGTGTCACCACCATACCTGATTCCCCCCTCCCCCCTGTGTCACCAACATACCTGCACCCCCCTCTCCCCCCTGTGTCACCACCATACCAGATTCCCCCCTCCCCCCTGTGTCACCAACATACCTGCACCCCCCCTCTGTTACCACCATATCTGATTCCCCCCTCCCCCCCTGTGTCACCAACATACCTGCACCCCCCCCTCCCCCCTGTGTCACCATCATACCAGATTCCCCCCTCCCCCCTGTGTCACCAACATACCTGCACCCCCCCCTCCCCCCTGTGTCACCATCATACCAGATTCCCCCCTCCCCCCTGTGTCACCAACATACCTGCACCCCCCTCTGTTACCACCATATCTGATTCCCCCCTCCCCCCCTGTGTCACCAACATACCTGCACCCCCCTCTCCCCCCTGTGTCACCACCATATCTGATTCCCCCCTCCCCCCTGTGTCACCAACATACCTGCACCCCCCGTGTCACCACCATACCTGATTCCCCCCTCCCCCCTGTGTCACCAACATACCTGCACCCCCCGTGTCACCACCATACCTGATTCCCCCCTCCCCCCTGTGTCACCAACATACCTGCACCCCCTCTCCCCCCCGTGTCACCACCATACCAGATTCCCCCCCTCCCCCTGTGTCACCAACATGCCTGCACCCCCCTCTCCCCCCCTGTGTCACCACCATACCTGCACCCCCCTCTCCCCCCCTGTGTCACCAACATACCTGCACCCCCCTCTCCCCCCTGTGTCACCACCATACCTGCTCCCCCCCCCCCTGTGTCACCACCATACCTGCACCCCCCCCTCCCCCCCTGTGTCACCACCATACCTGCACCCCCCTCCCCCCCTGTGTCACCACCATACCTGCACCCCCCTCCCCCCCTGTGTCACCACCATACCTGCACCCCCCTCTCCCCCCCTGTGTCACCACCATACCTGCACCCCCCCTCCCCCCCTGTGTCACCACCATACCTGCACCCCCCCCCTCCCCCCCTGTGTCACCACCATACCTGCACCCCCCCTCCCCCCCTGTGTCACCACCATACCTGCACCCCCCTCCCCCCCTGTGTCACCACCATACCTGCACCCCCCTCCCCCCCTGTGTCACCACCATACCTGCACCCCCCTCTCCCCCCCTGTGTCACCACCATACCTGCACCCCCCTCTCCCCCCCCCGTGTCACCACCATACCTGCACCCCCCTCTCCCCCCCCCTGTGTCACCACCATACCTGCACCCCCCTCCGCCCCCCCCTGTGTCACCACCATACCTGCACCCCCCTCTCCCCCCCCTGTGTCACCACCATACCTGCACCCCCCTCTCCCCCCCCTGTGTCACCACCATACCTGCACCCCCCTCTCTCCCCCCCCTGTGTCACCACCATACCTGCACCCCCCTCTCCCCCCCTGTGTCACCACCATACCTGCACCCCCCTCTCCCCCCCTGTGTCACCACCATACCTGCACCCCCTTCTCCCCCCTCTGCTGGGGGCACCTTATGTAAGGACAGACTCTGCTGGGGGAACCTGATGGCATCTGGTGACAGGCGACGTGGCTGGTGACACGCTCAGGGGTCCCACTGATTCTGCATTATGGTGAGTTGAATGATTTCATTATTTATATTACAATGTAATAATAGAAATAATGCGCTTCAATCATCCTGACATTATAACAACCATGGTGCCGGGATGATTGAAGTGCTAACACCAGGTGTTTGGAGTATCTTTATCTGCTGATTGTTAAACTCTGGAATACACATTGCTATTATGGTGTAGGATCTGGGTCTGCTTTCCCTCCATCCCTCTACCCCCCTTTCCCTCTGCATCCCTCATTCATCTCAGACTCTAACCACACCCCATTTAGCCACGCCCACGTAAGCCACGCCCACTATTCCGCGTAAACCACGCCCATTTTTGGGCGCGGCGCGCTACGCGCGCCGCATTTTTCCTTTTTTATATGCCACGCCTACTAACGCATGCCCCGCCCCCTAATTATGGGCTGACTCCGCCTACAGCCAAAAAAAGTGTCCCGAATTTTTTTTTCCCAATGTTGGCAACTATGCATTGGGACATTTTTCCTGTCTCTCTGTGACTATACTTGCTCCTTCAACAGATCTATGGTGAAGGCTTTTGGTTGTAATCCAGGCTAGACTATGTCAAAGTCTACTTTGTTCATCTTCAGGTGGGATGGGGGGATTTAGTAGTTTACAGAAAAAAAATAACATTGTTTTTGCTTTCAGTGGAGCTCACAGGAAGTGACAAGGGCACTGCATTCCTGGGTAGATCAGCATTTATTTTCTTTGCTTGCTGAAAATGTTCTTAGCCTGAAAAAAAAATACAGCCACCAAGGATGGGATTAAAATTTGATCTGAACACAAAATTTGAGTGCACTTTGACTGTTTCAGATGAATGCCCAAACATTTACCCATTTGGTGTAAGCTGAACATCATGTACAATAGGGGTATTACTTCTGCTATTATATATGACAGTTTCCTGCTGTCAATGGTTGTTAAGATGCCAGTGGGTGCAGGCACTACCAAGTCCTTAACAATTAGTGACATCATCAGGCCCTATTCACTTACATGGAAGGGAATTTTAAGGGGGACTCCATGCACCCCCTCCAAATGGCATTCCCCCTCCCCCCAAATTCCATACCAGACCCTTCCGGTATGGAATCTAGGGGGGCCCGATGCTTTTTTTTGTGTGTGGGTCCCCCTTAAAATTCATATGAGATCTGAATAGTATGAATTATGGGGGAACCCCCACACCATTTTTTTTGTTGTCCTCCATTAACATCTGTAGCATACCCTCATCTAGGATAAGGGTCTGGTATAGATGAAACTAATCCCCAGCCACTTTGTTTACAAACAGAACAAAGCACTTGGGAGCTGTCATTTTGCCAGCAATTTACCCTCCTGCTAATCGCTCACAGTAAATATGCTGGAAGCGGGCAGCAGGTGCAGGCTCAGCCACATACATTGCTGGCTTGCTTCTGAGTTTGCATGTGTGCCCCCTGCTGACCAGTGCTGTGATTGTGATTGCGCGAGTGTGGCAGCAGATTTTAGCCAATGATTGCAGCTGAAACCTGCTGATTGGCTGTGTTTACAAACACACAGAACTCTGTGTACACTGAACAGAGATCTGGCGGTTTCTTCCCCCTGAAAAGCAGGGAGGAAAAAACATCCAGATTAGTAAGTAAGAGCAGCACACATTACACTTGTTAGGTACACAGTTAACCTCTCAATTTCACCTAGATGTGAACCCCTTCCCAGCCAGTGTCACTAGAACTGCTTCAGTGTACAGTATTATCACTGATCACTTTATCAGTCCCACTAGCGATGGCAGTTTCAGTTAGTGACCCTCCCAGCCAGTGTCTGTCAGTGCCAGATTGCCCGCCAAACTATCACAGTCACACTATAAATCACTGATCACTGCCATTACAGTATACCGCCTATAGCTGCGTAAATTCCTGTACATATACCATAGTTTGTAGATCCTATAACTTTCACACAAACAAATCAATATACACTTATTGGGTTTTTGTTTTAACCAAAGATGTGTAGCAAAATACATTTTCGCCTGAATTTATGAAGAAATTTGATTTTTTTTTATTGGAAATGTTTTATAACACAAAATAGAGAATATTTTTATTTTATCAAAATATTCACTCTGTTTATATAATGACAAATAAAAATCCAGTGGTGATCAAATACCACCAAAAGAAAGCTCTGTTTGTGTGAAAAAAAGATATACATTTAATTTGCATTAGCATGTTTTGTGCGACAATTACCAGTAAGGCACAGTGCTGAATAGCAAAAAAATGCCCTGGTCATGAAGGGGGTAAAACCTTGCAGAGGTCAAGTGGTTAAATATACTTTTTTCATTGTAAAAATCAAGTTTGCTGTAGTAGGTTGTATACTTCACACATGTAGTGCATGACATCCCCCAGGCATGTTATATAATGAAGTTTTACTTTTTTTTTTTCTTTTACAATAGTTTTTATTGAAATATTTAAAAGAAAAACAGCTACAAGTTTCCATCATACAAGCATAAGAGAGCTTAAAGGAACATGCTAGTATGGTAGAAAGATGGTGGTGGAAGAAGCTCAAGAGGTTTTAAAAGTAATACACATGCATGCATTTCAATGTGTAATTCTCATATATAACTTAGCTCTATAAAGAAATATAATGTAATCAAGATAAGGAGATAAAATAAAACAAAGCAAAATAAAAGAAATGTATATTTAGCATGACATCACCTATTTTCCCTGTCGATCTTATAAATGTAGTATGGAAAGAAAGAGAGAAATTGAGATAATATGACCATGAAAAATTCCCATTAATCTCCATGGAATAAGTATTTTATGGTATTGACAGGGCATATAGGAAGTTATGATAATAATCAGAGATCTACTACATTTATTATCTTATTACACTAATTTTAAATATCTTTCAAAGTTCAACCAACTGGCTGTTATTTTTTATCACTTCAAGGGGAATTATAGGAGATTTCCAGGATCTGGCTATTACAATCCTAGCAGAAGTGAATATGAAGGCTAAAAGTTTCCTCGTATGTCCCGAAGCATCTTCAACTGGGTATCCCAGTAATGCCTGCTGTGGTGATTTAATAAGATTCACCTGAGTCAAGGAGTATATTAAATTATAAATGCGGATCCAAAATCATTTTTGGACATGTCTACCATATGTGGAACATTGTGTCATCCATTCCACATCTCCTTAAACACAGCAGGGAAATTTCTGGGACATATGTGGCCACTCTAACTGGTACTTTGTACCACCTCAGTAATACCTTATAGTTAGATTCTATCAGGGAAGTATTAATATAGGAGTTAGAGGCATATTGCGCCATTTTGAACCATGTTTGTGGTCACAAAAATCAGCAATTCGTATTAAACCTTTATTTGTCCACGAGCTAAAAACCAGGGGATTCAGACCCGGGGTGCATGCAGGATTGCAAATTAAAGTTGGCAATGGAATATGGGGAGAAATACATTTATGTGGTTTACTTAGTCTGCCCCATAAACTTAAAGAAAAGGAGAGTGTATTGCAAGTTTTAAATTTTTTAATGTTTCCCCCAGAATTACTAAAATCACTGCTCCCAGCCAAACAGATTTTTTTAAAACTGCAACTAAAGGCAAAACTTTTTTTGTAGTTTTGGATAGGGTGGAGATGGATTAGAACACCTGTCAGCTTTTATTGCTGAGCCCCCATTAAGGAGAATTATCCTCTCTATTTGTCCTATTTATCATTATCGTTGAAAGTTAAAGTAAAAGAAAATCCCAAATTTTGGGCTGTCCCCAGAAAGCTAATAGAGGGGACATTTACCAATGGGGACACTAATTCTAGTGACCTAAGGGTCTCCATGGAATTCCTTTAAATTGCACTTCCTCTTTGGCTATGGGACAGGAAGTAAAGGTAAATATCCCTAATGAGACACTGATGGCGAATAAAAAAACTGACAGGGGTTATAACTAGGGATGAGCCCGATGTTCAAGTCGAACGTAAGTTCGACTCGAACATTGGGTGTTTGTCTGTTCGCCGAACAGCGAACATTATGCGATGTTCGCGGCAAATTTGAAAGCCGCGGAACACCGTTAAAGTCTATGGGACATTAACATGAAAAACCAAAAGTGCTCATTCTAAAGGCTTATATGCAATTTATTGCCATAAAAAGTGTTTGGGGACCCAGGTCCTGCTCCAGGGGCCAATCAATGCAAACATTTTTTTAAAAACGGCCCTTTTTCCGGGAGCAGTGATTTTAATAATGCTTAAAGTGAAACAATAAAAATGAAATATTCCTTTAAATATCATGCCTGGGGAGTGTCTATAGTATGCCTGTAAAGTGGCGCAATTTTCCCGTGTTTAGAACAGTACCACAGCAAAATGACATTTCTAAAGGAAAAAAAGTCATCTAAAACTGATAGCGGCTGTAATGAATTGCCGGGTCTTGGCAATATAGATAAAACTCATTAAGGGCCCCGCCCTCAGCTATATAACAGCTGTCACAGAGAAGAAGCATCACTCGGTGGGAGCCTCCAATGGAGGCGGAGCTTTTGCTGCTTTTTGCTGCTTGCGATCACCAGACCAATTGAATGGGTAATCTCCTGTTCTTTTGATATTATTGTGTATTATTGGTGTTCGCACTGGGCAGCAGCCAGTAGTGCTTCATCTGCTATTTTTCTAAAGTTGTATGGCTGAACATTTCACATGTAAGACAAAAATTATGACTGCATACACTCTTATCTAATATCCCTGATGAAGGTGCTTGAACCAGAAACGCATCGGGTACCGGAGATCATTTTATTACCGGAGAGTAACAACCAATTTCTTTGTTATACATTCCATGTAACTTGTGTTTTTTGTCTTGTTTATCCTCTTTTTGTGTATTTGTACAGCATTCTTTCTATGCTTTTTAACCATCGGTCATTATATGACCGAATAATTTTATGAATGTTTAATAAAGTATTCATAAAGTTTTCATATTTACCTGTGTTTTTGCTGCCTACAAAGTCCCAACAAAGGGGAAATTAATTTTTTTGCTTAATTTCCATACCAGACCTGAAGGGCCTGATATGGATTTTGGGGGGACCCCCACGCAATTTTTTTTTAATTTTTGGTTCCGGGTTTCCCTTAATATTCATACCAGACTCAAAGGGCCTGGCAATGGACTGTGGGGGGGACCCATGCCATTTTTTTCAATGAGTTTTATCTATATTGCCGAGTCCTGACAATTCATTACAGTCGCGATCAGTTTTAAATGACTTTTTTCCTTTAGAAATGTCATTTTGCTGTGGTACTGTTCTAAACACGGGAAAACGGCACCACTTTAGAGGCATACCATTGACACCCCACAGGCACAATATTTAAAGGGATATTTCATTTTTATTGCTTCACTTTAAGCATTATTAAAATCACTGCTACCGAAAAAACGTCCGTTGCATTGATATATGTCCCCTGGGGCAGGATCCGGGTCCCCAAACACGTTTTATGACAATACCTTGCATATAAGCCTTTAAAATGAGCACTTTTGATTTTTCATGTTCATGTCCCATAGACTTTAACAGTGTTCGCATGTTCGTTCAAATTATTTGCCTGTTCGCATGTTCTGGTGGGAACCAAACCAGGGGGGGGGGGGATGGGGTTCGTCTCATCCTTAGTTATAACCCTCCCTTGCTCTATCCAAAATGAAAAAAACATTTGCCTATAGTTACTTTAAATGTATTTGTTTATTTGTGTTTTTTAGACTTTGGCAAGGTAGTCTCCAGCCCTCTATGCCATTTTTTGACAAACCCTTGTCCCTGACTTTAATGGGGTTCGGATTTAGCACTCGGACTTTACTCTTGTTTGCAGAACCCTGCTCTAACCAAACCCAGCTGTGTTCAGCCTATCATTAACAGTCACAAAATCTAATGACTGGTAAGCTGCAATATTATACATTTTTGTTCTTGGTTATATTTTTCCTAAGAAAACTTACATTTTTGCTGGCTTTCCCTTTTAAAATATGGCTCTTTCCAAGTGTGTAATTGATTCAGAACAAGTATGCAGATTGAGGCTGGGTTCACACTGATGCTGGATGCAGCTCACTGCAGGGTTTCGGTGCGTCCCTGTTCTCCCTTTCAGCGACGACTCAAGCCCGAATTCTTGCCTGAATTCAGCCCTGAAACGGAGCCAAAGATGCACAGGACTCCTGTGCAAGCCACTCCGGAGCCACTACGGAGATGTTTGAACTGGCTCCATAGAGAGCCGGTCACAATCTCCTGTCATGCGAATTGGATGCAGGTTCGCACTAGTGTGAACCCAGCCTCAGAGTTTCAATTTAATTCTGCCTTTTTAATCTGCATGCATGCTCTGGTCAGGATTAAAAAAAAAAAACAGACATCCAGACAGCTAGCATTGTTGAAAGAAGAATTGACAGCCTACACATTTCTTTAAGGGCAGTTTTTTTCTCAGTAAAGCTGGGCAAGAAGCAGTAGTATGCCCCGTACACACGGTCGGACTTTGTTCGGACATTCCGACAACAAAATCCTCGGATTTTTTCCTACGGATGTTGGCTCAAACTTGTTTTGCCTACACACGGTTGCACAAAGTTGTCGGAATTTCCGATCGCCAAGAACGCGGTGACGTCAAGCACGTACGACGAGACTAGAAAAGGCCGGTTCAGAACCAAGCGCAGCACCCTTTGGGCTCCTTTTGCTAATCTCGTGTTAGTAAAAGTTTGGTGAGAGACGATTCACGCTTTTTCAGACTCGTGGCTTTCAGATCGTTTTCTGCCGTTCAGTTTGTGCTTGTGGGTTTGTATTTGCTCTTCAGTGCGTGCAGTCAGTTCGTATCGGAGTTTTCTGTGCGATCTTGTCCGCTCGTTGCTGTTTTTCAGGTCGCTCTTCACAGGCCTTGCTGTTCTTCAGTGCGTTCTGTTACTTCGTTCTGAGCAGCCGACCGTTTTCTAGCCATGTTTCGTATGCGTACTCCTCGTACAGTTCGTGCTGTGCGGGGGCTTGGTGTTGGGGTCCTGACCTTGACACAAGTCCAGTCCATGAACAGGGCGAGGAGGAGTTCATGGACCAAGAATTGGTTGCTCCAGCGTGACCAGTTCTCTCATATGCCTTTGCTCCGTGAGATCCGTGAGAATAATCCTGTTGATTTCAGGAATTTTCTCAGGATGACGGACCCCGTATTTCACCGTTTGTTGGCTTCGCTGACCCCCTATATCAGCAGGCAGGATACCTGCATGAGGCAAGCCATCACTCCGGAGCAGAGGTTGGTCGCTACCCTGCGGTATTTGGCCACAGGGAGAAGCCTGCAGGACTTCAAGTTCTCGACAGGCATCTCCCCCCAGGCTCTTCTTTGTGGACATTTACTGCTTGTGTTTGTTTTAGCTGACCCTGACAGAAATGTGTGGAGTCCAGAAAATGTCGTGATTGTGTAACCTTATACAAAGCACTGTTGGCTGTTATTTACTAAATGCAAAGACACTTTTCACTACAAGTGCACTTGCAACTGCACTGAAACTGCACTTGTAGTGCAAAGTGGATTTGCCGTTAGGAAATAACCCTCATTTTCTCATCAAACAACAATTACATCACCCCAAAAGTGTTGTAGCGTTGAGACAATAATCCACACATTCTTGATGAACAATCTTTTTAATACCAGCACAATCACATGTGCATTTACCCAAGGTTTTTCTGACAAACCAACATGTTTGTTGTATAACATATTTTGTGGTGTCATTATCCAAAATCAAAATGTGCATTTTATAGAAAACAGGCCTGTGTAAAACCCACAAGAAAGACACAAATCTTGATCTTACAAAGTTCACATTTGGTAGAACTTGAAGGCAATATCAGACATGAGTATTTAGGAACTGTGTTTGATATTGCGTTCAGATGGGGGCAAATCACCCCTGGAAAAGCCAAATTTGGAAGATGCACACAAATTTCCCAATGTCAACATGTGCTATCTGCCATCAGGGGGGATCAAGGGACGTGTTTTGGGGGAGAAAGCCCTTCCTCAACGTTACTTTATTATTATGGAAGGGGTTGCACCCCCAAAACGCGTCCATTGATCTCCCGTGATGGCAGATAGCACATGTTGGCACACTGTGTGCATCCTCCAAATTTGGCTTTGGGAAAAATCACAAAAACATTTCGCACATTGTAGCAGACAAAAGAAGAAAGTGATTTTGAGGGGCTTTAAACTCGCCCCAAAACATCAATGATGTTTTTATATTTTGGAATAACATCATTGATGTTTTGCTTGATGTTTTCCAATTGTAAATTACACCCCATGATCTCCCCGATCAGGATCTGGGCACTTTCGGATGTGAAAGGATCTGGATCCACAACCTCACGATCACCTAAAAAGAAAGGAAACCCAAAATAAATTAGGTCTAAAAAAAATACCGCCATCCATCTCTTATCTGAGCCTGTGGTCGCAGACACTCACCTGTTGTGGTGACTACTTCCACCACGTCTTCTTCCTCCTGCTCATCTTGTGTTGGGGGGATTTTCCCTTCTTCCAGAGGGGGGGGGCTCTGGTCTCCTCGGATGAGGGGTGTCCTCCGAGTCTTCTCTCCCCTATGTAAAACAAAAATGGTATAATTAGCACACAGATATTTGATGGCAGAACTATAAAGATGAAACATTGCTTGGAAGTGGGGTACAATTGTCTATTTTAGCAGAGTTCCAAGATGTAGCTTTTTTAGTGTCCTTTGTCAAGCTGCAATACTTTACCTTTTTAGTACAAGCTTCACAGATGGAGACCCCCCTATAGTATACACTAGAGCACCTATGTGGCCCCCCTAATAAAAATGGTGTTCTGGGGTCCCACACTAGTGCTACAGTGTCCAGATGTGAAAACAGCTGCTGAGTGTCCTCTCCTTAAACACAATCTAGTTTGCATTTCATTCTAGTAACAAAGCCATCTAGACAACCCAATTCTTTGAAGACAAGTATAGGGCCTCAAAATGGTGGCCAAATGCATATGGGCTAAACAATGGTATTTTATAGTCCGAAAAAAAAATGTGTGATCCGAACGAATAATGTGCCCATGAACATGAAAGTTGCCATTTTAAACTGTACAACAGTTCCTAAAAGCACATGGAGCAGCACGAACGTAATAAACACAAGAACAATAGGAACACAGCACAACTACTTACTTTTTTGCAGCACTCTCCGGATCTTTCTGTACTGCTCATGTTCTCGTAATTTCAGGTCCGACCACCGCTTCCTGAGCTGATCTTTCGATCGTCGTACCCCGAATTTCCGGTGCAGACTCCTGACCACTTTCGCCATGATCTTGGCCTTTCGGACATTGTGGTTGGGGTAAGGCCCATACTTTCCATCATAGTCGGCCTTCTTCAGGATGTCCACCATTTCCAACATCTCCCCAAAGGACATATTTGAGTCCTTTAATCTCCTTCTGGATCGGGACGTTTCAGGCTCCGGCCTTTCCTCCTCCTCCTCCTCCTCCTCCTCCTCGTTGCTGTAATTAGCACTATCCTGCTGTCTCTCCGCCATGTGCTCTTCCTCCACTGCGCCGAACAAAAAAGGGGGGGGGGAAGAATAGAAAGAACGTCAGGGGCGGGCGGAGTTATACGCATGCGCAGTGTGTATAAATCGTAACGCGCGCGTCTTACGTACGATCTGTGAGCGGAGGAAGGAGCATCGGAGACGCCGATCGTGCTAACGAAGGTAGGATCTAAACTTGGGCCTATACTGCTTCGAAATTGAAGCCTATATTGTAACAAGATTAGGGGAGTTTGGCCTGACATTAGGGTTTGTCTTGTGTTGTGTCTTGCAGAGAAAATGGATGGGTTCAACGACCACAATTTCCTGCCCCTGTTTATTGACAAGTACAGAGAGCTGCCCTGTCTGTGGCAGGTCAGACACCCCCACTATAACCATAAACAGAAGAGGCAGGCAGCGCTGGAGAAACTGCTGGAGTTGGTGAAGCCGGTGGTCCCCACAGCAACCATCCCTTATTTAAAAGCAAAAATTGGTGGCCTGAGGAGCACGTATCTTAGGGAGCGCAAGAAGGTCACAGATTCCCAGAGGTCCGGAGCTGCAGCAGATGACGTTTATGTCCCCAGGCTGTGGTACTATGAGAGACTGCGATTTCTGTCAGACCACACTGAAGTCAGGGAATCCCTCTCTACTCTTCCTTCCACGCTTCCTTCCACCCCAGCTGAGGCTTCCGATGTCCAACCTGGGCCTTCCAGCCAGGAAGAAGTGGAGGAGCCCAGCTGGAGTCAGGTATAGCATTCTTCTACAGATTTCTGGGCAATAAAGAAATGATGTTTACTAGATGTTATTATTGATCACTAATTGCTGATTAAAAAAAGTGTTTTACATATCAATAGACAGTAGTGGGCACCCAAAATTGGGACAAGAATGCAAAATGCTGGGCTCAGAAGGATAGTCTGTTATATTTGTTAACATTGAATTTGCAGCAGTCAGGAGGTGAAAATTGTGTGTGATTGATGAAAACAATACTAAAACTATGTCCCTTTTTCATACACAGGAAGACCTCAGCCAGGAGGAGGTTGTGGAATGTGGCAGTCAGGAGGAGGCGGGGATTAGTGGCAGTCAGAAGGAGACGGGGATTAGTGGCAGCCAGGAGGAGGCGGGGCTAAGTGTCAGCCAAGAGAAGCCAGGGACAAGTCGCAGCCTGACTGAGTCTCAGGTTCCTCCCCTCCGCCTGCCATATAAAAGGGCCAGGAAGGCCACTCCCAGTCCTGTGTAGGATTCAGTGTACAGGCTGATCCAGGAGGCTTCGGCATCCCTCCGAGCCTTCCCCAGTCCTGCAGAGGCCTTTGCCTGCATGGCTGCCACCAAATTGCAGGGCATGCAGGAGGGCCAACACAAGATCTCTGAGGACCTGATTTATAAAGTCCTTCGTAAGGGGGAGAGTGGGGAACTGACACCCAAGACGGATGTCATGGAGAGGGACGATCCTCCTCCTCCTCCTCCTCCTGCTGCCACAACTCCACCACCACAGCCAAAGCCTGGAAGGAAGCGTGGAAGGAAGACCACAGAGTGATTGCCCTGGGTTCAGTCTGGTCTGACAGAAGATGCAGTCTCTCGTATGACCACAGCCTGGGGACACAGATGTCATCTGCTGCTTTCCGGATCTCTGGGACTTCTGGACCAGACTGCCCTCCCTTAGATATGGACTCCTCAGGCCACCAATTTTGCTTTTAAATAATTGATGTCTGCCCTGGGGGTCCAAGGCTTCGCCCACTTCTGCAGTTTCTCCAGCGTTGCCTCCCTCTTTGTTTTTTTATAGTTGTGACCCCTTAATAAAATATTTTTAGGTAAATTCTACTCTCCTGTGTGTGTTTTCATCCAAAAAGGACAGTTTGTTGGTGAGTATTCAGGTACATTTCTAAAGTACAATGTGAAATTAACAAGGGACAACAACACCAAACAATCTCCTCCTACAGATTAAATAGAACAACATATCAATGGTGTTGTGGGAACTTGTCACAAAAAACACACAAACATTTTCGGGAATACAAATCAAAATCAACAAAAAAATTAAAAATAAAAAGAGAAACACAAAAAAAGATTCTACATTAAAGTAAAAAAAAATAAAATAAAAAATATGTTGTCAGATGTGAGAAATCAAAATATATTGAGGGAATCCCGATAAATAGTAACGAAAAAAGTTTGTGAGAAGTGTGTGTGAATATGAGCATCAAAACGACTTAATTCTTGTCACATTATAAAGAAGAAGAGAGTGCGCTGTATTAAACCATTTTTTACATTGCAGCGTGACGAAAGTGCTTTATCCATTACGAACGCTAAGTTTACCAGAACGAGCTGTCCCGTGTCGGAATTTCTTCTGAGCATGCGTGGCACTTTGTGCGTCGGAACAGGCCACACACGGTCGGAATTGACGCGATCGGATTTTGTTGTCGGAAAATTTTATCTCCTGCTGTCCAACTTTGTGTGTCGGAAAATCCGATGGAAAATGTCCGATGGCGCCCACACACGGTCGGAATTTCCGACAACACGCTCCGATCGGACATTTTCCATCGGAAAATCCGACCGTGTGTACGGGGCAGTAGAGTGGATAGTACACACTTAAGATTACTGTTTACTCCACCCTCAGTTGTTATTTAAAAAGTTAGTTAAGGAGGTGAAGGGAGGAATGGGGGAGCTGGGCTAGCACAGATAGAATTTAGACATGTCGAGAAGAGGAGAGCACAATGACATCAAAGGAGGAAGGGGACTTGCTGGAGAACTGACTAGCCAAGATTTTTAGTAAAGTCAAAGTGAATAAAACATCATTTAAAATTGTTGATTTTTTTTGGTTTTACCTCAAATTTTTTAAAGTTGATGACAGGACCTCTTTAAAAATCAGTCAACTAAATCTGAAAAACTTCAAAAGGTCAAAAGGAGACCCAAAGTAAAAGCAAAACCTTGGTAATTAAAGATAAACTATCATAAAGCATAATACCTGTCTAGGAAGGCTCACAATGAAACTGACACCATGCTGGGACTCATGATCTTCATATTACGTTTGGGACAGTAACATCACTCTTCTTGCAGATGAATAAGTGGAACTAGCATGTGGCCTAGGAATCAGAATCTGAGAGGTGAAAAGGTGCTTGAACACACATGGCTTTTGCAGTATTGTCACCGGTACAACCATAACATATTTGCTTGAAGCTCCATAGAATGCCAAGATTACTGTATGCAGCGTCTTTTAATGTTGTACAATACACAGTAGGATTAAGATTGTCCGCTGCTAAAATTATGATTGTGTAGATACCTTCAATTTCTAGAATCTATTTGTACATATATTTTCTGTTTCTAAAGGTTCTTTTTCTGGTATTTTCTAGCTTGTTTTAAAATAAGATCCATTTGAAACAGAAATGAACAATGGACTGGTGGTACAAGTACAACCTAATAATACAAACAACAAATATATATATATATATACATTTACCAATCACTATTCCTTCCTGTGATTCTGCAGAAGCTCTGTTGCTGCTATTGATTCTTTCTTCCTGTCACTTATCTCATACATGAAGACACTGTTATTTAAAGTAACTGTAAACTCAATCACTAAAATCTCCTAAATGCTTTAACATGTTAGTGCAATTTCTCCTAGTTCTAGGTATAGGGGAGGCTTGACCGGGGTGGGCCAATAGTGTAGACAGGTGGGAAAAAACGTATAATTGGGAGTAAAGCCGGGTACACATTACAGTTTTATACTACAATAACCCGCTATGTTGCATGAAAACAAACTGACAGCTCCGGTCAGGAGCTGCTGTACTAACCATGTGAGGTTAGTCCAGCGATTTCCCCCACTGGGAGCTGTTGCATTCTGACAGGGGGACATAACTATTCGATTGGCGCTCTCTACGATTGGCTAAAAGCGCTGATTGGGCATCGGTCAGCTGCTGGTTTTCCAGCATGCACATCCAACAGAAGCTAGCCGAATGACCTGCTTCTGATGGACAGACCAACACACGGGCAGAATGTCGGCCGGTATTTTTTGTACTGGCAAATGTCTCTCGACATTCTGCCTGTGTGTATGGGGGTTGCGCGTGTGTGCTTGGGGTGGGGGCAGCAATCAGGAAGCTTAGGAAAGGTAACTTCTAACTGTGGGGGGGGGGGGGAGAGTTCAGGGAAGTATGGGTTGCAGGGGCTTTTAGGTAGCAACTATTTCCTCTGGAAAAGCATCAAAACTGGTCCCACCCACCCTTCCACTAAGTTCAAGGCTATATTTGAGCTTCCTCTTATTTTATAGTTGCCACAGACTTTTTGGGAATCAGCACACAAGATTGTTAGCTAGTTTGCACAGGGACAGCATGGTTGGTTCTCTGGTGGAACAGGTTTCCTAATTTGGATTCTGTATACAGATGGGCTCCTGACAATGAAAAATAATTTCAGTGCAATGAAAAAGTGGAAATAATGGAGTAGCTATTGGTGGAGTATGGTTCCGTAGGTCACGAGGGACTCCGCAACCATTTTGTTTGAGGTCCATACCCACCATGCCAGGTTTAGTAAGGTCTCTATTGGATTAATACTATAGTGACTTGTTTTCTCCTCTTTTTCAGGTTTATGTTTTTAATTTAAATTAGATTGATTAAGTCTGCGTTCATACTGATGTGCTGTGATCTGGATGCAGCCAGGGTGTATGCATGTTTTTTGTGCATTTTACCAACATTTTTAGCCGAGGTCTCTTAGACTTCTATCAGGTTGCACATTTCTCCCATGTTCTCATGCAGAACTTTTGGTGCGCTTAAACCATTAACTATGCAGTGCAAGGGCCGGTCTGATTTGATACACATTGAATTGATTTTTTAGGTGTGTCCTCATATTACATCATTTTGGTAAATCTAAAGTAGATTGTACATATTTTGTACAATGAGATTTTATATGGTATGACCAGCTTTAGAGTGCACAACCTTGTGGGCTAAAGAAGCACAAACATGTACAGGCCTCTAAAATTGGGAACTATAGTATATAAAGTCTTAAACTATATATGTAGTGATTCCCCCTGGTGGTTAAGAAAACGTCCAGGTGGGCTGACATGACACCAGTGTGGGTCCATGGCCACAATGTAAGACTGATTAGACGTTGGGCACCAGTCACTTTTTACCTCTTTGTTTATTTGCACCACACTCACAGGAAGAAAAGGGTTAAGGCTCCAGATACCTCCAGCAACTTGTGTTCCAGACTCTGATCTCACGCTTGCTATTAGAGTGTATAAAAAGAACATGGACCACGGTGTATAGCAAAAATCAAGACAATCAAGAAAACACCAGAAGTACTGTATTCAGAGCTCCACAGCCAGGCACGGAGTATCTTCTTATGTCCTCTTTCCAAGGGAGTACCATGATCCTCTGAGGGCAGATTTCACCCCCCTCCAAGCAAGACTTCTTCCCAGGCTCTCTATCTTGGGTGCTCTATCCTCCTTGGCTAGGCAGTGTAGCTTGAGGTTTCTGTGCTAGGCCCAAACTTGATTCTGGCCTAACAAGCACAAACTACCACTCACACCTCCCCAGGCTGCAGCGTTTGAAAGAAACAGAACTCATCAGGCAGCCTTTATATCTTCCCCCAGCATGCACCACTGGCAATAGACCTCCTAGTGGTTGGCTAAGGGGGATATAAATATTCATACCCCAGAAATACTGCAGCCATCCGTCTTTTGCCAAATGTGTCAGCAGCCAGCAACAGCAGCAACACTGAATATAGGGAAAAGCCAAGTGAGATGCTACAAATTAGCTTGAGAAGATTACCACCCTGCAGAATTAAATCTACTAGTCATCTCTCCTTATAGCAGGGTGGATACATACAGTACATACTAGATTTACATCAATGCAGAATATTACATATAAAAGTAAAATACAGTAAAACCTTGGATTGCGAGCATAATTCAGAAACATGCTTGTAATCCAAAGCACTTGTATATCAAAGCAAATTTCCCCATAAGAAATAATGGAAACTCAGGTGATTTGTTCCACAACCATTTATTCATAGGTCTTTCAGTTTATAGTCCATATAAAAAGATTATAGCAATGTGACCAGGTTGTGTCACCATACAATGTCCATCCACAAATAGAAGCCTCCACAAGGGGATTAGAAGCAAATCCAGCAGGGGCTAGAGAGTATAAAAGAGAAGAGAGGCACCTCTAAGTGTAGCAAAATGGTTACATTTAATGAAGGTGCAACATTTAGCAATTCACATTGTTGATGATTAAAACCGACACATCTAAGTATGCAGGCATCCGGGGTAAAGCTGACCATCCTCCACACCGCCGGCTCTCACCGATGTCGGTCTGCAATCGTGACCGGGAAGACTACCCTGCAGTAGAGCGAACTGAAAGTGAGGCTTGCACCGCTCATGGAGAGCAGCGTGGAATGGACGACGTCCATGGAAGTGCGAAGGATGGTCTATGTGGACAGCTTTATCCCGGATGCCTGCATACTTAGATGTGCCTGTTTTAATCATCAACCATGTGAGTTGCTCAATGTTGTACCTTCATTAAATGTAACCATATTTTCTTCACTTAGAGGCGCTTCTCTTCTCTTTTATACCCAGTTGGGACGTGACACTACTTGTATATCAAGACATCGCTTGTATATCAAGTCAAAATTTATTTAAAAATGTTGCTTATCTTGCAAAACACTCTCAAACTAAGTTATTCTCAAACCAAGGTTTTACTGTATAGTACAACCTCTACATTTGACTGTATTACACTTGACTCTTGCAATATATTTTGCAGCTAAAATAGGACCTTTAGTACATTTTGCAATATGTTGAAAAACTTTAATCTATTTTATAACTGTGTTGGAAATTGATGTGTAGTAATGTGTAGAGAGTATTTAATAAAATGCATTTAATATGTTCTGTTTGATCTAGCATCTCCAACTCTATACATAAACTGCAAGTAGTTAGTATTTCCAATACCTTTTTTGTGGTGGAAGTCCTATTAACATGCACTCAGGACACAGGTCATGCATCACGCTTATTATTCATATAAGTCTAGACAACTCCTTGCATGAGTCTTCTGTTAAAAAGGTAAAGCCACTGCGAGTGACACACTCTTCTTCACTTGAAGCCAGACTTGCGGAACTAAGCATAACCTTGTGCTTTCAGAGATATAGTGATTGATTGACACTGGTTTACTATATTAGACAGATAGTGAAATATATTCCCCTGAGTTCTCTCTAGTTGGGAACGGCATACACCTGTCACACCTCTCCTTCTTTCTTCTTAGCATAACATTTTACATAGCAATGAAGTTTACATAGCAAAAAAGTTTAAAACTAGTCTAAAAAGAGGAATTCCCAAAGGAATCCATTGTGAATATAACTGGGATTTGCATAACACGATATTCCAAAAACTTCTGACTAAAAGACAGAATACCAAATGAAAAGCGTGTACATATTTTAGAAAGTGGTATAAATTTATGAGCAAGTGCGTGTGTGTGTGTCCATAGATGGTTGTAAAAAAAAATGATATCCAGCCAGCTCTGGCTAAAAGCCATTTGAAACAAGTTAAAGTGGTATACAATCATAAAAACCAAAATTGTAATGCATTGCAGCTTACCAATCATTGGATGTCTTTTTTTTAGGGTTTTTTCCCTCTGTTTTCACCTGGTGATCTGGCCAGTAACACACCTCCTGTATTAGAAAGACACCACTTTGTATAAATGAGCACAGCGGGCACTTTTGAATAGCAGCATTGCCAGTCTGGAAAGAGTGTGAGAGATGTGCTAAAAGATTTAAATATAATTACAAATTGAAGCCAAACTCTAGCTAACACTGCAGCTACATAAACAGTTACAGCAACAGTTTTTTTTTTTTTCTTTTGGGATAAAGGCTTTAGAAGAATAAAACTAAAAGTTGTTCATTGAGCACCCCTGTCAGTGGTAAATGGTTTGTCTCAATACTCAGCCTAAATGCCTAAAAAAAGAAAACAAATGCAACCATCACATCTAAGAATTGGTAAGCTGATGTAATTGCACTTTTGGAATTATAGGGCGTTGCATTTGGAAGAATTGGTAAGCTGGAATATAATGAATGTTTGTTTTTGAGTTTAACACTGCTTTAAGTTAGCCATAGACAAATTGAAATGTGTCTGGTTCCGATGGGAATGGCAACATTTTGATCATTGTGTTGCCACCCCTGTTCAACAAAAATCAATCTAACAGACAAGTTGGAAAACCTTTGTTGATGAGTGGCTGAAGCTGCTGATCAATGCATTCTGACAGTGGTGGGTGTAGCTGTCAGAATACAATTACCTGGTGGGAGGTATTTTTCCATCCATCCACCTTGTTTGTGTAAATGGAGAATTCTGTTAATTTTTATTTTTTTTTGCTTAATGAAAGAAAAATATTTACCTATGGCCAAGTTTAGAATCTATGCAGATATCATAACACCATTACACTGGGCCAGTGACTAGGAAAGTACTGCTGTTTCTTGATCCTGGTTCAACCTCTTGTCGATCGTGCTTTAGCCAAATGACGGCTACAGTGCGGTCACACATTTCCGAGAGGGGGTCTATTGATGTCCTCCCAGAACACTGCCCCCATGCGCCCCTGGAGTGCGCATCAGGCATACTCTGTAATAGTTGTGTCCTTTGGACACAGCTGATCACAGATCGAGTTAAAGGGCCAATCACAGCGGTCCTTTACCATGTGATCAGCTTTGTCCAATCACAGCTGATCACATGTAAACAAATGCAGCTTATTGGCATTTCCTTTCCTCAGGGCTCTCATTGTCTGAGGAAAGGAAAGCCGATAACTGGCTATGCTGTGACAGGGCACATTCACACTGATAATCAAGGCACTGATCTTCAGTGCCCTGGTGATCAGGGCAGCCTCATCAGTGCCAATCAGTGTCCATCAGTGCAGCATATCAGTGCTCATCAATGCTGCATATCAGTGCCCATCAGTGCCGTCTATTAGTGCCCATCAGTGCTGCCTTATCAGTGAAGCCTCATTAGTGCCCATCTCAGTGCCCATCAGTGCAGCCTCATCAGTGCCCACCTCAGTGGCCATCAGTGCCCTTCAGTCCAGGCTATTGGTGAAGTCTATCAGTGCCCATCAGTGAAGAAGAAAAATTACTTGTTTGCAAAATGTTACAATAGAAACAAAAAAAAGTTTTTTTTTTTTTTTTTTTTCTTCAAGTTTTAGTTTTTTTTTCCTTTGTTTAGCAAGAAATAAAAAAAATAACCCAGTAGTGATTAAATACCACGAAAAGAAAGCTCTATCTGTCTCAGAAAAATTATAAAAATTGCATATATGTACAGTGTTGCATGATTGTGCAATTGTCATTCAAAGTGCAACAGCACTGAAAGCTGAAAATTGGCCTGGTCAGAAAGGGGGTGAAAGTGCCCAGTAGGCAAGTGCTTAAGGTACACATGCAATCATCGTGTTGTTTTTTTATTGGTATTAGTATAATTATTTGTTATTATTATTATTAAAGCTGAGGTTTAGCTTAAAAATCCCTACTGTTTTAACTACGTCACTTACATGTAATGAAGTATGTCCCACATTGGGAAGGGATTTTAATCTTGGAAAAATCTTCACTGCAGGGATGCCTGTCCTCTTCCTGTTTCAAAACTTTTGGTGCTGCAAAAGTTAGCAATGGGTCTTGAGGGAGAACAGCAGTAAGGTTGGTCCGACAGGTGGGAATTCTGAACTGATCAGACTCTCCCCATTCACAGATCGTGTGAGATTAAAAGATGTCATGAAGGGAAATGCCCTGTTTTCAATAGGTGAATTACTTGAGAGATATGGGGAATCACCATGGGATATGTGGAGATATAGGCAACTCCAACATTTTGTAGACACTTTCCCAAAACCCCTTCGCTCCATTAAGGAGCTTACCCCATGTGAAAGCTTATTGGATCAAGGGGGGATAAGGGGCCATGGAATATCTAACATATATGGGGTGCTGATATCCTCCCCAGGCTTGGAGCCATTATGCCTTTTAGAGAGTTAGGAATTGGAATTGGATCAAACTACATCAGAGCAAATGAAACACAAAATCATAGATTTTGTACATTCAACATCAATAGATATGAGAAAAAAAGAAATTAACTATAAACCGTTAACAAAATGGTATTATGTCCCAACAAAACTTCACAAGATTAATCCAGAAATATCACTGTTATGTTGGAGGGAGTGTGGATTGGAGGGCACACATGCTCACATATGGTGGCAGTGTACCGAGATCCAACTTTTTTGGAGAGAGATATTAAAAATTATTAAAAAGATCACTGGTGTTGAGGTTGTGCAAGATCCTTGGCAATGTCTGTTTCACGCTACAGGGGAGCCGAGAAAGAAATATCGAGCAGCAGTAGTACCATATCTATTAAATGCAGCGAAAGCGCTAATACCAAGACAATGGAAAATAAAAAATGCTCTGCTAATAAAAGATTGGTCTAGAGAAGTGGATAAAATTAGATTGATGGAAGAATTGATATCTTTACAAAATTACTTTATACAAAGATTCTCTAGAACTTAGAAAGGATGGTTCAATTTTAAACAAATGGAAATATACTGGAACTATGTGGGAGAGTGAGGTATTATTATTGGAAGTGGATGGGTGGATGGGGGGGAGTTTTTCCTCCCCCTTTTTTTTACCCCCTACCCCCTTCCCCCCTCTCTTTTTCCTTTCCCTCCCTCCCTCCCTCCCTCCCTCCCTCCCTCTCCTCCTCTCTCCCTCCCTCCCTCTCCTCCTCTCTCTCTCCCCCTTTTCCCTCCCTCCCCCTCTCCCCCCACCCCCTCCCTCCCCCTTCTCCCTCTCTTCACTCTTCCCCTCCCCCCTCCCTTTCCCTCCCCCTTTTTTTGGGGGGATTGAGGTACTAGGGGATGAGGGAAATATATTTTAGTAAAATATATAAACATTTTAGATGTATATAGTCACAAATCAAACAATACACTTTGGGTTATTTTATTAAAGGATTAGGCTAAGTTAAGATTTGAAGTATTTGGGAAAGAGAGATACACGGTAATAGGGTGGAGTGGGTGAGTAGGCAAGTACCCCCCATTGATCCACCCCTTATTAAATGATTAATTCAAAAATTCATTATACGAGCTAATAATATAGCTGATAAAATTTATTATACTGAGATAATAAGACTGGGAATTTATGGGTCAGTTTTTTCAGTTTCCCACCCTCCCCATTTTTTCCCTCTTTTTCTTTTTTCTTCTTCTTTCACCCCCTTCTCCCAGTTCCCCCCTTCCCCTTCTTTTCCCTTCTCCTCTCCTCCCTCCCCCCACCTTCCCCTCCCCCTGCCTTTTTGCCTCTTTCTCACATTCCGTTCCTCTCTGTAGAAATGGTATAGACTGTTAAAGTTGGACGTGGGGAGTGGAAAAATCCAGAGTAGAAGTATAGAGACCTTACTTGGATAACATTCTTTCCTGACAGGCTCCATGGCAGCATATGTGTGGGTTAGCCCCGCCTCCACAACTAACCTATAGGACACTTCTCCCATAAATCTTTGCTCTGGACTATCAGCCATGTTCCTTTTTTGTCCTCCTCTGTAGGACCATGTAGTTGGTTCTCCTACCTGAAGACGACCCCCCTTCGATCTGGATCAGCCGAGTGACATAAGTGTCACGTCCCTCTGATAAGCCTTGTCTGTTAAGCAGGGTATGGAGTGTATAAGCAGTGTAGCGCTAAAGAAATGGAAGCATGTCTGTCTGTCAGACAAGAGCGCGCAGGCGTGTTTTGCCCAGGTGTTGTGGGTGGCCGTTATCTGCCTTTTGAAGTCCGGTGTGTGTATGGTATATCTTCGACCTAATCGATCTTAGGTGGTGGTAGGATTGACGTCGCCTTCATGGTAGCAGTGTTTGTATTTATATATTTGTCTTACCTCTTGTGCCTGTGTCTTTTTTTATTCCTGCTGTTTGCCCTGTGCATGGCGACTGGTTTGTTTGCATTCCAGCCGCCGCTCTCTCTCTTCCGGGTACCATCGTTTGCTCTGCACATGCGTGGTCCCGGAAACGAAAGTGAGGCCTGGTTCGCGCAAGCTTCTTGGGCCTCACATCATGCGGCGCCACTTTTAAATTCGGGAGAAGCCTGCAGAGCCTCGGGAATGATCGTGGGGCTTGTGCGGCGACTTCCCTGGGCATCTGTTACGGCTTTCCCAGGTATGTACTAGTGTTTGGGGGTTTGTCTATTCCCTTACTGGTATCTAACCTTCGCTTTCCCACCTGCAGTGTCTGCCTAGTAGCAATGGAACCTTCACTGCCTCCTGGTGGCCAGCCCCCTCGCAGCAGGTATGGATGTGGGTGTCAAGAAAGGCTTGCTGGGAACAGTGGTGTGGTTCCGTGCACGCGCGCGCATGGCCATTGGCGCCAGAAGCGCTACTTAAACAATGTCATGATAGGGGAATCTTGCTGCCAGATCTACAGCATTCCCTGTGAGTTTCCTGTGTTCCTGATCTGCTCCTGTGACTACCTGCTTGCCTTGTGACTATCCTTGCCTTCCGCCTGCACCTGACCCCGGCCTGTCCACGACCTCGCTCCTGTCTGATCCTTTGACTTATCCATACCAGTTTGTTGCCGACCCGGCTTGCCTAGTGACCTTCCTTCAAGCCTTCTGCATCTGTTCCAGTTCTGCTCTCCAGTGTATGACCCAGCCTGTCTGACCCTCCTGTGTCTCTATCCTTGGGACCATCCACCTGAATCCTGTGAGTGCCTGCTCTCCTGCTTCAGCTTCCAGTCTGCTGTATTCCACCTGCTGTTCCTGCTGTCTCAGCTGCGTCCGGAGCATCAGATCTGCATACCAGCTGTTGATCCTGCCAGGCACTCGTGCTGTCCTGCACTCCTGTGCCTCCTGTCAGCTCTATCAGGGGCCGGGAGTCAGGATCATAAGGGAGGCCTCCCTCTGCATATCGGGCTCAATAACCAGGTACGTGACAATATCTGGCAGCCATGTCTGAGCCCGAGCGGGGAGCCTCACCTATAGACGAACTGTGCTTACACCTTGCTGGCCTGACTCAGGCTGTAAAGACTCTCCAGGAAAGCTATAATAGTCTGGAAGAGCATGTACAGGCGCTCTCACCTCCGGCTGCTCCTCAAGGGACTTCTCAAGCCTCAGCCAGCACCTCTTCCTCACCTAAAGTGGTGATGTTACCCCCGGAGCCTCATGTAACCACACCCGAGAGATTCTCTGGAGACTGTCGCAAGTTCAGGGCCTTCCGTAACTCCTGTGAGCTTTTCTTCACTCTTCACCCTCGCACCTTCTCTTTGGAGACCACCAAAGTAGGCTTTGTGATTTCCCTGTTGCAGGACGAACCCCAATCCTGGGCACATCATCTCCTAGAACAGAAGGACGTGATCCTGACTAACCTGACCACATTTTTGAATGCCATGGCACAGCTGTACGAGGATCCACAATTATCGGCAACTGCGGAAGCAGCACTCCACTCCCTACAGCAGGACCGCAGAGCTGTAGAGGACTACGTTGCCGAATTCAGGTGTTGGGCCACTGACACCAACTGGAACGATGCTATCCGCTATCAGTTTTGTATGGGACTGTCAGATCCTCTTAAGGATGAACTGGCTAGGGTAGGGGTACCACAGACCCTGGAAGGCCTCATCACCTTGTCCATACAAATTGACCGACGTCTGCAAGAACACAGGTCAGAAAGAACCATAGGACAATCCCGACCTACCTGGATGCTACCAAGGGTTTCTAGCCCCTCTTACCCTGCTCCTTCAGGACAGCCTGCCCCAACTTCAGACACTTCTGAACCCATGCAACTCTCTCTCACTGGAGAAGAACGTCAATGCAGAAATAATAATCTATGCATGTACTGTGGGGAACCAGGACACTTTGTAAGAACCTGCCCGGCTAAGTCCAGTAAGTGTCCCTTAAGTTCCACTAATCAAGTTTCTGCTGCGGTCAATGCCTCCTCTCACCTCTCTGTTCCTGTCTTGTTGCAGCTGTCCGGAAAGAACCTTCAGGTAACCGCCATTATTGATTCAGGGGCATGCAGTTGCTTCATGGACTCCTCCTTCGCATCCAGACATTCCATTCCTCTGCTACCCAAGATTTAAGGACTTCTCGTGCACCTTACTGATAGGTCAGCCATCAAGTCAGGACCTGTCACACAGGAAACAGCCCCACTGTCAGCCACAGTTGGCAGTTGCCATCAGGAGCTTTTACGCCTTGACATTATCATCTCACCTTTGTTTCCCATCATCTTGGGCATGCCCTGGCTGCCCAACACACAACCCCCACACTAATTGGACTACCAGAGAAGTTGCTTTTTAATCTCCTTATTGCCATCAATACTGTCTCCCGGAAGTTCCCAATAACTCCTCCTCCTTACTATGCCTGGACTCTGAAATCTTCTAGTTAGTCGTGAAACTCCTCAGGGACTTTCTGGATGTATTTAGTAAGAAGGGCGCAGAGACATTACCACCACACCGAGTGTATGATTGCCCTATTGAGCTCCTCCCTTGGGCCGAGATTCCCTTTGCAAGAATCTTCCCTTCACTGAACAAGAGCTAGTTACTCTCAAGGAATACAGTGACGAGAACTTGAGAAAGGGATTTATCCGCCCATCCACCTCTCCGGCAGGAGCCGGCATCTTCTTCATAGAAAAGAAGGACCATACTCTTCGACCCTGCATCGATTACCACAAACTCAACAAAATCACCATCAAAAATCGCTATCCTCTCCCCCTGGTGCCTGAACTCTTCCAGAGGTTGGGGGCTGCAACCATCTTTACTAAACTTGACCTTCGAGGAGCCTATAACCTGGTCCGCATCAGAGAGGGTGACAAGTAGAAAACGGCATTTCGCACTCAATTCGGACACTTTGAGTACCTGGTGATGCTGTTCGGGTTGTGCAATGCTCCGGCCACTTTTCAGCACTTTGTTAATGATATTTTCCGGGACTACTTAGACCTGTTCATTATCATTTATCTGGATGACATTTTGATTTTCTCCTCCTTTATTGACAGTCACCATAAGCACGTCAAGTGCGTTCTGAGTCGCCTTCGTCAATATGGCTTAGATGCCAAGGCTGAAAAATGTGAATTCAAGAAACAGAGTATACAATTTCTAGGACTAATTATTTCCATTGAGGGCATCAAGATGGATCTTCAAAAAATCTCAGCCATTTTGGATTGGCCGCCTCCTACTGACAAGAAGGGGATCCAGCGGTTCGTTTTACCGTAAATTCATTAAGGGGTTTTGTCACCTATCACTCAACTTACCAAACAAGGAACCCATTTTCACTGGACCCCTGAAGCCCAAGCAGCCTTCGATTCCCTCAAGAGTCTATTCACCTCTGCCTCAGTGTTGAAACACCCTGATCCTGCTCTGCCGTTTGTTTTGGAGGTGGACGCTTCTGAAATCGCTGTCGGTGCCATGCTCTCACAACGTCAGGATCCTAAGTCCCTTTTGTTTCCTGTTGCCTTCTTTTCCCATAAGTTATCTGCTCTGGAAAGGAACTATGACGTTGGGGATAGAGAACTTTTGGCAATTAAAGCTGCACTAGAGGAGTGGCGCTATCTGCTGAAAGGGGCAACTCATCTGATTCTAGTATACACAGATCACAAGAATCTAGAGTTCCTGAGAACTGCAAAACGTTTAAAACCTCGTCAAGCCAGATGGGCACTGTTTTTCTCTAGATTCTCCTTCCACGTAACATACTGGCCCGGCTCAAAAAACACAAAACCAGATGCCTTATCCTGTATGTTCAGCGACTCTGGAACAGCTGTCTCCTCAGACACTATCCTACCTATAGAAAATTTTCTTCTGGCACAGGAAGATCTACTGGTCCGGGTCAAACAGGCTTCTGTTAATATTCCTAACTCGCTGGAAGCAAAGTTGCTGGGAAAACATGGTCTGCTGTGGTGCAATGATAACATTTTCATACCCGAGAGTCTCCGGGTCACCCTACTCGAACTCTGTCATGACCATGCCCTAGCGGGGCACTTTGGGGTTTCCAAGACAGCAGATTTAGTACAGCGCACTTTCTGGTGGCCCCAGGTTGCCAAGGACTGTAAGTACTATGTGGAGTCGTGCCCTATCTGTGCCTGGAGCAGGTTGCCAAGGACTGTAAGGACTATGTGGAGTTGTGCCCTATCTGTGCCCGGAGCAAGTGCAACCGAACTAAGGCTTGGGGTCTGCTTAAACCCTTACCTGTTCCATCTATTTCCATGGATTTCATTGTGGAGCTCCCTTCCACAGAAGGCTATTCTGCTATATTTGTAGTTGTTGACTAAACTGTAAACTTCTGTCATTCGAATTGAGGTGTTGTCGAATAACAGAAATTTACAGTTTACAGGACAGTGTAATTTCAGGGATATTGATTTTTTGGACATACATCTTTGTGGCTTTAAAAATAGCATTCACACCAGTTTGTTTAGGAAACCCATGTCTGGCAATACTTTGCTCATGGCTCAGTGGGCCACCCCAGACATACTGTCAGGGGTATCCCTGTTGGCCAGTTTTTGAGAATCCGCAGATTGTGCAGCGACCAATCATCTTATGAGAAAGAAGCGAGAGCTCTTTACTTGCGGTTTTTACAGAAGGGATATCCCAAACATATCTTAGATAGAGCCTGCGCAATTGCGGATTCCAAAGACAGGTCAGAACTTTTGAGCCAATCCAAACATGGAACAAAAGATAAACAGGAAAAAATATTTTTCAACAAAGAGAGACCCACTTTGAGCACATCCTTTAGTGGGGAATTCAATGAGATCAAAACCATTGTACATCGATTTTTGCCTATACTTTTTGAAGATAGTGTATGCGCAGACCTCTTGAAGGATGGAATAAATTTCATTCCCAGACGTGTACCTACTTTGGGCAATTCTTTGTCCCCTAGTTTGTTTGATCCTGCCACCTTGAGGTCCACCACTTGGTTGAATGAATGAATAACTTATATAACGCTACATATGCGAACTAAATTGCCTCAAGGCGCTTTTGCCGCCAGTGTCCATCTGGGTCTTCAGAAGAGATGGGTCTCAAGCTTCTTCCTGAAGGCCAGATGGTCTTCTTCTGAGCGAATGTCCATGGGTAGAGCGTTCCATAGCAGTGGTCCTTGGACTGTGAACCTTCTTTCGCCTTTTAATTTATAACAGGTCTTGGGGATGTGGAGGAGGTTCTGGTTAGTTGACCGGAGTAGGCGACCTGGGGTGTAGTGCTTTATTTTGTCGCAGAGGTATTGCGGGGCTTTTCCTTGTGTACATTTGTGAGTGAGGCAGAGGGTCTTAAATGTAACCCGAACCCGGTCCTTCACAGCTAGCCAATGGAGGGTCCTCAGGGATGGGGTGATTGATTCCCAGGGTTTTTTCCCAGTTACCAGTCTGGCTGCTGTGTTCTTGACGGTTTGTAGACGTGAAATTTGGTATTTTGGAAATCCTAGGTAGAGGGAATTTGCGTAGTCGAGTCGGGAATTGATGATCCTTCCAACTACTGCTGCTGTATCTCCTTCCGGGATGAAGGGGATGAGTCTACGCAATAGGCAAAGAAGGTAGTGGGATCCACTGACTACTGATCCTATTTGTGCATCCTTCGTCATGTTTTTGGCTTTAGTGTTGCACTTCAAAGGAAATTATAGTTGCTGTGTGACTGGATGTTCGTGTTGCAAGCACATCATAAGGGGGATTAATTACGATCCTTCTCTAATGAAAAAACACATCAGATCAAATCCTTCTTTAATTGCAACACACAGTGTGTCATTTATGTTGTTACATGCAAGTCGTGGAATGTAAAATTCATCGGACGTACCACTAGGAGACCCAGGGATAGATTTCAAGTACATTTGTACAGCTTTGAAAAAAATGTATCCACAAATGTTGCTAGACACTTCAACTAATACCATAATGACAGCAGTACCTTTGCAGGTGTACAGATTTTAGAAAAAGTCTTGACACCTACTAGAGGAGGAGATGTTTTCAAGCTTCTCTGCAAAAGGGAGGTTTTTTGTATTTTTTATTTTAATACCAGAAAACCTTTTGGAATGAACCATGAATGGGACATCACACAATTTTATAATTAGATTAGTTTTTGTTCCATCCAGGTCTATATATATACATACAGTGCATGTGAATAATTTCAGACATGCATGTGTATATATATATATATATATCAATTCCATATCTTTTTCCATTGTTTTGTCACTTTTGGGATTTGCACATTCTGATGTTTATATTCTACTTTGGAATCCATTGCTTTTTGTGCTTTTTGTTACAATACTCCTTTTGTCCTTATGTCCCTCGTAGATTTGACTTTTGATGGCTATTTTTTTTATCACCAGTCAGCTTTATGCGTTTTTCACATCAATAGTCCGATTACATTGAGGTTTAGTTTAGCTGAACAAAGGTTTGGTTCTGAACTTTTAATACCCAATGAGATTTTACTTTATATGTCTATTTATATACACACCTATGAATGTTTATCATGTGTACATAGACATTTTGCATTCATGTATTCAATGAATAGGTGTGTTTTGGGTTAATCCTTTTTGGGCAATTATAAGCCTGGATTTGGACACTGTTGTGTCTTTTTCCTAGGCTTTATTGTCCTTTTCTTTACTTTTCTTTTTTTTTGCTTGTGATTTCATTTTGGGTAAATGACTGC
Source organism: Lithobates clamitans (assembly GCA_037952925.1). Lineage (NCBI taxonomy): Eukaryota > Metazoa > Chordata > Amphibia > Anura > Ranidae > Lithobates > Lithobates clamitans. The sequence goes on from JBBGZY010000285.1 coordinate 6,044,859, forward strand.
AAGCTTACATATATATATATTTTTATTATGAATGTTACTGTTTTTGTGTACATTTGCGTAGACAAATGTATGCGTTTTAAACGTTGCAATGTTTTTAAAATGTTGGTTGAAATGTTGTTTGTATGTGGCACTATTAGAGCCAGGTGTGTTTTTGGGTGTATTCCAATTTGGGCGGACTCCCTTAAAAGACCTGCCTGTTTAGTGTTACATTGGTTATGAACAAGCAAGCTATCGCTTGTGAAACATCTACCATTGCCTGTATCTGTCTGACCCTTTTGACAATAAAGATGACATTGAGATAATTTGGAGTTCCAGTGTGCGACCAATTCCTTGTTTTGTTTGTGTTAATTCCTATGTTGGGGTCAAACCCTAAAGTAACTTCAGTTTTTCACGAAAATCAAGAAATTGTGCTTCCCACCTTCAGGTCAACAGAAAGTCAAGACGTCCATCCTCTTGATGTGGGGCACACTCTGAGACAATATCTGGAAATCACAGCATTCTTTAGACAAACTGATTCTTTTTTCATCCTTCTGCACGGGAAAAATAAAGGAATGCGGGCTTCGGCTAGATCTATTGCGACTTGGATCATACAGACCATTTAAAGAGCTTATGTTTCTTGGCTCCTCCAGAGGCAGTGACTGCACTCTCAACTCGGAGTATTTCGACCTCTTGGGCAGCTTCTCGACATGTCGAAAACTGAAAATTTCCTATCAAATACTTACCGTTCCTTTCCTGATAGGCTCCATGGCAGCAGGAGTCCTTCCCAATACTTGGAGTAGGCTAGTTACAGAACATGGCTGGTAGTCCAGAGCAAAGATTTATGGGAGAAGTGTCCTATAGGGTAGGTATGGAGGCAGGGCTAACCCACACGTATGCTGCCATGGAGCCTATCAGTAAAGGAAAATGATGAAGTATTTGATAGGAAATTTTCTGTTTTTCCCCCTTTTTTTTTCATTATACTTCAGGAACGTTAAATGTCAATGTTAAATGTTAAGTGTTAAATGTAATGTGTTATGTAAATATGTAATGTATATGGTTGCATTTTTTCATGTTGAGTCTTTGAACTTTTTGAAGTTGAACTTTTTCTTTGTTATGTTATGTTCCTTTTTTTTTATAAAAATAATAAAAAAAAGAGTTGAAAAAATACACTGCTTGCAACGTTCTGTGATTAGGTGTGGGAATTCTGCAACTGATCAGACTCTCCCCCATTCACAGATTGTGTTACAAGCAGTGTAATCAATAAAATAACTTTTCTCAGTGGAGGTGAAGACCCAAAACTGTTAACCATTGCAGCCCCAGAAGTTCAGAAACAGGAATAAGACATGTATCCCAGAACAGAAGATTTTTCCGGGATCTAGGTGCCTGCACATCATGGGACCTCCTTCATTACAGGTAAGTTATGTGACTAAAGCCAAAGGGATTTTATTTTAGATAAACTTCATCTTTAAGGAAAACATTTCCAGACTTTTCATTTTTTTTTAAATACAGTAAGTAATTGTTATGAAACCAACTTTTTGAAATTAACTTTAAAACATTAAGATTGTAACATTTTTTCTCTGCTTACAACCATGGCAACCATGCTCAATTTTCCCATCACCTGCTGTTGTTATAAGTTTGTTGCTTTTCCCACTAATCTGCACATCTGAGTTTGAGGTCAAATCATAGGCATCACAAATAATTTCTATAGAAGGCTGCATTTGCAAAGGGATACAATGGTTCTTATTATGTCACTGAGACCCTTTACCTGAATATAGCAGGGATATTCACTCCAATTAAAACTAATACAGCGTCCTGTGATGGTGTGGCAATGATGCTGCATTGCTCCTGAATTCAAAACAGAGTTGCCCCTCATGTAAGCCATGCTTGCTTGCACATGTAGGCAGGTGTTGGTCTGCAGCATATCCGCTGACCCGAAGGTGACAATGTGCCATTTCTTCAGGCTGGAATAAGACCGTTGAGGACTAATGTGTTCCCTGCTATGGGTTCCAGGAAGCCATCTTAAGGAGGGTGGCATCCTGACACAGAAGTCCTTAAATAGGCCATCCTACATAATTTGGCATGCCTGTGTGGGAGTGCCTAATAGAGCTCCTCTGGTTAGGGACAGAGTTGGCACAGTGATCATGAAAGATGCCTGTTAAGAAGGGAAAGAGTAGGTTTTCCCTTGCAGGGTGTCCCTTTTGCCATCTTCCTGGAACAAACTCCCACTAGCAGCTGAATATCTGCATGGATTTTTGGGGATCGTGGAGTGATCTGGTAATATCATAGTCCTGCCAAGGGAAGTGGGAAAGGCTCCTCGGACATTCTTTGGTCTGTTACTCTCCTCTGCTTGTAAGTGTATGACCTGCAACAAATGTAGCGCCATTCCTGTACACTGATTTATTTCTGTGATCATTCAATTTCAACCAAATGATATAAAAAATAAATAAAAAAATAGGTATTTATATGTTTTGACTCCCAATTCTCAGGTACACAGGTTAGGCCCCACTTATATATGAGGTGTGGCTATCATAATTGTCACTGCTGATTTACAAGCCTGTTGCTTGTCAATCAACACCTATCCACACCTAGTCCTACCCAGGCCCGGACTGGGACAAAAATAGGCCCGGGCATTTTAGACTGAGCAGCCAACTTTTCCAGGGACCGGGGGGAGAGATGTCAGTAGACATTTGCGGGGGTGGCTGGTGTCGGTCCTCCACACTGTAATGCGCAGGGACACTGTGATATAAAGGGGACTGCACTGTAAAGGGGCACTGTAATGATTACAGTGCCCCTTTACAGTGCAGTCCCCTTTATATTACAGTGTCCCAGTCCTATTGTGGCCATACAATGCTAGTACTATCTGTCTCCTATTGTGCCCACACTGCCCAGTGACACTGACCTGCTCTCTCTGGTGGTCCTGGACAGCATGGCACTCTCTTTCTGGTGGTGCGGTACAGCATAGCTCTCTCTGGTGGTACGGTACAGCGTGGCTCTCTGGTGGAGCGGGTACAGCGTGTCTCTCTCCCTCTGGTGGTGTGGTTCAGCGTGGCTCTCTCTGGTGGTGTGGGTACAGCGTGGCGCTCTGGTCGTGCGGGAACAGCATGGTGCTCTGGTGGTGCAGGTACAGCATGGCTCTCATGGCTCTCTCTGGTGGTGCGGGTACAGCGTGGCGCTCATGGCTCTCTCTGGTGGTGCGGGTACAGCGTGGCACTCATGGTTCTCTCTGGTGGTGCGGGTACAGCGTGGTGCTCATGGCTCTTTGGTGGTGTGAGTACAGCGTGGCTCTCTGGTGGTGCGGGTACAGCGTGGCGCTCTGGTGGTGCGGGTACTGCGTGGCGCTCTGGTGGTGTGGGTACAGCATGACTCTAATGGCTCTCTGGTGGTGCGGGTACAGCCTGGCACTCTGGTGGTGCGGGTACAGCGTGGCTCTCATGGCTCTCTGGTGGTGCAGGTACAGCGTGGCTCTCTGGTGGTGTGGGTACAGCGTGGCTCTCATGGCTCTCTGGTGGTGCGGGTACAGCGTGGCTCTTTGGTGGTGAGGGTACAGCGTGGCTCTCATGGCTCTCTGGAGGTGTAGGTACAGTGTGGAGCTCTGGTGGTGCGGGTACAGTGTGGCTCTCTGGAGGTGCGGGTACAGCGTGGCACTCTCTCTCTCTGGTGGTGTGGGTACAGCGTGGCTCTATCTGGTGGTGCTGGGGCTATTAGTTCCCCCAGCACAGTCCTCTTCCTTTTTCCATGTCTCCTGTAGTACTTGCTTGTTTCTGGGTTTTCTCGTTTCCCCCCCAGCAGAGTGCACTCTGCTGGGGACTGTAGCTGTCTACCTGCTGAGATCAATTGGGCATCCTATCTCTGGGACTACATTTCCCATGATGCCCAACTAGTTATTTCTGATTGGCCCTCCGCTGTGGCCAATTGGGAGGGGAGAAGAACAAGCAGGAAACTTTCTTCTCTCCAGTCCCATGCTGCCCACAAGCCTGACATGAGAAAGGGGGAAAGGGGGAGAGGGGAAGGGAACATCCTGACAGCGGCCCAGAGGAGGAGGAACGAGGGGCAGAGAGCGGAACTGTCAGTGCAGCTCTGAGGCTGAGCTGTGTGTGTGAGACAGGTGGGGTTGAATGGGAGCCATTCTCCCAGAGGAAGGGAAAGTGGGGGAAAAGGAGAGTGGGCAGTTGGATCACAAATTGTCCACTATAACAGCTTTCATTTGAATTGCTGTGCGCTCGCTGACACATATAGTCCTGCCTCCTTGCCGGCTACTTTGATTGAAAGACCACTGGTCCCATGCAAGGATGTGTGATGTCATTAAAGTAGCCGGGCAAGGAGGCAGGACTGTATGTGACGGCGAGCGCACAGCAATTCAAATGAAAGCTGTTACAGAGGGCAATCCCCACTCTGTGATCCGGCCAGCTGCTCTCCTCTTCCTGCACTCTCTCTTCCTCTGCACAGGTCACTCTGGCCACAAGTGAGTTGCATTGATGGGCACAGGTTATGCTGAATTGGTGGACACAGGTGAGTTGCACTGGTGGGCACAGGTCATGCTGTATTGGTGGGCACAGGTGAGTTGCATTTTCGGGCACGGGTCATGCTGCATTTGTGGGCACAGATCACACTGCATTGATGGGCACTGGTCACGCTGCATTGATGGGAACTGGTCACACTACATTATTGGACACTGATCCGACTGCATTGATGGGCACTAGGGATGAGCCGAACAGCCCCGGTTCGGTTCGCGGCAGAACATGCGGACAGGCAAAAAATTTGTGCGAACACGTAAACACCGCTAAAGTCTATGGGACAAGAATATGAAAAATCAAAGGTGCTCATTTTAAAGGCTTATATGCAAATTATTGCCATAAAAAGTGTTTGGGGACCCGGGTCCTGCCCCAGGGGACATGTATCAATGCAAAAAAAGTTTTAAAAACGCCCGTTTTTTTGGGAGCAGTGATTTTAATAATGCTTAAAGTGAAACAATAAACATGAAATATTCCTTTAAATATTGTGCCTGGGGGGTGTCCTTAGTATACCTGTAAATTAGCACATCTTTCCTATGTTTATAACAGTGCCACAGAAAATGAAATTTCTAAAGGAAAAAATGTCATTTAAAACTGCTGGCGGCTGTAATGTATTGTCGGATCCCGGCACTATAGATAAAAATACAAAAAATACCAAAAAAAAAATGGTGTGAATGTCCCCCCAAAATCCATACTAGGCCCTTCAGGTCTGGTAAGGATATTAAGGGGAACCCCGCATCAAAATGTAAATAAAAAATGATGTGGGGGTCCTCCAGCCCTCACGCACTATATACTCTGAACAGCTGTATATATACTATACAGCCTGCCCTATATATGCAGAAAAAATGGGCCTTGGGTGTTGGTGGCACCAGAACACTGTAAGTCCTCACAGTTACTCTTGTTGGGGGCAGAAACAGGTCCTGCTGGGAAATATTATATCAAAAATTTCTAATTACATGGCCCTGTTAAACAAGGGTAGAAAAAATGGGCCTTGGGTGGTGGTGGTGTTGCCACAACACTGTAACCCCTCACAGTTACTCTTGTTGGGTGCAGAAATGGCCCTGCTGTAAAATATTATATAAAAAATTGTAATTACATGGCCCTGTTAAACAGGGGCAGAAAAATTGGACCTTTGGTTTTGGTGGTGCCAGAACACTGTAAGCCCTCACAGTTACTCTTGTTGGGCACAGGAACAGGCCCTGCTTTAAAATAATATATCAACAATTGTAGTTACATGCCCTGTTAAACTGGGGCAGAAAAATTGGGCCTTGGGTGGTGGTGCCACAACACTGTAACCCCTCACAGATACTCTTGTTGTGCACAGGAACACACCCTGCTGTGAAATAATAGATCAAAAATTGTAATTACATGCCCCTGTTAAACAAAAATTGGACCTTGGATGGTGGAGGTGGTCCCCTACACCAAAAAAAATTTTGGAAGCTTGCATCATCAAGATTGAGGAGGAATAGGATAGGCAGCATAGGCAGTCTTCAAGGGATCCCAGATCCACAGCAAATTCAATCAGTTACATCAGCATCAGGTGCTTGATAGCTGCTGATCCAAGACTGATTCATTTTTATGAATGTGAGCCTATCAATGGAGTCTGTGGACAGGCGCACTCTTTGATCCATTACAAACCCTCCAGCAGCACTGAATGTGCATTCAGTAAGCACTCTGGATGCAGGACAGGCCAGTAGCTCAATTTTATATTGAGCAAGTTCTGGCCAGTGGCCCATCATCAAGACCCAGTACCCAGTAGATGGCCTGTTGGAAAGGTCTCCAAGTCTGCTCTTGCCCCTAGATATTCCTTCACCATATAATGCAGACACTGGTGATGGTTGCTTGAAACGATCAGACCTTGGTGCTGAGGACTGAAAAATTGTTTAAAGGCATCGGTCAGCCGGCCACCTTCTCCACCGCTCTTTCTCTGACTGAACGAAGCCTCAGCAACACATTGTCTAGCACCAGGAAATGGTAATCTCCCTGGGTCTGGAAATGCGTTGCACAATCCTTTCTTCAAGGCCTCCTGAAGATGTTTTATTCTCTGTTCCCTCTGTGAAGTCAGGATGAGTTCTGCAACTTTATGCACTAGAGTATATATATATTATATATATATATAATGGGGACGGAAAGTAATAAGACCCCCTTAAATTTTCACTCTGTTATATTGCAGCCATTTGCTAAAATCATTTAAGTTCATTTTTTTTCCTCATTAATGTTCACACAGCACCCCATATTGACAGAAAAACACAGAATTGTTGAATTTTTTGCAGATTTATTAACCGCTTTAGCCCCGGAAGATTTTACCCCCTTCCTGACCAGAGCACTTTTTGCGATTCGGCACTGCGTCGCTTTAACTGACAATTGCGCAATTGTGCGACGTGGCTCTTAAACAAAATTGATGGCCTTTTTTCCCCACAAATAGAACTTTCTTTTGGTGGTATTTGATCACCTCTGCAATTGTTATTTTTTGCACTATAAACAAAATAAGAGCGACAATTTTGAAAAAAACACATTATTTTTTACATTTTGCTATAATAAATATCCCCCCAAGATATATAAAAAACATTTTTTTTTCCTCAGTTTAGGCCGATACGTATTCTTCTACATATGTTTGGTAAAAAAAATCGCAATAAGCGTCTATTGATTGGTTTGCGCAAAAGTTATAGAGTTTACAAAATAGGGGATAGTTTTATGGCATTTTTATTAATATTTTTTTTTTACTAGTAATGGCGGCGATCAGCGATTTTTATTGTGACTGCGACATTATGGCGGACATGTCGGACATTTTTGACACATTTTTGGGAGCATTGTCATTTATACAGCGATCAGTGCTATAAAAATGCATTGATTCCTGTGTAAATGACACTGGCAGTGAAGGGGTTAACCACTAGGGGGTGGAGAGGGGTTAAGTCAATACTAGGGAGTGAATACTAACTGTAGGGGGGATGGGCTAGCTGTGACACTACACTGATCTCTGCTTCCGATGACAGGGAGCAGAGATCAGTGAGACTGTCACTAGGCAGAACAGGGAGATGCTGTTTACATCAGCATCTCCCTGTTCATCCTCTCTGTGAGGCGATCGTGGGTATCCCCGTGGCGATGGAGTCCGTGGGACCCGCGACCCGACTCACGGAGCTCACGTGCGCTGGTCGGGAAGGGGTTAAAAAAGAAAAACTGAAATATCACATGGTCCTATGTATTCAGACCATTTGCTGTGATACTCATATATTTAACTCAGGCGCTGTCCATTTCTTTTGATCATCCTTGAGATGGTTCTACCCCTTCATTTGAGTCCAGCTGTGTTTAATTATACTGATTGGACTTGATTAGGAAAGCCATACACCTGTCTATATAAGACCTTACAGCTCAAATTGCATGTCAGAGCAAATGAGAATCATGAGATCAAAGGAACTGCCTGAAGAGCTCAGAGACAGAATTGTGGCAAGGCACAGATCTGGCCAAGGTTACAAAAAAATTCTGCTGCACTTAAGGTTCCTAAGAGCACAGTGGCCTCCATAATCCTTAAATAGAAGATGTTTGGGACAACCAGAACCCTTCCTAGAGCTGGCTGTCCGGCCAAACTGAGCTATTGGGGGAGAAGAGCCTAGGTGAGAGAGGTAAAGAAGAACCCAAAGATCACTGTGGCTGAGCTCCAGAGATGCAATCGGGAGAGTGACTGAAGTGACTGTTCTTGAATGGCCCAACCAGAGCCCTGACTTAAACCCAATTGAGCATCTCTGGAGAGACCTAAAAATGGCTGTCCACCAACGTTTACCATCCAATCAGACAGAACTGGAGAGGATCTGCAAGGAGGAATGGCAGAGGATCTCCAAATCCAGGTGTGAAAAACCTGTTGCATCTTTTCCAAAAAGACTCATGGCTGTATTAGATCAAAAGGGTGCTTCTACTAAATACTGAACAAAGGGTCTGAATACTTAGGACCATGTGATGTTTCAGTTTTTCTTTTTTAATAAATCTGCAAAAATGTCAACAATTCTGTGTTTTTCTGTCAATATGGGGTGCTGTGTGTACATTAATGAGGAACAAAATTATCTTAAATGATTTTAGCAAATGGCTACAATATAACAAAGAGTGAAAAATTTAAAGGGGTCTGAATACTTTCCGTCCCCACTGTGTATATATATATATATATATATATATATATTAGACTGACTGTATATTTAGATAAATATATAAAAAATCAAAAAGCAGGTCAGGTGCATGCTTTGACCCATCATCATACAGCAATGCACTGCGATCTGAACATGACTCAAACATCAAGCTCATCCCTAATGGGCACAGGTGAGACTGCATTGATGGGCACTGGTCAGGCTGCATTGATGGGCACTGGTCAGGCTGCATTGATGGGCACTGAAGAGGCTGCATTGATGGGCACTGGTGAGGCTGCACTGATAAAGTTGTTAATATTTATTTGTGGAACTTAATTCGGCATAAAACATTTAAGCGTTTCCCCATCATATGGCTGATCCTACAAGGCCATTCCTCTTTACCTGTTGCAGGGCTGTCTTCATCCAATGTAATCTTGCACAGTATAGGACACACAGTGCCTGCCTGAATTCTGAAAGTGGAGTAAAGAGCCAACTGTTAGGCCGGGTTCACACATGTGAGGCCACGGGTTTGTGCTTGGGGTCCGGTGCGTTCCTGTACACCGGTTCAGGTGCGATACAGGTCCAAATTTTAGCCTGAATTTGCATGTGAATCAGACCCTAAGACGCATCAGACCCTTTTTCAATCTGAGAGTCGGTCACACTTGCCTATCATGCGAATTGGATGCGGGTAAACCCTTATGGTTTGGCACTTATGGTAAGTAAGTGAGAAATAAGGTAAGATATAAATTATTCCTCTACTTAAAACCTGTTCCAGACTAAACTCGCATTTAACCCTTGTAATTGGAAAAGAAGAGTGGGGGGCTCCACATAATGATATTTTATGGCTGACTGGAGTTTAAATTTAGGAGCTGCATTAATATGTGTATTGTAGATTTGTTGTAGTTCATCTTTAACTGAATAGCTTACACATTCATACAGCCGATATTTAATCCCCTAGCCATTCGGTACCCAACCTTCTGGATTGCACAGGGAAAGAAAGAAAAAGTTTTACAATGACCGTATACATTTGAAGATGTGTGCTGTCACTGTGAAAAAGGCTGTATGTAAGTGTCTAGACAGCTTATCTTTTAATTGGTTCCTTGCAGCAGTCAATCAGTGAGGCTGATGATTACACTGCCTGATAGTAGTGGGAGAACATAATAGTCTATATACGGCATATGGTCTTGAAAATACAGCACATCAAGCAAGTACAATTGTGAGAATCATAACAAAATTACAATAATAAATGAAAATGATTATTCACTGAAAACATGTGATACTTTAGCATAACATATTTGCTTACAAGTAAGCTGTGAACAGCATATTCCCTGATAAAGAAGAATAAAAAATGAGCATTTATGAATGTGATTTTGCAGGGCTGTATTACCCCCTGTTGATATTTCATGTAACAGTGTGCCTTGTTTACTTTGACAGCTATCTAATCTATGCTTTTCTGCTATGGTTAATTAGAGGCTTGCTGTCAGATAGACTTCACTGCTCTGCTTCCTACCTGGCTCTAAGGACTCCTTATAAGTTGGCTGTGTCCTACAACACGTGTTCCATTACCGGCTAAAATTCATCACATGTTTACAACTCCATTGATTGTTTAAAATGCTCAACTAGAAAAGGATAAAGGTTGGAGTTCATCAAATTGCTTATACCTCGTTAAAAATAAGCACCCTCCCTCACACTTGTATATCCATGTGTCTGTGTTAGAGAAAAGTAATTTCTTTGGAGGTGGCATTGCATGACTGGTAAGGCATGTGTCATAGACATCTTGGAATAAATATAGTTATTATTTTTCATTTATTTTTCATTGCACCTGCAGAGTTTCATTGATAACGGTTTATGATTGTGAACACTTTTACATTGCATATTTAGAAGTTGTGCTACAGGAGCTGCCCAACTGCACCTTGTTATGAGGTCAAACAAAAGCTGCATTTTGGAGGTTGTGATGTGGTCAAGAATATAGAAACATTTGCAAAAAGGAATACGTGCATTCACACCAGGTAAAAACATCCAGGGTTATTGTAGCTGCCTGTGGGTGGGTGAAGTGTGGTGCGCAGGCAGAAAACACTTAAAGTTCCAGTGCAGAGTCACAGAAATATATTCAAACCAAAGTTCAGTAAACCAGAACAAGCCCAGCATAAAGGCAGCCCGACTGGGAGCACTCACAGCAGGTAAAAGCAATGTGTCAATAGAAGTTGGACTCAGGAGTGCCAACGGCGTCTGTCTCGTGGGGTGGAATGCAGCCCGGGGTGGTCTGTATCCAAGAGGAGAAGCTTTCAGGTAGGATGGTGTGTCCCTGCACGTTCCCTACCCCTTTAGAACCTCTCCCTGATGCTAAGCACTATCCCTGCCAGATGGGTGAACTGTCCCTACTTTAGCCACACGCAAAATGCGCACCGACTCCAGGAGCCAAGGTCTTGAATAGACTCTACCTGAGTCATATGGGGAGCCAGCATCCAATCGGATAGCAACTAAATTCCTCTTGACTGTCTTGACGTGCCACTTGCAGTGAAGAAAGCAGACTGTACCTGTCTACATGCCCAGCTTTTTGTTTTTGTGGCACTGCAGTGTCTATGGTTTTAGCACCACAGCACCACTTCTGTACTATGGGGTAAGTCTCTACTATGGGGAAATTGTCTGTACTGGTGGGGGGCTGTATTAGGGGTTATGCTGGGAAGGGGGTCTATACTTGTAGGTTAGGTTATGAGGAGGGTCTGTAGTGGGGGTTAAGCTGGAAAGGACGGGTCCATACTTAGGGAGTAAACTTGGAGGAGTGATTTAGGGCTGTGATAGAGATCTGTACTGAGGTGGATATGGGCATGGGGGAGGGGGGATTTGTACTGGTAGGAGGGGGGGAACTTTTGATTGTATTTATGCAGTGGCTTATGTATTACGCACTCCTAATCCCTGCATTCCTAACCCCTGCATTCTCTGGGTTAGGCATTTTTGGCCCATGCGCTTTGTGTGATATATGTTCCTGAGCCCAGCACTCTGTGAGTTACTCACCTTTAGCCCCTGTGCTATGTGCAATACACGATCCTGAACCCCGCTGTCAGGGTGATAACCGTAGGACGGGTAATTCTGCCAGTATTCCTCATGGTGGCGCCCTTCTGCCTATTTAAGCCTGCTGCTGGTTCATGCTGGTTGCTGGATTATCATCAGCTTCCTGTTTTCCTTGTTCCTGTGTTCCTGGTTCCTGTTGTGATATCTGCTTCCTGTTACTACTCGGCTTGCCTGACTGCTCCAGTATTCCGCCTGCATTGACCCCGGCTTGTATCTGACTATTCTTCGGCTCCGCATTTGTACCTTGATCGTCCTCCTGTGTTTGACCCCCGGCTCGGCTACCTTCTCTGTTCCTGATTATCCTGCTGTACCTCACCTTGGACTGATTCCTGTGCTGAATGACCATTGGCCTGGCTCTGACTCCGCTCCTGGTTGCTCCACGGCTCCATACCTGGAATCCCTCCTTGCACGGTTGCCCTTCAACCTTACCAGCGCACCCTAGCAGCTCCCTGCTATCTGCTACTCAGCAACAGCGATCTGGCAACCCGTGCACCTTTGGGCACCGTACTCCCTGTCTCACTCCCAGGGTTACGCTGCACTTAGCCGCAAGGGGCGCTCCCTCTGCAATTCGGCCTCACATCCAGGACTCTGACAGTATAATCCAGCCATGACTGAGGCCGGCAGAGGTGCGTCCCCAATAGAGACTTTATGCCAACAGGCCGCTACCCTTACACGAGTGGTCCAAGTTCTTCAGGAAAGATACCTTCAACTAGAAGGAAAACTCCAACATTTTATGCTACCATCTGCCTTTTTGGATCCTGGTTCCTCCTCCACCAATCTCCCTGCTACGGCCTCTTCGGTACTGACTTTGCCCCCAGAACCGCGGGTACCTACCCCTGAACGTTTCTCTGGAGACCGGCAGAAATTCAGATCCTTCAAGAATTCCTGCCTGTTATATCTGGCTCTGCAACCCCGTACCTTTTCCACTGAGACTGTCAAAGTTGGCTTTCTTATCTCCCTGCTGACCAATGAACCCCAGGCATGGGCCCACAGGTTATGGGAACAGAAGGACCCAGCTACTAGTTCAGTGGAAACGTTCTTTACGGCCCTGTCGCAATTGTATGATGACCCCCAGCGTACAGCCACCGCTGAGGCCGCTCTGCATTCTCTTCAACAGAAACGGCGCCCGGTGGAAGACTATGCTGTGGACTTCCGCCGGTGGTCTGCCGATACAGACTGGAATGAGGCTGCGTTGAAATACCAGTTTCGCCTGGGGCTTTCTGAATCCCTTAAGGACGAGTTGGCCAGGGTCGGCATCCCTGCTACCCTCGAGGGGCTCATTCAACTATCCATCCAGTTGGATAGACGCCTTCGGGAGCGCCAGGCTGAACGTTCTCAGACTCCCAAGGTGCAGGTACCAGAGATCGGCGCTATGCCTGTTGGTTTGGTGCGATCCGCACTGACTCCTGAGGAAAAGCAGCGTCGGCGTCAAGCCAATCTCTGTCTCTATTGCGGCCGAAACGGACATTTCCTGAGCAACTGCCCCATAAGGCCCAGCAAGGTACCCAAGAACTCTCCAGTGTACTTCCAGATGTCCGGGAACTTCCACTTCTCACCTTATCCTTTCCATCACGCTACAGTTGGCCGACAAGGGGGTTCAGCTTCAGGCCATAGATGACTCCGGGGCATGCAGTTGTTTCTTGGACTTGGACTTAGCACTAAAGCTCGGTCTGGCCCTTCTTCCCAAGAACCGTAGATTGGAAGTTCTCCTGGCTGATGGCACCCTGCCTAGTTCCGGTCCTGTGACACAAGAGACCACTCCTCTTTTGGTTACTACTCCTGATGGTCATCAGGAATTCATACGTTTCGACATTCTAAGCTCACCTATGTTCCCCGTCATCTTGGGTACCCCATGGCTTCAAGCCCACAACCCCCAGATCAACTGGATCAGGAAAGAAATTTCATTCACTTCACCTTATTGCCTACAGCACTGTCTTGCCCCTGAAACCAGTAATCTAGCCAGTTGCCTGTCAGTCCAACCTGTACCTGTCAACAACCAGAGTATTCCACCGGCCTACCAGGAGTTTGCAGATGTCTTTGACAAGAAAAAGGCTGATGTCCTGCCACCACACCGGTCATACGATTGTCCAATTGAATTACTCCCAGGAGCCGAAATCCCATTCGGTCGCATATTCCCCCTCTCGGAGGTGGAACTAGGAACATTGCGACAATACATTGATGAAAACCTGGAGAAAGGCTTCATCCGTTCCTCCTCTTCTCCTGCTGGAGCCGGAATCTTTTTTGTCGAAAAAAGGGACAAATCCCTAAGACCATGTGTGGATTACAGGGAGCTCAATAAAATCACTATAAAAAACCGTTACCCTCTTCCTCTAGTTCCGGAACTTTTCCAGAGACTCCGTACTGCCCGAATATTCACTAAGCTTGATCTTCGAGGAGCCTACAATCTCGTTCGCATCCGAGAGGGTGACGAATGGAAGACAGCATTTAGAACTCGCTTTGGACATTTCGAGTACTTAGTGATGCCATTTGGATTGTGCAACGCCCCGGCCACATTCCAACATTTTGTAAACGATATCTTTCGAGAATTTCTGGATTACTTCGTCATCATCTACCTGGATGATATCCTGATATTTTCAACCACCCTGGAGCTCCATCGTACACATGTAAGGACAGTTCTGCACACTCTACGTAAGCACAAACTCTATGTAAAAGCAGAGAAGTGTGATTTCGAAAAAGAGTCAATACAATTCCTGGGGCTAATTATCTCAACTGGTGGTGTTGCCATGGACCCGCAAAAGGTACAGGCAATCTTGGACTGGCCAACTCCATCGGATAAAAAGGGAGTACAAAGATTTGTGGGGTTTGCAAACTTTTATAGGAGGTTTATAAAGAACTTTTCCTCCATCATCTCACCAATCACCCAAGTTACCCGTTTACATACTCGGTTCCTGTGGTCTTCAGAAGCCCAATCAGCTTTTGATAAGCTCAAATCCCTCTTTACCTCCGCACCTATCCTGCAACATCCTGATCCGGCCCTCCCTTACATCTTAGAGGTTGACGCCTCTGAAGTTGCCACAGGAGCAGTCTTATCCCAACGTCAGGGTTCTAAGTCGTTACTCCATCCTGTGGCCTTCTCCTCGCGGAAGATGAGTCCGTCTGAAAGGAATTATGATGTGGGAGATCGAGAGCTCTTGGCTATTAAAACTGCCCTGGAGGAATGGCGGTACCTCCTTGAAGGTGCTCAGCATCCCATCATGATATTCACGGATCACAGAAACCTGGAGTATCTTCGCACGGCTAAACGATTGAGACCCCGACAAGCTCGATGGGCCTTGTTTTTTGCCAGATTCAATTTTCATATATCCTTCCGCCCGGGGTCTAAGAACGGGAAGGCCGATGCCTTGTCCCGGATGTTTCCTGACACTCCCGAAGAAATTACTCCTAGCACTATATTATCTCCACAGAATTTTCTCATGATTCAGACCGACCTGAGTTCCTCACTGAAACAAGCTTCCTCCCAATGCTCTGAACCAGAAGCACTGTCTTTAAGAAATCAGGAAGGTTTTCTTTGGTATCAGAACAAAATTTTTGTTCCGCAACAAGCCAGAGCCCAGGTCCTAAAGACTTTACATGACCACCAACTTGCTGGTCACTTCGGGGTACGAAAGACTTTGGAGCTTGTTCAACGATCTTTTTGGTGGCCCACTCTAAAGCCTGACTGCAGGGAATATGTCAGTTCCTGCACCATTTGTCAACGTAACAAGGGGTCTAACGTCAGATCTTGGGGTCTACTACGCCCATTGCCTGTGCCGGAGCAACCATGGAAAGAAATATCTATGGATTTCATAGTAGAGTTACCGCCTTCGGAGAAATTTACAACCATCTTGGTAGTCGTTGACCGCCTGTCCAAGATGGCGCATTTCTTGCCCATGATGGGTACACCATCTGCTGCTGACACGGCGAAGATCTTCATAAAGGAGATAGTCAGACTTCACGGCCTACCGAGCAACATTGTGTCCGACAGAGGGGTGCAATTCACCTCTAAGTTCTGGAAGGAGCTCTGCAAAACGCTTTCCATTAGAGTGTGCCTATCTTCAGCTTACCATCCTCAGAGCAACGGCCAAACCGAAAGAACTAATCAAACTTTAGAACAGTACTTACGTTGCTTCTGCTCCTTCTCCCAGGATGACTGGTCCTTGCTACTCCCGTGTGCGGAGTTTGCATACAACAACTCAATCCACGCTTCCACCAATCAGTCACTTTTCTGGGCAAACTACGGTTTCCATCCCTCATTCTTGCCTAATGTTATACCAGAGACCTCAGTCCCCGCAGTCCAGGACAGGATAAACGCCATTCAGGCTAATTTCCTAACTCTCCAGGCAACTATGCAGAAAGCCCAAGAGAATTATAAGAAACATTATGACAAGGGGAGGAGAGATCCCGTCTTTAAGGTTGGAGATAGAGTGTGGCTTTCCTCAACAAATCTTAAGCTGCCTTGCCCCTCCCGGAAGTTAGGACCAAGGTTTATCGGTCCATTCACAATTAAGAAGGAAATTAACCCAGTGGCATTTGAATTGTCTTTACCAAGTTCCTATAAAATCCACCCAGTATTCCATGTTTCTTTATTAAAATCTGTTGTCTCCAGTCCTTTTCCAGGGAGAGAAGAAGCTCCGCCCCCTCCAATCTTGGTGGACAATGAAACAGAATACGAAGTAGAAGCCATTCTGGACTGCCGTCGGAGAGGTAGGACTGTTCAATTTCTTGTTAAATGGAAAGGTTACTCTGTAGAAGATAATTCTTGGGAACCAGCAGATAACATTCATGCCCCTAGACTGTTGCAGAGGTTTCAAGCCCGATACCCTGAAAAATGGGCCAGATTGGGCATCCGGAGGCTGCCCCTAGGGGGGGGGCACTGTCAGGGTGATAACCGTAGGACGGGTAATTCTGCCAGTATTCCTCATGGTGGCGCCCTTCTGCCTATTTAAGCCTGCTGCTGGTTCATGCTGGTTGCTGGATTATCATCAGCTTCCTGTTTTCCTTGTTCCTGTGTTCCTGGTTCCTGTTGTGATATCTGCTTCCTGTTACTACTCGGCTTGCCTGACTGCTCCAGTATTCCGCCTGCATTGACCCCGGCTTGTATCTGACTATTCTTCGGCTCCGCATTTGTACCTTGATCGTCCTCCTGTGTTTGACCCCCGGCTCGGCTACCTTCTCTGTTCCTGATTATCCTGCTGTACCTCACCTTGGACTGATTCCTGTGCTGAATGACCATTGGCCTGGCTCTGACTCCGCTCCTGGTTGCTCCACGGCTCCATACCTGGAATCCCTCCTTGCACGGTTGCCCTTCAACCTTACCAGCGCACCCTAGCAGCTCCCTGCTATCTGCTACTCAGCAACAGCGATCTGGCAAGCCGTGCACCTTTGGGCACCGTACTCCCTGTCTCACTCCCAGGGTTACGCTGCACTTAGCCGCAAGGGGCGCCCCCTCTGCAATTCGGCCTCACATCCAGGACTCTGACACCCGCATTGTATGTTACCCACTCCGGTCTCTTCACTCTGTGAGTTACCCATTTTTTTCCTGGGGTCTTCAGTTTGGTCATATAGGTTGATTTACAAAAACTGGGAGAGTGCAAAATATGGTGCAGCTGTGCATGGTAGCCAAGCTTTGACAAATAAAACCTTGAAGCTGATTTCTGGTTGATTTCTGGAAGCTGGTTTCTATGCAGAGCTGCACCCGATTTTGCACTCTCCAGTTTTAGTAAATCTATCCCACAATGTCAGAAATGCTCTATTACTTCTGTCAGTGCACAGATTCTGAAGGCTGAGAGAATAGTGTTATGTAATGATGTTGCATTGTTCTCCACAGCATTCTCCTCTTAGCTTGGGGTGGTTTGATGTCTCCCCACATGGGCCAGGTGTTTAATGCTATAGAACAAACAGAAGTGCACCAATATTATGTGCCCCCTTGGATAACCTTTGTTAAAAATAGTAAAATGTTGTACTGCTATATCACATAACCACTTCCGTCTACAGAAGATTTTACCTCCTTCATGACCAGAGCACTTTTTGCAATTTGGCACTGCGCTGCTTTAACTGGTAATTGCGTGGTCATGCAATGCTGTACACAAGCAAAATTTGCATCCTTTTTTCCCACAAATAGAGCTTTCATTTGGTGGTATTTGATCACCTCTGGGATTTTTATTTTTTGTGATATAAATGGAGATTTTAAAAAAAATGATATTTTCTACTTTTTGTTTTTAAAAAAATCCAATAAACTCATTTTTAGTCATACATTTAGGCCAAAATGTATTCAGCCACATGATTTGGGTAAAAACAAATGTCAATAAGTGTATATTTATTGGTTTGCGCAAAAGTTACAGTGTCTACAAACTATGGTACATTTTCTGGAATTTACACAGCTTTTAGTTTATGACTGCCTATCCCATTTCTTGAGGTGCTAAAATGGCAGGGCAGTACAAACCACCCACAAATTACCCCTTTTTGGAAAGTAGACACCCAAGGAATTTGCTGAGAGGCATGTTGAGCCCTTTGGATATTTTATTTTTTTGTGACTGAAAATTGACAAAAAAAAATATTTTTTTACACAAAGTTGTCATTGAAATTCCATATTGCTCACACATGCCATGGGCATATGTGGAATTACACCGCAAAATACATTCTGCAGCCTCTCCTGCATACGGGATACCACATGTTTGAGACTTTTTGGGAGCCTAGCTGCGTACAGGACAGCTAAGACCAATCACCACCTTCAGAATTTCTAAGGGCGTAAATTTTTTACTCCTCACTACCTATCATAGTTTCGTGGCCATGAAATGCCAAGATAGCACAAACCTCCCCCAAATGACCCCACTTTGGAAAGTTGACATCCCAAGCTATTTGCTGAGAGGCATGTTAAGTCCATGGAATATTTTATATTTTGCCACAAGTTTCAGGAAAATTCAATTTTTTATTTCACACAAAGTTGTCACTAAATGATATATTGCTCAAACATGCCATGGTTATATGTGGAATTACACCACAAAAGACATTCTACTGCTTCTCCTGAGTACGTGGATACCTCATGTGTGAGACTTTTTGGGAGCCTGGCCACGTACAGGACCCCGAAAATCAATCACTGCCTTTAGGATTTCTAAGGGCGTAAATTTTTGATTTCACTCCTCACTGCCTATCACAGTTTTGGAGGCCATGAAATGCCAAGATAGCAAACCCCCCCCCCCCCTCTAAATGACCCTATTTTGGAAAGTACAAAATAGATTACAGAGCACACATACAAAAATTACATTTAAATCCTGCAAGGCTATTTAAAAACACCTAATCATATATAAAAAATATGGGGATTTGGTCTAAGCCCTATATGACCATATAGTGTGACCAAATCCCCATATTTTTTTAATATGTTCAGGTGTTTTTAATGGCTTGCCGACCAGCCGCCGCAGTTTTTACTTTCAATATGTTTTTATTTTAATTAGTACATACAAATTATGCAATAACATATGTATATGCTCAGGAGGGAATGCCTCCTAGGGTAAGATATTAAAAAGTTACAAACAGAAAAGTATTACAGAAGTCAGCTCGGCCTTGGAGACTTGTAGGGAGGCTCTCTGATGATTATCTGGATCCAAAAACAAACATAACAAGATCCTGGCTCTACCCCTAAAACTTTAGGGATCTCTTCCCTACCCCCGGCACCCCTGATGGGAACTGACTGTGCCGAGCGAGGGAATTCTCCCTTACTACACTGCCCATATGGGCCGAGTAAACAGGTAAAATAGGACAGTTGCGTATCCCCCTGAGCGAGGGGGGCTACCTAACTGTAGCATTTAAAGAAGTTATCAACATTTAGCCCTCTGGATTGAGTTAACCAATAGAGATGATAGAAAGAAGAAAGAGAAGAAAGAGTGAGAAGGGGAGAGGTGGGGAAGGGGGTCCTCATGTTAGGTGAGGAGATATGATTCTTGCATCTGCGTGCCTCTTGCATAATTATTGGTTAGACGTGTTTAAAGAATGTTTAGGAATGATGTTGTACCTGAGCACCTGGAATGAGGGAAGTACCCATGTATTGGGCCCAAGGCTCCCATATTTTTTGGAATTTCAAGTAGGAGTCCATCAGAATGCTGGTGATTTTTTCTTGGGTCATGATCCAAGAGATCTTCCTTTTGACTGTGTGGATTGTAGGTTTTGATTGTTTCCAGGCTTTGGCAATTGTGATTTTTGTACCCAGCAGTATAAAGTAAATCAGCGTTTGTGATGCCTTGGTTATGCCTGGGATGTGTGTGTTTAGAAGAGCTACCTCTGGGATCCTGGGGACCTGGCAAGCCTTGAAGATCATGGAGAAAACTTTTCTCCAGAAAGTGCGGATTTTGGGGCATTCCCACCAAATGTGGGCCATGGTGCCTAGGTGTTGGCATCCTCTGAAGCACAGAGGGCTTGTTGTGGGGTATATGGTTGCTAGCCTGGTTGGGGTTAGGTACCATCTGGTTAGCAGTTTGACGCTTGCCTCCATGAGTGAGATATTTTGGATCCCTTCGAAGGATCTGAATAAAGCTGCTTGCCAAGTCTCCAGATCTCTGCTAAGTTGAAAGTCAGTCTCCCAAGCCTTCATGTATGGGGTTTTGTCCATGGGACCAGTGAGGGCTGAATATATCACCGAGTTTCCCCCCCTCTGCTCCATGGCTTGACCGCACCACAACTCGTAGGCTGTAAATTTGGGGGGAAGGGGTTTTTCCTTCCAGATGGTATGTAGGAAATTGGTGATTTGGTAGAAACGGAAGCGTTCCGATTCCGGGAGTTCAAGGTGTTTGATGCAAAATTTGAGATTGATTGGTCCAGTGGGGGTGAAGAAATGTCCTATCCGGTATAGCCCTTTGTCAAGCCACCATTTGAAAGCTGAGATGTCTAGTCCAGGTGGGAAATCGGGGTTGTGAAAGAGATGTGCTAGAGGGCGACCCTTGGAGACCAGAGACGGGACCAGTCGGAGGGAATCCCATAAGGCGCAGGAGTGGGATAGAGTGGGTGAGAGGATGGGTGGCCTGGATTTGGTCGGGCACCAGAGTATGTGATCTAGCATGTGGTTGGGGATGGCCTGTCTTTCTATATTGACCCAATCAGGTTTTTCATATCTGGAGTAAATCGTGGACAATTGTGCGAGTCTGGCTGCTAAGTAATATTTATGCAAGTTCGGGAGACCTAGCCCTCCTTTGCGTCTGTGGATGAATAAAGTGTTCTGGGGGATGCGATATCCTTTTTTACCCCAGATATATTTAATTATGTTACTCTGTAGAGATCGTAAGTGGGCTTTCCTGATTGGTATAGGAAGGGAGCGAAAAAAGTAGAGAAGTCTGGGTAGGAGGGTCATTTTGATGGAATTGATTCGGCCTAGCCATGATAGCTCATGTTTCGATCATTGGACAAGGCCATTGTAAACAGCTGTTGTGTTTGTCATGCTGCCCTATCAAAGGACAGCATGACTTTATGATATGGATTATTTATTTGTGCGTGCTTGCATCTTTAGCCATGCCTCTGACGATATCCACTTAGGATGAAACATGTCAGGCTGGTTGATGCAAGCACGCTGAGAGCCGCGGATTGTTCTTCTTTTTTTATTGCGATGAATTTTACTTCCCACCTGTAAGTAGATTATAATAAAATCTTGATTGTTTTACCTTACGGGCTTCACTATTGCTGCTTTCTTTTCATTGGTTTGTTCCTGTTGATGACTGCACCAATACATCTATCGCTAATGTGAGTCCTGAGCTTGTGACATGTGATGACCTGACTGCTTTTATGCTGTGCCTACCAATGCTGGAGTGTGATTTTTGGATTTGCTGCTGATCTCCCACACCATATGAGTACATCGCTTATTTCCTATGTCTTTCTGGTAAGCAGATTGATAGCACGTGGGTGTGGTGTTTTTCTTTACACACTGAAGTCTGGTGGAGGTTTCCATGACATCTGTATTGCCGATTGAATTTCATGGACTATTATTTATATTTGGACATTTACCTTACTTAAGCGCTGCATTTTGATTGTTATATTTATGTTTGATGAAGTCCACAAACTATGCTAGCTGCTTTTTGATGCTCTTCATTAGTTAGCACAGATATTTATTTTACCAGATTGGACAAGGTCTGCTTCCAGTTGTTTAAAGAGAGGGGGGTAATTGTGTGTGTAAAGAGTTTCTGTTTTGGCAGTCAATGTGATACCTAGATAGCGAATGGATACATCGCTCCATTTGAATTTGAAGGATTGTTTGGGAGAGGAGACTGTTTGAGGCGATAAAGAGATGTTGAGAGCTTGGGATTTAGAGAAGTTAACTTCAAGTCCTGAGATTTTGGCAAATTTCTCTAACAATAAGCAGAGATTGGGTAATGTAGTTAGGGGGGAGGTCAGGAAGAGGAGGATGTCGTCGGCGAAAAGGCCGCATTTGTGCAGTTAGGGGGAGGTCAGGAAGAGGAGGATGTCGTCAGCGAAAAGGCCGCATTTGTGCGTTTGGTCCCCACAGGTCACCCCTTTGATGTCCGAGTTATGTCGCACCGCGATCGCCAGTGTTTCAATAGCTATTGCGAATATGAGAGGAGATAACGGGCACCCTTGCCTGGTGCCTCTCATAATTTCTATAGGTTTGGAATAGTGTCCCTGTAAACGTATCTGGGCCCTCGGACGGGAGTAAAGGGCATGCAGAAGGCCAAGGAAGCGATCACCGAAGCCCCACCTCTCTAATAGTGAGAAGATGTAGCGCCAGGAGACCGTGTCAAAGGCCTTCTGCAGGTCCAGGGACAACAGGAATCCTGCTTGGGTTGATCCCCCTTCCCAGTTAGTTTGCAAGATTGAGGTAATATCTATTGCCCGCCGTATTTGGTCAGGGCCCTGTCTTCCAGGTATGAATCCCACCTGATCCTTATGTATGTACTGACTAATGAAGGAAGATAACCTGTTAGCCATTATTTTTGTGAGTACTTTTAGGTCGTTATTTATGAAGGAGATCGGCCTGTAGTTGCTAACGTCCTCAAGGTTCTTGTCAGGTTTGGGTATGACTGTAATCAAGGCTGTGTTAAGGTGAGTGTCTAGGGGGTCTCCACTGGTCTTGGAGTTAAAGAAGGATGTCAGGTGAGGTGTTAGAATATGCGCAAAGGATTTATAATAGGGTATGGAGAGACCATCAGGACCTGGGGCGGACCCCTTTCTGAGGTCCTTGATGACCCCCAATACTTCCTCTTCCGTTATGGGTGATTCCATCCTTTGTTCGTAAGCGTCTTTTAGGGAGGGGATAGGAAGGTCCTTCAGGAAGCTGGGAATTAAGTCAGCGGTGGGTGTTTTAGGTCGTCTATACAAGTTAGAGTAAAATGCTTGGAAAGCTTCTAGTATCTTGGACGGATTGGTTGTGGGGGGTTGACCGTTTACCCTGATCTTAGGTAGAGCATGAGTTTTGATGGGGGGAGAAAGTTTTGTTGCCAGTAGGGGGCCTATTTTGTCTACCTGCGTGTAGAATTTATGTTTGTTCCAACGAATGGCCTTTTCAGCTTTGACTGTGAGTGCTAGGTTCAGATCTAATCTGGCTTTGTCGATAAGCGAGGAGGGGACCTTGGATGGATCTTTTTTGTGTGAAGCTTTGAGCTTATTGTATTCTGCGTCTAACCGAAATATTTCAGCTCTTTGTTCTCTTTTTATCTGTGTGGAGATCTGAATGAGTTTACCCCTTATGAAAGCCTTGTGCGCTGCCCAGAGCATTTCTGGGGATGTGTCCGCTGTTTTATTGAGTGTAAAGTACTCCTGCAGTGCTTTTTCAAGTTCTGTGACTCTTATGGGGTCAGATAAGAGCAACTCATTGAGCCTCCAATGTCCCCTAGATCCACCCAGTGCCCCTGTTTTCAGTGTTATGGAGACAATGGAGTGATCTGATAGGGCCGATTCTCTAATTTGGGCTTTGTGTATTGATGGGAGTATAGAGGATGGGGTCAGGATGTGGTCGATCCGTGCGTAAGTGTTGTGCGGGGAAGAATAATGAGTGAAGTCTCGCTTGTTGGGATTAAGTTCCCTCCAAGTGTCAGATAGGCCATGTGCATGTATCGTCTTTGCGATTCTGAGACTTTCTTTGGTGGGACGTGTGAGTTGAGACCGAGGGGGTTTAGACTTATCCATCCCCTGATCGAACGCTGCGTTCGAGTCACCGCCAAGAATTATCGTCCCCTCTAATTTCTGTGCTAGTGTGTGTAAGAGTGAGTCGAAAAATTTAGCTTGTCCTCTATTCGGAGCATAATAGGAGACCAGTGAATACAGACGGTCTCCCACTGTGCCCTTTACCAAGAGGAACCTTCCCTCTGGGTCAGCATGTTCAGAAATTTTCACAAATTTATGGTTTTTGGAGATTAAGATGGCGACTCCCTTGGTTTTGTTGTTTGCGTTCGCTAGAAAGAACTGTGCAAAGTGTGGGTGAAGAAACTTAGGGCTATACCTGGACGGGAAATGTGTTTCTTGCAGCATAATAATGTCTAGCTTGAGATGTTTATAATAGTCAAGGACCTTTCTCCTTTTAACCTGGGAGTTGAGTCCCTGAACGTTGTGTGATGCTATGTGTAGTTGAGTCATGGTGCTATCAGCCATGGAGCAGAAGGAAAAAGATGCAACGTAAACAGCCCCCACTTACCCTGAGATGCGTTGACACTTTGGCAAAGGCGTGAGGATCATTGTGCCTTTTCAGTGGGTTACGGGTAAGTACTTCCTCGAGAATGTGAATGGTATCTGAAAAACAGAATGCAGTTATATGCAATGTTGTGATCAGGGGGGAGGGAGGGAAGAACAGAAAAGGATAGTAAAGGTCTCCTAGAAAAGAAAGAAAGGACACGGGGGAGGAGAAACCCCACGTATCCTTCTGAAGAGAATCCAAAAATGTCTGGCCCATCCAGGCTCAGACAACCTAACCCTCAGAAACCGATGGGTATCTAAGGGTTAGATAGGTGCACAAGTGGTCCGTCACAAAACCGGACGCCCTCTAAAAAACATGAACTTCAAATGTAAATAATATCCTCACTTAAGCATAGCCTAGTATCTAGCAGCCCAACTGGCTATAGACCCTTCACCCCCCCTGCTAGCACATTTCCCTCCCTCCTCACTCCCCAGTCCCCCCCCTAACACAACAGAGCGTCCATTGGGGGAATTATTCAGGTTTCCCCTTAATGAGTGTCCAAAGTACTCTTAGGTGCAGTGTGGGGGGGAAAAACTTCCGTCCTTGTGAGAGGTAGTTGCTTTGTGGACAACGTACACTGCGGTAAACGAGGTCAGTGGAAAAAATAAACAAAAAACTGAAAAATAAGTGAACCGAAGAGTTAGTAACCGGTGCCCGGGTGACCAGCGTGCTCTAGGATTTAGGCACGAGGGACCCCCACCGATGGGGGAATCATTCCTCTGGTCCCTGCTTCACACCCGGGATATGTTAGGTAATATCAAGGTCACCACCGGCTTCAAGATGGGTTGTTGTCTTTGGCCTTCTTAGCTTTTCCTGTGGACCATAAAGGAGATTGGGGGCTGGGGGGGTCCGTCGTTTGTTGGAGATGGCTCCGGCATTGGTTGTGTCCATAGCAGCTTCCTGGGAGATGATTTTCAGGTGTAAGGGGAGCTTTTCTCCTTCTGGGAGGGATGAGAAAGCAAATTGTTTTCCCTTAACAGAAAATTTAACCGCGAACGGGAAGGCCCACCTGTACTTTATATCTCTTTGGGTGAGAGCGAGAAGTAGGGGTTTCAATGATCTCCTCCTCTGGATCATGTAGGGTGAGAGATCCGCGAAAATCTGCACTTGGTGACCCATGCACATGACTGTGTGAGCGGTTCTGGCCTGTCTCATCACTTCCTCCTTCACTGTGTAGTGATAGGGTTTTGCAATAACATCTCTTGGGGTACCATCTTTTCTGGGGGGCCCCAGGGCTCTGTGGGCCCTGTCCAGCTCCAGGCGGTGAGATGGGATGGAGGGGATCAGCTGTTTAATTAGGTCTTGTACTGCTTCAGGTATATTTTGAATCGTTTCAGGTAAGCCACGGATTCTGATATTGTATCGTCTGGACCTATTCTCGAGTTTGTCAATACGTGCCATGGCTATGTCGAGTTGGTCTTGCACGGTACATATGTGCTGGGAGTTTTGGTTAGTGATAGCTATAGTTTCTTCAACTTTGTGTTCGATCGTGTCGATCCGGGCTCCTAGATTGATAAAATCAGTCTTGAGATCTCCTGTGATTTTAGCTGCCGTTTGTGATAATCCCTTATCCAGTAGCTCAGAGAATCTGAGGAAGAGGGCATCCGTTTGAAGGGCCTGATCATTGGTCTGGTAATCCTGAGGAGAGTAACCTGTGTGCCCTGTGTGAGAATTAATGGGGGACAGAGAGAAGTCCTTCAGAGGGCGGTCTATGGGGTATCCCGTTTGCCTTCCTGGTGTGAGGTGCAGGGGGTAGTGGGGCTGCTCTGACCTGTAGTCCGCCTGACTGGAGAAGTTGTTATCCTGTGTCTGTGGCTTTGCCTGTGTTGCAGCGGACATCTTGGATGTCCCGGCCGTTTCTGCTTCTAGCAATTGTGGCCACAGGCTGCGTTTAACCTGTGCCCCTGTCAGATGGGGGTGTAGCCGGGTCCCTGTATAGTGTCTCCCCTTGTTTTGGGGGCCGTCAGTGCGCTGAGGAAGGCGTGATGGGCGCCGTCGTTCTGTGAGGGAGCGGAGCTCTAGGCAATCGCGGCCATTTTGCGAGCTCCGCGCATGCGCCCAGCCGCCGCAGTTTTACTGCGGCAGAATGGCACGGTTGGACAAAACTACATTACCTTACGTTGCTTCACCTTTTGGCCACTAGGGGTGCCAGCAGCATGTCCCCAGAGCCAATGCGAGTGCCCGGCGGGTGCAATGACCACCAGGCTCCCGTGATCGCTCGTGACAGTTCTTTCAGGGAAGAGGAGACAGATTGTGTGTTCATACTATGTATGAACACCGATCTCTCTCTCCTCCTAGACAGTCCCATCCCCCCTACAGTTAGAAACACACATAAAGAACACATTTAACCCCTTGATCGCCCCTAGTGTTAACTCCTTCCCTGCCAGTGACATTAACACACTAATCAGTG
The DNA here is from genome assembly GCA_037952925.1 of Lithobates clamitans. Classification (NCBI taxonomy): domain Eukaryota; kingdom Metazoa; phylum Chordata; class Amphibia; order Anura; family Ranidae; genus Lithobates; species Lithobates clamitans. Next base: position 6,071,607 of record JBBGZY010000285.1, read on the forward strand.
CATTTGTATAGCACTGATCGCTGTAAAAATGTCAGTGGTTTCAAAAATGTTTCAAAAGTATCCGAGGTGTCTGCCATAATGTTGCAGTCCTGATAAAAATCGCAGATCGCCGCCATTACTAGTAAAAAAAAAATAATAATAATAAAAATGCCATAAATCTATTCCCTATTTTGTAGACGCTATAACTTTTGCGCAAAAGTTATAATCAATATACACTTATTGTGATTCTTTTTTACCAAAAATATGTAGTAGAAGAATACATATCGCCTAGATTGTGGAAAAAAATGTGTTTTTTTTTATAAAAAATGTGGGATATATATTATAGTAAAAAGTAAAAGATATTCAAAATGGATCATGGGTATATGTGAAATTACACCACAAAATACATTCTGCTGCCTCTCCTGAGTATGGGGATACCACATATGTGAGACTTTTTGGCAGTCTAGCCGCACACAGGACCCGAAAATCAATCACCGCCTTTAGGCTTTCTAAGTGCGTAAATTGTTGATTTCACTCCTCGCTACCTATCACAGTTTTGGAGGCCATGAAATGCCAAGATAGCACAACCCCCCCCCCAAATTACCCCTTTTTGGAAAGTAGACACCCCAAGCTATTCGCTGAGATGTCGCAGTATGTCATTGGTCCTTGTTTGGCATATATTGTAATGTTCTTTTTTTTCCTGCAGCCTGTGGGCTGAACTAAAAAAGAGAACCTAACAGATTTCTCCATTACATCGATTGATCGGTAGTATGCCCACCATTAGAATACCGCCGTGTAAGCTGAAAGAGGCGCATGTAGTAATCCAGGAGCCTGCACGATCCCCCCGACTAGGATCGCTTGTGGGTCATAATCTGGGGGGTGTACTGTATAAGTTTCCCCTACTCAGGGCGAGAGGTTCTTGTATAGGCTGCTGGATGTTGCTGTAATGTGCTGTGTTCAAGCGGTCATCTTCGCCTGCAGCCAGGCCACACATATGCATTTTTACCACTATTTTGCTACAGGGCAGTGTGAAAGGGGCCCAACAGGCTGGAGGAGGAGTTGCAAAGTTCAAGCGCTGAGAAGTAAGTGGTCTAGTCTGTCTCCTCAAGGTTACCTAAGGTGTGAAGTAGCTGCTAAGAGCCAGAGGAATAGTTCAAAAACTTAAAGAATAAAGTCCAATAGACCTATTTGTGTGTAGGTCCAACATAGAAAGTGAGCATGCATTGCATCTATTGAACATGTAAATATAAGTCATTAATCACTTTAAAGCTTTGGGACACCTGAATGCACATTGCAAATATCATGAGCTTTTATATTTAAATGGGAAAATTTCCCACTGCGCAATGATGGTTTTTCTTTTATCTTTATGTGAATCATCACCTTGCAAATGTAATTCATCATGCAACTGTGATCTGTGAGAATTGAAATACAAGCAAGTTCATCAAAGGCAACTGATTGGATATTTGGACCTCAGCTGGATTAACACAAACAGACACTATTTATTGTTTTTTGTTTTTTTTTTCATCTACATATATCTAGGGATGTGTGTTCCCTTATATGTTTTTTGATGCATCTACTTGCATTTATTCACTTTATTGATTTTCACTTTATTGATTTATATATTTATTTGCACCTATTCACTTTACTGATTGTGATATCAGGGTATATGTTTTTTGACGCATTTTTTTTGCATTTATTCACTTTATTGATCGATTATTTATTTGCACTTATTCACTTTACTAATTATGATATCAGGGTATTTTTATGTTTAGGATTTTATATATAAGCACCACTCCAACAGGTAGGGATAGTTTGATAAGCGCACCAACATATTTTATATTGATTTATATTTAAATGGACTTTTTTTTTCTTTTGCATTTTTGATTGTTTGTTTTTTCTATTATTTGGTATTTTTGATGTGTAATTTATCACATTTATATCCATCAGTTTATGATACTGCTAGAGTTGCACTTGCAGATATGAGTATACATGTACTGGCAGTTGTACCTGTGTGGATATTTTATTGATTGGGTGTCCACTGAATTGAACAGTGCACCACTGCTATATACTACAAATTGACATACATTTTTTGATTGTACCCCTGAATTTTAATGCATTAAAATTGCATCTGGACCTCTTAGCAGAGGCGTGGCATTTCAATTTTATTCTCCTTACATTACACTACAAGCCAAGGAGACTGTGGAGATGCTCTGGAGTGAAGAAGCTGCCTGCCCAGGAACCAGATAATTTACACCAACATCAATACCATCAATAAGATAACAATACCAGTAATAAACAAAATAGGAGCTGCGCTCTATATACATAAAGTGACAAAAGTGCAAATAACACATGAGTGACAATGTGTGCAAAAAATGGTCACAGTGACACTAACAAAAGCGTATAGCAACAAGTCCCAAATGGGTGTGTAATGAAAGAAGCAAATAAGTCCTCCAATTAAGGTGTATAGGGTAGGGACACCCAATGTGAAATTCTCCTCCTGTGACTGTATTGTTCACATTAGATAAAGTGCGAATACACCACCACCTGAAGTGCACGTTTACCAGCTTGCACAAGCTAGCTTGCTTGTGGCTAACACCCAGCCAGGGCCTTTTCCTTTAGGGATGGTAATCGAATGGCACATCGGTCCACTACCGCCTCCACACAGCACTTTCAAAAGGTACTCTCATGTAGTCACAGGAACACTGGCAATCCAAGGTCCTCACTTGGCATTAGTGTTCATACAACCCAAAAGAAAGAAAAGGATCGCCATAGGTAAAAACTGACTGGTGTTTATTAAATAAAAAACAGTATCACTTACATATAGGTAAGGTTCCTCCAATAAAACGAAAGCCGGCCGGCTACAATACAAATGCCCGTCCTGTTGGGACATTGAACAGCGCAGTGACGTCAGCACGTCACTCCTATCCACAGGTTTCATCTAATGTGAACAATACAGTCACAGAAGGAATATTTCACATCAGGTGTCCTAGCATAGGGCCCTATGCTAGAGCCGCTGTGTTACAGATTTTTCAAAGGGACAGGGCCTGGACCACAGAAGAAGTGAGGCCTTGCATGTGTATGGTTCTCCTTCCAGACCTACAGATTGGGGCAAGAAATGTGCTGTGCAATGAAACTGGTGGAGGGTATTTAGTGTTCTGCACTGTTGCTGGTCTGGTGCTGGGAAAGGTAGGAACAGACCCAAGGCACTGGCTGAAGTGGAGATGTGATCCTTTTGATGTAAGGGCTGGCAGGAAGATATGTGGTGTGTTCAGTGTGGTTTTCATATGTCACGGCCCCAAGCAGACAACAAGAGGGTTGTTGCAAGGACTTTTTGCTCCTTTGGAGCCTGATACAATTTTTGTAACCCCTGTACATACATTTTTGCTTCGGTGTGATAATATAAGTGTTCACCCAAGCTAAAATGGTAAATACATATCGAATAGACTGGGTTTAGTAATGATTTCCAACCTGTATAAAGAAAATATTCAGCTGAAAAGAATGAAAAATAGATCAGCCTTATAATGGTTTGAACTTTACCTATAAACTGCAGATAATTTCCCACATGCACGGATTCGCATGCAATATATATCTCCATTATGAACATCACTTCAACTGAACGACCTCTTACAAAATCTTTTGAACCTTCCCAATACCTAAAGGTTTTAATTCCCTGATTCTCACATGTAATGTGAGCCAGGAAGTACTGTGTGCAGTAGTTATTGATCTTTCCTGCACAAAGAGCAAAGTGTTACCAAGAAACAAATTGCTGGTGTTGCCTGAGTGTTTTTATTCCCTTAGCTATCAGACATGCTGTTATAGCTAAGTTTTGAATTCTGTGTTTTCCCCAAGCACAACGCTGTAAGAAATGATTTAGGGTTAAGCTTGGCCTCTTAGAAGTAGAATGTATAATAGAAGTATAATCATATTTTAAACATTGCTTTCTTTAATCAAAGATGTCCTGGCCCAGGCCTGTCACCCCTTGAGCATTATTAAGTTTACAGATCTTAGATGGACACTCGCTTCAAGTTGGAGGGCTTGGCACTAATGCTCTATTTACATTCTGTACTCCAGGAATTCTTCCCTGTGCTATGGATTCACATAGAAAAAAGATAGCCCCTTTATATCCCCAATCTCAGATAAAGGCTCGCCCAAAATGCATGCTTAATGTGCGCATCTATCTGAGGTTTGCAAATGGTCAGTTATTTTTGTTGAGGGAGGTTTACTTCCTACTATGTCTCTGGGACAGGTAGTGAAAGGCAATCTCCATGATAGGACACAAATTTGGTCTTGGTAGAGGGGTCCATTTTTTAAAGGCACATTTTAGAGTGCAATTAGGGTAGGTGTAAGACACACAATTGTGATCCTAACATCACTAATGATTTAATAACATCATAAAAAGCAACCAATCATTACACATTAATGTTAAAGCGGGGTTCCCGCGACCATTCCTATTTTTTTTATTCATTCAGACACATGTACAAATCTAAATTGAAACTCACTGTTTTGGTATGTTTAAGCTGCTGCTGCTGTCCATTTTCATTTTCAATAAATATTTATAAAAATCGATTGTGGCCAATCCCATCTTGCTTGTGGGCATGTGAAGCCCACAAGCATGGATTTCCGGGATACGGCGAATGCTGAGCTCCCAGCATTCACCGCTATTTCCCGTGCATGCTCAGTGTTTACTGTGAGCAGCGCTGTAAACTTCAGGGTTGCCATCACAATGGGCAGGCGGCGTTGTTGAAATCCCACGAGAACTCGCGGCAGGACTCCGCAATGACTCCTGGGAATGATGACAGGAGCTCCCAGGAGGCATTGCACGTAAAAAGGAAATTGCGTAATACCCGCAGTTGACCCGCCCATATCCGCAGATAACTAGACAGGAAGCAGAGAAGGACATTGGAAAAATAAACAGGTACAAAAGAAAAATTATATATATATATATATATATATATATATATATATATATATATATATATATATATATATATATCCGTTTATAACTAAATACATTCATGGCATGTGATTGAGCAAAACATGTAAAATAGGGTGGAGCTCCGCTTTAAGCAAACTGACATGGTTTTAGTTCACTGGAAGATCTATGGACCCAGCCTGAAATCCATGAACCCCAAACATAGTGCCCAAACCCATTGGGAGCTACATCCTTTTTTAGCCATTTTTAAGGCCAATTTTCATATTCTTGGAAAGACACCTGGTCCCCACATTGATGGGAACAAGAGCCTCATCCTGACATCCCTTGCCCAGATGATGTAGGGGTCTGCAGGGGCAAACTTATAAAAATATCTGCCCTCCTCATATGAATAAGTATAGGGTACACAGTACCCCTTGTTACTCATTAAAAACAAAATGAAAAAGCAAATAAACACACAATCATAAAAAATATTTTGTTAACAAAACAAAACATGCCCCACAATGTAAATCCAATATCATTCACATCATCCAACAATGATATTTGGTCAATAGAATCACCATGGATGTTCACCTTCTTGTTTACAATCTGAAACAAGCCAATGGGTGCGAGGCTGGAAGCTTCATTTAGAGGCAGTCCAGCTGGAGCTGATGGAGATTCAGGCAGGCAGGCAGGCCAATATTTCAGCTCTAGCCATTCAGTTTGCCTGTCTAGCAAACTGCAAACGGTTTGGTTTTGGGTTGCATTTATGGTTGACCCCATGCTCTTCCCTACTACACATAGGGTTCATATTATGGAAGATTTGATTTGACCATATGCTAGATTTTCTACCTAAAATTTAGATTATTTAGCAAACAAATAATCTCACAAAATCTCACCAGTTTATCAACATATTGCTTTTTACGTATCAGGAATTCCATTTATAGATATTCACTTAGTGTTTAGAATATTATATACTGTATTGTGTTGAAGTAAACATGATGGAAGGTTGTCACAATCTTACTGCAACTAAGAATAGTGATCAGTGAAAATAAAAACTTCATTGATAGCATGTGTTATCTTATAGAGGTGAAAAAGTCTCTTGTGCAAAATACAAATATCAAGGCAACATCAAAGCAGGTGTCTTTTCTTTCTTATGCCATGACACCCAGGTGTAGCGTGGCCTTTCACCTTTGGCTGTAAGGTAACAGCCTGTAAAGAACAATAGAAATCCCTGGATGATGAAAGTGATCTTGTCACCAGCCTTTGTGGATAGGTACCAACGGTTACCTCTAGGTAGCGTGTAAACTAAATTCCCCGCAGATATAGGATATGTACAGCCCCCCTTTTTTCTCAACAATCTAATGCTATGTTAGCCTATGTACAGTGTTATAGTTTAGTATATAGCACCACCTAGCGGTCAAAATGTGGAATGGACTGCATTTTATTTCTTTATTCAAGAATGGTACAGGAAGTGATTTTTTATTTACTTTTGACAAGAATTGACCTACTCAAGATGCCGAGTGTTCTTACCCAGCAACATTCATGCACTGAACTGCATGCTGGGTAGGCTATAAAAGGCCCCTGTTGGGGCCTCCTGCTGCCATCTTGGGTCTCTTTAGATGCATGGCCTGCCTGTGAGGATATATGCAGAGGTGTTCCACAGAACGCGGCCTACACCCATTGCGGAGCGACCGGATCAGCGTTCCTGCTGTACTTCAGTGAGCTGGACAGACGGTGAGGCAGAACTGGAAAGAATACAGAGAAGCCCGTCGGAGCCACCTGAGGGCCACGGAACATCTCGCTGAGCGGAGCGGCGTGCAGCGTTTGCTGAGAAGAAACAGGACCACGTGCAATGGAGCAGGACTGTCCTACATTGCAGACCTAGTTGGGTGAGAGGGCTGCTACCCAAAGTTTGATTGACGCACTTTCACACACTTGCATCTATAACACAGTGTTGCTGGGACCTGTAGTCCCACAGAGGAGATTTAAAGGAATAAAGACTGAGTTTAATATAGGCCTCAAGCCTGCATTTTACTATAATTTCGACACTGTGTTATACCAAGTTACTTGCACCGGAGACAGTTGTAGTGCTGCCGCACCACAAAAATAGTTCAACATTCATTTTGCTTTACCCGGGTTTTGTTAACCACTGGATTACAATTTAATCTACACATAGCTAGCAGAAGACAAAATAAAAGAAGGACTGCCTCTTTTAACGCAAGGCCTTGCATTTTATTGTTCTTTATAGTTATTGTAATATAAAGCAGTGGGAGCTCCCTAGAAATTGTGCTATGTTTTATTAAGATTGCAATTGTCTCTTTTTCATAAACAGAGCATGCTGAGAGTGGGACAGTGCCCATAGTGAAGACAGTTTCACTCTGCCATTGGTCCCATTTTATAGACGCATTTCTAAGAGGTTAATTTAAACAACTTTTATTTGTAAAGTACTGTTGTGAACTAAATCTGTTGGCTGTCATACTACGTTGGTCTGACAGTACAACTACTGTAATTGCTATTCTGAAGCAGATGCAGTAAAATCTTATTCTTGTTTAAGTACTATTGTGTGGAGTGCTGTTTCCTTTGAATTGCTGACCAGGTGGAGAGCTGGAGGTTAAAGGTAAAGACAAAAGGTATATTATATTATATAATGTGGAATTGTCTTTAAGTTCCTGCTGCACACTAACATTACACTACAGCTGTGTCAAGGGGACTGAGTCAAATTAAGGGGGCGTGATAGCAGAGTACAGGCCAAATCAAACATCAGCAGCTCCTTCGGGGGTTAGTGCTACAGATATAACAGTGAACTTCTTGAATCAAGTGTGTGTTTTGGGTACCCTTTTGGGACAGACAGGCACACCGGAAGTGATGTTTTTTGTGCACAAGCTCACAGCTCGTAGGTTACATGCTTTTAACTTGCTTTGTTCATGTGAGTAACACAGCTTGAAGCTGAATAAAATATATTTGTTTTTTACGATATCACACTATTTGGAACCCTTTTTTTCTTCCACATATCTTCATGGGTGAACCTGGGAGGGGTACCCAAAACTAACACTCGATTTAAGAAGTTCACCTTTATATCCTATATCTGCAGAGATTCTCATTTAGACGCCACCTACAGGAAACCATTGGTATCTATCCACAAAGGCTGGTAACAGGACTTCTGTTGTTCTTTATACGCTGTTACCTTACAGCCATAAGGTGAAAGGCCACCCTGCACCTAGGTGTCACGGCATAAGAAAGAAAAAACACCCACTTTGATGTCACCTTGATATTTGTATTTTGCACAAGAGACTTTTTCACCTCTATAAGATAACACTACTATCACTGAAGTTTTTAAGTTTTTATTTTCACTGATCACTATTATTAGTTGCAGTAAGATTTTAATATTTATGTATTTATTTTATTAGTAGCAGCGCAGCACAAGTTACTTTACACACACTATTTTTTGGTCACGGATTGGTCAATCGGTGACTGCAGCAGCTACCACCCAACTTATTTGGTGACAGCGCAGAAATATCACTTTATTTATTCACATATGATGGAAGGTTGTTCTACTGAAAAACACTTCGGAAGTGCAGCAACATGGGAGTTTTTAACCCTTTTTTGGAGTTAAAAGCACCCTGCTAGAGACCAAAAAGCGTCTCTCAAACAGCGGTAAAGTTCCCTTAAAACGGGAGGCGCTTTACCGCAAACGCACGGGCGGCCCCAGTGTGAAAGGGGTTTTAAGAAAACTCTACAGTGGATTTTGTACACATAAAATGAAAGACATAAGACTCAGTATAAAAAAAGGAGATTAAGGTCTGGTGTGACCCCTCTGACACCTCCATCCCTAATAGTGCACAAAAAAACAAGAGAAATAGCCCTGGGACTTTAGATGAGGTGAGAGAGGTTTAGCCAATGTTCACAGTGAACACTGAGACAAAATCTATTTATTTGTTTCAAAATGTTATGTATGACATATGATTATGATTGTGAGTTACCCGGTATAATAGCCAATGCACACAACACAGATGAAAGTAAATATACAAAGATTTATTACAAGTGTTATACATCAATGAGCAACAATAAAAATTGAAAGTTGCTAGGTCAGTAAATACACATACACAATAAGAAAATAAAATGTACATACATATGGACAGGAAAGTATGTAGACATAATGCAGACATCAATAATACCCAGCATGTACCGGCCGCTCTATCCAATCGTCAAGTTGTAAATCAGAATCCCAGCCATGCTTAACGTCCAGATATACCCACAAGGGCCCGAAGGCTACACCCCCAGCGTCATGTACGGGCAGTGACGCATAGGCGTCCGGAAGACATCCACCATCAAAGGGGGTGCACAAATGCAACAACCACCCAACCATCCAGGATGACCCACACAGCCCACACCTCAGTTACGTCAGGGAGACGTCAGTGTACGGGCGTGGAAAACATGGCGCCGTTGTGCAGGTGACCACCCCCATCAACAGACAGGGGAGGACAGCAAGACTCAGACTTTGTAGACTCAGTATACTACAAAGAAAACATATGTAACTGTTTCTGCTTTCAGTTTTGATTGTGGTGTAAGGCTGCTTAAAACTTTTCCATTGATGGAGGAGAGACAACACCTGCTTGGGTGCTCCCATTGCAACCTGCTTGCTGTGGGGGCACCCTACAGAATGGAGGAGCCAAGAGTGCCGGCGAGGGACCCGGGAAGAGGAGGATCTGGGCTGCTCTGTGCAAAACCACTGCACAGAGTAGGTAAGTATAACATGTTTGTTATTTAAAAAAACAAGAACAAAAAACAAGAATTTACAATCACTTTAAGCATTGACAAAAAACCTGGAAGCTGATTTCTATGCAGGGCTGCACCAGCTTTTGCACACTTGTTTTAGTAAATCAACCCCACAAGTTGCTTTTGACCCCATAGTTTGTGTTTTAGAACATCTAGATGGGGAAGTTTATCCCCTGAAAATCAGGGCCCCAGAGGCCAGACTCCTCTTTTCTGCTTGTAAGTAGAGATGGGCCATACACACCCCTGTTTGGTTTGCAGCAGAACTCCAAAACAGGGAAAAAGTTCTAACCCAGATGACGAACCCCATTGAAGTCTATGGGACATTATCTCGAATGCTACATTTCATCCATTTGGGTAAGTAAATACGTTTTGTGATACTCTTGGACTTTATTACCCCTAAGAATGGATTGATCACTGAGGGTTTATTCCCCCCTTTTGTTCACAGTACTCTACATGAGGAATGTAATGAGTTTTGTAGAAATATGCTCTGTTAAATATGACAATCTGACCTGCACCAATATTCAATTAATATATACCAATGTCTTATGTGTTATTATTTATGAATTTTATTTTATTTGTAGATTTGTTTTTTTTCTTCTTCTTGTCATCTGATTCTTTCAATGTATTAAATTCTGTTGGTCCTGAAGAAGTGGATGATCCGAGAAACGCGTTGACCTTCTCAGAAGATTTAATACGCTCATTGTTGTAATGTACTACTCAGATAGCAATATATGTTTTTACATTTTATGAAATAAAAGAAAATGTTTTTAGATAGATCTTATTTCTACTCTTTTAGTAGTTAAGTGAACATAAATGTATACCCAAAGTCCCAAATCCAATTGTCCTTTGTCTTGAATTACTGTACCGGGATGATACCTGTATGTCACATGTATTCGTTTAATTGTACTCCTTTCCACAAAAGAAGCCCGTCTGTTATCTAACTAAGTGCAGCAATAGTTGTACATTTTATTCCAAGGATAAATCATAACACTCACAAGATAAAAAGATGTCAGCGCATGTAGTAATATTACTATGTTCATCCACTCCAAGGGAGGATGGGTTGCGGTTGGGGATGAGGTTGCCGCTGGTTCCGGCTGCGCTGGTGGCTCCCAATGCTTCCTGGGACTTGGGTACACTCAGAACGAGCTGCTAACGTCCCTTCTGGGTGGAGGATGGAGTGGAGCAGTGCGCACATTCAAAGCATGCGTTCTCCTTCGTCAGGCAGTCTGATTACCCAGGCTCATTCCATCTGGCTAAAAGTGCGCTCATTAATGTTTTGTTTGTTTCTGGCTATACATCACTACACGCAAGTGGCCTAAAAAGATATTAGCATTTTTAATCTTGACTTTAGGCATTATTAAAATTGCTGCCCTCGCCAAACAAAATGTAAAACATTTCTTCTTTATTTTGGTATATGTTCCCCAGGGCAGTGCACAGTCACCCATGCCATTTGTTTGACAAATATTAGCCTATAAAGAAGCCATTACTCTTTTGTAACATTCAACTTTGATTGACATTGAATCTGAAGCCAAGTATTTGGTTCATCACCAGTCACTAGCCTTTTAACCTCTGCCACTGTTTTTCTTTTGCACCAAACAGTAGTCCAAAAGTCCAAGCTAAATAAACAAAACAAAAAATTAAAATCAATTATTTCTGTCTATCATCAGATTAGTTTACCTATCTTACCCATTCCATCTATTTTAGACCCTGAACTATAACTGCACACCAGCTCACTTGTCATAATCTATCCATCTATGATAAGGTAAGTTAGGTTTATATAGACTATGCTGGACTAAGCCTATACGTTCACTTACACATTTTATTTACGGCTATTTCCACCTTTGTTTATTTAGCTTGGACTTGTGGACTATTGTTTGGTGCATACACTATATACCCGAGGGATATCCTCCCATGAGCTGGCAGGCATGGAAAGCTATTGACTCTTCCCCATACACCTCTGCATCTTTTTAGGGTAAGAAAATGTATAACATTAATTGATATGGGTTGTGGGTCCCCCCCCCTTTTTTTATTATATTATACACGAGGAATGTATGAAATATATATATATTTTTTTTCTGTTCAGTTCAGGCCTTCTTGTCCAACATCAGTGCATGACCTCACAAATGCACTTCTGGAAGAATGGTCAAACATTCCCATAGGCACACTACTAAACCTTGTGGACAGCCTTCCCAGAAGAGTTGAAGTGTTATAGCTGCAAAGGGTGGGCCAACTTACTATACTGCAAAGGGTGGGCCAACTTACTATACGGACTAAGACTGGAATGTCATTAAAGTACATGTGTGTGTAAATAGGCAGGCGTATATACATATATATATATATATATATATATATATATATATATATATATATATATATATAAAATGCAGCTATATATATAAAATGCAGCTATATATGAATGCAGTATATATATATGGTTGAAGCCCTATGGCCGATACGGACATGGATAACCTTTATAGTTAAGATAAGACTTACCATATGAAATGAACCTGGAAGTGTGGACTTACCATATGAAATGGACCTGAAAGTGTGCCTTGGTCTGATGGACGGTATGCAAAAATAAGGGGGCATACCCTAGTTTAAGAAATGATTATATTGTAAAGAGAAATGAATAATTGAGAAATGCCCTGAAAAGGGGGATGGGAGGGTGGGTATCGCGCACAGGAAACCAACAAGTACCACAGGCGAGTGGGCTGGTTGAATACCCCCCGGGCTCCTCCCATAAATTCAGGCCCCCATACTGGCCTTCCTACTTATGGTTGAAGCCCTATGGCTGATACGGACATGGATAACCTTTATAGTTAAGATAAGACTTACCATATGAAATGAACCTGTAAGTGTTGACTTACCATATGAAATGGACCTGAAAGTGTGCCTTGGTCTGATGGACGGTATGCCAAAATAAGGGGGCAAAAACATTCAGGTAGGGGTATAGTATTTTATTGGTATTAAGTTATTCATTGAGCCAATTTTGAAAATGCCTGTGCCATCTCCACTTGAGGATTAGGGATATACCGGGCAAAGCAGGCTGACTTCCACCTGCCTAGTCTTTTAATGACATGGTCTGGGACCCCGTGGTGAGATGCTGCTAAGGCCGCTCCAATACGAATGGAGTGGCCGGAGTACTGACTAGGGTTAAGGTGAAGGTTGTGGAGAAGTATCCTTATGTGTTTCACAAACTGACAGGCACTTAAGGGTTTGACTGGAAATGGTAGAAGGGGACTGGAGTCCGGTTGTTCAGGCAGGAGTGACAGAAGATGATTAATAAATACGGTGACTGGACACCAGTCATTATTGGTTTTGTAAAGGTGAATGTCCACTCCAGAGCCTGCCTGCTGGGTTTTAGAAACCTTGAGGTGGAGGACGAAGTGCTCTTGGTAGAGAACCAAGTGCCGTCTGCGTAGTACTTGGCCTAAGGGGTTGTTACAGGTAAACTCGCCAGGTCGCAAGAACCCGTAGTAAGCCAAGTATATGGCTGCTTGTAGGACCGTACTGGAGAGAAGACCGAATGGAGAAGTATTCAGGATGGTCGACATATCCCTAAAGATGGGCCCCGTAATGGGTAAATGTTTGGTACTGACCACCGGTTGGTGTTTCTGAGTGCCACGTAGGATGGCTCGGATAGCGTGGGACGAAAACTGTGAAGACTTTGCAGGGTCTTGAAGAGTCAATAAATGTTGTATGCCGGCTAGGTATAGCTGAATAGTATTATGGGATAAGGCCAGCTGAGTGTGGCAATATGAAATGAAGGCCAGTACTTGCTTGACATCTGTTGTTCCCTCGAAGCAGGGTGCCAGGAATTTATTGAACGCCCTCCAAGCTGTCTGGTAGGCTTTGAGTGTGTTATGGGACAGTGAGTGATTGATGAGCTGCGTTGCTCCTTGTAAATGTTGAACTAGTCCAGGGTCAGCAGAGACCAAACAGGGATAGGGGCTGACACTGGGTCGGCTCGGGGAACCTGTTTGAAAAAGGAAGCGTAATTAAAACGTGATAGTGCGTCTGCAGCTAGGTTGTATTTGCCTGAAATAAATGAGCAGTGGATATTAAATTGTTGCAAAGACAGTTGTACCAATCTGCGCAGGAAGGACATGACTGCTAGGGACTTGAACCTGCCTTTGTTGATAATGTCTGCCGTTGCTTGATTGTCGGTGGTGAAGAGCACAGTTTGCCCTGTCCAATTATAACCCCAGAGCTGTGCGGCTGACACTATGGGATAGAGCTTGAAGAGGGAGGATGTTCGGGTGAAGCCGGGTATCAACAGTATCTGCGGAGGCCAGGGTCCTGAAAACCACTGGTGGCCAAAAATTGCAGCAAAGCCTGTAGAAGCTGCAGGATCTGTCACCACCTGGGGTGAATGGGACGAAACCGTGGGTATAAATAGGGATATACCATTCCAGGCAGAAAGGAATTCCTCCCACAGATATGTCTGCTATTGCTGCGGTATCTAGATTTAGGATCTGATCAGGGTCTTGTTTTCGTGACAGAAATACCAGCAGACATGACACGAAGGTGCGACCTTGTGGAATAATTCGCATGGCGAAATTAAGCATTCCCAGGAGAGATTGCAGCTGCTTTTTAGTACACCCCCTAGTGTGGGTGAACTCTTGGAGGACTGCCCTAATGCGGGTTAGTTTGTCGAGGGGGAGACTGGCCTGCATGGTACCGGTGTCTAAGTTGACCCCAAGAAAGGTGATGTTGTGTGCTGGACCGTCGACTTTATGCTCAGCGATGGGAACATTGAGATTTCCGAATACGATTCTGAGTTTGTCGAGGTCTCCCGGGGGCATACTGGGTGGTTCTATTAGTAAGAAGTCATCCAAGTAATGGATGACCTCTTGACACTGGGCTTTGTGCAATAGTATCCAGGCGAGGGACTGAGCGAATGTGTCGAAGAGCCAAGGGCTACTCTTTGAACCGAAAGTCAATTTCGTGGCAAAATAGTATGCCTCTTTCCACTTGATGCCATGCCAGCACCAAAGGGATGGGTGGATAGGCAGGAGCTTGAAGGCGTCCGAGATGTCGGCTTTAGAGAGCCAGGCACCTGTACCTGCTTTGATGATCACTTGGATTGCCATATCCACGGAGGAATTCTTTAGGGAGAACTCTTCAGAGGGGATTAGGGAATTGAGACTGGGGATGTCGGAAGAATGAGGCGCAGACAGGTCGTACACCAAACGTAGTTTATTTGAGAACTTGCCCTTGACAAGCCCAATAGGGCTGACTCTCCAAATACTGAAAGGGGGCTGAGTGAAGGGGCCTATAAAGAACTCTCGATTTATTTCTGTCTGTAAGAGCTGGTCTATGGCCTGCTCGTCAGTGGTCGCTGAGTGGAGATTCCTACATTCGTAGGTAGTATGGGGCAGTGAAATGAGGCCGGTGTGAAACCCTTCTGAGAAACCCTGGATAAGGTAGGTGGCAAGGGAGGGGGTGGGGTGTGAGGTGAGGTAGAGCCCTAGCCACAAGACGTTGACTTGGCTTAGTCATGCCCTCTTCTGTTGCTTGACTTTGCACAGGTTTCTTGGATGCACTCTTTGGCATAAAGTGCAGATGTGGAGCAGGCGGCACTGACTGAAGTTGCAGGACCCGTAGTTATAATTGTTGCGGATGGCTGCCCCTCCCACAGTTCGGACTGGGCGTCTGAATTTGTCCACCTGAGGCGTTTGTGCAGGGGCCGACTGTCCCTGAAGTGCACCGGAGGTGGAGGGAAATTCGAAAAGGCGTCTGATTGTCGCATTGGCGCACCAGGTGGCGGTGTGAGTGGAGGACTGGCAAATTGCACACAGTGGTGAGCGCAAGCCAGCAAAGTGGCGACAGAACAGCTCTGTGTCCATGAGGCTCCAATTTGTGGTCGTCTGAAACTGTGTGAGTCTGGCTGCTGCCTTTGCGGAAAAAGAACTATGATAGTCATAAAATAAAAATCCTCCATACTTGTAGCCCAGATCTACTACGGTATGAAGGTATAAGTCCAGCTCTTCCCTCCTGCTGGGGGCAGCTGAACATAGGACATCCCTCAGCATTCTGAAGGCCAATGTGAATTCTGGGACAGATAATTTCCGATTGAGTCTGGGGTCTTTGGCCTTAAGGACCACCGACACGTCACCCCAGGTATAGGCCTTATTTTCCGCCAGATCATGGACAGAAATTAAGAGAGAGGCAAGGTTGACGTCCCTGCCGTCCAGAATGTCCTTTGATACTGGCTGGAACCAAATGGGAGGGGTAGACAATGGGGCTCCACCCTGTGGTACCTGCAGGAAGGGGTGTCAAAACTTGGGTTGCGGTCGGGTCAGGAATAGCCGTGGCCGGCCGAGCCTCCAGGAGAGCCACTCTGGTTTGTACGTCCGTGACCGAGAAAGACAGGGACGCTACCATAGTGTGGAGTTGTGAGATGGCAGAGGATATTGACTGGAGAGATGCCTGCTGGGTGCTGGGTCCTGCTGCGGCTGGTGGGGGGAAGAGGAGCTTGAAGAGCTTGCCTTTCCTGGCTGTAGCGGGGAAGGGCACGCCTCTGCATCTCAGCTCTGCCGTCAACTTGGGAATAGTCCAACCCCTGAGGGACTGCACACTGCCGCTCTCTGAGACCGGAGAAGGTGACAGAGGGGCCTTGAGGTCTTCGCTGCCGGCCTGGGACATGGTTGATCTAGATATGATATCCTGTTCTTGAGATCGTGTTTTGGTTGACTGGAACCTGTTGGGGGTGACATAAATTTTAAGTTTGCTTCCTTTCCCTAAAGCCATACTTACCCAGCTTATGCTCCTTTTTTTTTTTATTTACCTGGGGGGATATCGTCCAACCTGGTGCAGGGTGGACCTACTAAACTTTGACTGACCTGGAGGAAAATGAAAGGTGACAACTCGTGAAGGGTTTGCTAACTAATCTTAAAGTAGTACTTGTATGGTGATTTAAACGACAGGTGCATGGAATGAAACAACTAAGTGAAATGTAAATGCCTTGACGGTGGCACGAATCGATATGCTGCGACTGCGACAAGCTACGAGTCGAACTGTGGGGTCTGGCATGAAACGACCCGGACTGTTGTGGCCTAACGGACTGAATCGATACCTCACGAATGCTTAAGATTCTAATCTTAAGTGCGGTGTAGCAACAAGGAAATGAATGAAATGTTTGCCTTGATCATGAAATGAATGGAATATCTTGCCATGACAGAGGTCTGGCTCAGTCATGCCGCAACTGCGACTGACAACGAACTGGACTCTGGAGCATGAACTGAAATGAGGCAACAGAAAACATTGGTGCACACTGGAACGAATCAGTGCATCTTTAGATGTGACTGGATTCGAATCGGAGCGCAGTACGTAACAATGAAATGACTGAAATGTTTTACCCTGACCGAGGCACGAATCGATTGTGCCGCCACTGCGACTGACAATGAACCAAGCTCTGGTACAGGTATAGGATAAGCCGAAACAATAGGGGCACGCCGTAACGAATCTGTGCATCTCGGATGCGACTGGATTCGCAACGGTGGTGCGATATGTGGGAGTGAAATGAATGGTATTTAATTCCCATGACAGAGATGCGGATCGGTCGCCCAGCATCTGCGACTAACCATGATCCAGACTCTGGAGCATGTACTGAAATGAGGTCGAGCCCTGGGGCACACCGTAACGAATCGGTGCATCATAGATGCGACTAGATTAGAACCGGAGCGCGCTAAGTGACAGTGGAGTAGTTTGTTTGCCCTGACAGAGGCACAAATCGATCATGCCGCTGTTGTGACTGACTACGAATCAGACTCTGGAGCTTGTACCGAAATGTTGCAAATACCTGGGGCACGCCGAGACGAATCGGTGCATTTTTTAATGTGACTGGATTCGTATCGGAGCGTGATATGTGACAGTGAAATGCTGGCCATGACAGAGATACGAATCGGTGAGTCATGACAAGCGACTGACAACGAATCTGACTTTGGAGCATGTACTGAAATGAGGCCGTAAGCAACTGGGCCACACCGGTGCGAATCCGCGCATCTTTAGATGCGACTGGATTTGAATCGGAGCACAGTATGTGACTGAAATTAACGAAACGATTTGAAATGGTTTGAAATGCTTAGAAATGTTTCTGAAATGAGAAATGACTTAGTATCGAACTGACACGAGTCGATAGAAAATTGCGAATTTGCGAATCACCACGGGTTGTCTAATGAAGCATGGTAACAATTGTTTAGACATGCCTAAATGAAGCGACGTCTACGTCGTGGTGGCTTACAAATAACAAAAAAAAGCTAACATAACAATAGTGCGAGTAGTATGCGTTGCGGTTATGTTGTGAAATTGCGAGTGATTCGTAAGTTTGATATCACGGTTTAGTGACATGATATCTAACAATGCGTGAAAACAAAACGTCAGTCGGAACCCTACCTGCGACAGCCGAGCCAGACGCGTAGCACGAAAATACGAATCGGTAACAAGGACCTCGAAACTCTCGAGCACAGAAATTTGCGAATGCAGGAACTTACGAAGTCAAGAACTCACGGACGCTGGTTTTCGAATAGTCGGCCTAGTGACGTATATCGCGCACAGGAAACCGACAAGTACCACAGGCGAGTGGGCTGGTTAAATACCCCCCGGGCTCCTCCCATAAATTCAGGCCACCATACTGGCCTTCCTACATATATATATATTGTAAAGTTCGGGGAACCAGCTAGATCGCAGCACACAGGCTTTTCAATCAAAAGAAGGTTTATTACACTTAAACAGCTTTACAGCAGCAAAATAACAGAAAGAAATATCAGGCTCACTGACTTGCAGAGCCCAGAACTGCTGTCGTTAAACAGTCCTTAATCTGTATCGCAGGTAACTTTCCCTGCTAGTAGGTTTCCAGGCAGGACACTTGTGCGCTTTCACAGCTATTCACCGACCACCATTCACCATCCACAGTCTTCACTAAGGATGAGCTCAGGCGTGTTTGCAGCTAGCACGTGCAAAGCCCACCAGGAAGTTGGCACTGCACAGAGCTAATCACAGGCAGTGAGACATTTTCCTGATGCGCGGCTGCAGAGATCGAGGAATGTCTCACTGCCTGTGATTAGAGCTGTGCAGTGCCGACTTCCTGGCGGGCTCTGCATGTGCTAGTTGCGAACACATCTGCGTTCATCCTTATGCTGGCCATACACTATACGAAAAATCGGCCGAAAAATCGTTCGTATAGACACTTCGTTCGTTTTTCCGCAAGTTAATGGGCACAAATCGATAACTGTTTGTGACGTTTTTGTGGAAAAAAAACGAACGGGAAGTTTGGAAAATTTCTGCTGAACGTACGATAAAATTGCAAGGTTAATGTGTTTCCCGTCTGAGCTGTCTGCACTAGGTATATGTAAAAAAACGAACAAAAAATTATTTATTCATGTCCACTGAACAATTTATCGGTCATTACATGATGGCACGATCGTTTGTGGTCACGGTCGAACGTTCGTTTTTCGAAAATGTGTTCGGCCGATTTTTCGTATAGTGTATGGCCAGCATTAGTCTCCACTATACTCCTCCACACCCACCTACAACTCCCTGTCTTGTTTTAAACCCAGTTCCTCTGACAGGTGAGTTAACCCTTTTGTTCCCTTAAAAGGACCACAGTCCAAACAGAGGGGAAATATAGCGTCCTTCCAGGACCCAGCCACAGTGTCATGTACTAAATATATATATATATATATATATATATATATATATATATATATATATATATATATATACTTTCTTCTACCTTAATTGAAGCAAAAAAGTGATGAAAAAAGCAGTACAGTTCTCTGCTAGACACCCCAGAGGTTTAGAGATAAGCTGTGTATTTTAACTAGATTCTTTCCATCTAATAGCCATTTTTAGGGTGAACATATTCATTAAACAAATTAGGGTTTTCAGATTTTCTGTTCTGTAAATTGATTACATTTTCTGAATAGGACATGCAATATATTCTTGTTAGAATATGCCAAAAACTTAAGTACATCCTTTGATGAAAAGTAAACAAAAGGCAGGGTTCTTCTTTACCTCTTTGTTGTCATTTGACTATGCAAGTGATACAACAATAAGAAAATTGCATTTTCTATTTGCTGTTGGGTCAATGGACTCATAAAATCAGTCTTAGGATGTTCTCCAGCAGGTATTTTTCAGTCTTTATGTTGAAATGGTTTATTGGATTGCATCGTCCTGGCACCCTGCAAGATATCAGTTTACAAGAAGCACAAATCATCCTGTCATTCAGATCCCCCACAAGGTGATGTATTACCTAAGTGAGACTGGTAAGCTCACAGATGGTTCTCAACCAACATGAGCTGCATGCAATCGGAAACTTGTAAAATTGTTGATTATAGATGATGGCCACGGAGCACCTCCCAAGACGCTTGAAATTATACTGGTTTTATCCCCTCTCCTTTGCTCATTGAAATCAGCAGGCAGCAAAAGTCAATTGTCTAGTCTCATCAGATTCCACCCAGCACATACACATGCTACACAAAGATTCGAAGGATCTTATAATCCTTGTGAAAGAGGTACAATTCCTGCTGCTTTCCTTCTTTGTAAACAGAAGGTAGGAGAAGTTTTGCACAGGAATGAATATTAGTGGAGTTAAAGGGAACAAAGTTCTTTGTCTACCTCTGACTTTATGAAAGTTGTTTTGCATTTTGTCTTTCAATTACGAGCCCCTACTGCTATACTTTAGGGATAATTTCACCAGATGGTGCTGGCAAACGTATTCTGTCTTAGGTTTTCAGTCAAAATGAAGGAGACTGGAGAGTCACTACGGATGTAGTGGTGCACAGACTTAAAGTGAACCTGTGGGGAATAGAAACCTATGAGACTAACAGCAGCAGCGGGTAGTTAATAGCCTATGCTGCCAGCACATATTTGTTGATGCAGAATATCTCCAACAGACCTGCACATGAAAAAGCTATGCAAAATAGTAACTTTATCAAAGCCATTATTTGTATAATTATAGAACTTGCTGCCTATGCTACAATTCCAAGCCCTTCTGATAAGCCACCCTAATACTGGGCATTTAAAAGAGAAGTATGGAAATCGGGGTTATTGCAGATTTATATTTACCTAGGTGGACCTCGGATCGATGCTGCATCTGTCCACCTGGCGCCTCTACACTGAGAAACGAGCGAACGAACACCGCTGATCGCTCGGTACTCACATCTCCCCGAGCAGGGAGCTGTTGACTATCAGTCACAGCTCTGCCCCCTCCTCGCTCACTGGAGCACTGGGCTATGGAGGGGGCAGGATCGGCCAGCTCAGGCTCTCAGTGGCTCACTGAGAGGCTGAGCCATGTGTCAGTCCCGAGATCTAGACGGATCTCAACTCCGTGTTCGTGATGATGCAGAGCCTGGACAGACTCAGCAGAAAGCAGACTTCAGCCCGCTCTATGCCAAAAACGGGTCACAGGAGTGCAGAACGAACTGCACTTCTGTGATCCATAGGAGAAGTACAGCCAAACGAGTTTGTCAGGAAGGGCATGCCAATAACCAAGATGGCCCCTCTGGGCGGATTCCTTTACACAATCACAGACCAGTTCCTTGCCCTTAACATGCACTTAGAAAATGTGCAGATTGCACGAGCTTCACGCACACCTGGGACCAAATGGGCTAGTTAAACAGAGTAAGTGCTCTGCTCCAGTGCTATCTCATTATCCTGCATCTAATTCCAGTTACTGACCTGGTTTGTCTTGACTACTCTTTGAACTCTGCCTGTGCTGACCCTGGCTTGTCTCCTAACATCTGCTTCTGCCTGTTCCCTTGGCCTTTGCACCACTGATTTGTTACCAACTCTGGCCTGTACCCCGACTACACTTCTGTCTGCACCCATTCCATCCAGCCAGCCAGCGGCTAATCCTCTGCTTCAAGCATCTGTCTGCTACCAGCCTGTGCCTCACCAGTCTGCTACCACCAGAGCCAGCTTGTTCTACCCAGGGGCCGATCCAGAGTCTAATCTCAGGAAGGGCACTGCCAACATTTTTTCAGGCAATTTGTAGGGGAAATGGCTGGTGTTTGTAATTCAATCATCACGGCACCATGGTTAATATGGTGTCAGGATGATTGAAACGCATTCTTTCTTATTACATTGTAATATAAAATGAAATAGTTCAACTCACCATAATGTAGAATCAGTGGGAGCCCTGAGTTTGTCACTTGCCACCGTCACCTGCCTTCAGATGGGGCTTGTCAACAGGCTACGTCGCCTGTTATCAGATACAGATTGTCACTGCCAGTGGCCAGTGAGTGTCCCAGAGTGAGGCCTGCACGGTAATGGCAGTCTTTTAGATGCAGAAATGCGGCTTTCATATGTAGGGGGGGACAGGGACAAAAGTAGGGGGGGCAACTATAAAATGCAATTATATATACACACACACACACACATATATAAATACACAGTGTTCTGAAAAAGTATTAGTGGTTGCAGCCAGGTGGAGAGGAGGACAGAGTGGGAGCAGCCAGGTGGAGGGGAGGACAGGCTGAATGAAGCCAGGTGGAGGGGAGGACAAGGGTGGATGTAGCCAGGTGGAGAGGAGGACAGGGTGGGCACAGCCAGGTGGAGGGGAGGACAGGGTGGGTGTAGCTAGGTGGAGGGGAGGAAAGGGTGGATGCAGCCAGGTGGAGGGGAGGAAAAGGTGGATGCAGCTAGGTGGAGGGGAGGACAGGGTGGGAGCAGCCAGGTGGAGGGGAGGAAAAGGTGGATGCAGCCAGGTGGAGGGGAGGACAGGGTGGGAGCAGCCAGGTGGAGGGGAGGACAGGGTAGATGCAGCCATGTGGCGGGAAGGACAGGGTAGATGCAGCCAGGTGGAGGGGAGGACAGGGTGGGAGCAGCCAGGTGGAGGGGAGGACAGGGTATATGCAGCCAGGTGGAGAGGAGAACAGAGTGGGAGTAGCCAGGTGAGGGGAGGAAAGGGTGGATTTAGCCAGTGATAGATAAGGTCCTGTACCTCTATGGAAGCCTGCATCCCGCTCCCCCCATCCCCTTCGCTCCCCCCACCTGGAGGTAAGTTCTTAACTTGGAGGATAATAACAGAATCACTGGCTACCTCCACCTGACAGCCTCATGGTCCCTCTTCTCTTCTCCTCCTTATGCTCGGCATGCTGGGGGCTGCAGTTCTCGTGGAATCATCCTGGGGCTTGCTGGTATCCGAGACTACATGTCCCATAATCTTCTAGCTGCTAGTTTCCCAGCCATTGGCCCTGAATGTAGCCAATAGGAGGGCATTGCCAGGTGAATGTTCAGCTCAAGAAAGAGAAGGAGGGGTGGAAATCCCCATAGCTGCAGCTCTGCCTGTGTCACTCCCTTCTCAGAGCCTTTCAGTTTTGATGCTGCTGCCCTGCGCCAGTAACGACTGATGGGGGATTGGCATCAGCACAGCCTGTTCACTATTTTCTCGGGGGGGGGGGGGGGCAATTGACCCGTTGCCCCCCTTGGATCTGCCCCTGGTCCTACCTACTGCTGACCTGCCACAGCCCAGCTCACCTGCTCTGCTGTGGTTCTCCACCAGCTTCCCGCTACCTGGCCTGGACATCCTATTGGCTTCACTGATAGCAGGACCAGCAGGCATTCATGTCACTCTGTGCCTGCCATTACACGCACATGAACTGTAATGGCATCTCAGTCATAGTCCGTAGCGTTCAATATTGAGTTGGCCCACCCTTTGCAGCTATAACAGCTTCAACTCTTCTGAGAAGACTGTCCACAAGATTTAAGAGTGTGTCTATGGGAATGTTTGATCATTCTTCCAGAAGCGCTTCTGGAAGAATGGTCAAACATTCCCATAGACATACTCCTAAACCTTGTGGACAGCCTTCCCGGAGGCGTTGAAGCTGTTATAGCTGCAAAGGGTGGACAAAAAAGAAAGACCATTTTGAACATAAAAAAAAATATTTTCCACTTTCTGTTATAAAATATATCCAATAAAATCAAATTTCTTCATAAATTTAGTCCAAAATGTATTCTGCTTTCTATCTTAGGTAAAACAAAAATCCCAACAAGTGTATATTAAAGTGGATGTAAACCCACTCTCATCCTTTCTAAACTACTGCCATAGTGGTTATCTATAAGGATATACATGCCTTCTGCATGTATCCTTACCTGTCAAATGTCTCCCCTCTGTCTGTTATGAGTCCTGGAAAATTGCAGATTCTGTGGGTGGGTCTGTTGTCCGGAGCTTGGTGGGTGGAGTTGTGATGTCAGTAGACTCCCCGCCCACCTCTACACTCCCCTTGTCAACATGCATTTTATCCTGTGTACAGTATTTCTTACACTGAACTTCTGCTATGATCACTAACATCCAGTCAAAACCCAGAATGCCCAATCATGCTGAGATGTGGAGCAGCCAATCCTGGGAGAGCTGGAGAAGAAAGGAGGAGGGGATCTGAAGTACACAGAATGTCTTTCTCAGGCTAGTGCATGAGATATATAAATCACGTGTCACTCATAGAAAGGGGGAGAAACAGACTCCTGTTTCTCTGTCTGTCTGTTTTTATCTCACTGAAAAAAGATAAGAGGAGTGCTCAGAGCTGGAGTAACTTTTTGTGGCAAAACTGGGCACAGATGACATAAAAACCTATACTGTACAAGGTGCAAGCCTTAATTAAAATTGTTTTTTTCGGGTTTACATCCACTTTAATTGGTTTGCTTCCCAAAGCATGGCAACCCAAAAATAATGGTTCCTAATAAAGGTACAGTTCACACCAGTGCATTGTGTTGCATTTGGCCAGTGCTGAAAAAAAGTACCACATGCACATTTTTTTTTAAGCACAGCACAAGGCATCATGCTCAAATGCATGCAAAAACATAAACACAATGCAAATTAAGGCAAATAAGACAAACAAAAATTATCGCATTTAACCGCTAGCTGACCAGCTGCCGCAGTTATACGGCGGCAGGTTGGCACTACTGGGCAAATCGCCGGAGCTATACTCCGGCTCTTTAAGATGCTATAGTAGGCGAGCACACCCGCAGCATGTCCCTGGACCCAATGCATGTGCCCAGCGGGCGCGATGTCCGCCGGGCACCAGTGATCACTCCTGACAGAACGAGAATGGGGATCTGTTTGTGTAAACACAAAAATCCTGGTTCTGTCAGGGGAGTAGGGACAGGTTGTGTGTTCCTACTAAATAAGAACGATATGTCTCTTCTTCCGCTCATTCCCATCCCCCCACAGTTAGAACACACACCTAGGGAACACATTTAACCCCTTGATCGCCCCCTAGTTTTAACCCTTTCCCTGACAGTGACATTTACACAGTAATCAATGGCTATTTTTAGCTCTGATCGCTTTATAAATGTCAATGGCCCCAAAAAAGTGTCAAAAGTGTCTGATCTGTCCACCGCAATGTCGCAGTCCTGATAAAAATCACAGATCGCCGCCATTTCTACTAAAAAAAAATAATAATAAAAATGACATAAATCTATCACCTATTTTGTACACGCTATAACTTATGTGCAAACCAATCAATATATGCTTATTGCATTTTTTTAATCAAAAATATGTAGAAGAGTACATATCGGCTTAAACTGATGAAGAAATTAGTTTTTTTACATTTTTTTTTTTATATTTGTTATAGCAAAAAGTACAAAATACCCATGTATTGTGTTTTTTTCAAAATTGTCGCTCTTTTTTGTTTATAGCACAAAAAATAAAAAACACAAAGGTGATCAAATACCAGCAAAAGAAAGCTCTATTTGTGGGGAAAAAAGGACATAAATTTTGTTTGGGTACAGCGTCGCACGACCGCGCAATTGTCAGTTAAAGTGACGCAGTGCCGTATCGTAAAAAATGGCCTGGTCAGGAAGGTAGCAAATCCTTCCGGGGCTGAGGTGGTTAAAATGCAAACACATTACAAAAAATGGAAGGCACAGTAACACACCGTGCATGCGTTAACAGATGCATTGTGGTGTGAAGGAGCCCTTTCGCTGAGTCAAACCCCTCACACGCATTTTCTTTCCCCTGTTGCAGTAGATCTAAGCTCAGCAATTTGAGACCTCACTCCTGTGATAGTGAAGGTGAACAATAGCAGCTGGGCCTCTCTTAGCAATGTCCTGGGAGTTTTCCAGTCAGGCTTCCAGTCAGGTATATAAATGATCTAAACCTATAGCAAGGGTATTATTCAACTTTGGTCAGCATAGCTTTTTTATCTACAAATATCCATTATCTGCATAGGCTTTTTTTGAAAAAATGAACTGACCCTTTAAGACTTATCTCTTCTGTTAGGTTCAGCCAGATTCTTGTCAATGTATCCATTTTTTGTTTTTATTGACTGGATGTCTCAATGTTTGGTTGTGTTTCTTTCTTTTCTTTTTTTTGGTAAGTGTTTTCTTCACTTTTCTATTTTCTATGGCCTTATGTGATTTATGAGTGTGGTTTCATTTGGCGTATGCATGGCACACATTGGCTGATTAGCTGCACCTTTGGGGCCGGATACAGGGAGAATTATTTTCCTTGTGTTGCTCTGCTTTGCAGCTGTATCGGTTTTGTTTTTGCCTGACCCTTCCAGGATGGGTGGGTCTCCTCCCCCCACCCGTGATCAGTGGTTACGATCTGTCACCTCCCTCCATTGCCTAGCAGCAGAGGAGGTGGCGTTCACTGATGGCCGCCGCTCGTGTGTAGGTGGGTCCCAGATGTATGATGTCACCCTGCATACCACGGCCCCTCTTTCTTGGGCGATGTGGGACGACGCCGTGCGCCTGATTCTCTGGGGGAACTTGTCCAATAGCGCCGGGGGAGCTCGAGATGCCAAAGCACCTGTAGTGTAATCCCTCCCTTATGGAAGAAGTACAGTCTGACATAGCCTGTCTCTAAATAGATAGCCGTGTCTGCTTGATGTGGGGTAGTCCATTCCTGCAGTGTGAGTAATGCCGCGTACACACGATCGGACTTTCTGGCATACTTGGTCCGGCACACTTTCCGACAGACTTTGTCCGCCAGGTGTGCCGGACTTTAAAACGGACGGACTTGCCCACACACGACCGGACTTTCCGGCGGGCTAAGTCTGCCCGTCTTTCCGACGGATTTTCGCCGGAGTTACGGCGGACTTTCAGAATGAACGGACTTGCCCACACATGGACAAGTTCGTTCATTTTGAACGTGACTCAGGTGCGACGGGACTAGAAAAGGAAGTCAATCTTGCTGCTTTTATCGGCAAGATTGACACCTTGCGAGCCCCGTCGCGGGTCATACCAGGCCCTTAGGTCTAGTATGGATTATAAAGGGAAGCCCCTACGCCGAAAAAGCGGCATGGGGTCCCCCCTAAAATCCATACCAGACCCTGATCCGAGCACGCAGCCTGGCTGGTCATGAAAGGGGGTGGGGAAGAGCGAGCGCCCCCCTTGAACCGTACCAGGCCGCATGGGGGGTGGGTGCTTTGGGGGAGGGGGCGCCCTGCGGGCCCCCCCACCCCAAAGCACCTTGTCCCCATGTTGATGAGGACAAGGCCCTTTTCCCGTCAACCCTGGCCGTTGGTTGTCGGGGTCTGCAGGCGGGGGGCTTATCGGAATCCGGGAGCCCCCTATAATAAGAGGGCCCCAGATCCTGGCCCCCCACCCTATGGAAGAAGACCCCCGAAGCCGCAGGAAGACCCCCCAGAGCTGTTTAATAAATTATTTTAAAAACCTGTGTAGTGTGTTTTATTATTGACTTATTCCCTAGGTGAATGGGTAGGGGTACCATGTACCCCATACTCATTCACATAGGGTGGGGGGCCAGGATCTGGGGGCCTTCTTATTATAGGGGGCTCCCGGATTCCGATAAGTCCCCCGCCCACGGACCCCGACAACCAACGGCCAGGGTTGTCGGGAAGAGGCCCTTGTCCTCATCAACATGGGGACAAGGTGCTTTGGGGTGGGGGGGCCCGCAGGGCGCCCCCTCCCCCAAGGCACCCGCCCCCCATGTTGAGGGCATGCGGCCTGGTATAGTTCAGGAGGGGGGGCGCTCGCTCGTCCCCACCCCCTTCCTGACCGTCCGGGCTGCGTGCTCGGATCGGGGTCTGGTATGGATTTTAGGGGAGACCCCACACCGTTTTTTCGGCGTAGGGGCTTCCCTTTATAATCCATACCAGACCTAAGGGCCTGGTATGCCCCGCGCTCGCCACAATAGGAAAGCTTGTTTTTCCTATTGCAGCAAGCGCGAAATGCAATACCCTGCCCTCGCGTCGTATCTGGTCCGCTGGACCAGCGTACAGACGTGCGGGCTTTCCGTCGGACCAGCACACAGACGAGCGGACTTTCCGCTAGAAACTTAGTCCGACAGAAAGATTTAAAACATGTTTCAAATCTAGGTCCGGCGGGCTTTTGGGAAAAAGTCCGCCGGAGCCTACACACGTTTGGATTGTTCGGCGGACTCTGGTCCGCCAGACCAAGTATGCTGGGACTTCCGCTCGTGTGTACGCGGCATAACATCTTCCACACTACCAGGTATGCATTTTGTTCACTAGATATAAGATCAAGTTTTTAATATTAAAGTGATCACTTTAGATATTTATCACTCCTTTTTTTTTTTTTTTTGACCAGTTTTATCTGGGGAATACATACATACAGTGATCATTTTGAATGCATATGACATGTGGCTTTTAGCCCTCCATAAAAAAGACAGCCATTGAAAAACCCAACTCCATAGGGGGTGCTGAGATGCAACTAGTTAATCCTCAGGTCTTCTATATTTGATAGGTAACCCTAACATAATACTTCTTGTCCTTTCATTTATCCCTCTCTTTGGTTTGTTGGATCCCACTGCCCCACTATACTTACTAGTTGATTAAACATCTGTGTTTCTTTCTGCCAATGCCAGGTGATTCCAGTGTATGTCTTTTTTGAAGCACCCTATTGTTTGAGGAGGTCATCTACTTTCTGTTATATCCATTTCCCTTGTTCTGCTGGACTGGTTCCTATTATCTTCCAACCTGCTTTTATTGTACAACCGTCTTTGCATCAATGCTCATGGAGATATTGTAAGTAGTTCAGCTTTTACCACTCTAGCTCTTGGATAATGCTATATGCACACAAATGATGATATATGCTATAATATATGTTTTGTTTTATAGACCACATGTACAACAATTGCTAAACTTTCCCTGAGGAAGGAGTTGTAAGGACTCTGAAACGCATTGGCTTGGTTTATGCAAATAATATATGTATATGACAGTCCAAATTACTTTTGTTAAGATTGTAGTACAATATATTTTCCTATATTGCTATGTATGTACATTTTAAATTGCACAAGTTCTTTTTAATGTGTTTTTTTGATACTAAATAAAAATTGAACTTTTAATATCTCATACGTTTGTACACTATTTGAGCCTACAAAGTCCCATTTCAAGTAGGGGATATTTTGGTTTTCCATAATTACAAGGGATCAGGCCGCAGCAAACAGTTTAATCAAACCTCACTTTTTTCATCCTTGTTTACTTAATTGCATATTGGTAAAATGACACAAGTTTGCCAATATCTCACCATTTGTCTTACATTTGGAAATGAAAACTCCCAGTTTCAGTCGACCCTAGTGAAGTGCCAGATTATGGGCTGGTTCACACCTGAATTGCACAGGATTGTGGACCACCTTGTGTGCGACTCATTTGAATGGTCTGGGATCATACATAAAGTAGTGCATGCATTACTTTTTAAAAATGCACTGCTACACATTGCATGGTACTACAGTACCAAGCAATCTGGTGCAGGCAAATGCTCTGCATATGTGATCTGCCTTAAACATAGTGCGGGAAATGCAAATGGCGTCTCTCCCGCATCACATTCTGGTGTGAACCAGCCCTAGATTTTATTCACATGGCCATGTTGACCTGGGTAGAAAAGGCAGAAAGTGTTTTGTTTTGGACTCTGCTTTTTTCTACTACCTAATATTGTTGGTTTTCTATGTTTGTAAATTAAAATGTGTTTTTATTACTTTTTATTTATTATTTTTGATATGCAAAGGGTTGGAAATGACTGCAATTCAAATACAAAGGAAATATATTTGTTTAGGTTATAAATACAGTTAAACCAGGCAATTGCAGCAGATAGTTATATGAGTGCAGGTCACTATACAGACTCCTAAAATGTTGGACAGCTCCTTCAAACACAATCCATTCTTATAATAGTTGAAACGCAGTGAAACCTGTTCACTTTTACTCCAACCCTGCCTGCTGTACAAAGAAACAAACAAAGAAACATGTTCCGTTTTACTTTAGCCCTCCCTCTCCTATCACCTTTTTGGTCCACCAGGAGCAAAGAGAGGAAGCCCTGTCTAAGCCCAAAATATAAACTCTTTTACTGATTGAAGGTCAGGACAAGAAAAGAGAAACCTCATATATTACAGATTATACAAGATATACATTTGTACTTAAATAAAAATAACCAGAGATGGTCATAACTGACATATCAGTAATTTTTGAGCCTGTTGCAACAGCTCCTAAAGAGTTCTCTGAACTAGAGAGTAAGAATAACAGTAACCAGTGCCAGGACAAAGTCATCTAGAGCCCTGGGCAAACATGCCCCAAACTGCCACTCCCCCCCCCAAGATGTATGAGCATTATGTGTCATCAAAAATCTCCCCAAAAAAACTGAGCACAAATCTACGTGCTTACCCCCTAAGCTTAAATTCCCCCTCCTCCCAGTACAAATATGCCCACCCTCCCCCCATAAAAGTCTCCCCTCCTAGCACTAATACTCCTAAAAGTTCCCCTTCTAGTACTCATCTTCTCCCCCCACTTCAATTTTTCTCCTCCCAACACAAATTCCCCTAAGTCACCACTCCTAGCCCCCCCCCTAATTTCCTCTCTTAAAACAATACTTACCCCCTGATGCCCCCCAAAATCACCCCTTACAAGACAAATCCCCTCCCCTACAATGTCCTTGTGGCACCCCCCCACCTCACAGTGCCCAGGGCAGCTTCCCCTCCTGCCCACCCCTTGTACTGGCCCTGACAGTAACATACATGATTTGCACAGACTTGAAAAGTTCAAGACATAAAATAATAAAACGGCAGATAAGAAAACAGTTTCTATAAAGTGGGATTTTCCAAAACCACAATTCTATGGAAGGTTATCAACAGTAACTACATCTGCAGCAGATGCTTACCATTAACCACTTGCCTACTGCCCTATAGCAGTATTACTGCTACAGCGTGGCAGCTGTGTGCAGGATCACGCATATATATTTGATCCCGCACTTGTGGGTAGCGGGCGTGAATGCACGCTGCCAGCAGCTTGCTCCCTCTGTGACTGTGCACAGCGAAAGCCTGACTACATCTGCAGCAGAGGCTTACCATTAACCATTTGCCTATTGCCCTTTAGCAGTTTTACTGCTGCAGGGTGGCGGCTGTGTGCAGAATCACGTATATATACGTGATCCCGCACTTCCGAGTAACAGGCATGAATGCGAATTGCTGGCAGCTCTCTTCCACTGTGAAGTGTTATGCACAGAGGGAGCCGATCAGCGGATATTGTGGGCTTAATGTCTGCCAGCACCCGCCGATCATTTGTTACACAGGCAGAACTGCAGTATTCCCATGTAAACAAGACAGATTGCCATTCTGTCAGTACAGAAGGCATGGATCATGTGTTCCTGCAAAGCAGGGACATGGATCCACACCTTCCCTTAGTAAAAGCACCTCCCACAAAGTGCACAAACAATGGCTTTGATTGCCCCTGATGTTAACCCCTTCCCAGCCAGTGTCATTAGTACAGTGACAGTGCATATTTTTAGCACTGATCATTGCAATAGTGTCACTGGTTCCCAAAAAAAGTGTCAGTTTGTGTCCAATTTGTCCGCCGCAATATCACAGTCCCACTATAAGTTGCTGATCGCCGCCATTACTAGTGAAAAAAAAAATTACTAAAATTTCCATAAATATATCCTATAGTTTTTAGACGCTATAACTTTTGCGCAAACTTATCAATATATGCTTATTGGGATTTTTTTGACAAAAAATATGTAGCACAATACATATTGGCCTAAATTGATTAAAAATTTAGATTTTTTACATTTTTTTTATTGGATATGGTATATAGCAGAAAGTAAATTATTATTTTTTTTAAATTGTCATTTTTTTTTTTTGTTTATAGTGCAAAAAATAAAAACACAGAGGTGATTAAATACCACCAAAAGAACGCTTATTTGGGTACAGTGTTGCACACCGCGCAATAGTCAGTTAAAGTAACGCAGTAATGTATCGCAAAAAAATTGCCTGGTCATGAAGGGGGGTAAATCTTCTGGCGCTGAAGTGGATAATATGAACCTTTTAAACTGTCCTTCTTCATTTTTGGCTAAACGTAATTTTTTATGGTTCGAAGAAGCTTTTGGCAGGTTTTTATGGCTCCCTCTGTACCAGTTAAAAATATTTTCCTTTACAGTGCCTTGCAAAAGTATTCACCCCCTTGGATTTTTACCTATTTTGTTACATTACAGACTTTAGTTGAATGTTTTTTTTTTAATCTGAATTATATGTGATGGATCAGAACACAATAGTCTAAGTTGGTGAAGTAAAATTATAAACATATAGACATAAAACTATTTTTCAGAAATAAAAAAACTGATAATTGGCATGTGCGTATGTATTCACCACCTTTGTTATGAAGCCCATAAAAAGCTCTGGTGCAACCAATTACCTTCAGGAGTCACATACTTAGTGAAATGATGTCCACCTGTGTTCAATCTAAGTGTCACATGATTTGTCATTACATATACACACCTTTTTGAAAGGCCCCAGAGGCTGCAACACCTAAGGAAGAGGCACCACTAACCAAACACTGCCATGAAGACCAAGGAACTCTCCAAACAAGTAAGGGACAATATTGTTGAGAAGTACAGGTCAGGGTTAGGTTATAAAAAAAATATCCAAATCTTTGATGATCCCTAGGAGCACCATCAAATCTATCATAACCAAATGGAAAGAACACAACAGCAAACCTGCCAAAAGACAGCCGCACACCAAAATTCAGATTGGGCAAGGAGGGCATTATTCAGAGAGGCAGTACAGAAACCTAAGGTAACCCTGGAGGAGCTGCAGGGTTCCACAGCAGAGACTGGAGTATCTGTACGTAGGACGATAATAAGCCATACGCTCCATAGAGTTGGGCTTTATGGCAGAGTGGCCAGAAGAAAACCATTACTTTCAGCAAAAAACAAACTGTCACATTTTGAATTTGCAAAAAGGCATGTGGGAGATTCTCAAAATGTATAGAGGAAGGTGCTCTGGTCTGATGAGGCAAAAACTGAACTTTTTGCCATCAAAGAAAACGCTATGTCTGGCGCAAACCCAACACATCACATCACCCAAAGAACACCATCCCCACAGTGAAACATGGTGGTGGCAGCATCATGCTGTGGTGTTTTTCAGCAGTCGGGACTGGAAAACTGATCAGCATTGAGGGAAAGGTGGATGGTGCTAAATACAGGGATATTCTTGAGCAAAACCTGTACCACTCTGTGTGTGATCTGAGGCTAGGACGGAGGTTCACCCTCCAGCAGGACAATGACCCCAAAGACACTGTTAAAGAAAGACTTGAGGGGTTTAAGGGGAAACATGTAAATGTGTTGGAATGGCTGGAGCAGTTTTGCAGAGAGGAATGGGCAAACATCCCAGTGGTAAGAGGTGGCAAGCTCATAGAGACTTATCCAAAGCGACTTGGAGCTGTGATAGCCGCAAAAGGTGGCTCTACAAAGTATTGAGTTTAGGGGGGTGAATAGTTATGCACATTGACTTTTTCTGTTATTTTGTCCTATTTGTTGTTTGCTTCACAATAAAAAAAAAACATCTTTGAAGTTGTGGGCATGTTCTGTAAATTAAATGATGCAAATCCTCAAACAATCCATGTTAATTGCAGACTTTGAGGCAACAAAACACGAAAAATGCCAAGCAGTGTTGCCAACCGTCAGTATTTTTACTGGCAGCCAGTAAAAAACAGGCAATTTTCTCCTGCCAGTAAATGCCAGTAAAAGGAAAAAGTTGCCAGTAAAAAATATGGCTGTGATGTTCGGCTCGGTCCAGAGCTGGCCGAGACCATCCAAGTGCCTGCTACAGAAGGGTTCGGCAGCTCTGGTGGAGGTGTTGCCCAAGCGTGTCGTGTGATGTCATGGTGCAAGGGAGCCAAGCAGAGCGGCCAGAGCCTTGTGTGTAGGTCTGCAGGACAGGAGCAGGGCAGGTCGGGATCTGGACTGTCAGTGGTGTTTAGACCAGAGTGGACTGAAGGGACCAAGAGTCAACTTCATGTGTGTGTGTGTGTGCCTTCCTATTCTAATTTTTTGCCCTCCTGAGTCCTGTCCCTGAGCTACTTACTTACTATATTGAAAATAAAATAAGAAATATGTTTTTTGGCCTAATATCTACCTTAAATCACATTGATAATTGCATATTGTACTTGTTTGTAGCCTAAATACTAAAATTTGCACTTAAAACTGTAGTTTTGTAACTTTTGGAAATGCCAGTAAAAACTTGGCGGTGCCGGGAAATTTTGGGTGTCTTATCAGTAAATTTCAATCTGGTAGGTTGGCAACACTGATGCCAAGGGGGGGGGATCTTTTGCAAGGCACTGTACTTCCCATTCTGATGAATGGTGCCACCTAGGAAATTAAATGAGGGTTGATTGGGGGAAATAAAAAAATAAATAAAAAATAAAAAAAGACAGCAATAAACAGTACAATTTGGATGGGTCTGAAGCTGTGGCAGGTTATGTGCTGTCTGTAAAGCACAGTACTGAAGAGCTGAACCAAGTCTCCAGACATATATTTATTCCAAGGTAAGATGATAGAAACTTTGTAAAAAAACCAATGCATTTTGGGGCTCCCATATTCCCTCTCCATCACAGGCTAAAGAACAAATAACATAAGATATACTGAAAATTGAAAAATACAGTTATCTAATATATTATAAGGTAAGCTAATCTAAGAAGTAATTAATATAGAGTGTCAATTATAGAAGCAGCTAATATGCTAGAAAAGATCAATTAAGTATATCCAATTAGCACACAAGTATCACATTCCCCATAAATTAAAAGTATATATCATAATACCGGGTTGATAAAATATCACACAATATTAGCATCCATCATAATAGACAGAAATGAATATATCGATATGTAATCAATTTAAGAAATTACTATTAATAATGCTACCTGATAAAATGATGTCATAGGATGAAATCATTCCATTAAATACTATATTTATAAAAAAAATGTAACACAATTAATTTTATATGGTGATGTAAAATTTTGTTGTATCCCTTAAATCTCAGATTTCCTCAGTTACAAACTAAGGACATAGTGGATGTCCTTTAATGTGGAGAAGCTGCTAGCCCTATGAATCCAGACATCCAAGTCAAATACCCTTATACCCCCTATAACATTAGGATAATCATGCGTTTCCAGTGCTATCCTCCCAAATTCCTTTCCTTTGAAGCACAATATGGCAGTCACTTAGATTTATTTTTATTTATTTATTTATTTCAGGTACTTATATAGCGCCGTCAATTTACGCAGCGCTTTACATATACATTGTACATTCACATCAGTCCCTACCCTCAAGGAGCTTACAATCTAAGGTCCCTAACTCACATTCATACATACTAGGGACAATTTAGACCGGATCCAATTAACCTACCAGCATGTCTTTGGAGTGTGGGAGGAAACCGGAGTACCCGGAGGAAACCCACGCAGGCACAGGGAGAACATGCAAACTCCAGGCAGGTAGTGTCGTGGTTGGGATTCGAACCAGCAACCCTTCTTACTGCTAGGTGAGAGTGCTACCACCACACCACTGTGCCGCCTTTATAACTAACATAGGAAAGGTATGCATAGGCAAGGCAATACATTAAATTATATAAAAATTTCTCAGCACATGATCCAACCAATCAGTACAAAAATACCTAATTAAATGGTTTCAAGATTTAAATTTCAATATGTTTATTAATTCTTCACTAATAGAAGTTACATAAACATAATATAACTCTAGACCTCCCCAAAAATGAGAGGCTAATATACAAAAGTTTCAGGTTCATTTTCGAACAGCATATCCATAAAGTAAATGGCCAGATATATCACAGAAAAAGAAAACATTCAAATACAAAGTTAGTGACAAGATGCAGTTTAATACAGTACATAATGTAATGGGCAACAACCTTGTACAGTGAACCTTTATAAATGGTAGAGAAACAAGGAGCAGTAAGCTCTAAACTTGAGCATATTGTTAAAAAAAAAATGAAAAAGACAGAAAGAAAGAAGAAAAAGTAGGAAGGGAGAAGAGTAAGAGCAGTTGAGGTAACTCTGCCCCCGACTCAGTTATCCACCGAAAGTTATTGTAGCCATGGCTGCCAAGTTTTATCAAACTTACATTCATTTTATAATTATGAAGGGTGCACGTTAGCTTATGATTGATGGTGATCCAATTTAATTTTTGTGTGAGGAAGTCAGACTTGACTATCGGTTGGTTCAAACACCGCACAATGGCTATTATGGCTGCTGGTATCATATAGAAATTCAAGCTTTTATTTGTTTTTAGGGATATTATCATCTAATTTTTGAAAGAGGGCATCACTTCCTAGAGATATTTTGGCCCGTGACCAAATTAATTATGTTGAATGTCCTTATTCAAAACCGTGTCACTTTGGCGCAGTGGCACCATATACTGTATGAATTATAGAACCTACTTGGCCACATTTCCAAAAAGACTGGGATAAGGCCTGCAGATTCATCTTAGCTATTCTGGTTGGGACCATATACCAGGATAGTAGCGTTTTGTAATTTGAATCAACTAAAGCTGTATTTATTGATATTGTTGACAAATCATTCACAATATCCTTCCAATCAGTCAGGTCCCACTAGACGTTAAAATCTCTTTTGCAATGTACCAAATGGGAAAGCTTTATGTCTGACGTTGATAGGAGATCACACAATATGGAAATGTGGCTTTTCACAGGGTCCCTCGTTTTGCAGGAACTCTCAAACCAGGTTAAGGAGGAGGGACAAGTAGTCTTTTTAAGTTTACCTTTAACAAAGGATATAAGCTGACTGTATTGAAAAAAATTCTGAAGAGGGTAAATGAAATTAAGATTTGAAATAAGCCTAAATATATATATAGATTTTCCTGATAGAAAGTCTGCAATCCATAGCAGCTTTTAATTGTTCATTAATTGAAGAGGTGCGTAGATAGGCTGAGGGTGAACTCTGGATTATTAAAAAGAGGAGTCTTATGAGGCAAGCAAAGGCATTTCTGCACATTGCATCTATCCCAAACTGATTAGAAGAGAGAAAAAAAAGTGTGATCCACTGGAAATCCACATAAGGGGCGCTATAGAACCCACTGAACAGGATAAAGCTTCCATATCAACCCAGTGTGGAATTGCACCCAGTTGTAAGTGCTAGTTGGGCAATTTGTGCAGCCTGATGGTACCAAATAATATTAGGGAGGCCTGGGCCCCCTCCAAGCTTGGGAGTATAAATTGCAAGTTTATTCATTTGAAAATGTTTGTTTCACCAGATGAAAGTTGAAATGCCCTGTTGAAGTCTTAACAATTCACGCTTTCAATAGGTAGGTTCCGGAAATAGTATTGAATTCAAGGCAGCCAGTTCACCTTGACTGAGTAGATTCTCCCAAACCAGGAAAGTGTTAAATCAGATCAATTTTTGAGAACAGCAAGTAATTCATTAAATAAAGGAGGGTAGATTGCACAGTATAAGGTATGTAGTTATGGAGTTAGGTGTATGCCCAGATAGGGGATAGATTTGGATGCCCATTGGAATCCATAATTGTTTTGCAGTAAGGTAGAATAATATTTAGGGCCATAGATTTATTTTTGTTTACTGTATGTCCTAAGATCAAAGAGAAGGAGGTCAGGAGTTTAAAGTGGTTGTAAACCCATCCCAACCAGTTTCTTTAAAATTAATAAGTGCAGCCTATAGTATTGTTTGCTATGTTTTTATTGCTTCTTACCTGCTTGCTTTCGGTGTAATTCTTATGTTTCTCATAAATTATATCACCGACACCTTAGCCCTTATTTTACGGCAAGCCGGAAAAATGCTGTGTATATGCCGGGGCTGTGTCATTTCCTAATGCCGGCGTCAGCCCCGAGATCCCGCAATACTCCCATTGAGAAGCTGAGCCTGGACCCCAAGTGACTAGCTACATCACACGGGTTTTGGAGAGGAGACGAGGCTCGGCTTCAGGGAATAATGCGCACGTGCGGGATTATAGCCACAGCTACATATGGAGGGCGGAAATATATTACTGTATAGACATGGAAGACATCAGTAGTAATGGCGGTGCCGAAATACAAGCAGGAGTGTTCACAAAAATGTATATTATAACAAGTAACAAGGTTTTTTTGGCATACTATATAGGGCACTTTGATTAAAAACACCCAAATTATGTTATATATTGTGATTTGTAGTTAAATTGTCTGAGTTTACTACCGCTTTAAGTAAATTAGGGATGGTTCTGTGGAGCATACATGAGCACATCATCAGCAAAGAGTGTGCATTTATGTTCCTGAGTACCATAAAAAATACCCTTGATATCAAGGTTACATCGAATGGCAACAGCTAATGGTTCCATGGCAATAGCGAATAGTAAAGGAGAAAGAGGGCATACCTGTCTCATTCCTCTCTGAATAGCTAGTGAGGCAGACTTGTAGCCCTTGAGGCAGATTTGAGCCATCGGAGTATGATATAGAGCCTGCAATAACTGTTATGCCCTGTACACACGATCGGACATTGATCGGACATTCCGACAACAAAATCCATCAGATTTTTTCCGACGGATTTTGGGACAAACTTTTCTTACATACACACGGTCGCACAAAGTTGTCGGAAAATCTGATCGTTCTGAACGCAGTGCCGTAAAACACATATGTCTGGACTATAAACGGGGCAGTAGCCAATAGCTTTCGTCTCTTAATTTATTCTAAGCATGCGTGGCACTTTGTGCGTCAGATTTTTGTTTTGTACACACGATCGGAATTTAACCAATCAGGTTTTGTTGTCGAAAAATTTTATATCTTGCTATCACACCTCTGAAAAGTGACCCGAACGCAGATCACTTTGCAGAGGTATGTAAGTTTAAATGCAGGTTTAAACTTAGACTTATGCAAATACAGAAGAATGGGATGTAGCAGATTCAGAAACCAATAAGGCTGGAGGAGACTAAGGTGCTGTTCACCAATTGCCTTATTAGGGATTTGAATAACACCATTAATTTGGCATTTTCTTTTGTGTTTCTTGTTTCTCAATGATAATCACAATCCCCACATAGCTTGAATGCAAAAAAATGTAATCATTCCCAATAAAATGAAAATTTAGCATCATTTTCTATCAATTAGATACTTTTATTTTCTTCTAAACCAGGACCACATAAAATGTACCCTGCTGATTGGGAATCTTAATTAATGCCAGTCTGGCTGAAGGAGCTGTAAAAAGATTAATACATTAGCAAGACTATAATTGACAGCGACTTCATTAGCTGACCTTCTCTTATGCAGTATTTATTAAGTCTCAGATATCACATCAAAATAACCTTTTATGTTTTCTGTAGCAATTAACACACAACGCTGGTCTGATCAGCATTGGGATTAACCATTCTCATTTTGCTCCTAGTACGCTCTTTTGTCTCCATATTCAGGTATTGATCTTTTTGATTAATTGCATAAAGACATTACACTATGTAAGAGTGATATGCTGCATAAGCCATGCTTGTGCTATCTAAACTACAACCTTGTCATTCTTCATCTGCAACATTCAAACTTTACACTTTACATTAAAGTCTATCTCAACCCAAAAACAAAAATATAATATATTACAGCTTATCAGTCCTTAAATGAGGTAGTCAGGTTTTCTTTTTCTGATTCAGACTAGTAATGAGGTTTGGGTTTGCAGCTACCATGGGTT
Source organism: Lithobates clamitans (assembly GCA_037952925.1). Lineage (NCBI taxonomy): Eukaryota > Metazoa > Chordata > Amphibia > Anura > Ranidae > Lithobates > Lithobates clamitans. Next base: position 6,111,144 of record JBBGZY010000285.1, read on the forward strand.
CATGATAGGAAAAAGGTACTTGTGTGCTACTCAAAGTGTGAATAAATGAATAAAGTGCAATGAGTGGATATATAGCTGCTGAACTCCTAAAGTGTCACCAGCTCTTATTAAAAATATTATTACAATCAAATGGAGCAGCGCTATATGTAAACACTTAAGTCACTCAAAAAATATAATATAATCTCCACAATATCACAAAGATAATTCCTTAAGGTACAAAATATTTAATTAAGTGCAAAATGTAATAATAAATATTCAAAATTCTTAATACAAATTCATAATAAAGGTTCACAATTCATGAATAACGATATTTCAATCAATTCAGTACAGAAAATAAACGAAGGAAATATAATACAATCAAAAACAAGTCTTTTCAAAATGTGCAAAAAATGCTAAGAAAGGAAAAAGGGAAAGAGAAAAAAGTGTCCAAGTGGGCGCATGCGCGGCCGGCGATGATGGTGGACGCTCATTAGAGAAGCTCCGGACCCTGCTCCACAACACTAGCGTCAATAGATCCAGGATCCACTGGAAAAGACCCCGGAACACACCGGGCACCTCATGGGGAAAATAGGATCCCAGCGACACGGATACCAGGGGTTTGTCCTGCCTCCGACCTCCCGGCCGACTCAAAACATGGAGCGGTTCCTGTATAGGCCGCAATCCCCGGCCTCAAGTAGCCAGACGGCTGCAGCGCTCGCCGCGGAGCGAACGGCAGATGCAGTGGCCACTGCACCGGATCGCTCTGCACACAGCCCCCTATACCAGGAGACACCCTCCTTTGCACAGCAACAGAGAAGGGAGACTTCACAAAGCAACTATAGAGAAACAGAAGAACATGCTGCAGACCTCCTTGCTGATCACCCTGCATTATTCACAGGTACTTCCATATCTACCCCCCCACTACCAGACAACTCAGTCACAGTTACAGTTGCGGTGCTGGACTTAAAGCTACAGTCCCTGCTACAGGACCTGACCCGTAACTTTACAGTAGCAGTAGGGAAACTGGCCCAGGAGTTACGAGGGGAAATCGATCAACTTGGCGAACGAACAGATACCTTAGAATCCAAATTTGACGAACTGGTGAAATACGTACACGTGCTTGAAGAAGACAACGTGACACTCAAACAAAGCATTTTTCAGGTCCAATCACAGCAGGAGGACCTTGAGAACAGGGAGAGACGTCAAAATGTAAGAATACGTGGAATTCCGGAAACAGTCCCTGACAAAGAAATACGTCCCTATCTCCTAGGACTGTTTGTCACTATGGCTCCACACATTCCAGATATCGATTGGAGGCTAGACAGGGCCCATAGGTCCCTAGCTCCGAAACCACCCCCTGGCACCAACCCGAGAGATGTAATCGCTCGCCTCCACTACTACGAAAGCAAAGAAGCTCTCATGACGGCCACGCGAAATAAACACCGCATTGAATATAAAGGCGCTAAACTCCAAATATTTAGTGACCTATCTCCCATCACTCTCGCCAAAAGACGCAAATTACGGCCAGTGACCATGCACCTACAACAACATCAAGTCGCCTACAGATGGGGTTTCCCCTTTCGCCTCTCAGCCTCGAGAGATGGCACTCAATATTCGATGCGAGCCTTACACGAATGTGAGGCCTTTGTCCGTAACTTGGGACTGCCGCCCATCCCTGAAGAGGAACTTCCCCCGCCACCACTAAACACGACCCCCGGCCCTCTTCAACCACTTACAACGATCTGGACCCCGGTTCGTCAGAGACGTCAAAGAAACCTTTCCACTCCTCAACGCCCGGCCTTAGCTAGACTACCTACCTGAATTTATACCACACAAGGAGAAACAGCTCCTCAACATCTCATTCCTTTTTTGGCTGCCGTCTTCCTCGACACCTCGAGGGTTTGATGGCGGCATTATCCTGGTATCCGCAGAGAGAGACCTCCCCATTTCAGTCCTTGATGGCCTAGGTTAACGGCAACTGTTCCAGTCTTGGACTTCCATTCCCCGGTCGAGAAGATCCCATCTCTCTCTTCGATTTTCTTTTACTCTTCCCCGGAATTTAAAGTTTAAAGTTTGCGTACTCAATTTTCTTTTCCTTTTGGAGGGAGCGGGTACCATCCCGCCCTTGTCGCTGACCGACATGCTCCTCTACAGGTCTATGGCTGCTAGCCAAGACTTCCTGAAGATTTTTACACCTTCAGGCTTACAAAATGTTTTTTTTTTATTATTATTGTTATTTTTTGGACCTTTTTTTATAATTCATATTTTTCCTTTCCTTTTTTTCCTTTTTTCAAACCTAGGCCCTTTTTTGGCCTGAATATATACTTAACATTTTCTGGTTATTTTGTTAATGTATATTTGCTCACTGTCTACATGCTAATTGAGAAATGTGCAAAGATTTTACTAACTAATTTACACTGGTTAAACATGCTGTTACTTATTACTAAGATTTCACTAGCTGTAAATTGCTTGTCCTCCTTATGGCTCTGAAGGTCTTCTCATGTAACGTGAAGGGTCTGAACTCCATTCACAAACGCTGGTTGGCCTTGAAGGAATTCAGAGCCTCTGGAGCTGATGTGGTCATGGTTCAGGAGACACACTTCCGAACGGGTGGCTCCTTTAAGTTCACTTCTAAATTATTTCCCAACTCATTTGTAGCCTCTGACCCATCTGGGAAAGCAGGGGTAGCAATTTTGCTCAAGAACTCATGCCCTATAAGAGTAATTGACTCCAAATTAGACCCCCAGGGACGATTTGTCATCCTGAACTGTGTCCATTTGCAAACAAAACTCAAGTTAGTTAACGTATATGCACCCAATTCTGGACAGATAGGATTTCTCACTAAAGTCCTTGAGGAGGTACAAAACTCCCCTCACCCATTTACAATTGTGGGAGGAGATTTTAACATGTGTATGTCTGCCAACAAAGATAGACTAAATCTCTTTCAAAACACTCCCCCAACCCAAGCCTATAGGTTATCTACCTCTTTCCGCAAATGAATTCGCACCCACAACCTGTTTGACTCTTGGAGAGTGAAACATCCCACTGGTAAACAATTCACCTTTTACTCTCCCCCACACAAAGGATACTCTCGCCTTGATTATTTCCTACTCTCCGCACCCTTACTATCTCACTTAGTAGCCTCTGAAATTGGCCCAATTACATGGTCTGACCATGCACCCATAACTTTAGACATATCCCTACATGTAGCATCCCCCAAGACATGTCACTGGAGACTTAATGAATCTCTCCTGAAAGACGAAGGCACCAAACAACATCTCCAATCAAAATTGATTGAATACTTCAAGTTTAATGAAGGCTCTGTCTCAGACACTTCCATAATGTGGGAGGCCCACAAGGCCTTCTTCAGGGGTGAGTGCATCTCTGCTGGATCGCATAGGAAGCGTGATTCGCTCCAACAAAAATCTGAGTTACTGACCCGGCTGCGTTCAGCTGAGGTGCACTTGCTTCAAGCCCCCACAACTGCCCGTTTAAAGGAGGTGATAAATATCCGTAACAAAATTAAGTCCTTAGACATGAATAAAATCTCCAAGGCCATTCTATGGTCGAGGCAAAAATTTTACAAATATGCTGACAAGCCCCACAGAATGTTAGTGAACAAGCTGAAGCCACGCCCAAGTCTCTCTATCCCTGATCATTTAACACAACTGGATGGAACTCCCACCTACTGTCCCCAATCCATGTCTAGGGTCTTTGGAGATTTTTACAACAAATTATATAACTGTTTAAACTCTGACCCACATACCCAATTCACACAAGAGAAATTTGATTCATTTATCTCATCTTTGAAGCTCCCACAAATATCACCAGACCAGTGCTCCTCATTAAATGCTCCCATTACCACTGAAGAATTAACCGAAGTGACTAAACTGCTCCCCTTACATAAATCCCCAGGCCCAGATGGACTCCCCTACTCTTACTACAAAACCTTCCTTCCTATCCTATCTCCACATATGCTAAATTTGTATGCCTCCTTACTAAAAGGTACAATACCCCACCCCCAGTTTCTTCATGCCCATAACATAGTCATACCAAAACCAGATAAAGATCCTGCTGTCCCTGACAACTATCGTCCTATAGCCCTACTAAATTCCGACTATAAAATTTTCACCAAAATCTTGGCAAACAGACTCTCCAAAATTTTACCATTTTTGATAAATAGAGATCAGGTAGGATTTGTCCCCCTGAGACACGCAGGAGACAACACCAGACACACCATAGATCTTGTCGATTTACTAACTAGAACGAAAACCCCGGCAGTAATACTTAGCTTAGATGCACAGAAAGCATTTGACCGCCTTAGTTGGCCTTTCATGTTTGCGGTCCTGTCCAAATATGGCTTCTCAGGTCCCTTTATACAGGCCCTTAGATCCCTATACTCATACCCTACCTCCCAAGTACAACTTGCATCCTACTTATCTCCCACATTCCCCCTCAGCAACGGTACTAGACAAGGGTGCCCTTTGTCACCCCTACTTTTTATACTTAGCTTAGAACCCCTAGCCACAACAATCCGCGAAAGTCCCTCCATTACAGGAGTACGCTTACGTCAGTCAGAATATAAATTATCCCTTTTTGCAGATGATATCCTTTTAACACTTACTCAACCACACACGTCCCTACCCTCGTTACATAAAATCCTAAACACTTTCAGTGAAATCTCTGGGTTTAAAATTAACACCACCAAAACAGAAGCTCTCCCCATAAATATCATACCAACTAACTTGAACACCCTTAAACAGAAATACAACTATCACTGGAGCTCCACATCCTTAAAATACTTAGGTGTCCGGATTACAGCATCATACTCCTCATTATATCAGGCGAATTTCCCTCCCCTATTCCAAGAAATTAACCGCCTATTGAATCACTGGACCACTTTGCCCATCTCTCTCCTGGGACGTATAAATATTCTAAAAATGTCTATCCTTCCTAAACTATTGTACTTATTTGAGACACTCCCAGTGGCAATACCAATGTCTCAGTTGAAAACGCTTCAAAGAAGAAGCCTCCGTTTTATATGGAACAACGCCTCACATAGGGTGGCGGGCTCAGTGGTCATGGCACGCAAGCTTAAAGGGGGCCTAGGTGCCCCTGACTTTATCAAATATTACTATGCTTCTCACCTAAGGGTTCTTACCTTGTGGACCAACAGAACTGCCCCAAACAGATGGGCGGACATAGAAATGAGCATAACAGCCCCAGTACATCCGTGCTACATGCTCTGGCCATCCATGGCCAAATATATGCCCCAGCTGAGAACTCTATGCCTGGCCCCAATGCTCTTTACACTGGCAATATGGAAGAAATGCTCCGCTAAATATTCACTTTCAACCACAAGTTCACCTCTCACTAATATTCTTTTTAACCCAGACATCCCAGACAGTCTGTCCTATGAACGTATGATGCCCTGGACTAAGGCCGGGATTTTTCAACTACGACAGCTAGTCAATCCAGCCACAAGACACTTACTATCCTTTGAGGACCTTAACAAACAACATCAATTACCCAAAACAATATTTTATTCATACCTCCAAATCAAACACTTCTTTTCTACCAAAAACCCCACACTATCTTTAGATAAACCTACCCAATTCGAAATGCTTTGTGCTACAGGCCCTCATGAACCCCAACTGATATCCACCATTTATAGAATACTCCATGAGGCCAACCCCCTAAAAGTAGATACGCATTATTATATGAAAAAATGGTCACAGATTCTCCAACATGACATATCTCTCCTAGACTGGGACAAGATTTGGATCTCCATCTCCAAGAGCTCCAGATGTATCTCCCACAAAGAAATAGGTTACAAAGTACTTATGTTTTGGTATAAAACTCCAGAAAGACTACATGCGGCGGATCCGTCCATATCCCAAATATGCTGGAGATGTAATAAGAAAGTAGGTTCCCATTTTCATATCTTTTGGGAATGCTCTTTGGTTACACAACTTTGGGAGCAGATCCAAAAGTTATTAGAGAAACTGATGGGAATCCTCGTTCCCCTGGATCCCATATATTACCTACTTGGTCTTCCCTATCAAGGTCTTCACAAAACAAAACAGAAACTGATGTCATACGTATTACTAGCAGCTAAAAAAACTATCCCCAAACTTTGGCTATCCACTTCCCCTCCCACTCTATCACATACTCTAACCATCTTAATGGATATACGTAGAATGGAACACCTAACTGCCATTGTTGAAGGTTCCATACAGAAATTTTCTCTCATCTGGCAACCTTGGGACGACTATGATGACAATAGTACGACAAATGAAACAGGCTGAAATGATAGATGTCTATGGTAATAAACATTTCATATCTCTTAACACACACTTTACCCCTCTGTTTGTGCAAATTCTCCTCAACAAGATTTCCTTTTCCTATAGGACAAGTAATGTAATCACAGTAGAATCGCCTAATTAATAACCAAAGGTTTTTATCACTTGTTACTCCCAACCTTATAGTTGTAGTGTAAGATATCCTACGGTTCCTGATAAGGTCATGCACCCTCGATAGACAGTATTGAAGCCTTATGTTTTTCTTTTTATTCTGAATGTGACAACGATGTTATTATAAATGTCATGAAAAATGTTAAATAAACAATTAAAAAAAAAAGTGTCCAAGTGTGAGGAAGTTTCAATGTAAATGTGACCAGAAACTTGCAGACCCCTTTTGCAATCCAAACACAGGGGTTGATTTACTAAAGGCAAATAGACTGTGCACTTTGCACCGTGCTGTTGCCCTCTCCAAGTGCAGTTGCTCCAAAGCTTAGTAAATGAGGTAAGGCTTCAGTTTGCAAAGAGTACCCAATCACGTGCAAGGAAAATAAAAAAAAAGCATATTTGCTTGCACATGATTGGATGATGGAAGTCAGCAGAGCTTCTTCTCATTTACTAAGTTCTGGAGCAACTGCTCTTGCAGAGTGCAACTGCACTTTGCAAAGTGCACAGTCTATTTGCCTTTAGTAAATTCACCCCACAGTGTGCTCTAGCCTCTCACCTCCAATATAAACCCCAGTGGGTGTAGTCACAAAAGGGAATTCCGGTCTCGGCCATGACGTCACCTGGCTTCTCCCGACGAGTTGCGTCACTAAAACATTACTTTTTCAAGGGTTTTAAAAAAGTTGCGTGTCAGTGATGCAACGCGTCGGGAGGAGTCGGGTGACATCACTTCCGGTCACGGCCGAGACTTAGAAGTCCCTTCGTTTTACACGCTGTTGATCTGTGCTTTTTAAAATGTAAGTTACTACTTTTAATAAATGAAATTTGTTTTAACTACTACACAATGGAGATTCCTTTTATCCCTACATAACATCCATTAACTGGAGGATACTTGGAGAGTGGTCTGCTAAGACGGGGAATATACAGGATAAGAGCATTCACCATCTGCAGATGCTGGAGTTTCCCTGTTCCATTGTGATATCCCCAAGCAGGAAGGAGAGCAGTGGAGAGTACTCAGGTGTGTGACTAGACCCACTGGTGTCTATATTGGAGGTGAGAGACTAGAGCACACTGTGTGTGGATTGCAAAAGGGGTCTGCAAGTTTCTGATCATGTTTACATTGACATCTCGTCGCACTTGGACACTTTTTTATGTTTCCCTTTTTTCTTTCTTACATTTTTTGCACATTTTGGAGAGACTTATTTTTTATTTCAATATATTTTCTTAGTTTACTTTTGATTTTTTCACAGTTTTTTTGCACTGAATTGATTGGACTATCATTATTCATACATTTTTAACCTTTATTATGAATTTTTATTATGAATTTTGAATATTTATGATTACATTTTGCACTTTATTGAATATTTTGCACCTTATCTTTGTGATATTGTGAAGATTATATCATATTTTTTGAGTCACTTAAGTGTTTACATATAGCGCTGCTCCATTTGATTGTAATAACATGGGTTCATGATGCATCCTGTGGGCTCGAAATTCACAGTTCCAGTGATCGTATTTTTTTTTGTCAACTGAAATGACTGTATGGCCCTTGGACCCTGGAAATAAGCCAACTCCCTCACAAAAAGGGAGCACAAAGTGCAACGTGTCAGTTTTATGAAGTTGCTGTAGGGGAAGAGATAGGGACAGCAAAGGAAGAAATTAGGGTCAGTTAGGAAAGTGTACTTTAATTTTCATTGTTAGCACTTTGAGCAATTACCCCATTTTCTGTCTTTTTTGCTCTTATTCTTGTTTGTTCTTTATATTAAGTTTGTGGTTATGTGAGGTCACTGGTCACTTCTAGCTGTGTCCTATCCATAACATATTTTTTTTCCTGCAAGGCTTTCCTTGTTTCCATGTAAAAAAAAAAAAAAAAAAAAAAGCAAAAAAAAAAATAACGAAAGTAGACTTTTTTCAGTGGAGGAATTTTTGGAGTTCTGATTTTTGAGGGTAGGGTTTTATTTCATCTTGATGGGGTCTTTTTTTAGGTTTGGAGCCTTAACTTGTGGTGACTATATGTTCTTATCGCTGCAATATTTGAAGGAAAAAAATTAAGTGCAAAAACAGTGTACATCTAAAGCACATAACATTGTATCACTCAAGTTCACCACACTCCCTATCACTTGTAGGAAAAAAAAACTGCCTGTACCATATGTACAGCTGGGCTTGGTCTTTTTATTAAAATTGTCCTGTTGCCAGCCAGTTTTCTACAGCTCCTATCATCTGTGGTCTCTTAAAGCGGTTGTAAACCGCTGCAGTAAAAGAAAAAAAAAACCTTTCCCTTGTATGACAGTTGCATAATGTGCTAGTATGCATCGCATACTAGCACATTATGAAATGCTTACCTTAGACCGAAGCCCTCCAGTGACCCGCTGTCACCGCTAACAGGGCTTTCCTCTTCCCCTGGTCTTCCTTCCTGGATCGCGAGTATCAGAAGCTACTATTATGTCACTCCCGCTCATGTGTGAGGGAGCCCTTGGTTAAGGCACGGTGCTCTGAAGGTCTGGCAATGGCTGCATCCAATGTGAATGTCTCCTAAACGGTTTAGGAGATATTCATTTTACCTACAGGTAATATAGGCTTACAATAGGCTTATTATAGGTTTACCTGTAGGTAAAAATCAAAGCAGACTTTACTACTGCTAGAAATTGACTAGTGGCAGAACAGTTTTGTATCAGAAAGAACAGAGACAGCCTCAGTAAACAACTGGCCATTTTCTATCTGCCCATTGAAGTAGGCCTATTAGCATGATGAAAAATGGGTTGCTGCTAAAACTGGAGCTGACATTTTTTTTTCAAATCAAAATTATTCAGATTGGAGTGCTACATGTATGTAAGCCAAAATAATTTGAAAAGAAAATAAGTCAATTCCATAGCCAGCACACTCTGTTGCTAAGGTTGTCTATGACAATTGTACTGTTCCACAAAACATACTTTTGCTATTGGTACATGTCCCTAATGGCAGAGCCTAGCTTCCTGTGCCTTTTTTGTTATAACTTCCCTTTTAGCTTTAAAAATGGTGTTTGCTCCACCTAGGCTTTAATGAGATTTGCCTTTAAGTTCGGGTCCACCAAATATTCAACAGGATTAACCTGAATCATCACTGTATATAACAAGGTAGATTCACTCATCCCAAGTTTGGAGTCTGTATGATGATCACATGAAGAAGTACAGCCGGAAAAGTAAAACAAAAAAATCAGTTTTGGCAAAAAGAGATACAGATAATTATTTATTTTCTTTAAAAAAGTGCATTATTTTTTAACAATATAAAATTAGATTATTTTGCCATTTTATGCAGGTAGTTATTAGGTAGTTATTTGTAGAGTGTATCTATATATACCTGTTTGATATATTATTTGCCAGTGCAAAGACAGATTTAACCTTTTTTTTAACAGGGAATAAATTACTATGTAATTTTAGAGACATTGCTAAGGGCTACATAGTGCAGAGACCATTCTAAAAATAGGTCTCCAAATTCAGATGTCAGCACCTTAAGACACATTGCTTCCCTTGAGATCTGAGCCTTGAAATCTGCACTGCTGTATCTATCTAGTAGTAAATTCACATTGTCTTATCTTTTAGTAGAGTTTATTGATTTTTTTTTCTCTTAGAGTGCATGACCCTTCTTGGTTTACACCATACCTATTTAATAGTATTGTAAAAACCAAAACTTAGTAAATTTTAAAAGAAACATGTAGAGACAAAAAATGCAGGGACATTTGCCAACCTCTCCTGAAAATGCTATTTGTCTATATTATGCCGATCACATGTCCACACTTTCTGAGTCACCAAGATCATAAAAGGCAGCTGGAATATGGTGGAGTGGGGCATGTCCTAAAGTTCGTTTGACACTAATTGAGTCCCATTGCTTGTATAAAATTTTTACCCATGCGGCTTTAGACCTAATAGTAACATTGCAGCTTACTGAAAGATCCATAACCTCCTGATGTTGGATATACTATGATCCCAACAGTGAACCTGCCTAATTGCAATACCATTTTCATCTGTTTTACCAAGAGGTTCTGGGTATCTACAGTGTACATGGAACTCTGATAGAGAAAGAGCATAGCCTAAATGAAGGACAATTGGTCAGCAGTGGACTTTAAAAATTCTACAAGGTTGATGTGGTAGGAATGATCATACCGTATGTTCCTAGCACAGAGTTGTTAACCTTTTATTGCTTACAGTTATTTAGGTTTTCTCTATGGGAACGATTCATTAATACTAGAGATAGGAAAATTAGCACAAAACCAGAGCTGTTCCCACAGAGAGTACAATAAGAATTTTCACCTCGTTTTTCGCTTTGGAAATAACTTTAATTTTGTATCTTGACTTCCATTTACTGCATTAGCCTCTGTATATCACTAAAAATATACTGGCTGCAACTTCTATATAAATTGTGTTGGATTCAATGTTGCTTGGGATGCAAGAGTAAACAAAAACAAATGGTCTTGACATTAATAATTGTCACAATTTGTTATTCTGATGATTCAGCTTAGGTTTTATAATAATATAATAATAATAATATTAACAATGAGCATACATAGGGCCCTTTGGTTACAAGTAATTTTCATCTAGTACCTTTAATTATATAAAAATATTTTTTTAATTGAAATGCATGGGCTCAGCATATTTCTATAATTAAAATATAATTATATGTTTACAAATATGAATAGCTTATTATTCATTATTATCACTGTTTTGTAGCAGTGGATTGGACTGTTGTATAAAATGGTACGTGTGTGTGTGAGTGTATGTATATGTGTGTGTGTGCTATATGATGCTAGCTATACTCTTCTAACTATGCTCACTTCTTTTACAGGCAAGTTTGACAGCACTGTAGAATATTACAGAGCTTTAAGCATATTTCCACTTTGCAGTCATATTTGAGAAACCCTATTATATGTGTAGAGCTCACCCCCAAAAAGGCCGCTAGATTTGTCCCAGGTTTGTTTCCCAAATATGTGCAACAGCAGCCAGGCACATAGCAGCATCCAACTTTTATAATAATAATAATAATAATAATAATAATACATTTTATTTATAGGTGCCTTTCAGAACACTGAAAGTCACCTTACAAGGATAGAAACAGAGCAACAAAAAAGTAAATACATAGAATGAATATACATTACATAACCATTCACTTACAAAAACAAATCAATGAAGTCAGACAGAGTATGCTAGCTTAAAAAGATAAGTTTTGAGACGTGATTTGAAGATAGGTAAAAAATCATTGTTGCGAATGTCAGGTGGCAGGGTGTTCCAAAGTCAGGGGCAGAGCAGTTAAAGTGGTTGTATACCCTAATTATAAATTTTTACCTGCAGGTAAGCCTATAATAAGGTTTACCCATAGGCAAAATGAATATCTCCTAAACCTGTATGGTTTAGGACAGGGGTCGGGAACCTATGGCTCGCAAGCCAGATGTGGCTCTTTTGATGGCTGCATCTGGCTCGCAGACAAATCTTTCATAAAAAAATTATTAACGTTAAAAATGTAACACATTCTCCTGTATTTCTTGTCAAAAGAAGTTTATTGAGTATACAATATTATAAAGATACATAAAGTAAGTTTACAAGGATCTATAAAGTAAGCTCATTGTTTTACAGTAGGGTTTATATAGGTAAATATCATGAAATTTCAAATATTAAACATTGGGTTCACGTAAACCTAAATTAAAGATATATATCATTTCCTTAGTTACTTTTGTAGGTATTTAAATGATTTATACCTACTATACATATTGTTTACAGGTAGAGTGTATATAGGTCAAATAAATTCTGATAATGAGCTTTAATCGTAAGGTGGAGAAAAGGAAAGAGAAAGAAGAAAAAGGGTAGAAAGGTAGAGGTATGGTCCACAAGGTTGTCCCGCTCGTCAGTTTATTATTCTTTTTAGTTCTCTTTGAAGCCTTAGAATGGGTGTCTCTGTAAGTCATTTAATCTGTTACCATGGCAACAGGACAGAGTCATTGAAGTTTGACAGGAACTGTTGTTTTATCCAAGGATGCCAAAGTTTTTCAAATTTTGGAATTTGATTTTGATCGATGGCTAACATCTTAGCATGGGACATTGTATTATTCATTCTGTGAATTGTTTCTGCTAGTACCAATGTAGGAGATTTCCATGCCTTGGCCACTGTTTGTTTTGCAGCCGTTATTAGTTGGATCATAAGTTTGAATTGAGAGAGTGTTAACCATTCCAGTTTTAGATTAAGTAAAGTTATATATGGATCTGGTTGTATTATTTTTTTAAATATTTTAGATGCAATCACGAAGACTTCCTTCCAGAAGGTTTGTATTACTGGGCACGTCCACCATATGTGTAAATGTGTGCCTATTTCTGGGCATCCTCGAAAACAAAGAGCTGAGGTATTAGGTGAATATTTTGCCACTCTAGCGGGTACAAGGTACCAACGAGTTAGGACTTTATAATTTGTCTCCAGTGCTAAGATGTTGGGTGAAGATGACTTAGATGTGAGCCATATGTTAGACCAGTCCGTGTCTTCTAAAGTTCGTCCCAGGTCCTCCTCCCACCTCTGAACGTAAGAGGGTCTATTAAGATTTGCTACTCCATATAATTGATTATAAAGTGATGAAATTGTACCTTTAGCAAATGGATCTTTTGTACAGATTGATTCAAAAATGGATAATTGGGATAATGGTGTATCCCCCTTTAGGAATGGTGTATAGAAATTTTTGATTTGGAGATATCTAAATATCTCAGAGTTTGGTAGATCATATTTTTCTCTAAGCGATGGGAATGAAAGGAATGATTTAGATGCTATGAAGTCATTTAGTGTCTGAATGCCTGATGTTGTCCAAGCTTTAAAAGAATTTGGGTAGATCCATGCCGGATAAAAGGCCGAATTTCTGATAAAAGAAAGGAGAGGATTGTGTGGAGATTGTAACTGATATTTGGTTTTTAGTTTATCCCAGAGAGATAAGAAGTGTTTAGTTATAGGATTATGAATTTTAAAGCGGTCTTTAGGATCAAGCCATAATAAGTTTGATATTAATAGAGGGTCATTTTCTGAAGCCTCTATAAATACCCATAATGGGATTTCCTGTTTTGCATGGTATTTGGACAGACTGGCCAAATGTGCTGCTCTGTAGTAGTTAGTAAAATTAGGGTATCCCAGGCCTCCTTTATTTTTGGGAAGATGTAGTGTGTGTATAGGTATACGTGGTTTAGAAGAGCCCCATATAAACAAAGTTGCTCATTTTTGTACTATTCTCAAAAAATAGGAGGGAATTGGAATAGGGAGGACTGTGAATAGATAAAGCAATTTCATTCTCCTGTATTTCAATCCATTAATTTCTTACCGCTCCTGTTCATGGTTGCGGGTAGGGATGGGCTTTATGTTTGGGTGTTCGCGGCAAGTTCGAAAGCCGTGGAACACCCTTTAAAAGTCTATGGGAGAAATCAAGTGCTAATTTTAAAAGCTTATATGCATGGTATTGTCATAAAAAGTGTTTGGGAACCTGGGTCCTGCCCCAGGGGACATGTATCAATGCAAAAAAAAGTTTTAAAAACTGCCGTTTTTTTGGGAGCAGTGATTTTAATAATGCTTAAAGTGAAACAATAAAAGTGTAATATTCAAATAAAATTAATATGTGGCGCTGCCTTATCCTTGTGTACCAACCCCAAATCAGGGAAATAAAGAATCACAGAGTACTACAAAACTATAAGTGATCTAATAACAATGCCCTGTGATGACCAAATAAGATCTACTTCAATACATAAATGATGTGACATAGATCCAAAAGAAAAAAAATAGTGCATCAAATTATTGTAGTATGATTCCTAGTGCTCATAGATATAATAAAATATATATTACAGTGCCCTTGCAACTCCTGTTGCGTCTGTTTGGACATACAAAATTTTCAAAATTGACACATTGTGCAAAAATCACAAAAAGTGCATGTGTACAACTGTAAGTGCAATGTGCATATACAATTATAGTGGGTGATAAAGTGCATAGAGATAATGCCCCGTGGTGACACAATGAGGTCTTACCACAAAATTGTGAACTATAAATAATCATAAATCAGAGTATCATATATTGTGATTTGTATTATTCATATATTCAAATAAATATGCATAAAAAACAAAGTGTCAAGTGCGCAGTGAATTAATTGGTGCAAAAAATTGCAGCTCCTAGTGCGACTGCTGTATCCTAGGCAAAAAAGTGACAAAGTGTGCAAACTAACCACAAAGTGCATATATGCGACTAATAATGCAATTTCAGATCTCACGTACAGACATTAAGCATTGAGAAACGAATAAAGTAACCGTTAGTGTAATAAAGTTCAAAAAATGAATGATTTGATTCCAGTGCTGTGCGACTCCTAATGTGACACCAATGTCCGCAACGGGAGATCTTCTACAAAAAGGTGCAGATATAGTGATGGCCAGTGTCTTATGATACATTTATCTGATTCTGTTCCGGTGCGTGACCATTATTTCCCCCAGCCTCTCACCTGCAGTAGCGGCCCCCAATGGGCCGAGTCAAACTAAAGTGCCCAGGTAGATGGTGATGTATGCAGAGGATGGGTCTTTAAGGATAACCGCAGCTCCCGGGAGGATATCCGTGGGTATGGAAAACTGTAACTCCCCATGCCGCTCACAAATGATGATCACCAGATGATAGTGAAAAAGAAGAAATAGCCTCCATGGTGTAGTATTTTGAATACAATTTATTAAACCAATGTAGCAACCTACATTAAAAAAAGCAGCAAACAGTAAGGAACGGGAAGCTTCCGGGTTCGTCCGTACCCAAAAGCGACGGCACCTGGCTCCTCCTACCCTGACGCATTGCGTCACACCACATGACTTTCCCCTTTGAGAACAAGGTACAAGTTCAAAAGCTGGGTTTACTACAGTTTAAGACTGAATACAAGCCAACTTTATTGACCAGGTGCTCCTGTGGTAGGCAGTGCACTATTTTATTTTTATTTTTTTAAATCTCTTAAAACATTTCATAAAAATTTCTTAGGACACTATTTTACTGCCTACAACAATATGTTGCGCCTTGCACCTGCTCAGTTTGCACAGTAAGGTTAGCTAAAATCCAGTCTTGGGTCTCATTCATACATCCTACATGACCATCAGCAAGTATACTGTAAATACCTGCCCCTGGGATCTCAAATGTTTCAATCTCTGCTCAGTCAAAACACCTGAGTGACGGGCTAAAAACAGCCAAGGCTGTCTGCTGTTGTAAACATGTATCCAAATGTAGCTGCATATCCACTGGTTACCTGCAAGTAGGGATACATTTTTGCCCTCGGACAAAATCTCTCTGCATCCAGGGTCAGAAACTGGTCTCTAACAGCAGGTAACCACTTGATGTGTAGATACTGTACATGTTAACATCAGTGAACAGCCTTGGCTCTTTTCAGCCCATCACTCAGGTGTACAAATAGAAATTGGAACACCTTGGATCCTGGCTGTAGGTATTCATGGTATATTTGCCATTTAGAATATATGATAAGATAAGATCTAAAGCCTGGTACACATAGTACTTTTTTTTTTTTTTTTTAGTTCAATCCAAACTGGCTGAATGAAAAAAAAAACTGGGGAGCTCAGGGGAAGCTCTCTGTACTAATGATGTAATGTTATTACAGTGATCTCCCCGCTGAGCTACTGTGTTCTGACAAGGGGACCCTCCCCCCCGCCAGAACACATCTGTCAGTGCTTGCAGCCATTGGCAGAGAGTACTGATCGGATGCTGGTTGGCTGTTGGTTTTCAGCTGGCAGTAAGATCGGTTTCTGTCGGACATGTACAGTACCTATACATATGGGCCGAATGTCAGTCAGTTTCTACTGCACCTGATTTTGGGGGCTTAAGACTGGATAATAGGCAATCTTACTGTGCAACCTGAGCAGGTCTTTGTGAAGTTGGCTCCGTTTCTTTTATTTAAAATAAAATATTTACCAGGTACATGCTGCATATTGTTACACAATGAAAATATGCAGTAAGTACCAATTATAATAGAGTAAAAGCTATATAGTATGGATGCAAGTTAAAATTTTAGCTCAGGAAGGACATAGCTGGTGTATATTTAAAAACCTTAGGATTACAAAGTTACATAGTAGTTACATAGTTACATAGTGGGTGAGGTTGAAAAAAGACACAAGTCCATCAAGTCCAACCTATGTGATTATATGTCAGTATTATATTGTGTTACATTGCATATCCCTGAATGTGGCAGTCGTTCAGGTGCTTATCTAATAGTTTTTTGAAACAATCAATGCTCCCTGCTGAAACCACCGCCTGTGGATGGGAATTCCACATCCTTGCCACTCTTACAGTAAAGAACCCTCTACATAGTCTATGGTTAAGCCTCTTTTCTTCTAATTTTATTGAGTGGCCATGTGTCTTATTAAACTCCCTTTCGCGAAAAAGTTTTATCCCTACTGTGGGGTCACCAGTACAGTATTTGCAAATTCAAATAATTTCCCCTCTCAAGCATCTCAGTTCAGTGCTCATAACATTTCTTTATAACTAATATCCCCCAGACCCTTTATTAGCTTTGTTGCCCTTCTTTGTACTTGCTCCATTTCCAGTACATCCTCCTGAGGACTGGATCCCAGAACTGGACAGCATACTCCAGATGAGGCCGGACCAGAGTCTTGTAGAGTGGGAGAATTATCGCTTTATCCCTGGAGTTAATCCCCTTTTTAATGCATGCCAATAGTCTGTTTGCTTTGTTAGCAGCAGCTTGGCTGTCAGCTACATAAACACTTAAGGCTAGTTTCCACTAGTTTTGCACTCTGAAGAGGATCCCTGTTCAGATTGTTCTTCAAAGAGCATTTGGCAGGTAGCGAGGAGGTGCAGTATTGCTTCCTCATCACATATTTTAATCCCTTAAACCCTGCACTACTGCTCCACAACCACATTCAGTTGAATGGAGATAATTTTTGCTGTGCTGCATTGCAAATCCTCATGACCTAAAGGATGCCTTTGAGTTTGAAAGACCTGACCCCCCCCAGGAAAAAAAATTATCTACGGCCCTGATACTACTTAACCTCCCTGGTGGTATGATTATGTCAGACTTTTGAATCTCAAAGTGGTACATTGTTTTGCATAGAAATTTGGGGTTTTATATTGTAGGCCTGTAATTCTTAGCAATACCACACTTAAATCTGTCCAAACAAGAGTCTAGTAGACATCCCGGGTACGATAAAGTTTGAAACACTAAATAATTAAATTATAATAAATATAAATAATTATAAAAAGAATATATATAATAATAAAATTAATTTCCCCACGATTCACTATCGCTCAATTCTGCAAGTGTTCTAATTAACTATTGCTGTTTTCTAACTGGTCTAAAGCCACTTTTGACGTAAAGGGACAGTTTTTGGCTGCTATGGACAATCTCAAGTTTCCAAGCAGAAAGAACAGTATATATAATATAAAAGTGCATGCAGGGCTCTGGACAAAGTGCTAGGGACAAAAGGGAGGTGAAATGATTTGATACAATAATGTAATCTGTAAGATCACAGTGTACTGTATGTGTTATTTTTTTTGTACTTTTTGAATTTGCCACCGGCTCCGCCCCCATGCATTGCGCTGCTCGCAGGGAGCGGAGCCCAGAACACAGAGCATCGGGCGGATGACTGGCGGAGGACACAGCGGGGGGGACATCGCAGGATCCTGGTGACAAGGTAAGTAGGCTGTACAGGATTCTGCAATGCAATCCAGAGTGTGGTTTGGGGTTACCGCTAATCATAGGTGTCGTTAATAGGGGGCTATTGAGGCTGGAGCCCCAAATGTGGGCTCAATAGCACCGAGTGCCTAAGCGGGAAGTAGCAGCGGCAGCAGCCGCATTTTACTTTTGGTGGAGTCAGGACCGATCTGATCTCGAGTAGGGCCAGCCGGCTGGCATCACTATTCATAAGCAGCATAGGCAGCATAGGCGTCTTATTGTGCCAGGCTAGGGGAGCGATAAAATGCGCCTGTGAAGACATCCCAGCGCCCTGTGCAGAAACAGCTCTCTCTGCCCCCGTTCTGTCAGCCTGCTTTCTCCTGCTTTCTGTCCCCAGCCTGTGGTGCCGCCCTAGCAGCATCAATGATCAGAGGAGGGGAGAGAGCCGGGACAAGGAGCAGCCAGCCGACCCGGAAGTGCTGCAGATATGCTGGGGGGGCAGAGAGGGACTGATGTGCAGGGGGGGGCAGATGTGCAGGGGGGTACAGAGAGAAACTGATTTGTGTGTGTGTGTGTATGGGGGGTTACAGTGGGGACCAGAGGTGGGGGGATACAGTGGAGAACAGGGGTGCAGGGGGGATACAGTAGAGAACAGAGGTGGGGGGATACAGTGGAGAACAGGGGTGTGGGGGGTCTACATTGGAGAACAGAGGTGTGCGGGGTCTACATTGGAGAACAGAGGTGTGGGGGGTCTACATTGAAGAACAGAGGTGTGGGGGTCTACATTGGAGAACAGAGATGCAAGGGGGATACAGTGGAGAACAGAGGTGCAGGGGGTCTACAGTGGAGAACAGAGGTGTGGGGGGCTACAGTGGAGAACAGAGGTGCGGGGGGATACAGTGGAGAACAGAGGTGCTAGGGGGGGTACAGTGGAGAACAGAGGTGCAGGGGGGATACAGTGGAGAACAGAGGTGCGGGGGGGGATACAGTGGAGAACAGAGGTGCTAGGGAGGGGGGGATACAGTGGAGAACAGAGGTGCTGGGGATGTTGAGGGGAACAGGCATTCAGGGTGGTACAATGATGAAAAGGTGCGCAGGGGACTACAGTGATGAAGCAATTGTGGTGATCTGATATGTGAAAATACAGGAATTGGGGTGATCTGAGATGTGGAGGTTCAAGTTCACCTTTGTAAAAAAATAATAAATGCAGATCTTTTTGCAGGTAAAAAAATGTTAATTTATTATTATTTTTACTAGGAGACTGTAAAGCATTGTCAGTGTATCTGCCTGCTCATACGGATAGGCAGTTACAGTTAGCCTGTCCATATACTACCCAGATCAATGTATGTAGGTCAGTGTATGTAGGTCAGGTAGGTCAGTGTATGTAGGCCAGGTAGGTCATTGTATGTAGGTCAGTGTATGTAGGTCAGGTAGATCAGTGTATGTAGGTCAGTGTATGTAGGTCAGTGTATGTAGGTCAGTGTATGTAGGTCAGGTAGGTCAGTATATGTATGCATGTATGTCAGGTAGGTAGGTCAGTGTATGTTAGACTTGTGCACAATGGAAAATTTAGTTTAGTTCCGTTTTGTTTTCATTTACTAAAATACATCATTTCGTTCTGTTATAGTCATTATGCTATGTTAATTTGTTTTCGTATAATTCGTTATTATTAGTAGAGTGTCGATATTCGTTATACTGAATCTCGAATCATGTCGAATTCATTTGTTATATCCGCTATAATTGCTCTAGAATTCATTGAAATTCGATATTTATGTATGTATATTGATTCGTGATAATGACTGTAAGATTTACTTTTGAGTTGACCTTTTGTTTCATTAGATCTTAAACGAATTAACGAATCATGTCGAATTAATTCGTTATATCCGATATAATTTCTTTCGTATTAGTTAAAATTTGTTATTTTTTTATTCGGACATTCGGATGTATGTCGGGTAGGTAGGTCAATGTATGTATGTATGTATGTATGTCAGGTAGGTAGGTCAGTGTATGTATGCATGCATGTCAGGTAGGTAGGCCAGTGTATGTATATCAGGTAGGTAGGTCAGTGTATGTATGCATGTATGTCAGGTAGGTAGGTCAGTGTATGTATGTATGTATATCAGGTAGGTAGGTCAGTGTATGTATGCATGCATGTCAGGTAGGTAGGCCAGTGTATGTATATCAGGTAGGTAGGTCAGTGTATGTATGCATGTATGTCAGGTAGGTAGGTCAGTGTATGTATGTATGTATATCGGGTAGGTAGGTCAGTGTATGTATGTATGTCAGGTAGGTAGGTCAGTGTATGTATGCATGTATGTCAGGTAGGTAGGTCAGTGTATATATGTATGTCAGGTAGGTAGGTCAGTGTATGTATGTATGTATGTATGTCAGGTAGGTAGGTCAGTGCATGTATGTATGTATGTATGTATGTATGTCGGGTAGGTAGGTCAATGTATGTATGTCAGGTAGGTAAGTCAGTGTATGTATGCATGTATGTCAGGTAGGTAGGCCAGTGTATGTATGTATATCCGGTAGGTAGGTCAGTGTATGTAAGTATGTATGTCAGGTAGGTAGGTCAGTGTATGTATGCATGTACGTCAGGTAGGTAGGCCAGTGTATGTATGTATGCATGTATGTCAGGTAGGTAGGTCAGTGTATGTATGTATGTATGTATGTGTATCAGGTAGGTAGGTCAGTGTATGTATGTATGTCAGGTAGGTAGGTCAGTGTATGTATGCATGTATGTCAAGTAGGTAGGTCAGTGTATGTATGTATGTATGTATGTCAGGTAGGTACGTCAGTGTATGTATGTATGTATGTATGTATGTCAGGTAGGTAGGTCAGTGCATGTATGTATGTATGTATGTCGGGTAGGTAGGTCAATGTATGTATGTCAGGTAGGTAGGTCAGTGTACGTATGCATGTATGTCAGGTAGGTAGGCCAGTGTATGTATATCAGGTAGGAAGGTCAGTGTATGTATGTTTGTATATCAGGTAGGTAGGTCAGTGTTATGGTCAGTGTGTCAGGCAGGTGAGTTTAGTGGTCAGCATTGATGGTCACTGGAAAGCCAGGCAGCAACCAGCAAGTGAGCTTACCCCCAGCCACACAACCACACCGCCCAGCCAAAAAAAAGCCTGCGCCACATACACACACCCCCTCCATTGCCAGCCTTGGACTTCGGGCTGAAGCACCTGGTCTTTTTGCCACCTAGCAATGCCCCTGCCGCTAATGGTACTGAAATGTAACCCCGAGCCACATTCGGGAATAGTGCCAGGAGGGTTTAAGTGTATGTCAAGCCAAAAACATTTTTTCTAGTTTTGGGTAAAGTGGGAATGGGTTAGAATACCTGTCACATCTTTACTGCTATCCGGGACTCTTTCCCCTCACTTCCTGTCTTGCTGACAATGGTTTCACCTCACAGATGGAGACACAGATAGAAATACAAAAATTGACATCGGTTCTAGGCTTCCCCTACTGTACTGAAATAAAGCATTTTATTTCTGTCTTTGATGTCAGCTAGACAGGAAGTGAGGATAAATGTCTCTAAATGAGGGTTAAAATCCCTCCCCACTCTATTCAAAAATTAAAAACAAAGTTTTAGGTGGGCATGCATTTTAACCCCTTACCTCCCATCCTCCCTTTAAATAATTTGGAATCCCCAGGGGGCCGGAAGGGTCGGTGATCATGTGACCACTGTCATGGTGGTCACATGATTGGAAGCCTGTCCGCCAGCTGCCTATCTTTACCCTGGACCAAAAGTTATATTTAAAAGCTCAGTCTTTGTGCTGACAGCATGCAGTGAGCATAAACATTGGATGCCCACTGTATTGCCCAGTGTTGCAT
This sequence comes from Lithobates clamitans, assembly GCA_037952925.1. Lineage (NCBI taxonomy): Eukaryota > Metazoa > Chordata > Amphibia > Anura > Ranidae > Lithobates > Lithobates clamitans. Next base: position 6,133,078 of record JBBGZY010000285.1, read on the forward strand.
ATGTGCGGCGTGCGGACGTTAAAGCCCACCCTTTTGTCACTGCACAAATGTGTTGGGTGGTTGTAAAGGGGTTAATGTCACAGTTTTTATTTTTGCTGCTTGTCTTTACATCTGATATATTGCCTGCCCATTTTATAAATATGCCCACTCCCCCTTCCAGTAAGGAGAAAAAAAGTTATCAAGCTCTACTCAAACAATGCCCCAGAGCTTCCGCCCACATGAATAATGCCCACATACTGTAATTCCACGCAATTGCTGTAAGTCCATGGTGTCATGCATGCACCCACTGGGGATGGGTCTTTGCGCTGGCCTGGGCTCACAGTTGAATGCTGCAGAATCCAGCTTTCAGCACCCTCCATTGCAGGGAGAAAAGACTCTGACATGTCATGTGACTAGACAGAAGACACCTGGGAGAAATAGATCTATGTATACCTTGTAAAAAAAGGATTAAAATACGTGAGGAGCCCAGGAGGGAGTAATGTTTCAGTGAGGGTAGAGACTAGCCAAAAATGAAATACAGTATGATGTTAGAAACTGGGAAGTCATTTTAAAAATGAAGTATGTTTTTAAATATGTAGGAATACATTGTAAGATGCCATTATTTTCTACAAGGCCCCAAAAGTGTCCCTCCTTTTTCAATCTAACTTTTTATTGTATAAATTTAGCAGACTGCATGCACCATTCTTTGGAACAACTGAATTTGTTACAGTTTACAACACCCAGAAGATAAAAAAACTGCAAAATCTGCATTTGTGTAGCTGTATAAGCAAGACCTTTGTGACCTTAACAGCTAATTTGACAGGATGCAAATTTAAATCCACAATAATATATACAGAATATATGTTGCCTTGTTTGCAGTGGCACTTGTATGTATTATTAATGTTTGTATTTCATTATGCATTGGGGACAGAACCGTCTGTGCACTTGTAGCATCAACTGTTTAACCACTTGTGCCGTGAAAATGTAAGTTCATCTTTGTACCTTAAAAAATGAAATAATAACTTTTGGATTTGTTGTTGACCATCTCATTTAAACATGACATATACACAGTTTCACATACTATTATTATAAATAATGGTGTTATTGTTCTCTGCTGGCCCCTCCATAATGAAGACTAGGGATGAGTTTTCTGTTCGGGTTAAACATGAGTTCGACTCGAACATTGGCTGTTCGTCCGTTCATCGAAAACCAAACATTATGGGCCATTCGCGCCAACTTTGAGCGGCGCGGAAAGGTCCATAATGCACTGCGGGAGCACAGTGCATTGCTGTATGATGATTGGCCAGAGCATGCACCATGACCTGCATGCTTTGGCCAATCACAGCACCCTCAGCTAAGAGAGCCATAATTGGCCAAAGGCAGGGTGCCTTTTGCCAATCATGGCTCAGAGGGTGTCATTTAGAGTGTCATTTAGGTTGAGCAGATTATTCAGTTAGCTGCAGTGTATTTAATAAATATATACAGACAGTCTCATGTATATATATATATATATATATATATATATATATATATATATATATATATATATATCCACTGTATCCAGTTTAGCTAGATCTGACTGCAGTGCGTTCCTGGTGTACTGTTTCTTTTTTTTTGGAAAATTCTTTTTATTCACAATTTTTAATAGCAGCAACAAAAACATCAATAACAGAAACGCACTAAAAAAGCCCACTCCCCCCTCCCTCCTCCCTATTGTGCAATGTCCCAAGTATAACAGGCATTTAAACGTAATCACATGCCCTTCCGGCTTACTCAAATCGTTCTAATACATGCTCAAGTAAAACCACAATTATCTGGTAGCTATAAAGCCTGTCTCGTCTCTTCAATTAGTGCATGTTCCCTTCCATGTAACATTTAGCCCATCAGTTATACAGTAACTCATACAGTATCATCCGAAGGGTCAGCTCCGCCATACCTTCTCAAATTTTTTGGGGCACTCTCTACTTAAGTAAGTGACTTTATATAGGGGTATTCACTATGCCTTTCCAGAAGGCCAGGGATGGGGCCTCAGGTTTTTTCCAGCATAAAAGGATGGCTTTGCACACATAAAACAAGGCAAGGGAGATCATAGTTCCTTGTGCCCTAAGTGGTGCTACCTCTTCCACCAGGCCCAGCATACATACCGATATCGTCATGGGAACAGGCAGCGAGACCAGCCCCTGAATGGTTCCCGTAACACCCCTCCAAAATACCTGTATTGATGGAAAATGCCAGAATATATGATCGAAATCCGCCCCTGCCGAGGTACAATGCCAGCAGGTGGAGTTATCCAAGCCATAGATGCTGGCTAGTCTCGCTGGGGTATAATATACCCTGTGAAGTATCTTGAATTGAATGTACCTGTCACGGTCCGACATTAGAACCTGAAAAGGGTGGTCCCACATATCATCCCAGTCGTCCCCTTGGAAATTGGGGACTAATGAGCTCCATTTCTCTCTACATTTACTAAGTGCCGGAGGCCATTCGGCAAACAGCTCTTTATATGTTTCCGAGAGCGTCTTTTGCACAGATTCATCACAGAGCAACTGCTCTAAAGGTGAGGATTGAAGTATCACCAATGCCTGTGCCAAATTGTGCAACAAACGCGTGCCTCAGTTGCAAGTAGTGGAAAAAGTACCAATTTGGTACCAATTTGGGATATCATGTCTATCTTTCAATTGGTTAAAGGAAAGCAACTTCCCCCCACTATGTTCTTTAATTGTTTGATGCCGACTCTGGCCCATATTACTGAATCTGGAATTTTGCTGAAATGGGACAACCTGGGATTGAGCCACAATGGTGTGTCCAGGCTTCTGTGTCAGAATGCATTAGCACCTTTGCCCTGTCCCACGCGCGAATAGTAACGTGCATGTAGCCAGTCAGAGGCTCCACTGCCTCTGGCCCTCTATACACTAAATAGTAAAGACTCTCATAAGATCCCATTAAAGCTGCCTCCAGTACTGTCGCTGCATCCCCGTTGTCCCTTGCTAACCATCGTCTGGCAAATACCATCTGTCCTGCAATAAAATGCTTAAACAGGTCAGGAAGGGCTCAGCTTCCCTTTTCCGTAGGATTCTTGTATTGTAAGGAGGCCCACTCTAGGGTGTTCGGAGCCCCACAGAAATTAACTAAACAGGCTGGTAGTATCTTAATTTTAAGGAGATTCACACTACCAATTAGGGAGAGTGGTAGATGTTTCCAGGCCTCTAGTTGTATTTTAACCTTAGTGAACAGTGGCATTAGGTTAAGTGTCAAGTAGGCTTTAAATTTTGAGGACACAAGTACACCCAAATATTTTATTTCAGGGACCCAGGCGATAGGCACCAAGGGTGAAGCCCGTGCCATCATCAATAGCCATGATATTGGACTTTTCCCAATTCACCCGTAGACCTGAGAAATTTGCAAATGTGCTTAGGATCTCAAATACTGGATGGTCCCAGGTCCTCTAGAAAGAGGAGTATATCATCTGCATATAGGGCCGTGCATTCTCTAATGCAGCCTACCTGAAGGGCTTTAACTTCTGTGGATGGTCTCAGAGCAATAGCTACAGGCTCTATGGCCAGGGCAAATAAAGCCGGAGAAAGTGGGCAGCCTTGCCGCGTTCCTCTCCCCACCGAAAACTGTGCTGAAACTTGAGTGCCTATCTTTGTTGTTGCCCTGGGTGAGCTGTATTGGAGCGAAATCCAAGTGAGGAAAACCTCTCCAAACCCCATATGCCATAACACAGTGGACATGTAATGCCAGTCCACTGAGTCAAAGGCTTTAGCCATGTCTGAGGACACAATCACCCTGGCTCCGAGGTTAATATTATCGATCTGTAGGTGTGCAAACAACCTGTGGAGGTTCGTATCAGTGGACTTCTGGGGTATGAACCCAGTTTGGACTATGTTTACCAGTGTGGTTATTACCTTTGATAATCTTGTGGCCAATATTTTAGTGAGAATTTTAAGGTCCTGGTTAAGGAGAGCTATAAGTTTGTAGGAGGAGCAGCTCAGGGGATCCTTGCCCGGTTTTGGCAATAGGACCACCTGAGCCTCCATGAGAGAATCTGGTAATGTCTTATGTTCCAAGCAAAAGTGAAATAACGTCTTAAGTCTGGGTACAAGAGTCTTCAAGTGTGACCTGTACCATTAAATGCAAAAACCATCCAGCCCTTGTGATTTGTGTGGTGGGAAAGATCTGATAGCAGTTTCTATTTTCTTTTCAGTGATCTCTACTTCTAGACTATTTTGATCTGACACCGACAGTTTTGGTATACATATGGAAGTAAGCAGGGATTTAAGATCCTGTTTGTTATATGCCGGGATAGGCAAGTATAGAGTACTGTAGTAGTCTACGAAGGTATCAAGAATATCACATGGGGGAGGGGCGTGGCGACCGGGCTCCAAGATGGACGCTTAGCCTAGGAGCTCCGTCAGTCCGCCGGAGAAAATTCACCGCCATCTGAGTCCACCGGCTTCATCCGTGGGAACGAACACCAGCATCCTCCACACAACGACCCGTGGAACAAAATAAAGATGCCTAGGAGACGAAAAGACCCCCAGCAGCCACGCAAGCTCTCCAGCTACTTTACCACAGAGACGAGCGGGCTACAACAGAATGACAGTGACGTGCAAGATCAACGGCCTGCTCACAGGGCCAAAGCACACAATAACCACTGTGGGGTACCGCCGGCTTCATCCTGCGCTGCCAAGCCACAGCCTCTGGGCTGTCTAGCCCCACTACCAGAAGCCCAGCGAAATCTAAACCCAGGAGGGACTCCCCTGCTAGGCCGCAAATCGATCTCAACATGGAGGTAAGCGGGCTGCAACACTCCTCCACAGCATGGAGGGCACATGAAGGAGACCCCATAGCAGATTTCCCCACAGCAGACAGACCCATCTCTGACACTACCTTAAAGGAGATGTTGTTATCCTTACGGTCGTCTCTGCAAGCTGATATGATCAGGGGGATTAACAAATGCCACAGGGAAGTACAAGCCCTAGGTACCAGAGTGGATCAAGTAGAACACAAGATGGAGGAATATACCTCCTCATACAATGTGATAGTAGAGGCCCACACAGCACAGGGGGAAGATATAACATGGATGAAGGACAAAATTGCAGACCTTGAGGACAGGTCCAGGAGGAATAACCTCAAACTGCGGGGAATCCCAGAGTCTGTCCCCCCTAATCAACTCCTGCAATATGCCCAAACCATGTTCTCCACACTTGTGCCAGAATTGACAGTCCAAGAACTCATTGTGGACAGAATTCACAGAGTCCCCAAACCATCATTCCTCCCTGAAGAAATCCCACGAGACGTCCTAATGAGAGTTCATTACTACCATGTGAAAGAACGAATACTACTGGAGTCCCGTAAACCGGATAAAATCACTCCACAATACGCTACCATACAGCTACTCCCCAATCTCTCCAGACATACGCTACAAAGGCACCTATTACTAAGGCGCTGAGAAATCACAACATCCTACACAAGTGGAAATACCCAGCAACACTCTCGATCACCCATAACGGAACCACTACACTGGTTTCCACGTTGGAGGAAGTAATCGCCAATCTAAGAAGATGGAACATCCTACTAGAACAAGCCGTACATCATTCCACTACAAATAACCCACAATCCATGCACAATGATTGGCAAGTAGTGTCCCACAAGTGCTCACATAAGAAAACTGCCGGTGGAAACTTGTAAACCAACCACCTGAAATTATACGAAGTTCTCTGGAGACAGGAAATCTATGTTTGATTTCTCCTCTACCCCTCCAAGTAACAAGAAACAGACATCACTGCACGTGGATCCGTTTCAAGATCCTTTTCTTATATTGCCCATATTCGTTGTTTTTACCCTTTGTTCTTTTTGTTCTTCATTCGATATACACAGACATCTCCATAGCCATAGGATTCCAACTACAGAAGACACCTGGCATCAGACTTCTCACCCACTACACGAGAAAAGATACCACAGAGAACTGTACGGTCACAGTGAGTACCTACACTGCACAACCAAACAGCAACATGTGATACCCAAGCAAAGTCGATTACATGCCTCTCAATTAATGCCCAGGGTCTGAATCACCCCGCTAAAAGATTTTCCTTGTGGAAGGAAGCATGCAAACACAGAGCCGACATGCTCTGTGTCCAGGAAACTCACTTCCAAATACACAAAACTCCACACTGCTCACACAAAGACTATCCACATAAATGCCTGGCCTGCACACCCAACCGAAAGAAAGGTGGAGTCTTGATGGCCATAAACAACTCTGTATCCTTCCAACACAAGGAATCATTTATAGACGAGGGAGGGAGATACGTAGTCGTCACCGGAGACATTAACTCCAAACCATATACTTTAGTCACGCTATATTCCCCGAACTCACACCAACTTCGATTTATAAAAAAGGTACTCAAAAAAGCTAACTCTATGAAATATGGTAATATCCTGTTGTGCGGGGCTTTAACCTTGTAGCAGATCCTTCTCTGGACTCAACCACAATGAAACCTAGAGGTACAGTATCTCTTCAAACCCTTCTCCACAATGAAGAACTATTCGATGTATGGAGATGTCACCATGCCAATGAAAAGGACTATACCTTTTTTTCACATAGACATCACTCATACTCACATATAGACATGTTCCTTACGGATAAGTGGCTCCTACAACAAGCAGAATCTACTAAAATACATGACATCACGTGGTCAGACCACGCTGCGATATCTATGTCTATTAAGGATAAGGGTGTCTCCTCTTCACCCCCCATCTGGCGCTGCAATATATGACTTGCAGGAACCCCACACCACAATCTCTCAACATCTTCAAAACTTTTTCATTGATAATGCAGAGTCAGTACACGACCCGTACATTATATGGAACTCACACAAGGCCTATATGAGAGGCATACTTATCCAATTAGGTGCTCAAGAAAAAAGACGTCATACACAAAAATTGACTACTTTATTATCGGAAATCCACGACACTGAAACCCTAAACAAATGAATACCCACGTCTACCCTAACATACAAACTAGCTACACTAGGGAAACATTGAGGGAACACCTATCCCAACAATATGACAAACATCTTAGACGCTTACAGCTAAACTACTATGCCAACGCCAACAGAGCGGGCAAATACTTAGCAAACAGATTAAAAGCAAGGCGAACCAAATCCAGAATAGCATATCTTAAGCATCCTTCCTTATACCACAAACTCATGGATCCTCAAGCTATAGCAAACCAATTTGCTGATTACTACAGCTCATTATATAACTTACACACAGACCCCGACACGCCTTAACCGAACACAGACAAAATCCAATCTTTTTTACGGGGACTAAACCTCCCATACCTCTCTGAACACCAACTAAATAGTCTAAATACTGCTTTTTTACATCAAGAAATAGAAACTGTTATAGATTCACTACCAAACGGTAAATCACCAGGGCCAGACGGGTTCTCTAACGAATATTTCAAGACATTTAAACACATTCTCTCACACCACATGCAACCAGTCTTCAACAAAGCAGCAGCTTCTGCAAACTTCCCTCAGGAAATGCTGAGAGCACATATAGTGACGTTACCAAAACCTGGAAAGGACCCCATTACATCGGCTAATTTCAGACCAATATCCCTTCTCAACTCAGACATCAAAGTTTATGCAAAATTACTGGCCAAACGATTAATGAATATCATTCCCTAAATCATCCAACGCGACCAGATGGGTTTTGTGAAGGGGAGACGAACTTCGGATGCAACTAGAAGGACTATAAATGCGATACATTATGCTGAAACAAATCGAACGCCCTCTCTGCTATTATCTATTGATGCAGAGAAGGCATTCGATAGGGGCCACTGGACTTATATGAAAATGGTACGATCAAAATTTGGTTTCAAGGGTCCCATATTCACAGCTATGCTAGCGCTTTATTCGTGCCCGTCCACACAGGTATGCTCAGCCGGCTTTCTATCCAAACCGTTCAACATATCCAATGGGACTAGACAAGGATGCCCCTTATCGCCGATCATCTTTAATCTCACGATTGAACCATTAGCTGAAGCAATTAGAACACATCCCATGATCACCGTGTTCCAGTTTGGCTCGAGCATGCATACCATCAATTTATTTGCGGACGACGTCATACTGCTTTTGACTAATCCGCTTACGCCCCTACTCCAGGCCCATAAAATACTAACAGATTTTGGAGATATCTCGTATTATAAAGTGAATTTCACCAAATCCCTAATTCTAGCTTTGGGAATATCATCTCCAATATGGAAGCTACTGCAAAACAAATTGCCATATGCGTGGAGCGAAAAAGGTATTACCTACCTAGGTATCACATTAACCAATTCTATCTCCACACTAGTTAAAACTAACATGAATACACTAATTGCCAAACTGGAAACGCAATTGAGAGACATGGCAAATAAAGAAATCTCCTGGCTAGGAAGAGTAGCAGCCTACAAAATCCTAATATTGCCACAAATCCTATATTTATTCCGTACCTTACCACTACATATACCGCAATTCTATCTCAACCACCTGTCTAGACTTAGCTGGAAATACATCTGGGGAGGCAAAAAAGCTAGATGTTCCCGTAATAATCTTATTTCTCACAGGAAAGTAGGAGGGGCTGGCCTAGTAGATATAGATGACTACTTATGGGCAGTTAGACTGGACCACATCAAATACTGGCTTTGTACACACAAAACTCCACTATGGGTAGACATAGAAAAGACAATTGCACCGACGAAGAACCTAACATTACTACTTCTAGGTGGTATATGGTCACCATGTCGAGTATCTCCCCTCCCATGCAGACTTCTTTAAAGGCATGGAGATTCATCCTCCGGATAACAGCAACTGATGCACGGGAAATAAATTATAGAATACCATTGCATATATTAGAAGCAAAAATACCAATGCTCTCAGTTAAAGAATTAGTGAGATGCGGCATCACACACGTCTCAGACCTATATGATGGTACACAGCCCAAGCCCACAGAACAAATAATGGCACAATATCAATTGCCTAGCGACAGACTGTTCTCATGTCTACGCATATCACACTTTCTCAAATCTCTCCCTAGACCACAACTAAAAATCCTGCCAAAAATTTGGCAATTCTACTCAAATGACAAACAGGCTGCAAAAGGAATTTCACAATTCTTTAATCTTCACCACGACAAGCAAACATTTAAAAAAACCATAGCAATGAGCAAATGGGAACACAACATGGGCACCTCATTCTCAAACGGGCAATGGCAATGTGCATTTAAGGAAATACACAAAGCCTCCCATTGTGTTAAACACTGGGAACTGATTATAAAAATAAGAAACAAGTGACACTATACACCATATAGATTAGCTTCCTTCTCACTAGGATCATCACCACAATGCTGGAGAGACTGTGGGCAAATAGGAAATTTACTACACATGTTGTGGCAATGCCCGAATATCAGGAGTCTCTGGAACCAAACATTCCAACTAATCTCTTCCCTAACAGGAATATTGACTCCCCCAACACCTTGGCAATTCTACACTTAGGCATAGACAGATTTCCACCAGTTTATAGACCAGTCATGAGCCACATTCTAGTGGAAGCACGACTACTAATACTACGTAATTGGAAGTCTAAAAATGCCATAAACCTCTCTGATGTTACAAAAGCAGTCCACAGGAACTACACATTCGAACGTCTCATAGCAATCAACTCTATGCAATGCAATCTGTTTGATAAATGTTGGTCTATATGGCCTAAAAAGCAATAGCGCCTCGCGCCTGTCTCATAAGATAGTTACTTTATGTATGCTCCAAAGCAGTTCTTACGATTAAACTGATATTTTGATACAACCCATGTTAAATAATTCCGTGTAAGGAAACTTTATGTGTAACTGTTAACCAAACATAGACGTATAACTGGATGTCTATTGTGTATATCGAATTACCTTACCTGATTTGTATACTGTTTAAAATGAAAATTTAAATAAAAAAAATATTGTGAAAAAAAAAAGAATATCACTTGGGTCTGTCAATAGGGTACCCTGGAAATTGGTGATACAAGGTATGCTGGTCTGAACTCGCTGCTCTGCGACCAACACAGCCAAGAGCCCGCCATTTTTTTTTTTCAAATATTTTTTATTGATAAAGAAATAGCAATGACAGTAAAGTATAATGTATGTTACAACTTATACATTTGGTTCATTTAGAGTTTTCCGAACATTGTTCTCACTTAATATCGTAGCGTAGCTTTATCTTCCGAAGGAATAAACATAGGTCAAACTTTGACCAGTAATTGAACATAATACACTAAGCAACTATAGAATGCTGTTTATAGGGATGTGAACATCAATGAGATTTTGCGAGGCCAAGAGGTTTGTTCAGATCAATCAAGTAGATCAAGAAAAGGCAATTCTCGACCTTCGCACCCCTAATGGAATCATACTGTGTGAGGGAGATGGCTATAATGTTATCATGTGTTATGTCAATATTGTTGATCTACATATTAATATCAACTGTCCCTCTGTATCAAGGGTGGGAGTTGTCATATCCCATGCCCTTATATGTGTAGAAAAATCTAGGGGAAGTTGTTGGTACGTTTTATGGGAAGGAGTAGTCGCAGAATATCTTGAGTTTGGTCTTGTTTTCCTTGTTAAATAAACTTCTGGCAGTAAACCTACGACAACCTTAGGTTTGTAATCAAAAGGATTTACTGCAAGGTGGGATGGGGGCGATTTGGGGTATCTAAGAAAAAGTGAGGACAGACATGGCAGATACGGTGGATGTTGAGGTCTGAATTTTATAATATTCATATATAGAGAACCTCAGTTCTCTTTTACTGTGGGGTGTAGTTACGGGTTGCGAAGAAGCTCCTGAAATTTTGGGGATTCCCAGAAGTGTATCCAACAAGCCCAAGTTTTCCTGTATTTCGTTGGGTTTTCTTTGGCCTGATGGATTAGGACTTCCATCTGTGATATTTTCTCAATACGTTTGAACCAGTCTGCTAGGGTAGGTGGGTTAGTGTTCCTCCAATATAATGGTATGCATTGTTTAGCTGCATTTAATAGATGGAGCATAAGGGATTTTTTGTAAGTGTATTGTGGAATGGAAGAGTGACGTAGTAGGTAATGAGTTGGTGTAAAAGCCAAGGTGTATGTTGTGATATGGGATATCGCATTGTGAATTTTTTGTCCCGGTTTTATCTGTGGACAATTCCACCAGATATGGAGTAAAGAGCCCACGTCAGAATTGCATCTCCAACACAAGGATGAAACAGATGGGTAATAAAGGTGGATTCTATCAGGTGTTCTGTACCATCTCGAGTTTATTTTGTAACAGTTTTCTTGGGCCGAAATGTTTACAGATCCTTTATGCATGTCTAACCCGAGTTCCGATTCCCATTTCTGGCTAAGTGCATTGAGTTTGGGGTCGTGTTCGCTAAATAAAAGCGAGTATACTTCCGAGATAAGATGTCTTTGCGGAGGTGTGCTGGTGCAAAGTGTTTCAAAAGGAGTCTGGTCTCTAACCCATTGGGAAGTAGGTCTGGTGTTATTTAGAAAGTGTCTGATTTGAAGAAATGTATAGAATGGTATGTGGTAATCCAGAAAATGTGAGAGCAGCTCAGTGAATGAAAGGAGTGTACCTTTGTGAAAGAATTGTGAGGCTCTAAGAGGTTGCGTTATATGGGCGTGAGTCTGGTTGCGAAATGTCACTCCAGGTGTGAAGTCAGGGTTGCCAACTAAAGGGGTCAGCGGACCCAGGGAGGGGTGCCACCAAAGCTTCTGGGAAACTGTTCCAAAAGTGTGGAGCGTGGGTCCCATCAGTGGGTGTGTGGAGTATTCTTTCGGTGTTGCATTAGCATCGATCCATGGTAGGTGGGAAAGAGGGACTTTTTCAGAGGAGTCTTCAATGTCAACCCAATCCTTAGTGAGTTTGTGAATGTGCCAATCATTTATTCTTGTGAGATGACAAGCTGAGTGGTATTTATGGATGTCGGGAAGACTTAAACCACCTTTTAGTTTGGGGATAGTCATTTTATCCTAGCTCAATCTGGGGGACTTGGTGGCCCATATAAAGTTCCTGCATATTCTTTTGTATGTGGTGAAGAAAGATGTGGGTAGTTTGATTGGTATGGTCTGGAGGATATACAATATACGGGGTAGGACATTCATCTTTACGATGGCAATTCGTCCAAACCATGAGAATTGGCCTGAAGTCCAGTTGAGGAAATCTTTTTGTATATTATTTAATATCGGTAGGTAATTTCTATCTTAAAGTTCATTTAAATGGGTTGGTATTTGGATCCCTAAGTAAGTAAGGGCATGTGGTTCCCAACTGAAAGAGAAATTAGTCTTACATTGTGTCACCAACGTCTTAGGGAGGGAAATATTGAGGGCTTTGGATTTCATGAAATTAATTTTTAAGTTGGATAGTTCGTTGAAAGATGCAAAATCTTTTAGCAGGTTGGGTATGGTGATCAAGGGGTCCGAAAGGAAGAGGATGATGTCGTCAGCAAATGCAGCGATCTTATATTGTTTATTACGAATTTCAATGCCTTTAATATCGGGATTTGCCCTAAGCTTGCGTAGGATGGGTTCCAAGGTGAGTATAAAAATAAGGGCATCCCTGATGTTTGCCACTCAAAACAGAGAAGGCGTCCGACAGGTGACCATTGACCCTTATTCTGGCCATGGGGCAGGAGTGTAATGCTAATATCATTTGGAGAAACTGAGAAGGAAACCCCATTGCCTGTAGTGTTGCCGACATGTAGTCCCAGGCCACTCTGTCGAACGCCTTCTCCGCATCGAGTGACAAAAGGAAGCCTTGTTGTTTGGGGGAAGAAGATGATGAAAGGTGGTGATGAATGTGTAGAGCTTTTATGGTGTTATCCCTGGCTTCTCTGCCAGGGACAAAACCAACCTGGTCGAGGGAGATTAGTTTAGGGATGAAAGGGAGTATTCGGTTAGCGAGAATTTTGGCGTAGAGTTTCATATCAACATTTAGGAGGGAGATGGGCCTGTAGTTGGATATTATTGTTTCATCTTTGCCAGGTTTCGGTATTAGGATGATATGTGCTTCTAGTAGATCTTTATTGCCTTGTGGGGATGAAGAAAACAAATTGAATGCTTTAATAAGATGAGGAGTAAGTATCTCCTGAAAAGTCTTGTAATAACTAACGGTTGGCCCATCTGGACCAGGACTTTTCCCTGTTTTTAGTTGTTTTAAGGCTGTGGCGGTTTCCTCAATACTAATAGGGCAGTCAAGAGTCGTTGAATCTTCAGGAGAAATAGGTGGTACACCGTATTGCGCTAGGAAGCTAGAGATCGCTTCCTGTCTGTTCCTAGTGGGGTCTGTCATTTCTGTTGGAGGTAGGTTGTAAAGTTTGGAAAAATAATTTACAAACTGGGTGGCAATGTTATCTGGGGATACAAAAGAATTTCCAGTGGGGTCTCTAATCTTGTGTATGGTTGATGTTGCTTTCTTGCGTTGTAGTGCTTTAGCTAACAATTTTCTGGATTTATTACCAAATTCGTAGAACAGTTTTTGATTCAAAACGTATTTGCGTCTTAGTGTTTTATGTATTTCTTCTCTGAGATCCTCCCTTGCCTGTAAGAGCTCCGCAAGAGAGTTGGTGGCCAGGCATGCTTTATGAGTCCTTTCCAATGCATGAATTTTAGTGGAGAGAGTGTTGATATGAGTTCGTTGTTGTTTGTTTCTCAAAGCAGCTATTGAAATGAATTCCCCTCTCATTACTCATTTATGTGCGGCCCATATGACGGGCGGTCTTGGTTCATCGTTAGAATTGTCCTGGAAGTATTGTGAAAGTCGAGTGGTAATTTTTTGTGTGATTTCTAGATCTGTCAACAAGGAGTTGTCAAGGCGCCTGCCAAGTCTGTAGTGTGAGGCCGGGTTGCTGAGAGGGCGCCCCTTGCGGCTGAGTGCAGCGCGTCCCTGGATTTGGGTACAGGGAATGCGATGCACAGAGGTGCACGGGTTGCCAGAGATACTGCAAGCTTGCTGGTTGGCTGTAAGTAGCTAGAGTGCGTTGTGGCAGCCGTGCTGAGAGAAGTCTTGAACGGTAACAGCAGGGCAAACCAGGAACAGGGTCCGCAGCCAGGTCAGGGGTCAGATACCAAAAGACAGTCCGAGAGAGGTACAGGAACAAGCCGGGTCATACACAGAGGGCAGAAGATCGGAGAGTAGTCAGCCAAGCCGGGGTCAGAGCGAGGAGATAAACAGGAACACAGGTCAAGCGGAGCAGAGATCAAGCAGGGGTCTTCAGAGTATACAAGGCACAGGAACACAGGAGCTGTTTGATAATCCAGCAAACTGCAAGTGTCAGTGGCAGGTTTAAATAGGCCGGGGGGGTGTTCCCACAAGATCAGGGTGTGCTCACTAGACTCGCCTGCCACCATGACGGTTACTGGCGGAATTGCCCACAACACGGCTATTTCCCTGACAGTGCCCCCCCCCCAAGGGGCAACCTCCGGATGCCCAACCGGGCCCATCTTTCGGGGTAATGAACTCGGAATCTCTGCAAAAGTCTAGGAGCATGTATATTGGCTGCAGGTTCCCAAGAACTTTCTTCTGCTGGGTAACCCTTCCATTTTATAAGAAATTGAATGATCCTACCTCTCCGGCGGCAGTCCAGGATGGCCTCAACTTCATACTCTGTTTTATCTCCCACAGAAACTGGAGGCGGAGGATCTTCTTTCCTTCCTGAAAAAGGACTAGAGATAACAGCTTTAGGTAAGGAGACATGAAACACAGGGTGCACTTTATAAGAACTCGGGAGTGACAGTTCAAAAGCTACTGGATTAATCTGCCGTCTAATCTTGAATGGGCCAATAAATCTTGGTCCCAACTTCCGGGAGTGACAAGGAAGTTTAAGATTTGCAGAGGAGAGCCAAACCTCATCTCCAACCTTAAAGCTAGGGCTCTCCCCCCTCTTTTTGTCATATTGTTCCTTGTAGTCCTCTTGGGCCTTTTGCATGGTTAACCGGAGAGTTTGAAAGTTAGTCTGAATGGATTTTATCCTGTCTTGAACTGCTGGAACTGAGGTCTCTGGAATGACATTAGGTAGAAATGAAGGATGGAACCCATAGTTGGCCCAAAACGGTGATTGATCGGTGGTTGAGTGTACTGAGTTATTGTTTGCGAACTCCGCACAGGGGAGTAACAAGGACCAGTCATCCTGGGAAGTGGAGCAAAAACAGCATAAATATTGTTCTAAGGTCTGATTAGTCCTTTCAGTCTGACCGTTGCTCTGGGGGTGATAGGCAGGGGATAGGCAAACTTCAATGGACAAAACTTTGCAGAGCTCTTTCCAAAATCGGGAAGTAAATTGGACCCCTCTATCTGACACAATGCTGTCAGGAAGGCTGTGAAGTCTGACTATCTCTCTTATGAAGGCCTTTGCTGTGTCTGCAGCGGAAGGAGTACCTATCATAGGCACGAAGTGTGACATCTTGGACAGACGGTCTACAACAACTAGAATCGTTGTGAATCTTTCAGAGGGTGGCAGCTCTACTATGAAGTCCATAGATATATTCCTCCATGGTTGTTCTGGTACCGGCAAAGGACGTAGCAGACCCCAAGACTTAATGTTGGACCCCTTGTTTCACTGGCAGGTAGTGCAGGAGCTTACATACTTTTTGCAATCAGTTTTCAAGGTAGGCCACCAAAAGGATAGCTGAATAAGATCCATAGTTTTCCGTACACCGAAGTGGCCAGCAAGTTGATGATCATGTAAAGTTTGTAAGACCTGGATTCTGGCTTGTTGTGGGACAAAGATCTTGTCCTGATACCAGAGATACCCCCCCTGGCTTCTTAAAGAGGAAGTCTCTGGTTCCTGGCATTGGAGGGAGGCCTGTTTAAGAGAAGAGCTTAGATCAGGTTGAATTAAAAGAAAGTTCTGTGGAGACAAGATCGTACTGGATGTTGTTTCTTCTGGGGTATCAGGAAACATTCGGGATAAAGCATCGGCCTTGCCGTTCTTGGAGCCAGGGCGGTAGGTGATGTGAAAGTTGAATCGTGAAAAGAACAGAGCCCAGCGAGCTTGACGGGGTCTCAGGCGTTTGGCAGTGTGGAGGTACTCGAGGTTTCTGTGATCGGTGAATATCATTATTGGGTGCGTGGCTCCCTCAAGAAGGTATCTCCACTCTTCTAAGGCTGTCTTAATGGCTAGAAGCTCACGATCACCTACGTTGTAATTCCTCTCGGCCTGGCTCATTTTCCGGGAGGAGAAGGCCACAGGGTGAAGCAGAGACTTGGGTCCCAGGTGCTGTGAAAGTACTGCTCCTGTAGCTACCTCTGAGGCATCGACCTCTAAAATGAAGGGCAGGGCAGGATCAGGGTGTCGAAGAATTGGTGCAGAAGTAAACAAAGACTTCAGTTTCTCAAAGGCAGATTGGGCTTCGGAGGACCACAGGAAGCGAACATGTAGTGACAAAGGTGAACGCAAATTGTCAAAACGTATGAATTCCCGATGGCCATCGGGAGAGGTAATAAGGAGAGGAGAAGTCTCTTGAGTAACAAGGCCGGAGTTATGTAGGGTGCCATCTGCTAAACGGACTTCCAGACCCTGTTTCTTGTGGAGGAGAGGCAACCTAAGGTTCCTTGCCAGGTTCAAGTCCATGAAGCTACTGCATGCTCCAGAGTCGATTATAGCCTGGAGTCAGATCTGTTATTGTCCCAACTGCAGTGAAATGGGAAGGACGAGTTGTGAGGGAGAAGTACTGGAAACCTGGAAATATGCTGGATAGTAGGTTGGTGGCTTCTTGAACTTCCTGGGACAGTCGCATAGAAAATGTCCATTTCCTCCACAATAGAGGCAGAGATTGGCTAGGATATGACGACGTCTTTCATCAGGAGTTAGTGCGGAAAGTAACAGGCCAATCTGCTTGGGAACTGATCCAAAGGTGGGTGTACTGGCGGGTCTGCAGGTTTGTGATCGTTCGGACTGTCTCTCCCGCAAACGTCGATCCAGTTGGATGGATAATTGGATGAGACCCTCAAGTGTAGTGGGAATCTCGATCCTGGCCAACTCGTCCTTGAGGGATTCGGAGAGTCCTAGGCGGAACTGGTGTAGTAAAGCTGCCTCATTCCAGGCTGTGTCTGCGGACCACCGCCGGAAGTCCAGGGTATAGTCCTCTACTGGTCGCCCACCCTGCTGCAGAGAGTGCAGAGCGGCTTCAGCGGTGGCAGTACGCTGGGGATCCTCGTAAAGTTGTGCCATAGCTGCCAGGAATGCGTCCACCGTGCAAATGACTGGACTCTTTTGTTCCCATAAGTTATGGGCCCAGGCCTGAGGTTCATCGGACAGCAAAGAGATGAGGAACCCGACTTTAACAGTCTCTAAAGCAAAAGTCCGGGGTTGCAGAGCTAGGTACAATAGGCAGGCAGTCTTGAAGGATCTGAAATTTTTCCGGTCTCTGGAGAATCGCTCTGGAATGGGAACTCGGGGTTCTGGAGGTGGGAACATCATCAAAGGAGCCGCAGAGGATTGTTCATAAGCAGATTACTCTGACAGGCGTTGCAACTTATCCGTTAGTTGCAGATAACCTTCCTGTAATTTCTGAACTGCTTGGGTCAGAGTGGTGGCCTGTTGGCACAAAGTCTCTAATGGGGACGCACCTCCACCGGCCTCAGTCATGGCTGGATTATACTGTCAAGTCTGTAGTGTGAGGCCGGGTTGCTGAGAGGGCGCCCCTTGCGGCTGAGTGCAGCGCGTCCCTGGATTTGGGTACAGGAAATGCGATGCACAGAGGTGCACGGGTTGCCAGGGATACTGCAAGCTTGCTGGTTGGCTGTAAGTAGCTAGAGTGCGTTGTGGCAGCCGTGCGGAGAGAAGTCTTGAACGGTAACAGCAGGGCAAACCAGGAACAGGGTCCGCAGCCAGGCCAGGGGTCAGATACCAAAAGACAGTCCGAGAGAGGTACAGGAACATGCCGGGTCATACACAGAGGGCAGAAGATCGGAGAGTAGTCAGCCAAGCCGGGGTCAGAGCGAGGAGATAAACAGGAACACAGGTCAAGCCGAGCAGAGATCAAGCAGGGGTCTTCAGAGTATACAAGGCACAGGAACACAGGAGCTGTCTGATAATCCAGCAAACTGCAAGTGTCAGTGGCAGGTTTAAATAGGCCGGGAGGGTGTTCCCACAAGATCAGGGCGTGCTCACTAGACTCGCCTGCCACCATGACGTTTACTGGCGGAATTGCCCACAACACGGCCATTTCCCTGACAGCGCCATATCGAGTTTGTGGGACGAGACAATGGAATAGTCAATGTCATGGAGATGGGGTTATGATCAGATAGTATCATGGGGTCTATGGTCGCTCTCGTGAGAAAGGATACATCATTCTGGGAGATAAAAAAAGAGGTCAATTCTGGAATATTTGTTGTGGGGGGAAGAGTAAAATGTAAAATCTCTGTCATTAGGGTGAAGTGTGCGCCACACGTCGTGTAGGGTCAATTATTGTAATTGTTTTTTGATCGCTCTTAGAGCTCTATAAGGCATGGAGGATGACCCAGTGGACATATCTTGGATTGGGTTTAGCGCGACATTAAAGTCTCCACCTATAATAGGAATGCCAGAAAAGAATTTGGTGAGCAGCTGCAGTGTTTCTCGAAAGAAAGGGACTTGTTGTTTGTTAGGAGCATATATATTTGCTAGGGTAATGGGTTTGTTGTACAGTGTTCCCTGGAGAAATAGGTATCTACCATTGGGATCTTGCTTGATTTCTGAGATTTGTAGGGGGCAATTCTTTTAAATCAATATAGCAACTCCTTTTGTTTTAGAGATATCATTTGAGGCCTTGTATACTGTGGGGTAATGGTGGTTTCGAAGTTTAGGTATACTGTTGGTGCGGAAATGAGTTTCCTGGATGAATGCAATTTGCGTTTTATTTTTCTGCAGCGTATAAAGTAATTGGGACCTTTTTTGGGGGTGTTTAACCCTCGAATGTTGAGTGAACCTAGCTTTATCTGAAAATGTGTTTGTGGTTTGATAGAGCCAATCGCTCTATGTTTATTGGCGCCCGTATCTGGCATGTTGTTAGCGGTGGGGATATCCGATGTGGTGTGAGTAAGGAGGTAGGGAGAGACCTATGACTGGAGTATAGTACCGTTTGCGTATCTGTGCAAGAAAAGAGGACGTGGGGTTTGGAAAGGGGAAGAGGCATATTTATCTAACCTAATCTACTGCGAGATAGGTCAGAGAAGTACAGTGATTTATCAGTGGAATTCGTTCCAGAAACAATTCTGGATCTTCCCACTGCACTGTGTGAGGGTTGGGAAGTACTGAACGAAGGAGAAAATTTGAGGTAGAGGTAGAGGATCATTCCCCCATTGCTTTCCTTGGAGTCGTATGAGTGGAGGGTATGTTAGTAGGGGTTTGAATACGGTCATATGGTTACCTGCATATATCGTATAAGTGATATCAGAGAGAGTAAAACAGATGTTTGAGGAATGGAAGGTCCCTTGGATGAGAGAGGTCAGTTGGTATCTGGGAGTGTGTACCGAGAAGCCATGTCCTGTCACTATGTCACTAATATCAGTAATGAAAAATTTGGGGTGTATGGACAGTATACAGTATCATGGGTTGTGGTGTTTGACCAAGTCAACATCCTTTGTCACTTAAATCTACAGCATTTCAAATATAGCCTGGTGAAACTGTAATATCAATGATAACATTTCAAAGGAAGAACAGTTAAACACGTTGAGCTAAAAAGGAATACTTGATTATAAGCTTTACAAATAAAATTCTAGGTTCAAAAGTGAAGCTGTTTCCCTCCACAATTAGTCCTGTCCCTTCCTTTGCCATCTTTTCCCCGCCTCGTTGAACGTTAAACGTTCATATCCTTTTAGAATCTCTGTAAATGTAGGTCTGCTGGTGGGATATGTGGTAAGAGATATATACGGAGATATGTGTATATCATTGGAGTTTCATTTGTCACATCAGGATGATTATTGTATGGTGCATCCCATCTGTCAAAGCAGCTAATTAGCCCATCAGGTGTGAGCACATACCTGTCATATTGAGATAATGCAATTGCAATAAGATTGCTAGAACAAGAGTCAATAAACATTGCCCGTGCCGTACGTTGTATAAAACAAGTAGGATGGAGAGAGCGAAGAAATATATAGGGCAGGGGTCATCCACTTCAGTTGGCATAACAATCAGTCATTTTGAGTCTGCCTTTTGATGGTACAGTTCGGGTATACCTTGTCATGAGGGATGTGGGGGTCAATTCGCTCAAGTTATAATATCCTCGTATTAGGGCTAAGGATTAGCCATGCTCCAATGAAGGTGGGTACAATCTACAATTAGGTAGGCACGACGAGATGATAAGAGGCGGCACTTTTATTCACTATTGGCCGTAGATAGACAGTCAGTCTCCATTTTGCTATAGGAATGAGTTATCTATGTAGACGAGTAAAAACAGTTTCGATAACAAGGAAGAAAGAAAACCTCAGAACCCTGTGCAGAAGTAGGATAAAAACGTGGCAACTTGAGTCCAGGTCAGAGTATAGTGGGAGATAAACATTCAGTAATCCCTGCGGGCTCTCCGAGATCATGGTGAATCCATGGGGCTGTGTCCACGCTGAATACCCTGATGCACGGCGTGTGGTCTGGTGCCTGATGGGGATCTTCTCCTTTGGTAGCGTGAGTCCTGCGCATCCATCGGCTCTTCCTGAGGTGGGTGTCGTCCAGCATTGTAATGGCGGAATTCTGCATACCAATTAGGAACCTCCACCAGGGGGATACCCAAGCTGTCACAGAACTGATGCAGGTCTTCAGGCACTTTTAGCAGGGCCGTCCGGCCTAAATTAGTAGCTGATAAACAAAAGGGGAACTTCCACCTATATTGAATTCCATGAGCATGTAGAACATCAAGTAACAGCTTCAGATATCTGCAATGCTGCAAAGTAATACCAGATAGGTCCTGAAAGATCTGAATATGGGTGCCATCATACTGTAGTGGATGTTTGCCCCTTGCCTGCCTCAGGATGTCCTCCTTTAACTTGTAGTCAACGATACAGCATATAATGTCCCTGGGAGGATCGTTCTCTCTGCCTTTGGGATGCAGAGCTCTGTGGATTCTTTCCATCTCAATTCGGGTTTGATGTGGTCTGTCAAGCAAACTGTTAAACAAGTCAGTCACAGCAGGGGTTAGGTTTTAAGAGTCAATGGACTCAGGCATGCCTCTTATTCTGAGGCTATGGCGGCAGCCGCGGTTATCAAGGTCTTCAATGCGGCATTGTGATTCCCTCAGCTGTAGGGTATGAGTGTCGATCCTTCGTGTGACTTTGCGGAGGACAGTGTCATGCAAAGAGAAGGAATTCCTAGTTTAATAAGTACCTCAAAACAGGGTGACACTGTAGGTACTAATAAGAAATGTGCCAACGTCCCTATATATATGTTTACAAATTGGGAAGCTACAAAAATTGGGACTTTGAGGGTACATGGGTAGTAATACTATGAAAAAGTAGAAATTGTATTTTAAATTTTATTAGCTTAAAATTACAAAATTATCTATTTTACTTTTTATTTTAATATTTTAAACAGTACGTCATACATGTAACAACAATATTGCGAACATGTCAAGTGGATATTTCCTTGCATCTACCATCTCTAACCCCATACATAGTGTGTACAGTCTAACAGTTGGTTATGAAGAGGAGAGAAACCTTCCCCAGTACGTAAACGTTGTGACTGTAGAGGCATAGATGGATATGGATTGCAGGTCTAATAGTCCACTTGTTGATGTTCTCTATGTGCTTATAGGCTCGTGCTCGACATGTTTCGTGTCATAAGACGCTTCCTCAGGAGCTAGAGGTAGTTCTAATAAATATACATATAAAAAAGAAAAAGGGATTTTTAACAATACAATATTGTATATCCAGTAATCATGACAAAATAGATTTTTACAACATGTATACTCTGGAATATTAACTCTCCGTGATGATCCATGGAGGCCCCCATAAAGGAAAATGCTCTCCCGGATGCCAGTGGTACAACCCGGTGATTGGGGAGGCCATTCAAGCCACGCAACAGATAACCCCATGACTTGTGGAGCAGTTTGAAAAAATATATATATAAGCTAATGTTGTATATGTATATCTTCAGGGGTTAACACCCCCATATATATACCCAAAGATAATAATATATATACCGTATTTATCGGCGTATAACACGCACTTTTTTCCCCTTAAAATCAGGGGAAAGTCGCAGGTGCGTGTTATACGCCGATCCCCGCCGATCCCGAGCTGTCCAAATGTCAAAATCGCGGACCGCGATTTGAAAATGGCGCCGCCGGAGCCGAAGTACACAGAGCCGGTCCTCGGCTCTTTCCGGCGGCTCTCGTTTACTTTCGGCTCCACTCGTAGTCCCGAGCGGAGCTATCCGAACCTACTCGGATAGCTCCGCTCGGGACTACGAGTGGAGCCGAAAGTAAACGAGAGCCGCCGGAAAGAGCCGAGGACCGGCTCTGTGTACTTCGGCGCCGGCGGCGCCATTTTCAAATCGCGGACCGCGATTTTGAAGCCCTGAAAGCAGGGACAGGGGATCCCAGGCTGCACTGGGGCAAGGCTGCACTGGGGCAAGGCTGCACTGGGGAAGGCTGCACTGGGGAAGGCTGCACTGACAAGGCTGCACTGGGGAAGGCTGCACTGGGGAAGGCTGCACTGGGGAAGGCTGCACTGACAAGGCTGCACTGACAAGGCTGCACTGACATGGCTGAACTGACATGGCTGCACTGACAAGGCTGCAATGAAGGGCATTTAAATGTAAGTTTTTTTCCCTTCAACTTCCCTCCTAAAAGTTTTTTTTCCTTAAAATTCCCTCCTAAATTGGGGTGCGTGTTATACGCCGGTGCGTGTTATACGCCGATAAATATGGTAATGGTGAAATGACCCTTAACACAATGCACCCATCCAGCTATAATATAATCATTAAAAGATGCAGGTATAAAATAAAATAGTACTAATAGCTATTTATAAATGGTATATTTATACCCGTCCTTATGCTGGTTCCATCAAGAATTCTCCTAAACCCTGATACTGCAAGTGGTTTTCACAACTTCAAGGACTCTGTCATTTAATGTGTGTATGTCCAGTCTTAGCTCTGCAATGGCGGCTGATAAGGTATCCTTGATGTCAGCTGCAATAGCCCTCAGGTCATGTATGTTGAGGCAAGGTTGTTGCGCGTTATCTTGTAATCCTGTTGTTAGAGGAGGTGACATTTGGGGTGTAGGTATAGGTCCCGCCACACGTGAATCTGAAGCCTGTGAGGAGTTGTGACGGGACAACGCCATATTGCTCCTCTGCGTCCTGAACATTTCAGGGATATTTTGGCTCAGGTTCCCTGTAGTTTTGTGGGGCGAGCAGGACCATGAGGCAGAGGTGTGTCAGGAAGCTGTCCCCATCGTGATACGGGAGAAAGAACGATAATTACCTCCGGTACTAGTGATTAGAGCGATACAGCGGTGGGAGATGTTCACTCAGGCAGCCATCTCCTTGCTCGGCCAGGCCATGCCCCCAAGAGCCTCCCATTTTTATCTCCCTGTTCGAAAAGGGACTCAGCCCTCCTCGCCCAGGAAGTGTGGGTTAATTCAATAAAGTGCAACGTCAGGAGACGGCGTGCCTCAAGCAATTCAATGTAGGTAACATCTGACTGGTCGGCTGCATGGGCCGCCTCATTCCCTCTCTCTTTATCTTGTAATTTTTGTGATTTGAGATCAAATTGTTTACGTGCTTGCTTAATTGCTAATGTACTGACCTCGCATACATGCCTTAAAGGCATCCCATACTATCGGCAGTGGGACTGACCTATAAGTTATCCTCCCAATAGCCAGTAAAAGTTGGTGCCACTTGGGAAGAGACTGATTCTACCTCCAACCAACCCGGGTTTAATCGCCAAGCACCCCCTCTAACGTGCGAGGATATACCAATATGAACCCGTAGGGTGGTTTGGTCCGACAGGCCCCCAGCAATGTAATTGGCTCCCCTTACCAACTGCAACATGGGGGCATTAGCAAACGCTAGATCAATCCTGGATGAGGACCTATGTGTTCTGGATAAATGTGAGTAACTTTTTGTGGTGGAATTTTTCCATCTCCATAACTCTGTGAGAGCAGCCGTCGCTGCCCACGCTGCCAGTTCTACCGACGCTCCTCTCCTAGAGTTAGAAGAGTCTAGAGCAGTATTCAAAATGGCATTAAAATCGCCTGCTACAATGAGAGGCAAGTGCATGAAGAGAGCCAACCTACCTAGCGAATCGTATAGTACCTGAATTTGAAATGGTGGGGGAACATATACCTTAACTAGTAACATCCTATGGCCATGAATATCTGCCACGACAATTGCATAACGGCCCCCTGGATCCGTGATAACTTGGTGAACAGTGCAAGGGACTGTTTTGCTGATCAGAACAGCCATGCCTCTGGCGTATGTAGAATACGTAGCATGTATTGCACGTTGGATCCAGGAGCGTCTCATAGTGAGAATCCTATTACCATCTAGATGCGTCTCCTGTAAGAAGACTATGTGCGGTTTAAGTGGTTTCAAGTATTGGAACATTAGGGCACGCCAAAATGTATCGTTTAGACCTCTAACGTTCCAAGACAGTATATCAAATACAATTCCTGCCATCAAAGTACTTTAGAAAATACAGCAATAAATGGTATAACCTTGTTATAGTTGCTACCGACCTGTGAGCATTGAAGTTTTGGTTTATGACACAGGTCTCAAGTAGCCCTGGGCAAATTCTGGAACATTGCACATATGAGAACAACCTCCCCAAAAAAAAACAGGTAACTCCCTGCTGCTGTGTAAAACATTCACTGATACACGCAGCGTATTCCCAAAACTAATCCCAACTATTATGTGAACGTGACCTAGGAAAAACAAAAGAAGCTAGTAAGTCCAGGTCATGACAACCAGTCCAAAAAAAAAGGAAGAGAAAAAGAAAAAAAAAAACATGTGAAAAAGTGTCTGTTCTGACTTCCCTTTCGGTCCGTGTCTCTGAGAAGGAGTGAAGGCCCGTCTGGCCTCCCACAACATCATCTAGGAGCGTGAGCTAAGTATTGCGCTCAATGTAAGAGCACCAACAGTGTGGGCAAGGGAAAATATAGAAGTTCTATGAGAAAACTTAGTCCCATCATCCGTGTGGTGCTATGGAGTCATTGCACTCAAAATATGTCTGGCAATGAGGGTGCATGTGTAGCCCCTTAATGCAGACCACTCCCCCCCCCCCCGGGGCATGAACAACAAGGTCCCCAAAAAAACTCACTGTGGAGACGGAATCACATATACCTTTCTTTACAATGTGTCGATCCAATCATTTGCGTCTTCAGGTGTATTAAAAATCTGACTGTGCCTTTGTGAGGCATCTGCAGCCGGCTGGAGTAGAGCATGCCATACTTGATGTTCTTTTCCCGGAGACGGCGTCTCACCTCATTGAAGGATCTGCAACGTTTCTGGACCTCGGCTGAAAAATCCAGGAACAGCATCAGCTTGGTGTTCTCATATGGTAGTTCTGGATGCTTTCTTGCCCCTGCCAGGATCATATCTCTATCACGGTAGTTTAACAGTCGCACCAAGAATGGCCTAGGTGGTGCACCTTCTGGGCGCTTTCCCATGGGTACTCTATGCGCCCTTTCTACTACGTATGTGGGCGGCATGTCTGGCAAGTTTAGCAAAGGCCTATGACACGGACATTGTACTGCTTCTGTCTATTTTCGGCATCATCCACTTTGTGTACAAAGGAACTCACCAGCGATTGTAGTTCTGCTATTTGTGCAGTGTGTGTGCCCTGTTGATCCTCCACCGTACCAAACCTGATCTTCTGCTTTAGTGATTCTCCCTCTCATTTTGCCCAGATCATGGCAAATCAGGGTACACTCGGACGCCAGATGATCTATGCGGGCCATCATCATAGATTTTAACCCCTATATAGCAGCCAGAATAGGCTTTGTAATTGCCTCTGGTGCTGTCTCCAGGGCAGCAGAGGGGAGATATACATATACATATTCACAGGGGATCCAGCTACAGAGGTTCCCAGGCTTTGTACAGTTCCCAGCCTGCTCCGTATAGCGGAAGTGGAGGTGGAGGCTTTCATGGCGCTTGGTGAGCTCGCGCCCCGCCCTTTTCCCGAGCGTGGCAGCTTTGGGTCCTTGTTGAACTTACCCCGGCCCTTTGCAGACATGATTGCTGTCTCAGGGGGATCCAGGGTGTCCGCGGGAGCTGCCGTGTGGTTTGTGGGCAAAGCAGTGCGGGTATACAGGATTACTAGCTCGGATCTGCAGAGCTCGTAATCCTGTATAGAGCTCCAGAGGCACACATCCGTCCTGCTTCACATCCCGGCCATGCCCCCTGGTGTACTGTTTCTAACATACTTCAGGCAGGCAGTGAAGGGATATTTTAGCTATACACCCTTGTATTATGTGTATCCATTATAGAATAAATATGTATACGTGACGTTTATAAGAAGTTAAGTCTCATGTTCTTGTAAAACATTTGATTTCCTCGACATGATGTGCTAGCCTTTTCCTGTTAGAATTTTCCTGTTTTTAATGCCTATATGAGTTATTAGAGCGTTATATTGTTTTCTGCACGTGCTCAGTAATGTTCTATTTTTGCTTGTTTTGGAACATCCTGTATGTCTGTATCTTTACCATATATTAATGTAAGAAGGGTTGGACCTTCGTTGAGATGTCATTTTGCTTATATAAGTGGAAGTCCGATAATAAATCGTCAGACCACTCTGAGAACTGCATGTTTTGAGTGCGTGTCATAATTTCCTATCAGAGTGGTCTCCAGGCCTGCTGAGTTTGGCGGGCACTCTAGGCAGAATATTATACCAGGGTTTACTTGCCCCTAGACCACCCTACACCCCAACAGCATTGGTGGCAACGGTGGGATCGGTCATCTAAGTCATGTAAGTTTGACCTAATTTATTATTATTTCTCTTGCCGTGACCTCTAGCTAAAAGACCGATCTCTACATAGGACTAGTAGAAGGTGTAGTGCAAGTAAATATATGAACCTCGGTAGAAGTCTGTTTGGGTGACGGCAGTATAAGGAACTCTGAGATAGTTCCAGGGTTCTGAGAAGCCCCAGAGTAATATAGTACAGTACTGTAAGAAGTTTGATAAGGAAATCTGATAGAGTGTGCCAGAAAAACTCAACCTCTTTGCTTGCCTTTCCTGTCGCATAGAAGTAAAAAAGATAATTTGTTTGTGTATTGTGTGGATTTTGTCAGGCGCTCCAAGGTAAGGTAGCGTCCTCAACGGTGTTATTATGGGTCAGCTTCCGGGAAAGAGTATTCCCCCTCCAGATGTAGAAGAGACATATAAATGTTATGTAGCCCGAATATGTGAAACTGATTATGCTTACATTAACCCTTGGGTGGATAATTTAGTGGGGTGGACAGAAACCATGAGGAGTAGTAACCCGTTTCCCCGGGAGGGCGATAACGATACATTCCATGTGGATATGATCAAGAGTCTTTGTTTGGGAGATAGGGAAGCCTTCCCATACTACATGGGAGACCCCCAATGGGACAAGGACTATATGAAGAAGGGCAGAGAAAACTGGTTATTGTACGCCCCCTATTGGTATGAGGGGGCAGATAAGAAAATAAGAAAGAAAAGTCCAAATCCAAGGCCCCGGGTTACACGCTTGTGAGAAAAGGCTTAAATCAGGTTTCCCATCCCTAGCTCCCTGTGCCCCGCCACCTCCACCTTATGTACCGCAGCCAAACAGGGGATCACCTAAACAAATATACTGCTCATTCTCAAAAGAGGACATGTAGTTATTGGCTGCAGTTGCGGCCGCCCACCCTCTGCCCCCGTTCAACAGCAGGCTGCAGTGATGGATCAGGCACTGCCTGTGGTCCTACAGGAACCACAGGTTGCCGTAATAGATCAACCACTGCCTTTAGCTCCACAGATACAACAACCAACCGGCGACACCTCCTCCATATGGATGAGGAATCACCCAAGGCTGAAAAAATACCCGCGGAGGAACAAAAACAAAAGATGCCCCGCCATGCAAGACCCCATAGAATAGATCCTGCCCAAATTAGGAGTGCAACACAGAAGATAAAACAGGCTGCTGCAGAGGGTCAGAGCACAAAACACGCAGTTTTAAAACAGGCAGCGGACATAAAGGAGGCGGAAGAAGAAGAGGAAGTAAATATGCAGTTAGTTATGCAGAATTTTCCTTTCATGACTGCGGGTGAAGTTTTGGTAATGAAGTCTATTGATATTGAGGATATTAACCGTATTATCAAACATTTCTCCAAACCCACCACATCAGCTTTGGGGGCAATAGCTTATTTAAAGAAAGCTTGTAAGGGTAGAAAGAAGACATAAGGCTCATTATAGACAGTTTGGTGGGAACTACCTCCCCTTGGGATTGGATCAAAGTGCCCACCATAAATGTCCTAGAGGCACCCACCACCAAGACAGAGGCTTATTCACTAAACACTGTTGATGGAAGGAAACTTATGTGGGAAGAGTTATAGGAGGAAATGAAAAGAGTTTTCATTAACAAGTCATCACTCCCTACTGCAGTAGCCTGCAAACAAAAATCATCAGAGTCAGTGTTAGAATTTTGGAAAAGATTTCAGAAAGTCTGGATGCAAGACGCCGGACTTAACACTCAAGATGAAATGCACAGTCTTCTAATACAGGCTTATCTTAGCAACCTGTCCCCTAAATATGCACTCACTGTGAGACAGCAGATATCAGACTGGGCTACAAAGAGTATGACTGACTTTCAAAAAACGTTGACTGAAAAAGACACACCAATACCAACACATTACCAAAATGATTTCTCAGACTTCTCAGGAAATCAAAGGGGAAACTTTTACAAGAAAAGAGGACAGAATAGAGGGGGTTATAGAGGGGGATATAGGGAAAGAGGACGGCCACAAAGAGGGAACTTCCAGCAGAGGCAACCTAAGACAGGGTGTTTTAACTGTGGAGACCCTGGACACTGGAAAGCCCAATGCCCCTGGTATGACCAGGAGTGCACAAATTCAGGGCCACCCGCTGCCCCCGCTCCCCCTCAGGCACCAACTCCTGTACAGCAACAAAATGGTGTTAAGTACCCCATTACTTGGAAACAACTGCAGTCATAATGAAGCTGCCCGGAAGGTAGTGTCCCGGCATTTCCACTTGTCTCCCACTCTTATCATGAACAGCCTATAATTTCATTGCTTGTAGATGGGCATGAGGTACCATTCTTGCCCCATTCTGGAGCCACGTGTAGTACCATTAGCAAGGATTTTTATAGGGGACAGGTCATGGATGCTGACCGTTCAATGGGAATAAATGGGATACTTACCAAAACTTTTAAAACACCCCGCTTTCACTAAGCACCCGTACTGGTGCTGATTGTGATCTGCAAGATTGTTTCAGAATTATTCCTGATTGTCCCATGAGTCTCGTGGAAAGGGATTTGCTGGGAAAATTAGGCATTACAATGAAAATGACTGCAAAAGGAGGTTTGTATGTGAAATCTGACAAGATTTACCTCTTTACATTACTCTCTCGCCCCGAGGAGGAAGATGTTAATTTGAGTGAGGAGGGGATGTGGGCAGTGAACCCTCTGGATGTAGGGTTCATCTCCTGTACACCCTATAAAGCCACTTTGAAACCTGGAGCTTTACCTGTATATCAGAAACAGCACCCCATAGCCAAAGAAAAAGAAGAGGGTATAGAGCCCATAGTGGAGGATTTCCTAAAGAAAGGTATTTTAAAAGAAATCATCTCTCCCTACAATATTCCTATCACTCCTGTTAAAAAGCCAGATGGCAATTATAGGTTTGTACAGGATCTCAGGGCCATAAACAACTTGGTGGTACCAATTGCTCCAATAGTGCCTGATGTGCCATCTTTGCTCACCTCCATACCATTTGATGCTGAATATTTTTCTGTTATTGACTTATCAAACGCCTTTTTTAGCGTCCCTGTGGATGAGGAGACACAGCCACTCTTTGCATTTCGCATTAAAAACTGGCAGTTGACCTGGTGTAGAATGCCCCAGGGTTATATAGACTCACCTGTTGTCTATTCTATTGTCCTCCAAACAACTCTCAGAGCTTGGACACCCAGACACCGTTCAGTCCTGCTGCAGTACGGGGATGATCTCCTCCTCTGCAGTTTCAGGGAGGCCGCCCTGGAGGATGGGGGGGATCTTTTGAAATGTCTTTTTGAAAGTGGTCATAAAGTGTCAAAGAAAAAGTTGCAATGGTGTCAGAAAACAATTGAATATCTAGGGTTTGTGCTCACAAAAGGAGAAAGAAGAGTCAGTCACAAAAGAGCTGCAGCTCTAATGGGACTGCCCCGCCCACTTAACAGGAAGGACATGCTCACCTTCCTAGGTATGATTGGTTACTGCCGCCAATGGATACCTGACTGCTCTTACTTTGACAATCTCCTAAGACAGGCCACAGGTTAAGACATGCTAGACCATGTTAAATGGACAGATGAAATGTGTAATGCATTTGTGTATTTGAAAAATGCTATTGTAACAGCCCCAGGCCAGGACTCAGCCTCCCCAATTATGATATGATGTTTCATTTGTATGCCAGGGACAATTGTACAACTTTGGCAGGTGTCCTCGCTCAGGAACATGGAGGCAAGCTACGCCCTGTTGCTTTTTTCTCAAAGGTGGTACCGGTACAGGTTCAAGGCATGCCTGCGTGTCTCAGAGCTTTGGCATCTTGTGCTATGGTGGTGGAGATGGCTGCAACTTTCAATTTTGCCCATGATAATACCTTGTATACTACTCATAATATATCTACATTACTGAGGAATATACATACGCAACACATGTCCGCCCAAAGGTTGAGCGGCTATGAGGTGATACTGTTGTTAAATCCAAAATTGCATATAAAATATGCTTCCCCTAATGAAGGCCCAGCTCCAATTTTAAATGCCCTGCTAGGATTAAAAGGGGAAAAGGATGAGGTGGTGCCACAGCATGATTGCATCAACCTCATCCACCAAGACACATCTTCCAGACCTGACTTGTCCCCTACCACTTTGCCCAATGTGCAAAATGTGTTTGTGGATGGATCTTGTACTAGGCCAAATGATCACACATATCATGTAGGGTATGTAATTGTACAACTTAGGGATGTCCTACTTGAGGCCAAGCCTACCCCATATCAATCAGCACAAGCTGCAGAATTGATTGCACTAACCAGAGCATGCCAAATATTTGAGGGTCAAGATGTGAACATTTACACTGACTCGAAATATGGGTATGGAGTGGTACACGATTTTGGTGTCAAATAGAGTAGGCGTGGTTTCATTGCGACTGATGGAAAAAGTATCTCTCATTCATCCCTGGTGGTGGCATTGTTAAAAGCCTACAACTCTTGCCATAATACATTGCAGAGCACATACAGGCCAACAAAAAGAGGTAGCCAGAGGAAATGCCCTAGCTGACTCAGCAGCCAGACAAGCAGCTATCTCTCAACCAGCTCAAATCAAAATGCCAATGTTAGAGGCTGAACTACCTTGTTTTGACCATGTACTGTCTGACCTTCAAGGGTATGCATTAGAAGCTGACATGAGAGATTGGGATAAAGTAGGTGCACAAATAGATCCAAAAACATGACTTTTGTGCAAAGAGGGGAAGGTATGTATACCAATGGCAAGTGCATCACTTTTTATTGCCCAGTATCATGGAATAGGTCACAGAGGCTGGAAGGCAACTTGTGAATTACTAGGCAAGGATTTTTACATTTCAGATCTCCCCTGGTTGACAAGGGAGTATGTGTCCAGGTGTATTACCTGCATTAGGAACAACCCAAACATCCCAAACAAAGTGAAACACGAACATTTGATATATCCCAGTACACCTTTCACCCACCTCCAAATAGATTTCACTCACATGCCCAAGTTAGGAAAAAGACAAGAATATCTTTTGGTAATTGTGGACATGTTCTCAAGATGAGTTGAACTTTTTGTAACTACAAAGAAAGACGCACAAACAGTAGTGAAAATTCTCACACAGGAAAATATTCCTCGATGGGGATGCCCACTTCAGATAAACTCAGACAGGGGTCCTGCATTCACATCAAAAGTATGCCAGGATTTGTATACTCGCTCCAAATAGAATGAAAGTTCCATATTCCATACCATCCCCAAAGTTCAGGGATAGTGGAAAGGGTAAATAGGACCGTGAAAGATAAAACAGGGAAAGCCACAGGAGGAACTTTTGTCCATTGGAAGAAGGTTCTCCCAGCGGTCTTGGCAGAGATAAGAAGTACTCCTTCCAAAACTACAGGCTACTCTCCTTTTGAAGTGCTGATGGGTCGCCCCTTCCCCACTCCCTGGGCCAGAGCACCTTCCTATGATAGAGCAGGGGGATCTAGATTTGGTACAGTCAGAGTATGTGAGGAAACTAATCAAAACTTTGGATACAGTTGAAAGAAATGTTGCTTGCACCTCTCCTTTTTCTTCACAGGAACCTACCCATCCTTTTAATGTAGGAGACACGGTGGTGGTTCAGCAGTTGAATAGGAGCAAGAAGCGGGAATATCCTTTTGGACCTCCTACTACGGTGGTTGCAGTGACCAGAATGGCTGTTCTGGTGGAAAATTGCCAGTCCTGGATCCATGCCAGCTGAGTGAAAATGGTTGCCCAGAGACCCAGGAGCAAGAAGGAGATCTTGGACACAGGAGGCCCTCAAGCAGAAGTACAAGCAGACGAAGGAGGAGTTCCTAGAAAAGCCAGTCCGGCCAGAGAAGATGACCGCGCTTATTTCACCACAGACTTCTGGCAAGGCATTTTGCCTCCTGATCCTGATTTCCCTGACAGTGTTTCTGCCCACATGGATCATCTCTAACTATATTTACCACCCTGAAGATTTGGGTTATATTAAAAGTATTTGTGGGAACTAGGGATGAGCTTTGTGTTCGAGTCAAACCCATGTTCAACTCGAACATCGTCTGTTCGCCCGTTCGCCGAATTGCGAACGATATGGGCCGTTCGCGCCAAATTTGTGTGGTGCATCACGGCCCATAATTCACTGCGGCATCGCAGTGCATTGCTGCTGATGATTGGCCAAGCATGCACTATGACCCGCATGCTTGGCCAATCACAGCGCCGTCTGAACAGAGAGCCGTAATTGGCCAAAGCCAAGGAGGCTTTGGCCAATTATGGCTCAGGGGATTTAGTACACGCCCCACACTATATAAGGCCGCCTACACGGCGGCCCTGTGTAGTGTGTGTTCCGGCGTTGAAAGAGATAGACAGAGAGACAGTGTCATTTGATTTGAGTTAGATAGATTAGGCAGAACAGTCAGTCAGTTAGCTGCACTTACAGTGTATTGTGTATAGATATGCATCCCAGGTGTTGCATATATATACACTGTATTCAGTTTAGCTAGATCCGTTCCTGTTATCTTCCTACTGACAGGAAGGCTTGTCTTGTTACAGTATTTACAGCTACCTGAAGAAAATTGCTGGTGTTCTTTTGATCCTATTAGTACCACAGTCAGGCAGCTAGACTATTTGCAGTTAGTGCAGTGTGTCCTGCTCACAGTGTTCAGCTAGATCTGTTCCTGTTATCTTCTTACTGACAGGCAGGCTTGTCTTGTTACAGTATATACAGCTACCTGAAGAAAATTGCTGGTGCTCTTTTGATCCTATTAGTACCACAGTCAGGCAGCTAGACTATTTACAGTTAGTGCAGTGCGTCCTGCTCACAGTGTTCAGCTAAAACTACAAGTTAGTGGGGTGCGTCCTGCTCCCAGTGTTCAGCTAAACCTACAAGTTAGTGCGGTGCGTCCACCTCACAGTGTTCAGCTAAACCTACAAGTTAGTGCGGTGCGTCCTGTTCACAGTGTTCAGCTAAAACTACAAGTTAGTGCGGTGCGTCCACCTCACAGTGTTCAGCTAAACCTACAAGTTAGTGTAGTGAGACCTCTGCACAGTGTTCATCTAAAGCTACAAGGTAGTGCAGTGCGTCCTGCTCACAGTGTTCAGCTAGATCCGTTCCTGTTATCTTCTTACTGACAGGCAGGCTTGTCTTGTTACAGTATTTACAGCTACCTGAAGAAAATTGCTGGTGTTCTTTTGATCCTATTAGTACCACAGTCAGGCAGCTAGACTATTTACAGTTAGTGTAGTGCGTCCTGCTCACAGTGTTTAGCTAAAACTACAAGTTAGTGGGGTGCGTCCTGCTCACAGTGTTCAGCTCAACCTACAAGTTAGTGGGGTGCGTCCTGCTCACAGTGTTCAGCTAAACCTACAAGTTAGTGTGGTGCGTCCTGCTCACAGTGTTCCGCTAAACCTACAAGTTAGTGTAGTGAGACCTCTGCACAGTGTTCATCTAAAGCTACAAGTTAGTGCCGTGCGTCCTGCTCACAGTGTTCAGCTAGATCCATTACTGTTATCTTCTTACTGACAGGCAGGCTTGTCTTGTTACAGTATTTACAGCTACCTGAAGAAAATTGCTGGTGTTTTTTTGATCCTATTAGTACCACAGTCAGGCAGCTAGACTATTTACAGTTAGTGCAGTGCGTCCTGCTCACAGTGTTCAGCTAGAACTACAAGTTAGTGGGGTGCGTCCTGTTCACAGTGTTCAGCTAAACCTACAAGTTAGTGCGGTGTGTCCACCTCACAGTGTTCAGCTAAACCTACAAGTTAGTGCGGTGCGTCCTGCTCACAGTGTTCAGCTAAAACTACAAGTTAGTGCGGTGCGTCCACCTCACAGTGTTCAGCTAAACCTAGAAGTTAGTGTAGTGAGACCTCTGCACAGTGTTCATCTAAAGCTACAAGTTAGTGCAGTGCGTCCTGCTCACAGTGTTCAGCTAGATCCGTTCCTGTTATCTTCTTACTGACAGGCAGGCTTGTCTTGTTACAGTATTTACAGCTACTTGAAGAAAATTGCTGGTGTTCTTTTGATCCTATTAGTACCACAGTCAGGCAGCTAGACTATTTACAGTTAGTGCAGTGCGTCCTGCTCACAGTGTTCAGCTAAAACTACAAGTTAGTGGGGTGCGTCCTGCTCACAGTGTTCAGCTAAACCTACAAGTTAGTGGGGTGCGTCCTGCTCACAGTGTTCAGCTAAATCTACAAGTTAGTGTGGTGCGTCCTGCTCACAGTGTTCAGCTAAACCTAGAAGTTAGTGTAGTGAGACCTCTGCACAGTGTTCATCTAAAGCTACAAGTTAGTGCAGTGCGTCCTGCTCACAGTGTTCAGCTAAACCTACAAGTTAGTGCTGTGCGTCCTGCTCACAGTGTTCAGCTAAACCTACAAGTTAGTGCGGTGCGTCCACCTCACAGTGTTCAGCTAAAACTACAAGTTAGTGCTGTGCGTCCTGCTCACAGTGTTCAGCTAAACCTACAAGTTAGTGCGGTGCGTCCACCTCACAGTGTTCAGCTAAACCTACAAGTTAGTGCGGTGTGTCCTGCTCACAGTGTTCAGCTAAAACTACAAGTTAGTGCGGTGCGTCCTGCTCACAGTGTTCAGCTAAACCTAAAAGTTAGTGTAGTGAGACCTCTGCACAGTGTTCATCTAAAGCTACAAGGTAGTGCAGTGCGTCCTGCTCACAGTTTTCAGCTAGATCCGTTCCTGTTATCTTCTTACTGACAGGCAGGCTTGTCTTGTTACAGTATTTACAGCTACCTGAAGAAAATTGCTGGTGTTCTTTTGATCCTATTAGTACCACAGTCAGGCAGCTAGACTATTTACAGTTAGTGCAGTGCGTCGTGCTCACAGTGTTCAGCTAAAACTACAAGTTAGTGGGGTGCGTCCTGCTCACAGTGTTCAGCTAAACCTACAAGTTAGTGGGGTGCGTCCTGCTCACAGTGTTCAGCTAAACCTACAAGTTAGGAGTGTGGTGCGTCCTGCTCACAGTGTTCAGCTAAACCTACAGGTTAGTGTAGTGAGACCTCTGCACAGTGTTCATCTAAAGCTACAAGTTAGTGCAGTGCGTCCTGCTCACAGTGTTCAGCTAGATCCATTCCTGTTATCTTCTTACTGACAGGCAGGCTTGTCTTGTTACAGTATTTACAGCTACCTGAAGAAAATTGCTGGTGTTTTTTTGATCCTATTAGTACCACAGTCAGGCAGCTAGACTATTTACAGTTAGTGCAGTGCGTCCTGCTCACAGTGTTCAGCTAGAACTACAAGTTAGTGGGGTGCGTTCCTGTTCACAGTGTTCAGCTAAACCTACAAGTTAGTGCGGTGTGTCCACCTCACAGTGTTCAGCTAAACCTACAAGTTAGTGCGGTGCGTCCTGCTCACAGTGTTCAGCTAAAACTACAAGTTAGTGCGGTGCGTCCACCTCACAGTGTTCAGCTAAACCTAGAAGTTAGTGTAGTGAGACCTCTGCACAGTGTTCATCTAAAGATACAAGTTAGTGCAGTGCGTCCTGCTCACAGTGTTCAGCTAGATCCGTTCCTGTTATCTTCTTACTGACAGGCAGGCTTGTCTTGTTACAGTATTTACAGCTACTTGAAGAAAATTGCTGGTGTTCTTTTGATCCTATTAGTACCACAGTCAGGCAGCTAGACTATTTACAGTTAGTGCAGTGCGTCCTGCTCACAGTGTTCAGCTAAAACTACAAGTTAGTGGGGTGCGTCCTGCTCACAGTGTTCAGCTAAACCTACAAGTTAGTGGGGTGCGTCCTGCTCACAGTGTTCAGCTAAATCTACAAGTTAGTGTGGTGCGTCCTGCTCACAGTGTTTAGCTAAACCTAGAAGTTAGTGTAGTGAGACCTCTGCACAGTGTTCAGCTAAACCTACAAGTTAGTGCTGTGCGTCCTGCTCACAGTGTTTAGCTAAACCTACAAGTTAGTGCGGTGCGTCCACCTCACAGTGTTCAGCTAAAACTACAAGTTAGTGCTGTGCGTCCTGCTCACAGTGTTCAGCTAAACCTACAAGTTAGTGCGGTGCGTCCACCTCACAGTATTCAGCTAAACCTACAAGTTAGTGCGGTGCGTCCTGCTCACAGTGTTCAGCTAAAACTACAAGTTAGTGCGGGCATCCACCTCACAGTGTTCAGCTAAACCTAGAAGTTAGTGTAGTGAGACCTCTGCACAGTGTTCATCTAAAGCTACAAGTTAGTGCAGTGCATCCTGCTCACAGTGTTCAGCTAGATCCGTTCCTGTTATCTTCTTACTGACAGGCAGGCTTGTCTTGTTACAGTATTTACAGCTACCTGAAGAAAATTGCTGGTGTTCTTTTGATCCTATTAGTACCACAGTCAGGCAGCTAGACTATTTACAGTTAGTGCAGTGCATCCTGCTCACAGTGTTCAGCTAAAACTACAAGTTAGTGGGGTGCGTCCTGCTCACAGTGTTCAGCTAAACCTACAAGTTAGTGTGGTGCGTCCTGCTCACAGTGTTCAGCTAAACCTAGAAGTTAGTGTATTGAGACCTCTGCACAGTGTTCATCTAAAGCTTCAAGTTAGGGCAGTGCGTCCTGCTCACAGTGTTCAGCTAGATCCATTCCTGTTATCTTCTTACTGACAGGCAGGCTTGTCTTGTTACAGTATTTACAGCTACCTGAAGAAAATTGCTGGTGTTTTTTTGATCCTATTAGTACCACAATCAGAAAGCTAGACTATTTACAGTTAGTGCAGTGCGTCCTGCTCACAGTGTTCAGCTAAAACTACAAGCTAGTGGGGTGCGTCCTGCTCACAGTGTTCAGCTAAAACTACAAGTTAGTGTGGTGCGTCCACCTCACAGTGTTCAGTTAAACCTACAAGTTAGTGTGGTGCATCCTGCTCACAGTGTTGCGCTAAACCTACAAGTTAGTGTAGTGAGACCTCTGCACAGTGTTCATCTAAAGCTACAAGTTAGTGTGGTGCGTCCACCTCACAGTGTTCAGCTAAACCTACAAGTTATTTTTTTGCGAGCTCTGCACAGTGTTCACCTAAAGCTACCTGTAGAAGGTTGGTGGTGTTTTCCTGATCCTATCACTATCGCAGGCAGCTAAAAAAGCTACAAGTTCGTTTTTTGCGAGCTCTGCACAGTGTTCAGCTAAAGCTACCTGTAGAAGGTTGGTGGTGTTCTCATACTACAGGCAGGCAGTTGATTTTGCTAGCTGCAGTATCAGTATATATATATATATATATATATATATATATATATATATATATATACCAGCTTAGTGCAGCTACAGGCCATTAGTATGTCTGGAAGGCCAAGAAGGAGAGGCAGACAGTCACAAGCCAATAAGAGAGGGCAAGCAGGCTCTGTGTCTAGTGCTGGTCGTGGAGACGGTGCATCCTCATCAGCACGTGGCCGTAGGACACGCTTGGCCTTTTTTTCGGCAGCTGGCCATGTTGAGCCGCAACATGCGGAAGACTTGGTCGAGTGGATGACCAAGCCGTCCTCATCCTCCTCATCCTCTCTCACCCATGCCCAGGGTACTTTGTCTGGCAAAGCAGAAGCCTCTTCCCTCGGCTCAATGTCATCAGTGACTCCTTCCCTAGCCCCACCATGTCCTCCTGAGGAGTCCCTCGAACTGTTTGACCACAGTGTTGGGTACATGCTCCAGGAGGATGCCCAGCATTTGGAAGGCTCTGATGATGATACTGAGCTCGATGAAGGCAGTAACATGAGCATAGACAGAGGGGGTGCCCAAGAAGGACAGCAATCTGGCAGTCATGCTCCCCCTGCTGCAGCATACTGCCAGGTTTGCTCCAGTGATGAGGAGGGAGGGGATGATGAGGTCACTGACTCAACGTGGGTGCCTGATATGAGAGAGGAGGAGGAGGAGGAGGAGGCGGCACATCACCAATGAGGCAGGATGCCCTCCAGGGGCCAGCCTAAGGGCAGCACATTGATTGCATCACACCCCAAAGCTCCACATGTGCAGGGCGCTGCAGTCTCTGCGCGTTATTAAAAAAGTTCTTTGGTGTGGGCCTTTTTTGAGACGAGTGCATCAGATCGCACCGCTGCTATTTGCAACGTATGTCTCAAGCGTATCTCCCGTGGCCAAAACATCTCCCGCTTGGGTACCACATGCTTGACCAGACATATGTTGACCTGCCATGCAGTTCGTTGGCAAGCGTATCTAAAAGACCCACACCAAAGAACAAAGAGGACCTCTCCTTGCTCCTCATCAGCTGAGATCTCCAACCCCACTATACCTTCAGTCCTCTCTGAGACCTGCACCGAGAGGAATGAAGGTGTAGAATTAGGTGTGTCACAGCCAAGTACTTGTGGGCAAGCTGCTTTTGGTACACCAACGTCAGATTGTACCAGGCAAATTTCCCTGCCCCAGCTGCTGCACCGCCGAAAGAAGTTTGCTCCCAGCCATCCACATGCCCAGCGGTTGAATGCTAACTTGGCAAAATTGCTAGCACTTCAACTGCTGCCTTTTCAGTTGGTAGACTCTGACCCCTTCCCTGAGTTTGTGGAATGTGCGGTTCCTCAGTGACAGGTACCCAAACGCCACTTTTTCTCACGGAAGGCGATTCCGGCTCTCTACCAGCATGTGGAAGGCAATGTCCATGCCTCGCTGGACAGGGCGGTCAGTGGTAAGGTGCATATTACCGCTGACTCATGGTCCAGCAGGCATGGACAGGGAAGTTACCTAAGTTTCACTGCGCATTGGGTGACTCTGCTGGCAGCTGGGAAGGATGCAGGACAAGGTGCAGTATTGTTGGAGCTTGTTCCACCACCACGCCTCCAAAATGCTAATGATTGTGACACACCTCTCTCCTCCACCCCCTCCTCTTCTTCTTCCTCCATGGCCTCTTCCTGTGCTTTGTCCTCGGAACCAGCGGTGCTCCGTAGCCGTTCAAGGGGCTATGCAAGTACGCAGGCCAAAAGATGCCATGTGGTGCTTGAGCTGGTGTGCTTGGGGGACAGGAGCCACACTGGGGCAGAGGTTCTGTCAGCTCTGCAGGGGCAGGTTCAGAGGTGGTTGACGCCATGCCAACTTAAGGCAGGAATGGTGGTTTGCGACAATGGCACCAACATCCTCTCTGCCCTCCAACAGGGACAAATGACCCATGTGCCCTGTTTGGCTCACGTCCTTAACTTGGTGGTGCAGCGGTTCTTGGGAAGGTACCCGGGCTTACAGGATGTCCTGAGGCAGGCCAGGAATATCTGTGTGCATTTCCGCCAGTGCTCGGCTGACGGACCTCCAAAAGGAGTTTAACCTGCCCAAGAACCGCCTAATCTGTGACATGCCCACCAGGTGGAACTCAACGTTGGCCATGCTACAGCGGCTGCACACACAGCAGAGGGCCATCAATGAGTACCTGTGCGACTATGGCACCAGGACAGGGTCACGGGAGCTTGTTTTTTTTCCCCACGCCAGTGGGCCATGATCAGGGATGCATGCACTATCCTGTCACCATTTGAGGAGGCCACGAGGATGGTGAGCAGTGACAGTGCATGCATCAGTGACACTGTCCCCCTTGTCCACCTGTTGGAGCAAACGCTGCGTGGAATAATGGACAGGGCACTTGAGGCAGAACAGAGGCAGGAAGAGGAGGACTTCCTTAGCGCTCAAGGCCCCCTTTATCCAGACAGTGTTCCTGCACACAGGAAGAGGACGAGGAGGAGGAGGAGGAAGATTGTGTCAGTATGGAGGTGGAGCCTGGCACTCAGCACCATCAGCAGTCTTTAAGGGATCAGTCCCAAGAAACACATGGACTTGTACGTGGCTGGGAGGAGGTGGCTGCGGACCATGTTGTCCTTAGTGACCCAGAGGACTCCGGACCGAATGCCTCAGCAAACCTACGCTGCATGGCCTCCCTGATCCTGCAAAGCCTGCGGAAGGATCCTCATATTCGTTGTATCAAGGAGAAGGACCAATACTGGCTGGCAACCCTCCTTGAGCCACATTACAAGGGTAAGGTTGCGGACCTTATCTGTCCATCGCAGAGGGAGCAGAGGATGAAACATCTTCGGGAGGCCTTGCAGAAAGGTCTGTGCAACGCGTTCCCAGAGACTGGGAGGTTACAAACTCCTGTTTCTGGACAACGTGTTGCTGAGGCTTTCGGTCAGTCAAAGAAGGAGCGGTGGAGAAGGTGGCCGTCTGACCGATGCGTTCAGACAATTTTTCAGTCCGCAGCCCCAAGGTATGATCGGTTCCAGCAACCATCGCCAGCGTCTGTTTTACATGGTGCAGGATACCTAGGGGCAAAATCTGACTTGGACACCTTTCCCACCGAAAATCCTCTGGGTTACTGGGTCTTGAGGATGGATCACTGGCCAGAGCTTGCACAGTATGCAATTGAGCTACTGGCCTGTCCTGCATCCAGCGTTCTTTCGGAACGCACATTCAGTGCTGCTGGAGGCTTTGTAACCGATCACAGGGTACATCTGTCCACCGACTCGGTCGATCGACTGACCTTCATAAAAATGAATCAGTCTTGGATCACCACCAGCTACCAAGCACCTGATGCTGATGTAACCGAATAATTTTTTTTTAAATCTCAGATCCCTTCAAAGACTGCCTACTGTATGCTGATGCTGAGTGACTATCCCTGAGTAATTATCCTCTTTCTCCTCAATCATCACGCTGATAGCTTGTAATTACAATTTTTGATGCAATACTTTGCAGCAGGGCTCGTTTCTGCGTTACAACTAGAGTGTCTGTGAGGGGTTGCAGTGTTGTGGCACCAGCACCAGTGTCTAAGGCCTAATTTTTCAGCCCCTGTTCAACAGGGGCATGTAATTACAATTCTTGATCTAATATTTCACAGCAGGGCCCATTTCTGCACCCACCAAGAGCGAGTGAGGACTTACAGTGTTGTGGCACCAGCACCACCACCACCACCACCAAAGGCCCAATTTTTCTGCCCTTGTTTAACAGGGGCATGTAATTACAATTCTTGATCTAATATTTCAACGCAGGGCCCATTTCTGCACCCACCAAGAGCGAGTGAGGACTTACAGTGTTGTGGCACCAGCACCACCAAAGGCCCAATTTTTCTGCCCTTGTTCAACAGGGGCATGTAATTACAATTCTTGATCTAATATTTCACAGCAGGGCCCATTTCTGCACCCACCAAGAGCGAGGGAAGACTTACAGTGTTGTGGCACCAGCACCACCAAAGTCCCAATTTTTCTGCCCTTGTTCAACAGGGGCATGTAATTACAATTCTTGATCTAATATTTCACAGCAAGGCCCATTTCTGCACCCACCAAGAGCGAGTGAGGACTTACAGTGTTGTGGCACCAGCACCACCACCAAAGGCCCAATTTTTCTGCCCCTGTTCAACAGGGGCATGTAATTACAATTCTTGATCTAATATTTCACAGCAGGGCCCTGTGAGGGCTTACAGTGTTGTGGCCACAACAACACCTAAGGCCATATTTCTGCTGAGTATATAGGGCAGGCCCCTACTTTCAAACATCTAACTTACAAACGACTCCTACTTGCAAACAGAAGGAGACAACAGGAAGTGAGATGAAATCTACCCCTAGGAAGGGAAATTCTCTCCTGTAAGAGTTAATATGGGAAAAATATTTCTCCTTTCCACTGATGCTTTCCAATCCTTGTTCCACAAAAAAACCCAAATTTTCAAAAAAACATTTGTGATTGGGACAAAAAGTGAGGTGAAATCTTCTGAAGAGGAGGAAAGACAGCAAAACAAATGTCACAGGGGTGATAACCCTTCCCTATGTTTTCCAAAAAGCTTAAAAAAGATTTTTTGGCTGGAGCTAAACACGTTAAAAACGTACCCGTTCAAAATTACAAACAGATTCTACTTAACAACAAACCTACAGTCCCTGTCTTGTTTGCACCGCCTGTATACTGCTGTTCAGAGTATATAGGGCCTGGTTGCCCCACACCTTTCCTTATTTTAATTTGGGTTCGGGGTTCCCCTTAATATCCATACAAGACCTAAAGGGCCTGGTAATGGACTGTGGGGTACCCATGCCGTTTTTCTCACTGATTTTCATCCATATTGCCAGGACCCGACATTACAATAAACCCGCAAGAAGTTTTAAATGAGATTTTCCTTTAAAAATGACATTTTGTGCAGGGACTGTTCTAAACACGGGAAACACGCGCCATTTTACAGGCATACTATAGACACACCCCAGGTATGATATTTAAAGGAATATTTCACTTTTTTTTTTTTTACTTTAAGCATCATTAAAATCACTGCTCCCGAAAAAAACTGCCGTTTTTAAAAGTTTTTTTTGCATTGATACATGTCCCCTGGGGTAGGACCCAGGTCCCCAAACCCTTTTTAGGACAATACCATGCAAATTAGCCTTTAAAATGAGCACTTTTGATTTTGAATGTTCGAGTCCCATAGACGTCAATGGGGTTCTAACGTTCATGCGAATTTTCGGTCCGTTCGCAGGTTCTGGTGCGAACCGAACCGGGGGGTGTTCGGCTCATCCCTAGTGGGAACACACATGTAAATAGGACCGTGAAAGATAAAATAAGGAAAGCCACAGGAGGAACTTTTGTCCATTGGAAGAAGGTTCTCCCAGCGGTCTTGGCAGAGATAAGAAGTACTCCTTCCAAAACTACAGGCTACTCTCCTTTTAAAGTGCTGATGGGT
Source organism: Lithobates clamitans (assembly GCA_037952925.1). Taxonomy (NCBI): domain Eukaryota; kingdom Metazoa; phylum Chordata; class Amphibia; order Anura; family Ranidae; genus Lithobates; species Lithobates clamitans. The sequence continues at coordinate 6,176,571 of JBBGZY010000285.1, forward strand.
CGCCCCTTCCCCACTCCCTGGGCCAGAGCACCTTCCTATGATAGAGCAGGGGGATCTGGATTTGGTACAGTCAGAGTATGTGAGGAAACTAATCAAGACTTTGGATACAGTTGAAAGAAATGTTGCTCGCACCTCTCCTTTTTCTTCACAGGAACCTACCCATCCTTTCAAAGTAGGAGACACGGTGGTGGTTCAGCAGTTGAATAGGAGCAAGAAGCGGGAATATCCTTTTGGACCTCCTACTACGGTGGTTGCAGTGACCAGAACAGCTGTTCTGGTGGAAAATTGCCAGTCCTGGATCCATGCCAGCCTAGTGAAAAAGGTTTCCCAGACACCCAGAAGCATGAAGGAGATCTTGGACACAGGAGGCCCTCAAGCAGAAGTCCAAGCAGATGTAGGAGGAGTTCCTGGAAAAGCAGGTCCAGCCAGAGAAGATGACCTCACTTATTTCACCACAGACTTCTGGTAAGGTATTTTGACTCCTGATCCTGATTTCCATGACAGTGTTTCTGCCCACATGTATTATCTCTAACTATATTTACCTCCCTGAAGATTTGGGTTTCATTAAAAGTATTTGTGGGAACACACATACACAGGAGAACTTTACAGTGATACAAGTTAGACATAAGAGAGACATTGAAGATAACTTTGCTGATAAAATGCTTTTGCTAAAATTTAAATATGCTTATGCTCAGAAATCAGGATTTCAGAAATATTGGATTTGTAGCAAACTGCACCCTAGCACTGTTAGGATACCCCTGATGGATATACCTTTAAATATTACCCCCCCTTTGAGAGGAAAGATTCCCCTTGACCTTTTGAATGTCAGTAGAAGAACTAATGACACCATTTCCTTTCACATCATCAATAGAAGCCATAATCCTACCTGGTGTTTTAATTTAGGGAATTCTACTAAAAATGCTCATACCTGTAGTCAATCGGTTTTGAACATCTCTGACTGCTATGCCCCTAGTGGTGAGTCTTGTTCTTTATATCAGGCTCATCCCAGTAAGACTGGAGTAAAAACAGACTTAAATAAAACTCTTGCCTCTAAAAATGATAGTAGTAAACCTGCACAGCAGTTGTTTCAGGTTCTGGCAATACTTACAGCAATAGATCAAGAGACTGTTGTAAATATGCCCCTCTCATTTGGTAATAATACTTACGTCTGTTGTGGAAAGACTTGTTATCCCTGGATTCCACACGAGGCCCAAGGTTGGTGTTACCTGGCATCACTGGTGCCCATAATGGGGGTGGTAGGCGATAGTGATGGGAGTCATTTATTGGAAGCTAGCTTACACCCAAGGTATCCATTAAAACATCGTAATAAGAAAAGGATATGGCCTGGGCATCATTTCCTTCCTGGACAGGATGGGGAATAGATTTGATGAAAAGGTTAAATAATTACTCAGGAATTATTGATGAGATGATGGAACAGAACTCCGATTACATTTCTAAACCTAATGCTGAAACTAGGGCTATTAGAAAACAACTAGAATTGCATGATTTAGCCATTGAAACCATGAGTTCAGCTCTTACAGGATTATGTGAAATGACTGAGGATTAGGGATGAGCCGAACACCCCCTTGTTCGGTTCGCACCAGAACATGCGAACAGGCAAAAAATTTGCTTGAACACACGAACACCGTTAAAGTCTATGGGACACGAACATGAATAATCAAAAGTGCTAATTTTAAAGGCTTATATGCAAGTTATTGTCATAAAAAGTGTTTGGGGACCTGGGTCCTGCCCCAGGGGACATGGATCAATGCAAAAAAGTTTTAAAAACGTCCGTTTTTTCAGGAGCAGTGATTTTAATAATGCTTAAAGTGAAACAATAAAAGTGTAATATTCCTTTAAATTTCGTACCTGGGGGGTGTCTATAGTATACCTGTAAAGGGGCGCATGTTTCCAGTGTTTAGAACAGTCTGACAGCTAAATGACATTTCAAAGGAAAAAAAGTCATTTAAAACTACTTGTGGCTATTAATGCATTGCCAGTCCGACAATACACATAGAAGTTCATTGATAAAAACGGCATGGGAATTCCCCACAGGGGAACGCCGAACCAAATTAAAAAAAAAAAATGACGTAGGGAGGTCCCCCTAAATTCCATACCAGGCCCTTCAGGTCTGGTATGGATATTAAGGGGAACCCCGGCCAAAATTTTTTAAAAAATGGCGTGGGGTCCCCCTCAAAATCTATAGCAGACCCTTCAGGTCTAGTATGGATTTTAAGGGGAACCCCACGCCAAAATTTAAAAAAAAATGGCGTGGGGTCCCCCTAAAAATCCATACCAGACTCTTATCCGAGCACGCAACCTGGCAGGCTGCAGGAAAAGAGGGGGGACGAGAGAGTGCCCCCCCCCTCCTGAACCGTACCAGGCCACATGTCCTCAACATTGGGAGGGTGCTTTGGGGTAGCCCCCCAAAACACCTTGTCCCCATGTTGATGAGGACAAGGGCCTCATCCCCACAACCCTGGCCAGTGGTTGTGGGGGTCTGTGGGCGGGGGGCTTATCACAATCTGGAAACCCCCTTTAACAAGGGGACCCCCAGATACCGGCCCTCCCCCCTGTGTGAAATGGTAAGGGGGTGCCTACCATTTCACTAAAAAACTGTCAAAAATGTTAAAAATTACAAGAGACAGTTTTTGACAATTCCTTTATTTAAATGCTTCTTTTTTCTTCTATCTTCTATCTTCCTTCAGTTTCTCCCTCCATCTTCTTCTTCTTCTGGTTCTTCTGGTTCTTCCTCCGGTGTTCTTGTCCAGTCTCTTCCTCCGCGGCGTTGGCCTCTTCTTCCTTTCTTCTCCACGGGCCACTCCGCATCCATGATGGCATGGAGGGAGGCTCCCGCTCTTCTCTTCATCTCCTTCTCTTCATCTTCTTGTCTTCATCTTCTTCTCTTCATCTTCTTTTCGGGCCGCTCCGCATCCATGATGGCATGGAGGGAGGCTCCCTCTGTGTGACGCTTCTCCTCTTCTGACGGTTCTTAAATAACGGGGGGGCGGGGCACGGTGACTTGACGGGACTTCCCTGTGGCGTCACGGGGAATGCCACAGGGAAGTCCCGTCAAGTCCCCATGCGTCAGAGGGGGTGGGGTCACCAGGTGGCCCCCCTCATTATTTAAGAACCGTCAGAAGAGGAGATGCGTCACACAGCGGAAGCCTCCCTCCATGCCACAATGGATGCGGAGCGGCCTGAAAAGAAGATGAAGACAAGAAGATGAAGAGAAGAAGATGAAGAGAAGAGCGGGAGCCTCCCTCCATGCCATCATGGATGCGGAGCGGCCCGAGGAGAAGAAGGGAAGAGGACGCCGACGCCGCAGAGGAAGATTCCGGACGAGAACACCGAAGGAAGAACCAGAAGAAGAAGAAGATGGAGGAAGAAACTGAAGGAAGATAGAAGATAGAAGAAAGAAGAAGCATTTAAATAAAGGAATTGTCAAAAAGTGTCTCTTGTCATTTTTAACATTTTTGACAGTTTTTTAGTGAAATGGTAGGGGTACTTTTGTACCCCCTTACCATTTCACACAGAGGGAAGGCCGGGATCTGGGGGTCCCCTTGTTAAAGGGGGCTTCCAGATTCTGATAAGCCCCGCCCGCAGACCCCCACAACACCGGCCAGGGTTGTGGAGATGAGGTCCTTGTCCTCATCAACATGGGAACAAGGTGTTTTGGGGGCTACTCCAAAGCACCCTCCCAATGTTGAGGGCATTTGGCCTGGTACGGTTTAGGAGGGGGAGTGCTCTCTCGTCCCCCCTCTTTTCCTGCGGCCTGCCAGGTTGCGTGCTCGGATAAGGGTCTGGTATGGATTTTTGAGGGGACCCCATGCCATTTTTTAAAAAAATTTTGGCAGGGGTTCCCCTTAAAATCCATACCAGACCTGAAGGGTCTGGTATAGATTTTGAGGGGGACCCCACGCCATTTTTTTTTTTAAATTTTGGCCGGGGTTCCCCTAATATCTATACCAGTCCTGAAGAGCCTGGTATGGAATTAAGGGGGACCCCCACGTCATTTTTTTTTAAATTTTGGTTCGGGGTTCCCCTGTGGGGAATTCCCATGCCGTTTTTATCAATGAACTTTTATGTGTATTGTCGGACCGGCAATTCATTAATAGCCGCAAGTAGTTTAAATGACTTTTTTTCCTTTGAAATTACATTTTGCTGTCAGACTGTTCTAAACACGGGAAACATGCGCCCCTTTACAGGCATACTATAGACACCCCCCAGGTATGAAATTTAAAGGGATATTACACTTTTATTGTTTCACTTTAAGCATTATTAAAATCACTGCTCCCAAAAAAACTGAAGTTTTTAAAACTTTTTTTTGCATTGATCCATGTCCCCTGGGGCAGGACCCAGGTCCCCAAACACTTTTTATGACAATACCATGAACATAAGCCTTTAAAATTATCACTTTTGATTTCTCCCATAGACTTTTAAAGCGTGTTCCGCGGCATTTGAATTTGCCGCGAACACCCTAAATTGTTCGCTGTTCGGCGAACTTGAGAACAGCCGATGTTCGAGTCGAACATGAGTTTGACTCGAACTCGAAGCTCATCCCTACTGAGGATTATGAATGTTGTACTTGGGTACACAATACTAGTATAGAGGTACCAGACTATTATGATGTGATAGCTCAGACCTGGAGTTCTTTTGGAAATGTTGAGTTTGGATTTGGAGGGATAATTTCTTGGATAAGGGATATTGCCATAATTTTAATCATGATTGTGTTTTTTTCCTTTTCCTTTATCTTGTGTATAGGCTTATTATGTGCCTTATTATTATAGCCACTTGCATTTCAGATCCCTCATCTCCCAATAAAACTTATCTCAGTATGTATTATCAGAAGCAGGCTGAGTATACCACCATCACAAGGAAGTGAGATCATACAAATATGAGCTAAGAGGGGGTTGAAGGGATATTTTAGCTTGCTGTCCACCATTTTAGCTATACACCCTTGTATTAAGTGTATCCATTTTAGAATAAATATGTATACGTGACGTTTATAAGAAGTTAAGTCTCATGTTCTTGTAAAACATTTGATTTCCCCTAATTGATGTGCTAGCCTTTTCCTGTTTTTATTTTCTATATGAGTTATTAGGGCGTTATAGTGTTTTCTGCACATACTCAGTAATGTTCTATTTTTGCTTGTTTTAGAACATCCTGTATGTCTGTATCTTTACCATATATTAATGTAAGAAGGGTTGGACCTCCGTTGTGATGTCATTTTGCTTATATAAGTGGAAGTCCGATAACAAATCGTCAGACCACTCTGAGAACTACATGTTTTGAGTGCGTGTCATTATTTCCTATCAGAGTGGCCTCAGGCCTGCTGAGTTTGATGGTCACTCTAGGCAGAATATTATACGAGGGTTCACTTGCCCCTAGACCACCCTACACCCCAACAGCATTGGTGGCCATTCCTGGTGCACTGTTTCTAATATACCGTATTTATCGGCATATAACACGCACTTTTTCCCCCTGAAAATCAGGGGAAAATCATGGGTGCGTGTTATAGGCCGATCCCCGCCGATTTCTGTGTCATCGGAGCGATCGCGGCAATTGCCGCGGTCGCCGCCGACATACACAGCCGTGGGTAGATTCAAATATGGCGCCGAGACTGCAGGGAGCCGAGATACACATACCCGAGTGTTCTCGGCTTTTTTCGGCGCCGCCGTCACGCCCAGTCCCGCCCCTGGACCTGTGTTATGTCCATCATAGGGCGGGACTGGGCGTGACTGTGAGCGGTGCCGAAAAAAGCCGAGAACACTCGGGTATGTGTATCTCGGCTCTTGTATATATATATATATATATATATATATATCTATTTCTATATACAGCTATATCTATATATATATATATATAGATAGATAGATAGATAGATAGATAGATAGATAGATAGATAGATAGATAGATAGATAGATAGATAGATAGATAGATAGATAGATAGATAGATAGATAGATAGATAGATAGATAGATAGATAGATAGATAGATAGATAGACAGATAGATAGATAGATAGTCTTGTATATATATATATATATATATATATATATATTCACTGCATACAGTTTAGCTATATCTCACTGCAGGCCGTTCCTGGTGTACTGTTTATAATATACTTCAGGCAGTGTATACAGTAGACAGTGCTGTGCACCCATAGTGCAGTTGTTCATACTTTTCTTGTGGTCAATACAGCACACCCATAGTTGTTATTAAACTTCTGTTGGCGTACACAGTACCGTGCACCTCTAGTGCAGTTGCCACTACTTTCCTGGTGGTGTATACAATACATACAGTGCACCCATAGTTGTTTTTAAACTTCTGTTGGTGTACACAGTACCGTGCACCCCTAATGCATTTGCTACTACTTTCCTGGTGGTGTACACAATACATACAGTGCACCCATAGTTGTCTTTAAACTTCTATTGGTGTACACAGTACCGTGCACCGCTAGTGCAGTTGCTACTACTTTCTTGGTGGTGTGCACAATACATACAGTGTACCCATAGTTGTTATTATACTTCTGTTGGTGTACACAGTACCGCGCACCCATAGTGCAGTTGCTACTAATTTTCTGGTGGTGTACACAATACATACAGTGCACCCATAGTTGTTATTACACTTCTGTTGGTGTACACAGTACCATGCACCCCTAGTGCAGTTGCTACTACATTCTTGGTGGTGTACACAATACATACAGTATACCCATAGTTGTTATTTTACTTCTGTTGGTGTACACAGTACCGTGCACCCATAGCGCAGTTGCTACTACTTTCCTGGTGGTGTACACAATACATACAGTGCACCCATAGTTGTTATTAAACTTCTGTTGGTGTACACATTACCGTGCACCCCTAGTGCAGTTGCTACTACTTTCCTGGTGGTGTACACAATACATACAGTGCACCCATAGCTGTTATTACAGTTCTGTTGGTGTGCAGAGTACTGTGCACCCCTAGTGCAGTTGCTATTACTTTCCTGGTTTGTGTACACAATACATACAGTGCACCCATAGTTGTTATTACACTTCTGTTGGTGTACACAGTACTGTGCACCCCTAGTGCAGTTGCTACTACTTTCCTGGTGGTGTACACAATACATACAGTTACCCATATTTGTTATTATACTTCTGTTGGTGTACACTGTACCGTGCACCCCTAGTGCAGTTGCTACTACATTCTTGGTAGTGTACACAATTCATACAGTGTACCCATAGTTGTTATTATACTTCTGTTGGTGTACACATTACCATGCACCCCTATTGCAGTTGCTACTACTTACCTGGTGGTGTACACAGTACAGTAGTGTTTTTTTGCTAAGCAGAATTTACAGCATGTCTGGAAGGCCACCAAGGAGAGGCATATGCTCACAGGCCACTAAAAGAGGGCAAGCAGGCTCTGTGTCTACAGTCAACAGTGCTGGTCGTGGACACGGTGCATCCTTAGCACGTGGCAGTGGGGCACGCTTGTCCTTTTTTCCTGCAGCTGGCCATGTTATTGAGTCACAAAATGCAGAAGAGTTGATGGAATGGATAACAAAGCCCTCCTCATCCTTCTCATCCTCTGTCACCCAGGCTCAGAGTAGTCTGCCTGCAAATGCAGCTGCCAAAGCAGCCTATTCCATCGGCTCCATGTCAACAGTCACTCCTTCCATAGCCCCACCATCATGCACGGAGGAGTGTTGGGTACATGCTGCAGGAGGATGCGCAGCGATTTTAAGGCTCCAATGATGGTACCCAGGTTGAGGAAAGGAGTGACGTCAGTAGAGAGAGGGGGTGCCCAAGAAGGTGAAGAAATGTTCCCCCAGCAGCAGCATACTGCCAAGTTTGCTCCAGTGATGAGGAGGGAGGGGATGATGAGGTCACTGACTCAACTTGGGTGCCTGATAGAAGAGAGGAGGAGGTACATCTCCAACAAGGTAGGATGACCTCAAGGGAGCAGCTTAAGGGCAGCCACCCTATTGCATCACACCGCAGAGCTAAGCAGGTGCAGGGCACTGCTGACTCCCCACATTTTTTTATAAAAAGTTCTTTGGTGTGGGCCTTTTTTGAAACGTGTGCAGCAGATCGCACCATTGCTGTTTGTAACATATGTCTGGAGCGTATCAAGCATGGCCAAAACAGCAGCCGCTTGGGCACCACATGCTTGACCAGACATATGATAACCTCCCATGCAGTCCATTGGCAACAGCACTTAAAAGACCCACATCAAAGAACAAGGCGGACCTCTCCTTGCTCCTCATCAGCTGGGTTCTCCAACCCCACTATACCTCCAATCCTCTCAGAAACCTGCACTGAGAGGAATGAAGGTATAGCAATAGGTGTCCCAAGTAATTGCAGCCAATCTACAGTACATCTCCATCTGATTTTAGCAGGCAAATTTCCCTACCCCAGTTGCTAAACTGCCTAAAGAAATTCGGTCCCAGCCATCTACATGCTCAGCAATTTGTGGAATGTGCGGTACCTCAGTGGCATTTTCCCAAACGCCATTTCTTTTCATGGAAGGCCATTCTGGCTCTCTACCAGCATGTGGAAGGCAATGTCTTGGCCTCGTTTGACAGGGCGGTCAGCAGTAAGATGCATATTACTGCTGACTCATGGTCCAGCAGGCATGGACAGGGACGTTACCTTTCTTTCACGATGCACTGGGTAACTCTGCTGGAAGCTGGGAAGGATGCAGGACAGGGTTCAGTATTGTTGGAGCTTGTTCTGCCACCACGCCTCCAAAATGCTAGTGGTGGTTCTGCCACAGCTCTCTCCTCCACCCCCTCCTCTTCTTCTTCCTCTATGGCCTCTTCCTCTGCAGATTTCTCCTCTGAACCAGCGGTCAAGGGGCTACGCAAGCACCGCATGGCAAAAAGATGCCATGCGGTGCTTGAGTTGGTCTGCTTAGGGGACAGGAGCCACAGTGGGGCAGAGATTCTGTCAGCTCTGCAAGGGCAGGCTCAGAGGTGGTTGATGCAATGCCAGCTTCAGCCAGGAATGATTGTATGCGACAATGGAACCAACCTCCTATCCGCCCTCCAACAGGGACACTTGACCCATGTTCCCTGTTTGGCTCACGTCCTGAATTTGGTGATGCAGCAGTTCTTGAGCAGGTATCCGGGCTTATAGGATCTCCTGAGGCAGGCCAGGAAAGTCTGTGGTAATTTCCGCCGATCATATAATGCCAGTGCTCGGCTGGCTGACATTCAAAGAGAACCCAAGAACAGCCTCATTTGTGACATGTCCACCAGGTGGAACTTAATGTTGGAAATGCTGCAGCGGCTGCACACACAGCAGAGAGCCATAAATGAGTACCTGTGTGAGTATGGCACCAGGACAGGGTCAGGGGAGCTTGGCTTTTTTCGCCACACCAGTGGCTACTGATCAAGGATGCATGCACTGTCCTGTCACCATTTGAGGAGGCCACAAGGATGGTGAGCAGTGACAGTGCATGCATCAGTGATACTGTCCCTCTTGTCTTCCTGTTGGAGCACACGCTTCGTGGAATAATGGATAGGGCACTTGAGGCAGAACAGCGGGAGGAAGAGGAGTACTTTATCCAGATACTAGTATTCCTGCAGACCCGCCGATCACACAGGAAGAAGAAGAGGAGGAGGAGGAGGAGGATTGTGTCAGCATGGAGGTGGAGGATAACACTCAGCATTAGCAGCAGTCTTAAAGGGATCGTTTTCAGTCCCCAGAAACCCATGGAGTTGTACGTGGCTGGGAGGAGGTGGTTGAGGATCATGTGATCCTTAGTGAACCAGAGGACTCAGGATCGAATGCCTCTGCAAACCTACGCTGCATGGCCTCCCTGATCCTGCAACGCCTGCAAAAGGACCCTAGGATTTGTGGTATCAAGGAGAGGGATCGTTACTGGCTGGCAACCCTTCTTGATCCACGTTACAAGGGTAAGGTTGCAGAACTTACCCAGCCTTCGCAGAGGGAAAAGAGAGAAAGGTCTGGTGTCCCCAGTAACACACTTCCATGCCTATAACATATAGTAAAACGAAGGATTCGCCCTGGAACTTTAAATGAAGTGGGTACCGTTACCGCCAATAAACATAACAGTAGTAAATACAGTATATGGTTTATTCAAGTAAAATTGTTTACATGCATAGATAACACCAACAGTTGCCAAAAAGAAGATATATAAACAAGAAGTATTGGTACATAGATGTAATAGCAGTCATAGTACACGGGCATCATACTACCCGACTAGTTTCGCAAGATCCAGCTCGCTCTTCAGGGGTGGATGTGTGTAACATTGTACCTAAGATAAAAAAGTATATAGTTGGCAAAATGGCACAGTATTAGTTATAAAGGCACAGGGTAGGAGGGGTTAGGGTCCCCATACTCACCACTGAGCTTGACCATGCCTACAGGTGTGCGGCTCCAAGATAGCGGCAGCAGGTGCCTCACCAGGGAGTTGAGGGGGCGAAGTCAGATGGGACCCCACCAGGGGCCAAACGGCGAGCAGGCATGGCATAGGTGTAGTGATGTAACCCTAGAGACCTCGTTAGTTTATAAAGAGTGTAGGCTGTAAACATAAGTATGTTTGTCAGGCATCTAAAGTAGTAAAGTAAAATTAATAAGTAAGAATCAATAAGTATCAGCATAAAGATATATATGCATGAAATGAGAGGCCTGGACCCAGAGATGGTAGGGAACATGGAGATGGTGAGAAACATAGGATACCAGAGGGATACTAACAGGTGAAAAGATAGAAAAGAAAAAGAAGTGAAAGAGGTGGACTGTGATTATGTGGGGTAGTGATGTATCCCTAGAAACCTTGTTAGTCCATAAAGAGTATAGGCTATAAACATGAGTATGTTTGTCAGGCATCTAAAGTAGTAAAGTAAAGTCAATGAGTATTGGCATACAGATATGTATATATAAGTAAAAGGCCTGGGCCATGGATGGTAAGGACATGGAGATAGTGGAAAACATAGGATAGCAGAGGGATCCTAACAAGTGACAAGATGAAAAAGACAGAGAGGAAAGAGGGGTGGATTGTGATAGTGTAGTGAGATGTGTGATATCAAAAATCAAAAATAAATAAAAATAAATAAAAATAAGTGCTCAAAAAATAAATAAAAATAAATAAAAATGAATAAATAAAATAAATAAAGCTATGTATGAGATATGCACGTATGCCTAAATGTAACAAGTATCAAAAGGTGAAAATGGTAAATACCTGAGTGTGGTGAATATCTTGAATATAGTAACACAGACACAGCAGGCAACCTCCACAGCTGTGTGTGTCCTCAATGAGGAGTGAAATTGAAATTCAAGCCATGCCTGATCTCCAATTTAACCCCTGGAAGAGCCCAGGAGGCTCCGCCCCCATCACAATGTGTGGATGGCTGACATGTGAGCACAGGAGGCGCCCACTGTCATAGGGAGGCACGCAGATGCGGACACATCCCCCAGCCATCAAATGATATAGTGCGTCCAGCTGCGCTGACGTCTGCAAAATCGCAGACGCCACGCCTCCGGAGCCTAAACATGGTGCCGATGTGTAGGTGTCCCCATCCACCCGAAAGCAGATGGGGACAGCAGGAGACACGGAAAAGCCTCTCTTTGTACATATCGCAGCCCCCAATGTGAGACAAAAAATGCCAACGCCAACCAAAGAATCGCACAACAAGGATCCAGGGTATAAAACAATACTGGGATAAAAAATGTGTTGGAGGATGAGTAGCTAGTATAGCATCAAAGTGTAGAAGTTGTTTATACATGTATATACTGGCGGGGGTGACAACAGACCAGGTTTGGGCTAGTGGGTGTCTTCCACCCGGGTTCAATATAAAGAAAAAAGAGAAAGGTCTGGTGTCCCCAGTAATACACTTCCATCCCTATAACATATAGTAAAACGAAGGTTTCACCCTGGGACTTTAAATGAAGTGGGTACCGTTACCGCCAGTAAACATGACAGTAGTAAATACAGTATATGGTTTATTCAAGTAAAATTGGTAACATGCATAGATAACACCAACAGTTGCCAAAAAAAAGATATATAAACAAGAAGTATTGGTACATGGATGTAATAGCAGTCATAGTACACGGGCATCATACTACCCGACTAGTTTCGCAAGATCCCTTCGCAGAGGGAGTAGAGGATGAAACATCTTCGGGAGGCATCGCAGAAAGGTTTGTGCAATGCGTTTCCAGAGCCTGGGAGGTTACAATTTCCTGGTGCTGGACAATGTGTTGCTGAGGCTTCGTTCAGTCAGAGAAAGAGCGGTGGAGAAGGTGGCCGGCTGGCCAATACCTTCAGGCAATTCATCAGTCATCAGCGTCCAGGTCTGATCAGTTCCAGCAACCACCACCAGAGTCTGAATTACATGGTGCAGGAATATCTAGGGGCAAGATCAGACTTGGAGACCTTTCCACCAGAACATCCACTGGGTTACTGGGTCTTGAGGATGAACCACTGGCCAGAGCTTGCTCAATATGCAATTAAGCTACTAGCCTGTCCTGCATTCAGCGTTCTTTCTGAACGCATATTCAGTGTTGCTGGAGGCTTTGTAACTGATCACAGAGTGCGCCTGTCCACAGACTCTGTTGATCAGCTCACATTCATAAAAATTAATCAGTCTTGGATCACCAGCTACCAAGCACCTGATGCTGATGTAACCGATTGATTTTTCTATGGATGTGGGATCCCTTGAAGACTGCATATGCTGAGTGACTATCCTATTATGCTGAGTGACTATCCTATTCCTCCTCAATTTTCATGATGATAGCTTCTAAGAATATTTTTGGTTCAGGGCACCACCACCAATACCTAGGCCCAATTTTTCTGCCCCTGTTTAACAGGGGCGCTTAATTACAATTTTTGATCTAATATTTCACAGCAGGGCCTGTTCCTGCGCTCAACAAAGGTATCTGTGAGGCTTTACAGTTTTGTGCCACCACCACCACCGCCTAAGGCGCAATTTTTCTGCCCCTGTTTAACAGGGGCGCCTAATTAAAATTTTTGATCTAATATTTCACAGCAAGGCCTGTTCCTGTGCTCAACAAAAGTATCTGTGAGGCTTTACATTGTTGTGCCACCACCACCACCGCCTAAGGCCCAATTTTTATGCCCCTGTTTAACAGGGGCATGTAATTACAATTCTTGATATAATATTTCACAGCAGGGCCTGTTCCAGCACCCACAAAGAGTAACTGTGAGGGCTTACAGTGTTCTGGTACCACCAACACCTAAGGCCCAATTTTCCGCAGAGTGTATAGGGCAGGCCGTATAGTATATACAGGCGGTCCCCTATTTTCAAACATCTGACTTACAAATGACTCCTACTTACAAACAGAGGGAGACAACAGGAAGTGAGAGGAAATCTACCCCTAGGAAGGGAAATTCTCACCTGTAAGAGTTAATATGGGAAAAAGGTGTCTCCACTGATGCTTTATCACCAATCCTTGCTTCCCTAATAACCCAAAACTTTCAAAATCCAATTGTCATTGGGACAGAAAGTGAGGTGAAATCTTCTGCACAGGGGCACAGACAGCTAAAAAAAAAAAACAGGGGTGATAACCCTGCCCTATATTATCCAAAAAGCTTAAAAATAGATTTTTAGGCTGGTGCTACACTTAAAAATGTACCTGTTCCAAATTACAAACAGATTCAACTTAACAACAAACCTACAGTCCCTATCATGTTTGTAACCTGGGGACCGCCTGTATACTACTGTCCAGAGTTTATAGGGCCTAGGGGCCCCACGCCTTTTTTTTTATTTGGGTGCGGGCTTCCCCTTAATATCCATACCAGACCCAAAGGGCCCAGTAATGGACTGGGGGGGGGCAACATTACATTACAGCGGCAAGCAGTTTTACATGACTTTTTTTCCTTTAGAAATGTAATTTTACTGTGGTATTGTTCTAAACATGGGAAAACTGCGCCACTTTACAGGCATACTCTAGACACCCCCCAGGCACGATATTTAAAGGAATATTTCATTTTTATTGTTTCACTTTAAGCATTATTAAAATCACTGCTATCGAAAAAACGGCCGTTTTTTAAACTTTTTTGGCGCTAATACATGTTCCCTGGGGCAGGACCCAGGTCCCCAAACACTTTTTATGACAATAACTTGCATATTAGCCTTTAAAATTAGCACTTTTGATTTTTCACGCTCGAGTCCCATAGACTTTAACGCGTGTTCGCACAAATTTTTGGTCTGTTCACATGTTCTGCCGCAAACCGAACTGGGGGGTGTTCGGCTCATCCCTAATGAAGACTGAAAAAATATTTGCTGTGTTCATGGTACAAGCTAGTGGTGCCTTTCAGAAGGATTAGAAGACATAATGAATTGCAGGGCAATTGTGTTGTTGGAGTCTCTGACTGTCAGTGGGTGGTTTACTCATTTGGTATCCACTGTAGCAGTGGCTGGAGCAGCTTTATAATCTCCTGTGCTAACCCCCACCCAAACACCACTGCTGGAACCACTGGCTGTGTATCCACCCGCTTGCCCCCCCCCCCACCACTGTGCTGCCAGCTATGTGAGTGGGCTGTGGGTGTTTCTGCTGGCTTTCCTCTTTTCATCATTCATTCATCAATTATTTTTCCTACCCACTGCTGCACTGGTGGCTGCTTTTGGAGCTGCCACAGCTGCACTATGCCAAGAGCAGGCTTTAAAGACTCCCCTGCTCACTCTCCCGATTTATTCTGGCAGTAGAAGATCAGATCCAATCAGGGGAGGATGGCACAACAATGTGCAAAGGACACTGAGATGTGTACTGCACAAGGAATGCAGTTTAATACAAGTTTATGGCAGCTAGTGGAGCTACATACTTTAGTACCCACAAATCCTTGCACACAGGAGGAGACACACAGGATTTTTTGTGGACATTCTGGGGAGATAAGGGTCTTTAGTAGGAGAAGGCCAAGCTAAACAGATGTGTTGCCTTTGCTAAGCCTCTTGCGGTGTCTATAAGAGCCTGAGGACTGAGCCATAGAGAGATTGCTTGCTATGCCTTGGGACCAGAGCTGAGAGACTCACTGCTGTGAGTGCCTAAACCAGAGAAGAGAGACACACTGCCATTACCTCCTACAGCAGGGTCAAGAGACTGAGCCTTGTAAGGATCTGAGTTAAGAGATGAGCCTTGTGGGACACGACTTAAGAGGACTGCAGCCAGCCAAGTGATGTGGATTATATCCCTGTGCACCAGGAGGGGTGAACTGAACATCCATGCTTATCTCAATACTGATGCAGCAAGGAGCGGCAAGGATGCAAACAAGGAAAGTGAGACTTTATATGAAGCTCATGGTGACAAAATGAATGGAGTGGTTTGCATCCTTGCTGCTCCTTGCTGCATTTTTGTCCTTGTTTGTCAGAATGATAGGGATGGAGGCACATGACTATACCCAGTCATGGCCTCATTTAAAGTCCCAACTTTCCCAACCCCCCCCCCCCAATTTTTAATAAATACTGATGCAGTTAATGCAGGAGAGAGTCTGCCTTGTTTAGTAGTAGTTGTTTAGTAGTGTTGTAACATTGACCAGTCAATATGTTGTGTACAGGACACCAGAGGTGGACCCTGGAAGGCAGATATATTATTTGGGTTGTGTTCCCTTTAAGGGGATGAAAACAAGCACTGTTGGAGTACTCAAGGTCTCTCACCCATGTAGGGTGAGGGGTTCTGGGGTGATCCAATATAGAGTGAAAACTAATTTTCAGCTTTCCTGTGATTTTTAAGTCCTCACATGATATCTAAAATTCAGAGGCTTGGAAAGATTTTGGGCGAGAAAGAGTCTTCATCCCTGACTATGGGTATCTTGGTGTCGAAGGGTTTAACCCGCCTGCAAGGGAGGGCTGAACTTTTATATTATATGTAAAATTATTTAGAACCCCCAAACATTAGATATATATACAGTATATATACTGTGTGTGTGTATATATGTATATATACTCAGTGGGGACGGAGCGTATTCAGACCATCTTAAATTTTTCACTCTTTGTTATATTGCAGCCATTTGCTAAAATCATCTAAGTTTTTTTCCCTCATTAATGTACACACAGCACCCCATATTGACAGAAAAACACAGAATTGTTGACATTTTTGCAGATTTATTAAAAAAGAAAAACTGAAATATCCCATGGTCCTAAGTATTCAGACCCTTTGTTCAGTATTTAGTAGAAGCACCCTTTTGATCTAATACAGCCATGAGTCTTTTTGGGAAAGATGCAACAAGTTTTTCACACCTGGATTTGGGGATCCTCTCCCATTCCTTCTTGCAGATCCTCTCCAGTTCTGTCAGATTGGAAGGTAAATGTTAGTGGACAGACATTTTTAGGTCTCTCCAGAGATGCTCAATTGGGTTTAAGTCAGGGCTCTGGCTGGGCCATTCAAGAGCAGTGACGGAGGTGTTGTGAAGCCACTCCTTCGTTATTTTAGCTGTGTGCTTAAGGTCATTGTCTTGTTGGAAGGTAAACCTTTGGCCCAGTCTGAGGTCCTGATCACTCTGGAGAAGGTTTTCGTTCAGGATATCCCTGTACTTGACCGCATTCATCTTTCCCTTGATTGGAACCAGTCATCCTGCCCCTGCAGCTGAAAAACACCCCCACAGCATGATGCTGCCACCACCATGCTTCACTGTTGGGACTGTATTGGACAGGTGATGAGCAGTGCCTGGTTTTCTCCACACATACCGCTTAGAATTAAGGCCAAAAAGTTATATCTTGGTCTCATCAGACCAGAGAATCTTATTTCTCACCATCTTGGAGTCCTTCAGGTGTTTTTTTAGCAAACTCAATGCGGGCTTTCATGTGTCTTGCACTGAGGAGAGGCTTCTGTCGGGCCACTCTGCCATAAAGCCCCGACTGGTGGAGGGCTGCAGTGATGGTTGACTTTCTACAACTTTCTCCCATCTCCCGACTGCATCTCTGGAGCTCAACCACAGTGATCTTTGGGTTCTTCTTGACCTCACTCACCAAGGCTCTTCTTCCCCGATAGCTCAGTTTGGCTGGATGGCCAGCTCTAGGAAGGGTTTTGGTCATCCCAAT
The DNA here is from genome assembly GCA_037952925.1 of Lithobates clamitans. Taxonomy (NCBI): domain Eukaryota; kingdom Metazoa; phylum Chordata; class Amphibia; order Anura; family Ranidae; genus Lithobates; species Lithobates clamitans. The sequence continues at coordinate 6,193,569 of JBBGZY010000285.1, forward strand.
CGTCTTCCATTTAAGGATTATGGAGGCCACTGTCTGTGCTCTTAGGAACCTTATGTGCAGCAGAAATTTCTTTGTAACCTTGGCCAGATCTGTGCCTTGTCACAATTCTGTCTCTGAGCTCTTCAGGCAGTTCCTTTGACCTCATGATTCTCATTTGCTCTGACATGCACTGTAAGCTGTAAGGTCTTATATAGACAGGTGTGTAGCTTTCCTAATCAAGTCCAATCAGTATAATCAAACACAGCTGGACTCAAATGAAGGTGTAGAACCATCTCAAGGATGATCAGAAGAAATGGACAGCATCTGAATTAAATATATGAGTGTCACAGCAAAGGGTCTGAATACTTAGGACCATGTGATATTTCAGTTTTTCTTTTTTAATAAATCTGCAAAAATGTCAACAATTCTGTGTTTTTCTGTCAATATGGGGTGCTGTGTGTACATTAATGAAGGAAAAAATGAACTTAAATGATTTTAGCAAATGGCTGCAGTATAACAAGGAGTGAAAAATTTAAGGGTGTCTGAATACTTTCTGTCCCCACTGTATATATAGTATATATAGTATATACATTAGCAGAGGCCCTAGAGAATAAAATAGTGGGTTTCGCAATTTTTTTATGTCACATGATATTAGCGCAGCGGTTTTACCAACACAATTATTTTGGAGAAAATAAACTTAAAATTCTTTTTTATTTTATTTATTTATTTTTTTTTATTTATACATTTTCTTTCTTTTTTTTGTATTACTGTTATTGCTATCACAAGGAATGTAAACTTTTCTTGTGTGACGGCAATAGGCAGTGACAGGTACTCTTTATGGAGGAATCTGGGGTCTATTAGAATGTAAAATATAGAGATAGAAATACACTGCGAGGAACTAGGTTGTGCTGCTTGTCAGCAGGAGGCAAAAAACAGCATTACACCGATGTTCCCAGTGAAGAGCTGTGCAGGGGGGTGTGTCAGCAGGAGGCAGAAAAACTGGTTAACATTGATCTTTCCAGTGAAAAGCTATGCAGAGGATGGGCCAGCAGGAGGCAGGGAAACAGCATTACACTGATTTTCCTAGTGAAAAGCTGTGCGCGGGGGGGGGGGGCTTGCCAGCAGAAGTCTGACTACTGGATTACAGGCAGGCTGTGCTCCCAAATAGTATTCAAATAAGAAACTGACCACATTGGGATGGATGTGCTTTCATGCTCTAGCTTGGTCAATTTGAAAAAGGAAAGCAGAGGGATTGACAGGATTTCATACATAGGAAGCAATGCAAAGAGAACAGGATACATTTTATTGCAAGTACATACAGCACAGACAAATATCAGAAATAATAATAGTTGTGTCAAGGCTGACACCAAGTCAGATTCAGCTATTTACACCAGGTGATTTTTAAAATAGTTATATACATACTGTAACTGTATTAATTTGTGTTTTTTTTTTTTTTTTGTGTTTTTTCTACATTTGCCTATGTTTCTACTGTAATGAATAACAGGTGAAATTGAGACATAAACTGAATTTATCTGGTGCAGTGTGACATCCATTTCTTGGCTTGTACTCAGCGCTGTTATCACACAGGACACATCTCCAGTTGTCACAATGGAGACCTGGGTGCCAGAATACCAGGACCAAAGCTACACTTACAACCATGGTGATAATTGCACACTATGCTCTACTCTCCTTCGGTGAAATTACATTTCATCTCTAGTTTAGTGCAAGAACAAGGTTTCATTTTACTCAACACACATTTTTCATGCTGTGAATCAGAGTGACTTTGGGGGGTATCAACAAAGCACTGAGTATTACCAGTTCATTCAAATAGACTCTACTCCTACTGTGTCAGTCAACAGTAGCAACAAGCTTTCCCGAAGAATGGCATAATTTGGCTGACAGTATGGAGCTCTGTTTTCCATGTCCTGTAATTTTCTCAGTGGTGTGTTCAAATGTATTGATAGACAGATTTTATTTTCAAGAAATATATATGTATTCTACCTTTTTATTACTTGTAACAAAGACTCTTTTCTAATCTAATTGTTTATACAAGGCTTACAGGTATATTTAATGTTTAAAGCAGAAAGTAGTAACCTAGGCAGTAACAATCAGTTACAGTAAATAGATGGGTTGCAAAAGGTTACTGCTTTTGTCACTTTGCTGTACTAGTGATGTTACTAAATATCAAGCTATAGAGGACAGCTCCTATATTGCTAATAGAACTAAGTGGAATTGAAATATGAAACTTAAAGTGTTACTAAACCCAGTAATATGAAAATAGTGGATCTGCTCACCCACAGTGCCCACAGCTTATAAATCTTTTTACATTAAAATACTGCCACGATATACCTTCTTCTATATCAGTATACCATGGTCTCATGATAACCTGCAGAGTTTGTCCAGAGCTGTGTGTTCAGGTAGGAGGAGATTTCACTGCAGCCTGTATACACACCCACATGTGTGATGTCAATATCATGTGACCTGGCTAGCTCTGAGAACAAGGAAATGTTCTCTCCATCAATAGAGACTAAACTGAGCATGTGCAGGAGGACTACCCTCACTTTCTGGCCTTGCCAAGAGAGACAGTGGAGGAGGGAAGGGTCTGTCCATATAGGATCAAAGAGCCTTTTTACACAATGCAGAGCATTAACCCTTAAGTTCCACACTGAGTATAACAAGTATGCTATTCTGCATATACAGACTGATTTTACTGTTGTGGGTTTAGTAACACTTTAGCGTGATAAAATATCCTCACTTTTTTTACTCTTTCAGCAGCTGATTTAGGTACTTACTGAGTATGCAGCTTATTTATCTTTTAATCCTTGTCTACGCTCCTGTTAAATCTGGTGCCATGACTGCTGCCCCAGGTTTCCATGTTTCAGGGTGGCTCCTTTCTCTTGCAGCATCCTATGGAGCCACCCTTGCTTGCAGAAACGAGTGTTGTGTTACCCTACACTGTGTTTATCAATAGAAATATCCTAGGATAGCATGGCACCTTGCTCCTCCTTACTCCTCCCCCCACCTTCTCTAAGCTAACAGACTGTACTGTCTTCTGTCCCGGCAGATACAGATAAAAGAAGTAATTGAAAAAAATGGCATGGGATCCCCCCAGTCCATTACCAGTCCCTTTGGGTCTGGTATGAATATTAAGGGGAACTCCGAACCAAAATAAAAAAAATGCGTGGGGGTCCCCCCAAATTCCATAACAGGCCCTTCAGGTCTGGTATGGATATTAAGGGGAACCCCGTGCCAAAATAAAAAAAATGGCGTGGGGGTCCCCCTCAAAATCCATACCAGAGTCTGGTATGGATTTTAAGGGGAACCCCACACCAAAACTAAAAAAAAATTAAGGTGGGGGTCCCCCCAAAAATCCATACCAGACCCTTATCCAAGCACGCAACCTGGCAGGCCACAGAAAAAAAGAGGGGATGAGAGAGCACCCCGTCTCCTGAACCGTACCAGGCCACGTGCCCTCAACATGGGGAGGGTGCTTTGGGGTAGCCCCCCAAAGCACCTTGTCCCCATGTTGATGGGGACAAGGGCCTCATCCCCACAACCCTTGCCTGGTGGTTGTGGGGGTCTGCGGGTGGGGGGCTTATCGGAATCTGGAAGACCCCTTCAACAAGGGGACCCCCAGATCCTGGCCTCCCCCTGTGTGAAATGGTAACAGGGTACATTGTACCCCTACCATTTCACAAGAAAAGTGTCAAAATGGTAAAAATGACAAGACACGGCTTGGGAGAAGTCCTTTATTAAAAAATAAAAAATAAAAATGTCCCACGAAGTCTTCTTGTTCTTCTCTTGCTCCGCAGATGGACAGAAAAAAAAAATGCTACTGACCTGCCTCCATGGGAGGCTCCCGCCGTATGACACATCTTCGCTTTGACAGTTCTTTTATAACTGAGGGCGGAGCCACACTGTGACGTTCCCGGGTGACCCCGCCCCCCTCTGTCGCACAGGGACATCCCTATGGCTTTCCCGGGGCGTCAGAGGGGGCGGGGTCACCCGGGAACGTCATAGTGTGGCCCCGTCCTCAGTTATAAAAGAACTGTCAAAGTGAAGATGCATCATACGGCGGGAGCCTAACATGGAGGCAGGTCTTTTCTTTTTAGGTCCGTTGGCAGAGCAATAGAAGAAGAAGTAGACTTTGTAGGACATTTTTATTTTTTTATTTTTTAATAAAGGACTTGTCCCAAGCCGTGCCTTGTCATTTTTACCATTTTGACACTTTTTTTGTGAAATGGTAAGGGTACAATGTACCCCGTTACCATTTCACACAGGGGGGAGGCTGGGATTTGGGGTATCCCCTTGTTAAAGGGGGCTTCCAGATTTCGATAAGCCCCCCGCCTGCAGACCCCCACAACCACCGGGCAAGGGTTGTGGGGATGAGACCCTTGTCCCCATCAACATGGGGATAAGGTGCTTTGGGGGCCTAACCCAAAGCACCCTCCCCATGTTGAGGGCATGTCGCCTGGTATGGTTCAGGAGGGGGGGCGCTCTCTTTCCCCCCCTTTTCCTGGGGCCTGCCAGGTTGCGTGCTTGGATAAGGGTCTGGTATGGATTTTTGGGGGACCCCACGCCATTTTTTAAAAAAATTTTGGTGCAGGGGGACCCCCAAGCCATTTTATTTTTAATTTTGGCGCAGGGTTCCCCTTAATATCCATACCAGACCTGCAGGGCCTGGTATGGAATTTGGGGGGACCCCCACGCAATTTTATTTTTTTCATTTTGGTTCAGGGTTCCCCTTAATATTCATACCAGACCCAACGGGACTGGTAATGAACTGGGGGGATCCCATGCCCTTTTTTTTTAATGACTTCTTTTATCTGTATTGCCGGGACCGACAATTCATTATAGCCGCGAGTTGTTTTCAATGACTTTTGTTCCCTTAGAAATGTCATTTTGCTCTCGGACTGTTCTAAGCACGGGAAACATGCGCCACTTTATAGGCATACTATAGACGCCCCCCAGGTATGAAATTTAAATTAATATTTCACTTTTATTGTTTCACTTTAAGCATTATTAACCAGTTGCCGAACGCCGCATGCCGATGTACGTTGGCACAATGGCACGGGCAGGCATAAGGGCTTACCTGTACGTCCCTGCCTGCCCGCGGGCGGGGGGTCCGATAGGAACCTTTCGGTGCCTGCGGCGGTCAGGTTACCGTCAGGAGCGATCTGAGGTGAGGGGGAGGCCACTGATTCATGGCCACCCCCTCACGATCGCTCCTGGCGAATGGAATGCTTCCTCTGCTGCTGTAATGTAGACAGCGGCAGAGGAAGTGATGTCATCGCTCCTCGTGAAGCCTTTTCGTTCTGGCTTCCGGGGAGAGAAGACATCAAGTAAGTTTGCACCAACACAACACTTACAGTAGAACACTCTAGGCACACTTTTCACCCCCAATCACCCCTCGATCACCTCCCTGTACCCCCTGTCACAGTGACACCAATAGCAGTTTTTTTTTTCTGATTATTGCATTGTAGTCATTTTGTGACAGTTATAAGTGGTAGGACAGTTAGTGTTAGCCCCCTTTAGGTCTAGGGTACCCCCCCTAACAAAGTTTTAACCCCTTGATCACCCCCCGTCGCCAGTGTCACTAAGCGATCGTTTATCTGACCGCTGTATTAGTGTTACAGGTGAGGCTAGTTAGGCAGGTAAGTATTTAGGTTCGCCGCCAGCATTTTATAGCGTCAGGGACCCCCATATACTACCTAGTAAAGGTTTTTATCCCCTGATTGCCCCCTAGTTAACCCCTTCACCAGTGATCACCGTATAACTGTTACGGGTGACGCTGGTTAGTTAGTTAGCCCAGCCCACCCAAGTGCAGTATCGATCGATCACTGTCACTTACAAAACACTAAACACACATAACTTCAGCGTTCGCAGAGTCAGGCCTGATCCCTGCGGTCGCTAACAGTTTTTTGGTAGCGTTTTGATACAGTCGCTAACAGTCAGGAGCTTTTTGCCTGTGAGTCTCACTAGTGTACCACTAAATTTAGAGCCCAAAATGGCAAATCGAAGGTACACTAGTGAAGAGGCCTACATGTTTCTGAGCATGACAGATAGTGAAGAGGAAGTCACTCATCTGTTAGATTCAGGCTTAGAATACGAACCTGTAGACAACAGCAGCTCCTTGACAGATAGCTCTGATGAAGGAGTTGTGGTCCCTGCCAAGGTCAGGCGTACCAGACCCCAATCTTCTTCTTCTGCTGTTGAGGTGCAAGAGCCACAGGGCTCTCGTATGGAGCAGGGAAGTACTAGTGCCGCTAATCCTTCTGGTGAACTGGCAAGCACCAGCGGCCTAGTACACCCTGGTCATACATCCAGCACTGCAGTAAGACTTGGTGACGTGGCGAGTCCCATAAGTGCAGTTCAAGCTGGGGAGTAGTGTCCCGCTGCCACCAAGAAGACGAACACAGGCCCATCGTGCCCATAGTGCCCTTCCTGCTGCATTCACCAATCCTAATTGGGAACCCACCACTTCTGCAGCACCCATACTTCCCCCATCCACTGGCCAACCCAGCATTCATGTGGAAATAATTGATTTTACGTCACTTGATTTTTATTCGCTGTTTTTCACCGAAGATCTCTATAGATCTACTGTGGACCAAAGCAATTTGTACGCTGGTCAAAACTTCACCACTATTCCCCAGTCCTCCCTTGCCAGAGATTGGAAACCAATTACAGTTTCCGAATTTAAGATCTTTCTGGGCCTATCCCTTCTCATGGTCATAACCAAAAAGAGAGAGTTGCGGTCATATTGGTCCACTGACCCAATTCACCATATGCCCGTGTTCTCTGCTTCCATGGCCAGGGCACGATACGAGCAGAGTTTGCGGTTCATGCACTTCAACAACAATGAACTCTGTCGTCCTCGTGGAGACCCTGGATACGATCGGCTCAACAAAATTCGGCCCCTCGTGAACCACTTCAACCAACGTTTTGCAGACTTGTTTACTCCCCATCAAGTTGTCTGCGTTGATGAGTCCCTGATTAAGTTTTCTGGCTGCTTGTCATTCAAACAGTACCTTCCCAGCAAGCGTGCCAGATACCGGGTCAAGATGTATAAGCTCTGTGACAGGGCCACAGGCTATACATGTAGTTTTATGGTTTATGAGGGAAGAGATAGTCACGTAGAGCTGACAAACTGCCCTGACTACATAGGAAGCACTGGCAAGATTGTGTGGGACTTGGAGTCACCCTTATTCTGAAAGCGGTACCATTTGTATGTGGACAATTATTACACGAGCGTGCCACTTTTTAGTCACTTGTTTGATCATCAGATTGGAGCATGTGGCACCATGCGATCTAATCGCCGGGGCTTTCCCCGGTGGCTTGTAGATTCCCATCTTAGGCTGGGGGAGAGAGCCTGCTTGAAGTGTAATAACTTGCTCGCTATGAAGTGGAGGGATAATAAAAATGTTTTAGTTCTTACCTCCCTTCATGTAGACATGACTGTCCAAATTACTACGGCAACTGGTGTTGTGGAAAAACCCCTCTGTGTCCACGAATATAACCAAAATATGGGAAGGGTGGACCTCAACAAACAGATGGTGGCGCCATACCTAGTTGCCAGTAAGGCCAGAAACTAGTATAAAAAAGTGTCTGTATACTTATTTCAATTGGCTTTGCTGAACGCTCATGTGCTATACAGAGCTTCAGGACGGACTGGATCCTTCCTTCAGTTCCAGGAAGAGATCGTCAGAGTACTTCTGTTTCCAGATGGTGCTCCACCTCACCTTCCCCAACCAAATGCAGTAAGCCAGCTGCATGAGAGGCATTTTCCTTAAGAGAAAAAGAAGGGAGGAGGACCACCCTAAAAGTACATGCCTTATTATAAATCACAAATCACAGTCACTCACACTCACCCAATGCCTCTCCTCAAGTATAGAGGCCGTATCCGTAACCCTAAATGAGCATACTGAAAAAAGGAAAAGGACCAAGGAGAAGCACAAGGGAGTGATCTCCCTTGGTCCAAAGATGGTTACTATGGATATGGTGGGCAGTAACGGGAGAAGAGTGTATATAAAAAATCTTTATAAAAGTTTATTTGAGTAGTCTAGGATATACAAAAATAACACCAACAATTAAACACATGTATAAAGCTAATCCACCAGACACGAATTAATGGGCCCGTCCAGTGCAAGCAGCACAGGGTACGCCCATTCACCAGCAACACAATAACAACAAACAATAACACACATATAAACACTTATAAAAACATATAGAGTGCAGGCGCCTATACTCCCACAGATGCATAAGGTCCCTATGGCCAATCGCCAAATCAAAAAGAATTATAAAATATGTATGAATTAACAAAGGAACCTTATGCATGCATGATCCCCCGGGGAGATGGGGAAAGTGGGATTGGTACAACCTGGATATTGCCTAACTCAAAAGCCTCACTGAATGGCATCCACATCTGCTGTGTAGATACTGAATCTTAGTAGACGGGTCAGGGGGACTTTTACGATGTATATGGCATGCGCATGCTCAGGTCATTTAATTTCACCAAAGTCCATTCCTGAAGTGTATTTGGTAAATCTGCAATTCAGAGAGTCTCTATAGAGTATGGGGAGTAGTGAAACCGCACAGTATAATAAGTGCGATCATTGCCAAGAACAAGTCATATGACAGCACAAAGTGGCTGGATGTTGCCCAGAACTGTTGGTGTGTTATAAGGTATGTCATAAACCTGTACGGGACAGAATGTCACTGCATATTGTCCTACAGTCCACATTAGCCAGGGCAATGCCACATCGAACATCAAAAGTGGAGATATCAACTGTATACAGGAGCTAAAGGGGTTACGTTACCACTTCTCGGTTGTGCGAAGATCAAAACAGCATCTTATATATTTCGGCTGCTCCGCTGCTCCGTGACTTCTCCATCTAAGTTGTAAGTGCTGGCTGTGATATGCTGTATCCAATGAGCACACAGTAAGAGGCAATCCTCTCGTCCATGGATGCGGGCTGCAACTGTGCTCGTATGGCAGGTCGCTTCCCCGTTTGTATGGCGGTTTCAGGATTCAAACTTCCACTGTGAGAAATCCCCGTCTCCATTTCCTTATGTCCTCATGAGTACCTCTGACCAACGAGCCCCACAAAGAAAATGTTGTGTCTGTAGAAAGCACGGATATAGACGTGACACCCACTATTATTGTCCCTCCTGTCCTGACAATCCTGGTCTTTGCATTGGTGAATGTTTTGAGTGCTACCATACACTAGTTGAGTTTTAGCGTAGGGTACAGCATTGCACAGACTAGGCACACTTTCACAGGGTCTCCCAAGATGCCATCGCATTTTGAAGGATCCGAACCTGGAACCGGTTACAGTTACAAAAGTTACAGTTATAAAAAAAAAATGTAAAAAAACAAACAAAAAAAAAATAGTTGTCATTTTATTGTTCTCCCTCTCTCTATTCTCTCTCTATTGTTCTGCTCTTTTTTACTGTATTATATTCTGCAATGTTTTATTGTTATTATGTTTTATCATGTTTGCTTTTCAGGTATGTATTTTTTTTTATTCTTTACTGTTTACTGTGTTTTATTGTTAACCATTTTTTTTTCAGGTACGCCATTCAGTTGCAGTGCGGATTTATTTATCTTGACAGCAACAGCGTTTGCTCCCACAATACATAAAGCTGTGACTCCAGCACTCTCGGAGGTGATTTCACCACCACAGTTAAAAAAAAGAGCATATATGCCGAAGCATGGGGGACAGCAGGGGCGTAGAAGCGATTTCTTCCTACCTTTTGTGGTTGGATGCCCCCAAGCTTCGTCATATATATATTTTAGGCACAGGTTGCGTTAAAAAATGTTTTATTTTTTACTATTTTTTTTTGTATTTGCTTTGCAGGTATGGTATGTCTTACTGTTATACTGTAATGTTACTTTGTTTTATTGTTAACCATCATTTGCTTAGCAGGTACGCCATTCAGTTGCAGCACGGATTTATTTGTCTTGACAGCAACAGCGTTTGCTCCCACGATACATAAAGCCGTAACTCCAGCGCTGTCGGAGGTGATTTCACCACCACAGTTAAAAAAAAGAGCATATATCCTGAAGCATGGGGGCAGCAGGGGCGGAGATGCGATTTGCTCCAAACTTTTTGGGGCGGATGCTTCGGCATATATAAATGGTGCATATATGCCCATCATTAGATGTGGGTGGATGAAGGGAGGTATTCTAATGGTGGGCATACCCACCGATCAATCTCTTTTTTTCGTTCAGCCCACAGGCTGCATGAAAAAAAAGATTACAATATATGCCCAACAAGGACCAGCAACATACTGGCATGTTGCTGGACTTTGAGTAGTTATACCAGAATGATGCCTGCAGCTTTAGGTATCATCTTGGTATCATTCTTTTGAGCCAGCGGTCGGCTTTCATGTAAAAGCAATCATAGCAGCTAATTAGCCTCTGGACTGCTTTTACAAGCAGTGGGAGGGAATGTCCCCCCCCCCCACCGTCTTCCATGGTTTTCTCTGGCTCTCCTGTCCCAACAGGGAACCCGAGAATGCAGCCGGTGATTCATCCAGCTGACCATAGAGCTGATCAGAGACCAGAATGGCTCCAATCATCTCTATGGCCTAAGAAACCGGAAGCTATGAGCATTTCATGACTTAGATTTCGCCGGATGTAAACAGCGCCATTGGGAAATTGGGAAAGCATTTTATCACACCAATCTTGGTGTGGTCAGATGCTTTGAGGGCAGAGGAGAGATCTAGGGTCTAATAGACCCCAATTTTTTCAAAAAAGAGTACCTGTCACTACCTATTGCTATCATAGGGGATATTTACATTCCCAGAGATAACAATAAAAATGATAAAAAAAAATAAATGAAAGGAGCAGTTTAAAAATAAGATAAAAGAGCAAAAAAAAAAAAAAATAATAAAAAAAAAAAAAGCACCCCTGTCCCCCCCTGTTTTCGCGCAAAGGTGAACGCAAGCGTCGGTCTGGCGTCAAATGTAAACAGCAATTGCACCATGCATGTGAGGTATCACCGTGAAGCTCAGATCAAAGGAAGTAATTTTAGCAGTAGACCTCCTCTGTAAATCTAAAGTGGTAACCTGTAAAGGCTTTTAAAGGCTTTTAAAAATGTATGTAGTTTGTCGCCTCTTCACGTTTGTGCGCAATTTTAAAGCATGTCGTGTTTGGTATCCATGTATTCGGCCTAAGATCATCTTTTTTATTTCATCAAACATTTGGGCAATATAGTGTGTTTTAGTGCATTAAAATGAAAAAAAGTGTGTTTTTTCCCCAAAAAATGCTTTTGAAAAATCGCTGCGCAAATACTGTGTGAAAAAAAAAATGAAACACCCACCATTTTAATCTGTAGGGCCTTTGCTTTAAAAAAAATCTAATTTTTGGGTTTCAAAGTAATTTTCTTGCAAAAAAAAAATATTTTTTCATGTAAACAAAAAGTGTCATAAAAGGGCTTTGCCTTCAAGTGGTTAGAAGAGTGGGTGAAGTGTTACATAAGCTTCTAAATGTTGTGCATAAAATGCCAGGACAGTTCACCCCCCCCCCCCCCCAAATGACTCCATTTTGGAAAGTAAACACCCCAAGCTATTTGCTGAGAGGCATGTCGAGTCCATGGAATATTTTATATTGTGACACAAGTTGCGAGAAAAAGCCAAAATGTATTTTTCTTTTTTTGCACAAAGTTGTCACTAAATGATATATTGCTCAAACATGCTATGGGCATATATGAAATTACACCCCAAAATACATTCTGTTGCTTCTCCTGAGTACGGGGATACCACTTGTTTGAGACTTTTTGGGAGCCTAGCCGCGTACGAGACCCCGAAAACCAAGCACCACCTTCGGGGTTTCTAAGGGTATTAATTTTTGATTTCACTCCTCACTGCCTATCACAGTTTCGGAGGCCATGGAATTCCCAGATGGCACCCCCCCAAATGACCCCATTTTGGAAAGTAGACACCCCAAGCTATTTGCTGAGAGGTATGGTGAGTATTTTGCAGACCTCACTTTTTGTCACAAAGTTTCAAAAACAAATGAGAGCTGCAAAATACTCATCATGCCTCTCAGCAAATAGCTTGGTGTGTCTACTTTCCAAAATGGGGTCATTTGGGGGGGTTTGTGCCATGTTGGCATTTTATGGCCTTCGAAACTGTGATAGGTAGTGAGTAGTGAAATTAAAAATTTACGACCTTAGAATTCCTGAAGGCGGTGCTTGGTTTTCGGGGCCCCGTACGCAGCTAGGCTCCCAAAAAGTCCCACACATGTGGTATCCCCATACTCAGGAGCCACCCCAGAATGTATTTTGGGATGTAATTCCACATATACACATGGCATGTTTGAGCAATATATCATTTAGTGTCAACTTTGTGCAAAAAAAAAAAAAAAAAAGTTTGTAATTTTCCCGCAACTTGTGGCAAAATATAAAATATTCCATGGACTCGATGTGCCTCTCAGCAAATAGCTTGGGGTGTCTACTTTCCAAAATGGGGTCATTTGGGGGGGTTTGTGCCATCTTAGCATTTTATGGCCTTCGAAACTGTGATACGTAGTGAGGAGTGAAATCAAAAATGTATGCCCTTAGAAATCCTGAAGGCAGTGATTGGTTTTCGGGGGCCCTGTACGCGGTTAGGCTCCCAAAAAGTCCCACACATGTGGTATCCCCGTACTCAGGAGAAGCAGCAAAATGTATTTTGGAGTGCAATTCTGCATATAACTATGGCATGTGTGAGCAATATATCATTTAGTGACAACTTTTTGTAAAATTTTTTTTTTGTCATTATTCAATCACTTGGGACAAAAATATAAAAATATAAAATATTCAATAGGCTCAACATGCCTCTCAGCAATTTCCTTGGGGTCATTTGGGGGATGGGGGGGTCGTACTGCCCTGCCATTTTAGCACCTCGAGAAATGAGATAGGCAGTCATAAACTAAAAGCTGTGTAAATTCCAGAAAATGTACCCTAGTTTGTAGATGCTATAACTTTTGCGCAAACCAATAAATATACGCTTATTGACTTTTTTTTACCAAAGACCTGTGGCTGAATACATTTTGGCCTAAATGTGTGAATAAAATTGAGTTTATTGGATTTTTTTTATAACAAAAAGTAGAAAATATCATTTTTTTTTTCAAAAATTTTTGGTCTTTTTCTGCTTATAGCGCAAAAAATAAAAAACGTAGAGGTGATCAAATACCATCAAAAGAAAGCTCTATTTGTGGGAAAAAAAGGACGCAAATTTTGTTTGGGTACAACATTGCATGACCGCGCAATTAGCAGTTAAAGCGATGCAGTGCCAAATTGTAAAAAGTGCTCTGGTCAGGAAGGGGGTAAAACCTTCCAGGGCTAAAGTGGTTAAAATTACTGATCCCGAAAAAACTTAAATTTTTAAAACTTTTTTTGTATTGATACATGTCCCCTGGGGCAGAACCCAGGTCCCCAAACACTTTTTATGACAATAACTTGCATATAAGCCTTTAAAATGAGCACTTTTGATTATTCATGTTCGTGTCCCATAGACTTTAACGGTGTTCGCGTGTTTGAACACATTTTTTGCCTGTTCGCATGTTCTGCTGCGAACCGAACTGGGGGTTGTTCGGCTCATCCCTAGTTACCACAGTGGAGGGCTGGATGTGCCAGGAAGTCTGTGAGGGAACTTTGCTTTTACACAGTCATTAGCAAAATCTTCATTCTTCACACGTGAATGATGAGGAGTCCTGGATCAGAGAAGAGACTGTGGGGATCTGTGTCAAATCGATATAGCCTGAGGGCACAGGATTTGCAAGTTGGGCTGGCTGGAAACAGTAGTCCACCATCCAAAGAAATGCTTTTAAACTACTGGGCCTCCGGGGAGAGGTATTGCAGGCCTCAGGCCTAGTAGCGGCAAGCAACCAGAGCCTGTTTAGGGGCTTATTCAGAGTGTGACATTACTTTACCTCAGTAATCATAAGTTGATGCAGGAGGAAACAAGTTTGTGCAGGAGGAGAGGGAGCTCTAAGACCTTCACTTTTACACGGTCAAAGGTGATGTCTTCACCCTTCACACGGTGATGCATGGGGAAATCTTAGAAGGAATAGTCTGTTGGAGTAGGGCAGAGGAGGAGCAACAGTCTTCATGGAATTGCAGGAGGAGATTCTTATTCAGAATGAATGCACATCCAATCTTCTGGCTCTAACTATGTGCTGTTGTGCTTAAATCTTAAAATATGATGGCAAGTATACTGTATATTCTATGGGCATCCCATATTCCTTTTCCCATCCAAGTTATACCCCCAAATAAAACAACAAAAAATAAAACCAGCAAAAGACTGTTCATTGTCTCTGCAAGTGATGTATGAAGTCTGGCAGTGGGGTGAATTGGTGGATTGTCTGTTACTAGCGGCAACTACATTGCTACACATAAAACATTAGAAATGCGCAGCACTTACCAAAGAGACAGCCCTATATCCTGCAAAGAGAAAGCCCTATATCCAGCAAAGAGACAGCCCCATATCCAGCAAAGTATTCACTTTGCTGGATATGGGCCTATCTCCATTCGGCCTATATCCAGCAAAGTGAAAACTTCCATATCCAGCAAAGTGAATGGCCCATATCCAGCATTAGACATTCATCATATTCAGCAAGAGACATCTCCATATCCAGCAAAGAGACAGGCCCATATCAAGCAAAGAGACATCCCCCATATCCAGCAGGAGAAATTTCCCATATCCAGCAAGAGAAATCCCCCATATCCAGCAAAAAGACAGCCAAAATTCAGCAAAGAGACAGCCCAGCAAAGAGACAGTCCAAATCCAGCAAAGAGACAGCCAAAATCCAGCAAAGAGACAGTCCAAATCCAGCAAAGACAGCCCAAATCAGCAAAGAGACTTTCCAGCAAAAAGACAGTCCAAATACAGCAAAGAGACAGCCTAGTCCAGCAAAGAGACAGCCCAAATTCAGCAAAGAGACAGCCCAATCCAGCAAAAAGATGGCTCAACCCAGCAAAGAGATTGCCCAAATTCAACAAAGAGACAGCTCAAATGCAGAAAATAGACAGCCCGGTCCATTAAAGAGACAGCCCAGGCCAACAAAGAGGCAGTCCAATCCATCAAAGAGACCACTCAAATCCAGCAACGAGATGACCCATTCCAGTAACAAGTCAGCCCAGTCCAGCAAAGAGACAGTCTAATCCAGCAAAGAGACAGCCCAATCCAGCAAAGAGACAGCCCAATCCAGCAAAGAGACAGCCCAAATCCCACAAAGAGACAGCCCAGTCTAGCAAAGAGACAGCCCAATCTAGCATAAAGACAGTCCAATCTAGCAAAAAGACAGCCCAATCCAGCAAAGAGATGGCCCAACCCAGCAAAGAGATGGCCCAATCAAGCAAAAAGACAGCCCAATCCAGCAGAGAGACAGTCACAGATACAGCACAGTCCCAATCAGCAGCATTGTCAATTTGTTTACCAAAAAAAGGCTAAAAACTTGTGTCCACAGAGACACACGGTCAATCTGCTCCATACCTCTGTGACTTTACTGGCACAAGTGTGCCAAAACGAGCTTCCGGTCTGCAAGGAGAGGCAGAGCGGAATGCAGATCACCCTGCCTTCTGCTCTTTCAGCCTGTAGTCTGGAGTTGAGCTGGATTTCCTGCTTGCCCGCTCTGCCATATGATCACTTTTGCATGGCAATGGGCTTTGCTCCCAGTGCTGCCCACACTGTCTCTGGCGGAGATGCCGGAACACCATTCTGTCACGTTTTGCTAGAATAAAAGCTCTTGATAAAGATATCCTTTAAATAATATCCACTTTGTATTTTCTTGCTTAAAATCATCATTATAGATATACAGTATCTCACAAAAAAGAGTACACCCCTCACATTTTTGTAATGTGACAACACTGAAGAAATTAAACTTTGCTACAATGTTTCCCTGCAGTCAAGCATGGTGGTGGGAGTGTCATGGTCTGGGGCTGCATGAATGCTGCCCGCACTGGGGGGCTACAGTTCATTGAGGGAACCATGAATGCCAACATGTACTGTGACATACTGAAGCAGAGCATGATCCCCTCCCTTTGGAGACTGGGCCGCAGGGCAGTATTCCAGCATGATAACGACCCCAAACACACCTCTAAGACAACCACTGCCTTGCTAAAGAAACTGAGGGCAAAGGTGATAGACTGGCCAAACATGTCTCCAGACCTAAACCCTATTGAGCATCTGTGGGGCATCCTCAAACAGAAGGTGGAGGAGCGCAAGGTCTCTAACATTCACCAGCTCTGTGATGTCGTCATAGAGGAGTGGAAGAGGCGTCCAGTGGCAACCTGTGAAGCTCTGATGAACTCCATTCCAAAGATGGTTAAGGTAGTGCTGGAAAATATTGACACTTTGGGCCCAATTTGGACATTTTCACTTAGGGGTGTAATCACCTTTGTTGCCAGCGGTTTGGATATTAATGGCTGTGTGTTGAGTTATTTAGAGGGGACAGCAAATTTACACTGTTATACAAGCTGTACACTCACTACTTTACATTGTAGCAAAGTGTCATTTCTTCAGTGTTGTCGCATGAAAAGATATAATAAAATATTTACAAAAATATGAGGGGTGTACTCACTTTTGTCAGATACTGTATTTATCGAGAGGTATAGTGGCTTCTACTTATGAGGGCCAAAGTGCAACCTTAAAGCATATCTGAACCCAAAAGCAAAAATATAATATACAGCAGCCTACAAGTCCCTAGATGTACAGTAGTGGTTGTATTAGTTTTCTTTTTTTCTAGACTTTTTTTATTTGATTTAGATTTACTTTATATTTTATTTACTTCATATTTCCACCTGGTGTTTCTGCGAATAACACAATTACACTATTCCTGGATGACTGTACTTATTCCTCCACTCTATCTATAGAAGGAGCCAAGGTTGTCTCTTAGGATGAACTTCAAACTACATGGTGGATTGATGGGACTAGTAGTTTATCAAGATAAGGTAATTGAGGTTTTTTTTAGGTTCAGAAGGTACACATCGTTTTTGAACAACAGGTATTTTCTGTACTTGCCGAAAATGTTTTTGGCCAAAAAAATTAAACTAATGCACCCACCACATCTAAGCACTTGTAAGCTGTGATATATTACATTTTTTGTTCTTGGCTTTTATTATCCTCAAGGAGCAAAAAAAAAAACTAAGCAAAAGATTTTTTGGCCAGTAAAGACCAAATGCTGGCATGTGTGCTTATGCAGGACATTTAGTTTTAAAAATGTAATATGCATGTTAGATTTAAATACAGTACATATTCTTCTTAAATGTAAAAAAAAAAGCATAGTCAGAGAAAGGAAGAAATGCCACCTTTAACATGACAAAATGTATGTAACGGAAGTGATGGTAAAATAAAAAGGTTATGTAAGCAGTGCAAGCATTAATGAAAATCTCTAAACTCCAATCAGAAATAGTAAGAAGTAGAAGAGTTTGACTACGTTCAGTAAATAGTGCTAGAACGACATTGTACTGCTGAGTACGCAATACCGATAAGTCAGTCTGTGCAGCAATTCCTGATTATGCCCTTTCCACAGCATCTCACTAGAGGTCACCAGGAATGGACTTCATACACTCAGAGAAATCACAGTATAAGCTCACTGAATCATCTCTCTGGCTCCGGCAACAGATTGAAATGTCAGGACTGTTCACTCAGGTGGCGCTTGAAGACATTTATAAAGTGATTCGGCTGGTTTACCTTTGTGAAGCTCAGAGAGGCTTGCCACCTTTAGAGAAATGGGAGCTTTCATTGCAGTATTTTCTTTCTCCCTGGGTTTTTGTATTTAAATAGAATTATTTTAAAGATGAACTGCAGGCAAACAGCTAACTACCCCTTCAAAATACATATATCAGAGCAGTTTTACCTGCCAAAGGATTTGTATTTCTGTTCATCTAGTCCTGATTTTTATGCCACCCTGGCAGATTGCACATTCAGACTGGTGACCTGACTTTTGTTTGCAGCAGATAAAGTGTAATTCCACTTTTATTGAGAGAAAAAAAAAGTGAACTGTGACAATGATTTTAACAAACCGTGTTGCAGATTCCTACCTGTTTCTGAATAGCTGTTTGTTTCACTGTGTCTTTTGGCTACAGGCTTTGAATGAGAGGATCGGTATTCATTATAATCAGCTGGTGTACTGTTCTGTTGAAAAAAGGTGCAGAGTCTGCATCCCTCTAGAAGTATTTAACCCTTGGGAAACATCTACCAAAACCTAAATTCCCATTGCAGGGGGCACCTAAAAATTGACTCATGTTTTTGCATGGAAATATACATTTTGGGGTCTGTAGTGAGTGTACAGCTTGTATAACAGTGTAAATTTGCTGTCCCCTCAAAATAACTCAACACACAGCCATGAATTTGTCTAAATCGCTGGCAACAAAAGTGAGTACACCCCTAAGTGAAAATGTCCCCAACTAGCCATTTTCCCTCCCAGGTGTCATGTGACTCATTAGTGTTACAAGGTCTCAGGTGTGAATGGGGAGCAGGTGTGTTAAATTTGGTGTTATCGCTCTCAATCTCATACTGGTCACTGGAAGTTCAACATGGCACCTCATGGAAAAGAACTCTCTGAGGATCTGAACATTTTTTTTTTGCTCTACATAAAGATGGCCTAAGCTATAAGAAGATTGCTAAGACCCTGAAACTGAGCTGCAGCACGGTGGCCAAGACCATACAGTAGTTTAATAGGTTCCACTCAGAACAGGCCTCACCATGGTTGACCAAAGAAGTTGAGTGCATGTGCTCAGCATCATATCCAGAGGTTGTCTTTGGGAAATAGATGTATGAGTGCTGCCAGCATTGCTGCCAGCATTGCTGCAGAGGTTCAAGGGGTGGGGCGGTCAGCCTGTCAGTGCTCAGACCCTACGCCGCACACTGCATCAAATTGGTCTGCATGGCTGTCGTCCCAGAAGGAAGCCTCTTCTAAAGACAATGCACAAGAAAACTTGCAAACAGTTTGTTGAAGACAAGCAGACTAAGGACATGGATTACTGGAACAATTTCCTGTGGTCTGATGAGACCAAGATAAACCTATTTGGTTCAGATGGTGTCAAGCGTGTGTGGCAGCAACGAGGTGAAGAGTACAAAGACAAGTGTGTCTTGCCTACAGTCAAGCATGGTGTTGGGAGTGTCATGGTCTGGGGCCTACATGAGTGCTGCCGGCACTGGGGAGCTACAGTTCTTTGAGAGAACCATGAATGCCTACATGTACTGTGACATAACGAAGCAGAGCATGATCCCCTCTCTGCAGAGACTGGGCTGCAAGGCAGTATTCCAATATGATAAGACCCCAAACACACCTCCAAGACAATCACTGCCTTTCTAAAGAAGCTGAGGGTAAAGGTGTTGGAGTGGCCAAGCATGACTCCAGACCTAAACCCAATTGCGCAGCTGTGGGGCATCCTCAAATGAAAGGTGGAGGAGCGCAAGGTCTCTAACATCCAGCAGCTCAGTGATGTCATCATGGAGGAGTGGAAGAGGACTCCAGTGGCAATCTATAAAGCTCTGGTAAACTCCATGCCTAAGAGGGTTAAGGTAGCGCTGGAAAATAATGGTGGCCACACAAAATATTGACACTTTGGGCCCAACTTGGACATTTTCACTTAGGGGTGTACTCACTTTTGTTGCTAGCGGTTAAGACATTAATGGCTGTGTATGTTATTTTGAGGGGACAGTAAATTTACACTGTTATACAAGCTGTACACTTAGATAGATAGATAGATAGATAGATAGATAGATAGATAGATAGATAGATAGATAGATAGATAGATAGATAGATAGATAGATAGATAGATAGATAGATAGATAGATAGATAGAAATTGTATATATTATTTATTTATGCAAAAGCGGAGTTACCATTTAAAGTATATTTAAAACATTTTTTTAAATTTGGACATAGTGGAGAGGAATTCGAACATATATCAAATTTTTTTTGTTAAGAAAATTTACCCCCCCCCCTTCTTTTTCCTTGTGACCTTTGTCCCCAAGAATTAAAAGTGGGAGAACTTTTGAGTTGCCACCAGAAATGGACACTGTAGTAATGGTTACATAACTATAAGTTATGGTGACATAACTATAAGGGGAGATTTCATTCAGTACTGCTAGGACCTTGAAGAAGGGGACATGCCCCCCAAAGCTTGTCCTGAAAAATTGTATGTTAGTGCAAATAAAAAAAGTATCACGGACGGTATTCAGTTGTTTTGCAAGTACACTAATATGGCTACAATTACTCACATTTAAAGATTTACTCACATTTCTTATTGTGGCTATGCAATAAGTAGCAAAAGGAAATCACTCTAATGTGAAACAGATGACAAAAAATACTGACAGGGGTTATAACCCTCTTTACTTACTTTAGTTATATTTTAAGCAATACAGCAGGGTCACTTCTTTGATCCCCTGCCTGTGATTGGACCATTAAGAGTCAGAAGGAGTTCACTTGCATCCACTGCTCTTTATTCCTGCCTGCATGATTCCTGCCAGCACGTGTGCATGCAACATGCTTTATTGTCTTGTAGTAATGCCCATCCCTCTCCTAGTCTTAATGCTGCCGTAAAAAAAAATGTTTTACCAGATTTATAGGATTTTAGTTTTTCAGACTACATTTTTGAACTTTTTTCATCTTTATTGAATAGAAAATAGTCCCGCGCTCTCCAGCTTGAATTAGTAAAAAAATTTCCAATAAAGTTATAAAAAAAAATGACATTTCCTTTTTTAAGGGAATGGCAGGAGGGAACATGCAGGCTACCTTTGACATCTAAAATAATAGTTACTTGACTTTCCTCTAAGTTCACTTGCTGCATGATGAAGAATTGAAACCCAAAGAAATAAGAACTGAAGGTTAGGAAGTCTGCAATAGCTGACTTTATTTTCTGCAGTACAAATTTCCTGTCAATCATTAAAGCATAAGAAACTAAAAAGGAAAGAGTGTACATTTCTATTTGATTAATGACATTACATCAATGGCATTATTAAGTCATTAAATCGTAACAAAAAGAGAGTTTGCAAGAATACAGTATATCATACCACAATATGGACTATTTTGGCACCCACATAAGACAGACACTTTGATCTAAAAAAAATATATTCTTTATTTACAATTTCTAGCAAAAAAAAAACAATGCATATACAAATGTTAAAACAATATAGTTCTCAATATCAATTGAGGGGGCATATAAATAGGGCCTTCTCCACATGGCCACAATGAGATGGTGGTACTTTCTGCATCAGGATCCATAAGGTAGGAGTATGGACTGCTGGGCAATCGCTTGATCTTACCATCTTTATTTTCCTGGTCCTTATTAAGTCTCTTAGATAACTGCAAATCCCTCTATCTCTTTGGAGGGCTTTTGACTTCTCTTCCATACTGCCTTTAGAAGCACAAGCAATGGATAGCGAGTATTGGCCTTATGAAGTGTCTAAATTGAAGGTATATATGTGATAGTGATTAGGGATGAGCCGAACACCCCCTGGTTCGGTTCGCAGCAGAACATGCGAACAGCCAAAAAATTTGTGCGATCACCGTTAAAGTCTACTGTATGGGACGCGAATGTGAAAAAACAAAAGAGCTCATTTTAAAGGCTTATATGCAAGTTATTACCATAAAAAGTGTTTCTGGACCCGGGTCCTGCCCAAGGGGACATGCATCAATGCAAAATAAGTGCTACACAGGGGCAGAAAATTTGGGCCTTCGGTGGTGGTGGTGCCACAACACTGTAACCCCTCACAGATACACTTGTTGGGCGCAAGAATGGGCCCTGCTGTGAAATATTAGATCACAAATTGTAATTACATGCCACTGTAAAACAGGGACAGAAAAATTGGGCCTTGGGTGGTGGTGGTGGTGCCCTAAACCAAAAAGATTGTTGGAAGCTAGCATCATCAAGATTGAGGAGGAATTGGATAGACAGCATAGGTAGTCTTCAAGGGATCCCAGATCCATAGCAAATTTAATTAGTTAAATCAGCATCAGGTGTTTGATACCTGCTGATCCAAGACTGATTCATTTTTATGAATGTGAGCCTATCAACGGAGTCTGTGGACAGGCGCACTCTTTGATCCGTTACAAACCCTCCCGCAGCACTGAACGTGCATTCAAAAAGCACGCTGGATGCAGGACAGGCCAGTAGCTCAATTGAATATTGAGCAAGTTCTGGCCAGTGGTCCATCCTCAAGACCCAGTAACCTAGTGGATGCTCTGTTGGAAAGTTCTCCAAGTCTGCTCTTGCCCCTAGATATTCCTGCACTATATAATGCAGATGCTGGCGATGGTTGCTTGAACTGATCAGACTTTGGCGCTAAGGACTGAAAAATTGTTTAAAGGTATCAGTAATCCGGCCACCTTCTCCACTGCTCTTCCTCTGACTGAACGAAGCCTCAGCAACACGTAGTCCAGCACCAGGAAATGGTAACCTCCCAGGGTCTGGAAATGCATTACACAAACCTTTCTTTAACCACTTGCCGACCGCCTACCGCATATATACTGCGGCAGAATGGCACGTACAGGCAGAATCACGTACCCGTACGTGATCTGCCTCCCGCGGGCGGGGGGTCCGATCGGACCCCCCCCGGTGCCATCGGCGGTCGGCATTTGACTGGGAGCGTCGGGAGGCGAGGGGGAGACCATCCGATTGTGGCCCCCCCCTCGCGATCGCTCCCAGTCAATGGGAATCCTCCTCTGCCTGTGTGTCGTTTCACACAGGCAGAGGATGTGATGTCATCTCTCCTCGGTCTGGCAGTTTCCGTTCCAGCGCCGAGGAGAGAAGACAAGTGAGTGCACAACACACACACACACACAGTAGAACATGCCAGGCATACCTTACACCCCCGATCCCCCCCCGATCACCCCCCGATCCCCCCCCAATCACCCCCCCCCCTGTCACAAACTGACATTAGCAGTATTTTTTTTTTTTTTTTTTCTGATTACTGCATAGTGTCAGTTTGTGACAGTTAGTGTTAGGGCAGTGAGTATTACCCCCCTTTAGGTCTAGGATACCCCCCTAACCCCCCCTAATAAAGTTTTAACCCCTTGATCACCCCCCCTCACCAGTGTCGCTAAGCGATCATTTTTCTGATCGCTGTATTAGTGTCGCTGGTGACGCTAGTTAGGAACGTAAATATTTAGGTTCGCCGTCAGTGTTTTATAGCGACAGGGACCCCCATATACTATCTAATAAATGTTTTAACCCCTTGATTGCCCCCTAGTTAACCCTTTCACCACTGATCACCGTATAACTGTTACGGGTGACGCTGGTTAGTTCGTTTATTTTTTATAGTGTCAGGGCACCCGCCGTTTATTACCGAATAAAGGTTTAGCCCCCTGATCGCCCGGCGGTGATATGCGTCGCCCCAGGCAGCGTCAGATTAGCGCCAGTACCGCGAACACCCACGCACGCAGCATATGCCTCCCTTAGTGGTATAGTATCTGATCGGATCAATATCTGATCCGATCAAATCTATACTAGCGTCCCCAGCAGTTTAGGGTTCCCGAAAACGCAGTGTTAGCGGGATCAGCCCAGATACCTGCTAGCACCTGCGTTTTGCCCCTCCGCCCGGCCCAGCCCAGCCCACCCAAGTGCAGTATCGATCGATCACTGTCACTTACAAAACACTAAACGCATAACTGCAGCGTTCGCAGAGTCAGGCCTGATCCCTGCGATCGCTAACAGTTTTTTTGGTAGCGTTTTGGTGAACTGGCAAGCACCAGCCCCAGGCAGCGTCAGGTTAGCGCCAGTACCACTAACACCCACGCACGCACCGTATACCTCCCTTAGTGGTATAGTATCTGTACGGATCAATATCTGATCCGATTAGATCTATACTAGTGTCCCCAGCAGTTTAGGGTTCCCAAAAACGCAGTGTTAGCGGGATCAGCCCAGATACCTGCTAGCACCTGCGTTTTGCCCCTCCGCCCGGCCCAGCCCACCCAAGTGCAGTATCGATCGATCACTGTCACTTACAAAACACTAAACGCATAACTGCAGCGTTCGCAGAGTCAGGCCTGATCCCTGCGATCGCTAACAGTTTTTTTGGTAGCGTTTTGGTGAACTGGCAAGCACCAGCCCCAGGCAGCGTCAGATTAGCGCCAGTACCGCTAACACCCACGCACGCAGCATACGCCTCCCTTAGTGGTATAGTATCTGATCGGATCAATATCTGATCCGATTAGATCTATACTAGCGTCCCCAGCAGTTTAGGGTTCCCAAAAACGCAGTGTTAGCGGGATCAGCCCAGATACCTGCTAGCACCTGCGTTTTGCCCCTCCGCCCGGCCCGGCCCAGCCCACCCAAGTGCAGTATCGATCGATCACTGTCACTTACAAAACACTAAACGCATAACTGCAGCGTTCGCAGAGTCAGGCCGGATCCCTGCGATCGCTAACAGTTTTTTTTGTAGCGTTTTGGTGAACTGGCAAGCGCCAGCGGCCTAGTACACCCCGGTCGTAGTCAAACCAGCACTGCAGTAACACTTGGTGACGTGGCGAGTCACATAAGTGCAGTTCAAGCTGGTGAGGTGGCAAGCACAAGTAGTGTCCCGCTGCCACCAAAAAGACAAACACAGCCCCGTCGTGCCCATAGTGCCCTTCCTGCTGCATTCGCCAATCCTAATTGGGAACCCACCGCTTCTGCAGCGCCCGTACTTCCCCCATTCACATCCCCAACCAAATGCAGTCGGCTGCATGAGAGGCATTTTCTTTATGTCCTCCCGAGTACCCCTACCCAACGAACCCCCCAAAAAAGATGTTGTGTCTGCAGCTAGCGCGGATATAGGCGTGACACCCACTATTATTGTCCCTCCTGTCCTGACAATCCTGGTCTTTGCATTGGTGAATGTTTTGAACGCTACCATGCACTAGTTGAGTATTAGCGTAGGGTACAGCATTGCACAGACTAGGCACACTTTCACAGGGTCTCCCAAGATGCCATCGCATTTTGAGAGACCCGAACCTGGAACCGGTTACAGTTATAAAAGTTAGTTACAAAAAAAAGTGTAAAAAAAAAAAAAAAAAAAACACAAACAAAAATATAAAATAAAAATAGTTGTCGTTTTATTGTTCTCTCTCTCTCTATTCTCTCTATATTGTTCTGCTCTTTTTTACTGTATTCTATTCTGCAATGTTTTATTGTTATTATGTTTTATCATGTTTGCTTTTCAGGTATGCAATTTTTTATACCTTACCGTTTACTGTGCTTTATTGTTAACCATTTTTTTGTCTTCAGGTATGCCATTCACGACTTTGAGTGGTTATACCAGAATGATGCCTGCAGGTTTAGGTATCATCTTGGTATCATTCTTTTCAGCCAGCGGTCGGCTTTCATGTAAAAGCAATCCTAGTGGCTAATTAGCCTCTAGACTGCTTTTACAAGCAGTGGGAGGGAATGCCCCCCCCCCAACATCTTCAGTGTTTTTCTCTGGCTCTCCTGTCTCAACAGGGAACCTGAAAATGCAGCCGGTGATTCAGCCAGCTGACCATAGAGCTGATCAGAGACCAGAGTGGCTCCAAACATCTCTATGACCTAAGAAACCGGAAGCTACGAGCATTTTATGACGTAGATTTCGCCGGATGTAAACAGCGCCATTGGGAAATTGGGAAAGCATTTTATCACACCGATCTTGGTGTGATCAGATGCTTTGAGGGCAGAGGAGAAATCTAGGGTCTAATAGACCCCAATTTTTGCAAAAAAGAGTACCTGTCACTACCTATTGCTATCATAGGGGATATTTACATTCCCTGAGATAACAATAAAAATGATTTAAAAAAAAAAAAATGAAAGGAACAGTTTAAAAATAAGATAAAAAAATAATAATAATAAAGAAAAAAAAAAAAAAAAAAAAAAAGCACCCCTGTCCCCCCTGCTCTCGCGCTAAGGTGAACGCAAGCGTTGGTCTGACGTCAAATGTAAACAGCAATTGCACCATGCATGTGAGGTATCGCCGCGAAGGTCAGATCGAGGGCAGTAAGTTTAGCAGTAGACCTCCTCTGTAAATCTAAAGTGGTAACCTGTAAAGGCTTTTAAAGGCTTTTAAAAATGTATTTAGTTTGTCGCCACTGCACGTTTGTGCGCAATTTTAAAGCATGTCATGTTTGGTATCCATGTACTCGGCCTAAGATCATCTTTTTTATTTCATCAAACATTTGGGCAATATAGTGTGTTTTAGTGCATTAAAATGTAAAAAAGTGTGTTTTTTCCCCAAAAAATGTGTTTGAAAAATCGCTGCGCAAATACTGTGTGAAAAAAAAAATGAAACACCCACCATTTTAATCTGTAGGGCATTTGCTTTAAAAAAAATATATAATGTTTGGGGGTTCAAAGTAATTTTCTTGCAAAAAAAAATTATTTTTTTATGTAAACAATAAGTGTCAGAAAGGGCTTTGTCTTCAAGTGGTTAGAAGAGTGGGTGATGTGTGACATAAGCTTCTAGATGTTGTGCATAAAATGCCAGGACAGTTCAAAACCCCCCCAAATGACCCCATTTTGGAAAGTAGACACCCCAAGCTATTTGCTGAGAGTCATGTTGAGTCCATGGAATAATTTATATTGTGACACAAGTTGCGGGAAAGAGACAATTTTTTATTTTTTTTATTTTTTTTTGCGCAAAGTTGTCACTAAATGATATATTTCTCAAACATGCCATGGGAATATGTGAAATTACACCCCAAAATACATTCTGTTGCTTCTCCTGAGTACGGGGATACCACATGTGTGGGACTTTTTGGGAGCCTAGCCGCGTACGGGACCCCGAAAACCAAGCACCGCCTTCAGGCTTTCTAAGGCCGTAAATTTTTGATTTCACTCTTCACTGCCTATCACAGTTTCGGAGGCCATGGAATGCCCAGGTGGCACAAAACCCCCCCAAATGACCCCATTTTGGAAAGTAGACACCCCAAGCTATTTGATGAGAGGTATAGTGAGTATTTTGCAGACCTCACTTTTTGTCACAAAGTTTTGAAAATTGAAAAAAGAAAAAAAAATATTTTTTTTCTCGTCTTTCTTTATTTTCAAAAACAAATGAGAGCTGCAAAATACTCACCATGCCTCTCAGCAAATAGCTTGGGGTGTCTACTTTCCAAAATGGGGTCATTTGGGGGGGGTTTGTGCCACCTGGGCATTCCATGGCCTCCGAAACTGTGATAGGCAGTGAGGAGTAAAATCAAAAATGTACGCCCTTAGAAATCCTGAAGGCGGTGCTTGGTTTTCGGGGTCCCGTACGCGGCTAGGCTCCTAAAAAGTCCCACACATGTGGTATCCCTGTACTCAGGAGAAGCAGCTAAATGTATTTTGGGGTGCAATTCCACATATGCCCATGGCCTGTGTGAGCAATATATCATTTAGTGACAACTTTGTGCAAAAAAAAAAAAAAATTTGTCACTTTCCCGCAACTTGTGTCAAAATATAAAACATTCCATGGACTCAACATGCCTCAAAGCAAATAGCTTGGGGTGTCTACTTTCCAAAATGGGGTCATTTGGGGGGGTTTTATGTCATCTGGGCATTTTATGGCCTTCAAAACTGTGATAGGTAGTGAGGAGTAAAATCAAAAATGTACGCCCTTAGAAATCCTGAAGGCGGTGCTTGGTTTTCGGGGCCCCGTACGCGGCTAGGCTCCCAAAAAGTCCCACACATGTGGTATCCCCGTACTCAGGAGAAGCAGCTAAATGTATTTTGGGGTGCAATTCCACATATGCCCATGGCCTGTGTGAGCAATATATCATTTAGTGACAACTTTTTGTAATTTTTTTTTTTTTTTTTTGTCATTATTCAATCACTTGGGACAAAAAAAATGAATATTCAATGGGCTCAACATGCCTCTCAGCAAATTCCTTGGGGTGTCTACTTTCCAAAATGGGGTCATTTGTGGGGGTTTTGTACTGCCCTGCCATTTTAGCACCTCAAGAAACGACATAGGCAGTCATAAATTAAAGGCTGTGTAAATTCCAGAAAATGTACCCTAGTTTGTAGACGCTATAACTTTTGCGCAAACCAATAAATATACACTTATTGACATTTTTTTTACCAAAGACATGTGGCCGAATACATTTTGGCCTAAATGTATGACTAAAATTGAGTTTATTGGATTTTTTTTAGAACAAAAAGTAGAAAATATCATTTTTTTTCAAAATTTTCGGTCTTTTTCCGTGTATAGCGCAAAAAATAAAAACGGCAGAGGTGATCAAATACCATCAAAAGAAAGCTCTATTTGTGGGAAGAAAAGGACGCAAATTTCGTTTGGGTACAGCATTGCATGACCGCGCAATTAGCAGTTAAAGCGAAGCAGTGCCGAATTGTAAAAAGTGCTCTGGTCAGGAAGGGGGTAAAACCTTCCGGGGCTGAAGTGGTTAAGGGCTCCTGAAGATGCTTCATTCTCTGCTCCCTCTGCGAAGGCAGAATGAGTTCTGCAACTTTACCCTTGTAATGTGGACCAAGAAGTGTTGCCAGCCAGTAATGATCCCTCTCCTTGATACCACAATCCTAGGGTCCTTTCGCAGGCTTTGCAGAATAAGGGAGGCCATGCAGCATAAGTTTGCAGAGGCATTCGATTCTGAGTCCTCTGGGTCACTAAGGATCACATGATCCGTAACTACCTCCTCCCAGCCACGTACAAATCCTTGGGTTTCTGGGGACTGAAAACCATCCCTTGAAGACTGCTGCAGAGTGTTACCTTCTACATCAGTGCTGACATAATCCTCCTCCTCCTCCTCTTCTTCCTGTGTGTTTGGCATGCCTGCAGAAATGCTACTGAATAAAGGGGGTCTTGAGAGGAAAGGAAGTCCTCCTCTTCCTCCCTCTGTTCTGCCTCAAGTACCCTCTCCATGATTCCACAAAGTGTGTGCTCCAGCAGGAAGACTAGAGGGACAGTGTCACTGATGCATGCATTGTCGCTGCTCACCATCCTTGTGGCCTCCTCCTCCTGGTGACAGTGACAGTGCATGCATCCTTGATCAGTAGCCTGTCCTGGTTCCATACTCACACAGGTACTCATTGATGGCCCTCTGCTGTGTGTGCAGCCGCTGCAGCATTGCCAATGTTGAGTTACACCTGGTGGGCATGTCACAAATGAGGCGGTCGGTGGGCAGGTTGCATTTCCTTTGAATGTTAGCAAGCCGAGCACTGGCATTGTATGACCGGCGGAAATGATCACAAACTTTTCTGGCCTGCCTCAGGAGATCTTGTAAGCCCTTTTTACCTGCTCAAGAACTGCTGCACCACCAAATTTAGGATGCGTGCCAAACATGGAGCATGGGTCAAGTGTCCCTGTTGGAGGACGGAGAAAAGGTTGGTGCTATTGTCGCATACAACCATTCCTGGCTGAAGCTGACATGGCGTCAGCCACCTCTGAGCTCTGAACTCAAGCACTGCATGGCATCTTTTAGCCTGACTGCTTGCATAGCCCCTTAAACACCTAAGTAGCACCACTGGTTCAGAGGACAAATCTGCAGAAGAGGCCACAGCGGAAGAAGAAGAGGAGGATGTGAGAGAGCTGTTGCAGAATAACTACCATTTTGGAGGTGTGGTGGTGGAACAGGCTCCAACAACACTGAACCCTGTCCTGTATCCTTCCCAGCTGCTAGCAGAGTTACCCAGTGCACCCTGAAGGAAAGGAAACGTGCTTGCAGATGGCTGCTAGACCATGAGTCAGTGGTTATATGAACCTTACTGCTAACCGCCCTGTCCAACGAGGCTAAAACATTGCCTTCCACATGCCGGTAGAGAGCGGGAATGGCCTTCCGTGAAAATAAATGGCCTTTTGAAACCTGCCACTGAGGTACAGCACATTCCACAAATTTATGAGAGGGGGCAGAGTCTACCAGCTGAAAAGGCAGCAGTTGCAGTGCTAGCAATTTGGCCAAGCTAGCATTTAGACGCTGAGCATGTGGATGGCTGGGACAGAATTTCTTTTTACGGTGCAGCAACTGGGGTAGGGAAATTTGCCTGCTAAAATCAATTGGTGGTGTACTGCTAGCATATTGGCTGCAAGTACTTGGGACACCTATTGCTATACCTTCATTCCTCTTAGTGCAGGTTTTTGAGAGGACTGGAGGTAAAGTAGGGTTGGAGATCCCAGATGAGGAGCAAGGAGAAGTCTGCCTTTTTCTTTGATGTGGGTCTTTCAAGTGCTGTTGTCAACAGACTGCATGGCAGGTCATCATATGTCTGATCAAGCATGTGGCGCCCAAGCGGCTGCTGTTCTGGCCACGCTTGATCCACTTCAGACATAGGTTGCAAACAGCAATGGTGCGATCTGCTGCACAAATGTCAAAAAAGCCCCACACCAAGGAAATTTTAAAAGTCAGCAGGGAGTCAGTAGCGCCCTGCACCTGCGTAGCTCTGCAGTGTGATGCAATAGGGTGGCTGCCCTTAAGCTGCTCCCTAGAGGACATCCTCCTAACTTTCCTCCTTTCTTCTCTCAGGCACCCAAGTACAGTCAGTGGCCTCATCATCCCCTCCCTCCTCATCACTGGAGCAAACTTGGCAGTATGCTTCAGCTGGGGGAACATAACTGCCAGTTTCTTGTCCTTCTGTTGCATCCCCTCTCTCTAGGCTCATGTTACTCCCTTCCTCAACCTAGGAACCACCATCGGAGCCTTCAAATTGCTGCGCATCCTCCAGCAGCATGTACCCGACACTGTGGTCGAATAATTCTGGGAACTCCTCCGTGCGTGATGGTGGGGCTACGGAAGGAGTGACTGTGGACAAGGAGCCGGTGGAATAGGCTGCTTTGGTAGCTCTGTTGAAAGGCAAGCTACTATGAGCCTGGGTGACAGAGGATAAGAAGGGTGAGGACGGCTTCATTATCCACTCCACCAACTCTTCTGCATGTTGTGGCTCAATAACACAGCCAGCAGCAGAAAAAAAAGGACAAGCATGCACCATGGCCTGCTGCAGAGGATGCACAATGTCCATGACCACCACTGTTGACTGTAGACATATCGGCTGCTTGCCCTCTTTTAGTGGCCTGTGAGCATCTGCCTCTCCTTGGTGGCCTTCCGAACATGATGTATTTTTTGTTTTGCACTACACTATATTATTTACTGTGTACACCGCCTGAAATGTATTAGAAACTATACACCACTGAATGCACTGTATATATGGGCTACACTGAATGCAGAGTATATATATCTATATACTCTCTGTGGCAGGCTGGGTTCCGGTCCGGATGTTTGGATCCACTGGAGTCCACAGTCAGCTGGACTTTTAATATCCAGGAAGAGAGCACAGCAGGTCGCTCTGGTTTTGAGAATCAAGAAGGAACCTGAGTGAGAGGAGCTCTGGGTGTAAGGTTTGCTTTTCTGCATGTTTTTGTGGGTGACGGGGACCAGCCCCGCACTGCATAGTTAGCGCTGGATGGCAAGGATTTAATTTACTGTTTGTTTTTGTTTTGCAAACATCATGCAAATAAACCTGGCATCCGCCAGATTTTTAGGAAAGCGCCCGTTTGCTGACTCTCCTTCAGAAAAAGGTGTTCCCCACGAGCTAATTCTCCCACACATGGTGGAGAATGGGGGCAATTTCTGAAGATGGAGGAAATGTTAAAGGCCCTGCTACAGGCCAATGCAGCTCAGCAGGAAACCAACCGCCAAGTCGCAGAGGCAGATGCAGCACAACAGGAGATGTACCGCCAAGTCACAGAGGCCGCTGCAGCACAACAGGCGGCCCAGCAGGAATTGAACCGGCAGTTCGCAGAGGCTCTGGTGGAACTGAAAAAGGGGTCCGCACCTCCTGAGACAGCGGAACCAAAGATGGTACGTGCCTCCTACCACCTGAAAAAGATGACACCTGCGGATGATGTTAAGGCATACATTGCAAATTTCGAGAGAGTCGCTGTCCGCGAGGGATGGCCAAAAGAGCAGTGGGTGGGTCTGTTGGTCCCATTTCTAACAGGAGAACCCCAAAAGGCCTATTTTGATCTAGAACCAGATAAGGCCCAGGGCTATGAAACTCTAAAGACAGAGATACTCGCACGCTTGGGTATCACCATGGCAGTCCTGGCCCAGTGCGTGCATCAGTGGTCCTACTCCAGCAACAAGCCACCCCGTTCACAAAAGTTTGACCTGGTCCACCTCACCAGGAAGTGGTTGCAGCCAGAGACCTTGACAGGCCCTCAGATCGTGGAACGTGTGGTAATGGACCGCTACCTTCGTGCACTCCCTGCTACCCTGAGGAAGTGGGTCGGACAGGGGGACCCCAAAACTGTAACCCAGTTGGTGGACCTAGTGGAGAGGTACACTGCCACTGAGGACTTGGTGAACCCATATATGCCCCACTTCGGTGTCTCTAGGGGTGCAAGATCGCCTAGCGGTTCGGGTAAGACTGGTCTGGGGTTCAAGAGCATGGGGAAGGTGGATAAGACGGTTGTTGCAGCTAACGAGAGACTGTCTGTCTTAGACCTGGAGACTGGCCAAATAAGCCAGGAAGATCTTTGGGGCCGTTAAGAGGACTGGGGGTAGGCCACATACGGTGTTTTCGTTGCCATGCAGTATGGCATATTGCTGCAAACTGTCCTATAGATGATAAACCTATGCAATGTGATTATACTTTTATGAAAAGACGCATTTCTCTGTTTGCACAGGTCGCATGTACTGCATCATGTCAGAGTCACATTGAAAAACAGATGTGTGTTATTTCAGTGGATGGAAAGCCACTCACAGCCTTGCTAGACACTGGTAGTGTGGTGACCCTAGTCAGGAATGATTGTGTGAACCCCACAAAACTACACTCCAGTACTATTGGGGTGATTTGCATCCATGGAGACACTTGGAACTACCAGACAGCGGTGGTTGAGGTTGATACCCGCTGGGGCAGTGTAACACATTCAGTGGGGGTGGTACCTTCACTGCTTCATGAAGCTTTAGTGGGGAGAGATTTTCCCCATTTTTGGAATTTATGGGAGAGCAAGAGGAGGCTGGTAGATAGAGCTCCCCCTGCTGGGGAGGCACGGGAACTCTCACCAGACCCTTTTTGCCAAAGGGAAGGGGATGCTGTTGGTGGGATCGAGGAAGCCAGAGATCCTCTTCCTTTCCCTGTCATGGCTGGAGAGCCGGAGGACCTAGAAGCTAACTCTCAGCCTGAGGGTAACGAACAGGAGACCCCCTCTGACCCTGACATTGAGAGTAACCAAAATGTCATACCCGACTTAGTGGTCAGGAGAGAGGATTTCTTTACTGAGCAACTGCGAGAGACCACCCTCACGAGAGCCAGGGAAAATGTTAAGATGTTGGACGGGGAACCCGTGGATCCTGATTGGGTGGTGTCTTTCCCCTACATGGCCGTTAAAAACAATTTATTGTATCAAGTGATAAAACATGGAGAGGACGAGGTAGAACAGCTATTGGTTCCCAAACCCTTCCGTAGGGTGGTGCTAGACTTTGCCCATGGTCTTGTAATGGGGGGACATCTCGGTATCGAAAAAAACAGGGAGAGAATCGCCCAGAGGTTTTTCTGGCCTGGTTTGCATGCAGATGTGAAGGAGTACTACGAATCGTGTCCAGAGTGCCAAATATCCGTACCGTCGCCCCATTTTCACAGCCCTCTTGTCCCTCTACCAATAATCAAGGTCCCCTTTGAGAGGATCGGCATGGACCTGGCGGGGCCGGTTGTGAAATCTGCCCGGGGTCACCAGCATATTTTGGTGATCCTAGACTATGCAACGCGCTACCCTGAGGCCATACCCTTGCGCAACACCTCTGCTAAGGCTTTCGCCAAGGATTTGGTTCAGGTGTTTAGTGGACTAGGGATCCCAAAAGAAATCTTAACCAATCAGGGCACCCCATTTATGTCTAGGGTTACCAAGGAACTGTTTAGATTATACAAAATCTCCCATCTCCGTACCTCTGTCTACCACCCCCAAATAGATGGTCTGGTTGAAAGATTTAATAAAACTTTGAAAAGTATGCTAAAAAAAGGTGGCCGACAAAGATGGGAGAAACTGGGATTTTTTGCTACCATATCTCATGTTTGCCATACGTGAGGTTCCGCAGGCATCCACAAGCTATTCTGTCTTTGAGCTTTTGTATGGTAGACATCCCAGGGGGCTGCTAGATGTCGCCAAAGAAACGTGGGAAGGAGAGGCCACCCCATATAAAAGCACCATAGAGCATGTCTCCTTGATGCAGGATCAAATCGCAGCTGTCCTGCCCCTGGTGTAAGAACAGATGGAGCAAGCTCAGGAGGCTCAAAGGAGGGTCTATGATCAGGGTGCCAAGGTCCGTACTTTCAGCCCTGGGGACAGAGTGTTGGTACTGGTTCCCACGGTGGAAAGTAAGTTCCTAGCCAAGTGGCAGGGTCCCTTTGAGGTTGTTGAAAGGGTGGGGGAGGTAAACTACAAAGTCTACCAGCCAGGGAAAAGAAAACCACATCAAATTTATCATGTGAACCTCTTAAACCCCTGGAAGGACAGAGAGACTTTACTGGCCGCTTCCCCACCTCCAACAGACCGGATACTGGTGACACCTGACTTCCCCATAACAGATTCCCTGGCCTTGGCACAACAAAGTGACGTTAGGGCATTTGTGCACAAAAATAGAGACTTTTTCTCCCCCTTACCCGGATTGACCAAGGTGATCCAGCATGACATAGTGACGGAACCAGGGGTTTGAGTAAATGTAAAGCCATATAGAATCCCAGAGGCCAGGCGGGAGGCAATCGCAAAAGAAATCAAAAATATGCTAGAGCTGGATGTGATAGAAGAGTCCTACGGTGAGTGGTCGAGCCCCATAGTGCTGGTCCCAAAACCTGATGGCACTATCAGGTTTTGTAATGACTTTAGGAAACTCAACAGTGTGTCCAAGTTCGATGCATACCCGATGCCTCGGGTCGACGAACTCGTGGACAGGTTGGGACTGGCTCGCTACATAACAACCCTAGACCTAACGAAAGGCTATTGGCAAATACCGCTAACTGAATCGGCCAAGGAGAAGACTGCCTTTTCCACTCCTGAGGGTTCATTTCAGTACAAGTGGTCTTTTGGTCTGCATGAGGCCCCTGTATCGTTCCAGCGAATGATGGACAAAACTTTGAGACCACATCGCCCATATGCAGCTCTTATTTGGACGATGTGGTCATTTACAGCCCAGATTGGGAATCGCACCTGCCTCGGGTACAAGCAGTGATAGATTCCCTTAGGGAATGAGGTCTCACGGCCAACCCAAAAGTGTGCCT
The DNA here is from genome assembly GCA_037952925.1 of Lithobates clamitans. Lineage (NCBI taxonomy): Eukaryota > Metazoa > Chordata > Amphibia > Anura > Ranidae > Lithobates > Lithobates clamitans. Next base: position 6,228,687 of record JBBGZY010000285.1, read on the forward strand.
TAGGCCTGGAGGAAGCCAAGTACCTTGGGTACGTTATTGGCCGAGGACTTGTCAAGCCTCAGACCAATAAGATTGAGGTAATTCAAAAGTGGCCCCAACCAGTAAACAAGAAACAAATTCGGGCCTTCCTAGGCATATTACGGGGTATTACCGACGGTTTATACCCGACTTTGCCACCATTGCCGTCCCTCTGACCGACCTGACAAAGAGTAGAGGGTCGGTCATGGTCAAATGGAATCCTGAAGCCGAGGAGACGTTTCAGAAATTAAAACAGGCCCTTTGTGTACTACCGGTGCTGGTGAACCCGGACTTCACAAAGGGGTTTGTTGTACAGACAGACGCCTCAGAGATGGGCCTAGGTGCTGTACTATCCCAGAACAGAGATGATGAGAAGCACCCGGTTGTATACATGAGCCGAGAACTGAATAAGCATGAAAAAACTATGCTATTGTCAAGAAGGAGTGTCTCGCTATTAAATGGGCCTTGGAGTAACTGAAGTATTACTTGTTGGGTAGGTCATTTAAGCTGGTCACCGACCATGCTCCCCTAAAGTAGATGTGTGACAACAGGGAGAAAAATGCCTGCATGACAAGATGGTTCCTGGCTCTACAGCCCTTTAAGTTTACAGTAGAGCATAGACCGGGCAAGCTCCAAAACAATGCAGATGCCCTCTCCCGCATGCACTGTATGCTTGGGTCAATTGCTCAGCCACAGGGGCTTGAGCAGACGGGGAGGATATGTGATGGTATGCGAGGTGATATAGTGGATAATCACTATATTTCAACTTGCATTCGTTCTGTTGTAAGGGTTTGAACCGGAATCCACACCGGGTTTTTCCAGCCTCTGTGACAGGCTAGGTTCCGGTCCAGATGTTCTGGTCCACTTGAGCCCACACTCAGGTGGACTTTAAATGACCAGGAAGAGAGCACAACAGAGCTCTGGTTTTGAGACTCAGGAAGGAACCTGAGTGAGAGGAGCTCTGGGTGATGGACTAAAAGGTTTGCTTTTACGCATGTTTTTGTGGGTGATGGGGACCAGCACCACATTTATAGAGAGGAGATTATTTGTTTAGTTAGCGCCGGACGGCAAGGATTTAATTTACTGTTTGTTTGTTTTTTTTATTTTGCAAACCTCCTGCAAATAAACCTGGTATCTGCCAGATTTTGATGAAAGTGCCCGTTTGCTGACTGTCATTCAGAAAAAGGTGATCCCCACGAGCTAATTCTCCCACAATATATATGTATTAATACACTGCTTGCACTGACTGAATATCGAGTAAACACTGAATATATATAGTCTATGCTAAATGTAGAGTACTGTATATATTTATGTGAACGGGCGAACACCCGATGTTCGAGTCTAAACTTATGTTCGACCAGAACATCAAGCTCATCCCTAATAGTGATATGTCTCATGGGATATAATGGACATTTGGTATTAATTTCCCCTTTTATAAATTGGGACTATAGGTTTATTAGGAATTATTGTGTATGGCCACCTTGCATGGAACATAACTACCTTCCATATACCTAACCTTGGACCTAGTCTAGGATATTCCACATATGGATCTAATAATAACAATGCATTGTAAGTAATGCTATTTATGCCATATTTAGTATTTTGTTATTTTACTAGGCCATATCATTATAAAATGATTTTATATTAATATCTTTAATTCTATAAGGGATGATAGATCACCCTACTACACACCAGGGTTATTTTAACATAAGTGAGGACCCATTGCCCCTATGTCCACCCACCAAACTTGTTAGCGTACAGGTATTCTGTCATTTTACATGTGGGTGCTATTTACAAATTATCCTGTATCTTTATTATGCAATGTATCATATTTATAAAATTAGTAATGTATTTTTTATTTGTTTACTAGAATTTGATACTCCACTCCTTAAGAAGCTAAGAAATGAATATGACCTGTCTCAACCTTTAATCAAGCACCCACATGCCTCCATCCCTGCATATATATGTAAAAAGGGGGGAGGGGTAGATTTGGACTTTAATCGAGGCATGTGGGTTTTGTTTAATAATTCATATAGAATGTAAATAAACTGAGTGTCACAATCCCCTATATAATATAGGTCAAGGTGTATACTGTAGGTCCCTTTTTTAACTGTCAATGCGTTTTGCTAAATACATTGACAGTTAAAAGGGACCTAAATACATAGCTTCTTTAGGAGTGGAAAAAGGGGGGGGGGTAGATTGGGACTTTAATTGAGGCATGTGGGTGTGTTTAATAATTTGTATAGAATGTAAATAAACTGAGTGTCACAATCCCGGGGGGTAATTCATGATAGTGATATTAGTAAACATGATTCAATAGTATAACAAAGCATTTATGATGTAGAAATATAATCATAAAAAGGGTTCAACATAAGTTGATATAATAATAATAATTAATTTATTGATACAAGGTTATTCACTAAACATGGTTTACCCTCTATACATTTTTTCTATACGAATTATTAAACACACCCACATGCCTCAATTAAAGTCCCAATCTACCCCCCCCCCCCTGCTTTTTCCACTCCTAAAGAAGCTATGTATTTAGCAAAAAGCATTGACAGTTAAAAGGGACCTACAGTATACACCTTGACCTATATTATATAGGCTACATTGTATATAAGTGATACTGTTGTTGTCCAATTGGGGTACCGTATATTTATTTTTTATACCCAGATGCACAATAGTGTCTTGAGAAATGTATGGTTTTAACATTTGTATACCTATTGGAGTTTTTTTTTTACTAGAAATTGTAAATAAAGAATGTACTGTATTTTTTTTATATATCAAAGTGTCTGTCTCATGTGGATGCCTATAATGTTCATATTGTGGTAAAATATATTCTTGCAATCTCTCTTTTCCTATATAGTTTTGGATGTGGCATGGTGGAGGTATATATATATATATATATATATATATATATATATATATATATATATATATATATATATATATATATATATATATATATATATATATATATATATATATATATATATATATATATATATATATATATATATAATTATAATTATACCGTATTTATCGGCGTATAACACGCGCCCCAAGTTTAGGAGGGAATTTTAAGGAAAAAAACTTTTAGGAGGAAAGTTTAAGGAAAAAAACTTACATTTAAATGCCCATCAATGCAGCCTCATCAGTGTCCATCTGCAGCCTTGTCAGTCTCCATCTGTAGTGTTGTCCCTGATTGCAGCCTTGTCCCCCATTGCAGCCTTGTTAGTGTCCATCTGCAGTCTTGTACCCGATTGCAGCCTTGTTAGTGTCCCTCTGTAGCCTGTGTCGTTTGCATCTTTGAAAATGGCGCCGCCATTCTCGGTCGCTTTCGGCCATTCTCGGCGGCTCTCGGCCGCTTTTGGCCATTCTTGGCGGCTCTCGGACGCACTCGGCTTTCGGCAGCTCTCGCAGGACTGCGAGAGGCACCGAGAATGGCCGAAAGCGGCAGAAAGCCGTCGAGAATGGGCGAAAGCGGCCGAGAGCCGCCGAGAATGGCCGAAGGCGGGCGAGAGCCGCCGAGAATGGCCGAAAGCGGCCAAGAATGACGGCGCCATTTTCAAAGCCGCCGAGAAAAGCCACTGAGAGTGGCCGAAAAGCTCACAATCGGCGTATAACACGCACCTACGATTTTCCCCTGATTTTCAGGGGAAAAAAGTGTGTGTTATACGCCGATAAATATGGTATATATATGTCATTAAATAACTTCAAAGGAAGTATACTACAATACAACAGAAAGCATGATGCAAGTTTTAATTATTTTCATGTTCGTTGTAATGGGCCTGAAACTGCAGTACATGCAGTGTTTTGTAAAAACAATGCAACACTGTTGCACATTACATGGGATAGACATTAATATGCCCTGTACACACGGTCGGACATTGATCGGACATTCCGACAACAAAATCCATGTATTTTTTCCGACGGATGTTGGCTCAAACTTGTCTTGCATACACACGGTCACACAAAGTTGTCGGAAAATCCGATCGTTCTGAACGTGGTGACGTACAACACGTACGTCAGGACTATGAACGGGGCACTAACCAATAGCTTTCATCTCTTAATTTATTCTGAGCATGCGTGGCACTTTGTCCGTCGGATTTGTCTACACACGATCAGAATTTAAAGGATTGGATTTTGTTGTCGGAAAATTTTATAGCCTGCTCTCAAACTTTGTGTGTCGGAAATTACGATGGAAAAAGTCAGATGAAGCCCACACATGGTCGGAATTTCCGACAACAAGCTCCGATAGCACATATTCCGTCGGAAAGTCCGACCGTGTGTACAGGGATAATTACATTATTTTTGCACATGTAAAACATGTAACAGATTGCATCTACGGTGCTATAGCCACTGCCAGTTACATTGGCGGCTTTGTGACTCCTCATATGCATGGACAGGATCTAATAAACTAACAGCACCTTGCACATTACCTTTCCTCTCTATTCAGCTTTATTGAAGAAAGCTATTGGTCTTAATGTGCCTTCAATAATCTAATATTCTGTATATTTTCAAAAATGTATCTCTGCTATTTTTTTGGGAGAAGCGCATAAAACTAAATGAGCTACATATATCTCTATTAGCAGGTTTTCGAGATATATTAGTAATCATGTCATTTCTTCCCTGACTTTTTACTCCCTGAAGAGTGAATCAACACAAGAAAAAATATCTGAGACAAAAATAAAGATAAATATTTAATAGGGGCTCTTGTTTATGAAAATTAAACACATGTCAAGTAAAACTATTTCAAGAATGCCAGCCACACATTCGAATGTGCTTGGTAAGCACTAACGATCTCCTTTCGACACATGGGAATCTTATAGTAGTCTATAATTTAGTAGGATGATGGGATTCTTCAATTTATTAGTCAATATTCTCAACAGTAAGCAAACAGATAAACTGATTAATTTCAGTAAGAATGGAGGTAATCATTATTTACATCCGTGTTCTCTATGCCATAGCTGAACGCTGACTTAAGGGAAAACCACAAGCTCATTTTTCCCTCTTATTAAATAGAAAAAAGTGACTTGCTTGTTAAATGAAGCCATCCTTAAAAGCCTATAAACAAGGAGGGTAAATAATTGTTTTTGATATCTTCAACCAAACCATCAAAAAAACAGGGGCAGGCTCAAGTCATTCTTTCATGTAGCTTTTAAAGCAGAACTAAAGTCGCGCTTTGAAAAATTGTGATGAGCAAGTATTTGCAAAAAAAAAAAAAAACTTTTCACCTATAACTGCACAGTGCACATGTTGTGCAGTGTACGCCAGAGCTAATTTTCTACTTATTCCTGGCTCATTCTCAGAGATGATGTAAATCCTCCATGTATGCCTATGAGTTACATTGTCAGTGGCCATCCAATAGCCAAGAAGCATCTAAAGGAGCGGTGATCAGAGCCTCAAAGTAATACTAAAGTCTTGTTTTTTTTTTAGTTAAAAATAACAAACATGTCATACTTACCTGCCCTGTGCAATGGATTTGCACAGAGCATCCCGGATCCTCCTCCTCTGGGGTCCCTCTTCAGTGCTCCTGGCCCGTCCCTCCTGTTGAGTGCCCCCACAGCAAATGGCACCCGAGCCGAGCTGAAGCTCCCTATGGAGTCGCGGCCTGCCCCCTTTCTCTCCCCTTTTGATTGACAGCAGCGGCAGCCAATGGTGCCGCAGTGCTGTCTCAGCTAATGATGGAAGTCCCAGGCTGCTGAGACACTCCTACAACATCGCTGGATCTAGATGGGGCTCAGGTAAGTATTAGAGGGCCTGAGAGGGGCTGAGAGGGGCTGCTGCACACAGAAGGCTTTTTATCTTAATGCATAGAATGCATTAAGATAAAACAAAAACTTCTGCTTTTACAATCACTTTAAAGTGGTTGTAAACCCTATACAGTATATACCCACTGAATTGTCTAGCCACAGGTGATACACAGAGATTAAATAAATCCTGCTACATAAGTTGTACCTGTTTATCTGCACCCTCTTTTCTCTACAGCTACTTAAAGTGTACAGATTACACTGCATTTCTGAGCATCCAGAAGCAGGGGGCAGGGATCTGATCTCACACTGCACAGCATAGAGCAGGGAACTGAGGGTAATATGAGACTTGACTGGAGGGAAAGGACAAACCCCCTCTACTCAGTCTTATAGGGAACCATGCATAGCTGAGGCTGTCAACCTGCTGTGTCCTGGAAGAGCCACAGAGCTGTTTCCAGAGATTGTTTGGTGTAAGCATAGAGAAGTGACTCATGCAGACAGCAGAGGAATTACAGAGCTCACAGAAATCACACTAGGTGCTTTGGGTTGAGTCAAGTGCACACTATAGAAGGATATGTTTTGTTCATTTTTCATTTCAGGTGTTTAAACCACTTTAACTTGTCACTGCTGAAGGAGGGCACACTAAGTATGCTGGCATACTTGCACATTGTGGAAAAATCCCAATCACCATGAAGCAAAACCAACAACAAATCATTTTTTTAGAAAATAAATTGGTTTTCCCTTCTGGGCAAAACCAGTCCCTGAGTTACTACTGCTATCCAGTAAACACTGCATCAGTACTAAAAGCATAACGTTAACTCAGTTTACCTTACGCTGACTGCTCTGTAATCCACTGAAAAACAAACAGAATGTAGAAGACACCTTACATGGTCAGGCGGAGTGAGTACTTCCTGAGTCCAGTGGTGTTTAGTTTCCTGCCTGCTTTGTAAACAACCATTCACATTCAATTACCCAGGGCAAACCTCTTAGGTGTAACTTTCTTTACATCTGTTTATGAGAGACAATACATGTGTTTGGGTAATTATTTTCCTGTATTACTAGTGTGCTACTAGTGTTAGCATATGTATTTTTTTTCCAATAAAGATTTCTATTGAATTTCCAAGTAAGTAGGGAGGACCCTCGCCAACATCCAAAATATATATTCAAGGATTGACCAAGTCAAAAAATTAACGGACTTTGTGGGCACATAATGAGAGAGAGAACAAGTAAAAAGTATAAATTTTATTACAACATAAAACATATAAACAACATACAAACAGCACCCTGTATGGACACAGTTACCAGTTACCCAATAATGCAGTTATAGAGGACTGGACCCACGGTATAAATTAGGGTGCTACTCTAAAAGTCCCCCAATTCAAAAAAACAATTTATATTAGACTTAGCTCTCACTTGGTATATAGTAGTCATGTATAGGTATTTGAGAATAAATAACACACAGCAGTAAGTGGTCACAAATTCCCACCTTTAAGCATGTTCAATACAATATCTAAAAATAAAACAAGTCAATAATAAGATATTGACACTTTAGATATGGGTATATATAGATAGGGTATATATAATAGAGAATATAATAGAGAAAAATTACAAAAGAAGATATCCAGAGAGTATATACAAATGGTACTTATCAATAGTACCAAGAGATGGCCTATGAATACCAGACCAAGTTATAAAATGGGTAAGTATGCAGTCCCCTTAACCACCTCAATACAGGGCACTTACACCCTCTTCCTGCCCAGACCAATTTTCAGCTTTCAGCACTCTCACACTTTGAATGACAATTACTCAGTCATTCAGCACTGTACCCATATGAAATATGCGTCCTTTTTTCACACCAATAGTGTTCTTTTGGTGGTATTTAATCAGTAGTGGGTTTTTTATTTTTTGTGCTATAAATAAAAAAAAGCAAAAATTTAATGAAAAAATGCCTTTTTCTTTGTTACTGTCATAAAATTTTGCAAATTAGTAATTTTTCTTCATAATTTTTGGTCAAAATTTATACTGCTACATAACTTTGGTAACAAATAACCCAAATTAGTGTATACTATTTGGTCTTTGTGAAAGTTAAAGCATCTACAAACTAAGGTACCAATCACTGAAAATTGATCACATCTGATCAGGCCTTCAGTACATCAGGTGTATCTCATTTCTTGAGACACTAACAAGTCAGGAAAGTACAAATACCCCCCAATGACCCATTTTTAGAAAGTAGACATTCCAAGGTATTAAGTAAGAAGCATGGTGAGTTTTTTAAGTTGTAATTTTTTCCGACAATTCTTTGCAAAATGAAGATTTTTTTTTTTTTTTACAAAATTGTCATATTATCTTGTTATTTCTCAAACACAGCATATGCATATAACAAATTACACCCCAAAATACATTCTGCTACTCTTCCCGAGTATGGCGATACCACATGTGCAAGACTTTTACACAGCCTGGCCACATACAAAGGCCCAACATTGAAGTAGCACCTTCAGGCGTTCTACAAGCATAAATGACACATCTCATTTCATTCCTACCTATCACACTTCCGAAGGTCCTTGAGCACCAGGACAGTGGAATTACCCACAAAATGACCCCATTTTGGAAAGCAAACACCCCAACGTATATTCTATGAGGCATGGGCTGCAGATAGGTACTCGAGTACTCTGATGGGCTGCAGATAGGTACTTGGGTAACTTGATGGCCTGGTGACAGGTATTTGGGTACTCTGATGGCCTGGTGACAGGTACTCGGGTACTCTGATGGCCTGCTACTCGGGTACTACTGCATTCGCAGAACATAATGTACACCATGCCCTCCATCTGACAGTTGACATGGTGTATCGTAGAGTGTAATCTGCTGTTTGGCAGATACATTGCATGGTTTTCATACAGTATCTCACAAAAGTGAGTGTACTCCTAACATTTTTGTAAATATTTTTTATATCTTTTCATGTGACAACACTGAAGAAATTACACTTTGCTACAATGTAAAGTAGTGGGTGTCCAGCTTGTATAACAGTGTGAATTTGCTGTCCCCTCAAAATAACTCAACACACAGCCATTAATGTCTAAATCGCCGGCAACAAAAGTGAGTACACCCCTAAGTGAAAATGTCCAAATTGGGTCCAATTAGCCATTTTCCCTCCCCAGTGTCATGTGACTTGTTAATGTTACAAGGTCTCAGGTATGAATTGGGAGTAGGTGTGTTAAAATTGGTGTTATCGCTCTCACTCTCTCATAGTAGTCACTGGAAGTTCAACATGGCACCTCATTGCAAAGAACTCTCTGAGAATCTGAAAAAAAGAATTGTTGCTCTATATAAAGTTGGCCTAGGCTATAAGAAGATTGCCAAGACCCTGAAACTGACCTGCAGCACGGTGACTAGGGATGAGCTTCGTGTTCGAGTCGAATCCATGTTTGACTCGAACATCGGCTGTTCAGTCGTTCGCTGAATTGCGAACGATATGGGCCGTTCGCGCCAAATTCGTGTGGCGCGTCACGGCCCATAATTCACTGCGGCATCGCAGTGCATTGCTGGCTGATGCTTGACCAAGCATGCACTATGACCCACATGCTTGGCCAATCACAGCGCCGCCTGAACAGAGAGCCGTAATTGGCCAAAGCCAAGGAGGCTTTGGCCAATTATGGCTCAGGGGATTTAGTACATGCCCCACACTATATAAGGCCGCCTGCATGGCGGCCCTGTGCAGTGTGTTCCGGTGTGCTGAGAGATAGAGAGAGAGAGAGACAGTGTCATTTCATTTGAGTAAGCTAGATTAGGCAGGACAGTCAGTCAGTTAGCTGCACTAAGGCTATGTTTCCACTAGTGCGACTTTTCATGCGACTTGGGACTGAAAAGTCGCATGACAAATTGTATCCCATGATTTCCAATGAGTACCGTTCATATCTGTGCGACTTCAAGTCGCAGCGACTTCAAAGTAGTCCCTGCACTACTTTGGTCCCACTTTGATGCGACTTGAGGTCCATAGATACAGGCATTGCTTCAAATCGCGGTAAAAAGTCGCGGTAAAATCGCGGTAAAAAATCGCGGCAAAATCGCGCGACTTTGGGGACGCAATAGTGGAAACATAGCCTTACAGTGTATTTTGTATATATATGCATCCCAGGTGTTGCATATATATATATACACTGTATTCACTTTAGCTAGATCCGTTCCTGTTATCTTCCTACTGACAGGCAGGCTTGTCTTGTTACAGTATTTACAGCTACCTGAAGAAAATTACTGGTGTTCTTTTGATCCTATTAGTACCACAGTCAGACAGCTAGACTATTTACAGTTAGTGCAGTGCGTCCTGCTCACAGTGTTCAGCTAGATCCGTTCCTGTTATCTTCGTACTGACAGGCAGGCTTGTCTTGTTACAGTATATAAAGCTACATGAAGAAAATTACTGGTGTTCTTTTGATCCTATTAGTACCACAGTCAGGCAGCTAGACTATTTACAGTTAGTGCAGTGCGTCCTGCTCACGGTGTTCAGCTAAAATTACAAGTTAGTGGGGTGCCTCCTGCTCACAGTGTTCAGCTAAAACTACAAGTTAGTGGGGTGCGTCCTGCTCACAGTGTTCAGCTAAACCTACAAGTTAGTGGGGTGCGTCCTGCTCACAGTGTTCAGCTAAACCTACAAGTTAGTGTGGTGCGTCCTGCTCACAGTGTTCAGCTAAACCTACAAGTTAGTGCGGTGCGTCCTGCTCACAGTGTTCAGCTAAAACTACAAGTTAGTGGGGTGCGTCCTGCTCACAGTGTTCAGCTAAACCTACAAGTTAGTGGGGTGCATCCACCTCACAGTGTTCAGCTAAATCTACAAGCTAGTGGGGTGCGTCCTGCTCACAGTGTTCAGCTAGATCCGTTCCTGTTATCTTCTTACTGACAGGCAGGCTTGTCTTGTTACAGTAAATACAACTACCTGAAGAAAATTGCTGGTGTTCTTTTGATCCTATTAGTACCACAGTCAGGCAGCTAGACTATTTACAGTTAGTGCAGTGCATCCTGCTCACAGTGTTCAGCTAAAACTACAAGTTAGTGGGGTGCGTCCTGCTCACAGTGTTCAGCTAAACTTACAAGTTAGTGGGGTGCATCCACCTCACAGTGTTCAGCTAAACCTACAAGCTAGTGGGGTGCGTCCTGCTCACAGTGTTCAGCTAGATCCGTTCCTGTTATCTTCTTACTGACAGGCAGGCTTGTCTTGTTACAGTAAATACAGCTACCTGAAGAAAATTGCTGGTGTTCTTTTGATCCTATTAGTACCACAGTCAGGCAGCTAGACTATTTACAGTTAGTGCAGTGCGTCCTGCTCACAGTGTTCAGCTAAACATACAAGTTGGTGTAGTGAGACCTCTGCACAGTTTTCATCTAAAGCTACAAGTTAGTGCAGTGCGTCCTGCTCACAGTGTTCAGCTAAAACTACAAGTTAGTGCTGTGCGTCCTGCTCACAGTGTTCAGCTAAAACTACAAGTTGGTGTAGTGAGACCTCTGCACAGTGTTCATCTCAAGCTACAAGTTAGTGCAGTGCGTCCTGCTCACAGTGTTTAGCTAAAACTATAAGTTAGTGCTGTGCGTCCTGCTCACAGTGTTCAGCTAAAACTACAAGTTAGTGGGGTGCATCCACCTCACAGTGTTCAGCTAAACCTACAAGCTAGTGGAGTGCGTCCTGCTCACAGTGTTCAGCTAGATCCGTTCCTGTTATCTTCTTACTGACAGGCAGGCTTGTCTTGTTACAGTAAATACAGCTACCTGAAGAAAATTGCTGGTGTTCTTTTGATTCTATTAGTACCACAGTCAGGCAGCTACACTATTTACAGTTAGTGCAGTGCGTCCTGCTCACAGTGTTCAGCTAAAACTACAAGTTAGTGGGGTGCGTCCTGCTCAGTGTTCAGCTAAACCTACAAGTTAGTGGGGTGCGTCCACCTCACAGTGTTCAGCTAAACCTACAAGCTAGTGGGGTGCGTCCTGCTCACAGTGTTCAGCTAGATCCGTTCCTGTTATCTTCTTACTGACAGGCAGGCTTGTCTTGTTACAGTAAATACAGCTACCTGAAGAAAATTGCTGGTGTTCTTTTGACCCTATTAGTAACACAGTCAGGCAGCTAGACTATTTACAGTTAGTGCAGTGCGTCCTGCTCACAGTGTTCAGCTAAAACTACAAGTTAGTGCTGTGTGTCCTGCTCACAGTGTTCAGCCAAAACTACAAGTTGGTGTGGTGAGACCTCTGCACAGTGTTCATCTCAAGCTACAAGTTAGTGCAGTGCATCCTGCTCACAGTGTTTAGCTAAAACTATAAGTTAGTGCTGTGCGTCCTGCTCACAGTGTTCAGCTAAACCTACAAGTTAGTGCGGTGCGTCCTGCTCACAGTGTTCAGCTAAACCTACAAGTTGGTGTAGTGAGACCTCTGCACAGTGTTCATCTAAAGCTACAAGTTAGTGCAGTGTGTCCTGCTCACAGTGTTCAGCTAGATCCGTTCCTGTTATCTTCTTACTGACAGGCAGGCTTGTCTTGTTACAGTATTTACAGCTACCTGAATAAAATTGCTGGTGTTATTTTGATCCTATTAGTACCACAGTCAGGCAGCTAGACTATTTACAGTTAGTGCAGTGCGTCCTGCTCACAGTGTTCAGCTAAACCTACAAGTTAGTGGGGTGCGTCCTACTCACAGTGTTCAGCTAAAACTACAAGTTAGTGTGGTGCGTCCACCTCACAGTGTTCAGCTAAACCTACAAGTTAGTGCGATGCGTCCTGCTCACAGTGTTCAGCTAAACCTACAAGTTGGTGTAGTGAGACCTCTGCACAGTGTTCATCTAAAGCTACAAGTTAGTGCAGTGCGTCCTGCTCACAGTGTTCAGCTAGATCCGTTCCTGTTATCTTCTTACTGACAGGCAGGCTTGTCTTGTTACAGTATTTACAGCTACCTGAATAAAATTGCTGGTGTTATTTTGATCCTATTAGTACCACAGTCAGGCAGTTAAACTATTTACAGTTAGTGCAGTGCGTCCTGTTCACAGTGTTCAGCTAAACCTACAAGTTAGTGGGGTGCGTCCTGCTCACAGTGTTCAGCTAAAACTACAAGTTAGTGTGGTGCGTCCACCTCACAGTGTTCAGCTAAACCTACAAGTTAGTGCGGTGCATCCTGCTCACAGTGTTCATCTAAACCTACAAGTTGGTGTAGTGAGACCTCTGCACAGTGTTCATCTAAAGCTACAAGTTAGTGCAGTGCGTCCTGCTCACAGTGTTCAGCTAAAACTACAATTTAGTGTGGTGCGTCCACCTCACAGTGTTCAGCTAAACCTACAAGTTATTTTTTTGCGAGCTCTGCACAGTGTTCACCTAAAGCTACCTGTAGAAGGTTGGTGGTGTTCTTATACTACAGGCAGGCAGTTGATTTTGCTAGCTGCAGTATCAGTACATATATATATATATATATATATATATATATATATATATATATATATATATATCCCAGCTTAGTGCAGCTAGCGGCCATTAGTATGTCTGGAAGGCCAAGAAGGAGAGGCAGACAGTCACAAGCCAATAAGAGAGGGCAAGCAGGCTCTGTGTCTAGTGCTGGTCATGGAGACGGTGCATCCTCATCAGCACGTGGTCGTGGGACACGCTTGGGCTTTTTTTCGGCAGCTGGCCATGTTGAGCCGCAACATGTGGAAGACTTGGTCGAGTGGATGACCAAGCCGTCCTCATCCTCTCTCACCCATGCCCAGGGTACTTTGTCGGGCAAAGCAGCGGCCTCTTCCCTCGGCTCAATGTCATCAGTGACTCCTTCCCTAGCCCCACCATGTCCTCCTGAGGAGTCCCTCGAACTGTTTGACCACAGTGTTGGGTACATGCTCCAGGAGGATGCCCAGCGTTTGGAAGGCTCTGATGATGATACTGAGGGTGCCCAAGAAGGACAGCAATCTGGCAGTCATGCTCCCCCTGCTGCAGCATACTGCCAGGTTTGCTCCAGTGATGAGGAGGGAGGGGATGATGAGGTCACTGGCTCAATGTGGGTGCCTGATAGGAGAGAGGAGGAGGAGGCGGCACATCACCAACGAGGCAGGATGCCCTCCAGGGGCCAGGCTAAGGGCAGCACATTGACTGCATCACACCCCAAAGCTCCACATGTGCAGGGCGCTGCAGTCTCTGCATGTTATTCAAAAAGTTCTTTGGTGTGGGCCTTTTTTGAGACGAGTGCATCAGATCGCACCGCTGCTATTTGCAACATATGTCTCAAGCGTATCTCGCGTGGCCAAAACATCTCCCGCTTGGGTACCACATGCTTGACCAGACATATGTTGACCTGCCATGCAGTTCGTTGGCAAGCGTATCTAAAAGACCCACACCAAAGAACAAAGAGGACCTCTCCTTGCTCCTCATCAGCTGAGATTTCCAACCCCACTATACCTTCAGTCCTCTCTGAGACCTGCACTGAGAGGAATGAAGGTGTAGAATTAGGTGTGTCACAGCCAAGTACTTGTGGGCAATCTGCTTTTGGTACACCAACGTCAGATTGTACCAGGCAAATTTCCCTGCCCCAGCTGCTGCACCGCCGAAAGAAGTTTGCTCCCAGCCATCCACATGCCCAGCGGTTGAATGCTAGCTTGGCAAAATTGCTAGCACTTCAACTGCTGCCTTTTCAGTTGGTAGACTCTGCCCCCTTCCATGAGTTTGTGGAATGTGCAGTTCCTCAGTGGCAGGTACAAAAACGCCACTTTTTCTCACGGAAGGCGATTCCGGCTCTCTACCGGCATGTGGAAGGCAATGTCCATGCCTCGCTGGACAGGGCGGTCAGCGGTAAGGTGAATATTACCGCTGACTCATGGTCCAGCAGGCATGGACAGGGACGTTACCTAAGTTTCACAGAGCATTGGGTGACTCTGCTGGCAGCTGGGAAGGATGCAGGGCAAGGTGCAGTAGTGTTGGAGGTTGTTCCGCCACCACGCCTCCAAAATGCTAATGATTGTGACACACCTCTCTCCTCCACCCCCTCCTCTTCTTCTTCCTCCATGGCCTCTTCCTGTGCTTTGTCCTCAGAACCAGCGGTGCTCTGTAGCTGTTCAAGGGGCTACGCAAGTACGCAGGCCAAAAGATGCCATGCGGTGCTTGAGCCGGTGTGCTTGGGGGACAGGAGCCACACTGGGGCAGAGGTTCTGTCAGCTCTGCAGGGGCAGGTTCAGAGGTGGTTGACGCCACACCAACTTAAGGCAGGAATGGTGGTTTGTGACAATGGCACCAACCTCCTCTCCGCCCTCCGACAGGGACAAATGACCCATGTGCCCTGTTTGGCTCACGTCCTTAACTTGGTGGTGCAGCGGTTCTTGGGCAGGTACCCGGGCTTACAAGATGTCCTGAGGCAGGCCAGGAAAGTCTGTGTGCATTTCCGCCGGTCATATAATGCCAGTGCTCGGCTGACGGACCTCCAAAAGGAGTTTAACCTGCCCAAGAACCGTCTAATCTGTGACATGCCCACCAGGTGGAACTCAATGTTGGCCATGCTGCAGCAGCTGCACATGCAGCAGAGGGCCATCAATGAGTACCTGTGCGACTATGGCACCAGGACAGGGTCAAAGGAGCTTGGTTTTTTTCCCCACGCCAGTGGGCCATGATCAGGGATGCATGCACTGTCCTGTCACCATTTGAGGAGGCCACGAGGATGGTGAGCAGTGACAGTGCATGCATCAGTGACACTGTCCCCCTTGTCCACCTGTTGGAGCACACGCTGCGTGGAATAATGGACAGGGCACTTGAGGCAGAACAGAGGCAGGAAGAGGAGGACTTCCTTTGCTCTCAAGGCCCCCTTTATCCTGACAGTGTTCCTGCGGGCCCCCCGATCACACAGGAAGAGGAGGAGGAGGAGGAGGAGGAAGATTGTGTCAGTATGGAGGTGGAGCCTGGCACTCAGCATCAGCAGCAGTCTTTAAGGGATCAGTCCCAAGAAACACATGGAGTTGTACGTGGCTGGGAGGAGGTGGCTGCGGACCATGTCGTCCTTAGTGACCCAGAGGACTCTGGACCAAATGCCTCAGCAAACCTACGCTGCATGGCCTCCCTGATCCTGCAAAGCCTGCAGAAGGATCCTCGTATTTGTGGTATCAAGGAGAAGGACCAATACTGGCTGGCAACCCTCCTTGATCCATGTTACAAGGGTAAGGTTGCCGACCTTATCTTGCCATCGCAGAAGGAGCAGAGGATGAAACATCTTTGGGAGGCCTTGCAGAAAGGTCTGTGCAACGCGTTCCCAGAGACTGGGAGGTTACAAACTCCTGTTTCTGGACAACGTGTTGCTGAGGCTTCGGTCAGTCAAAGAAGGAGCGGTGGAGAAGGTGGCCGTCTGACCGATGCGTTCAGACAATTTTTTGGTCCGCAGCCCCAAGGTATGATCAGTTCCAGCAACCATTGCCAGCGTCTGTTTTACATGGTGCAGGAATACCTAGGGGCAAGATCAGACTTGGACACCTTTCCCACTGAAAATCCTCTGGGTTACTGGGTCTTGAGGATGGATCACTGGCTAGAGCTTGCACAGTATGCAATTAAGCTACTGGCCTGTCCTGCATCCAGCGTTCTTTCGGAACGCACATTCAGTGCTGCTGGAGGCATGGTAATCGATCACAGGGTGCGTCTGTCCACCGACTCAGTCGATCGACTGACCTTCATAAAAATGAATCGGTCTTGGATCACCGCCAGCTACCAAGCACCTGATGCTGATGTAGCCGAATAATTTTTTTTGAAATCTCAGATCCCTTCAAAGACTGCCTATTCTGATGCTGAGTGACTATCCCTGAGTAATTATCCACTTCCTCCTCAATCGTCACGCTGATAGCTTGTAAGAAAATTTTTGGTTCTGGGCGCCACCACCAGTGCCTATGGCACAATTTTTCAACCCCTGTTTAACAGGGGCATGTAATTACAATTTTTGATGCAATACTTTGCAGCAGGGCTCCTTCCTGCGTTCCAACTAGAGTGTCTGTGAGGGGTTGCAGTGTTGTGGCACCAGCACCACCACCACCACCACCAAAGGACCAATTTTTCTGCCCCTGTTCAACAGGGGCATGTAATTACAATTCTTGATCTAATATTTCACAGCAGGGCCCATTTCTGCACCCACCAAGAGTATCTGTGAGGACTTACAGTGTTGTGGCACCAGCACCACCACCAAAGGCCCAGTTTTTCTGCCCCTGTTCAACAGGGGCATGTAATTACAATTCTTGATCTAATATTTCACAGCAGGGCCCTGTGAGGGCTTACAGTGTTGTGGCCACAACAACACCTAAGGCCCAAATTTCTGCTGAGTATATAGGGCAGGCCCCTACTTTCAAACATCTAACTTACAAATGACTCCTACTTGCAAACGGAAGGAGACAACAGGAAGTGAGATGAAATCTACCCCTAGGAAGGGAAATTCTCTCCTGTAAGAGTTAATATGGGAAAAACATTTCTCCTTTCCACTGATGCTTTCCAATCCTTGTTCCACAAAAAAAAACCAAATTCTCAAAAAGCATTTGTCATTGGGACAAAAAGTGAGGTGAAATCTTCTAAAGAGGAGGAAAGACAGCAAAACAAACGTTCCCTATGTTTTCCAAAAAGCTTAAAAAAGATTTTTTGGCTGGAGCTAAACATGTTAAAAATGTACCCGTTCAAAATGACAAACAGATTCTACTTAACAACAAACCTACAGTCCCTGTCTTGTTTGCACCGCCTGTATACTGCTGTTTAGAGTATATAGGGCCTGGTGGCCCCACACCTTTCCTTATTTTAATTTGGGTGCGGGGTTCCCCTTAATATCCATACAAGACCCAAAAGGCCTGGTAATGGACTGGGGGGTACCCATGGTGTTTGTCTCACTGATTTTCATCCATATTGCCAGGACCGGACATTACATTAAACCCGCAAGCAGTTTTAAATGAGATTTTTTCCTTAAAAAAATGACATTTGGTGCAGGGACTGTTCTAAACACGGGAAACACGTGCCAATTTACAGGCATACTATAGACACCCCCCAGGTAAGATATATTTAAAGGAATATTTCACTTTTTTTTTTACTTTAAGCATCATTAAAATCACTGCTCCCGAAAAAACGGCCGTTTTTAAAAGTTTTTTTTGCATTGATACATGTCCCCTGGGGTAGGACCCGGGTCCCCAAACCCTTTTTAGGACAATACCGTGCAAATTAGCCTTTAAAATGAGCACTTTTGATTTCGAACGTTCGAGTCCCATAGACGTCAATGGGGTTCTAACATTCGTGCAAACTTTCGGTCCGTTCACAGGTTCTGGTGCGAACCGAACCGGGGGGGTGTTCGGCTCATCCCTAACGGTGACCAAGACCATACAGTCATTTAACAGGACAGGTTCCACTCAGAACAGGCCTCGCCATGGTCGACCAAAGAAGTTGCGTGCACGTGCTCAGTATCATATCCAGAGATTGTGTTTGGGAAATAGACATACTGTATGAGTGCTGCCAGCATTGCTGCAGAGGTTGAAAGGGGGGTCAGCCTGACAGTGTCCAGACCATACGCCGCACACTGCATCAAATTGGTCTGCATGGATGTCATCCAAGCCTTTTCTAAAGATGATGCACAAGTAAGCCTGCAAACAGTTTGCTGAAGACAAGCAGACTAAGGACATGGATTACTGGAACCATGTCCTGTGGTCTGATGGGACAAGATAAACTTATTTGGTTCAGATGGTGTCAAGCGTGTGTAGTGGCAACCAGGTGAGGAGTACAAAGACAAGTGTGTCTTGCCTACAGTCAAGCATGGTGGTGGGAGTGTCATGGTCTGGGGCTGAATGAGTGCTGCCAGCACTGGGGTGCTACAGTTCATTGAGGGAACCAGGAATGCCAACATGTACCTTGACATATTGAAGCAGAACATGAACCCTTCCCTTCAGCGACTGGGCCACAGGGCAGTATTCCAACATGATAACGACCCCAAACACACCTCCAAGACAACCACTGCCTTGCTAAAGAAGCTGAGGGTAAAGGTGATTAACTGGCCAGACCTAAACCCTATTGAGCATCCGTGGGGCATCCCCAAATAGGGGGTGGAGGAGCGCAAGGTCTCTAATATCCACCAGCTCTGTGGTGTCGTCATGGAGGAGTGGAAGAGGACTCCAGTGGCAACCTGTGAAGCTCTGGTGAACTCCATGCCCAAGAGGGTTAAGGCAGTGCTAGAAAATAATGGTGGCCACACAAAATATTGACACTTTGGGCTCAATTTGGACATTTTCACTTAGGGGTGTACTCACTTTTGTTGCCAGCAGTTTAGACATTAATGGCTGTGTGTTGAGTTATTTTGAGGGGACAGCAAATTTACACTGTTATACAAGCTGTACACTCACTACTTTACATTGTAGCAAAGGGTCATTTCTTTAGTGTTGTCACATGAAAAGATATAATAAAATATTTACAAAAATGTGAGGGGTGTATTCATGTTTGTGAGATACTGTATATCCAGGGACAAAAAGCGCATGAACCACATTGCCAAGTTCCTCTCGAGGTGGTATCTTCCCTGGCTGTCTCAGTAAAATGACTCTGTATCAATCTGTCCCTGAGTGATCTTGCCTTCCTGAAAGTAATATTGGGTTTAGAACCTGTATATTTACAAAGGATGGGATCATTGGTAAAGAGATACCAGTGTTTCTTAAGTATTTCTTATACACATGAATAGGGATGAGCCGAACACCTCCCGGTTCGGTTCACACCAGAACCTGCGAACGGACCGAAAATTCATACAAACGTTAGAACCCCATTGACGTCTATGGGACTCGAACGTTCAAAATCAAAAGTGCTCATTTTAAAGGCTAATTTGCATGGTATTGTCCTAAAAAGGGTTTGGGGACCCGGGTCCTGCCCCAGGGGACATGTATCAATGCAAAAAAAAGTTTAAAAAAGGCAGTTTTTTCGGGAGCAGTGATTTTAATGATGCCTAAAGTAAAAAAAAAAAGTGAAATATTCCTTTAAATATTGTACCTGGGGGGTGTCTATAGTAGGCCTGTAAAGTGGTGTGTGTTTGCTGTGCTTAGAACAGTCCCTGCACAAAATGTAATTTTTAAAGGAAAAAAAGTCATTCAAAACTGCTTGCGGCTTTAATGTAATATCGGGTCCTGGCAATATGGATGCAAATCAGTGAGGCAAACGGCATGGGTACCCCCCAGTCCATTACCAGGCCCTTTGGGTCTTGTATGGATATTAAGGGGAACCCCGCACCCAAATTAAAAAAGAAAAGATGTGTGGCCCCCAGGCCCTATATACTCTGAACAGCAGTATACAGGCGGTGCAAACAAAATAGGGACTGTAAGTTTGTTGTTAAGTAGAATCTGTTTGTAATTTTGAACTGGTACATTTTTAACATGTTTAGCTCCAGCCAAAAAATCTATTTTAAGCTTTTTGGAAAACCTAGGGATGGGTTATCACCCCTGTGACATTTGTTTTGCTGTCTGTGCTCCTCTTCAGAAGATTTCACCTCACTTTTTGTCCCAATGACAAATGTTTTTTAAAAATTTGGCGTTTTTTGTGAAACAAGGATTGGTGATAAAGCATCAGTGGAGAGGAGAAAAGTTTTTCCCATATTAACTCTTACAGGAGAGAATTTCCCTTCCTAGGGGTCGATTTCATCTTACTTCCTGTTGTCTCCTTCCGTTTGCAAGTCGGAGTCATTTGTAAGTTGGATGTTTGAAAGTAGGGGCCTGCCCTATATACTCAGCAGAAATTTGGGCCTTAGGTGTTGTTGTGGCCACAACACTGTAAGACCTCACAGGGCCCTGCTGTGAAATATTAGATCAAGAATTGTAATTACATGCCCCTGTTGCACAGGGGCAGAAAAATTGAGCCTTTGGTGGTGGCGGTGGTGGTGCTGGTGCCACAATACTGTAATTCCTCACAGATACTCTTGGTGGGCGCAGAAACGGGCCCTGCTGTGAAATATTAGACCAAGAATTGTAATTACATGTCCCTGTTGAACAGGGGCTAAAAGATTGGGCCTTAGGCACTGGTGCTGGTGCCACAACACTGGAACCCCTCACAGATGCTCTAGATTAAGCGCAGGAACTAGCCCTGATGCAAAGAATTGCATGAAAAATTGTAATTACTCGCCCCTGTTAAACGGGGGCTGAAAAATTTGGCCTTAGGCAGTCGTGCTGGTGCCACAACACTGCAACCCCTCACAGATACTCTAGTTGGAGCGCAGGAACTAGCTCTGCTGCAAAGAATTGCGTGAAAATTGTAATTACATGCCCCTGTTAAACAGGGGCTGAAAAATTGGGCCTTAGGCACTGGTGGGGGGACTGGCGGCGCCCAGAACCAAAAATGTTCTTACAAGCTATCATCATGATCATTGAGGAGGAAGAGGATAATTACTCAGTATAACAGGATAGTCACTCAGCATCAGCATAGGCAGTCTTTGAAGGGATCTGACATTTCAAAAAAATTTATTCGGTTGCATCAGGTGCTTGGCAGTTGGCGGTGATCCAAGACTGATTCATTTTTATGAAGGTCAGTCGATCGACCGAGTTGGTGGACAGACGCACCCTGTGATCGGTTACAAAGCCTCCAGCAGCACTGAATGTGCGTTCTGAAAGAACGCTGGATGCAGGACAGGCCAGTAGCTCAATTGCATACTGTGCAAGCTCTGGCCAGTGATCCATCCTCAAGACCCAGTAACCCAGAGGATTTTCAGTGGGAAAGGTGTCCAAGTCAGATCTTGCCCCTAGGTATTCCTGCACCATGTAAAACAGACGCTGGCAATGGTTGCTGGAACCGATCATACCTTGGGGCTGCAGACTAAAAAATTGTCTGAACGCATCAGTCAGACGGCCACCTTCTCCACCGCTCCTTCTTTGACTGACCGAAGCCTCAGCAACACGTTGTCCAGAAACAGGAGTTTGTAACCTCCCAGTCTCTGGGAACGCATTGCACAGACCTTTCTGCAAGGCCTCCCGAAGATGTTTCATCCTCTGCTCCCTCTGCAATGGCAAGATAAGGTCCGCAACCTTACCATTGTAACGTGGATCAAGGAGGGTTGCCAGCCAGTATTGTTCCTTCTCCTTGATACCACAAATACAAGGATCCTTCTGCAGGCTTTGCAGGATCAGTGAGGCCATGCAGCGTAGGTTTGATGAGGCATTCGGTCCGGAGTCTTCTGGGTCACTAAGGACGACATGATCCACAGCCACCTCCTCCCAGCCACGTACAAGTTCATGTGTTTCTTGGGACTGTAAATGATCCCTTAAAGACTGCTGCTGATGCTGAGTGCCAGGCTCCACCTCCTTACTGACACAATCCTCCTCCTCCTCTTCCTGTGTGATCGGCGGGCACACAGGAACACTGTCTGGATAAAGGGGGCCTTGAGAGCTAAGGAAGTCCTCCTCATCCTGCCTCTGTTCTGCCTCAAGTGCCCTGTCCATTATTCCACGCAGCGTGTGCTCCAACAGGTGGACAGGGGGGATAGTGTCACTGATGCATGCACTGTCACTGCTCACCATCCTCGTGGCCTCCTCAAATGGTGACAGGACAGTGCATGCATCCCTGATCATGGCCCACTGGCGTGGGGAAAAAAAACAAGCTCCCCTGACCCTGTCCTGGTGCCATAGTCGCAGAGGTACTCATTGATGGCCCTCTGCTGCGTGTGCAGCCGCTGCAGCATGGCCAACATTGAGTTCCACCTGGTGGGCATGTCACAGATTAGGCGGTTCTTGGGCAGGTTAAATTCCTTTTGGAGGTCTGCCAGCCGAGCACTGGCATTATATGACCGGCGGAAATGCACACAGACTTTCCTGGCCTGCCTCAGGACATCCTGTAAGCCCGGGTACCTGCCCAAGAACCGCTGCACCACCAAGTTAGGGACGTGAGCCAAACAGGGCACATGGGTCATTTGTCCCTGTCGGAGGGCGGAGAGGAGGTTGGTGCCATTGTCGCAAACCACCATTCCTGCCTTAAGTAGGCGTGGCGTCAACCACCTCTGAACCTGCCCCTGCAGAGCTGACAGAACCTCTGCCCCAGTGTGGCTCCTGTCCCCCAAGCACACCAGCTCAAGCACCGCATGGCATCTTTTGGCCTGCATACTTGCGTAGCCCCTTGAACACCTACGGAGCATCGCTGGTTCCGAGGACAAAGCACAGGAAGAGGCCATGGAGGAAGAAGAAGAGGAGGGGGTGGAGGAGAGAGGTGTGTCAGAATCATTATTAAAGGCATTTTGGAGGCGTGGTGGCGGAACAACCTCCAACACTACTGCACCTTGTCCTGCATCCTTCCCAGCTGCCAGCAGTCACCCAATGCGCCGTGAAACTTAGGTAACGTCCCTGTCCATGCCTGCTGGACCATGAGTCAGTGGTAATACTCACCTTCTCGCTGACCTCCCTGTACAGCGAGGCATGGACATTGCCTTCCACATGCCGGTAGAGAGCCAGAATCGCCTTCCGTGAGAAAAAGTGGCATTTGGGTACCTGCCACTGAGGAACCGCACATTCCACAAACTCACGGAAGTTGGCAGAGTCTACCAACTGAAAATGTAGCAGTTGAAGTGCTAGCAATTTTGCGAAGCTAGCATTCAACCGCTGGGCATGTGGATTGCTGGGAGCGAACTTCTTTTGGCGGTGCAGCAGCTGGGGAAGGGAAATCTGCCTGGTACAATTTGACGTTGGTATACCGAAAGCAGATTGCCCACAAGTACTTGGCTGTGACACACCTAATTCTACACCTTCATTCCTCTCAGTGCAGGTCTCAGAGAGGACTGAAGGTATAGTGGGGTTGGAGATCTCAGCTGATGAGAAGCAAGGAGAGGTCCTCTTTGTTCTTTGGTGTGGGTCTTTTAGATACGCTTGCCAACAAACTGCATGGCAGGTCAACATATGTCTGGTCAAGCATGTGGTGCCCAAGCGGGAGATGTTTTGGCCACGCGAGATATGCTTGAGATATATGTTGCAAATAGCAGCGGTGCGATCTGATGCACTTGTCTCAAAAAAGGCCCACACCAAAGAACTTTTGGAATAACGCGCAGAGATAGCAGCGCCCTGCACATGCAGCTTTGCGGTGTGATGCAGTCAGTGTGCTGCCCTTAGGCTGGCCCCTGGAGGGCATCCTGCCTTGTTGGTGATGTGCCTCCTCCCCCTCTCTCCTATCAGGCACCCATGTTGAGTCAGTGACCTCATCATCCCCTCCCTCCTCATCACAGGAGCAAACCTGGCAGTATGCTGCAGCAGGGGGAGCATGACTGCCAGATTGCTGTCCTTCTTTGGCACCCCCTCTGTCCGTGCTCACGTTACTGCTTTCATCTAGCTCAGTATCATCATCAGAGCCTTCTAAACGCTGGCCATCCTCCTGGAGCATGTACCCAACACTATGGTCAAACAGTTCGAGGGACTCCTCAGGAGGACATGGTGGGGCTAGGGAATGAGTCACTGATGCCATTGAGCCGAGGGAAGAGGCCGCGTTGGCAGCTGCTTTGCCAGACAAAGTACCCTGAGCATGGGTGAGAGAGGATGAGGAGAATGAGGACGGCTTGGTCATCCACTCGACCAAGTCTTCCGCATGTTGCGGCTCAACACGGCCAGCTGCCGAAAAAAAGGCCAAGCGTGTCCCACAGCCACGTGCTGATAAGGATGCACGACCAGCACTGTTGCCTCTAGACACAGAGCCTGCTTGCCCTCTTTTATTGGCTTGTGTGGCTTGTGACTGTCTGCCTCTCCTTGTTGGCCTTCCAGACATACTAATGGCCTGCAGTGAGATGTAGCTACACTAAGCTGAGATATATATATATATATATATATATATATATATATATATATATATATATATATATATATATATATATATATATATATATATATATATATATATACTGCAGCTAGCGAAATCAACTACCCGCCTGTAGTATGAGAACACCACCAATCTTCTATAGGTAGCTTTAGATGAACACTGTGCAGAGGTCGCACTACACTAACTTGTAGCTTTAGCTGAACACTGTGCAGAGGACGTACTACACCAACGTTATAATAATGTAGCTGCCTGCGGAAGTGATGGGATCAGGAAAACACCACCAACCTTCTACAGGTAGCTTTAGCTGAACACTGTGCAGAGGTTGCACTAGACTAACATGTAAATAATGTAGCTGTCTGCGGTAGTGATAGGATCAGGAAAACACCACCAACCTTCTACAGATAGCTTTAGCTGAACACTGTGAAGACGCACTACACTAACGTTAAAATAATGTAGCTGCCTGCGGTAGTGATAAGATCAGGAAAACACCACCAACCTTCTACAGCTTTAGCTGAACACTGTGCAGAGGTCGCACTAGACTAACGTGTAAATAAGGTAGCTGCCTGCGGTAGTGATAGGATCAGGAAAACACCACCAACCTTCTACAGGTAGCTTTAGCTGAACACTGTGCAGAGGTCGCACTAGACTAACGTGTAAATAATGTAGCTGCCTGCGGTAGTGATAGGATCAGGAAAACATCACCAACCTTCTACAGGTAGCTTTAGCTGAACACTGTGCAGAGGTCACACTACACTATCTTGTAACTTTAGCTGAACACTGTGCAGAGGTCGCACTACACTAACTTGTAGCTTTAGCCGAACACTGTGAGGAGGACGCACTACACTAACTTGTAGCTTTAGCTGAACACTGTGAGGAGGACGCACTACACTAACTTGTAGCTTTAGCTGAACACTGTGCACTACAGTAACTTGTAGCTTTAGCTGAACACCGTTCAGAGGACGCACTACACTAACTTTTAGCTTTAGCTGAACACTGTACAGAGGTCGCACTACACTAACTTGTAGCTTTAGCTGAACACTGTGAGGAGGATGCACTACACTAACTTGTAGCTTTAGCTGAACACTGTGAGGAGGACGCACTACACTAACTTGTAGCTTTAGCTGAACACTGTGCAGAGGTCACACTACACTAACTTGTAGCTTTAGCTGAACACTGCGAGGAGGACGCACTACACTAACTTGTAGCTTTAGCTGAACACTGTGCAAAGGTCGCACTACACTAACTTGTAGCTTTAGCTGAACACTGTGCAGAGGTCACACTAAACTAACTTGTAGCTTTAGCTGAAAACTGTGAGGAGAACACACTACACTAACTTGTAGCTTTAGCTGAACACTGTGCAGAGGTCGCACTGCACTAACTTGTAGCTTTAGCTGAACACTGTGAGGAGGATGCACTACACTAACTTGTAGCTTTAGCTGAACACTATGAGGAGGACACACTACACTAACTTGTAGCTTTAGCTGAACACTGTGAGGAGGACGCACTACACTAACTTGTAGCTTTAGCTGAACACTGTGCACTACACTAACTTGTAGCTTTAGCTGAACACTGTGAGGAGGATGCACTACACTAACTTGTAGCTTTAGCTGAACACTGTGCAGAGGTCACACTACACTAACTTGTAGCTTTAGCTGAACACTGTGAGGAGGACACATTTCACTAACTTGTAGCTT
This sequence comes from Lithobates clamitans, assembly GCA_037952925.1. Lineage (NCBI taxonomy): Eukaryota > Metazoa > Chordata > Amphibia > Anura > Ranidae > Lithobates > Lithobates clamitans. The sequence goes on from JBBGZY010000285.1 coordinate 6,254,910, forward strand.
TAGCTGAACACTATGAGGAGGACGCACTACACTAATTTGTAGCTTTAGCTGAACACTGTGCAGAGGTCGCACTACACTAAATTGTAGCTTTAGCTGAACACTGTAAAGAGGACGCACTACACTAACTTGTAGCTTTAGCTGAACACTGTGAGGAGGACGCACTACACTAACTTGTAGCTCTAGCTGAACACTGTGAGGAGGACGCACTACACTAACTTGTAGCTTTAGCTGAACACTGTGCAGAGGTCACACTACACTAACTTGTAGCTGTAGCTGAACACTGTGAGGAGGACGCACTACACTAACTTGTAGCTGTAGCTGAACACTGTGAGGAGGACGCACTACACTAACTTGTAGCTTTAGCTGAACACTGTGAGGAGGACGCACTACACTAACCTGTAGCTTTAGCTGAACACTGTGCAGAGGTCGCACTACACTAACTTGTAGCTTTAGCTGAACACTGTGCAGAGGTCACACTAAACTAACTTGTGGCTTTAGCTGAACACTGTGAGGAGGAAGCACTACACTAACTGTAAATAGTCTAGCTGCCTGACTGTGGTACTAAGGGGTTCAGAAGAACACCAACAATTTTCTTCAGGTAGCTGTAAATATTGTAACAACAGTAACAACACAAGCCTGCCTGTCAGTAGGAAGATAATAAAAGGAACGGATCTAGATAAACTGAATACAGTGTATGTATATATATATATATATATATATATATATATATACAACACCTGGGATGCATATATATACACAATACACTGTAAGTGCAGCTAACTGACTGACTGTCCTGCCTAATCTATCTAACTTAAATCAAATGACACTGTCTCTCTGACTCTGTCTCTCAACGCCGGAACATACTACACAGGGCCGCCGTGCAGGCGGCCTTCTATAGTGTGGGGCATGTACTAAACCCCCTGAGCCATAATTGGCCAAAGCCACCCTGGCTTTGGCCAATTACAGCTCTCTCTACAGACGGCGCTGTGATTGGCCAAGCATGCGGGTCATAGTGCATGCTTGGCCAATCATCAGCCAGCAATGCACTGCAATGCCGCAGTGAATTATGGGCCGTGACGCGCCACACAAATTTGGCATGAACGGCCCATATCGTTCACAATTCGGTGAACGGGCGAACAGATGATGTGCGGGTCGAACATGGGTTCGACTCGAACACGAAGCTCATCCCTACACATGAATGTTGGAGGGTATAGGTAATAATCATCTGGTGGTATCTTCCTCATTTTGTTGGGGTCTCTTACATAGAGCTTCCTGTCTGGTCTGTTTAGATGCTCTTTTGTAAGCCTTTTTCCAATTTCCAAAAGTAAAACAAGAATATTCCAGTTACATATTGAAACAGTGTTGTCACAGAAATAACGATATAGGATTTCAAAATAAAGAAGAAATGCTTTAAAGTAAGCTACCATAAAATACTATAGTCAAACTAGAAACTCTTAAGGTGTTTAAACATTTATATAATCCCTGTTTACCCAAAGGGAACTCACTATAAACAAGGGATTGTAGATTAATAAATTAGAAAGAAGTGGAAGGAAAAGGAAGATGGTTGGAAGTTATCTTATTAATCAGAGTACTGGAAAAGATAATGGTTCAGAAACAAATTTAATGGTTCTTAGTATTTTTCTAAAAATTTGAAGCCCTAGGATGTGAGATCCATTCATTCCAGATTCTAAGAAATTTGACTGTGGAGCCCTCTTTGTGCGTTAACATTAATTCATAGTGAGCCTGAGATTTTATTCTCAAAATAACATCTAAAAGGTTAGGGGCTATGGTAGATTTCCATAGTTTTCTTACAGTGAGTCTTGGGGCTATTATGACAATAGCAACAATAGTCCTATACTGTTGTGGGTATAGGTCTAGGTTTAGACCTAATAAGGCCGTTTCTGGTGTGAGTGTCTTTAAGTTTCCTGTGAGGGATGTGATAACCGAGGAGATTGTATTCCAGAAACTAGATAGAGCCTTACATCCCCATAGTGTATGTATTAAGTTGCCAGTATGGGTATTACATCTCCAGCATGTGGAGGATGAAGAAGGACATATTTTGGAAAGTTTGTATGGGGTCAGATACCAGTGGTTTAACCACTTCAGCCCCGGAAGGATTTACCCCCTTCCTGACCAGAGCACTTTTTGCGATTCGGCACTGTGTCGCTTTAACTGATAATTGCGCAGTCGTGTGACAATGTACCCAAACAAAATTGATGTCCTTTTTTCTCCACAAATAGAGCTTTCTTTTGGTGGTATTTGATCACCTCTGCGTTTTTTATAAGCAAAAAAAAGCGACAATTTTGAAAAAAACACATTTTTTTTAAATTTTTGCTATAATATATAACCCCCCAAAATATATAAAAAAACATTTTTTTCCTCAGTTTAGGCCGATATGTATTCTTCTACAAATTTATGGTAAAAAAAAATTGCAATAAACGTATGTTGATTGGTTTGCGCAAAAGTTATAGCGTCTACAAAATATGGGATAGTTTTATGGCATTTTTATTATTATTATTTTTTTTTTTTATTAGTAATGGCTGAGATCTGCGATTTTTATCGGGACTGTGACATTATGGCAGACACATCGGACATTTTTGACACTATTTTGGGACCATTGTCATTTATACAGCGATCAGTGCTATAAAAATGCATTGATTGCTGTGTAAATGACACTGGCAGTGAAGGGGTTAACCACTAGGTGGCGATGAAGAGGTTAAGTGGGTCCTAGGGAGTGATTCTAACTGTGGGGGGGAGGGGCTACAACACACATGACAGCGATCACTGCTCTCGATGACAGAGAGCAGTGATCTCTGCCCTGTCACTAGGAAGAATGGAGAAATGCTTTGTTTACAAAAGCATCTCCCCATTCTACCTCTCCGTGGCACGATCGCAGGCACCCGGCGGATATCGAGTCAGCGGACCCGCGGTCACGGAGAACGCGGCGGGCGAGTGCATGCCCGCAGCGCCGCTTCTTAAAGGGGACGTACCTGTATGCCCTTTTGCCCACCAGTGCCATTCCACCGGCGTATAATGGCGTGCACTGGTAGGGAAGTGGTTAATATTGTTTGGACGTTTTCCCAATGTTAAATACATGATGTTGATGTACTATTGAATTGTATGGTTTTCTGCCATGTTTCCCATAAAAAGGTTTGAGAAAGGTCTTTCTCCCATTTAGTGTATTAGTGTATGCTTTTTTTTTAATGTGACTTAATGGTAACTGTGTGAGCCTGTAGTTAGGTCGGGTTACTGAAGGTCAGCCTGGATGGCTCTACAGTGCAGATCTCTGGTACCTCAACCCGAAGTTTAGAGAGATTTCTGGAAGTCAGTGGACAGAGGCCAGGAGGCCCTGATCTGCATATTTGAGGAAATATGGCCAATCCCCAGGCAGAGGGCTTGGCAGGGTTGCTATATCAGCCCTTAAATATGGGGGAGCCTGGCCAGCAGGGGAGTCGGGTGGAATATGGAGTGCTGAGAAGGCTGTCAGTGGTCTGGGGGGTACCCTAGGCCTAGGGGGCTCCACCTCCAGGCTGGGGCTCGGGCTGGCTTGGAAGAATCCTTTCAACATCCGGTTAAGAAGGAATCTTGCCTATGAGCAGTAAGGAGTACAGAGTGAGTTCATCAGCACACCCAGGGATTCACAAGTTGAAAGACTGCCACATGTAGCAAGCTTTCAAAGGACAGCACTGTGCTTAACTCTTTATACCTTGTCCAGGGAGATCTTCAGAGTAGCCAGGAGGGCTGGTAGACTAGCAGCCATGAGGGCTGGTAGTACCTGCAGGCTGTGAAGCTGGGAGCAGTTCTACTAGAGGAGAGGAAATACTACTGCATGCAATTTTGCAACATTTTGTGCTATTTTCCAAAGTGGCTAGAGAGCACCTGGTCCATAAGGAGATCCAAGAGACTGGGTGTTTCCAGCAAACAGAGCAGTCTAGGATCTTTTTTTCTGTACATAGGAATGAAGTTGTGCTCATCTGTTGTTCTACAAGTCAAGTTGGGCATCCCATAATCCCTATACCCTGTCCAAGTCGTTATCCCTATAAAACACCAAAAACAATCCCATTGACTGATTTCTTCTGTTTGGATGCAAGTTGGAAATGTGTGTTGCCTGGCTGTGCAGGAATAGGGGGAAACAGTAACCAGCAGCTCCTGTGGGGGAAACGCTACACTAGAAGGGGTTGTCAGATCAACAGAGCACAAAAGGAATTGGGGTGGTCTGGTGCACTGCAGACAGTATAATGGTACAGGGTGCAGTGAGGTATAAGCAAATGTGAGGTTATATCTTGGCACATGAGGGCATATACAGTGCATTCATAAAGTATTCAGACCCCCTTCACTTTTTTTTCAATTTTGTTACATTGCAACCTGAAACTACAGTTGTTTAATTTTTTTTTTTCATTAATCTACACTCAGTACCCCACAATGGCAAAATAAAAACAGTTTTAATTGAAATGCCTGTGAATTTAAGAAGAAAAATGAAATCCTCTCCAGTTCACTCGGGTTGGATGGAGACTATCAGTGGACAGCCATTTCCAGGTCTGTCCAGAGGCAACTCTAGGACATGCTTTATGAATGTACTGTATCTTTGAATTGTGGCTCACTAGGCATTTCAGAGAATATAGGAAGTTAAACAGTGACATGTAAGGTTGAATTGCAGCCTGTTAAAACGGTGTAAGGGCTCATAATCAATGTGTGTGTTGATTATGAAGAATGAAGCAATGCTTATTAGAGCGTTTATAAAGTTTTTGATGCATTTTTGAAGTGATGAAAAAACATCAAAAAAAGTATTAAATGAGAAAGTGTAATGCTGCGTACACACGATTGGACATTCTGACAACGAAATCCTGGGATTTATTTCCGACAGATGTTGGCTCAAGCTTGTCTTGCATTCACGTGGTCGCACAAATGTTGTCGGAAATTCCAATCGTCAAGAACGCGCTGACGTACAACACGTACAACGGCACTATAAAGAGGCAGTTCAATGGCCAATGCGCTACCCTTTGGGCTCTTTCTGCTAATCTCGTGTTTATCTCATTTTAGTAGAAGTTTAGTGAGAGTATTTTTATATTATGTATTTGATTTTCAGTGTGTTCTGTTAGTTCATTCTGGCCAGCCAACCGTTTTGAAGCCTTGTTGCACGTACGTTCTCATCGTACAGTTCGTGCTGTGCAGGGGCTTGGTGTTGGGGTTCTTACTTTGACCCAAGTCCAGTCCATGAACAGGGCGAGGAGGAGTTCATGGATGAAGAATTGTTTGCTCCAGCATGACCAATTCTCTCATATGCCTTTGTTGCGAGAGATCCGTGAGAATAATCTTGATGATTTCAGGAATTATCTCCGGATGACGGACCCCGTTTTTCACCGTCTGTTGGCTTTGCTGTCCCCTTATATTACGAAGCAGGACACCTGCATGCGGCAAGCCATCACTCCTGAGCAGAGGCTCGTCGCCACCTTGCGGTACTTGGCGATGGGGAGAAGTCTGAAGGACATCAAGTTCTCGACAGGCATCCCCCCCAGGCTCTGGGGATCATAATTCCAGAGACCTGTTCTGCCATCATTCAGGTCCTGCAGAAGGACTATATTAGGGCAAGTTTTATCTTTTAACATCACATTATATGTATTTAAAAAAATGTATTTTTTTAAATAAATTTGTATTTTAAAATGAAAAATATTTCTTTTTATTTACTGCTTGTGTTTCTATTAGCTGTCTCCTAGGTTCTCCAATGTGTTTTTTTTTTACATTTTCTTCAATAGTTCCAACGTAATTTCTTTGATACATGAGGTGACAATCTCTTCTTCAGCTAACTATTATCTATGTTGTGGGTCTGCTACACACACACCTTGTTTTTGTTGTTAATGTATGTAATGCATTAATGATAATAATATTCATCATTTTCAGCACCCTGAATTTTTTTTTGGAGTGACGATAATGGCCTGATTTATGCACATTATAAAGCACTGTGGGTGTTATTTATGAAAGGAAAATCCACTTTGCACTACAAGTGCACTGCAAAAGTGCACTTGAAAGTGCACTTGTAGTGCGAAGTGGATTTGCTTAGTGATTGAGGCCTATATTGGGACAAGATTATGCGAGTTCAGCCTGACATTAGGGTTTGTCTTGTGTTGTGTCTTGCAGAGAAAATTAATCGATTCACCGATCATGATTTCCTCCCCAAATGCATTGATTTGTACAGAGAGCTGCCCTGTCTGTGGCAGACAAAACACCCCTTTTACACAAATTGACTAAAGAGGAAGACAGCACTGGATAAATTACTGGAATTTGTAAAGCCGCAGATCCCCACTGCAGACATGAACTATTTGAAGTGCAAAATTGGTGGCCTGAGGAGTACATATAATAGGGAGAGCAAGAAGGTCCAGGATTTCCAGAGATCAGGATCAGCAGCAGATGACGTTTATGTTCCCAGGCTGTGGTACTACGACAGACTGCGATTTCTGTCAGACCAGACTGAATTCAGGCCATCACTCTCAACCCTTCCTTCCACTCTTCCTTCCACCCCAGCTGAGGCTTCTGACGTCCAACCTGGGCCTTCCACCCAAGAAGAAGATGTGGAGGAGCCCAGCTTGAGTCAGGTAAAGCATTGTTCAACATATTTCTCAAAATTGTGTATGATTGATGAACAATAAACTAAAACTATGTCCCTTTTTCATACACAGGAAATCCTCAGGCAGGAGGAGGCTGTAGAATGTGGCAGCCAGGAGGTGTCAGGGAAAAGTGGCAGCCAGGAGATGGCGGGGTAAGTGGCAGCCAGGAGGTGGCCGGGCCCAGTAGCCTGACCGAATCCCAGGTCCCTCCCCTCCGCCTTCAACAAAAAAGGCCCAGGAAGGGGAGGAGTGTGGAGGAGTCAGCACTTGGGTTAATTCGGAAAGCTTCTGCGGCCCTCAGAATCCCCACCAGTCTTCTTGAGGCCTATGCCTGCATGGCTGCCAACAAAATGCAGGAAATTGAGGTGGGCCAATGGCTCTTTTGTGAGGAACTGATATATATGGCCCTAAATAAGGGGTTGAAGGGCAAAATCACAAGCAAAACCCACCTGTGTGAGTTGGACCATCCTCCTCCTCCTCCTCCACCTCCTGCCACAACTCCAACACCAGAGCCACAGCCTGGAAGAAAGCGTGGAAGCAAGCGTATAAGGAAGACAAGAGAGTGATGGCCTGGGTTCAGTCTGGTCTGGCAAAAGACGCAGGCTGTTGTAAGCCCACAGCCTGGGGACATATATGTCATCTGCTGCTGTTCCTGATCTCTTGGAGTCCTAGACCGTATTGTGCTTCCCATTAAATGGACTCCTCAGGCTCCCAATTTTTCCTGTCAAATAGTTGATGTCTGTCTTGGGGTACAAAGGCTTCGCTAATTTCACCAGTTTATCCAGCGTTGCCTTCCTCTTTATTTTGTTATGACCCCTAATAAATGTATATATTTTTTCTTAAATCATTGGCTATGTGTTATAATTAAAAAAGGACAGTTTGTTTGTGAGTAGGCAGGTACACTTCAAAAAGACAATGTAAAATTAACAAGGGACACCAACAACAACCCTAATCTCCTTGAGGTTAAAAAATACAAGATAATAATGGTGTTGTGGTAACTTGACACACAAAACAAAAAAAATATTATGGAGATCACTAGAAAAATAATAAAAAACAGGAGATCTTGATTTAAAAAAAAATGGAGATTACTATAAACAAAAATTAAAAACATTATTCTGGGGATCTAGCGAAAAAAAAAAAATGTATTCATGAGATCACAAGAAATAATAAAGAAATCAGTTTGTCAGAACTCTGTGTAAATATCAGCTGTAAAGCAACTTCATTATTCTAGCATTATAAAGAAGAAGAGAATGCGCTGCATTGAAAGATTTAAAAAATTTGCAGCATGACAAATGTGCTATCTCCAATACGAACGCTAGTTTTACCAGACTGAGTGCTTCTGTCTCGTACTTGATTCAGAGCATGCATGAAATTTTGTGTGTCGGAATTGTGTACACACGTTTGGAATTTCCAACAACGGATTTTGTTGTTTGAAAATTTGAAATCCAGCTCTCAAATTTTTGTTGTTGGAAATTCCGACAAAAAATGTCCGATGAAGCCTACACACCTCCCATCGAACATTTGTTGTCGGAAAATCCGATCGTGTGTACGCAGCGTAATTTTTCTAGTGGGAAGTGCTTAAAGGGTATGTAATATAAGGGAAATGTTCTCCTTTGAGGCATGGTTAGGTTGTGGTGTGATAGCAGGCATTTTAGTGATTTCTCTGCAAGATGGATTTGTATATTTTGATCTCTTTGACACTTGGCTTGGTCCAGATCAAGATGATAATGGAAAGTTTGTCACTTACTAGCATGTTACTTGCTGGCATGGTTCCTTTCTGGCACATCACCTGTTGGCACAGTCAGCTGCTGGCACGGTCACTTGCTGGCACCCAAACTTGCTGGTACAGTCACTTGCTGGATGCCTAGAAGACTCAAGTAGTAGTTTTTGCAGGGTTTTACATCCCGTATGATTAAACCAATTGCCAACTGCCCTGGGGTGCCTATAAAGGTACATTAGGCACCTCAAGGTTCACAACCAACTTAAAATAAAATTACATTATTTAATAATCATAAAATCCTAATAAAAACAGCAAAATTCTTTCTCCACAAAATAATGGAAGAAAGAGTTCCATTTTAGATGCTACACAGTTAATCCTACAGTGGATGTGACAATTGAATGGGGAGTTCCACCATCCTTGGCTTCTACAGTAGGATGTAAACACCATAACAGTATACATTAAAAATAAGTTTAAAAATCACAGAAGAGGCATCACAAATGTGTCATCATCCTGGGACCCGTAGGAGTGCAGAAAAGGAAATGGCACTTCCTAAAACTGTATATGCAATTTAACCAACATTATAATAATAGTAACACTAGATGGTTAATACTAGTGGAGGTATACATAAAACATGCATCTAGGTGACCAGTGGGCAACCAGTAAACATCACATATCAGAACCAGAAAAATAATCCACTTTTGCATCACCAAATAAATTATTTTACCTGGAACCACACTCTTCACACCAAAGGAATGCCTAGTAGGACATTAAAGGTATCACAGAAGAAGTATTAGCATATTTAAGAAATTAAGGGACATTAGTCATTATAGGAGCTCATGGCTCTGTGTAAAATCATGGGAAGAGGCTACTAAGTTGGTATGGTTGGAACACATTTAAAGCCACCCACCATAATTTTCTCACATTACCACCAGTCCTAGCTTCCTACATAAAGTCCCCCCCCCCCCTTTTCCCCCCACCACCACTTTTAAAAAGTTGTCCAGTAGCACTGTGAGCTCAGGATGGAATAATGATGAGTCCCCAGGTGGCCTGGGCTCACATGAAGTAGGTTAATTGATGTTGGGTAACTCAAAAAACTGCTGGCTTCCAGTGGTAGAGTAGAAGCACTGCAAGAGACAGCTATAGTTTGGAGATGGTATTTCCACCAAAGCTTTTTTTTTTTTTTTTGAGGTGGGGTTGGGCTTTATTTCAATTATATATAATCAGGGATCATTATTTTTAAATTAAGAAGGGGTTCAACACCAAAAGGATTCTCTGTTTTTGGTATTCTATTTTCACAAGGTGGTGATGGTCAATAGAGTAAGAGAATATAAAAATAAAGTGTATTACTCTCTTTCAGGAAAATGGCATCTTCAGCTATAAATAGCAGAACTCATCATTTGAGAGATTGATCCACAAAACTAGTCTGACTGCCATTACCAAGGTCAAGAAAGGTTTTTTTCCCCGCTGTGAGACTTTTTTTTCTGACTTCTGGGTCAACAGCACTATAATGATATCTTAATAATAAGGTTAGGCAGGTTGATTTTTTACAATTTTACTGTGTTTCTATATTGTAATATACAGTAAATACAAGTTTAACAATCTATTATAAATTAAAAATTTAATTTCAAAAAAAGAGAAAAATACAAATTTTCTAAGTAAATGTTTCCCAGTGAAAATTGTGGTAACTGCTTTTATGTTCCATGTTAATTTTGACCCTTCTACAGTAGATAATTTACAAATGGATCGAGTTACTATAAGTAATAGTAACTATACTGCTATTTTTTCAGTTTTGAATAGAATTTATTGCATGTTTCCTGCCCAGGTCACTGAAGGCAAACATGAGCTCCAAGGAAGACAACAGATCTGTATTGGTCTTGTTTAAAAACTTGTGGAACCTGAGTCATTCTTATAAATATTGGTATTAGTGGTTTTTCATTTTCGTCTTGCTCTTTTTTGTATTAACGACTTTAATACCAACCCCTTTCACCCCCTTCCTGCCCAGGCCGATTTTCAGCTTTAAAGCGGAGTTCCACCTACATTTTCAGCTCAGCATCCCTCAGTAATCTCTGCGCTAAAAACGATTTGGCATTTTTTGTTCTGCAACAATTACTGTATTAATCATGTATTCATTTTTCACTTCCTCCTGTCGACCGTGGCCCTGCCCGTCATTTCCGGTTTGCAATGCCTCCTGGGAGATGTTTGCCATCAATCCCAGGAGGCAATAGGCATCGCTGGGCCGGAGGATCTCGTTATTTCCAAATTGGAAATCATGCCATGCAAGGCGGAGGCCAGCGACATTTTTAAAAAGGGTAACCAGGCTTTTGTTGCCATTGTTACCCTAGCTTCCCATGCAGAGATATCAGCGGCGGTGGATACGTGTGGAGCAGAATCAGGGCAGCAGCACTATAATCCAATTGAGGGAGGTAAGCATCTCAGCTCTGTTTGCAGAGCCAGGGGGACGCCACAGCATGTAAAAATATTCCTTGTACATGCAGATATACTTCCTGGCTCCTGGAGGGGGAGGAGAGGAGGAGAGGTTTGCATAGCCAAGGGGCGGCAACTTTCTCTGACGCTGCCATTGCTATGGAAACCCGACCTGCAAGCTGTTGCACTGCTTGTGCTGCACTGAGCATGTGCGAGATCTGCAAGGAAGATATCCAGGAAGAAATACAGTCTGGCTTCAGATGCCCACACATGAGATGCCCACAGTCTGCTGGAAGTTTATAAAATAAGGAACTAATGCTGCAAGCATACAAAACGGACCTTAGTTTACAGCCTAATTTTACTATAATACATTAAGTTTGTGTATTATAGGGGTATTTTTATCTCAAAAGACTGCTTTAAGCTCTCTGACAATGACAATTACTCATGCAGCACTGTATCCAAATGAAAATATTATCCTTTTTTTGAGACGGCTAGAGCTTCCTTTTGGTGGTATTTAACCTCTTCCCAGCAGCTGCATGTATATATGCGGCCTCTCGGCAGGTGACCTTTAACTCTGAAAGGCCGCATATAAGTGACCCTATGTAAACACAAAACTGCTGAGAGCAACCAGTCTGCACAATCTCAGCGCAGTTCCCAGTGGGAACCAGAAAGCTTTCCGATCACATCGGTCACATGACCCAAATGCCTGCCTCTCAGCATCTACAAGTTCTTAAAGGGCCAGGAGGCGGCGGCAGGAAGGGGGGGGGGGGGTTCCAGTCCTCATAAAATAATGTTTTAAATGCCATATGGATTGGGAGAGTTTTTGTAGTCCTAAGGGCTCTACAAGACCCTATGCCTGACACAGCACGCTAATATTGCAACTGCAGGGTAGAACACACTACATCAATCAGGTTAGAAACTACACCTTGTAAGTCATATGGAATTTGCTCAATTACAGTTTCTTCAGGAGTAGACTTGGAGGGCTCTGAATCTAAATTAAAGCTAATAATAGGAGTCTGGGGCACATTTAGAGATGAGGGCACAATAAGGTAGAAATTAATTTTGTTGTGTATTGTACTGGAGCTTGGTTTGAGCCTCTGTAAATAGATTGTTCCATTAATTGTGAACAGACTGAAAAAAAAATTGAAGTAGATATTAATCGTTTTGTGAAAAGGAGGTCCTAGTCTCTCTCAGAGCTATAGAAGCCTTTAATGAGAATGAACCCATATTAACAGGAGTCCCAGTATCCAGGTTACGAGTGTCAGTTCCATCTAGGGATAACAAGAAATCTCCCCTAAAAACAAATAAAAAAGATAGGCTGAGTTCACCTTTGCAGGGGGACTGTCTACTGTGTGCCTTTTAAAAGATATGTTGCATCACACTGCAGGAAAAACAACTATTCCCAAAGTGAGGCAAATTCTTGCATACTCACAAACCCAAGCAGCTGATGCTAAAAAGGGTTGCAGGCAGCCAGAGGTGATCGAGTCTCCATAGGCAGGCACTAAAATGAGCCTGGAGACCTGATGATCCACAAAGCATTTCAGAAGCAGGATCAGCAGCAGCAGTTAGATGTCTTTTCTAAGCTAAGCAGTCTAAGAAGGAGTGTGAAGTATGTGCAACATTCCACCCAGGAGTGATGTCAGCACTCAGCTTCCTCTGCCCCGCGTAAGATGGTGGTGATGTAAATTCTAAATTGGTGCCCAAAGGTACTATCAGCTTAAGCCCAACCAACCTTATTCACTAAGTGAGTCCTCAGAGACTGGGTCACACCAGAGGCTGTGCCATGGCTCTAGACCTGGTGAGTGCTTTGTGACTGACTAACACAATGCACAGGTTCGGAAAGATATCACAATATAGTGCGTGAAGGTCATAGTTCAGACTAGCCTCATGACATCCAGAAGCCTGCTGCACATTCCAGACCACATAGCCTAGCTCCATAGTTTTTTCATCCATAGTTAGTCAGGTTGAAAAAAAAATGAAACAAGTCCATCTAGTTCACAAATATACAATCCCATATACACAAGCCTATACCCAGTTGATCCAGAGGAAGGCAAAAAACCCCAGCAAAGCATGATCCAATTTGCTACAGCAGGGGAGAAAATGACTTCCTGATCCACCGTGAGTCAATCAGATATTCCCTGGATCAACTTTACCTATAAATGTTAGTATCAAGTTATATTATGAACATTTAGGAAATAATCCTGGCCTTTTTTAATGCTAGCTACTGAGCTAGCCAGACCTAGCTCTTGAGGGAGAAGAATAGTCACCAGGATATGCCTTGACCGCTGGGGGTATTTGAGGTCTCTGAACGTGGGGAAACAACAAACTCAAAGTATGACAGGATGTATAAATTCTAGGTGTGTAACCTTTGTTGTACAGTTTCAACATGCATTGTAGTCCTTCAGGATCAGTTTGATCATCTAATGGTAAAGGTACTGTAGCCAAGTGAGGCCTGGCTCCAGTGCATACCAGCCAATTTTCCTTTTGTAGTGTCCTAGCTGTATACCTCAACCATTCCAGCCACTCATTCTTATCTTGGTATCCTGTCTCCAGAGCAAGTCTATCTTCCAATGTCAGAATAGTGAACCTAACCACAGGGCCCATTCGCTCTACTACTGTTTTTGGTGGCCCTTCTTTCTCCTCTTCAATCTAGCGCCCTGTCTCATTTTCCCTTTTAACTGCAAAGAAGAACCCCCCCATGGGATCAGTTCCTGTGACATATATATCTATCTGATCCCACTAGGTTCTGTGCTTGTTGAATACTCCCACAGTCCACCAATTGACACACATCAACCAGTATCATACTCGTCACCCCCTCCTCAAAAGTTAGATTTAAAAAGTTTTTTTCCACAGTGTAGGGTCTCCCTTCAGAACCAGGGTGTTTAAGACCCACATTAAACTCACCAGAGACCCTGCAATAAACACTATCCCTTTCATCCTGACTGTGGCTTCCCAAGGGGTAAGGTAGTGGAGACTTCACCAGTTTGAGACGGGTTGTACCTGTCGTTTAATCCCCCTTTGTAGCTGTAATTCCTGGGTTCAAAAGGACTCAATCCCTTCTTATTAGGTGTTACGTGCATGATGAGAACAGCTAAGGGGAAGCAATACATCCAATTCTTCCCTGTTTCTTGCATAGCTTTTCTTAGTTTGCTTTTTAGTATACCATTGTGTCTCTCAACCAGCCCTGCTGACTGTAGGTGGTAGGCACAGTGATATTTTACCTGTATTCCCATAGCCTCAGTTAAGTGTGTAATTGTTTTGTTCACAAAGTGTGGGCCATTGTCACTGTATATTTTCTCAGGGATCCCAAACCTTGGGATAATATCTCTTAACAGTGCTTTTGCTACTGTATGTGCATCCGCATTCCCTTTGGGGAATATTTCTACCCACTTTGTTAGTGCATCTATGATTACTAGGCAATACTTTTTCCTCTCACATTTGTCTAGCTCTATAAAATTCATACATATTTGCTGGAAAGGATATTATGGTGGTGGAAATTTACCTTTCTGGGGTTTTATCCCTCCTTGTGGGTTGTTCTTGGCACATATCATGCATTGTAAACAAAATTTTTTTTTAGTAGTTTGTGAATCCATATGTTGTACAAACTTTATTTAACATAGCAACCATTTCTCCGCTTGACACATGGGTTACTCCATGTGTCAATACTGCAGCATGCCTGTATAGTGATTTAGGTAGCACCGGTTTATTGTCAGGTGACATGTAAATTCCATTAATGAGTGTACAATGTTTGTTTTTCCACGTTGTGATTTCTGTTAGTGGGGGAACTTGTTGCATTTCCTACAGTACAGTGTAATCTAGTATAACTTGATTAGGTTCTGTACTCTCTACCATTGTATGTTGTATGATGGTTGCTTGTTTGGCTATCTCATCTGCTCTCCTATTCCCTTTTGAGACTGTGTCTGTTTTATTTGTACGTGCTTAACATTTGTATATGGCTAGCTGTTCTGGTAATTAAATTGCTTCTAGTAGTTAGAGAATGAAGTCCCTATGCGTGATGTACTTTCCACTAGAAGTTATCATTCCCCTGTTTTTCCATTGTTGTGCAAATACATGTACTGTGGAAAAGGCATACTGGCTGTCTGTATAGATGGTTACTGCCTTATCTTTGCAAAGAATGCATGCTCTTGTCAGAGCAACAAGTTCTGCCACTTGTGTTGAATAGTGTTTTGGTAAGGATTTAGCCTCAAGTATGGTTGAGTCTGAAACTACAGCATATCCTGTCGCACATGTGCCATCGGGATTCTTTTTGCTAGAACCATCTACATACAGTACCATATCAGGGTTGGCTAATGGTGTGTCACTCAGATCCTTCCTAGGTAGCACCTTTTCTGCTATTGCTGCAGTGCAATCATGTGGTTCACCATCAGTTGGTATTGGTAAAAATGTGGAGGGGTTAAGAACAGTGCACCTTTCAATTGTTAAATGTGGCTGTGTCAATAGCACAGTCATGCAAGATAAATGTCTAGCTGAACTAAGGTGGGAGGTCTTTTGCTGTAATAGAATTATGCCGCGTACACACAAGCGGACTTTATGGCAGACTTTGTCTGGCGGACTTTTTGACTGACTTTTCGAATGAACGGACTTGCCTACACACGATCAACCAAAGTCTGACGGATTCGTACGTGATGATGTACGACCGGTAGGGATGAGCCGAACACCCCCCTGTTCGGTTCGCACCAGAACATGCGAACAGGAAAAAAATTCGTTCGAACACGCGAACACCGTTAAAGTCTATGGGACACGAACATGAATAATCAAAAGTGCTAATTTTAAAGGCTAATATGCAAGTTATTGTCAATAAAAGTGTTTGGGGACCTGGGTCCTGCCCCAGGGGACATGAATCAATGCAAAAAAAAGTTTTAAAAACGGCCGTTTTTTCAGGAGCAGTGATTTTAATAATGCTTAAAGTCAAACAATAAAAGTGTAATATCCCTTTAAATTTCATACCTGGGGGGTGTCTATAGTATGCCTGTAAAGGGGCGCATGTTTCCCGTGTTTAGAACAGTCTGACAGCAAAATGACATTTTGAAGGAAAAAACACATTTAAAACTACCGCGGCTATTGCATTGCCGACAATACACATAGAAGTTCATTGATAAAAACGGCATGGGAATTCCCCACAGGGCAACCCCGAACCAAAATTAAAAAAAAAAAATGATGTGGGAGTCCCCCTAAATTCCATACAAGGCCCTTCAGGTCTGGTATGGATATTAAGGGGAACCCCAGCCAAAATTTTAAAAAAAAATTGACGTGGGGTTCCCCCTAAATTCCATACCAGACCCTTCAGGTCTGGTATGGATTTTAAGGGGAACCCCGCGCCAAAAAAAAAAAAAAAAACGGCGTGGGGTCCCCCTAAAAATCCATACCAGACCCTTATCCGAGCACGCAACCTGGCAGGCTGCAGGAAAAGAGGGGGGGACGAGAGTGCGGCCCCCCCCCCTCCTGAACCGTACCAGGCCACATGCCCTCAACATTGGGAGGGTGCTTTGGGGTAGCCCCCCAAAACACCTTGTCCCCATGTTGATGAGGACAAGGGCCTCATCCTCACAACCGTGGCCGGTGGTTGTGGGGGTCTTCGGGCGGGGGGCTTATCGGAATCTGGAAGCCCCCTTTAACAAGGGGACCCCCAGATCCCGGCCCCCCCCCGTGTGAAATGGTAAGGGGGTACTTACCCCTACCATTTCACTAAAAAACTGTCAAAAATGTTAAAAATGCCAAGAGACAGTTTTTGACAATTCCTTTATTTAAATGCTTCTTCTTTCTTCCTTCATCTTCTTCTTCTTCTGGTTCTTCTGGCTCTTCTGGTTCTTCCTCCGGCGTTCTCGTCCAGCATCTTCTCCGCAGCGTCTTCTATCTTCTTTTCCTCGGGCCGCTCCGCACCCATGGCATGAGGGGAGGCTCCCGCTCTTCTCTTCATCTTCTTCTCTTCTTCATCTTCTTCTTCATCTTCTTCTTCATCTTCTTCTTCTTCTTCTCTTCTTCATGTCTTCTCCGGGCCGCTCCGCAGCCATGCTGTGGCATGGAGGGAGGCTCCCGCTGTGTGACGGCGTCTCTTCGTCTGACGGTTCTTAAATAACGGGGGGCGGGGCCATCCGGTGACCCCGCCCCCCTCTGACGCACGGTGACTTGACGGGACTTCCCTGTGACGTCACGGGGAATGCCACAGGGAAGTCCCGTCATGTCACCGTGCGTCAGAGGGGGGCGGGGTCACCGGGTGGCCCCGCCCCCCGTTATTTAAGAACCGTCAGACGAAGAGACGCCGTCACACAGCGGGAGCCTCCCTCCATGCCACAGCATGGCTGCGGAGCGGCCCGGAGAAGACATGAAGAAGAGAAGAAGAAGAAGAAGATGAAGAAGAAGATGAAGAAGAAGATGAAGAAGAGAAGAAGATGAAGAGAAGAGCGGGAGCCTCCCCTCATGCCATGGGTGCAGAGCGGCCCGAGGAGAAGAAGATAGAAGACGCCGCGGAGAAGATGCTGGACGAGAACGCCGGAGGAAGAACCAGAAGAGCCAGAAGAACCAGAAGAAGAAGAAGATGAAGGAAAAAAGAAGAAGCATTTAAATAAAGGAATTGTCAAAAACTGTCTCTTGTCATTTTTAACATTTTTGACAGTTTTTTAGTGAAATGGTAGGGGTAAGTACCCCCTTACCATTTCACACAGGGGGGGGGGCCGGGATCTGGGGGTCCCCTTGTTAAAGGGGGCTTCCAGATTCCGATAAGCCCCCCGCCCGCAGACCCCCACAACCACCGGCCACGGTTGTGAGGATGAGGCCCTTGTCCTCATCAACATGGGGACAAGGTGTTTTGGGGGGCTACCCCAAAGCACCCTCCCAATGTTGAGGGCATGTGGCCTGGTACGCTTCAGGAGGGGGGGGGGCGCACTCTCGTCCCCCCCTCTTTTCCTGCGGCCTGCCAGGTTGCGTGCTCGGATAAGGGTCTGGTATGGATTTTTAGGGGGACCCCACGCGTTTTTTTTTTTTTTTTGGCGCGGGGTTCCCCTTAAAATCCATACCAGACCTGAAGGGTCTGGTATGGAATTTAGGGGGACCCCCACATCATTTTTTTTTTTTTATTTTGGTTCGGGGTTCCCCTGTGGGGAATTCCCATGCCGTTTTTATCAATGAGCTTCTATGTGTATTGTCGGCAATGCAATAGCCGCGGGTAGTTTTAAATGAGTTTTTTCCTTCCAAATGTCATTTTGCTGTCAGACTGTTCTAAACACAGGAAACATGCGCCCCTTTACAGGCATACTATAGACACCCCCCAGGTACGAAATTTAAAGGGATATTACACTTTTATTGTTTGACTTTAAGCATTAATAAAATCACTGCTCCTGAAAAAACGTCCGTTTTTAAAACTTTTTTTTGCATTGATCCATGTCCCCTGGGGCAGGACCCGGGTCCCCAAACACTTTTTATGACAATAACTTGCATATAAGCCTTTAAAATTAGCACTTTTGATTTCTCCCATAGACTTTTAAAGGGTGTTCCGCGGCATTCGAATTTGCCGCGAACACCCCAAATAGTTCGCTGTTCGGCGAACTTGCGAACAGCCAATGTTCGAGTAGAACATGAGTTCGACTCGAACTCGAAGCTCATCCCTAACGACCGGACTAAAACAAGGAAGTTTATAGCCAGTAGCCAATAGCTGCCCTAGTGTCGGTTTTTGTCCGTCCGACTAGCATACAGACGAGCGGACTTTTCGACCGGACTCCAGTCCGTTGGACAGATTTGAAACATGTATAAAATCTAATTCCATCAAACTTTTGACAAAAAAAAGTCCGCTGAAGCCCACACTTGATCAAATTATCTGACAGACTCAGGCTCGCCGGACCAAGTATGCCGTAAAGTCCGATCGTGTGTACGCGGCATTACAGACACTGCATGAGGTACTTTGAGAGTCAGAGGGTGATATAACACAATGGAAGCAGAGGCCTATTATTGCCTCTGCTGCTGCAACCACAGCTTGTACACAAGGTGGCAATGCTCTGGCAACACTGTCTAATTTAGTAGAATAGTAGGCTATTGGTCTCTGTCCCACCATGTTCCTGGGCCAGGACTTAAGCAATGTTTCCTTCTCTTGAGTCTACTGTCTGTACAAATGGTTTGTCATAGTTGGGTAGGACTAGTACTGAGGATCCAGCAAGGAGCCTTTTTAACTCTGGAAACATATCTACAGTCTGATCAGTCCATGTTATGTTGTCCTGAGGTGCCATGGGGGTTCCATGGATCAACTCTACCAAAGGTGCTGTCAGTGTGGAATAGTTAGGGACCCAGGCCCTACAGGGTGGATCTCTATCTTCTCAGTCCAGAAATCTTTCCCCTAGCATTTTGAGTCCTTCACCTAGGGTATCCTGTAAAGATCTACTCATCTTAGTCAGATCTAAGGATAGGCTCCTAGTAAGACCATGAGCGCTCGGCTCCGGACCTTGGACCGACAGGTCAGTTAGAGATCCCTGTCCACCAGCTCTCCTTGGGGTTTCGACTTGGACTAGTGAGACGGGTGGAAGGGGAGCTCGGTTTTGTTCAGGGGGAGTATCCCGTCTAAGGGGGGTGGATGTATTTGAAGTAGGAGGGACCACTTCTGGTGCCACATATAGGGGTGGCTGCAGAGGGGCTTGGGGGGGGCTTTAGACAAATAAGGTGTTCTCATCTTCCTTGTCTAAGAGGGGGAAGCACTCTTGCAACTTCCTCTTAGACACTCCCTGAGCACAAATTCTAGCCTGTTCTAACCAGTTCTGAGCCGCACCCAAACCATACTTTTTTTGTTTTGTTTTTTTAGGTCCAAACGTGCTAATTTTTTCAACCAGTTCCTCACACCCTTTAACATTAAGCTTGTTATTAAACCCAAACTTCTTTTCCCACTTAGTACAGTATTTAACAGTTGCTGGGTCCTTTTTATGCATAAACTGTTTGTCTCCCTCTCCAGCAGAGGCAGGCACATCCCCCTTTACAAATGTTGTTCCACATGTCTCTGTTTCTTTTGCTTCAGTTTTGAGTTTAGAATACAAGACTGGTAATTCTACTCTCAAACCCTGCCAAAATCTATATAACAACAAACAGAAAGTCTAAACTCCCCAAACAACAGGAAATATAAAAAAAAAACAAAAAAACAAAAAAAACAATTTATACCTTTACCTTTTTCACTACAAAGTACAGTTGGTTAAAGCAGAAACAGTAAAATTAGTCATCTGATCAGAAATCAATAACATACACACATTGCGCATGCACACACATGAAAGAGGAAGTGCACTTAGATGTCCGGACAATTCAAACAATACAGCGCTGACTCACAATATCTCTTCTCTTGTGACAAAACTGTCTTTTTTTTCTACCTAGGCAGTGGACTCAGTTCTAGTTACCTTGGCCCCAGTCCAGATGACCCTGTCTTCAGCACCCCAGAGATTCCCTCTACAGAATCCTACTGGGGTCACCGGTACTCTTATTCTCTCTTAATTAATGTTATTAAACCAAAAAAGAACACAAAGATAAACAACTTGACTAATACTATCACTATCATAAATAGGAAAAATCACCACAATACAAAGACCACAAGATAACACTATTTCCCCTACAATCATGAGCCAAAGGAAAGATTCTTACCTTACTTGGAGTGGGAAGACAAGATCTACGGGTTTTGGATCTGGACCTCGGACCAAATATCTGGTTTCCGATTTGCCACTGTTTACAGTCAATCCGACACGGGGTCTTTTATTGGTGAATATTTTCAAATTACTCAACCGGAGGTCCACCCTCAATGGCACCAGATGGTCAGATTCCGGATGAGCCCCCAAGATGTCAGGAAAATCTCCTGTTAACCTTAGATCAATCAAGACTCCAGGTTTGCAGCAAGGAAGAAGCTTTATTCATAGGTATCAATACATATTGGTGAGGTCCTTTGCATGCATAGATTCAAGCGAGGAGCCACACCCAGTGACCACAGACTTAGCTTTTAATAGTAGTAAAAAGAGGACGTTACAGGAGTCATAAGTCTCTGGGCGTATGCTGGCAGCTCATTTGGACTTAACTTTATTCTCTGCATCAGCAAACCTTACAATTTTAGAATATTACCATATATAGTTATAGGAAAGAAAAAAACAACGCTTGAGCGTGTACAGGATATTATCGCCATCTTGCAATACTTCTTAAGTGTCCTTAATTAAGCCTATAAGATGGAGAACAGGCACAAACAGTTCTTTGATAATTCCAACAGTTTGAGTGACAATATTATACTGAAATAATTCACAGCCACAGTATGACCTTTAGATATGAAAAAAAAAATCTAGCTGAAAAACTCAGCCTGCATACTTTACAGAAGGTAGATGGATTCGATAGCTGTTATTTAAATAAAAAGTGAATCAATGGAATGTAATGTCAAAATGTCATGCTATTTAGTTAATAGTTCATATTATATAATATAATTATGGCACTGATTAATTTTAATTGTGCATTCAAGCATTTACTGTGTCATGGGTTTCTATATATCCTTTAAAATGTAGCGCATATGAGACAGTAATACAAATAATAAAATTATTTTTCATGGAGATTTTCTTCTTACTTCTATTAACTGGGATTATGCTACAATGCTTTATATCTGCAGATCACTACAACAACAACAATTTGAGCTTTGGTCCAGGACCAGATGTACATCAATTATAGTGTTTAATTATCTGATAATTTCCACTGTGCAATAACCCTTAAAGTTAAATGCGCTTATACTTGGTAGTCAGGGTCTATAAAAAGGATCCTACATTGTCTAGTTTAATTCACTAACAGTACATAACAAGCAGCAAAATATTTTATTCAAACCTGAACTCCAAGTAAAGAGCTAAATACACAATGAAAATACATATAAGGGAGCACTTTAAACTGCCAAAGTAAAAGAGCAAGAGAGGTTCATCTCTTGCTAGTGTCTTAGGTTGTTGGATGTCTTTTCCTCAGCTCTGCTGAATAACGTTTACTATATTTTTCATCCCTCTACTCACACTACTGCCTCATTTTGCCCCATGTTCATGTCAGCACATGTGCACTCAGCATACCCGACTAGCTCAGAGCAGGGCTGGACTGGGACACAAATTTGGCCCTGGACTCCCTCATGACCGCTCCACTTTAATTTTGAGTGTCCCCAACAGCGTCCCCCTTACATCAGAGTGTCCCCAACAGCGTCCCCCTTACATCAGAGTGTCCCCAACAGCGTCCCTCTTACATCAGAGTGTCCCCAACAGCGTCCCCCTTACATCAGAGAGTCCCTAACAGCATCCCCCTTACATCAGAGTGTCCCTAACAGTGTCTCCCTTACATCAGAGTGTCCCCAACAGCGTCCCCCTTACATCAGAGTATCCTCAACAGCATCCCCCTTACATCAGAGTGTCCCCAACAGCGTCCCCCTTACATCAGAGTCCCCACCATCAACCCCCTTCACATCAGAGTCCCCATCAGAGAGTCCCCACCAGCAGCCCACTTCACATCAGAGTCCCCACCAGCAACCCCCTTCACATCACAGTCCCCATCAGAGAGTCCCCACCAGCATCCCCCTTACATCAGAGTGTCCCCAACAGCGTCCCCCTTACATCAGAGTGTCCCCAACAGCGTCCCCCTTACATCAGAGTCCCCACCAGCAACCCCCTTCACATCAGAGTCCCCATCAGAGAGTCTCCACCAGCAGCCCACTTCACATCAGAGTCCCCACCAGCAGCCCCCTTCAGTGTGTCCTCCCTCTCCTCCCCCGCCCACCTGTACTCAGTTTTGAAGGCAGCTTCTCGTTCCTCTCTCCAGTCATGTGATAACAAGTGATAGGGTAGAGAGGAAGGAAAGTCTACCGTTGGTCCATCTCCCCCTGCAGGCTGGAGGGAGCAGAAAGCCTAATGCTCTCTCCAGCATATAACGGAAGCTGCTCCTCCTGACAGGAGTGAAATTGCGATCACTCACTGTCAGAGAGGAGCGGCTCCAGGACTGCACCTGACTGGCCCACTGAGCCATCGGCCCACCGGGAATCTCCCGGTAGTCCCGATGGCCAGTACATGCCTGGCTCAGAGTGCTGTCCATATCTCTAACAGTCTCCCCTATACAGCAGACCCATTGCTGCAGCATATGGAAGGCTGATACCAAGTCATATGCAGTTACAGCATTTACAAATACATTTAAATATTTTTTTTAACCACTTGAGCTCTGGAAGGTTTTGCCTGTTTCATGACCAGAGCATATTTTGCTTTTCAGCAATACACAATTTTAACTGGCAATTGCACGGTCATGCAACATTGTACGCAAATTAAATTTATACCTTTTTTTTCACACAAATAGATTGTTGTGGTGGTATTTGATCACCACTGTTTTTTTCTTTGTTATACTGTATATAACTGGAAAAAAAGATTATGAATAAAATATATATTTTCTACTTTCTGTTATCATTTCCAATAAAATCAAATTTCATCATAAATTTAGGCAAACATGTATTCTGCTACATGTCTTTGGCAAAAAAAAAAATCTCATTAAGTGTATATTAGTTGATTTGTGTGAAAGTTATAGAGTCTACAAACTATGTTATATATATTTGAAAATTGATTAGAACAGTACTGCCAGAACAGTAGAAAAAACCCCCTAAATTACCCCTTTTTAAAAAGTAGACAGCCTGGCATTTAGCAAGAGGCATGGAGAGTTTTTAAAAGCTGTCATTTTTTGTCAACATTTCTTGGAAAATAAAGAAATATAATGCATTTTTTTTTCATTTTTCTTTTACATACTGTAGTACAGTACAGTGTCATCATATGACTGGTATGGCAGTGATCAGGGATGCTGACTGGTGATACCCTGTCATCAGGGTAACTCAATAGTGACACTATACTACACTACTCTTTTTTTTTTTTACACTGTTATTGTTTGAACAGTGATTATCACTGTATAAACAATAGTTTTAGCCATCATGAACGGGTTAACCATTCATGAACAGCTTGCTTTTGGTTGTGATCTGTGATTGGCTAAGCTAATCACATGGGACAAGTAGCTAGGAACCTTATGACTGCTTTGGGCCAATCACAGATCACAAAAGTAAGCAAGCTGGAAACCCATTCATGACAGGTTGCTTACATTGTTATCATTGTTACCGGTGGATACAGCGGTCACAGGAGGAGAGTGCTGCACACTGTGAGCACGCTGTGGTTAATGAATCCATAACTGAATTAAATTACATTTTTTATATCCGACTGGACTTCTGGTTTAAAAAAGTATTGCTTTCTATGCTATCTGCAGTATACCAGAATCACT
Organism: Lithobates clamitans; assembly: GCA_037952925.1. Lineage (NCBI taxonomy): Eukaryota > Metazoa > Chordata > Amphibia > Anura > Ranidae > Lithobates > Lithobates clamitans. The sequence goes on from JBBGZY010000285.1 coordinate 6,278,937, forward strand.
GGGGATCATGTTTAGAAAACCAACACTAGACACAAAAACACGATTGTAAAAAAAAGTTTACCCAAAAGAAATATTTGCTGATTCTATTTATTTTTACAGGAAAACATAGGAACAAGTGTCAATAATAACATTAATAAGGAAGTGCTGATAGAGTCAGCAGCTCAGCCTAGCTCAAAATCAGCTACTGTAAGCACAGTTTACAGTCCCATGTTAACCACATAAGGAACAGGCCTCTTTTTTAGATGTGTTGTTTACAAGTTAAAAACAGTTTTTTTTGCTAGAAAATTACTTAGAACCCCCAAACATTATACATTTTTTTTCTAACACCCTAGAGAATAAAATGGCGGTCGTTGTAATACTTTCTGTCACACCGTATTTACGCAGTGGTCTTACAAGCGCATTTTTTTTTGGAAAAAATACACTTTTTTGAATTAAAAAATAAGACAGCAGTAAAGTTAGCCCAATTTTTTTTTATACTGTGAAAGATAATGTTACGCTGACTAAATTGATACCCAACATGTCACACTTCAAAATTGCGCCCGCTCGTGGAATGGCGACAAACTTTTACCCTTAAAAATCTCCATAGGCGATGTTTAAAAAATTCTACAGGTTGCATGTTTTGAGATTCAGAGGAGGTCTAGGGCTAGAATTATTGCTCTCGCTCTACCAATTGCAGCGATATCTCATATGTGTGGTTTGAACACCGTTTTCATATGCGGGCGCTACTCATGTATGCGTTCACTTTTGCACGTGAGCTTGGCAGGACGGGGCGTGTTTAAAATGTTTTTTTTTTTCTTATTTATTTTACCTTTTATTTTTTATTTTTACACTCACTGTTTAAAAAAAAAAAAAATGTGTCACTTTTATTCCTATTACAAGGAATGTAAACATCCCTTGTAATATAAAAAAAGCATGAGAGGACCTCTTAAATATTAGATCTGGGTTCAAAAAGACCTCAGATCTCATATTTACACTAAATGCAATAAAAAAGAAAAATGTCATTTAAAAAAATGATTTAAAAAAATGGCCCTTTAAGAGCTATCGGCGGAAGTGGCGTTTTGATGACGCTTCCGCCCTGCAGTGTCATGGAGACGGGTGGGGGTCATCTTCCCCTCACTCGTCTCCATGCACAGCCAGTGAGAGGACCGGATCGCCTCAGCTGCTGCCGACGGCTCCGGTAAGCGGCTGAGGGCACGGAGCGTGGCCAGAGGGGTGCCCTCTCCCGCTGCCGATAAAAGTGATCTCGCGGCCAATCAGCCACAGAGACCACTTTTATCCCATAGCCGAACACGGGGATACTGGATTTATGGCAGCCAGCTGCTACCATAACAACGATATCCGTCCTCAAAGTGAGGACGTATATCAGTGTTCGCCAGTCAGCAAGTGGTTAAAAGGCTTTTTTTTTTATCCATGAATTCATCATGCCAATAGTTGCTAAGTTATCTCTAAACTAAAATCTGTACATTAGATTAGGACCTTATATTTATGTCTTTGAAAACTTTAGCCAAACGGAGACTCTTAAGTGAGATTACAAAGTAGACCTCTGTCATATCCCATGATTATCTAGTAAGTATATAGTGAAGACAACAAGAAGAAGCATAATAACCTTTTTACAATCTCCAAGCTTGTTTTGAAGCTTTTTTTTTTTAATTAAATGAAGTTAAGCAAACACAACGCATCAACTATCAAAGTATTGACCCTTTTTGTTTCTACACAATCACTGAAGTCTCTCTAATTGCTACCAGCTCTGATTATGCATAAAGATAGAAGAACATCTTGTTTTTTTGAGAAAGACCTTGTCAAAAAACTTTTCCTCCGTAAGACTGGCAAATTCTCATGAGAAAGTCATTAAAAAACAAACACGCCAATCTAATAGCAAGGGATGCGAATAAACGTCATTATCTTTATTTTTCTCATCAACTTTAAACATGGAGGACTTCACTTTACACAAGATAACTATGGCGATCCCTCCGGAGTTCCTAATTCATATGTGATTAGAAAAGTATAAGAATCACTTCAGATTCTGAGCACAAATGTCAAGTACACCTATCCTTCAAGTGCCTGTAAAATAAAAATAGATGTTCTTCCCTTGTGGTAAGTTAGTAAATTATAACAGTTTGTGTTAGGGTCTAACGGTGATTCAAAGTTGTCATTTTTAATTTGAAATAAATAATGTCCATATGATCTATAGTCAGTAGCAATTAGACATTGAAGTGTCCTTATGTTGTACAGAGTATTGTAGAAGAAGACCATAGACATCAGATCTTTGAAATCACGTATGACAGGCGTTTGCAGTATATTCATAGACAACGTTAAGGCCGGGTGCACAGGGACGATTTTTGCTAGAGAGATTACCAAGGATGATCACCCTGCAGTTGATCAGTAACATTTAGCTACACATAGGAAACATCTGAGTGCAGTACCTAGTAGTAATTACTAAAGATAACACAATGCTCAAAATTTTAACAGTAAGTATGCAAGGGTATTGAACTACAGAGGATAACAGGTTATTTGATAAGCCAGGTTACACTTGAAAAAACTTCTGTAACACCCAATTTATTCTCAGGCGTAAAACAAAAGTGAAAAGTCCAGAAACAATAGACGCATTTACATAGTTACGTAAGGTTGAATAAAGTCCATCCAGTTTAACCTGTGGTGTATGTGTGTGTTTATGTCAATAGTAAATCCCATATCCCGTATATTGTGATCATTGAGATGCCCATCTAATCGTTTTTTAAACTATTGACACCCCCTACTGATACCACTGCTTGTGGAAGAGAATTCCACATCCTTACAGCTCTGACAGTAAAGAACCTTCTATGCAGTTTAGGGTTAAACTGCTTCCCTCCCAAATTATTTTTTTTTCACAATATATTTTACTAAAAACATGTTTTAAATGTATACAAATATACATACAATGCAATTGATGTTAAAAGGAATTACAAAAGAAAAAAGAGTTACATGGCAGAAGCAGTAGATAAACATTAACCGATTGCCGACCAACCGCCGTCATTATACTGCGGCAGGTCGGCATGATCCCGCAAACCGTTGTAGCTATACGTCGGCTTGCGGGATCGGGATAGCAGGTACGTGCGTGCCCGCTGCACAGCGGGGGTGCCGATGCTCGTGGCCGACGGTTGCGATGACCGCCGACCACGAGCGATCGTGAGCACGAGGTATAGTACACGGAAGTGTGTGTGTAAACACACAAATCCGTGTTTTGTTCTGAGAGGAGTGACAGATCGTGTGTTCCTATTATCTAGGAACCACGATCCATCACTCCCTCTAGTCAGTCCCCTCCCCCTTCAGTTGGAATCACCTCCCAGGGAACACAGTTAACCCCTTGATCGCCCCCTAGTGTTAACCCCTTCACTGTCAGTGACATTTATACATTAATCAATGCATTTTTATAGCACCGATCACTGTATAAATGCCACTGGTGCCAAAAATGTGTTAAAATTGTCCGATGTGTTCGCCATAATGTTGCAGTCACAATAAAAATCGCAGATCGCCGCCATTACTAGTAAAAAAAATAAAATAATAAAAATGCTATAAGTCTATCCCCTATTTTGTAGACGCTATAACTTTTGTGCAAAGCAATCAATATATGCTTATTGTGATTTTTTTTTACAAAAAATATATAGAAGAATACATATCGGCCTAAACTGAGAAAAAATTAGCTTTTTTAAAAAAAAAATGGGGATATTTATTATAGCAAAAATTACAAAATATTGTGTTTTTTTTTCAAAATTGTTGCTATTTTTTTGTTTATAGCACAAAAAATAAAAACCGCAGAGGCGATCAAATACCACCAAAAGAAAGCCTATTTGTGGGAAAATTTGTTTGGGTACAGTGTTGCAGGACCGCGCAATTGTCAGTTAAAGCGATGCAGTGCCGAAATGCTAAAGTGGTTAATAAGCTTCCTACAGTAGATAGAGTAATTTCAAGTCAGTTAGTCATAGGACTGACTTATCATCAGTAGGGATTATAAAGAAGAGAACGGAAAAAAATGTATATTAAAAAAATAAAAATTAAAAGTGTGTTATAGAAATGTATCCACTTGCCGAAAAGCCACACTACATACAGTGAGGACGAAAAGTATTCAGACCCCCTAAATTTTTCTCTCTTTGTTGTATTGCAGCCATTTGCTAAAATCATTTAAGTTCATTTTTTTCCTCATTAATGTACACACAGCAAACCATATTGACAGAAAAAAACAGAATTGTTGACACTTTTGCAGATTTATTAAAAAAGAAAAACTGAAGTATCACATGGTCCTAAGTATTCATACCCTTTGTTGTGACACTCATATATTTAACTCAGGTGCTGTCCATTTCTTCTGATTATCCTTGAGATGGTTCTACACCTTCATTTGAGTCCAGCTGTGTTTGATTATACTGATTGGACTTGATTAGGAAAGCCACACACCTGTCTATATAAGACCTTACAGCTCACAGTGCATGTCAGAGCATATGAGAATCATGAGGTCAAAGGAACTGCCTGAAGAGCTCAGAGACAGAATTGTGGCAAGGCACAGATCTGGCCAAGGTTACAAAAAAATTTCTGCTGCACTTAAGGTTCCTAAGAGCACAGTGGCCTCCATAATCCTTAAATGGAAGACGTTTGGGATGACCAGAACCCTTCCTAGAGCTGGCCGTCTGGCCAAACTGAGCTATCGGGAGTGAGAGAGGTAAAGAAGAACCCAAAAATCACTGTGGCTGAGCTCCAGAGATGCGGTTGGGAGATGGGAGAAAGTTGTAGAAAGTCAACCGTCACTGCAGCCCTCCACCAGCCTGGGCTGTATGGCAGAGTGGCCCAATGGAAGCCTCTCCATAGTGCAAGACACATGAAAGCCGGTATGGAGTTTGCTAAAAAAACACCTGAAGGACTCCAATAAGAACTTGAGAAATAAGATTCTTTGGTCTGATGAGACTTTTTGGCCTTAATTCTAAGTGGTGTGTGTGGGGAAAACCAGGCACTGCTCATCACCTGTCCAATACAGTCCCAACAGTGAAGCATGGTGGTGGCAGCATCATGCTGTGGGGGTTTTTCAGCTGCAGGGACAGGACCACTGGTTGCAATCGAGGGAAAGATGAATGCGGCCAAGTACAGGGATGTCCAGGATGAAAACCTTCTCCAGAGTGCTCAGGACCTCAGACTGGGCCAAAGGATTACCTTCCAACAAGACAATGACTCTAAGCACACAGCTAGAATAATGAAGGAGCGGCTTCACAACAACTCCGTGACTGTTCTTGAATGGCCCAGCTAGAGCCCTGACTTAAACCCAATTGAGCATCTCTGGAGAGACCTAAAAATGGCTGTCCACCAACGTTTACCATCCAACCTGACAGAACTGGAGAGGATCTGCAAGGAGGAATGGCAGAGGATCCCCAAATTCAGGTGTGAAAAACTTGTTGAATCTTTCCCAGAAAGACTCATGGTTGTATTAGATCAAAAAGGTGCTTCTGCTAAATACTGAGCAAAGGGTCTGAATACTTAGGACCATGTGATATTTCAGTTTTTCTTTTTTAATAAATCTGCAAAAATGTCAAAAATTCTGTGTTTTTCTGTTAATATGGGGTGCTGTGTGTACAATAATGAGGAAAAAAAATGAACTTAAATGATTTTAGCAAATGGCTGCAATATAACAAAAAGTGAAAAATTTAAGGGGGTCTGAATACTTTCCGTCCCCACTGTATACTGTGGCAGGTCTGCTCTATTGCACAAAACGACGTACCTCTACGTCGTTTCGTGTAATAGATACTTTAGTCACGTGCGCACCCGATGCACGCAGCGGGAGCGTGCACGTGAGTCCGGCGGACTCGATTTCCGCCGACCAACCGCGATCGTTTCACAGAGAGGGAGAATGGGATCTGCCTATATAAACGAAGCGGATCCCCGTTCTGACTGGGGACAACATGGAGATTTGCTATGCCTAGTGATCAAGAACAGCGATCTCTGTGTTGTCCCAGTGATTACATCCCCCAGACATTTAGAACACACTCAGGGAACACAGTTAACCCCTTGATCGCCCCCTAGTGTTAACTCCTTTCCTGCCAATGTCATTTATACATTGATCAGTGCATTTTTTTTGCATTGATCACTGTAATAATGTCACTTGGGGTCAGATTTGTATGCTGCAAAGTCGCAGTACTGCTAAAAATCGCAGATCACCGCCATTACCAGTCAAAAACATAATAAATAAATAAAAGTCCATAAATCCATCCCCTATTTTGTAGACGCTATAACTTTTGCGCAAACCAATCAATATATGCTTATTGCCATTTTTTACCAAAAATTTGTAGCAGAATACATATTATTCTGCTACATATTATATTTTTGTTGTGTATTCAGGGAATTGTAGTTGCAAGCAGAGGAGTGTGACGGACCCCCGTACTCAAGAGGAGTATGTCCACTGTATACGCTTCCCTTGCCTGGTACCAGCACGATCCAAGATCCCTTAGCTCACCCATTCACTTGTCGAGACATCAGTGTAGGGTGGCGCAAAACAAAAGACTGTTTATTCAAACACAAGTACAAAGAGATATACACTCAAGGGCAGGGCCGTCTTTAATACTGATTGGACCCTGGGCAAAACTTTTCTTGGGCCCCCTCTTCCATGCAGTTTCACTCTCCACCTGCTCTGAGACATACAATAAATAGCAGCGAGACTCAAAATCAGTTTGCTGAATCAGATCAGGCAGCTATTGCGATTGGTTGCCAGAGGTTACAGCGTATCATTACCGCTCACTGACTGGTTGCTAGAGGTTACAGCACACATTACGGCTCACTCATTAGTTGCTAGAGGTTACAGCACATGATTTCCGCTTGTTGATTGGCTGCTAGAGATTACTGTGGATATGAGTTCAGGGGGACATGATATACATATCAATACTGCCGGCCGCCGCTATTTACATATGAATGGCGGTAATTTACATGTAAACACAGGGTCTGCAGGTGAGTCATCTGTACACAACAATAGGGCAGAGCTGGGCAGCGTTAGTAGCAGCATTTCACACTGAGATATTTGGACACAGCACGGGACTAAAACCTCAAGGGATGAGGGAAATGAAACCAGGATAGTTGGCAAGAATGAGGCAGCCGCTTTGGGCCCCACAACAATGGCAGGGCCCAGGGCAGCTGCCCCTTTTGCCCTGCCTTAAAAACGGCCCTGCTCAAGGGACAATCCCCCTTCTTTGCATAATGACACCGGGCGATATTGAGTTTCCAGAGCTCTCTAAGGTAAGCTGGGTTCCACAAGTCCCATGCGGAAAACTCCCTTCACAAGGAGTTTTCAAGATATCTGTGAATGTTTTGTAGTACTGGGATGTCAGGCCATCCGGACCCAGACTTTTGCCTGGTTTAAGATCTTTTATAGCCTGGATAAGTTCAATTTCCTGAATTGGGAGCTCTAACTTTTGGATCTCCTCTAATTACAAAGATGGAAGGCAGCTTTGTTTTAAAAATTTTGAGATAATATATTTTCTATCACCTTGAAGATTAGATGGTTTATGGTTTGAGGGCAAGTTATAGAGTTTAGAAAAAAGTAATGGAATTGTGCTGCAATTTTATCTGTAGAGTGTTCTAAGGTGCAATTTCCAGAGCATACAGTGCCTTGAAAAATTATTCATACCCCTTGAAATTTTCCAAATTTTGTCATGTTACAGCCAAAAATGTAAATGTATTTTATTGGGATTTTATGTGATAGACCCACACAAAGTGGAACATAATTGTGAAGTTGAAGGAAAATGATTAATGGTTTTCAAAATGTTTTACAAATAAATATGTGAAAAGTATGGCATGCATTTGTATTCAGCCCCCTTTACTCTGATACCCCTAACTAAAATCTAGTGGAACCAATTGCCTTCAGAAGTCACCTAATTAGTAAATAGTCCACCTGTGTGTAATTTAACTTCAGTATAAATACAGCTGTTCTGTGAAGCACTCAGTGGTTTGTTAGAAAACCTTAGTGAACAAACAACATCATGAAGGCCGAGGAACACACCAGACAGGTCAGGGGTAAATTTGTGGAGAAGTTTAAAGCAGGGTTAGGTTATAAAAAAATATCCCAAGCTTTGAACATCTCACGGAGCACTGTTCAATCCATAATCCAAAAATGGAAAGAGTATGGAACAACTGCAAACCCACCAAGTACGCCGCTGAGGGACACCTGATGTAAGGAGGGACTTCATTGAGAGACACCTGATGTAAGGGGAAAATCCGCTGAGGGACACCTGATGTAAGGGGGACACCGCTGAGGGACACCTGATGTAAGGGGAATGCCGCTGAGGGACACCTAATGTAAGGAGGGACTTCACTGAGAGACACCTGATGTAAGGGGGACACCGCTGAGGGACACCTGATGTAAAGAGGGACTCCACTGTGGGACACCTGATGTAAGGGAACAACACTGAGCAACACATGATTTAAGGGGGTCACCGCTGAGGAACACCTGATGTAAGCAGAGACTCTGCTTAGGGACACCTGATGTAAGGAGAGACTCTGCTGGGAATGCATGGTGTAAAGAGGGATGCTACTGGAATGCCTGATGTATGGAGGCTCTCTGCTGGTAATGCCTGATCTAAGGAGGGACTCTGTTGGGGACACCTGAAGACATCTGGTGGCAGGTGACGGTGGCAAGCGCCTGATGTAAGGAGGGACTCCTCTGAGGGACACCTGATGTAAGGGGGACACCGCTGAGGGACACCTGATGTAAGAGGGGCTTCACTGAGGGAAACTTGATGTAAGGGGGACACTGCTGAGGGACACTTTATGTAAGGGGATAACAGTGAGGGACACCTGATGTACAGGGCTGGTGCAAGGATTTTTGACACCCTAGGCAAAACCTTATTTTGCCACCCCCATTGGCTCCACCCCTGACTCCACCCCATTTGCCCTGCCCACATGACAGGAGGTGGCGCTATACAGGAAGCATCGGCTCCGCTTCCTCTAGTGCTGGCTCCAGTGCTGCACTGTGCCTCTAATTGCACTACCAGTTCGATGGAGCAGCTGCCTGAGACTGAGTTAGTTACATGCTGCAGCCTGCAGAGCATGCAGACACAGAGGGAAACCAGTGGCCGGGCGCCCCTAGGCAGCAGTGCGCCCTAGGCGGTTGCCTAGTTTGCCTAGTGGTAGCACCGGCCCTGCTGATGTAAGCGGGACACCTGATGAAAGGGGGACACTGCTGAGGGACAACTGATGTAAGTGGGACACCTGATGTAAGGGGGGACTCCGCTGAGGCACACATTATGTAATGGGGACACCTCTCAGGGACACCTGATGTAAGGAGGATCTCCGCTTAGGGACATCTGATGTAAGGGGGGCACCGCTGAGGGACACCTGATGTAAGGAGGGACTTCACTGAGGGACACCTGATGTAAAGAGGACACCGCTGAGGCACACCTGATGTAAGGGGGGACACCGCTGTGGGACACCTGATGCGAGGGGACACCGCTGAGGGGCACCTGATCTAAGGGGGACACAGCTGAGGGACACCTGAAGTAGGGGGGACACATGATGTAAGGGGGACACCTGATGTAAGCATAGACTCTGCTTAGGGACACCTGATGTAAGGAGGACACCGCTGGGGGACACCTGATGTAAATAGGACACCACTGGGGGACACCTGATGTAAGGAGAAACTCTGCTGGGAGTGCATGGTGTAAAGAGGGATGCTACTTGAATGCCTGATGTATGGAGGGTCTTTGCTGGGAATGCCTGATCTAAGGAGGGACTCCGTTGGAGACACCTGAAGACATCTGGTGGCAGGCGACGGTAGAAAGCGCCTGATGTAAGGAGGGACTCCTCTGAGGGACACCTGATGTAAGGGGGACACCGCTGAGGGACACCTGATGTAAGGGGACGCCGCTGAGGGACACCTGATGTAAGGAGGGACTTCATTGAGAGACACCTGATGTAAGGGGGACACCGCTGAGGGACACTAGATGTAAGGATGGACACCGCTGTGGGACACCTGATGTAAGGGGACAACACTGAGGGACACCTGATGTAAGGAGGGACTTCATTGAGAGACACCTGATGTAAGGGGGACACCGCTGAGGGACACTAGATGTAAGGAGGGACACCGCTGTGGGACACCTGATGTAAGGGGACAACACTGAGGGACACATGATTTAAGGGGGACACCGCTGAGGGACACCTGATGTAAGCAGAGACTCTGCTTAGGAACACCTGATGTAAGGAGAGACTCTGCTGGGAATGCATGGTGTAAAGAGGGATGCTACTGGAATGCCTGATGTATGGAGGGTCTCTGCTGGGAATGTGTGATCTAAGGAGGGTCTCTGTTGGGGACACCTGAAGACATCTGGTGGCAGGTGACGGTGGCAAGCACCTGATGTAAGGAGGGACTCCTCTGAGGGACACCTGATGTATGGAGGGACTCCTCTGGGGGACACCTGATGTAAGGGGGACACCGCTGAGGGACACCTGATGTAAGAGGGGCTTCACTGAGGGACCCTTGATGTAAGGAGGACACGGCTGAGGGACACCTGATGTAAGGGGGACACCGCTGTGGGACACCTGATGCCAGGGGACACCGCTGAGCGACACCTGATGTAAGGGGGACACCGCTGAGGAACACCTGATGTAAGGAGGGACGCCGCTGAGGGGCACCTGATCTAAGGGGGACACAGCTGAGGGACACCTGATGTAAGGGGGACACATAATGTAAGGGGGGCACCTGATGTAAGGATAGACTCTGCTTAGGGACACCTGATGTAAGGAGGACACCGCTGGGGGACACCTGATGTAAATAGGACACCACTGGGGGACACCTGATGTAAGGAGAGACTCTGCTGGGAGTGCATGGTGTAAAGAGGGATGCTACTGGAATGCCTGATGTATGGAGGTACTCTGTTGGAGACACCTGAAGACATCTGGTGGCAGGCGACGGTGGCAAGTGCCTGATGTAAGGAGGGACTCCTGATGTATGGGGACACCGCTGAGGGACACCTGATGTAAGGGGGATGCCGCTGAGGGACAGCTGATGTAAGGAGGGACTTCATTGAGGGACACCTGATGTAAAGGGGACACCGCTGAGGGACACCTGATGTAAGGGGGACACCGCCAAGGGAAACCTGATGTATGGAAAGACTCCGCTGTGGGACACCTGATGTAAGGAGGACAACACTGAGGGACACATGATTTAAGGGGGACACCGCTAAGGGACACCTGATGTAAGCAGAGACTCTGCTTAGGGACACCTGATGTAAGGAGAGACTGCTGGGAGTGCATGGTGTAAAGAGGGACGCTACTGGAATGCCTGTCTGAGGGACACCTGATGTAAGGGGGACACTGCTGAGGGACACCTGATGTAAGGGGGACACCACTGAGGGACAACTGATGTAAGGGGGACACCGCTGAGGGACACCTAAAGTAAGGGGGACATCGCTGAGGGACACCTGATGTAAGGGGGACACCGCTGAAAGCCACCTGATGTAAGGGGACACTGATGTAGGGGGACACCACTGAAAGACACCTGATGTAAGGGGGACACTGCTGAGGGACACCTGATGTAAGGGGGGACTTCACTGAAGGACACCTGATGTAAAGGGGATGCCGCTGAGGGACACCTGATGTAAGGGGGTCACTGCTGAGGAACACCTGATGTAAGGGGGGACTCCGCTGAGGCACACCTGATGTAAGGAGGGACTTTACTTAAGGACACCTGATGTAATGGGGACATCGCTGGGGGACACCTGATGTAAGGAGGGACTTCACTGAGGGACACCTGATGTAAGGGGGACACCGCTGAGGGACACCTGATGTAAGGGGGTCACTGCTTAGGGACACCTGATGTAAGGAGGGACTTCACTGAGGGACACCTAATGTAAGGGGGACACCGCTGAGGGACACCTTATGTAAGGGGATACCAGTGGGGGACACTTGATGTAAGCGGGACACCTGATGTAAGGGGGACATTGCTGAGGGACACCTGATGTAAGGGAGACACCTGATGTAAGGGGGGACTCCACTGAGGCACACCTGATGTAAGGGGGACACCTCTCAGGGACACCTGATGTAAGGAGGGACTCCGCTTAGGGACATCTGATGTAAGGGGGGCATCGCTCAGGGACACCTGATGTAAGGAGGGACTTCACTGAGGGACACCTGATGTAAGGAGGACACCGTTGTGGGACACCTGATGCAAGGGGACACCGCTGAGGGACACCTCATGTAAGGGGAACACCGCTGAGGAACACCTGATGTAAGGAGGGATGCCGCTTAGGGGCACCTGATGTAAGGGGGACACCGCTGTGGGACACCTGATGCAAGGGGACACCGCTGAGGAACACCTGATGTAAGGAGGGATGCCGCTTAGGGACACCTGATGTAAGGGGGGACACCGCTGTGGGACACCTGATGCCAGGGGACACCGCTGAGGGACACCTGATGTAAGGGGGACACCGCTGAGGAACACCTGATGTAAGGAGGGACGCAGCTGAGGGGCACCTGATCTAAGGGGTGACTTCACTTAGGGACACCTGATGTAAGGGGGACACCGCTGAGGGACACCTGATGTAAGGGGGACACTGCTGAGGGACACCTGATGTAAGGAGGGACTTCACTGAGGGACACCTGATGTAAGGAGGACACCGCTGTGGGACACCTGATGCAAGGGGACACCGCTGAGGGACACCTCATGTAAGGGGAACACCGCTGAGGAACACCTGATGTAAGGAGGGACGCCGCTTAGGGGCACCTGATGTAAGGGGGACACCGCTGTGGGCCACCTGATGCAAGGGGACACCACTGAGGAACACCTGATGCAAGGAGGGACGCCGCTTAGGGACACCTAATGTAAGGGGGACACCGCTGAGGGACACTTGATGTAAGCAGAGACTCTGCTTAGGGACACCTGATGTAAGGAGAGACTCTGCTGGGAGTGCATAGTGTGAAGAGGGACGCTACTGGAATGCCTGATGTATGGAGAGTCTTTGCTGGGAATGCCTGATGTAAGGAGGGACTCTGTTGGAGACACCTAAAGACATCTGGTGGCAGGCGACGTTGGCAAGCGCCTGATGTAAGGAGGGACTCCTCTGAGGGACACTTGAAGTAAGGGGGACACCGCTGAGGGACACCTGATGTAAGGGGGACACCGCTGAGGGACACCTGATGTAAGGAGGGACTTCATTGAGGGACACCTGGTGTAAGGGAGACACCGCTGAGGGACACCTGATGTAAGGAGGGACTTCACTGAGGGACACCTGATGTAAGAGGGACACAGCTGAGGGACACCTTATGTAAGGGGATACCAGTGAGGGACACCTGATGTAAGGGGGGACACTGCTGAGGGACAACTGATGTAAGGGGGACACCTGATGTAAGGGGGGACTCCGCTGAGGCACACCTGATGTAAGGGGGACACCTCTCAGGGACACCTGATGTAAGGAGGGACTCCGCTTAGGGACATCTGATGTAAGGGGGGCACTGCTGAGGGACACCTGATGTAAGGAGGGACTTCACTGAGGGACACCTGATGTAAGGGGGACACCGCTGAGGGACACCTGATGTAAGGAGGCACTTCACTGAGGGACACCTGATGTAAGGAGGGACACCGCTGAGGGAAACCTGATGTAAGGAGGGACTTCACTGAGGGACACCTGATGTAAGGGGGACACCGCTGAGGGACACCTGATGTAAGGGGGACACCGCTGAGGGACACCTGATGTAAGGGGGACACTGCTGAGGGACACCTGATGTAAGGAGGTACTTAACTGAGGGACATCTGATGTAAGGGGGGACACCGCTGTGGGACACCTGATGCAAGGGGACACTGCTGAGGGACACCTGATGTAGGGGGACACCGTTGAGGAACACCTGATGTAAGGAAGGACTTAGCTGAGGGGCACCTGATGTAAGGGGGACACAGCTGAGGGACACCTGATGTAAGGGGGACACATGATGTAAGGGAGACACCTGATGTAAGCATAGACTCTGCTTAGGGACACCTAATGTAAGGAGGACACCGCTGGGGGACACCTGATGTAAGGAGAGACTCTGCTGGGAGTGCATGGTGTAAAGAGGGACGCTACTGGAATGCCTGATGTATGGAGGGTCTTTGCTGGGAATGCCTGATCTAAGGAGGGACTCTGTTGGAGACACCTGAAGACATCTGGTGGCAGGCGACGGTGGCAAGTGCCTGATGTAAGGAGGGACTCCTCTGAGTAGGGTGACCACGTGTCCCGGATTTCCCGGGATTGTCCTTGAATTCATATTTGTGTCCCAGGCACCTTCATTCCGGGACATTACAGTGTCCCGGAATGAAATAAGGACACACAGCTACACTAATAAACGGCATGGACGGGGGCGGATCTGCTTGGCTCGGGCCGGGGCCAGGTCGGCTCAGCTTGGGCAGGTCCACTCTGCTCCGATGGGGAGCATGTCTGCTCCGCTCAGACAAGCTACACAAGCCGCCTCCCCCACCCCAGTCATCTCTATGGAGGGCTCCGTGTGCCGCGCTGCACGCTGGGAAGTATAGTTTCCAGCACAGCCCCACGCGGATTCACTTCTCACTCACATGGCAGGCAGGAGGCGTGGAGGGAACGCTTGTCCCAGGACAGCGAGGAGGAAGAAGAGTCTGACAGGGAGAGCGCAGGCTTCAGGGAACAGCCTACTAGGAACAAGTGAGAACCAAGAGGTCGGGGAGACAGTCAGAGGCAGGTCCTTATGTGTAAGTGTCCCCCTGTCCATCCCACTGTCCCCCTGTCCATCCCACTGTCCCCCTGTCCATCCCTCTGTCCCCTGTCCATCCCTCTGTCCCCCTGTCCATCCCACTGTCCCCCTGTCCATCCCACTGTCCCCCTGTCCATCCCACTGTCCCCCTGTCCATCCCTCTGTCCCCCTGTCCATCCCATTGTCCCCCTGTCCATCCCATTGTCCCCCTGTCCATCCCACTGTCCCCCTGTCCATCCCTCTGTCCCCCTGTCCATCCCTCTGTCCCTCTGTCCATCCCACTGTCCCCCTGTCCATCCCACTGTCCCCCTGTCCATTCCACAGTCCCCCTGTCCACCCCTCTGTCCCCCTGTCCATCCCTCTGTCCCCCTGTCCATTCCACAGTCCCCCTGTCCATCCCACAGCCCCCCTGTCCATCCCTCTGTCCCCCTGTCCATCCCACAGTCCCCCTGTCCATCTCTCTGTCCCCCTGTCCATTCCACTGTCCCCCTGTCCATCCCTCTGTCCCCCTGTCCATCCCTCTGTCCCTCTGTCCATCCCACAGTCCTCCTGTCCATCCCACAGTCCTCCTGTCCATCCCACAGTCCCCTTGTCCACCCCACAGTCCCCCTGTCCATCCCACAGTCCCCCTGTCCATCCCATTGTTCTCCTGTGCATCCCACTGTCCTTCTGACTACTCTGCGCCCCCCCTGACCACTCTGCAGCTCCCCCTCCACCCCACTGCCTCCCCCTGTGCATCCCGCTGGTGTGGGGTTCTTTGGGGTGCTGTGGTTAGGGTGGTCCACTTTGGGGTGCCTTAGATATGATGGACTGATTTGGAGTGTTGAGATAGAATGGGCCACTTTGGTGTGGTGTTGATAGTGTGGGTTGCTATAGGTAGGATGGGCTACTTTAAACTGTCAGTGGAAGGGTGCAGTGGATAGAAAGGATTGTTGCAAGGTAGGGTGGGTTTTAAACTTGGGCCCCTTCCACGGTAAACACAATGTGGCTACACCCTCTGTTCGCTACACCCCCTTTAAGCCAATATTTAGCGCAATTTAAGACATGTCCACTGTTCACCACAATCTTTTTTCATACGCTCCTGCCCCAAAAATCAGCAAAAAAAATGTCAAAAATCATCTTTTTTTTTTTTTTTTTGGGGGGGGGTGTCCCTGAATGGCAGTTTAGAAATGTGGTCACCCTACCTCTGAGGGACACCTGATGTAAGGGGGACACCGCTGAGGGACACCTGATGTAAGGAGGGACTTCATTGAGGGACACCTGATGTAAGAGGGACACTGCTGAGGGACAACTGATGTAAGGGGGACACCTGATGTAAGGGGGGACTCCGCTGAGGCACGCCTGATGTAAGGGGGACATCTATCAGGGACACCTGATGTAAGGAGGGACTCTGCTTAGGGACATCTAATGTAAGAGGGACACCGCTGAGGGACACCTGATGTAAGGGGGACACCACTGAGGGACATCTGATGTAAGGAGGTACTTCACTGAGGGACACCTGATGTAAGGGGGGACACCGCTGTGGGACACCTGATGCAAGGGGACACCGCTGAGGGACACCTGATGTAGGGGGACACCGCTGAGGAACACCTGATGTGAGGAAGGACGTCGCTGAGGGGCACCTGATGTAAGGGGGACACAGCTGAGGGACACCTGATGTAAGGGGGACACATGATGTAAGGGGCAGTGGCGTCTCCAGCTTTCATATTTAGGGGGGGCACATGGGGGGACAGGGACAAAAATAGGGGGGCAATATAAAATGCAAATATATATATATATATATATATATATATATATATATATATATAAATAGATAGATAGATAGATAGATGGATGGATGGATGGATGGATGGATGGATGGATGGATGGATGGATGGATAGATAGATAGATAGATAGATAGATAGATAGATAGATAGATAGATAGATAGATAGATAGATAGATCTATCTTGGGGCCCTTTACCCCTTTACTACAATCCCACAACGGCCCCTTCACATGTTCTGCAGTGAGCTCCCTTCCTACTGTATTGGGGCCCCCCCAGGGTGACAGAGAACAAGAGATATATGTCACCAGCATACCAAGAAAATATAAGGGTCCAAAGCAGTGGGAGAACTATCAGGGTTGCAAAGCTTGTCTTGCCACCGGGCCCTGGTGTTCTGTCACTGTGGAGTTCCCCAGCATCCTCTTGCTGTCCTGCCCCTGCTATTGACAGCGCTGGTCTAACACTTCTTGGAATTTACAGGCTGGTTCTCCTGTCCTAAGGGCGGGAGAAATCAGTCTGTTTTTTCAGTAACTGAGAGTCCTGGTGGAGTCCTTCCTGCAACTCGCTCTTTTTCCTGCCAATGAGGATGCAGGGGAAGGAGCAGATCGGGCGGCCGTTGTTGTGTGAGCGCTCGCATTATGCAGTGTAAGCAAGCAGAGGGAGGGGGGAGGAATCATCCGCAGGAGCTGACGGGGACGTTCTCCCTCTCAATAGAGACTGTGTTACCCCAGCTGTGGCCCAAGTAAGATGCGGCACATCCGATATTAATACAAACAAAAAGAAATTGCCTTTTTGTAAAAAAATAAAAAAATATTTATTTTTTTTTGGGGGGGGGGCACATGGTGGGGCCCAGCATAATGTTGGGGGGGTCAGGGCCCCCTCTGGCCCCCCCTAGGGTCGCCATTGGTAAGGGGGACACCTGATGTAAGCATAGACTCTGCTTAGGGACACCTAATGTAAGGAGGACACCGCTGGGGGACACCTGATGTAAGGAGAGACTCTGCTGGGAGTGCATGGTGTAAAGAGGGATGCTACTGGAATGCCTGATGTGTGGAGGGTCTCTGCTGGGAATGCCTGATCTAAGGAGGCACTCTGTTGGGGACACCTGAAGACATCTGGTGGCAGGCGACGGTGGCAAGTGCCTGATGTAAGGAGGGACTCCTCTAAGGGACACCTGATGTAAGGGGGACACTGCTGAGGGACACCTGATGTAAGGGAACACACCGCTGAGGGACACCTGATGTAAGGGGGAGTCCACTGAGGGACACCTGATGTAAGGGGGACACTGCTTAGGAACACCTGATGTAAGGGGGACACATGATGTAAGGGGGACACCGCTGAGGGACACCTGATGTAAGGAGGGACGCTGCTGAGGGACACCTGATGTAAGGGGGACACCACTGGGGTACACCTGATATAAGGAGAGACGCTGCTGGGAGTGCCTGGTGTAAAGAGGGACTCTATTGGAATGCTTAATATATGGAGGGTCTTTGCTGGAAATGCCTAAGGATGGACTGAAATGATCTAAGGATGGACTCCGCTGGGGACACCTGAAGGCATCTGATGGCAGGTGACAGTGGCAAGTGACACGTTCAGGGTTCTCACTGATTCTGCAATATGTTAAGTTGAACTATTTCATTTTATATTACAATGTAATAATAGAAAAAATGTGCTTCAATCATTCTGACACCATAACAACAATAGTGTTGGGTGATTGAAGCGCCAACACCAGGTGTTTGGAGTTTCTTTATCTGCTAACTGTTAAACTTTCTGAAATACACATATTTCTATTGTGGTGTAGGATCTGTGCCTGCTGTCCCTCCCTCCACCCCTCTTTCTTTCCTTCATTCTCTCTCTCTTTCTCTCTTTCTCCCTTTCTTTCTCCCTCCATCCCTCGTTCATCTCAGACTCCAACCATACACCCTTTGAGTCACGCCCCCTTTAAGCTACACCCAATATTTCGTTTAAACCATGGCCACTTTTTGCTGCGGTGCGCTGCATTTTTTTTTCCCCGCTACGTCACACCTACAAATAAATGCCCGTCCCCTAATTATAATAAGACACCACCTACAGACAAAAAAGTGCCCCTATACATTTTTTTTACAATGTTGGTAACTATGCAGTCGTGTCTAAGGACACGCTTCCTGTTCGGCCGGGAGGAGAAGCAACGTTCTGAGCCAAGATCTGCCCCCATTCCTCACCTGCACTCAGCCCAGGAGGACTGTAAACTTGCCTTGTGCAAGCCAGGATTGACTTGCTGCTTGGACTGCCAGCTCTCACCTTCGGTTCGCTGATTTTCACTAGCAGGCTTGGGAGAAACAGCTGAGAGCCATGAATCCAGACTTCAGGAGCTGGGTTCTTACCACTGTCACTGTTCTAGTAGTCTTCCTCATCCTGGCTGACATCTCAAAGCTGGAGCAGGAGATGGGGTAACTATATTTTCCCTTGTCATGTTGGAATGGCTAGAGGGGCACAGAAAGATTGCTCATTATCTAGTTTTCTTTGTCTTCATACTTCAGTTTGCTTTTTGTTTAACTCTATCCTGTCTTTTCTGATTCCAGTACAAACACACAGCAGTGATCAGATTGCATAGTGTTTATGGGCTTTGGGTTGATAGGCAATATTGTTTGTCACCTATCATCAGAGTGCATGCTGCTGTGCTCACATACACTGGCAAAGAGAGAGATCCATGCAGGCAGAGGCGCTAACATCCACTGGCTGACACAGAGATCTTCCCTCTTCTCCCTCCTCCTCTTCTCCCTCCTCCTCTTCTCTGCTCCTTAGGTCTCATACACACGGACGTTTTTACAGCAGCGTTTTTGAGCTTTTTGTGCAGCTTAAAAACGCCACTCCATGTTATTCAATGGCCTTATACACTCCATGGCGTTTTTGAGCTGTAACAAGCATTGGGGTTTTTAAGCTCCAAAAAAAAAATCCAGGACCAGCGCGTTCTGAGGCTCCAGCGCTAGATCTGTAAAACCTCCAGATGCCACTAAAGGGTGTTAAACGCGGCTTAACGCTGTATACACAGCATTAAGCCTCGTCCAGCGTTTCTCTGCCTCTATTCAAAATCAGTAGTTCCCTAAGGGGGCCCATTGATTTAAATGGAAGTCGCACCCAGAAGTCGGATCAAGATGATCCGACTTGTGGTGTAACGTGTGTGCTGAGAATGTTGAAGGGGAACCCCGTTAAAATAAAAAAAAACAATTTGTGTGAAGTCCCCCCCCCAATACGAAACCAGACAATTTGGTCTGGTATGGATCTTAAGGGGAACCCCATGCCCAAAAAATGACGTGGGGTCCCCCCCAAGATCCTAACCAGACCCTTATCCGAGCACGCAGCCCGGCAGGTTAGGAAAGGGACGAGCCCTCCTCCCTCCTGGACCCTACCAGGCCTCATGCCCTCAACATGGGGGGGTGGGTGCTTTGGGGCAGGGGGGCTCTGTACCTTGTCCCCATGTTGATGAGTACAAGCGCCTCTTCCTGACAACACTTGCCTGGTGGTTCTCGGGTTTGCGGGTGGGGGCTTATTGAAAACTGGAAGCCCCCTTTAACAAGGGGGCCCCCAGATACCGGCCCCCCACCCTAGGTAAATGAGTTTAGGTACATGGTACCCCTACCCATTCACCTAAAAAAAGTGTCAAAAATAAACACACTACACAGGTTTTTAAAGTATTTTATTAAGGCAGCTCCAGCTCCTCTCCCTCTTCTGGCGACATCTTCTCCCTCTGCCCATCCTTCTCCCCTCTCCGGTTCTTCCCCTACTCTCTGCGCTGTCTTCTCTCTCCGCTGTCTTCTCGCGCTTTTGCTGTGTCTTCTCCCTCTGTTCTTCTTCCGATGATGACTCAACACGATCTCCCGGTGTAACACTGGGTCTGCCGTGTGCAATGATTTATATTGGCATGGGGCTAGCGCGGCTAAACGCGCATTGACGTCAATGCAAAACGCGGATAAAATTGAGTTTTTAACGTTGTTGTATTCCCGGTGTCAGTACGAGCTTTACAACTCGTTTTTTAAAACGTCCGTGTGTATGAGCCCTGAACTTACCTTGGGGAGATGCAGACTAGAATACTGCAATCACTGAGCAGCAAATGATATCATCTGTGATGTATTTCAGTTATCTTGCAAACCTGGCCTGTTAGTGGGTCCTGAGGACAGGGTTGATGACCACTGCCTTATATAACAGTTACTCAAAGGTTATGTAAGCAGGGCCGTCTTTACCGCAGGGCAAATGGGGCAGCAGCCCAGGGCCCTGTCACTGTTTGGGGCCCAAAGCAGAGCTGCCCGTTAAGTCCGCGTGCTGCCCGCAAATTGGCGCTGAAAATCCCCACACACAGCCAGGCAGACAGTCTGTCACTGTCATCAGCGGCGGCGGCACGCGCACAGTGCAGCAGTCAGTGCCAGTGCTGTGTTTTTTCGACAGAGGAGCAGGCCACGGGTGGGCGGGCCTTGAGCTCCACTGATGCTCTGGCCCCCTGCCCCTTGCAATGCGTACACTGTGCACAGTGTACCTGATCGGAGGAGTAGAGGAGGAGTGTGAGACCGCGGCATGGAGTGGAGTGGTGCCTGCCCACGCTGGTTGCCATCAAGCTATCAAGCATTGTGATGGATAGAAAATTTATCATGATACACTACAAAGGGATTCCAGATCAGAAGAGATTACAATAATTTTCTGATGGCAGTTTGAAACTTGCAGAGAAGAAAGGAGACTGGCAGAGGAGCTGGACAGCTCTGACTCTTCATCCAGATAGCAAAGGTTACTATAACTATACATGCCATGGCCCCATACTATTCACCCTCTACTCAAAATACAGTTAAGGCTGAACTCATGGTATAATGTGTATTGCACTTAAATTGGTACTTACATTGGTCCAGCTGATTCCTGTGGGTGGATCCTAATTATCTTGCGGGTCTCAGATCGGTCGCTTGGTACAAAGCGTTCCCTGATTGGACAAGGAGGAGAGGCCAGGCGGTGACGGTTACAGAAATCAGTGAGCAGTAACTCCTAGCAATCAATGGGTGAGCAGTGATGATGTGCAGTAATCTATAGCAACACAATCAGTGAGCAGTAATGGTGTCCTGTAACTTCTGCAACCCAATCAGTGAGCGGTGGTGGTGTGCAGTAATCTCTAGCAACCCAATCAGTGAGCAGTGATGGTGTGCACTAACTTCTAGCAACCCAATCAGTGAGCGGTGATGTGTGCACTAACTTCTAACCACCCAATCAGTGAGAGGTGATTTGTGCACTAACTTTTAGCAACTCAATCAGTGAGTGGTGATGTGTGCACTAACTTCTAGAAACCCAGTGAGCGGTGATGGTGTGCAGTAACCTATAGCAACCCAATCAGTGAGCGGTAATGGGGTGCAGTAACCTATAGCAACACAATCAGTGAGCAGTAATGGTGTGCAGTAACTAGACATGTGCACAGCCAAAAAAATTCGTTTATTTTCGTTTTCGTTTCATTAGTTTATTATTTTTTTCGTTTTTCGGGTCATTCGTTATGATCGCGATTCGTAAATTCGTTCATTCGTAAATTCGTAAATTAGTTCATTCGTACATTCGTTCATTCGTAATTCGAACATTCGTTCATTCGTACATTCGTTCATTCGTACATTTTTACATTTGTGCATTCGTAAATTCATACATTCGTAAAATCGTACATTTGTAAATTAGAAAATTCGGAAATTTGTAAATTCGAAGTTTGAAGATCCAAAAACCCGAAAATTCAAAAATCTGAAATAGTAACTAACTATTAAATTATAAGTATTGTATTTTCCTTTCAAACTTGACTGTCAGTGAACGTAACAAATACAAATTTAACCGAAGTTCCGAACTATCCAAAACGAATGCTGCATCTAAACAAATGGAACAGAACAAATTAATAATAAATAATAATAATAAAACGTTGTTATTATTATTATTGTTATTTATTATTATTAATTCATTACGTTCCATTCCGTTTTTTCGGATCATTCATAACTTCGGATAAATTTGTACGTGTTACGTTCACTAACAGCCAAATTTAAAAGGAAATTACAATACCTATAATTTAAAAGTTACTAGTAATTACTAATAGTTAAGTTATTATTAGTTAACTATTGTTTCAGATTTCCGAATTTTCGAATTTACAAATTTACGAATTCACTAATTTACTAATGTACGAATGCACGAATGTACGAATGTACGAATGTAAATTGCGAATGTACGAATGTTCGAATGCCCGAATTTACGAATGTCCAATTTTATCGAATTTACGAATATTCGGAAAAAATTTGTTAAACGGGTTTTCGTTATTTCGGATATTCCCGAATTAACGAATTTGTCGAAATTCGTTAAAAAACGAATTCGGAACGAAACGAATTGCACATGCCTAGCAGTAACTTCTAGCAACCCAATCAGTGAGCAGTAATGGTGTGCAGTAACCTATAGCAACACAATCAGTGAGCAGTAATGGTGTGCAGTAACCTCTAGCAACCCAATCAGTGAGCAGTAATGGTGTGCATTCTTCTTTAAGGGGGCATGGCAAGGGGTGTGTCCTATGCCTGCATACTTTTGCTGATAGGTATCCATCATTTCCATCTCAGAAAGTTGGGAGGTATGATGTAGTTGCCCACCCTATTTTTTTTATTTAGGTCTTCTTGTAAGGTTTCCACATCTTGTTGCAAAGTTATTGCCCTGCTTACCTTTGTATCGTCAGCAAACACTGAGATTGAGCTATTTATTCCATCCTCTGTATTATTTATGAATAATTAGAACAGAATTGGTCCCAGGACAGATCCTTGGGGGGGTAACTATTGATGTTAGACTGACTAGCCTATAGTTTCCAGGGATATATTTCGGCCCTTTTTTAAATATTGGTAGCTTGGCTTCTGTTGGCTTTTCTCCAATCAGCTGGTACCATTCCAATCAGTAAACTGTCCATAAAAATTAGAAACAACGGTCTAGCTATCACCTGACTGACTTAAGGACTCTCGTGTGTAAGCCATCTGCTCCTGGTGATGTATTTGTGTAAAGTTTTCCAAGTCTATTTCTGATGCTGGCTTCTGTTAGTCACAAGGGCACAATACAGTCTTGGTAACTATATCCCCCCCCCCCTTTCCTTTGTGAAAACTGAGGAGAAGAATGAATTTGAAAACTGTTGCCTTCTCCTTGTGTTTTGTAACCCAATTCCCTTCATCGTCTCTTATGGGGCCAAAATGCTCTGTATACTTGTATTACACTTGAGTTTCCTTTTCCTCTGATTTATACTGAATGTAATTAACCTGTGATTGCTGTTTCCTAAGTTGCCCCGTATTTCCACATCTGTGATCAGGTCTGTGTTCTTTGTAATTAGTAGGCCAAGTAATGCATTATCGCTTGTTGGTGCATTGGCCAACTGACCCATGAAATTATCCGGCAAGTCATTTAGGAAATTGTGAGCCTTAGATGAATGAGCAGTTCCTACCATCCATTCGATATCTGAATAAATTAAATACCCCATTATAATAACATTGCACTGCTTTGCCGACATTCCTAACTGTGATAGGAGGTCAGACTCCTCCTAATCCCTCAGGTCAGGGGGCATGTTGCATACGCCCACTATTACTTTCCCATTAGTTTCCTACCTTTGGAGCTCCAACCACAAGGATTCCACATCCTCCCTCGCTCCATAAGTAATATCATCCCTCACATTCACTTGCAAATCATTCTTGATACCCCTCCCCTTTCCTACCCTCCCTGTCCCTACGATATAGGGAATACTCCTGAGTGGTTGCCAGCCAGTTATGTGAGCTGTCAAACTAATTTTCTGAAATTCCCACAAAATCATAATCTTCCTCATAATTTAGCAGCTCCAGTTCTCCCATTTTATTAGCTAGACTTCTAGCATTTGTGTACATGCCTCTTAATTTTGTCTGGTCCCATATTATATCCTGGTTAGTTGTTATGAGGCTGCAATTGGGATTTGCCAACTTACTTACCTTGTGTTTAGGTATTCCAGTCGCCCTACCACTAATGCTTCCAATCTTACCCGCTGAACCTTGCTCATTGCTGGCTATCACTCCATCTGCTCCCCCACCCCCACCCCCAACACCTAGTTTAAAAGTCCCTCTAACTTTCTGGCCATCTTCTCTCCCAACAGAGCTGCACCCTTCCCATTTAGATGCAAGTCATCCCTGCTAAAGAGCTGATAACCAACTGAGAAGTCAGCCCAGTTATCCAGGAAGCCGAAAGCCTCCTTCCTACACCAGTTCCTCAGTCACTTGATAATTTCCCTAATCTCCTGATGCCTCTCTGGTGTGGCTCTAGGTACAGGCAGTATTTCTGAGAATACTACCTTGGTCTCTCTCTTGAATGTAGCTCCTTAGTCCCTGAAATCATTTTTTTAAGACACTCCACCTTCCACAAACTTTGTTGTTGGTTCCAACATGTACCATGACAGCTGGGTCCTCCCCAGCCCCACACAACAATCTGTTCATTCGATCCACAATATGCAGAACCCAAGCGCCCTTTAACCATCTGCCGACCAGCTGCTGTCATTATACTGCGGCATGTCAGCACAATCCGGCAGACCGTCGTAGCTGTATGTGGGCCCTTTAAAAGCCTATAGCAGGCATGTGCACGCGTGCTGCACGGCGGGGGAGCTGATGCACGTGCACGGCAATCTCCGGGCAGGCAGGAGAGCCAGAACAGGGACGTGTGTGTGTAAACACACAAATCCCTGTTCTGTGAGAAGAAGCTAGGAACAACGATATGTCTCCTCCTTTAGTCACCCCCATCCCCCCACAGTTAGAAACACAAATGAGGGAACACATTTAACCCCTTGTTCGCCCACTAGTGTTAACCCCTTCCCTGCCAGTGAAATTTATACAGTAATCAGTGCATTTTTATAGCACTGATCGCTGTATAAATGTCAGTGGTCCCAAAAATGTGTCAAAAGTGTCCGATCTGTCCGCCGCAATATCGCAGTACTGCTAAAAATCTCTGATCACCGCCATTACTAGTAAAAAAAAAAAAATGCTATAAATCTATCCAATAGTTTGTAGATGCTATAACTTTTGCGCAAACCAATCAATATACGCTTATTGTGATTTTTTTTAACCAAAAATATGTAGAAGAATATATATTGGCAAAAACTGATGAAGAAATTTGATTTTTAAAAACATGTTTGGGGATATTTATTACAGCAAAAAGTAAAAATATATATGGCCACTGATCGGCTGCACTGATAGGCACTAATGAGGCTGCACTGATGGGCACCGATATGCTTTATGTTAATATTGTTAAAGTTGTTGTTAATATTTATTTTTGGAACTTGATTCTGCATAAAACATTTAACGGTGTAATTTCATGAGATAGTTTACGAGGGCGTGTTTAAGGGCGGACATAGGGTCGAGGCAGGGTAGGGATTAAAAACAGATTAGAAATTGCCAATATGACAATGGAAGCTTGATCCTTCTATTAAGCTTTTGCATCTTGTTTCTCAAACCTTTGCATGCCTGCGCTTTATATGATGACTAAGCCCCTCCCCGTGACCTTAAAATTATGCCCCCCCTGAAAAAAGTTCTGCGGACACCCATGGCAACAGGACATACCGGTACTTATTGGGATGTGCCAGCTCAGGACTGGCCTCCCTAACGCTTTTCCCTCTACCCAGCCTGTCATCCAACTTCTCTGCTCTTTTGCCTGCACACCTGTATCTCCACCCACCTGACGGGTACAGTCCAAACTCACTTTCAGGTTGGCGATGCATTGCAGTGTTGCCAGTTTCTTCCCTAGATTCAGGACCTGGGCTTCCAAGGAAGCAACCTACTCACATTTTGTGCAGCAGTATTCGCTCGCGAACGGATGCTCAAGGAACACATACACGTCACATGATGTGCACCGAGTCGCACTGCCATACCCCTTGGACATCATACCCAGTAATTTATTGGGGATAATCCAAAAGATTAGGAATTATACTTTGCCCAATTTAATGTTAAACTCACTTCCTGACTCTAATTTATTCTATTCCTATATTACATGGCCCACGGCATACTCTCCTCCTGATCCCTGATCACACAGTCCTCTGGCATCCTCGTACTCCGAGTTACACTCAGAATACTCACATTCCTCACATTTACACTTGGTACTCACAGTCCTTACACTTACACTTGGTACTCACAGTCCTCCCAGTTATACTTGATGCTCACAGTCCTCCCAGTTACACTTGGTTACACTTGGTGCTCACAGTCCTCGCAGTTACACTCGGTACTCACAGTCCTCCCACTTACACATGGTACTCACAGCCCTCCCAGTTTGACTCTGTGCTCATAGTCCTCCCACTTACACTTAGTACTCACTGTCCTCCCAGTTACACTCGGATACACTCAGTGCTAACAGTCCTCCCAGTTACGCTTGGTGCTCACAGTCCTCCCAGTTACAGTCGTTGTCCACAGTCCTCCCACTTACACTTGGTACTCACAGTCCTCCTGGTTACATTTGGTTACACACGGTGCTCACAGTCATCCCAGTTACACTTGGTTACACACGGTGCTCACAGTCCTCCCAGTTACACTCGGATACACTTGGTGCTCACAGTTCTCCCACTTACATTCAGTACTCTCCATCCTCCCATTTACACCTGGTACTCACAGCCCTCCCATTTACACTTGGTGCTCACACTCCTCCCATTTACCCTCAGTACTCACAGTCCTCCTAATTGCACTCGGTGCTCCCAGTACTCCCAGTTACAGACGGTACTCCCAGTTACACTCTTTCGGACTTTCAGCGGACTTTTCCAACTGCAAATCTGACGTACTTTAGATTTGAAACATGCTTCAAATCTTTACGTCGTAACTACGCCGGACCCAGAAATCCACTCGTCTGTAAGCTAGTCCGACGGACAAAAACCCATGCTAGGGCAGCTTATGGCTACTGGCTATCAACTTCCTTATTTTAGTCTGGTGTACGTCATCATGTACGAATCCGTCAGACTGTGATCGTATGTAAGCAAGTCCGTTCGTTAGAAAGTCTGCCGCAAGTCCGCCAAAAGTTCGTGGAAAGTCTGTCGGACGGGCTGTCGGACTTTTGTAGCGGAAAAGTCCGACCGTGTGTACGCGGCATTAGATTTGAAACATATTTTAAATCTATCCGTCGAACTCGAGTCCGGTCGAAAAGTCCGCTCGTCTGTATGCTAGTTCGACGGACAAAAAGCCACGCTAGGGCAGCTATTGGCTACTGGCTATCAACTTCCTTAGTTTAGTCCGGTCGTACGTCATCACCTAGGAATTCGACAGACTTTGGTGGATTGTGTGTAGGCAAGTCCGTTCATTCAGAAAGTCCGTCGTAAAGTCTGCCGTAAAGTCCGACCGTGTGTATGCGGCATAAGTTCACCTTTCAAGGCACTTTCACTTTTCATAATAAATAGAAGCCTTTTCTAATGTCTTTTCTGCCCAAGCCATCTGAATGTGCTTATTTCTCACTTACCTAGACCATGGCAGCCTTCAGCCTGTACCCTCTCTAATCAAAAAATAAAAATAAAAAAATGTTCTAAACCCTGACTTCGTGTAGCATCTTGTGACTATCTGGGAAACTTGATATCCCACTATGCACTGCATTATTACTGAATAGGGTGTGTTTTACTTCTCTGGACCACACCTCCCTCATCACTACACCACCTCTTTTTTATTATTTCCACTCACTTTCCTACTTCTTTGGCCATACACTGTGCAATCTGATTGCACAATCTTCTTTAGCTTTACCATCAACTATATAGTGCAAGGGTCTGCTTGATTTGAATAGATTGTTCAGGTTGGTCTTCCTATTCCACAATTTTGGTAAGCCTAAAGGAAATTGTACAGCTGTCATTGTTCTTGTAATCCAGCTCCTGCTCAGGGATTGAGGGGGTGTAAACACAACAGTTTCACTTTCAAGATCCATTTGCACCTGGCGCAGTGGGAGAACATGTTTTTTGGTGTGTTTTTTCCAGGACATGCATAAGGCAGCCCATTGATTTCAATGGGTTGCCTTACACGTGACAAATGCAGCTAAGTATGTCAAGGGGAATTTTGGCCTGTAGTGGTTTGCAGTGCTGTGTTTTGGCCTAGGCCAACAAGGCCCAGGCCTAGGGTGGCACTTTGTGGGGGGCAGCAAAAAGCCGCCCCCCCCCCAAAAAAAAACGGCACCCACTATCCTCCCGCACAGCAGGGCACATCAAGAGAGTACAGCTTGGGAGTGCAGTGGCCTTGCGGCTGCAGATGGGGCCAGGAAGCAGTTAAATCAGGAGCTGTCAAGCCGCCCCTGTAAAGCTGTGATTCTCTCTCTCTGATGTGGCCAATCATGGGGAGGGAAACAGCAGGGAAGAAGCAGGGCGGCGACACGGCAAAACCAATTAGAGCCGCTCTCTCTCTTTCGTCTCTCTTCTCCGTTCAGCTGACAGAAAGGGGAGGGGGGGCGAGCGGGGGAGTTCTCTGGTAAATGGAGCAGCTGTGACAGGGAGAGGAGAGATGTGGGCTGTCTGTGTATCTCCCACGCTCGCCCCCCCTCCTCTTTCTGTCAGCCGAAGAGAGAAGAGAGAGCGGCTCTAATTGGTTTTGCCATGCCGCCGCCCAGCTTCCTCCCCGCTGTTTCTCACCCCATAATTGGCCACAGCAGAGGGCCAATCAGAAGACTCTGGGGGCATCATGGAAAGAGTAATCCCTGAAGAATGGCAGCCCTGTGTGTCCACAGACATCATGCTACAGCCCCCAGCATGCATGCACTCTGCTGGGGGGGGTTACAGGAGGAGAAAAAGAGAGTACTGTGCTGGGGGAAGCCAGATAGGGAGCTACGCTGTACCCGCACCACCAGAGAGCCACACTGTACCCGCCCCACCAGAAAGCCATGCTGTACCCGCACCACCAGAGAGCCACACTGTACCCGCACCACCAGAAAGCCATGCTGTACCCGCACCACCAGAGAGCCACACTGTACCCGCACCACCAGAGCCACACTGTACCTGCACCACCAGAAAGCCATGCTGTACCCACACCATCAGAGAGCCATGCTGTACCCGCACCACCAGAGAGCCACACTGTACCCACACCACCAGCCATGCTGTACCCCCACCACCAGAGAGCCACGCTGTACTCGCACCACCAGAGCCATGCTGTACCCACACCACCAGAGAGCCATGCTGTACCCGCACCACCAGAGAGCCATGCTGTACCCGCACCACCAGAGAGCCATGCTGTACCCGCACCACCAGAGAGCCATGCTGTACCCGCACCACCAGAGAGCCACGCTGTACCCGCACCACCAGAGAGCCACGCTCTACCCGCACCACCAGAGAGCCACGCTGTACCCGAACCACCAGAGCCACGCTGTACCCGCACCACCAGAGAGCCATGCTGTACCCGCACCACCAGAGAGGGAGCCACGCACCACCAGAGAGAGAGCCACGCTGTTCCCGCATCACCAGAGAGCCACGTTGTTCCCGCACCACCAGAGAGACGTTGTTCCCGCAACACCAGAACCACGCTGTACCCGCACCACCAGAAAGCCATGCTGTACCCGCACCACCAGAGAGCCATGCTGTACCCACACCACCAGAGAGCCATGCTGTTCCCGCACCACCAGAGAGCCATGCTGTACCCGCACCACCAGAGAGCCATGCTGTACCCGCACCACCAGAGAGCCATGCTGTACCCGCACCACAAGAGAGCCACGCTGTACCCGCACCACCAGAGAGCCACGCTGTACCCACACCACCAGAGAGCCACGCTGTTCCCGCACCACCAGAGAGCCATGCTGTTACTGCACCACCAGAGAGCCACGCTGTACCCGCACCACCAGAGAGGGAGCCACGCACCACCAGAGAGAGAGCCACGCTGTTCCCGCACCACCAGAGAGCCAAGTTGTTCCCGCACCACCAGAGAGACGTTGTTCCCGCAACATCAGAACCATGCTGTACCCGCACCACCAGAAAGCCATGCTGTACCCACACCACCAGAGAGCCATGCTGTACCCGTACCACCAGAGAGCCATGCTGTACCCGCACCACCAGAGAGCCATGCTGTACCCGCACCACCAGAGAGCCATGCTGTACCCCCACCACCAGAGAGCCATGCTGTACCCGCACCACCAGAGAGCCACGCTGTACCCGCACCACCAGAGAGCCACGCTGTACCCACACCACCAGAGAGCCACGCTGTACCCGCACCACCAGAGAGCCACGCTGTACCCGCACCACCAGAGAGCCACGCTGTACCCACACCACCAGAGCCACGCTGTACCCGCACCACCAGAGAGCCACGCTGTACCCGCACCACCAGAGAGGGAGCCATGCACCAGTAGAGAGAGAGCCAAGCTGTTCCCGCACCACCAGAGAGCCACGTTGTTCCCGCACCACCAGAGAGACATTGTTCCCGCAACACCAGAGCCACGCTGTACCCGCACCACCAGAAAGCCATGCTGTACCCGCACCACCAGAGAGCCATGCTGTACCCACACCACCAGAGGGGGAGAAAGATGAAGCCACTGCCAGGGTAGAGATGCTACACTACTGACTAGAGTTGGCCTGGGCAACCCAGAGTGAGTGAACGTCCAGCCGGATGGATCACTGTTGCAGTTTCACCGGGTCTGGTAAGAGAGCCTGTTGGCCATTATACATTACTGTTCCCAGGAACTGAGCCATTAGGAAGTACCTAACCTGATATTCTCTAGGCCAACCCTAGTGATGCCACTGTCCCAGAGCCCACAACAAGTTACGGCACTGTGTTTCGGTAACTGGCCAGACAGGGATGCGCCAGCGTGGGCACCCAGGACATCTGCCGCCCAGAGTCCCACAAGCGGCGATGGGCTTTCCGTAGCAGCCCACACCTCTCTCCCCACTGTCAGCCACACACACTCAGTACACAGCCAGGAGGAGGAGGAGCCACAGAGAAGGGACACCACTTCGGTGCAAGAGCCTCCCAAAGCACCCAGCACATATCCCCTTACCCCCCAAATGAAAAGATGCTGTATCGCTCACTGTCCTCCTCCCGCGGCGTCCCTTTGTCCTCTTCCCGTGGCATCCCTCTGTCCTCCCATGAAGATGACAGGGCGGATCTTAAAAAGGAAGGGGTGTGGCCTTGACAGGAAGGGGTGGGTCATAGTTAAATTAGGGGGTTAGCGAGCTTAGTCAGGCCTAGGGCAGCACAAAACCTAAATACACCACTGCTCACAGGTTTCTAAAGAGTTTTCAGACAACAATTTCTCTTCAATTCAGTGGCTTTTGGCAATGCAGATAGCAGAAGAAGTAAGTATTTACTATCTTCTTGCAGGAAACACATTTATTCACAGTTTGATTTTAGTGATGTAATAGCTTAAAGGCTTAGTTCACCTTTTTTTTTTTTCTACCTCTACTTCTTTTTGTACCAATATAGCATGCATGTACTTGTTTTGCAAAAATATTAAATCTACAGACACGTTCCTTACTGTCCTACATCCATGATTCCAAATATATCTATTGCGTCTGTCTTACGTCCTCACAGACTGTAGGTCATGACTAGGGATGTGCCGAACACCCCAGAACCTGCGAATGGACCGAAAATTCGCACAAACGTTAGAACCCCATTGACGTCTATGGGACTCGAATGTTCAAAATCAAAAGTGCTCATTTTAAAGGCTAATTTGCATGGTATCGTCCTAAAAAGGGTTTGGGGACCCGGGTCCTGCCCCAGGGGACATGTATCAATGCAAAAAAAACTTTTAAAAAGGGCAGTTTTTTCGGGAGCAGTGATTTTAATGATGCTTAAAGTTAAAAAAAAGTGAAATATTCCTTTAAATATCGTACCTGGGGGGTGTCTATAGTATGCCTGTAAAGTAGCGCATGTTTCCCATGCTTAGAACAGTCCCTGCACAAAATGACATTCTTAAAGGAAAAAAAGTCATTTAAAACTGCTTGCGGCTTTAATGTAATGTCGGGTCCTGGCAATATGGATGAAAATCAGTGAGACAAACAGCATGGGTACCCCCCAGTCCATTACCAGGCCCTTTGGGTCTTGTATGGATATTAACCACTTGCCGACCGCCTCACGCCTATATACGTGAGCAGAGCGGCACGGGCAGGCAAAATCACGTACCTAGTACGTGATTGCCTTCCCGCGGGTGGGGGGTCCGATCGGACCCCCCCCCGGTGCCAGCTGCGGTCGGCATTTGGTTGGGAGCGATGACAGACGAGGGGGAGACCATCCGATCGTGGCCCCCCCCTCGCGATCGCTCCCAGCCACTGACGAACATCCCCTGCCTCTGTATAGTACACAGAGGCAGAGGATGTGATGTCATCTCTCCTCGGCTGTCAGTTTCCGTTCCAGCGCCGAGGAGAGATGACATGTAAGTAAGTGCACAACACAAACACACACAGTAGAACATGCCAGGCATACATTACACCCCCGATCCCCCCCCGATCGCCCCCCGATCCCCCCCCAATCACCCCCCCCCCTGTCACAAACTGACACCAAGCAGGTTTTTTTTTTTTTTTTTTTTTTTTTTTCCTGATTACTGCATAGTGTCAGTTTGTGACAGTTAGCAGTGTTAGGACAGTTACTGTAACCCCCCTGTAGGTCTAGGGTACCCCCCTTACCCCCCCTAATAAAGTTTTAACCCCTTGATCACCCCCCCTCACCAGTGTCGCTAAGCGATCATTTTTCTGATCGCTGTATTAGTGTCGCTGGTGACGGTAGTTAGGGACGTAAATATTTAGGTTCGCCGTCAGTGTTTTATAGCGACAGGGACCCCCATATACTACCTAATAAATGTTTTAACCCCTTGATTGCCCCCTAGTTAACCCTTTCACCACTGATCACCGTATAACTGTTACGGGTGACGCTGGTTAGATCGTTTATTTTTTATAGTGTCAGGGCACCCGCCGTTTATTACCGAATAAAGGTTTAGCCCCCTAATCGCCCGGCGGTGATATGCGTCGCCCCAGGCAGCGTCAGATTAGCGCCAGTACCCCCCCTAATAAAGTTTTAACCCCTTGATCACCCCCTGTCGCCAGTGTCGCTAAGCGATCATTTTTCTGATCGCTGTATTAGTGTCACTGGTGACGCTAGTTAGGGACGTAAATATTTAGGTTCGCCGTCAGTGTTTTATAGCGACAGGGACCCCCATATACTATCTAATAAATGTTTTAACCCCTTGATTGCCCCCTAGTTAACCCTTTCACCACTGATCACCGTATAACTGTTACGGGTGACGCTGGTTAGTTAGTTTATTTTTTATAGTGTCAGGGCACCCGCCGTTTATTACCGAATAAAGGTTTAGCCCCCTGATCGCCCGGCGGTGATATGCGTTGCCCCAGGCAGCGTCAGATTAGCGCCAGTACCGCGAACACCCACGCACGCACCGTACACGCACCATACACCTCCCTTAGTGGTATAGTATCTGATCGGATCAATATCTGATCCGATCAGATCTATACTAGCGTCCCCAGCAGTTTAGGGTTCCCAAAAATGCAGTGTTAGCGGGATCAGCCCACATACCTGCTAGCACCTGCGTTTTGCCCCTCCGCCCAGGCGAGCCCAGCCCACCCAAGTGCAGTATCGATCGATCACTGTCACTTACAAAACACTAAACGCATAACTGCAGCGTTCGCAGAGTCAGGCCTGATCCCTGCGATCGCTAACAGTTTTTTTGGTAGCATTTTGGTGAACTGGCAAGCACCAGCCCCAGGCAGCGTCAGATTAGCGCCAGTACCGCTAACACCCACGCACGCAGCATACGCCTCCCTTAGTGGTATAGTATCTGAACAGATCAATATCTGATCCGATCAGATCTATACTAGCGTCCCCAGCAGTTTAGGGTTCCCAAAAACGCAGTGTTAGCGGGATCAGCCCAGATACCTGCTAGCACCTGCGTTTTGCCCCTCCGCCCGGCCCGGCCCAGCCCACCCAAGTGCAGTATCGATCGATCACTGACACTTACAAAACTCTAAACGCATAACTGCAGCGTTCGCAGAGTCAGGCCTGATCCCTGCGATCGCTAACAGTTTTTTTGGTAGCGTTTTGGGGAACTGGCAAGCACCAGCAGCGTAGTACACCCCGGTCGTAGTCAAACCAGCACTGCAGTAACACTTGGTGACGTGGCGAGTCCCATAAGTGCAGTTGAAGCTGGTGAGGTGGCAAGCACAAGTAGTGTCCCGCTGCCACCAAAAAGACAAACACAGGCCCGTCATGCCCATAGTGCCCTTCCTGCTGCATTCGCCAATCCTAATTGGGAACCCACCGCTTCTGCAGCGCCCGTACTTCCCCCATTCACATCCCCAACCAAATGCAGTCGGCTGCATGAGAGGCATTTTCTTTATGTCCTCCCGAGTACCCCTACCCAGCGAACCCCCCAAAAAATATGTTGTGTCTGCAGCAAGCGCGGATATAGCCGTGACACCCGCTATTATTGTCCCTCCTGTCCTGACAATCCTGGTCTTTGCATTGGTGAATGTTTTGAACGCTACCATGCACTAGTTGAGTATTAGCGTAGGGTACAGCATTGCACAGACTAGGCACACTTTCACAGGGTCTCCCGAGATGCCATCGCATTTTGAGAGACCCGAACCTGGAACCGGTTACAGTTATTATAGTTAGTTACAAAAAAAAGTGTAAAAAAAAAAAAACACAAACAAAAATATAAAATAAAAATAGTTGTCGTTTTATTGTTCTCTCTCTCTCTATTCTCTCTCTATTGTTCTGCTCTTTTTTACTGTATTCTATTCTGCAATGTTTTATTGTTATTATGTTTTATCATGTTTGCTTTTCAGGTATGCAATTTTTTATACCTTACCGTTTACTGTGCTTTATTGTTAACCATTTTTTTGTCTTCAGGTATGCCATTCACGACTTTGAGTGGTTATACCAGAATGATGCCTGCAGGTTTAGGTATCATCTTGGTATCATTCTTTTCAGCCAGCGGTCGGCTTTCATGTAAAAGCAATCCTAGTGGCTAATTAGCCTCTAGACTGCTTTTACAAGCAGTGGGAGGGAATGCCCCCCCCCCCCCAACATCTTCCGTGTTTTTCTCTGGCTCTCCTGTCTCAACAGGGAACCTGAAAATGCAGCCGGTGATTCAGCCAGCTGACCATAGAGCTGATCAGAGACCAGAGTGGCTCCAAACATCTCTATGACCTAAGAAACCGGAAGCTACGAGCATTTTATGACGTAGATTTCGCCGGATGTAAACAGCGCCATTGGGAAATTGGGAAAGCATTTTATCACACCGATCTTGGTGTGATCAGATGCTTTGAGGGCAGAGGAGAAATCTAGGGTCTAATAGACCCCAATTTTTGCAAAAAAGAGTACCTGTCACTACCTATTGCTATCATAGGGGATATTTACATTCCCTGAGATAACAATAAAAATGATTTAAAAAAAAAAAAAATGAAAGGAACAGTTTAAAAATAAGATAAAAAAATAATAATAATAAAGAAAAAAAAAAAAAAAAAAAAAAAAAGCACCCCTGTCCCCCCTGCTCTCGCGCTAAGGTGAACGCAAGCGTTGGTCTGGCGTCAAATGTAAACAGCAATTGCACCATGCATGTGAGGTATCGCCGCGAAGGTCAGATCGAGGGCAGTAATTTTAGCAGTAGACCTCCTCTGTAAATCTAAAGTGGTAACCTGTAAAGGCTTTTAAAGGCTTTTAAAAATGTATTTAGTTTGTCGCCACTGCACGTTTGTGCGCAATTTTAAAGCATGTCATGTTTGGTATCTATGTACTCGGCCTAAGATCATCTTTTTTATCTCATCAAACATTTGGGCAATATAGTGTGTTTTAGTGCATTAAAATGTAAAAAAGTGTGTTTTTTCCCCAAAAAATGCGTTTGAAAAATCGCTGCGCAAATACTGTGTGAAAAAAAAAAATGAAACACCCACCATTTTAATCTGTAGGGCATTTGCTTTAAAAAAAATATATAATGTTTGGGGGTTCAAAGTAATTTTCTTGCAAAAAAAAATTATTTTTTTATGTAAACAATAAGTGTCAGAAAGGGCTTTGTCTTCAAGTGGTTAGAAGAGTGGGTGATGTGTGACATAAGCTTCTAGATGTTGTGCATAAAATGCCAGGACAGTTCAAACCCCCCCCAAATGACCCCATTTTGGAAAGTAGACACCCCAAGCTATTTGCTGAGAGTCATGTTGAGTCCATGGAATAATTTATATTGTGACACAAGTTGCGGGAAAGAGACAATTTTTTATTTTTTTTATTTTTTTTTGCGCAAAGTTGTCACTAAATGATATATTGCTCAAACATGCCATGGGAATATGTGAAATTACACCCCAAAATACATTCTGCTGCTTCTCCTGAGTACGGGGATACCACATGTGTGAGACTTTTTGGGAGCCTAGCCGCGTACGGGACCCCAAAAACCAAGCACCGCCTTCAGGCTTTCTAAGGCCGTAAATTTTTGATTTCACTCTTCACCGCCTATCACAGTTTCGGGGGCCATGGAATGCCCAGGTGGCAAAAAAACCCCCCAAATGACCCCATTTTGGAAAGTAGACACCCCAAGCTATTTGATGAGAGGTATAGTGAGTATTTTGCAGACCTCACTTTTTGTCACAAAGTTTTGAAAATTGAAAAAAGAAAAAAAAATTTTTTTTTTCTCGTCTTTCTTTATTTTCAAAAACAAATGAGAGCTGCAAAATACTCACCATGCCTCTCAGCAAATAGCTTGGGGTGTCTACTTTCCAAAATGGGGTCATTTGGGGGGGGTTTGTGCCACCTGGGCATTCCATGGCCTCCGAAACTGTGATAGGCAGTGAGGAGTAAAATCAAAAATGTACGCCCTTAGAAATCCTGAAGGCGGTGCTTGGTTTTCGGGGTCCCGTACGCGGCTAGGCTCCTAAAAAGTCCCACACATGTGGTATCCCCGTACTCAGGAGAAGCAGCTAAATGTATTTTGGGGTGCAATTCCACATATGCCCATGGCCTGTGTGAGCAATATATCATTTAGTGACAACTTTGTGCAAAAAAAAAAAAAAAAAAAAAAAAATTGTCACTTTCCCGCAACTTGTGTCAAAATATAAAACATTCCATGGACTCAACATGCCTCAAAGCAAATAGCTTGGGGTGTCTACTTTCCAAAATGGGGTCATTTGGGGGGGGTTTATGTCATCTGGGCATTTTATGGCCTTCAAAACCGTGATAGGTAGTGAGGAGTAAAATCAAAAATGTACGCCCTTAGAAATCCTGAAGGCGGTGCTTGGTTTTCGGGGCCCCGTACGCGGCTAGGCTCCCAAAAAGTCCCACACATGTGGTATCCCCGTACTCAGGAGAAGCAGCTAAATGTATTTTGGGGTGCAATTCCACATATGCCCATGGCCTGTGTGAGCAATATATCATTTAGTGACAACTTTTTGTAATTTTTTTTTTTTTTTTTTTTTTTTGTCATTATTCAATCACTTGGGACAAAAAAAATGAATATTCAATGGGCTCAACATGCCTCTCAGCAAATTCCTTGGGGTGTCTACTTTCCAAAATGGGGTCATTTGTGGGGGTTTTGTACTGCCCTGCCATTTTAGCACCTCAAGAATCGACATAGGCAGTCATAAATTAAAGGCTGTGTAAATTCCAGAAAATGTACCCTAGTTTGTAGACGCTATAACTTTTGCGCAAACCAATAAATATACACTTATTGACATTTTTTTTACCAAAGACATGTGGCCGAATACATTTTGGCCTAAATGTATGACTAAAATTGAGTTTATTGGATTTTTTTTAGAACAAAAAGTAGAAAATATCATTTTTTTTCAAAATTTTCGGTCTTTTTCCGTGTATAGCGCAAAAAATAAAAACGGCAGAGGTGATCAAATACCATCAAAAGAAAGCTCTATTTGTGGGAAGAAAAGGACGCAAATTTCGTTTGGGTACAGCATTGCATGACCGCGCAATTAGCAGTTAAAGCGACGCAGTGCCGAATTGTAAAAAGTGCTCTGGTCAGGAAGGGGGTAAATCCTTCCGGGGCTGAAGTGGTTAAGGGGAACCCCGCACCTAAATTAAAGAAAGGAAAGGCGTGGGGCCACCAGGCCCTATATACCCTGAACAGCAGTATACAGGCGATGCAAACAATACAGGGACTGTAGGTTTGTTGTTAAGTAAAATCTGTTTGTAATTTTGAACTGGTACATTTTTAACGTGTTTAGCTCCAGCCAAAAAATCTATTTTAAGCTTTTTGGAAAACATAGGGAAGGGTTATCACCCCTGTGACATTTGTTTTGCTGTCTGTGCTCCTCTTCAGAAGATTTCACCTAATTTTTTGTCCCAATGACAAATGTTTTTTGAAAATTTGGGGTTTTTTGTGAAACAAGGATTGGTGATAAAGCATCAGTGGAAAGGAGAAACGTTTTTCCCATATTAACTCTTACAGGAGAGAATTTCCCTTTCTAGTGGTAGATTTCATCTCACTTCCTGTTGTCTCCTTCCGTTTGCAAGTAGGAGTAGTTTGTAAGTTGGATGTTTGAAAGTAGGGACCTGCCCTATATACTCAGCAGAAATTTGGGCCTTAGGTGTTGTTGTGGCCACAAAACTGTAAGCCCTCACAGGGCCCTGCTGTGAAATATTAGATCAAGAATTGTAATTACATGCCCCTGTTGAACAGGGGCAGAAAAATTGGGCCTTTGGTGGTGGTGGTGCTAGTGCCACAACACTGTAAGTCCTCACTCACTCTTGATGGGCGCAGAAACAGGCCCTGCTGTGAAATATTAGATCAAGAATTGTAATTACATGCCCCTGTTGAACAGGGGCTGAAAAATTGGGCCTTAGGCACTGGTGCCACAACACTGCAACCCCTCACAGATACTCTAGTTGGAACGCAGAAACGAGCCCTGCTGCAAAGTATTGCATCAAAAATTGTAATTACAGGCCCCTGTTAAATACTGTGCAGAGGTTGCACTACACTAACTTGTAGTTTTAGCTGAACACTGTGAGCAGGACGCACTACACTAACTTGTAGCTTTAGCTGAACACTGTGCAGAGGTCTCACTACACTAACTTGTAGCTTTAGCTGAACACTGCTGAGGTCTCACTACACTAATTTGTAGTTTTGGCTGAACACTGTGAGCAGGACGCACTACACTAACTTGTAGCTTTAGCTGAACACTGTGCAGAGGTCTCACTACACTAACTTGTAGTTTTAGCTGAACACTGTGAGCAGGACGCACTACACTAACTTGTTAAAAAAAGGAATAAAAAACAAGCGCTGATGTGGATAGATATGTGTGATATAAATAAATTGTGCTTAAAAATATATATATACCAATATAGTTAGTGCTATGAAAAAATCAGTAAATTAAAGCTGCTATCAATATAGGGTGATCAGATAACCAAACAAATAGTACTAAGTATAAAATTGATGCGCTTTATATAAATAGTGCACAGTATGCTGCTGCGACTAAGCTTAAATCCAGGAATAAAAAATGCATACATGTGAATAAAATAAATAAATAATTATGGTGCTAATACATGTGTTAAAATTGCCAAAATAAATCTTCAAATTGGTGATGTGACGGTGAATATATATAAAATAATAATGACACTCTGAGTACAATGTCCAGGCAGAGATAAATAGTGGGGAAAGTAAAAATAATAATTAAACAGTTCCTTCCCTTAATCCAGATTGATTGACTCACTGGGTTAGGTCGTTTGTATCAGGATATTTAGTTTTTCTTGCATTCCACTTTAGCCATAATACTGCTGGTGATTCGGCTCTCAGGATAAAGGTTTTTTTTTTTTTTTTTCCATAAAGATTTTATTGTGAAGAGAAAAATATATCACATACAGAAATCGTACTTAGAATCTTGTACAAAAGTCATTTAGTTTAAAGAACACATAACATTGGATTCATATGTTTTCCAACAAAATGTTAGTAGGTGGATGATCTGGAGATAGATTTATGTTAATGTTGGAAGCAAAAATGTGGAACTTCTCAATAAGGTGTTATATTCCAGTGCCGAGCTCCCCCCACTCACATCATCATTCGGCGAGTATTAAGGGGAGAGCCGAGCACCGGGACAGTCCCGGGTCAGGGTTCAGAGAACGTCGAGACCCCTCCGGGCATAAATGTTAAATATCTCGAAGTTCCCGAGTCAACAAGTGGGTGCCCTCATCAAAGGGCCTAGTATACATAAGACCACTGTACAATGGTTGCAAACTAAAGAAGGGAGAATAGAGTAGTCTAAAAAGAAAAGAGAAGAGGAAAGGAGAGGAGAAAAGGGGAAGGGGGGTAGAAAAAGAGGGGGAAGAGGGAAAAGGGAGGGGAAGAAAAAGAAAAGCGGGGAGAGAAGGGATGGGGGGAGTACTCAGGAGAGTGAGGGAGGAATTCTTCGAGGTGAAAGAGTAAAATGGTAAAGAGGGGATAGGATGAAAAGGTGGGTAGACCCCCAGGATTGTAGATGTGGGAACCTAAAGTGAATCATGGGTTAAAGAGAGTCGTATTAAGTAGGGAGGAAAGGGGAAAGGGTTTAGTGCGACAAGTGAGGTGTATATTAAAGAAAAGAGGGGGTAGAGAGGGTTGCGTTTGGAAGTAAGGCAAGTGACAATAGAAGAGGGTGGCTCCGGGGTGTGACCAAGTCCTCCCCCCCCAAACCCTGCAGGAGAGGCACCAGCAGAGGTGCCATCCTTAGTGAACACAGTTATGTTTGTGTGGAGGCTCGTGGAAGGTATTGGCGATATTCCTCAGTGGTCGTGAAGTGTATCCAACAGGACCATATGGCCGTGAACTTCTGAGTCCTGTCCTGAGAAACGTGAATGAGCTCTTCCATGTCTTTCGTTTTGGAAATTCTTGTACACCATTCACCAATTGATGGAATCGATGTCGATTGCCAGTGTTTAGGGATGCATAGTCTAGCAGCATTCACCAGATGCATCGCTAGGGATTTGAAGTAGTTTCGTTTGGATAATGAGGTATGGTGTAGAAGGTATTGGGCTGGGGTATAGTCAAGAGTGAATGTGGTAATTTGTGTTATTAATTTGTGGACCTCCTTCCAAAAGGGCTGGAGGATTGCGCAGTCCCACCATATGTGGAGCATTGTACCCACCTCCACTCCACAACGCCAGCAAGTGTTGGGGATAGTGGATTTGAACTTGTGAAGTCTGGAGGGGGTTCTATACCACCTTGTAGCTATCTTGTAACCATTTTCTTGTGTAGTTACATTCAGGGAACCTTTGTGTATGTACTCATGGACCTTATTCCATTCCTCATTAGTTAAGGGTGTCGGAAGGTCTCTGTTCCATGCAGTCTGAGAAGGTGAGATTGTGGGTGTCAAGGGGTCATTTAGCAGAATGTATAAAAGAGAGATGAGGTGTCTTTGTGGGATTTTACGGTGACACAGGGTTTCAAACTGAGTGAGCTGTTTAATCCCGTGGGTTTGGTTGGCGTGGGATTCCAGAAAGTGTCTGATTTGCCTGTAAGTCCAGAAGGAAAATGCAGAGGTTTTGGATATTTCTATGAATTTTTCATGGGGCATGATTTTCCCATCCTGATAGAAGTGCATGATTAGAACGTCTTCATGTGGCCATTCTTTCTGTAGAAAGTTAATGTGGGAGCCTGGGGGGAAATCAGGATTACCTCTCAAGGAAGTTAAGGGGCCCGGGATTGAGGCTAAGTTCCCTTTAAGTGATGCTTTTTTGAATGCTAATAGGGATGGATAGATTAGTGGGTGTGTCATTATTGATTGTGGCCAGTGCTTAGGGTGTAACCATGGGATTAAGTGCAAAGGAAGATGTGACACAGCATTTTCTAGGGGAATCCAGGATTTCTGAAGGGAGTGGATATTCCAATCTGCTATCCTCGTAAGATGGCTTGCACTATAGTATTTGTTCAGATCTGGCAGTCCTATTCCGCCCCTGGATTTGGGTAAGGTGAGTCTAGAGTATTTAATGCGAGGGGGGGAGTCCCTCCATAAAAACGTTGAGCATATTTTTTGATATGTTGTGAAAAAGTTAATTGGTAGGGCTATAGGTATTGTTTGTATGATGTAAAGAAGGCGCGGTAAGATAAGCATTTTAATTAAAGCTGCTCGTCCAAACCAGGAGACATTTAACGTCTTCCATTCCTTAAGGAGATTTTGGGCTTTAAGAAGAGCTACCTGGAAGTTCAGTGTGTATAGGTTTGATAAAATGGGTGGGATTTGTATTCCCAGATAGGTGAGGGCATTTTTTTGCCATTGAAACGGAAAGGATTCCTGGCAGCTTGTCACTTCTTGGGGGGGAAGTGAGATATTCAGGGCCTGTGATTTAGTGTGGTTGATCTTTAAGTTGGATATTTTGTTAAAGAGATCGATTTCCTGTAGAAGATTTGGGAGAGAGACACGGGGGGCTTGTAAGGAGAGCAAGATGTCGTCGGCGAATGCCGCAACCTTGTACTCTCTCCCTTTTACCACAATGCCCCGAATATCAGGGTTATTTCTTAGTTTGTTGAGGAAGGGCTCTAAGGTGAGGATATATAGAAGTGGTGATAAGGGGCATCCCTGACGTGTCCCGTTCTTGACCGAGAAGGCGCCCGACAGGAGGCCGTTGACTCTAACTGCAGCGGAGGGACCAGAGTACAGGGCCATAATAGAGGAAAGCATACGGTTTCCGATCCCAATCGCCGAGAGAGTTTCGTACATGTAGTCCCAGGCCACCCTGTCGAACGCCTTCTCGGCGTCTAGAGAGAGAAGAAAGCCTTGGGTTTTAGTAGCCGTAATCCAGTGGTGTAAGTTTAACGTGCGGATTACGTTGTCTCGGGCTTCTCTACCCGGGACAAACCCCACCTGGTCCAGGGATATAAGGTTTGGTATTAAGGGGAGTAGTCTCGTAGCAAGGATTTTTGCGTACAATTTGATGTCTACGTTTAATAGGGATATTGGCCTGTAGTTCGC
The DNA here is from genome assembly GCA_037952925.1 of Lithobates clamitans. Classification (NCBI taxonomy): domain Eukaryota; kingdom Metazoa; phylum Chordata; class Amphibia; order Anura; family Ranidae; genus Lithobates; species Lithobates clamitans. The sequence goes on from JBBGZY010000285.1 coordinate 6,322,217, forward strand.
GACTAATGAAGGATCTTTACCCTCTTTTGGTATGACCGTGATATGGGCCATTAGCATTCTGGAGGGATCAAATTGGGCATCAGCTAATGTGTTGAATGTGGCTAAGAGAGTAGGGGAAAGAATGTCTGCGAATGTTTTATAGTATTGGAGAGTGTATCCGTCGGGACCAGGGCTTTTGCCAAGTTTCATTTGTTTAATTGCCACAGCAATTTCAGTTAAAGATATGGGTTTATCAAGTTCTAGTTTAAGTTGGGGTGATATAGGCTTGGGGCTATATTTGGAGAGGAAGGATTTAATGAGGTCAGATCGGGTTTTCTGTGCGTTTTGAGACCTTTGATCAGGACATAAGTTATATAGTTTTGAGTAAAAAGTCTCAAATTCTCTAGCTATTTCCTCATTCTTGACCAGGAGATCCCCCTTGGAATTGCGTAGGTGATGTATTCTGGTAGAGGTTTTGGAAGATTGGACCGAACGAGCCAGCAGGCGGCCACATTTGTTCCCTTGCTCGTAAAAGATCCTCTGGGAGAGAATGTAGCGTCTACTAGAGCGTCTGTCCAGTTCTATTTTTAAGAGAGAGCGTGCGTGGGATAGTTCTTGTAAAGTGGCGGCTGCTTGTGTCTGTTTGTGTGCTCTTTCCAGGGATGTAATTGTTCCGATAAGTGAGTTAATGAGTTCTTGGTTCCGTTTTTTGGTTTTGGCCGCCAGAGACATCAGCTCCCCCCGGACCACACACTTATGAGCTTCCCATAGGGAGATAGGAGATATTTCAGGTGACGCATTCTCAGCAAAGTAGTTGAGGATGCATGTGCGTATGTGATCTAGGGAGACCGGATCCCCCAGCAATGAAGGATTAAATCGCCATACTTTAGTTCGGGGGTGGGTTTCAGGGAAGGTTAAAGTGACCGTGATGGGGTGGTGGTCTGATAAAAACATGGGTTCTATCGTGGACTGATTTAAAAAAGAGAGATCGGATTGGGAAAGGAAAAAGTAGTCTATTCTGGAATATTTTTGGTGTGGGGCAGAGAAAAATGTGTAATCTTTTACTGTGGGTGATAGTGTGCGCCATGTGTCATGAAGAGTCAGGTTTTGCAATTGGGTTTTGATCTGGCGTAAGGCCTTGTATGTTAGGGCGGAAGAGCCTGATGATGAATCCATTAGTGGATTTAGGGGTACGTTGAAATCTCCTCCAAGGAGAACTAATCCTTCCTGGAAGGTTGTCAGTCGGTCGCAGATGTCTCTGAAGAAGGAGACTTGATGTTCATTGGGACAATAGATGTTTGCCAATGTGATTGGTTTATTTGCGTATTTCCCTTTAAGGAAGATATATCTACCCGCCGGGTCAATTAATGAGTCTGAGAGTAAAAAGTTTGCATGTTTGGAGATTAATATTGAGACACCTTTCGTTTTGGCATCTGGGTTAGTGGCGTGGTGAGCTATACGGTATGTATTGTTGGTAAGCTTAGGTATTGTGTCGGAGCGGAAGTGGGTCTCTTGCAAAAAAATAAAATGGGCTTTATGTTTAGAGAGAGATGTCAAGACCTGGGAGCGTTTCTCAGGAAGGTTAAGACCTTTCACGTTGAGGGATATACATTTTAGCGTTAATGAAAGATCAGATAATGATTTCGAATGCATGGTTATACGCTTGTTTGCGTCTGGGGGTCAGCCCCCACCAAAGTGCAATTCGGTAAGTAGTGGAGTGTAATGTGGGAGGGTTGTCAGGGGGGGGGCTGAACAAGGTTCGTGAACCCCCGGAGCCAAGAAGTCGAACAAGAGAGAGAGACAAATAGCAAAGGGAGGGAGGAGAAGAAGGGGGGGGAAGAGAAGAGAAGAGAGGGGGAGGAGGGATGTGGAGAAGTAAAGTAAAAGTTGGTTTAGAGTGTAGGGCGCAGTGAAGGAAGGGAACGAGAAAAGAAAGTGGTAAGAAGAGGAGGAGAGAAAAAAGAGGAGTAAGTAGGGTAAGGTAGGACAAGGGAAAAGGTAGGAATCGAGTAGGGAGGATACACCAGAGGCGAGGTTTAGAAAATCTGCCTCGCCTAGGGGGAGAAAAAGGGAGTTCTGGAGTATCAGCTGGTGTCCTTAGGGACTTGCTGTGTGGGGGAGCGAGAAAAGACGGGGAACCTCGATTGGGTGTGGATCAGGGGACAGATCCGCCTTTCTGCTTAAGTGGAGAAATATAAGTTGAAGGTTTGTAATTTTGTGTTTCTGTGATTTTGAGGGGGGAGCCCACTTAACATTATATTCTACTATTGAGCCACCGGTGTCACGGTAAAGTGATCCGTGAATAGAAACATAATACATTCCTCAGAAAAACAAGAACTTAATACAACATAGTAAAGGTAGCCTATAGGTTGTATCCGTTACCTAATCAGCCATGTACTGAGCTTATCCAACATAGGGGAGAAAATAACAGTGTAATTCCCCTAGAACAGATCTAAAAATAATAACAAGAATACTGATAACCGCTGTCCGGTGCACATTATGGGAGATATATCGAACATAAATTTTTTCCCTGCTAGATGTAAAGCTAATCACTATCTTTAGAGGTGAAAGCTAAAATGGCAGTTCTCGTGAGGGAGGTCAAAGGTGAGGGTGAAGGAGGGGAGGGCAGGATGGGTAGGGGGAGTAGATGTAAGGGGCGTTGGGAGGAAGAGGGAAGGAAGGGAGGAGGGAAAGGGAGGATGGATGGTGTGGGACGGGGGATACTAAAAAGAAAGAAGAAAAAAAAAAAAAAAAAAGTTTTTTATCCACATTTGAACGGCAGGGTCATAATGCGTGATCAAGAGGTTGTAAGGTTAAAGCATATTAGATACCCCCTTTGGGGAACCCAATCATCAGGTAGAGCTTATTGTATGTGTTCTAGTACCTGTGATAGGTGGATAGCTCACTGAGGACCAGGGACATCCGGGTTAGTGAAAACTCTCCTACCCACTACAAGTGTAGGTTGCGTGGGAAGTGGTTAAAATCAGAGTGAGAGGTTGGAACCCCCCTAAGGGGCTCTTCGGATCGGGTAAGGACCCCGTCCCTGGTGGTCAGGATAGTTATGCGTTTTACCTTTGCTAAATACATAAAATCGTTTACCTTAATGATAATGATCGCTCTTTAAACATTGGTTTTAACTGTTAATGATATTCATGCTTTATCTTCTATTGTGGATAATGAAGAAGTACTCAACCTTATCTTACGGAGGTAGAGGGAAGGCAGACCCCAGTCTGTTCTGTAGGTTATTCGAGTTAAGTGATTTTGGGGTGTGTGCATTTGTGGAAAGGATCGGTAAGGTCTGCTGTATCTCCACCTCCGGTAAGGTTGCTCAAGGCCTAATGAGAATAGAAAAAAAAAAAAAAAAGGGGGGGGGGGGAAGAGGGGGATTTGAGGATCTGGTCTTCTGAGTCCTGAATGACAATTTTCAGAGGGAGACATGTCCAGTTTGTGGGACGTGAGAAAGTGCCTGTATATCATAACAGGGGGAAGTGTTCATCGGGGGTTAAGACAGTAACTCACTGCTGCTGCGGCATGGCTGGGCGGGTGACGTCAGTCCTCCGGATGATTGCGTCCCGGGGGGGACAACGGAGCACGAGCAGGGCTTCGTTGGTAGAGATCTCGACGAGATGAGTGTGCTTTCGGGGATGCCGATCCTGCCTTGCGTCTGCGTGATCTCTGGCGTGGTGCTTTCGGGGATGGGTTGAGGGTAACCGGATGCCATGGCTCCGAAGGGAAGAAGAGGTCATACCATTCCGGAAGCTCAATCCGTGGGATATCGAGTTGATCGCAGAAGTTCTTCAGGTCCTCTGGTGTGCGGAGAATGGCAGAGCGTCCCCTGGTGGACGCAGTTAGGGCAAAGGGAAATTTCCAGCGATACTGGATGTTCCTGGCGCGTAGTGCATCTAATAAAGGTCTTAGGGCTCTTCTGTTTTGTAGTGTAATCTGTGATAAGTCCTGAAAAAGCTTTACTTCGGTCCCATTAAAGATTACACGGCCTCTTTCCCTGGCTTTCCGTAGGATTTCCTCTTTAAGGGGAAAGTTAACCAGACAACACACAATATCTCTGGGTGGTTCATTCTCCCTGGGCTGGGGGCGTAGAGCGCGGTGGGCCCTCTCCATATCTATGGGTGAGTCTGCAGGCCGTCCTATTAGGTCATTGAATAGAGTACACAGGGTTTGCTGTATTGAGTTTGGTTCAATACTTTCAGGTATCCCCCTTACTCTTATGTTATGGCGTCGGCCGCGATTATCGAGGTCCTCGACGTGCCTATGGAGATCGAACATTTGGGAGAGTTGTGAGTCATAGGCAGATTGGACCTGGCGGATGGCTGCTGCATGAGTCACGGTTGTTTGTTCTACCGTATCAATGCGGTGTGCGATCGCCTGCATGTCCGACTTTAAGTCAGCGATAGCTGCCGTCACCGTGCTTTTAATGTCCGATGCTACTTTTTCCAGGTCGAACAGGTTTAGCATGTGTGCTCGTCCGGTATCGGTCGTGGGAGTGACAGAACTCATGGTCTGCATGTCGGATAGTTCAGTAGGAGAGGCCGGTGCTTGGGCCTGTGAGGCCGCGTGTGCGGACAGTCTTTGGGTGCGAAATATGTCAGGGATATTTCTGCTCAGCTGCGTACCTGGATCTGATGTGATCCGAGACGATGAGGAACTCCGGGTGGATCTGCTCATGCTGAATTCAGGGTGTGGGCTCCCCTTCAAGCTAAGATCTGTCCCCGGATCGCAGGAGCTCTTGGCTTATGCTGCCATCTCGGTCTCCGTCCAGGCCACGCCCCAGGATAAAGGTTTTATGCAAAGCAAGCAAAGAAAAAATAGATCATTGTGCAGTGAACTTACTAGATAGTACATAAGCAAAACAGGGACAAGAGATACACTCACAAACTCCCGGTCTATTAGAAGCATTCAAATATGCAGATTGCAGTCAGCCGCTGTGGACGAGGTTTCCCATAGAGAAACAGCTGCTGTTAACCTTCAGGTGTATTGCAGTACTGAACGTCCTAAGCTCCTCCCACGCGTTACATCACTGACACGTGACTTTTTCAAGGATAAACACAGGAAGCCACGGCCTCTGTATTTAGGTCCTATGGCATTGTGGTTACCATGGAGACAGCGCTGTGTTCATTGGATCATCATACTGCTTTCTGCTACTAATGACATGTAAATATTTTGGCTTAAGCCTTATTTAATTGTTTTACAAATTGTTAAAAGGGAACATATATTTATAAATACAGGTTTGCAAACAAATATAGAACACTTCCAAATAAAGAATAAGAACATAAACTAACTTGTAGCTTTAGCTGAACACTGTGCTGAGGTCTCACTACACTAACTTGTAGTTTTAGCTGAACACTGTGCAGAGGTTTCACTACACTAAGTTGTAGTTTTAGCTGAACACTGCGAGCAGGACGCACTACACTAACTTGTAGCTTTAGCTGAACACTGTGCAGAGGTCTCACTACACTAACTTGTAGTTTTAACTGAACAATGTGAGCATGACGCACTACACTAACTTGTAGCTTTAGCTGAACACTGTGAGGAGGACGCACTACCCTAACTTGAAGCTTTAGCTGAACACTGTGCACTACACTAACTTGTAGTTTTAGCTGAACACTGTGCAGAGGTCACACTAAACTAACTTGTAGCTTTAACTGAACACTGTGAGGAGGACGCACTACACTAACTGTAAATAGTCTAGCAGCCTGACTGTGGTACTAATAGGATCAAAAGAACACCAGCAATTTTCTTCAGGTAGCTGTAAATACTGTAACAAGACAAGCCTGCCTGTCAGTAGGAAGATAATAGGAACGGATCTAGCTAAACTGAATACAGTGTATATATATATATATATATATATATATATATATATATATATGCAACACCCGGGATGCATATATATACACAATACACTATAAGTGCAGCTAACTCACTGACTGTCCTGCCTAATCTAGCTAACTCAAATGAAATGACACTGTCTCTCTCTCTCTCTATCTAAGCACGCCGGAACACACTAGACAGAGCCGCCATGCAGGCGGCCTTATATAGTGTGGGACGTGTTCTAAACCCCCTGAGCCATAATTGGCCAAAGCCACCCTGCCTTTGGCCAATTACAGCTCTCTCTACCGACGGCGCTGTGATTGGCCAAGCATGCGGGTCATAGTGCATGCTTGGCCAATCATCAGCCAGCAATGCACTGTGATGCCGCAGTGAATTATGGGCCGTGACGCGCCACACGAATTTGGCGCGAACGGCCCATATCGATCGAACAGCCAATGTTTGAGTCGAACATGGGTTTGACTCAAACACGAAGCTCATCCCTAGTCATGACACAGGAAGGAGTTGACCAGCTGACCTCATTAGCACACACCTTGCATCATCCACCCTCCCATTCCCAGGTGCACGTTTTTTAAATGAGATGCAATCAGTGATCACCCTTCTCACTAAAAACACAATATACACTTAGATTGCATAGTGTATGGCCATCTTTATACAAGTACATAGAAGGGAGTGGACAGAAACACTCAGCTGTCAAGCCCCGTTCACATCTCTGCATATCGAGAACTCGCATTCCCACATGCGTTTTTGTTTTGTTTTGTTTTTAGCAAGGGGGAGGTGGGAGGTGTTTTGGAACATTTTTACTCATCACACATAGGGCAGCCCATTCACATGAATGGGCTGTCCTACACACAGCAATCACCCCAAAGAAGCTTCAGAACTTTTTTTTTAAGCCGAGCTTAGTGCGTTTTTTAATGCAATTTTTGATGCAGTGCATTTCTGAAATGCAAGGAAATGCACAGATGTGAATAGAGCTTCATTGTTCTTGTGTTATCGCACCAATTTCACTTTCAGGACCCATTCACATCTAGCATAGTGGGAGCGCACATTTTGTGTCTCATTTTTCCTGTGACATGCATAGGGCAGCCCAATGTTTTAAATAGTCACATAACTTATGGGACAGGTTGGCGTTTTGTGGGTTGCGTATTTTTTACTGTGCGTTTTGCAGCATTTGCCACTCGTTTTTTCACATGGCAATATGTGTGTTTGCTTCTGTGTTTGGTGTGCTGTTAACAATGAATGGCACTGAAAGCGCAACTAGTAATTTTAGGTGTATAAAGGTGGCCATACACTATACAACCTGATTGTACAATCTCCTTTAGATTTATCAACTATTATATGATAGGAGGAAACCCCTATCTAGCCAATCATTCTATATCCAATCAGGCAGGCCCTTGCACTACATAATTGATGGCATATCTAAAGGAGATTGTACAATCAGATTGTATATTGTATGGCCACCTTTATACACCTAAAATTACTAGCAGTGCTTTCAGTGCCATTAATTGTTAACAACACACCAAACACAGAAGCAAACACACATTCTGGCATGTGAAAAAACGAATGGCAAATGCTGCAAAATAGACATGTGCAATCTGCTTCGTAACGAATCGAAATTCGGACAAATTTTGCATCTTTCGGACATTTGGATGCATCCGAATGTCCGAATAAAAAAATAACGAATTTCAACTAATATGAAAGAAATTATAGCGGATATAACGAATTAATTTGACATGATTCGGTAATTCGTTAAAGATCTAATGAAACAAAAGGTCAACTCAAAAGTAATTCTTACAGTCCAATCAGCTGATTAATTTTGTGCTGGAGGTTGGATTACTAGAAAAGTGCATTCCTGAGAACTAAGTGAGAAGGGTGTTGTATTGTACTTGAGCAGAGAAGAGATATTGTCATTGTGTGTGTTAATAGATTCAATAAACAAACCACTTTCCAAACTACGAATCATTATCACGAATCAATATACATACATAAATATCGAATTTCAACTAATTTGAAAGAAATTATAGAGGATATAACCAATGAATTCAACATGATTCGAGATTCACTATAACGAATATCGACACTCTACGAATAATAACGAATTATACGAAAAACAAATTAACATAGCATAATGAATAAAGCAGAATGAAATGATGTATTTTACAAATAAAAACAAAACAAAACCAAACTAAATTTTCCGTTGTGCACAAGTCTACTGCAAAACACATAGTAAAAAACACGCAACCCACAAAACGCCAACATGTCTCATTAATCACATATAGCACAGCCTATTTAAATTAACGCTGCCCTATGCGTGTCACAGGAAAAACAAGACACAAAATGTGTGCCCCCACTATGCTAGATGTGAATGGGTCCTGAAAGTGAAATTGGTGCAATAACACAAGAACAATAAGGCTCCATTCACATCTGTGGGTTTCCTTGCATTTCAGATATGCGCTGCACCAAAAGTTGCAGTAAAAAACGCACTAATCTCCCCTTTAAAAAAAAAGTTTTGAAGCTTCTTTGGGGTGATTGCGGCACGTAGGGCATCCCATTCAGGTGGATGGGTTGCCCTATGTGTGATGAGTGAAAATGCTTCAAGACGCCTTCCCCTTGCTAAAAAAACAAACAAAAAAAAACGCATGTGGGAATGCAAGTTCCCGCTATGCAGAGATGTTATTTGGGGTTGACAGCTGAGTGTTTCGGTCCACTCCCTCCTATGTACTTGTATAAAGATAGCCATACGCTATGCAATCTGATTGTGTATTTAGTGAGAAGGGTGATCACTGATTGATTGCATTTCATTTAAAAAACGTGCAGCTGAGAATGGGAGGGTGGATGATGCAGGGTGTGTGCTAATGAGGTCAGCTGGTCAACTCCTTCCTGTGTCAGGACCTACAGTCTGTAAGGACGTAAGGCAGAAGCAATAGATACGTTTGGAATCATGGATGGAGGACAGTAAGGTACGTGTCTGTAGATTTTATGGAAAGCTTTGATATTTTTGCAAAAAAAGTACATGAATGCTATATTGGTACATAGGGGAGCTGGAATTTAGAAAAAAAAAAAAAAAAAGGTGAACTTAGCCTTTAAGGATCAGTGCCAGTAGGGCTACATCAGGGTCATTAGGCATGTTTGTGGATTTCTGGTGCAATCAGCTATGGCGTAGATGATTTATGGAAAAAAATAAATAAAATATATGTAATTTAAGCCTTGTATATTACCTAGAAATAATTAGTTTCAGCTTGTTTGCAAACTGAAGTCAGTACCCGTTTAATAGCTGTTAAATGATCAATTACATTATCAAAGAAAGTAGTAATTGCTTACTGTCTTTCATACTTTTGGCCAGACATTCCTAGCATTGAACATTTCCTTCTACTGCGGAATGTTTGAATTTCAGACTGATGTCTCGTTTTGTAGGAAAGAAGAAATGTAGAAGTGAGAACAAAGTTGCTGAAAATAGATTTAGTGTTTAATTAATCAGAATGAATGCAAATGCAAAGAAAAAAGGCTGTTATCGCATACCTTCCCATAATTCCAGAGTGTAGATATTTGGTCTTGTTCTGGTGGAAAGCATGTTAGCACATTCTTATTAATTAGAAGACGGAGAGGCAGACAAACTCATTGAACTGAAATATGTATGTTTTAAAAAGGACTTAAGAAAATACATTATTAAAGAGAAAGTGTAGCGCCCCTTCTTACATAGTTACTCCTCCATTATATACAATTCACCAAGTTAAAATATTAAAAAATAGAAGGGCCAGAAAAAACAGGCAACAAAATAGGAGAGGGGGTGGAGGGATGCCAGACAGTTATAATGTTAACTGTATAGAATAGCAAGGAGGGTGCTTTTACTTGATTGGAGGAGGGGTCTTCTTGGCCCAAATGTAGGGAGGAGCAGGATTGCAGCGTTTACAGGCTATCCCACCCTGATTGTTAAGTTTCCATATGTATTTATTTTTTCTGTCATGGCATCAAGTTTTTTGTTGGTCTTTGAAGGCTTTTATTTGTGTAAAAAAGTAGGCATGGGCCAATCAAAGGTAGGGCATTCTGGTCTAATTGTTGTGACTTACAAATGATGAATGGATACGTATTTTGCAGAAGCCTTCTGTTATTATCACAGGAACAGTGTAGTGTGACTGGGGGCCAATAATGTAACAAAAATTGAACCATATATACAATGCTCTAGTTCAGGGATCTCCAAAATTGGAACATAAAAAAATTGGAAAAATGTTGCCTTGTCTGATGATGAGTCTCTATTTCAGCCTTGACATTCAGATGGTAGGTTCAGAAGTTGGCGTAAACCACATGAAGCATGGATCCATCCTGACACGTATCAATGGCTCAAGCTGGTGGTGGTGGTGTAATGCTGTGGGGGATATTTTCTTGTCATACTTTGGGCCCCTTAGTACCAATTGAGCATGGTTTAAACACCACGGTAGGGATGAGCCGAACACCCCCCTGTTCGGTTCGCACCAGAACATGCGAACAGGAAAAAAGTTTGTTCCAACACCCAAACACTGTTAAAGTCTATGGGACACGAACATGAATAATCAAAAGTGCTAATTTTAAAGGCTTATATGTAGGGATGAGCTTCGTGTTCGAGTCGAACCCATGTTCGACTCGAACATTGGCTGTTCGGTCATTCACCGAATTCCGAACAATATGGGCCGTTCGCGCCAAATTCGTGTGGCATCGCAGTGCATTGCTGGCTGATGATTGGCCAAGCATGCACTATGACCCGCATGCTTGGCCAATCACAGCCCCGTCAGTAGAGAGAGCTGTAATTGGCCAAAGCCAGGGTGGCTTTGGCCAATTATGGCTCAGGGGGTTTAGAACACGCCCCACACTATATAAGGCCGCCTACATGGCGGCCCTGTGTAGTGTGTTCCGGCGTGCTTAGATAGAGGGAGAGAGACAGTGTCATTTCATTTGAGTTAGCTAGATTAGGCAGGACAGTCAGTGAGTTAGATGCACTTATAGTGTATTGTGTATATATATGCATCCCACGTGTTGCATATATATATATATATATATATATATATATATATATATATATATATACACTGTATTCAGTTTAGCTAGATCCGTTCCTGTTATCTTCTTACTGACAGGCAGGCTTGTCTTGTTACAGTATATACAGCTACCTGAAGAAAATTGCTGGTGTTCTTTTGATCCTATTAGTAACACAGTCAGGCAGCTAGACTATTTACAGTTAGTGCAGTGCGTCCTGCTCACAGTGTTCAGCTAAAACTACAAGTTAGTGTAGTGAGACCTCTGCACAGTGTTCAGCTAAAACTACAAGTTAGTGTGGTGCGTCCTGCTCACAGTGTTCAGCTAAAACTACAAGTTAGTGTAGTGAGACCTCTGCACAGTGTTCATCTAAAGCTACAAGTTAGTGCAGTGCGTCCTGCTCAAAGTGTTAGGCTAAAATTACAAGTTAGTGTGGTGCGTCGTCCTCAGAGTGTTCAGCTAAACCTACAAGTTAGTGTAGTGAGACCTCTGCACAGTGTTCATCTAAAGCTACAAGTTAGTGCAGTGCGTCCTGCTCACAGTGTTCAGCTAAAACTACAAGTTAGTGTGGTGCGTCCTCCTCACAGTGTTCAGCTAAAACTACAAGTTAGTGTAGTGCGTCCTGCTCACAGTGTTCAGCTAAAACTACAAGTTAGTGTGGTGCGTCCTCCTCACAGTGTTCAGCTAAACCTACAAGTTTTTTTTTGCGAGCTCTGCACAGTGTTCAGCTAAAGCTACCTGTAGAAGGTTGGTGGTGTTTTCTTGATCCTATCACTACCGCAGGCAGCTAAAAAAGCTACAAGTTATTTTTTTGTGAGCTCTGCACAGTGTTCAGCTAAAGCTACCTGTAGAAGGTTGGTGGTGTTCTCATACTACAGGCAGGCAGTTGATTTTGCTAGCTGCAGTATCAGTACATATATATATATATTTATATATATATATATATATATATATATATATATATATATATATCCCAGCTTAGTGCAGCTACAGGCCATTAGTATGTCTGGAAGGCCAAAAAGGAGAGGCAGACAGTCACAAGCCAATAAGAGAGGGCAAGCAGGCTCTGCGTCTAGTGTTGGTCGTGGAGACGGTGCATCCTCATCAGCACGTGGCTGTGGGACACGCTTGGCCTTTTTTTCGGCAGCTGGCCGTGTTGAGCCACAACATGCGGAAGACTTGGTCGAGTGGATGACCAAGCCGTCCTCATCCTCCTCATCCTCTCTCACCCATGCTCAGGGTACTTTGTCTGGCAAAGCAGCGGCCTCTTCCCTCGGCTCAATGTCATAAGTGACTCCTTCCCTAGCCCCACCATGTCCTCCCGAGGAGTCCCTCGAACTGTTTGACCACAATGTTGGGTACATGATCCAGGAGGATCCCCAGCATTTGGAAGGCTCTGATGATGATACTGAGCTCGATGAAGGCAGTAACATGAGCACGGACAGAGGGGGTGCCCAAGAAGGACAGCAATCTGGCAGTCATGCTCCCCCTGCAGCAGCATACTGCCAGGTTTGCTCCAGTGATGAGGAGGGAGGGGATGATGAGGTCACTGACTCAACGTGGGTGCCTGATAGGAGAGAGGAGGAGGAGGAGGAGGAGGCGGCACATCACCAACGAGGCAGGATGCCCTCCAGGGGCCAGCCTAAGGGCAGCACATTGACTGCATAACACCCCAAAGCTCCACAGCTGCAGTCTCTGAGCGTTATTTAAAAAGTTCTTTGGTGTGGGCCTTTTTTGAGACGAGTGCATCAGATCGCACCGCTGCTATTTGCAACATATGTCTCAAGCGTATCTCGCGTGGCCAAAACATCTCCCGCTTGGGTACCACATGCTTGACCAGACATATGTTGACCTGCCATGCAGTTCGTTGGCAAGCGTATCTAAAAGACCCACACCAAAGAACAAAGAGGACCTCTCCTTGCTCCTCATCAGCTGAGATCTCCATCCCCACTATACCTTCAGTCCTCTCTGAGACCTGCACTGAGAGGAATAAAGGTGTAGAATTAGGAGTGTCACAGCCAAGTACTTGTGAGCAATCTGCTTTTGGTACACCGACGTCAGATTGTACCAGGCAAATTTCCCTGCCCCAGCTGTTGCACCGCCGAAAGAAGTTTGCTCCCAGCCATCCACATGCCCAGCGGTTGAATGCTAGCTTGGCAAAATTGCTAGCACTTCAACTGCTGCCTTTTCAGTTGGTAGACTCTGCCCCTTCCGTGAGTTTGTGGAATGTGCGGTTCCTCAGTGGCAGGTACCCAAACACCACTTTTTTTCACGGAAGGCGATTTAGGCTCTCTACCGGCATGTGGAAGGCAATGTCCATGCCTCGCTAGACAGGGCGGTCAGCGGTAAGGTGCATATTACCGCTGACTCATGGTCCAGCAGGCATGGACAGGGACGTTACCTAAGTTTCACAGCGCATTGGGTGATCTGCTGGCAGCTGGGAAGGATGCAGGACAAGGTGCAGTAGTGTTGGAGGTTGTTTGACCACCACGCCTCCAAAATGTCACTACTAATGATTGTGACACACGTCTCTCCTCCACCCCCTCCTCTTCTTCTTCCTCCATGGCCTCTTCCTGTGCTTTGTCCTCGGAACCAGCGGTGCTCCGTAGCCGTTCAAGGGGCTACACAAGTACGCAGGCCAAAAGATGCCATGCGGTGCTTGAGCTGGTGTGCTTGGGGGACAGGAGCCACACTGGGGCAGAGGTTCTGTCAGCTCTGCAGGGGCAGGTTCAGAGGTGGTTGACGCCACGCCAACTTAAGGCAGGAATGGTGATCTGCGACAATGGCACCAACCTCCTCTCTGCCCTCCGACAGGGACAAATGACCCATGTGCCCTGTGTCATATCCTTAACTTGGTGGTGCAGCGGTTCTTGGGCAGGTACCCGGGCTTACAGGATCTCCTGAGGGAGGCCAGAAAAGTCTGTGTGCATTTCCGCCGGTCATATAATGCCAGTCCTCTGCTGGCGGACCTCCAAAAGGAGTTTAACCTGCCCAAGAACTGCCTAATCTGTGACATGCCCACCAGGTGGAACTCAACGTTGGCCATGCTGCAGCAGCTGCACACGCAGCAGAGGGCCATCAATGAGTACCTGTGCGACTATGGCACCAGGACAGGGTCAGGGGAGCTTGCTTTTTTTCCCCACGCCAGTGAGCCATGATCAGGGATGCATGCACTGTCCTGTCACCATTTGAGGAGGCCACGAGGATGGTGAGCAGTGACAGTGCATGCATCAGTGACACTGTCCCCCTTGTCCACCTGTTGGGGCACACGCTGCGTGGAATAATGGACAGGGCACTTGAGGCAGAACAGAGGCAGTAAGAGGAGGACTTCCTTAGCTCTCAAGGCCCCCTTTATCCAGACAGTGTTCCTGCGTGCCCCTTGATCACACAGGAAGAGGACGAGGAGGAGGAAGAGGAGGAGGAGGAGGAAGATTGTGTCAGTATGGAGGTGGAGCCTGGCACTCAGCATCAGCAGCAGTCTTTAAGGGATCAGTCCCAAGAAACACATGGACTTGTACGTGGCTGGGAGGAGGTGGCTGCAGACCATGTCGTCCTTGGTGACCCAGAGGACTCCGGACCGAATGCCTCAGCAAACCTACGCTGCATGGCCTCCCTGATCCTGCAAAGCCTGCGTAAGGATCCTCGTATTTGTGGTATCAAGGAGAAGGACCAATACTGGCTGGCAACCCTCCTTGATCCACGTTACAAGGGTAAGCTTGCGGACCTTATCTTGCCATCGCAGAGGGAGCAGAGGATGAAACATCTTCGGGAGGCCTCGCAGAAAGGTCTGTGCAACGCGTTCCCAGAGACTGGGAGGTTATAAACTCTTGTTTCTGGACAACGTGTTGCTGAGGCTTCAGTCAGTCAAAGAAGGAGCGGTGGAGAAGGTGGCCGTCTGACCGATGCGTTCAGACAATTTTTTGGTCCGCAGCCCCAAGGTATGATCGGTTCCAGCAACCATCGCCAGCGTCTGTTTTACATGGTGCAGGAATACCTAGGGGCAAGATCAGACTTGGACACCTTTCCCACCGAAAATCCTCTGGGTCACTGGGTCTTGAGGATGGATCACTGGCCAGAGCTTGCACAGTATGCAATTGAGCTACTGGCCTGTCCTGCATCCAGTGTTCTTTCGGAACGCACATTCAGTGCTGCTGGAGGCTTTGTAACCGATCACAGGGTGCGTCTGTCCACCGACTCGGTCGATCGACTGACCTTCATAAAAATGAATCAGTCTTGGATCACCACCAGCTATCAAGCACCTGATGCTGATGTAACCAAATAATTTTTTTCAGATCCCTTCAAAGATTGCCTATGCTGATGCTGAGTGACTATGCCTGAGTAATTATCCCCTTCCTCCTCAATGATCACGCTGATAGCTTGTAAGAACATTTTTGGTTCTGGGAGCCACCACCAGTGCCTAAGGCCCAATTTTTCAGCCTCTGTTTAACAGGGGCGTGTAATTACAATTTTTGATGCAATACTTTGCAGCAGGGCTCGTTCCTGCGTTCTAACTAGAGTGTCTGTGAGGACTTACAGTGTTGTGGCACCAGCACCACCACCACAACCAAAGGCCCAATTTTTCTGCCCTTGTTCAACAGGGGCATGTAATTACAATTCTTGATCTAATATTTCACAGCAGGGCCCATTTCTGCACCCACCAAGAGCGAGTGAGGACTTACAGTGTTGTGGCACCAGCACCACCACCACCACCAAAGGCCACCAATACTTTGCAGCAGGGCTCGTTCCTGCGTTCCTGTGTTCCTGCGTTCCAAATAGAGTGTCTGTGAGGACTTACAGTGTTGTGGCACCAGCACCACCACCACCACCAAAGGCCCAATTTTCTGCCCTTGTTCAACAGGGGCATGTAATTACAATTCTTAATCTAATATTTCACAGCAGGGCCCATTTCTGCTCCCACCAAGAGCGAGTGAGGACTTACAGTGTTGTGGCATCAGCACCACCACCAGCACCAAAGGCCCAATTTTTCTGCCCCTGCTCAACAGGGGCATGTAATTACAATTCTTGATCTAATATTTCACAGCAGGGCCCTGTGAGGGCTTACAGTGTTGTGGCCACAACAACACCTAAGGCCCAAATTTCTGCTGAGTATATAGGGCAGGCCCCTACTTTCAAACATTTAACTTACAAACGACTCCTACTTGCAAACGGAAGGAGACAACAGGAAGTGAGATGAAATCTACCCCTAGGAAGGGAAATTCTCTCCTGTAAGAGTTAATATGGGAAAAACATTTCTCCTTTCCACTGATACTTTCCAATCCTTGTTCCACAAAAAACCCCAAATTTTCAAAAAACATTTGTCATTGGGACAAAAAGTGAGGTGAAATCTTCTGAAGAGGAGGACAGACAGCAAAACAAATGTCACAGGGGTGATAACCCTTCCATATGTTTTCCAAAAAGCTTAAAAAATATTTTTTGGCTGGAGCTAAACACGTTAAAAATGTACCCGTTCAAAATTACAAACAGATTCTACTTAACAACAAACCTACTGTCCCTGTCTTGTTTGCACCGCCTGTATACTGCTGTTCAGAGTATATAGGGCCTGGTGGCCCCACACCTTTCCTTATTTTAATTTGGGTGCGGGATTCCCCTTAATATCCATACAAGACCCAAATGGCCTGGTAATGGACTGGGGGTACCCATGCCATTTGTCTCACTGATTTTCATCCATATTGCCTGGACCCGACATTACATTAAACCCCCAAGCAGTTTTAAATGAGATTTTTTACTTTAAAAATGACATTTTGTGCAGGGACTGTTCTAAACATGGGAAACACGCCCCACTTTACAGGCATACTATAGACACCCCCCAGGTACGATATTTAAAGGAATATTTCATTTTTTTTTTTTTACTTTAAGCATTATTAAAATCACTGCCCCCGAAAAAACGGCCATTTTTAAAAGTTTTTTTTGCATTGATACATGTCCCCTGGGGCAGGACCCGGGTCCCCAAACCCTTTTTAGGACAATACCATGCAAATTAGCCTTTAAAATGAGCACTTTTGATTTCAAACCTTCGAGTCCCATAGACGTCAATGGGGTTCTAACGTTCGTGCGAATTTTCGGTCCGTTCGCAGGTTCTGGTGCGAACCGAACCGGGGGGGTGTTCGGCTCATCCCTACTTATATGCAAGTTATTGTCATAAAAAGTGTTTGGGGACCCGGGTCCTGCCCCAGGGAACATGGATCAATGCAAAAAAAAGTTTTAAAAACGGCTGTTTTTTCAGGAGCAGTGATTTTAATAATGCTTAACCACTTGAGCCCCGGACCATTATGCTGCCTAAGGACCAGAGGTCTTTTTCCAATTTGGCACTGCGTCACTTTAACTGCTAATTGCGCAGTCATGCAATGCTGTACCCAAACGAAATTTGCGTCCTTTTCTTCCCACAAATAGAGCTTTCTTTTGATGGTATTTGATCACCCCTGCGGTTTTTATTTTTTGCGCTATAAACGGAAAAAGACCGAAAATTTTGAAAAAAAATGATATTTTCTACTTTTTGTTATAAAAAAAATCCAATAAACTAAATTTTAGTCATACATTTCGGCCAAAATGTATTCGGCCACATGTCTTTGGTAAAAAAATGTCAATAAGCGTATATTTATTGGTTTGCGCAAAAGTTATAGCGTCTACAAACTAGGGTACATTTTCTGGAATTTACACAGCTTTTAGTTTATGACTGTCATTTCTTGAGGTGCTAAAATGGCAGGGCAGTACAAAACCCCCCCAAATGACCCCATTTTGGAAAGTAGACACCCCAAGGAAATTGCTGAGAGGCATGTTGAACCCATTGAATATTTATTTTTTTTGTCCCAAGTGATTGAAAAATGACAAAAAAAAAAAATATTTACAAAAAGTCGTCACTAAATGATATATTGCTCACACAGGCCATGGGCCTATGTGGAATTGCACCCCAAAATACATTTAGCTGCTTCTCCTGAGTATGGGGATACCACATGTGTGGGACTTTTTGGGAGCCTAGCCGCGTACGGGGCCCCGAAAACCAATCACCGCCTTCAGGATTTCTAAGGGTGTAAATTTTTGCTTTCACTCTTCACTGCCTATCACAGTTTCGGAGGCCATGGAATGCCCAGGTGGCACAAAACCCCCCAAAATGACCGCATTTTGGAAAGTAGACACCCCAAGCTATTTTCTGAGAAGCATATTGAGTCCATGGAATATTTTATATTTTGACACAAGTTGCGGGAAAGTGACACTTTTTTTTTTTTTTTTTTCATAAAGTTGTCACTAAATGATATATTGCTCACACAGGCCATGGGCATATGTGGAATTGCACCCCAAAATACATTTAGCTGCTTCTCCTGAGTACGGGGATACCACATGTGTGGGACTTTTTGGGAGCCTAGCCGCGTACTGGACCCCGAAAACCAATCACTGCCTTCAGGATTTCTAAGGGTGAAAATTTTTGATTTCACTCTTTACTGCCTATCACAGTTTCGGAGGCCATGGAATGCCCAGGTGGCACAAAACCCCCCCAAATGACCCCATTTTGGAAAGTAGACACCCCAAGCTATTTGCTGAAAGGCATGGTGAGTATTTTGCAGCTCTCATTTGTTTTTGAAAATGAAGAAAGACAAGAAAAAACATTTTTTTTTTCTTTTTTCAATTTTCAAAACTTTGTGACAAAAAGTGAGGTCTGCAAAATACTCACTATACCTCTCAGCAAATAGCTTGGGGTGTCTACTTTCCAAAATGGGGTCATTTGGGGGGGTTTTGTGCCACCTGGGCATTCCATGGCCTCCGAAACTGTGATAGGCAGTGAAGAGTGAAATCAAAAATTCACGCCCTTAGAAAGCCTGAAGGCGGTGCTTGGTTTTCGGGGTCCCGTACGCGGCTAGGCTCCCAAAAAGTCTCACACATGTGGTATCCCCGTACTCAGGAGAAGCAGCAGAATGTATTTTGGGGTGTAATTTCACATATTTCCATGGCATGTTTGAGCAATATATCATTTAGTGACAACTTTGTGCAAAAAAAAAAAAAAAAAAAAAAATATTTGTCTCTTTCCCGCAACTTGTGTCGCAATATAAAATATTCCATGGACTCGACATGCCTCTCAGCAAATAGCTTGGGGTGTCTACTTTCCAAAATGGGGTCATTTGGGGGGGTTTTGAACTGTCCTGGCATTTTATGCACAACATTTAGAAGCTTATGTCACACATCACCCACTCTTCTAACCACTTGAAGACAAAGCCCTTTCTGACACTTATTGTTTACATGAAAAAGTTTTTTTTTTTTGCAAAAATATTACTTTGAACCCCCAAACATTATATATTTTTTTTAAAGCAAATGCCCTACAGATTAAAATGGTGGGTGTTTCATTTTTTTTTTTCACACAGTAATTGCGCAGCGATTTTTCAAACGCATTTTTTGGGGAAAAAACACACTTTTTTTAATTTTAATGCACCAAAACACGCTATATTGCCCAAATGTTTGATGAAATAAAAAAGATGATCTTAGGCCGAGTACATGGATACCAAACATGACATGCTTTAAAATTGCGCACAAACGTGCAGTGGCAACAAAATAAATACATGTTTAAAAGCCTTCAAAAGCCTTTACAGGTTACCACTTTAGATTTACAGAGGAGGTCTACTGGAAAAATTACTGCACTCGATCTGGCCTTCGCGGTGATACCTCACATGCATGGTGCAATTGCTGTTTACGTTTGACGACAGACCGCCGCTTGCGTTCGCCTTAGCGCGAGAGCAGGGGGCGACAGGGGTGTTTTTTTTTTGTTTTTTTTTTTCTTTATTATTTTTTTGCTTTTTTAATCTTACTTTTAAACTGTTCCTTTCATATTTTTTTTTTAATCATTTTTATTGTTATCTCGGGGAATGTAAATATCCCCTATGATAGCAATAGGTAGTGACAGGTACTCTTTTTTGAAAAAATTGTGGTCTATTAGACCCTAGATCTCTCCTCTGCCCTCAAAGCATCTGACCACACCAAGATCGGTGTGATAAAATGCTTCCCCAATTTCCCAATGGCGCTATTTACATCCGGCGAAATCTAAGTCATGAAATACTCGTAGCTTCCGGTTTCTTAGGCCATAGAGATGTTTGGAGCCACTCTGGTCTCTGATCAGCTCTATGGTCAGCTGGCTGAATCACCGGCTGCATTCTCAGGTTCCCTGTTGAGACAGGAGAGCCAGAGAAAAACACGGAAGACGGTGGGGGGGGGGCATTCCCTCCCACGGCTTGTAAAAGCAGTCTAGAGGCTAATTAGCCGCTAGGATTGCTTTTACATGAAAGCCGACCGCTGGCTGAAAAGAATGATACCAAGATGATACCTAAATCTGCAGGCATCATTCTGGTATAACCACTCAAAGTCGTGAATGGCGTACCTGAAGACAAAAAAATGGTTAACAATGGTTAACAATAAAGCACAGTAAAGTGTAAATAATTACACACCTGAAAAACAAACATGATAAAACATAATAACAATAACAATAACAATAAAACATTGCAGAATAGAATACAGTAAAAAAGAGCAGAACAATAGAGAGAGAGAATAGAGAGAGAGAGAACAATAAAACAACAACTATTTTTTTTTATTTCATATTTTTTTTTTTTTTTACACTTTTTTTGTAACTAACTTTTATAACGGTAACCGGTTCCAGGTTCGGGTCTCTCAAAATGCGATGGCATCTTGGGAGACCCTGTGAAAGTGTGCCTAGTCTGTGCAATGCTGTACCCTACGCTAATACTCAACTAGTGAATGGTAGCGTTCAAAACATTCACCAATGCAAAGACCAGGATTGTCAGGACAGGAGGGACAATAATAGCGGGTGTCACGCCTATATTCGTGCTTGCTGCAGACACGACATCTTTTTTGGGGGGTTCGTTGGGTAGGGGTACTCGGGAGGACATAAAAATGCCTCTCATGCAGCCAACTGCATTTGGTTGGGGATGTGAATGGGGGAAGTACGGGCGCTGCAGAAGCGGTGGGTTCCCAATTAGGATTGGCGAATGCAGCAGGAAGGGCATTATGGGCACGACGGGCCTGTGTTTGTCTTTTTGGTGGCAGCGGGACACTACTTGTGCTTGCCACCTCACCAGCTTCAACTGCACTTATGGGACTCGCCACGTCACCACGTGTTACTGCAGTGCTGGTTTGACTACGACCGGGGTGTACTAGGCCGCTGGCGCTTGCCAGTTCACCAAAACGCTACCAAAAAACTGTTAGCGATCGCAGGGATCAGGCCTGACTCTGCAAACGCTGCAGTTATGCGTTTAGTGTTTTGTAAGTGACAGTGATCGATCGATACTGCACTTGGGTGGGCTGGGCTGGGCCGGGCCGGGCGGAGGGGCAAAACGCAGGTGCTAGCAGGTATCTGGGCTGATCCCGCTAACACTGCGTTTTTGGGAGCCCTAAACTGCTGGTGACGCTAGTATAGATCTGATCGGATCAGATATTGATGCGATCAGATACTATACCACTAAGGGAGGTGTACAGTGCGTGCGTGGGTGTTAGCGGTACTGGCGCTAATCTGACGCTGCCTGGGGCTGGTGCTTGCCAGTTCACCAAAACGCTACAAAAAAAACTGTTAGCGATCGCAGGGATCAGGCCTGACTCTGCGAACGCTGCAGTTATGCGTTTAGTGTTTTGTAAGTGTCAGTGATCGATCGATACTGCACTTGGGTGGGCTGGGCTGGGCTGGGCCGGGCGGAGGGGCAAAATGCAGGTGCTAGCGGGTATCTGGGCTGATCCCGCTAACACTGCGTTTTTGGGAACCCTAAACTGCTGGGGACGCTAGTATAGATCTGATCGGATCAGATATTGATCCGTTCAGATACTATACCACTAAGGGAGGCGTATGCTGCGTGCGTGGGTGTTAGCGGTACTGGCGCTAACCTGACGCCTGGGGCTGGTGCTTGCCAGTTCACCAAAATGCTACCAAAAAAACTGTTAGCGATCGCAGGGATCAGGCCTGACTGTGCGAACGCTGCAGTTATGCGTTTAGTGTTTTGTAAGTGACAGTGATCGATCGATACTGCACTTGGGTGGGCTGGGCGGAGGCACAAAATGCAGGTGCTAGCAGGTATCTGGGCTGATCCCGCTAACACTGCGTTTTTGGGAACCCTAAACTGCTGGGGACGCTGGTATAGATCTGATCGGATCAGATATTGATCCGATCAGATACTATACCACTAAGGGAGGCGCATGCTGCGTGCGTGGGTGTTAGCGGTACTGGCGCTAATCTGACGCTGCCTGGGGCGACGCATATTACCGCCGGGCGATCGGGGGGCTAAACCTTTATTCGGTAATAAACGGCGGGTGCCCTGACACTATAAAAAATAAACGAACTAACCAGCGTCAACCGTAACGGTTATACCGTGATCAGTGGTGAAAGGGTTAACTAGGGGGCAATCAAGGGGTTAAAACATTTATTAGGTAGTATATGGGGGTCCCTGACGCTATAAAACGCTGACAGCGAACCTAAATATTTACCTCACTAACTAGCGTCACCAGCGACACTAATACAGCGATCAGAAAAATGATCGCTTAGTGACACTGGTGACAGGGGGTGATCAAGGGGTTAAAACTTTATTAGGGGGGGTTAGGGGGGTACCCTAGACCTAAAGGGGGGTAATACTCACTGTCCCAACACTGTAACTGTCACAAACTGACACTATGCAGTAATCAGAAAAAAAAAAATAAAAAACTGCTGGTGTCAGTTTGTGACAGGGGGGGGGTGATTGGGGGGGGATTGGGGGGCGATCGGGGGGGGGATCGGGGTGTTTTGTGTGCCTGGCATGTTCTACTGTGTGTGTGTGTGTTGGTGCACTCACATAGATGTCTTCTCTCCTCGGGCCGGAACGGAAAATACCGAGCCGAGGGGAGATGACATCACTTACTTTGCTGCTGTTTAGCATACAGCAGCAAAGGAGTGTTCTCATTGGCCGGCGGCGATCGCGAGGGGGGGGCCACGAACGGATGGTCTCCCCCTCATCACCGATCGCCGCTGGACAAAAGACGAGCGCCTCGGGCACCGGGGGGGGGGTCCGATCGGACCCCCCACCCGCGGAAGGCAAATCACGTACCCTGTACGTGATTTTGCCTGTCCGTGCCACTTTGCCGACGTACATCGGCGTGAGGCGGTCGTCAAGTGGTTAAAGTCAAACAATAAAAGTGTAATATCCCTTTAAATTTCATAGCTGGGGGGTGTCTATAGTATGCCTGTAAAGGGGCGCATGTTTCCGGTGTTTAGAACAGTCTGACTGCAAAATGACATTTCGAAGGAAAAAAGCCATTTAAAACAACTCGCGGCTATTGCATTGCCGGTCCGACAATACACATAGAAGTTCATTGATAAAAACAGCATGGAAATTCCCCACAGGGGAACCCCGAACCAAAATTTAAAAAAAAAATGACGTGGGGGTCCCCCTAAATTCCATACCAGGCCCTTCAGGTCTGGTATGGATATTAAGGGGAACCCCGGCCAAACTTTCAAAAAAAAATGACGTGGGGGTCCCCCTAAATTCCATACCAGACCCTTATCCGAGCACGCAACCTGGCAGGCCGCAGGAAAAGAGGTGGGGACGAGAGAGCGGTGACTTGACGGGACTTCCCTGTGACGTCACGGGGAATGCCACAGGGAAGTCCCGTCATGTCCCATGCGTCAGAGGGGGGCGGGGTCACCGGGTGGCCATGCATGGATGCGAAGCGGCCCGGAGAAGAAAATGAAGAAGAGAAGAAGAGAAGAAAAGAAGAAGATGAAGAAGAAGATGAAGAAGAGAAGAAGATGAAAAGAAGAACGGGAGCCTCCCCCCATGCCATGGGTGCGGAGTGGCCCGAGGAGAAGAAGATAGAAGACGCCGCGGAGGAGATGCTGGACGAGAACGCCGAAGGAAGAACCAGAAGAGCCAGAAGAACCAGAAGAAGAAGAAGATGAAGGAAGATAGAAGAAAGAAGAAAGAAGAAAGAAGAAAGAAGAAGCATTTAAATAAAGGAATTGTCAAAAACTGTCTCTTGTCACTTTTAACATTTTTGACAGTTTTTTAGTGAAATGGTAGGGGTACTTTTGTACCCCCTTACCATTTCACACAGGGGAGGGCTGGATCTGGGGGTCCCCTTGTTAAAGGAGCTTCCAGATTCCGATAGGCCCCCTGCTCGCAGACCCCCACAACCACCGGCCAGGGTTGTGGGGATGAGGCCCTTGTCCTCATCAACATGGGGACAAGGTGTTTTGGGGGGCTACCCCAAAGCACCCTCCCAATGTTGAGGACATGTGGCCTGGTACGGTTCAGGAGGGGGGGCGCCCTCTCATCCCCCCCTCTTTTCCTGCGGCCTGCCAGGTTGCATGCTCGGATAAGGGTCTGGTATGGATTTTTGGGGGGAACCCACGCCGTTTTTTTTGGTGCGGGGTTCCCCTTAAAATCCATACCAGACCTGAAGGGTCTGGTATGGAATTTAGGGGGACCCCCACGTCATTTTTTTTTAATTTTGGCTGGGGTTCTCCTTAATATCCAGACCTGAAGGGCCTGGTATGGAATTTAGGGGGACCCCCACGTCATTTTTTTTTTAATAATGGTTCGGGGTTCCCCTGTGGGGAATTCCCATGCCGTTTTTATCAATGAACTTCTATGTGTATTGTCGGACTGGCAATGCAATAGCCGCGAGTAGTTTTAAATGGCTTTTTTCCTTCGAAATGTCATTTTGCTGTCAGACTGTTCTAAACATGGGAAACATGCGCCCCTTTACAGGCATACTATAGACACCCCCCAGCTACAAAATTTAAAGGGATATTACACTTTTATTGTTTGACTTTAAGCATTATTAAAATCACTGCTCCTGAAAAAACAGCCGTTTTTAAAACTTATTTTTGCATTGATCCATGTCCCCTGGGGAAGGACCCAGGTCCCCAAACACTTTTTATGACAATAACTTGCATATAAGCCTTTAAAATTAGCACTTTTGATTTCTCCCATAGACTTTTAAAGGGTGTTCCGCGGCATTCGAATTTGCCGCGAACACCCCAAATTGTTCGCTGTTCGGCGAACTTGCGAACAGCCGATGTTCGAGTCGAACTCGAAGCTCATCCCTACACCACGGCCTACATGAGTATTTTTTGCTGACCATGTCCATCCCTTTATGATTTCAGCATACCCATCTTCTAATGGCTACTTTCAGCAGGATAATGCACCATGTCACAAAGCTCAAATCATCTCAAACTGGTTTCTTGGACATGCCAATGAGTTCACTGTACTTCAATGGCCTCCACAGTCACCAGATCTCAATCCAATAGAGCACCTTTGGGATGTGGTTGGATGGCAGATTTGCATTACGGATGTGCAGCCGACAAATCTGAAGCAACTGCGTGATGCTATCATGTCAATATGAACCAAACTCTCTGAGGAAAGTTTCTAACACCTTGTTGAATCTATGCCATTAAGAATTAAGGCAGTTCTGAAGCCAAAAGGGGGTCCGACCCGGTACTAGCAAGGTGTAGCTAATAAAGTGGCCGGTGAGTGTAAGTTGAAATAAGTGTAAGATCCACTGTTCTCTAGTTTCCAGCTTGCTATGTGAATAGACTAGTACTGACACCAAGAAAAACATTCTCCGAAGGACATTGTGCAAGTGCTTTCATACCAGGCAGTAAAAAAGGAAGAAAGAACAATAAAATGTCACATCCTAGCCACATAATAATACTACTTCATCTGAGTTTAGCTGTGCATGTATAACATTAGACCTACTGGGTATTGGTTGGAATAGGAGTAATTGAGATAAATTATAAGAGGAAGTGCAGATCATTATAAATAATGGCAATTATTCCTGCTATTTGGCTCCTATGAAATGGGAAAAAAATTACCTATCCTTACAATATTTATGCTAAGTGGATCCCAGTACAGAAGATAACTCATTATCTATATATTACCCAGAATTCCAAGAAACTGATGAAGCACCTTATGCAATAGCCGCGAATTACATTTTTTTTATGCTGCAGTCATGCATATTACTCTTCCTCATATTATTAGGTTGATTATTATTTACCTGTTAAATAAATAGAACAAAAATTGACAAAAATAAAAGGAAATAACTAAAATGCAAAAGAATAACACTTCCCCCTTACAAAACTTTTTTGTCCTAGAAATATTTAGGAAGAGTAAATATTGTTGTTAACTTTTGCTGTCTGTGACCCTGTTGAGGAGATTTCAACTATGGAATCAAAGCAAAAAAAATAGAAAAGGAGTTGTTACTGGACAGGAGGAGAGTCACAACCTGACATACGTTTTAGCACTTTCCAATTATACCGAATAGTGCATTGTTGCAGTTTGTGTCCTACTGGAGAGATTTCCCATCACTTACTGTTCAAACAGAAAGTGAAAGGAGGAAATCTCCGCAATAGGAACACTGACCCCCCCACACACACACACACACACACACACACACTTACAAATCAAAGATTTAGATAGTTCCTCCTGTTCTCCAAGCAGAGATTGAGCCATTGTCCTCCTCTGAGTCCCTCCGCTGACTCATTTAGGTATGTGTGTGTGTTTAGCTTAAAGATGAGCTGGCTTTTTTTCCTAGGCTACCAGGAAAAAATACTTACCTATCACTTGGTTCTGAAGAAGCTTGCACTCAATTTCTTTCCCTGACACTCCGGGGTGGGGGCACTCCCTTGGCATCCTCACATACAATGTAGGGCGATTGCATATCTAACCCTTGCAGTGCGGGTATGGGGAGGGACAACACTGTAAGGGAATTGTTTTGTTTTTCCCCAGAGTTTAGTGTATGCTGAGTGAGTTTTTGGTATATTTTGCATGTATGCACAACATATTTGCACATTATGCCACACTTATCTTACAAATGTGCCCTTCCCCAGTGCTTTGCAATGCGTTCTCTGTCCCCTGCTCTGTCCCTGCTGCCACCACCACCACTTCAGAATGGTTCTGGGGATGGAAAACCATCTGTTAAGGGATAACGGATGTCTTCCTTTGCTTCAATGCCTCCAAAATTGAGAGAATCCTCCTCCTCCCTCTCCCCGTGTGTGATATGTGGCATCACAAGAATGGTGTCTGCATAAAGCAGGCCTTGAGAGGAAAGGAAGTCCTCCTCTTCCTCCCACTGCTCTGCCTTGAGTGCCCTGTCCATAATGCCACACAGAGTCTGCTCCAGCAGGAACACAACAGGGACTGTGTCACTGTGGTAAGCATTGTCAGGGCTTACTATCTTTGTTGCCTCCTCAAATGGTGGAAGTACAGTGCATGCATCCTTTATCAGCAGCCATTGGCCTTGGGGGAAAAAAAGCCAAGCCTGTGAGCGTGTCGTTGTGCCATATACACAGGGGTACTTGTTGATGGCCTTCTGCTGCATGTGCAGCCACTGCAGCATTGTCAAAGTTGAGTTCCACCTGGTGCGCATGTCACAAATCAGGTGGTTTACAGCAGGTGGAATTCCTGCTGAATTTCAGCCAACCAAACACTGGCTGTGTATGACAGCCTGAAATGGCTACAGACTCTTCTGGCCTGCTTTAGCAGATCTTCTAACCCTGGGTACCTGCTTAAGAAATGCTGCACCAGCAGATTAACTACATGTGGCAGGCATGGTACATGTGTCAACTTTCCCTGTCTAATGGCAGACAGGAGGTTTTTGTCATTATCACACACCACCATTCCTGGCGCCAGCTGGAGTGGCGTGAACCACCTCTGTGTCTGTCCCCTACACAGACCATCTGAAGAATTGCATGGCACCTTTTAGCCTGACTCAGGGGGGTACTCGTGGTTCATAGGACAATTCAGCAGAGGAGGGCATGGAGGAGGAGGAGGAGGAGGAGGAGGGGGTGGAGCTGACAAATCTCGCATCATCACCACTAGATATATGGATTTGTGGCAGAACAACAAAGCTGCAGCACTGATCCATGCATCCTTCTGAGTTGCAAGCTTGATGGACCACATGTCAGCAGTAACGTGGACCTTGCAGCTGACTGCCTTTGCCCAACTATGCCACAACATTGCCTTCCACGTGATGGTACAGAGCTGGAATGGCCCTTCGTGTAAAGAAATAGCGACTGGGAACCTACTATTGTGGTACAGCACATTCAGCAAATTCAAGGAAGGGGTCAGAATCCACCAGATGGAAAGGCAGGAGTTGAAAGCCAGCAGCTTTGACAAGCTTGAATTTAAACACAGGGCATGTGGGTGGCAGTGACTGTATTTTTTTGCAGCAGATGGGACAGAGAAATTTGCCTGCTATAGTCTACAGCTGGTGGTGTGCTACTGGCAGGCGTGCTGCAAGGACCTGGGACACCCTTCACTATACTATCATCTCTGTCAGAGGAGGCTGCTGAGAGGTCATCAATGGAAAGTGGTGTTTGGTGCACTTTAACGTGGGTACTCACTGCACAGACACACTCCACTGGCACACTACAGTATACTGCAGTAAAACTACACTAATGCACTGCAATTTACTGCGTTAAACATGCACTAACACACTGAAAGATACTGCACTGAAATATACTGTGTTAAACGTGCACTAACGCACTCCAATATACTGCAGTAACCATGCAGCAATGCACTGAAATATACTGGGTTAAATGTGCACTAACACACTGCAATACACTGTGGTAGACGTACACCAACACACTGAACTATACCGTGTTAAACGTGCACTAATTGGTTTTGCCTCACTCTCACTTTCTCCTCCTCTGCTCTTTCCCGGCACCCAAGTCATGTCAGTGACCTCATCATCATCATCATCATCATCATCTCTATCCTCATCATCACTGGAGCCAGTCCACCACCTCCTCTGCATGCTGTGGCTGGATAGCAGGGGTAACATTACTAAACAGTGGAAATGATGCCCTGCCTGAGGGCAGACCATGTCCACCCTACCCTGTGGACACAGATGCTGTTGACCCCTAACAGTGCCATGGGAACGTCTGCCTCTCTTTGTTGGCCTCCCAGACATGATGGAGGGCCTTTTTTTAACAAAATGTAATAAAGATGGTGAAATGTGGACGCACTGCAATTTACTACATTAAACATGCTCTAACAAACTGAAATATACTACGTTAAACATGCATTAAATGCACTGAAATATACCACATTAAACATGAATTAACGCACTCCAATATACTGTGGTAAATGTGCACCAATGAACTGAAATATACTGCGTTAAATGTGCACTAACGCGCTGCAATATACTGCCGTAAACGTGCAATAATGCAGTACAATATTCTGCGTTAAATGTGCACTAATGCACTGCAATATACAGCGTTAAACATGCTCCAACGTTCTCTGTGTTAGTTAAATGTACACTAACGCACTGCATTATACTGTGGTAAATGACCAATAACACACTGAAATATACCGCGGTAAACATGCACTAATGCACCAATATACTGAAATATACTGCGTTAAACACGCACTAACGCACTGCAATATACTGTGGTAAACATGCAAAAGTGCAATGAAATATACTACATTAAACGTGCACTAAATGTGGATGCACTTTTATCAATGAAAAGTGGTGTTTGGTACACTTTAACTTGAGCAATCACTACTAAGGATGAGCTGAACCGGTTCAGTTCACACCAGAACTTGCGAACAGGAAAAAAATTTGGACAAACACACAAACACCGTTAAAGTCTATGGGACACGATCGCGAAAAATCAAAAGTGTTCACTTAAAGGCTTATATGCAAGTTTATGTCATAAAAAGTGTTTGGGGACCCGGGTCCTGCCCCAGGGGACATGTATCAATGCAAATAAAAATGTTAAAAACTGCCATTTTTTCGGGAGCAGTGATTTTAATAATGCTTAAAGTGGAACAAAAAAAATGAAATATTCCTTTAAATATCGTGCCTGGGGGGTGTCTATAGTATGCTTGTAAAGTGGCGCAGTTTTCCCGTGTTTAGAACAGTACCACAGCAAAATTACATTTCTAAAGAAAAAAAGTAATCTAAAACTGATTGCGGCTGTAATGAATTGTCGGGTCTCGGCAATATAAATAAAACTCATTGAAAAAAATGGCATTGGCATTAAGGGGAACCCCGAACCAAAAATTAAAAAAAAAAAAAAGGCCCTTGAGGTCTGGTATGGATATTAAGGGGAACCCTGCACCAAATAAAAAAAAAGGGTGTAGGTCCCCCCCCCCAAAATCTATACCAGACCCTGTGTCACTGTGTCACTTTACAGGCATACTATAGACATCCCCCAGGCATGATATTTAAAGGAGTAGTTCATTTTTATTGTTTCAATTCGAGCATTATTACAATCCCTGAAAAACTGCAGTTTTTAAGACTTTTTTTTGCATTGATACATGTCCCCTGGGGCAGGACACAGGTCCACAAACACTTTTTTATGACAATAACTTGCATATAAGCCTTTAAAATGAGCACTTTTGGTTTTTCATATTAGTGTCCCATAGACTCTAACAGGGTTCCACGGCTTTTGAATTTGCAGTGAACACTGCATAATGTTCGTTGTTTGCCGCACGGCCGAACCGTTCACCTATCCCTATACTCACTACACAGACACACTCCACTGACACACAATGCACATACAATATACTGCAGTAAAACTGCACTGACACGCTGCAATTTACTGTGTTAAACGTGCACTGACACACTGAAATATACTGCATTTAAACATACTGTGTTCAACGTGCCCTGAAATATACTGCATTAAATGTGCACTAATGCACTGCAATGTACTGCTGTAAACGTGCAGCAACGCACTGAAATGTGTTGCGTTAAATGTGCAATAGCGCACTGAAATATACTGTGTTAGACATACACTAAAGCATTGCAATATATTGCGGTAAATGTGCACCGATGTACTGGAATATACTGTGTTAAACATGCACTAATGCACTGCAATATACTGTGGTAAACGTGCAATAATGCACTGAAATATGCTGCATTAAATGTGCACTATTGCACTGCAATATACTGTGATAAACATGCAATAATGCACTCCAATATACTGCAGTAAATGTGCAATAACGCACTGAAGTATACTGTGTTAAACGTGCACTAATGCACTACGATATACTGCGGTAAATGTGCAATAATACTGAAATATACAGCATTAAGCATGCACTGCAATGTACTGCGTTAAAAACATGCACTAATGCACTGCAATGTACTGTGTTAAACATGCAGTAACGCACTAAAATATACTGCAGGAAACCTGCCCTGACAAAATAAAATTACACAAACATAAGAATGAACAGATGCACTACACTCACACTGCACTATCACTAGATTTACACTAAAGTGACACTAAAGTAAAAATTAATGGTCAAACTACACTCACACTGCATTATCACTAGATTCACACTAAACTGACACTAAAATAAAAATGAATGGTTGCACTACACTCACACTGCACATTCACTAGATTCACACTAAACTAATACTTTACACTCACAATAGAATCACAATAGCACACTAACTCATTAGTAGCACTGAACAGAGCCATGTTCTATCTCTCTCCATGCCAATATCACACTGAAAATGGTCGCTGTGGGAAGAATATTTTTATAGTGTGGGTATGGAAATAAGAGCAATGAGCCATGACTGGATAGAGTCGTCATGACAGTGTCCATCATGGCTCTAAACATGTTCTGTTCCCTGATTGGGCAAAGCTTTCATTTCAGCCAATCTGGGCTTCCAATGCTCTGTGCAGCGGCACAGTGCATTGTGGCTGTTCAGCAGGCTAAATAAACCGTTGAACACCCCGACGATTTGGATGTTCGTCCTGAACTCATGCTCGGACCGAACTGTTCGCCCAACACTAATTACACATTACTTAGAATTCACTTAACATGAAAAATATATCTGATGTTAGGTCTGATTTAAGGCTAGTTTATTTTGGTAGTAACATTTTTGTCATCTTGATTAATGAGTCCTTTAGCCCCCAAAACATTGGATTGCAGACCATGTTCTGTCCACCAGATGTCTTGCTGATGTTTTATACTGATTATTTGTACCTGTGTTGTTAAATTTACATGCGAAATATGTAATTTACTTAAGACAATCATATGTGGTGTGCAGGCTTTATCTAGCGTTCCTTTTTGGTATTGCTGCAGTTCTGTTTATTTCTTTTAATGTATGTGTAAATAAGGAAGTTGTCAGCAAGCAGGGAATTCTGGGTAGAATCTTAGCAGGTGAAGCAGTCACCATTCTTTTCAACACATTGCAGGAAGCAACACATGTATTTCTCAATCTATCACCATCACCCCTTAGAGAACCTAAAAAGTACGTTTTTACTATCTCATCTTGTACTGTATATAGTTGTTTATGCAATGTATGCTGTATTGTATGCAATATTATACTTATTAAGGTCTATTTCTGTTATTTTGTAGTTTCACCTGGCTTGTTCTAATAAAACTGAGATCAAAGAAATATGGTATCTACAGTTATTGGGATAAGAAGGTTTAGCTATCTGCTCCTTGAGACAGAACAGACCATGCTTACATAAAGTAAGTACAGACTAAACTTTGGAGCGCTTTTCTTAAAATTGAGTTAAAGTGGTTATAAAGGCTTTTATTTCTTTTAAAATAACAAACATGTTATGCTTACCTACTCTTTGCAATGGAATTGCACAGAGTGGTCCCAACCTCCCTCTTCTGGTATCCCCCATTGGTGCTCCTCCTTTACAGTGTCTGCCACCAAAACAAGCCCTTTGCTATGGGGGGAAGATGTGCGGGCTTGCATGCACAGTGTGAGGTGGCCCTACCTCCCACTCAATCCTCACAGGATTTGATTTACATCATCAGGAGCCAATGGCTCTCACTGCTGTCCTCTCTGTCCTGTTAATGCAAGGAAAGAGCCACTGTAGACAGGCACAGCCCAGGATCGAGTGAGGACTCTGGTAGGTATTTAGGGGGGTGAGGGGGCAACAATACTGCAGAGAATGCATTAGGCTGAAAAAGTCTTGGCTTTAAAACCACTTTAAGTACAGAGCTAGCCAACCAATGTTTAGTCTACAAAACGTTGTTTTATTTAATAAAATAAATATGATATAGTAAGCATTTAAAAATGTGAAATTTACATCAGAAATTACTTTACTGTAAGAACTGTAATAATAACTCAAAATATTTATTCATTGCATATATAATATATAATACATGTCTCCCTTAAGGGGTACTGGGATATTTCCCATGCACAGAAGCATGTGTAAAACACTGTATTGTTACTGATTGCAGATTGTACAAAATGGCAGTGCTCTGCACTTTAGTTGGCACAGGAACTAGTACAGCCATGCTAAGAATGCTGGAACTTGTATGCTGCAGGCATGACTTCTCCATTCAGATAAGCTGGAAAAGAACTACAGATCCCACATGAGTGAGCAAAAGGGGTGGGAGCCTATAAAAGGGAAAGCCTTAAGAGGAGGAAAGGAGAAGACCAGAAGAGAGACCAGACATATGGAACAGCGAGGCTGATCTATATCATATATATATAGATATAGATCTATATATATGTATATCAGCCTGAATGTCACATCACTTCCTCAAACTCAGTCTATCCAAAACTGAGCTCATGATATTTCCTCCCTCAGGTGCCACTTCCCCTGATTTCTCTGTCAATATAAACGGCTCAACTATCAACCCATCTCCCCACACCAAAGTCCTAGGTGTAATCCTGGACTCTGAACTGACCTTTCAGCCCCACATTCTATGACTATCCAAAATTTGCCGCCTCAACCTCCGCAACATCTCCAAGATATGCCCCTTCCTTACCACTGTCACCACAAAGCTTCTAATCCACTCCCTGGTCATCTCCCGCCTCGATTACTGCAACTTCCTCCTCATTGGCTTACCTCTAAATAGGCTATCCCCACTTCAGTCCATCATGAACGCTGCTGCCAGGCTCATCCACCTCACAAACTGCTCAGCGTCTGCTATACCCCTCTGCCAATCCCTCTATTGGCTGCCACTCAGTCACCGAATTAAATTCAAGATACTAACTATAACTTACAAAGCCATCTACAACCTGGCCCCCAGCTACATCTCTAACCTAGTCTCATAATACCAACCTAATTGTTCTCTTTGCTCCTCCCAAGACCTCCTGCTCTCAAACTCCCTTGTCACCTCATCCCATGCTCGCCATCAGGACTTCTGCAGAGCCTCTCCCATCCTCTGGAATGCTCTACCCCAATCCATTTGATTTTCTCCTACTTTATCCACTTTCAGACAATCCCTAAAAACTCATCTCTTTAGAGAAGCCTATCTGGTCCCCACCTAACAACTGTACATTTATCTTCTCAATCAGCACATCACCCACAGTTATTACTTCATGTATCTCTTGACCTTCCCTCTTAGATTGTAAGCTCTAAGGAGCAGGGCCCTCTGATTCCTACTGTATTGAAGTGTATTGTATTTGTACTGTCTACCCTCAAGTTGTAAAGCACTACGTAAACTGTTGGCGCTATATAAATCCTGTATAATAATAATAATAATAATAATAATCTAGGAGACGACAGGCCGGAATGGATTGAGCAGCAGAGTGGAGAAGAGGATACCCAGATCGCTGATCAGACTGAGAGGCAGGATAGTCGATCGGCCCTGCTACATCTGCTGTAAGATACCAAGAAAGGGGGCCCCCCTCAGCAGCAAGGGAGGGTTTCTAACCCATACCACACCACCACATGCTACAAGCTGACTTGATGTTATTGTCAGTAACTTAAGTTCCGGGCAACATAGACGGCCACATAGAGACACAGACTCTGTAGCCCAATCATTGCTATGGCCTATCTACCCTACCCATTGAAGTACTGCATGCAGGAAATCACTCTCAGTGCTGTCTGTCTGCCTGATTAGGCAGGAACTATAAAGGAAGATTACCTCAGGCCTATTCTATACAAGCAAGCCGCAAGTTCCACAAGCCAAATTCTTCATTTTAAAGCGACACATTACTGCTAAATTCTGCCACTACCTTTCCTCAGCTTGAAAAACTTTTGGAACTTCCTGACGTCTGTAAAATTAAATTTCCAACTGCATTCATTTTAAGGGAACTCTGATTGCTGTGTTACCATCTCTGGGTAGTTTCATTCTTATAAAAAGGGTACTATACCTCCATTGTGCATCAACAAAAGAGCTCTAACAGAAGCGTTCTTCCTACATGGGACACATGGTTCTACATGGGACATTTTGCTTACCAAAATCCTCAAAGAGTTAAGCCCTGGCTCTGGTTACTGGGAGCCCACAAGCGAGCTAGTCCAACATTCCTTGCTCTCTTCCTGTTGCTCGTTTAGGGAAAATTCTCTCAGTAGGAGGGCTACATTTAAACTCCTGCAGGACGTTTTATTGCTTGCTTTGTTATATGTGACTCTTTTGTGTACACTCAGACATTGATTTTATGCTGATATTACTGCCAACTTGAATCTTACATAAACTAAACATTTTCTTCACCCAGGTGACATTTAGTTATACAGTCATGGTCAAAAATATTGGCACCTCTGCATTTCTGTTAGATAATGCACCACTGCACCTGGAAAATTGTTGCAATTACAAATGTTTAGGCATTCTCATGTATATTTCTTTTGTTTGTATTGGTATGAAGCAAACAAATGAAGAAACAAAAAGCAAAATCTGACACATTCCACGGAATACTCCAAAAATGGACTGGACAAAATTATTGCCACACTCAATTTAAAATTTGGTAGCACACTCCTTGGGAAAAATAACTGAAATTAATTGCTTCCTGTAACCATCAATGAGTTTCTTGCATTTTTTTCAGATTTCAAATTTAGATTTTATTTTGTAATGTTTATAACAAGTAAACAGCGACACCACCAACCAATAAAAAAGAAGAAAAAAAAAGAACAAATATTCGGACCAAGATCAAAACACCATTCCGAGCAGTATCAGCATTGAAACATTTGGGTATTAATCTTTTATTGTTTTTTTTCTTCATTGACAGAACAGATATGTAAATACTTGACATACTGTTAATAATAAAAGGTAAAACATATCTAAAGCCTCGTACACACGATCAGATTTTCTTCCGACAAAACTGCATACTTTTGTCCGAAGGGCGCTGGCTCAAATTTGTCTTGCATACAAACGGCACACAATTGTCGGCCAACAATCCCTAACATAGTGATGTACTAGAAGTACTTCGAGCCGATAAAAAGGAAGTTCAATTTTAATGCGCCACCCTTTGGGCTCCTTCTGCTAATTTTGTGTTAGTAGAAGTTTGGTGAGTGTCGATTTGCGCTTTTCAGTTCTTGCTTGTGAGTTCGTTTCTGAACAGCCGTTTGTCAACTGGCCATGTTGCATTCTCATTGGAGAGATCATGCTATCATTGGGATTGCTTTGACCCAAGTCCAGTCCAGGAACAGGAGGAGGAGAAGTTCTTGGACCAAGAATTAGTTGCTTAATCATGACCAATTCTCTCATATGCCTTTGCTGCGGGAGCTCCAGGAGAATAATCCTGATGATTTTAGGAATTATCTCCGGATGACAGACCCCTGCTTTCACCGTCTCTTGCCATTGCTGACCCCCTATATTAAGAAGCAGGACACATGCATGCAGCTTGCCATTACTCCCGAGCAAAGGTTCATAGCCACCTTGCGGTACTTGGCAATGGGGTGAAGTCTCCAGGACCTGAAGTTTACAGCTGGGATCTCCCCCCAGGCTCTGGGACACATTATTCCAGAGACCTGTTCTGCCATTATTCAAGTCCTGCAGAAGGACTATATTCGGGTAAGTTTTAGCCTTTAATATCACATTCTATATATTTAATGTTTGCTAATGTATTCATTTCTTGATTCCATAATTACCATTATTGTAATATGCTGTGAATGTCCTCTTTATCCTCATGCATGCTGTAAGCTTTTAATGCTCCTTTTTTGTCCTTCATGCATATTTTCCTTCACTAACGTCCCCAGCATGCTATCCTGGACCCATACACACCTAGCCTAGTAATTTAACAATGTATTTTCTCAGCTACCTTTTTGTGCTTACCATAAACACACCCTAAAATGTCCAAATGTCATTGTTGTCCTCAAATTCAGGCAGAGTGCAAGAGACAATTTTTTAGGGGCACAAACTCATTTGCAACCCCCCACCCCCAAATGCTAAGTCAACCGATACCAATACTCTATCTGCTGACTTTGCAAAACCCATAAACACTATACCTCTTTTGTGGTCATATTTCTGGATGAATTCTGGATGAATTCACCAAAGCATGTAGTGCAAGGGCCTGCCTGATTACTTTCAAATTGTAACATAGTAATTTTTTGTCTCATATTATCTTGATAGGTAATTTAGGAATGGCAAAATGTGCTTCAATTTGGACAGTGTGTATCCATATTTTTAGATTATAACATTTCTTACCTGTCCACTGGGCTGCCAATAGTGTAAGTAAGGAGGGGCTGGCCAAAGTATCTCATGCGCAGTTTAAAACGCGAATCGATGTAACAGCCACAGGAATGATCAGGGAGTGGAAGATGAATGATCGCCATTGCCAACATGCAAAAGGAGCCATAAAATGAAGGTACCATTGTAAATTTGGTCATCGGTGGTGTTAGTGGCCTATACTGTTTAGATTGAGGCCTATATTGGGACCAGATTATGAGTTAAGCCTGACATTATGGTTTGTCTTGTGTTCTGTCTTGCAGGCATCAGAGAAATATTTGAAAGTGGTGGATAGATTCACTGCACCAGATTTTTTGCCTCAATTAATTGACCAATACCGAGAGTTGCCCTGTCTGTGGAAGGTGAAAAGTAGGGATTACTTGAATAAAATCAAGAGGAAGGCAGCAATGGAGAAACTTCTTGAATTGGTGAAGCCTCTGTGCCCCAGGGCAGACATAAATTTTGTGAAGAGCAAAATTGGGAAACTGAGGAGTACTTTTAATAGGGAGCACAAGAAGGTCCAGGAATCACAGAGCTCGGGAGCATCAGCAGATGACATATATGTCCCCAGGCTGTGGTACTACCACAGCCTGTGTTTTTTGTCCGACCAATCCCAACCCAGGCCATCACTGTCAACACTCCCTTCCACATCGGATGAGGCCACAGCTCCTGAGGTCCACCCTGGTCCTTCAACACAGGATGAAGATGTGGAGGAGCCCAGCTTGACCCAGGTATAACATCGTTTAACATATTTGTATCCAAAAATTGAATGATGATAACTAGAAATTATTGTTCCTAAATTT
The DNA here is from genome assembly GCA_037952925.1 of Lithobates clamitans. NCBI lineage: Eukaryota > Metazoa > Chordata > Amphibia > Anura > Ranidae > Lithobates > Lithobates clamitans. The sequence continues at coordinate 6,360,195 of JBBGZY010000285.1, forward strand.
CTGCTTTAACAAAGTGGTTTCCATATCAATAGACAGTAATGGCAAAAAAATGATTGGGACAAGAAGGAAAAATGCTGGGGTCAGAATGATAGTCTCTTCTATTTCTCCACATTCAATTTGCAACAGTCATGAGCCCAAAATTGTGTGTGATTGATGACCAAAATTTTTACAAAAATAATAATTATGTCCCATTTTCATATACAGGAAAGTGGCAGTTTGGAAGAGCCCGTGGTCAGCAGCCACACAGAGTCCCAGATCCTTCCCCTACGCCCTCCTGCTAAAAGGGCCAGGAAAAGCAGAAACCTAGACGAGGCCACAGCTGCCTTCCTGAGCCATGCAACAACTGCCTTCAGTATGGCCCCAGATGCAGCTGAGGCATTTGGTTGTCTGACAGCAAATACGTTGAGGGATATGAATGTGGACCAAAGGAGGATGTGCGAGGAACTAATCCTCCAGCTCCTCAACAATGGGGGAGGGGAGAAATTTCAGCAAGAACCCAGATCTATGATTTGGATGCCCCACCACAGCAGCATGCCAGACATTGGCAGTTCTGGCCCCAATAACCCCAACAACCCCAACAACCCCGCTGGGCTGGGGATTTTCATCCATACAATTACTAATTTGCTTTTTGTTTTTTGGTAAAAAATTATGATTTTAAGTGTTATACTTTATTTCTTTTTGTATGCTGAGAATGTACTTTTTTGTTACGATATTTAATTTTTATTTGGATTGCAGATAACATGTCTAATTTATTTACTTTCTTTTTTGGAATAATGCACAAGAAAAAAATGGCCTCAGCCGATATGGAAGGGAACATTGACAGCAATGGCCTGGGTTCGGTCTGGTCTGTCAAAACCCGCAGGCTGTGGTAATACCACAGCCTGGGGACATACCAGTCATCTGATGCTGTTCCCGATCTCTCTGAGTCCAGGACATTCTTGTGCCCCCTATAAATGTACTCATCAGGTTCCCAATTTTGCTTTTCCCATAATTGAGGTCTGCCCTGGGGTACAAAGGGTTCACCAATTCCAACAGTTTCTCCATCGCTGCTTTCCTCTTGATTTTTAGAGGACCTTCTTGTGATCCCTATTAAATAAAAAGAAAATTACTTGGCTATGTGTTTTACTTCAAATGGCATTTTGGGAGTAGGCAGGTACATTTAAAAAATACAATGTAAAATTAACAAGGGACACCAACATAGTTGTAGCTTCGATCTTCTAAACTACGGGATAATGGTGTTCTGGTAACTTGACCCAAAAAAACAAAATCTTCTTGATATCACTAGAAAAAAAAAAGACTTTTTAAATACGTTTGGCAGAATTCTGTCAGTATCACCAGCAAAGCAGCTTCATTATTATCCCATTATAAAGAAGAAGAGAATGTGTGCTGCATTTGGAGATCTCATAATTTGCAGCGTCACAAATGTTAATTCTCCATTACGAACACTAGTTTTGCAAGACCGAACGCTTCCGGCTCGTCCTTGCTTCCGACCATGTGTGTTTGTACTTTGGACTTTTGTCCGACGGACTTGTGTACACACACTTGGAAAATCCGACAACAGACATTTAGCCGCGGAAAATCCAACAACAATGTCAGCGTGCAAATGGTTGGATTTTCCGCCAACAGCCTGTCATCACACAATTCCCGTTGAAAAATCTGATTGTGTGTATGTGGCTTAAGACATATAACAGAGAAAAAAAGATAAAATACTCATTTATACAAGAGAATGCCTAAACATTTGTAATTGAAACAATTTTCTGGGTGAAGTGGTGCATTAACTGACAGAAATGCAGGGGTGCCCATATTTTTGGCCATGGCTGTAGTTTTGTGGTGGTGTCACCAGATGTTGTGTCTGTTTCAGGTCTCAGAAGTTATACTCAGTGGCCCCTGAGGGGGTAGCGCTACACATGGTTGAAAACTTCTCTAAAGAGAGCCGCAGGTGTGAAGTTATGATTTGATCGTGCAGATGCATTTGTGGTTTTCTGGTGCTTTGAAGAAAATGTACCTGCCTGTTCAAAAATATATCGTAGAACTATATGGGCATTTTCCTTTTCCTCCATATACATATATTTCTGTAAATACAAGCAACGAAGTAATCATCAAAGTGATATATTTTAATGACTAACTGAATAAGAAATCATATTCAAGCTTTCAAAGCAATGAAGCCCTATTGTCAGGCTTGGTGAAATACCCTTAATGTTCTGAAAGGTTGCATGGTACTTTCTTCAGTTAGTCATGACAAAGGTATAAAGAAAAACAAATCTATCACTTGGATAATAAATCTGTCTTCATTGTCACTCAAATGTGTTGATCAATATGTACTTGTTCACAAAAAGGGAAGCACTTATAAAAGTAGTCAAACTCAAATTTTTCTCTATTATTCCACCAGTTTCTAATGAAGCTGCAATCATTTTTGGTGTTTTTATACGTATTTGCCCATGTGAAAGAAATAATGTGCAACAAATGAAGCACTCGATAACCTCATAGTTTAAAAGTGTTCAGAAGCAGCACTGAATACAAGTGATTGCCTGAATACAAGACATCAAAAAGTATATAAACATAAAACCTGTTGCACTTCTCCTTTTCCTTGACAGATGCACTGGCCCCTGAAGACATTCTCTTGCAACAAAACATGTTGGGTGGAGCCTGAGTTGTTGACATCATCACTCATGCTGGCAGACAGGATTTGGCTGATACACGCTGTATTTTGTCTTCCCCGTGTAAGTACCCATTGGAGTTTTTTTATTTACATCAAAACTTATTGTATTGTATTGTATTGTATTGTATTGTATTGTATTTTATTGTGCTATGAGTCTGTCCTCTTCTTTCTTTGGCTCATACATGATGCTTTGAGGAGATGTGATGATGTTTGCAGAGGTTTATCTGGTAATTGTCTTCATGCATTTACAGTGCCTTAAAAAAGTATTCATACCCCTTGAAATTTTCAAATTTACAACCAAAAACGTAAATGTATTTGTATTCAGCCCCCCTGAGTAAATATTTTGTAGAACCACCTTTCGCTGTAATTACAGTGGCAAGTTTTTTTTGGGAATGTCTACCAGCTTTGCACATCTAGAGAGTGACATTTTTGCCCATTCTTCTTTGCAAAATAACCCTGTCAGATTAAATAGAGAGCGTCTGTGAACAGCAATTTTCAAGTTTTGCTACAAATTCTCAATTGGATTTAGGTCTGGACTTTGACTGGGCCATTCTAACACATTAATATGCTTTGATCTAAACCATTTCATTGTAGCTCTGGCTGTATGTTTAGGATTGTTGTCCTGCTGGAAGGTGAATCTCAATCCCGGTCTCAAGTCTTTTGCAGACTCTAATATGTTTTTTTCAAAGGTTGCCCTGCATTTGGCTCCATCCATCTTCCCATCAACTCTGATTAGCTTTCCTATCCCTGCTGAAGAAAATCATCCCCACAACATGATGCTGCCACCACCATGTTTCACGGTGGGAATGGTGTGTTCAGGGTGATGTGCAGTGTTAGGTTTCCGCCACACATAGTGTATTGCTTTTAGGCCAAAAAGTTCAATTTTGGTCTCATCTGACCAGAACACCTTCTTCCACATGTTTGCTGTGTCCCCCACATGGCTTCCCACAAACTTCAAACAGAACTTTCTTTCAACAATGGCTTTCTTCTTGCCACTCTTCTTTAAAGTCCAGATTTGTGGAGTGCATGACTAATAGTAGTCCTGCGGACAGATTCTCCCACCTGAGCTGTGGATCTCTGCAGCTCCTCCAGAGTTACCATGGGCCTCTTGGCTGTGTCTCTGATTAATGCTCTCCTTGCCCGACCTGTCAGTTTAGGTGGACAGCCATGTCTTGGTAGGTTTTCAGTTGTTCTATACTCTTTCCATTTTCAGATGATGGATTGAACAGTGCTCCGTGGGATGGTCGAAGCTTGGGATATTTTTTTATAACCTTACCCTGTTTTAAACATCTCCACAACTTTACCAACTTTATCCCTGACCTGTCTGGTGTGTTCCTTTGCCTTCATGATGCTGTTTGCTCACTAAGGTTCTCTAACAAACCTCTGAGGGCTTCAAAGAACAGTTGTAATTAAACTGAGATTAAATTACACACAGGTGGACTCTATTTACTAATTAGGTGACTTCTGAAGGCAATTGGTTCCACTAAATTTTAGCTAGGGGTATCAGAGTAAAGGGGGTTGAATACAAATGCAAACCACACTTTTCACATACCGGTATTTATTTGTAAAAAAAATTGAAAACCATTTATCATTTTCCTTCCACTTCACAATTATGTTCCACTTTGTGTTGGTCTGTCACATAAAATCCAAATAAAATAAATTACGTTGTTGGTTGTAACCTGACAAAATGTGGACAATTTCCAGGGGTATGAATATATTTTCAAGCTACTGTATGACCTTCATTCAAAGGTCTGATATATTTGGTAAGAGGCTGTCTTTAGTATTGGAGAACAGGAGTGACTATGTGTGATATTCACTTATATTATTTTAACCGTTTGTGGTTCTGGTGTTATGGGCTATTACACACCTAAATGTATTTTATTGATTTTTTATTGTTACCTATTTATTTAGAGATTATGCTTTGAGTTTTGGCACACTTTGATTCTTTACTGCACTTTTCTTGCTACACATATATTTAAAGAAGAAACGCAACAGGTTTTATGTTTATATACTTATATACCAATTTCCAATATTGTTCCCACTTTTTTTCTTATTCTGTCATGACACAGCTCAGGAGGTTGTGTAACAGCATAATACAAGCAATGGTGAGAGGCTTTCCCTGAAGAGAAGAGCCTCAAAAGGATTCTTATTGGTCAGAGTGGTCACGTGTCCAGTGCCGATTAATTAACACTCGCCGTTTATACTGTTACACAGAATCTGGTACTAAATGGTGATGTTTTAAAGGGCCAAACAGCTATATTGGCTGGAAAGAGCTATAGAAGATGGGAAGCATATAAGGTACACAGCAAGGACTGGAGGGGTGAGGAGGGTTTTGAGAGTTTGTTCACCTTTTGTAAAAAGGTACATTCAAATTAGTTTGAAAATTCAAACAATGCTTTTTAAACACTTCAAAAATGTTCATTAGCCTACAGTGACCCTTATGCACGATCCCACTAAATTCTGACATCATGTGTCCAGCAAACACTCCCCCCCAGCAGGGTGCTATCCGGTCTGACATGTGTCCAGCAATCCCCCCCCCCGCATGGCTCTCTGCTCCGATATGTCACATGTGTCCAGCAACCACCCTCAGGGCACTCCCCGCTCTGACATGTGTCCAGACAGCACCCCGCCACACGCGACTCTCCGCTCTGATTCTGACACTCTGACATGTGTTCAGCAACTACCGAATTCCCCCCACATAGGCCGCTCTCCGCCCCCCTGACATGTGTTCAGGTCCAGCAGCCCTCTGCACCACCCACCCCACCCCAGTACGCTCTCCTGACCGTGTCACTGGAGCAGAGTAAATCATGGGAGTTAGCGTAGTGCCTGGCGGCGGATCTCTGGGCTTGGGGACAGGTGGAGCCTGCAAGAGGCACTGACACAGAGGAGGGTACAGCAGAGTTGGTGCGAGCGAGGAACAGGCAGCAAGCACAGGGTCACTGTTCACGTCGTCGGATACAAGTTTGCTGAGCCCAAGACCGTTACCTGGTGTGGTGAGTAAAAACTGTAGCTGTCTGAGATAATGAGATTGTATATATTATACATACAATTTGCAAATGTGTGTAGATTGACTGATCTGCCAAATGCCCCCCCTCCCCTTTGAGGCAGCATTGATTGGCAGTGGTAAAGTGGCTTTGATGGGCAGAGGTTAGGCTGCATTTTATGGGTGCTGGTGAGGCTACATTGATGGGCGCTGGTAGGCTGCATTGATAGCCACTTGTGAGGCTGCATTGATGGACGCTGGTACGTTACACTGATGGGCGCTGGTGAGGCTGCATTTGATGGGTGTTGGTGAGGCTGCATTGATGGACATTGATAGGCTGCATTGATGGGCACTGATTGGTTGCTTTGATGGATGCTGGTAGGCTGCATTGATGGGCGCTGGTGAGGCTGCATTGATGGGCGGCTATTGAGCTGCATTTATGGGTGATGGTAGGCTGCATTGATGGGTGCTGGTAGACTGCATTTGATGGGCGCTGGTAGGCTGCGCTTGATAGGCACTGGTTAGGCTGCATTGATGGGTATTGGTAGGCTGCATTTGATGGGCGCTGATATGGCTGCATTGATGGGCACTGGTAGGCTGCATTTGTTGGGCGCTGATGAGGCTGCGTTTGATGGGCGCTGGTGAGGCTGCATTTGATGGGCGCTGGTGAGGCTACATTTCATGGGCGCTGGTGAGGCTGCATTTGATGGGCGCTGGTGAGGCTGCATTTGATGGGCGCTTCATTAAAAAGGTAGGGTATACATGGGCAGGGAAAAATAAAATTTTGCCTAGGGTGTCAAAAATCCTTGCACCAGCCCTAGATATCATAACAGCAGCCAAATCTTCTCTTGGCAACTTCTCAAAGATGTGGGTTAATGGTGTGTATGCGTTACATTAAGGGACACAGAATCCATTACAAAAATAGAACATGTCATAGCTTTTTACTGCAAGAAGCTGGTAAGTATGATCCATCTAATAATTTTGACAACTTGTACCAGAGGCGTAACTAGAACCTTCAGGGCCTCGGTGCAAGAAACCATGATGGGCCCCCCTTCCATCCGAGCCCCGGGCTTCCAATTTTGGGAGGGTGTTCATGGACATCCTCCCAAAACCGTGCTTCCTGCATGACCCCTGGGATGTGCATCCAGTGCAATCACATCTGCCCTTTACCATGTGATCAGCTGATCACATGTAAACAGGCTTGCCGGTTATCCACAGCCCTTTCCTCACACGCTGTGTCTGTGTGAGGAAAGGACTGCCGTTAACTGTCAAGAATGTCAGTAAATTGTTTACACTGATAATCAGTGCCCCAATCATCAGTGCCATCTATCAGTGCCCATCAGTGCTGCCTATCAGTGCCCATCACTTCCACCTACAAGTGTTACCTATCAGTGCTCATTAATGTCGCCTATTAGTGCCCATCAATTCTGCCTATCAGTACCACCTATCAGTGCTCATTAATGCCGCCTAACAGCGTCCATCAGTGCCACCTATCAGTACTCTTCAATTCTGCCCATCAAAGCCCATCAATACTGCCTGAGTTCTGCCTATCAGTATTTGTAAGTGCCTATCAGTACCACCTATCAATGCCACATATCAGTGCACATTAATGCCTCCTATCAGTGCTGCCTATCAGTGCTCATCAATGTGGCCAATCAGTGCTCATCAGTGCCTCCTATCAGTGCTCATCAGTGCCTTCTATCAGTGCCCATCAGTGCCTCCTATCAGTGCCCATAAATGCCTCCTATCAGTGCCCATCAGTGCCTTTTATGAGGCCCATCAGTACCTTCTATCAGTGTCCATCAGTGCATTCTATCAGTGCTCATCAGTGCTGTCTATCAGTGCCCATCAGTGCCTTCTATCAGTACTCATCAGTGCCGTCTATCAGTGCTCATCAGTGCCTTATATCAGTGCCCATCAGTGCCCATCAGTGCCTTCTATCAGTGCTCATCTGTGCTAATCAGTGGTGTCTATTAGTGCTCATTAGTGCCTTCTATCAGTGCTCATCAGTGCCCATCAGTGCCTTCTATCAGTGCCCATCAGTGCCTTCTATAAGTGCCCATCAGTGCCTTCTATCAGTGCTCATTAGTGCCTTCTATCAGTGCCCATCAATGCCTTCTATCAGTGCTCATCAGTACCTTCTATCAGTGCTCTTCAGTGCCCATCAGTGCCTTCTATCAGTGCTCATCAGTGCCTTCTATCAGTGCTCATCAGTGCCTTCTATCAGTGCCCATCAGTGCCTTCTATCAGTGCCCATCAGTGCCTTCTATCAGCGCTCATCAGTGCCCATCAGTCCCTTCTATCCGTGCCCATTAGTGCTTTCTATCAGTGCTCATCAGTGCCCATCAGTGCCTTCTATCAGTGCTCATCAGTGCCCATCAGTGCCTTCTATTAGTGCCCTCTATCAGTACTCATCAGTGCCTTCTATCAGTGCCCATCAGTGCCTTCTATCAGTGCTCATCAGTGTCCATCAGTGCCTTCTATCAGTGCTCATCAGTGCCGTCTCTCAGTGCTCATCAGTGCCTTCTATCAGTGCTCATCAGTGCCTTCTATCAGTGCTCATCAGTACCTTCTATCAGTGCCCATCAGTGCCTTCTATCAGTGCTCATCAGTACCTTCTATCAGTGCTCATCAGTGCCCATCAGTGCCTTCTATTAGTGCTTATCAGTCAGTGCCTTCTATCAGTGCCTTCTATCAGTGCCTTCTATCAGTGCTCATCAGTGCCTTCTATCAGTGCTCATCTGTGCCTTCTATCAGTGCTCATCAGTGCCGTCTATCAGTGCTCATCAGTGCCTTCTATCAGTGCTCATCAGTGCCCATCAGTGCCCATCAGTGCCTTCTATCAGTGCTCATCAGTGCCTTCTATCAGTGTCCATCAGTGCCTTCTATCAGTGCTCATCAGTACCTTCTATCAGTGCTCATCAGTGCCCATCAGTGCCTTCTATTAGTGCTCATCAGTCAGCGCCTTCTATCAGTGTTCATCAGTGCCTTCTATCAGTGCTCATCAGTGCCTTCTATCAGTGCTCATCAGTGCTTTCTATCAGTGCTCATCTGTGCCTTCTATCAGTGCTCATCTGTGCCGTCTATCAGTGCTCATCAGTGCTTTCTATCAGTGCTCATCAGTGCCCATCAGTGCCCTTCAATGCCTTCTATCAGTGCTCATCAGTGCCTTCTATCAGTGCCCATCAGTGCCTTCTATCAGTGCTCATCAGTACCTTCTATCAGTGCGCATCAGTGCCCATAAGTGCCTTCTATTAGTGCTCATCAGTCAGTGCCTTCTATCAGTGCTCATCAGTGCCTTCTATCAGTGCTCATCAGTGCCTTCTATCAGTGCTCATCAGTGCCCATCAGTGCCTTCTATCAGTGCCCATCAGTGCCCATCAGTGCCTTCTATCAGTGCCTTCTATCAGTGTCCATCAGTGAATGCTATTAGATCCCATCAGTGCCGGACAGCATGGCTCTGAGCGGAGATCGTGTGTCATAGAACAATAGCACAGATACACCGGCGGCATTAATGTTCTATTTGTCGGTCCTCTTTGGCACAGATGGGAGAGGACACACAGCTGATCTTACAGCTCCCCCTTCTCCTCCCTCCCCTCTCCTGTGTGCTCTGCCGGAAATGTGAGCTCCTTAGCTTCACACTTGACTGCCCGCGGAGCACACAGGAGAGGGGAGGGAGGAGAAAGGGGAGCCGTGAGATCAGCTGTGTTATATGACACACGATCTCTGCTCAGAGCGTGTGCTAAGAGCAACCCCGCTGGGCCCCCCCCACAGTGGTGGAATGCCGGGCCCCGTCGCAACTGCAACTGTTGCGACCCCGGCAATTCCACCACTGACTTGTACTTTTGTGACTACAGTTCTGCTTTAATAAAATGGTGTAATTCACTGTCACGCCAAGGGACACATTACCATGTCAAGTTTATTGTGATATGAAGCCATTGTGAGATGATTTTTTTAAGGAGTTAGGGTTTAAGGAATGTCATCTGCTATGGATTCCAACAAATCCTCCTTTCTGATACCAGAACCTGCCAGTTACCATGCAGAATAAGTACATATTCCAGCAGTGGTACAGTATATCATCCATGCATTGGGAAATACTGCCTTATGCCGTGTACACACCCCCCGGTTTTGCCGTCGGAATAGCTTTGGAGATGACAGAGCTGCACGACCAGTCTGACGCCTGTACAGGCATTTTCTCTTGAAGCTGGATGCTATCTTAATGTTGGTTTAGGAGTAACATGATAACCATTTACCTCACCATCAGCCCCTGAAGAAGAGGTTTCAACCTTCATAACCTCGAAACGCATCGGGCTTCTGTTTGGCAAGCCCTCAGCTGAAACAGTTTATGTGGGGTTACTTGTGCTATCATTGTATACATATATGTATATCTCTTGTGTTACCACCACCTAATTGTTGGCATCCACCTCTTTTATTCAATTGCTTGTCATGTTTTAACCTTTGATAATAAAATTATATATATTTTTTGATATATTACTTTAAGACTCTTGCCTTACAAAGTCCCACTTATAGGGATGTGGGCAAGGGGTCCCCTTCCACAAGGTTCTCATCACTACCTTTGTCTATTTACCAAAAAAATCTCAAAATTAAATAAAGACAGGAGGCAGTTTTTGACAATTCCTTTATTAAAAAAATAAAAAAATATAAGGATGAGAGGGAGTAGGGTGTTAGCAAGGTGGCAGTGGGGTGCCAGGTGAGATTAAGATGAGGATGACAGGAGGTAGGGTGGTAGTAAGGTGGCAGTGGGGTGCCAAGTGTGGTGAAGATGAGGATGACAGGGGGTAGGGTGTTAGCAAGGAGGCAGTTGGGTTCCAGGTGTGATGAGGATGTGGATGACAGGAGGTAGGGTCTCAGCAAGGTGGCAGTGTGGTGCCAGGTGTGATGAGGATGACAGGAGACAGGGTGTTAGCAAGGTGGCAGTGGGGTGCCAAGTGTTGTGAAGATGAGGCGTGACAGGAGGTAGGATGTCAACACGGTGGCAGTGGGGGGCCAGGTGTGATGGACATCATAGCTGATTGCTGCATGTGTAATATAGAACAGTGTAGACTCAAGCCTGTGTCTTCATGCTTTTATGGGAGGCGGATCATCCATCAATCAAGATGTGACATCCCACCCACTATGTTCTTTTTTAGTTACTGGGCATGGAGGAGGAGGGAGGGACTGGGTTATCATTTAGGATCTGTATACACGCCCAAATGTGTGATGTCAATATCATGTGACCTGACTAGCTCCAATCAGACAGGAAATTCTCTCTGCAGCAATAGAGACCAAACTGAGCATGTGCAGCCTGACTCCACTCACTGTGTCTTATCTGGACTTGTCCAGGGGAACAATGCAGGAAGAGGAGAATCTGTGCATACACGATCAAACAGCTTTTTCCCCACAAAGCAGAGGGTTAACCCCTTAGCTTCCACAGCGAGTATAAAAAGCATGCTACTTTGCATATGTAGACTGATTTTACTGTTGTGGGTTTAGTAACACTTTAACTGAACAACTGAAGTTAGAAGCTGATTGGCTACCATGCACAGCTGCGCCAGATTTTGCACTCTCCGGTTTTAGTAAATTAACTTTCTCTTTTGGTTATAGGACAGAAAGTGAAGGGAAATTTTCCCTACAGGACACAGATGGAAAAACAAAACAAAAAAAAACCGAATAAAACCTGACAGGGACAAAAAAACATTGCCCTTAGTTAGACTGTATTAGAGCACCACAAACAAAGTACTATTTAATTTTTAGCCCCTTTCCGCAGACCACCTCCTGACCCTTCAAGGGTTCTTAAAGCTGGGAGGTGGAGGCAGGCATTCAAGTCATGTGAGCACTGTGATTGGTTGTTGCAGTGGTCACGTGATCAGAAAGGTTCTGATCACTAGTATGCATTGGAAGCTTTCCGGTAACCGTCGGCTAGAGCACGCAGGAATGCTCTCAGCACTGTAAGTGGTTCACACAGGGCCGCATATATGTGGCCGCTTGGCGTGAAAGCCCACACACTGAGAGGCTGCATATATGCATTCGGCCGACATGAAGAGGTTATTAGTCAAAGCAAACTGATCTATCCATCTATGTCTCTACGCTTTATTTTGCTGACAAATCACTTTGAAAAAAAACCCTTTACTCAAGATGTGGACATCTTGAGTAAAGCAGATGATTCATGTAGCATTTTCTTACTGGAATCCTTAAAGTAACCTTGAACCTTCCTTTTTTTTAATTAAAATAATAAATGCCTTATACTTACTTGATTTGTGCAATAGTTTGCACAGAGCAGCCCCAATCCTCCACTTCTGGGGTCCCTTCCAGCACTCCAGGCTCCTCCTCTTTGGAAAGGGCCCCCATAGAAATCCACTTTCTATGGGGACACTCATGTGGGCTCGCTCCCGAGCTGCCCTGTCTGCATCCATTGACTGCTCCTTGCTCCGTCGTCACTCCCTCGTCACTACATTTGATTCACAGTAGCGGAAGCCAATGGCTCCCACTGCTTTTCAATCTGTCCAATGGCAAAAGCTACTGCTCTTGTGCACATTTCTGGATGGACTCAGGTAAGTATAAGGGGGGCTGGGGGAATCCTGCAGTTCTTAAGATTTTTTACCTTAAAGCATAGCCTGATAGCCATTTTTTCACAATTTTTTTTTGCCGCCAATTTTTTTGTTTGTTTTTACATTCAGCTGTCAGTGGGAATCCCCGCTAGCAGCTGATGACTCATCGGTTGTTAACCACTTCCAGCCCAGAACATCATATGAGGTCTTTGACTTTTAGTGGTGCAGACATCATTCAGATATCTTCTTTTTCATCTGGCGATTCTGTGCACTGTAAAAATCACCATAGCGGCAGTTCAGCCGCTTGATCATTCTTACAGGCGACGGGAGGGGACAACCCCCTTCCCCCCACCCTCTGATGCTTCTCCAGGCTCTTCCATGCCATCGGGGTCCCGGAGAAATAATCCGCCACCACCAGATGAAGAGCATAGAGATTTCCGGTCGGAGGTCCATGCACGACGTTATGACGTCACGTCTGGGCCGCGGATGTCAACAAAGCGGCGATCTTGGCTGGAAAGCATTAGATCTGTCATTTTTTTTTTGATCTGATGCTTTTCAGCCTGGAGGATGAATAGACCCCACATGTCTCCATAAAGAGGACCTGTCACACACCATTCCTATTACAAGGGATGTTTACATTCCTTGTAATAGGAATAAAAGTGATCAATTTTTTTTTTTTTTAAGAGAAAGTGTAAAAATCCAAAAAATTTTCAGTAAAATAAACAATATATATTTTTTTTAATGCCCCATCCCCATGTGCTCACGCACAGAAGCAAATGCACACGTAAGTCCCGGCCACATTTGTAAACGCCGTTCAAACCACACATAGTGAGGTATCGCTGTGTGCGTTAGAGTGAGAGCAACAATTCTAGCATTAGACCTCCTCGGTAACTCTAAATATGTAACCTGTAAAAAGCATTAAAAGCATTGCCTATGGAGATTGCCGTCCTTCCATGAGTGTGCGCAATTTTGATGCGTGACATGTTGGGTATCTATTTACTCGGCGTAACATCATCTTTCACATCATACAAAAAAAATTGGGCTAACTTTACTGTTTTGTCATTTTTTAATCCATGTAACCATTTAAAAAAAAAACAAAAAAAAAAACGCGTTTGAAAAATTGTTACGCAAATACCGTGTAAATACCGTGTAAAGTTGCAACGACTGCCATTTTATTCCCTAGGGTGTCTGCTAAAAAACCATAAATAATGTTTGGGGGTTCTGATTAATTTTCTAGCAAAAAAATATGATTTTTTCATGTAGAAGAGGAGTGCCGGGATAGGCCCAGTATGGAAGAGGTTAAGGACGTGGAGGCCAATTTCCCAGCCCCCTCCATAGCAACCAGCTATATACAGTGTGTTTACGATGTGTTTAAAGAGGAAATAAATTGTAAAACGCGAAAGGCATGAAAGCTGCATGCAAAAATGCATAAAAAATGAGGGTTTCAAAATGCAAAACACACTGCAAATAAAGGCATCACAGCGCAGGCACATACATGTGAACCTAGCCTTAACAAACATAATGTGTGTGCACTAAGAGAGGTTGTGATTTGGTAATGACTTGGCTTCTGACTATGGCTTTCAACTTTTATTGAAATTGGGCTACATGTGTCCGCAAACTGAGCTTACCGCAGAGCTAGGCGTATGACTCAGTGGAGTTGATTTACTAAAACTGCAGAGTGCGAAATCTGGTGTAGCTCTGCATAGAAACAAATCAGCTTCCAATTTTTTTTTTTTTCCTCAAAGCTTGGTTGAACGAGCTTATGTTAGAAGTTAAAGCAGAGTTCCACCCTAAAGTGGAACTTCCGCTTATCGGATTCCTCCCCCCCTCCGGTGTGACAATTGGCACCTTTCAGGGGGGAGGGGGGTGCAGAAACCTGTATAATACAGGTATCTGCACCCACTTCCGGGTATAGCTAGCCCCAGCTAGCCGCAGACTCCCCGCCCAGCCCCGTTGTGTTGTGAGAAATACCCAGTTCCCACAACACAACGGGGACCAGTGTAGACGCGCAGCGTGACTCGCGCATTCGCAGTAGGGAACCGGGCAGTGAAGCCGCAACGCTTCACTTCCTGATTCACTCAGTGAGAATGGCGGCGGCAGCACCCGAGGAACGAGGGATGGTTCGGTCTCAGGTGCCGACATCGCTGGACCCCGGGAAAGGTAAGTGTCCTTATTTTAAAAGTCAGCAGCTGCAGTATTTGCAGCTGCTGACATCTAAAAAAAATGTTTTGTGAAACTCCGCTTTAATTGGCTACCGTGCACAGCTGCACCACATTTTGAACTCTTCAGTTTTAGTAAATCAACCCCAGTGTTCTATTGTTTTTCAACAGGCATTTAAATTATTTTTTTTTTTTTTCTGAAATGTACATGACAAGTTTCAGCAATACACAGTGTCTTAATAACAGTGACAAATATTTTGGTTAGATTTACCTTGTGACATTTTGTTCTTTTTTTTTTTAAAAACTCAAAAACAAACATAGTGAAAATTACATAACCTAAAATATGAAAAAGGCTTTCAGTATAAAATATAGATGGTACCTTTAAAATTATTACTTTTTGTTTTGGTATCTGATGTTGCTTTATTGGATTATAAATATGATCAGCACTGTACCTCTTTTTAATGAGGCCCAGTGGGATTCATGCTGTTAGTTCAGCATTAGTCTAAGATATGCACATAACCGTGCTGTATGTAGGATTATTCACTGAAAGAAGTACATGTGCCTATTTTATTTGTGTTACCTTGTCTAATTTTGGTATTTGTCTACAGATAGCAAAGTTTAGAGGCAAAGTAATAATGGTACAACATATATATATAAGTTTTAGAAGTAGTTTTGAAATAGGTTTTAGAACTACCTGCTCATGTTCTCATTATCTTCTGTATTGTGATATGATTGTTCCCTATTCTTCAGTGAGACACCCTTGTTTTATTGGGAAGGTCTCACACTGTCTGATATTCTAGGTTACAAATTTCCCATGTATGGACATTCCTAAATGGGACCTAAGGTATCAGCCTGCAAGACTTCACCCTATATAAATCTGCCCTTCTAAAATACAATTCCTGCCTCCATGCTGCCAAACAAGCCTACTTTGTCTCTCTTATTAATTCCTTGTCATCCAGTCCTCGTCGGCTCTTCTCAACCTTTAACTCTGTGCTTCGTCCCCCACCCCCTCTACCCACTAACTCACTCACTGCCCAAGAGATTGCCAATCACTTCAAAGACAAGTTTGATGCAATTCGTGAGGACACCTCCACGGTGGGTACGTCTTCCCCACCCAACATACCTTGCCTAGCAGCACATTCAACACTCTCCTCTCTTGAATTGGCTACTACTGAAGAGGTTACAAAACTTTTCTGAGATGCCCACCTAACCAATTGACCCTTGGATCCTGTTCCCTCACAACTACTACGGTCACCCTCTTCTTCTATCCTATGCTCCCTCACTCACATCTTCAATCTCTCCCTCTCTAGTGGCACCTTCCCCTCCCCTCTAAAACACTCCCATACTTAAAAAGCCCTCACTGGACCCTACCAACCTGAACAACTTAAGATCCATCTCATTGCTCCCATTCACCTCTAAACTTCTAGAACACTTAGTCTACAACCGTCTTAGCTCCTACCTCAGTGAAAATAACCTTCTTGACCCCTTACAGTCTGGCTTTCGCTCCTAGCACTCCACGGAAACTGCCTTACTAATACTCACTAACGATTTACTAACCGCTAAAACCAACAGCCAGTACTCCATACTCCTACTACTTGACCTCTCTGCGGCCTTTGATACTGTTGACCACCCACTCCTTCTCAATAAACTACATTCCCTTGGCCTCCAAGAATCTGCTCTATCCTGGTTCTCTGCCTATTTATCACAGCGCTCCTTCAGTGTCATCTACAACTCTGTCTCCTCCTCTCCCTTGCCCCTTTCTGTGGGGGTCCCCCAAGGCTCTGGTCTTGGACCCCTTCTCTTCTCTATCTACTCCTCCTCCCTTGGTCACTTGATAACCGCCCATGGCTTCCAGTACCACTTATACGCCGATGACACTCAAATCTATCTGTCTACTCCTCACCTCACTCCTTCAGTCTCCTCTCGCATTACTAACTTACTAACTGACATATCAGCATGGATGTCACACCACTTCCTTAAACTAAATCTCTCTAAAACGGAGCTATTAATATTCCCCCCCGCCCGTGCCCCCCTCCATGACTTTTCCATCAAAATCAACAATGCAACCATCAGTCCCTCCCCTCACGCCAGGGTACTAGGTGTAATCCTAGACTCTTGTCATTTCAGCCTCAAATCCAATCGTTGTCAAAAGTTTGTAGAATTCACCTCCGTAACATCTCTAAAATTCGCCCCTTTTTAACAAATGAAACCACCAAGCTCCTCATTCACTCCCTCGTTATCTCTCGCCTTGACTATTGCAACTCCCTTTTCATTGGCCTGCCTCTCCATAGGCTATCCCCTCTTCAGTCTATCATGAATGCTGCTGCCAGACTTATCCAACTTACCAACCGCTCAGTGTCTGCCAACTAGGGATGAGCTTCGTGTTCGAGTCGAACCCATGTTCGACTCGAACATCGGCTGTTCGACCGTCCGTCGAATTGCGAACGATATGGGCCGTTCGCGCCAAATTCGTGTGGCGCGTCACGGCCCATAATTCACTGCGGCATCGCAGTGCATTGCTGGCTGATGATTGGCCAAGCATGCACTATGACCCGCATGCTTGGCCAATCACAGCGCCGCCTGAACAGAGAGCCGTAATTGGCCAAAGCCAAGGAGGCTTTGGCCAATTATGGCTCAGGGGATTTAGTACACGCCCCACACTATATAAGGCCGCCTGCACGGCGGCCCTGTGTAGTGTGTGTTCCGGCGTTGAAAGAGATAGACAGAGAGACAGTGTTTGATTTGAGTTAGATAGATTAGGCAGAACAGTCAGTCAGTTAGCTGCACTTACAGTGTATTGTGTATATATATGCATCCCAGGTGTTGCATATATATATATACACTGTATTCAGTTTAGCTAGATCCGTTCCTGTTATCTTCTATCTAGACTATTTACATTCAGTGCAGTGTGTCCTGCTCACAGTGTTCAGCTAGATCCGTTCCTGCTATTTACATTCAGTACAGTGCTTCCTGCTCACAGTGTTCAGCTAGATCCGTTCCTGCTATTTACATTCAGTGCAGTGCGTGCTGCTCACAGTGTTCAGCTAGATCCGTTCCTGCTATTTACATTCAGTGCAGTGCGTGCTGCTCACAGTGTTCAGCTAGATCCGTTCCTGCTATTTACATTCAGTGCAGTGCGTCCTGCTCACAGTGTTCAGCTAGATCCGTTCCTGCTATTTACATTCAGTGCAGTGCGTCCTGCTCACAGTGTTCAGCTAGATCCGTTCCTGCTATTTACATTCAGTGCAGTGCGTGCTGCTCACAGTGTTCAGCTAGATCCGTTCCTGCTATTTACATTCAGTGCAGTGCGTCCTGCTCACAGTGTTCAGCTAGATCCGTTCCTGTTATCTTCCTACTGACAGGCAGGCTTGTCTGGTTACAGTATATAAAGCTACCTGAAGAAAATTACAGGTGTTCTTTTTGATCCTATTAGTACCACGGTCAGGCAGCTAGACTATTTACATTTAGTACAGTGTGTCCTGCTCACAGTGTTCAGCTAGATCCGTTCCTGTTATTTACATTCAGTGCAGTGTGTCCTGCTCACAGTGTTCAGCTAGATCCGTTCCTGCTATTTACATTCAGTACAGTGCGTGCTGCTCACAGTGTTCAGCTAGATCCGTTCCTGCTATATACATTTAGTGCAGTACGTCCTGCTCACAGTGTTCAGCTAGATCCGTTCCTGTTATCTTCCTACTGACAGGCAGGCTTGTCTGGTTACAGTATATAAAGCTACCTGAAGAAAATTACAGGTGTTCTTTTTGATCCTATTAGTACCACGGTCAGGCAGCTAGACTATTTACATTTAGTACAGTGTGTCCTGCTCACAGTGTTCAGCTAGATCCGTTCCTGTTATTTACATTCAGTGCAGTGTGTCCTGCTCACAGTGTTCAGCTAGATCCGTTCCTGCTATTTACATTCAGTACAGTGCGTCCTGCTCACAGTGTTCAGCTAGATCCGTTCCTGCTATTTACATTCAGTGCAGTGCGTGCTGCTCACAGTGTTCAGCTAGATCCGTTCCTGCTATATACATTTAGTGCAGTACGTCCTGCTCACAGTGTTCAGCTAGATCCGTTCCTGTTATCTTCCTACTGACAGGCAGGCTTGTCTGGTTACAGTATATAAAGCTACCTGAAGAAAATTACAGGTGTTCTATCCCAGCTTAGTGCAGCTACAGGCCATTAGTATGTCTGGAAGGCCAAGAAGGAGAGGCAGACAGTCACAAGCCAATAAGAGAGGGCAAGCAGGCTCTGTGTCTAGTGCTGGTCGTGGAGACGGTGCATCCTCATCAGCACGTGGCCATGGGACACGCTTGGCCTTTTTTTCGGCAGCTGGCCGTGTTGAGCCGCAACATGCGGAAGACTTGGTCGAGTGGATGACCAAGCCGTCCTCATCCTCCTCATCCTCTCTCACCCATGCCCAGGGTGCTTTGTCTGGCAAAGCAGCGGCCTCTTCCCTCAGCTCAATGTCATCAGTGACTCCTTCCCTAGCCCCACCATGTCCTCCTGAGGATTCCCTCGAACTGTTTGACCACAGTGTTGGGTACATGCTCCAGGAGGATGCCCAGCGTTTGGAAGGCTCTGATGATGATACTGAGCTCAATGAAGGCAGTAACATGAGCACGGACAGAGGGGGTGCCCAAGAAGGACAGCAATCTGGCAGTCATGCTCCCCCTGCTGCAGCATACTGCCAGGTTTGCTCCAGTGATGAGGAGGGAGGGGATGATGAGGTCACTGACTCAACGTGGGTGCCTGATAGGAGAGAGGAGGAGGAGGAGGAGGAGGAGGAGGAGGAGGAGGAGGTGGCACATCACCAACTAGGCAGGATGCCCTCCAGGGGCCAGCCTAAGGGCAGCACATTGACTGCATCACACCCCAAAGCTCCACATGTGCAGGGCGCTGCAGTCTCTGCGCGTTATTCAAAAAGTTCTTTGGTGTGGGCCTTTTTTGAGACGAGTGCATCAGATCGCACCGCTGCTATTTGCAATATATGTCTCAAGCGTATCTCGCGTGGCCAAAACATCTCCCGCTTGGGTACCACATGCTTGACCAGACATATGTTGACCTGCCATGCAGTTCGTTGGCAAGCGTATCTAAAAGACCCACACCAAAGAACAAAGACGATCTCTCCTTGCTCCTCATCAGCTGAGATTTCCAACCCCACTAGACCTTCAGTCCTCTCTGCGACCTGCAGTGAGAGGAATGAAGGTGTAGAATTAGGTGTGTCACAGCCAAGTACTTATGGGCAATCTGCTTTTGGTACACCGACGTCAGATTGTACCAGGCAAATTTCCCTGCCCCAGCTGCTGCACCGCCGAAAGAAGTTTGCTCCCAGCCATCCACATGCCCAGCGGTTGAATGCTAGCTTGGCAAAATTGCTAGCACTTCAACTGCTGCCTTTTCAGTTGGTAGACTCTGCCCCCTTCCGTGAGTTTGTGGAATGTGCGGTTCCTCAGTGGCAGGTACCCAAACGCCACTTTTTCTCACGGAAGGCGATTCCGGCTCTCTACCGGCATGTGGAAGGCAATGTCCATGCCTCGCTGGACAGGGCGGTCAGCGGTAAGGTGCATATTACCGCTGACTCATGGTCCAGCAGGCATGGACAGGGACGTTACTTAAGTTTCACGGCGCATTGGGTGACTCTGCTGGCAGCTGGGAAGGATGCAGGACAAGGTGCAGTAGTGTTGGAGGTTGTTCCGCCACCACGCCTCCAAAATGCTGATTGTGACACACCTCTCTCCTCCACCCCCTCCTCTTCTTCTTCCTCCATGGCCTCTTCCTCGGAACCAGCGGTGCTCCGTAGGCGTTCAAGGGGCTACGCAAGTACGCAGGCCAAAAGATGCCATGCGGTGCTTGAGCTGGTGTGCTTGGGGGACAGGAGCCACACTGGGGCAGAGGTTCTGTCAGCTCTGCAGGGGCAGGTTCAGAGGTGGTTGACGCCACGCCAACTTAAGGCAGGAATGGTGGTTTGCGACAATGGCACCAACCTCCTCTCTGCCCTCCGACAGGGACAACTGACCCATGTGCCCTGTTTGGCTCACGTCCTTAACTTGGTGGTGCAGCGGTTCTTGGGCAGGTACCCGGGCTTACAGGATGTCCTGAGGCAGGCCAGGAAAGTCTGTGTGCATTTCCGCCGGTCATATAATGCCAGTGCTCGGCTGACGGACCTCCAAAAGGAGTTTAACCTGCCCAAGAACCGCCTAATCTGTGACATGCCCACCAGGTGGAACTCGACGTTGGCCATGCTGCAGCGGCTGCACACGCAGCAGAGGGCCATCAATGAGTACCTGTGCGACTATGGCACCAGGACAGGGTCAGGGGACCTTGGTTTTTTTTCCCCACGCCAGTGGGCCATGATCAGGGATGCATGCACTGTCCTGTCACCATTCGAGGAGGCCACGAGGATGGTGAGCACTGACAGTGCATGCATCAGTGACACTGTCCCCCTTGTCCACCTGTTGGAGCACACGCTGCGTGGGATAATGGACAGGGCACTTGAGGCAGAACAGAGGCAGGAAGAGGAGGACTTCCTTAGCTCTCAAGGCCCCCTTTATCCAGACAGTGTTCCTGCGTGCCCGCCGATCACACAGGAAGAGGACGAGGAGGAGGAGGAGGAGGAGGAGGAAGATTGTGTCAGTATGGAGGTGGAGCCTGGCACTCAGCATCAGCAGTCTTTAAGGGATCAGTCCCAAGGAACACATGGACTTGTACGTGGCTGGGAGGAGGTGGCTGCGGACGTTGTTGTCCTTAGTGACCCAGAGGACTCCGGACCGAATGCCTCAGCAAACCTACGCTGCATGGCCTCCCTGATCCTGCAAAGCCTGCGTAAGGATCCTCGTATTCGTGGTATCAAGGAGAAGGACCAATACTGGCTGGCAACCCTCCTTGATCCACGTTACAAGGGTAAGGTTGCGGACCTTATCTTGCCATCGCAGAGGGAGCAGAGGATGAAACATCTTCGGGAGGCCTTGCAGAAAGGTCTGTGCAACGCGTTCCCAGAGACTGGGAGGTTACAAACTCCTGTTTCTGGACAACGTGTTGCTGAGGCTTCGGTCAGTCAAAGAAGGAGCGGTGGAGAAGGTGGCCGTCTGACCGATGCGTTCAGACAATTTTTTGGTCCGCAGCCCCAAGGTATGATCGGTTCCAGCAACCATCGCCAGCGTCTGTTTTACATGGTGCAGGAATACCTAGGGGCAAGATCAGACTTGGACACCTTTCCCACCGAAAATCCTCTGGGTTACTGGGTCTTGAGGATGGATCACTGGCCAGAGCTTGCACAGTATGCAATTGAGCTACTGGCCTGTCCTGCATCCAGCGTTCTTTCGGAACGCACATTCAGTGCTGCTGGAGGCGTGGTAACCGATCACAGGGTGCGTCTGTCCACCGACTCGGTCGATCGGCTGACCTTCATAAAAATGAATCAGTCTTGGATCACCACCAGCTACCAAGCACCTGATGCAGATGTAACCGAATAATTTTTTTTGAAATCTCAGATCCCTTCAAAGACTGCCTATGCTGATGCTGAGTGACTATCCCTGAGTAATTATCCTCTTCCTCCTCAATCATCACGCTGATAGCTTGTAAGAACATTTTTGGTTCTGGGCGCCACCACCAGTGCCTAAGGCACAATTTTTCAGCCCCTGTTTAACAGGGGCGTGTAATTACAATTTTTGATGTAATACTTTGCAGCAGGGCTCGTTCCTGCATTCCAACTAGAGTGTCTGTGAGGGGTTGCAGTGTTGTGGCACCAGCACCAGTGCCTAAGACCCAATTTTTCTGCCCCTGTCTAACAGGGGCGTGTAATTACAATTTTTGATGCAATACTTTGCAGCAGGGCTTGTTCCTGCATTCCAACTAGAGTGTCTGTGAGGGGTTGCAGTGTTGTGGCACCAGCACCAGTGCCTAAGACCCAATTTTTCAGCCCCTGTCTAACAGGGGCGTGTAATTACAATTTTTGATGCAATACTTTGCAGCAGGGCTTGTTCCTGCGTTTCAACTAGAGTGTCTGTGAGGGGTTGCAGTGTTGTGGCACCAGCACCAGTGCCTAAGACCCAATTTTTCAGCCCCTGTCTAACAGGGGCGTGTAATTACAATTTTTGATGCAATACTTTGCAGCTGGGCTTGTTCCTGCGTTTCAACTAGAGTGTCTGTGAGGGGTTGCAGTGTTGTGGCACCAGCACCAGTGCCTAAGGCCTAATTTTTCAGCTCCTGTTCAACAGGGGCATGTAATTACAATTCTTGATCTAATATTTCACAGCAGGGCCCTGTGAGGGCTTACAGTGTTTTGGCCACAGCAACACCTAAGGCCCAAATTTCTGCTGAGTATATAGGGCAGGACCCTACTTTCAAACATCTAACTTACAAACGACTCCTACTTGCAAACGGAAGGAGACAACAGGAAGTGAGATGAAATCTACCCCTAAGGAAGGGAAATTCTCTCCTGTAAGAGTTAATATGGGAAAACAATTTTTCCTTTCCACTGATGCTTTCCAATCCTTGTTCCACAAAAAAACCCAAATTTTCAAAAAACATTTTTCATTGGGACAAAAAAGTGAGGTGAAATCTTCTGAAGAGGAGGAAAGACGCAAAACAAATGTCACAGGGGTGATAACCCTTCCCTATGTTTTCCAAAAAGCTTAGAAAAGATTTTTTGGCTGGAGCTAAACACATTAAAAATGTTCAAAATT
Source organism: Lithobates clamitans (assembly GCA_037952925.1). Lineage (NCBI taxonomy): Eukaryota > Metazoa > Chordata > Amphibia > Anura > Ranidae > Lithobates > Lithobates clamitans. The sequence continues at coordinate 6,383,227 of JBBGZY010000285.1, forward strand.
ACAAACAGATTCTACTTAACAACAAACCTACAGTCCCTGTCTTGTTTGCACCGCCTGTATACTGCTGTTCAGAGTATATAGGGACCTTTCCTTATTTTAATTTGGGTGCGGGGTTCCCCTTAATATCCATACAAGACCCAAAGGGCCTGGTAATGGACTGGGGGGTACCCATGCCGTTTGTCTCACTGATTTTCATCCATATTGCCATGACCCGACATGACATTAAACCCGCAAGCAGTTTTAAATGAGATTTTTTCCTTTAAAAATGACATTTGGTGCAGGGACTGTTCTAAACATGGGAAACACGCGTCACTTTACAGGCATACTATAGACACCCCCCAGGTACGATATTTAAAGGAATATTTCACTTTTTTTTTTTTACTTTAAGCATCATTAAAATCACTGCTCCCGAAAAAACGGCCGTTTTTAAAAGTTTTTTTTGCATTGATACATGTCCCCTGGGGTAGGACCCGGGTCCCCAAACCCTTTTTAGGACAATACCATGCAAATTAGCCTTTAAAATGAGCACTTTTGATTTCGAACGTTCGAGTCCCATAGACGTCAATGGGGTTCTAACGTTCGTGCGAACTTGCGGTCCGTTCGCGGGTTCTGGTGCGAACCGAACCGGGGGGTGTTCGGCTCATCCCTACTGCCAACCCTCTCCTCCAATCCCTACACTGGCTCCCAATCACCCAGCGAATTAAATTCAAAATACTAACCACAGCATACAAAGCCATTCACAACTCTGCCCCGAGCTACATCACCAATTTTGTTTTCAAATATCACCCAAATCGTCCTCTCCGCTCTTCTCAAGACCTCCTGCTCTTAAGCTCTCTCATCTCCTCATCTCATGCTCGTTTCCAGGATTTCTCCAGAGCCTCTCCCATCCTCTGGTACTCGCTACCTCAACCTGTCCAGCTATTCCCTACTCTTGCTACCTTCAGGCGATCCCTGAAAACTCATCTCCTCAGGAAAGCCTATCACGTCTCCAACTAATCTCCTACCGCTTCCAACCGCTCATTCCCCACAGTTACAACCTTTTGTACCACCTGCCCCACCCTATTAGATTGTAAGCTCTTCTGAGCAGGGCCCTCTTAATCCTCTTGTATTTTATTGTGTTATAACTGTATTGTCTCCCTTTTATATTGTAAAGCTCTGCGTAAACTGTTGGCGCTATATAAATCCTGTATAATTATATTAATAATAATAATTAGCCAGGTCAGAAAGCTCAAACCTTTAAAATCTAACTAACTGACCAAAGTTCAAAAAAGAGCTTGTGCATCCAGCGTTAGCCTGGATAACTATGAACCACAAGAAAAAAAATGCAATGAAACAGAAAGTTCAAAAGCAGGGAGGAGAACCCTAAAGCATTAAAGTGTAACTAAACCCAAGACCCTGAATTCACTATAGCTGGTCTCCCACAGTACACAGAACATGGAAATGCAATTATTTCAAGAAATATAAACTGCTAAATAACTTTTCTTATCAACAGTATATAGCAGTCTTGTGTCCGGCTGAACACTGGTTAAAGCTTATATAAGATGTTTTCATTCTGGCTCTGACTCTCCTATGAGGCTGCATGACCCCTGACTTTCTGTCTGGACAGTGCAGAAAATCTTTCTAGCAATACACACCAAACTGAGCATGTGCAGAGTGCCCTCAAGGCTCTGTTCTATCAGGAGATGGATTGGGGACAGTTAAAGAGAAGACAGGATCAACATCAAACTTTTTACATAATGCAGAGGATTAACCCCTTCCACAGTGAGTATAACAAGCATGCATTACTGCATATACAGACTGATTTTACTGTTGTGGGTTTAATAACACTTTAAAGAGAGCAACTCCTCTCCTTAGATACAGAGAAAATGAAATAATTAGAGCACATAGCTGATAAAAATAGGAAAGCTATTTCCAGGGGCCTTCCATCTTGTCTATTCACATGTCAAGTAGCTTCAAGGAGAATAATATAAATGAAAGCATAAATATTAAAAGGCTCCTTGTCCCATGCCACATGATTCGTCTCTTTACCAATGCAGTACATTTCCGTTCCTGACCACAATCACATAGAAGAGTTATCTTGGAGAAAAACAGTAAGCCAGACACACATGAGGAAACCCTACAAACTTTTATCAGGTGGCAGTGCGCCCGGGTCAATCGTAAGATCACAACATGAAAAAGTTGTAATGCTAAGCCCTGAGCCATCAAGTTACATAATATAAGCGATCTCTGTGTTGTGGATTGTATGAAATTAGTCTTTTTTGTGGTCTGTTTCAATAAGTTAACTTGTGTTTATCTGTGTTTACTCTACACCACTGCTTTAAAGGATTTAAAAAGAATGCAGGTTCTTGTGTCATAAAGAATACCTTGCTAAATAATGAAAAGAGAATCTAGCTTTCTGCCAATGCAGGATGGCTAGCTAAAAAGTTTTGATGCAAGTCTAACTTAAATTATTAATCTATTTTGTTTGTGTGGTCTCAAAGTTTACTGAAAAAAGCCCAGCCAAGCTATCAACTTCTATATGTGTTCCTTATTACTTGACTGGAATCACTGTTTGATTGGCAGATGAAAAGATCAGATTTGACCAGGGGGAAGTTATAGATTTGAGTAAAAGACGTAGGTTTTATAAGATCCTCTTCTTTTTTTTTTTTTTGCTTGTTTTCATTTTCCGACTCAAGTTTTGGCCTTCAGGGATCAGAAAGCAGATGCAACATTTTGTCCGCAGCAAAAGGCAGTAGGTGGGTTGCCATGGAAACAGTTCATGTGACTTTCCAAAGGTATGAAAAAATAAATAAATATATACTCATCAAATCAAATCCATGAGCTGCTTCCACTTTTTTTGTGTTTGTCTCCAAGGCTAAGTCTCATGAGGTGCTCTCTTTTTCTTCCGAAGTATGGCAATTTTGCGAAATTTAGGTGATTATTGAATGAAAGAATTCTTTATATCAGCCAGCTGTTTTGTGCTGAAGAAAGACAAAGCGTATTTTGCTTCACAAAAAACTCAGCACGTGACTAAATTCAGGGTCTTTGACATATATTATTCTGCTGTTTTGAAAGCCACCAATATTGCTGGTTTTTGCTGCAACAGACGGCAATCCACATTGCCATCCTGTTATTATATTTTCAAAATGTTATTAAGGGGAATACTTCATTCTATTCATATTGACAAAAGGGAAACAAAATACATTTATTTAAGTCTTGTTTGTCCTTTATTCAGGTCAGTTCATAGGATTGTTTTTGTTTAAAGACACATCTCACAATTATAATATATTTACAGTGCATTTGTAATCTTCTCAGTATTTAATAACCATCCTTTCCGTTAGTTCACAGATGTCTTACTGGCCCCTTCCACTTTTTTAGATTTGCAAAGGAGATGTGTCAACAAAGAACAGTGTATACATTAAACGTTGTTGTTGAGCCTACATGAGTATTAGGTTTGATTACCACCATTAAGACCATTCAAACCACAGCTCACAAAACCTCAGCAAAATAGCAAGACAATAGAAGAAAACTCCACTTTTAGCTAAAATTATTGCATATTCTTACCTTTTAATTTCTTTTTTTATAATTATCAGTTTACTGAAATTTTCAATAGGTATCAAAGATAGCAATATCAGTTATAAATGACATGGTAATCATGAGGTTAACAACCTCAATATGAGAGGAACAGAAAACAGTAGAACCACATAATGAAGACAAACAAAATCAAGCCAAATACAGCAGTAGTGTGAGTATATGGAGACAAATGCATAATAATCAGAGATAATGGTATGGGACAAAGAAGTAGCGGTGGTGTCTGGGGGGGGGGGGGGTAGGGATAGGTAGTAGGCTGGGAAGTTTAGGAGGGATGGCCTGAGTGAGCTCAGGGAGAATAAAAGGCATACATCTGAGTGAAAAAAGAGAAGGACCATATTCAGAGTGATCAGACACATCCCCAAATTTTAATAAATTGTACTATGGTGTTATTGAGGTCTTTTGGTATTCCATACTGTGAATGTCAGTTATAATATTCAAGAGTAAGGAGAAAGTGGGCAGTTCCACTGATAACCAGCACATTGGAAAAGCTGTTTGTGCAGCCAATAAGACATGAAAGATAACTCTTTAACCAATTTGCTAAGGCCTGGGAAGGGAAGGCCCAGCAGATAGTAAAGGGCACTAATGGTAGAGGTACATTAAAAGAGAAGTATGGGATTTTTTTTATTCCATATTCATACTTACCTATGTGGATGCAGCATCGGTTTGATGCTGCATCTGTCCCCCGCCGCCTCTTCACTGAGAACCGAGCCACCGAACACCGCCAATGGCTTGATTCTCTCACCTCCACGAACAGAGAGCTTCTGCCTGTCAGTCAGCAGCTCTCCTGCTCTGCTCCTCCATGCTCATTGGAGCGCTGAGCTGTGGAGGGGCGGGGAGAGGCCATCTCAGCGGCTGGCTGAGAGGCTGAGACGCCTATCAGTCCGGGCACCTGTCGGATCCAGACTTCTGAAGTCGGGGTGGTGCGGTGCCTGGACTGTTCTTGGTGACATCAGCAGAGAGCAGACTTCAGACCTCTCTCTGCTGAAAACGGGTCAAAGAAGTGCAAAACAAATTGCACTCCTGTGACCCATAAGAGTAGCCCAGCTGAATGAGCTCAGGCTGGATTTCTCCTTCAAATAAAGTTTGAGGAAGGGACATCACAGTGACCCAGAAGGGTTGTATCAGTAAACACTGCCAGAAAATATGGAAATGTGAACCTATATCATCACTACATCGCCAGCATAATTGTCAGAGTGAGAAGTTGTGGCAATGCAGGACTTCATTGATTCTGCACCAAAACATGAGCAGTCTCTCCAGTCTCTGCACCACACATTGAGATGATTTAGAAACAGATATCCAAATCTTTTTCGAACAAGGGAGAGTTATGGGCCTCTGTAGTGACTCTATAGTGACCTCTGTATTGACACAAGTCAATTTTTGCATATAGGAATGGAGATCTGCAGTAAGGGGGTGGCTTTGTGCAGTAGTTTGTAAATGGAGGAAATTAAATGGAGCTGGTAAGGACCTTGGGTGCAGACATTTTTGAATTTGGTGAGCCCTTCTAAAGTGGAAGACAGGGACAGAGATGAGAAATAGTGTTTCATTCTTACCTTTTAATTTTGATGAAGAACAAAAAGCTCCTGATTATGTAATTTGTCCAACTGGCTGCAAAATCTGTACACCTACCTTATAAAAGCATCTTACCAAAACTGAAGCTTCTATTGTATTCTATTGCACATATTGAATCATCTTCTATATTGCCTTTTAAAGCCAAACAAAAAATGTATAAATTAATAGAAGTCTTGTAAATAAAAGCATACAGAAAACCTCACAAGATCTAATAATTATGGTTCAACAAATCCCAGGCGCCAGGTCACCAAGTTTCGACCTTGCACCTGGGCTGCTGCCCGAATGCTGCACCCCCCCCCCCCCGCGCTATGTATCCAGGGCTCCACTTGTGAAGTCATTTCTGGGTCATCGTTGACAGTCTCCCTGGCCATCAAGGGAAGAATGTAATCCAGTGCAATTTGCATTGCATTACATTCAAAGGAGCACAGGGGAGACATGCAGGGTCTTGTAGACCCTGCATGTCTCATTAAAGAGAACCTATCACCAAACCTATCCCTATGTGATGGAAAAAAAAATGTTATTTTTTTTAAATTAACAAATTAAAGTTACACGCAAGCACATAAAATCCCCCCCCCCACAAAACCACAAAAAAAATATTGAGGCCCACCCTCCCCCACATATACACGCGTACAAACATAAACGCATGCAGGAGGGCGCCTACGTCTGAAAATGTGGATTGCGATACACATGTTACACACTGGAATGAAAGAATACTAGCACCAGACCTCTTTTGTAATGCTAAACTGATGACCTATAGGTGGCAATAAAAGTGTTGCCTTTGGAAAATATAGTGTACTGAAATGTTTAATGTTTGACATGTTGGGTATCTATTTACTAGGTGCAACCTCAGTTTTTATATTCTACTGAAAAATTGGATAATTTATTGCGTTTTTGTACTCCATAAAATTGACTTTAACTGTAACTTTTAACTTTATTTTATTCTCTAGGGTGTCTGATTTCAGAAAATATATAATGTCTGGGGGTTTTATGCAATCTTCAGGCCTAAAATGATATGTAAAACGTGTGCAAAAATGTAAAAATGGCTCTGGCTGTGAAAGGGTTAAAGGATAAGTTCACCCTCGGGGACATGTTAAGATTTGTTAGTTCAAAAACTGACTCCTAACTTTTTAAGCTTGCTCCTAGATTCAAAGCAAATTTGTCAAGCCCTGTATGAACTAATACCCACAGTAAACTGAAAATGTTATTTTTAGTACTAAGAAAAGATAAATAATACAGAGTGTTAAATGCTGAATGCCTTATTCTTTTTTGAACTGAGACTGTTGCGTCATGCCTCTATATTACATGCAGTACATCATTCTATTAAAAGCAGTACCTCTTGACTCTGTTTTAGGCTCCATGTACACGGAATGGTGAGGCAAAGCCCTCTGAATGATTTTTTTGACACTTTGAAACCGGCGTTTAAAGCACCCGTTTAGCCACGTTTGCATGCCGCGTTTAGTGGCGTTTTACTACATTTGCGTCTAGAAGCGTTTAGTTAAGATAACATCATAAGACCCTCCCCAAGCTTGAAATACAGTATTATTTAACTATTTCAGCCATTTTGTGAGACCAGAGTGAGTAGCAGCAGCTGAGAGAGCAGCAGTGTACTTGTATGTAGTGTGTCACTTGCCACGTCGCCTGCCACAAGTTGCGGATTGTCCCCTTGCCATGTCACCTGTCACATGTTGTGGATTGTCATTTGCCACGTCACCTGCCACAAGTTGTGGATTGTCCACTTGCCACATCACCTGCCACAATTTGTGGATTATCCACTTGCCATGTCACCTGCCACAAGTTGCGGATTGTCATTTTCCACATCACCTGCCACAAGTTGCAGATTGTCATTTGCCACGTCACCTGCCACAAGTTGCAGATTGTCCACTTGCCACGTCACCTGCCACATGTTGCAGATTGTTACTTGCCACTTCACCTGCCACAAGTTGCGGATTTGTCCACTTGCCATATCACCTGCCACATGTTGCGGATTGTCATTCGCCACATCACCTGCCACAAGTTGCAGATTGTCATTTGCCACGTCACCTGCCACAAGTTGCAGATTGTCCACCTGCCACGTCACCTGCCACATGTTGCAGATTGTTACTTGCCACTTCACCTGCCACAAGTTGCGGATTGTCCACTTGCCAAGTCACCTGCCACAAGTTGCGGATTGTCATTTGCCACATTACCTGCCACAAGTTGTGGATTGTCCACTTGCCACATCACCTGCCACAAGTTGTGGATTGTCCACTTGCCACGTCACCTGCCACAAGTTGCAGATTGACATTTGCCATGTCACCTGCCACAAGTTGCAGATTGTGTGCTCCTTGAGGGTAGGGACCGATGTGAGTGTGCGATGTATGTGTGGAGCGCTGTGTAAATTGACGGCGCTATATGGGTATCTTAAATAAATAGGGATAATTGTAGACACACACCCACACTCACTCAGGTTGAACTGGATGGACTGGTGTCTTTATTCAACCTTACTAACTATGTAACTATGTAACTATTGTCCACTTGCCACATCACCTGCCACATGTTGTGGATTGTCACTTGCCATGTCACCTGCCACACATTGCGGATTGTCATTTGCCACGTCACCTGCCACAAGTTGCAGATTGTCCACTTGCCACATCACCTGCCACAAGTTGCGGATTGTCATTTGCCATGTCACCTGCCACAAGTTGTGGATTGTCCACTTGCCACGTCACCTGCCACAAGTTGTGGATTGTCCACTTGCCATGTCACCTGCCACAAGTTGTGGATTGTCCACTTGCCACATCACCTGCCACAAGTTGCGGATTTTCATTTGCCACATCACCTGCTACAAGTTGCGGATTGTGCACTTGCCACATCACCTGCCACAAGTTGCAGGTTGTCCACTCGCCACGTTACCTGCCACACATTGTGGATTGTCACTTGCTGTATCACCTGCCACATGTTACAGATTGTCACTTGCCACATCACCTGCCACAAATTGCAGATTGTTCACTTGCCACGTCACCTGCCTCAAGTTGCAGATTGTCCACTTGCCACGTCACCTGCCACAAGTTGCATATTGTCCACTTGCCATGTCACCTGCCACACGTTGCGGATTGTCATTGGCTGCATCACCTGCCACACGTTGTGGATTGTGACTTGCCACGTCACCTGCCACAAGTTGTAGATTGTCCACTTGCCACGTCACCTGCCACAAGTTGCTTGTTTAAATCTTACAACATATGGGTTAAATTCCAATTATACTTTGGATAACAGCAATGCTAGTGCTGTATTGGATTGGATCAATGGCTCATTGGGGTATATAAATGGTCTATGAATCATTGCAAGCAATTACAAGTTTTTAAAATATTTTTTTAATGGTTTTTCATAATTTGCCATCATTTTTGAGATTTAAGCTGGCCATACATGGATAGAAATTCAACCAATTCTGCAGGCTCTGGCCGAACTTCAATCCATCTATGGGTGTTCCTGTTCATGAGAATTCTATCTATTGATCAACTTCTCATGAATGATCCTGCTGGAAAATTTATATTCAATCAGTGCTTACAGATAATCAGCTGTAGCGCTGATCAGTGTATTCTGATGGTGGAGTCCCGCTGTCAGAATACAATGTCACAGCAGGGAAGATTCCTGCATCCACATCAAATGTGCAGATGGGAATATAAGGAGCATTTTTTTCATTCAACCTGCTAGCTAAACAAACTAAAAAAAACTGACTAATATGTGCCTGCTTTACACAGAGTGCCTCAGTATGTGTGGCATCATATGTCACTATACGATTTCTTTAACCACTTGACCAACATTGTAAACCCCTTTCTATTCCAGGCCATTTCTCAGTTTTCAGCACTGTGATATTTTGACAATTACAATTAATCAATCATTCAACACTGTAACTAAATGGATTTTTATATATTTTTGAGACAGGTAGAGTGTTACTTTGGTGGTATTTGAACACCACTGTGTTTTCTTTTATTTTTTACTATATAAAAAAATGCTTCTGTTATAACATTTTGCAAATAAATAATCTTTCTTCATAAATTCAGACCAAAAAGGCATCTAATACCTTTCTTTGGTATTAACCAGTTCCCGACTGCCTGCCATACTTATACTGCAGCAAGGCAGCTCTATTTTGCAAAATCACATACCTGTTCGTGATTTTGTCAACTGCCACTGGGGGTCACACTCTCCACTAGAGGCACGGTTGCACGATCATTGGCCACAGGAGGAGTCAATGAGTGGGCTGGTGTGCAGCAGCCCTAATATTTAAGTAGTCACAGGTGGTCTTCCTTCTGCGTCACTTTTTTTTTGGGGGGGACTTTCTTCATTTTTTTTACATTTTTTTATTTTATTTTTTGCAGCAGCAGTAACAAAAAAAAAATCTCTACAATTGCTGCACCCTTATTTTCTTTATTTAAAAAAATCTATAATAACATTTTTTATAGTGCACCAGGCACAAAAGTATTGCACCCAAGCACCATACCACACTCTATAATAAAAAGTTATAAAAATCCCCCCAAAAAATCCCCATCATGTCCGAAAGGCCAACAAGGAAAGGCAAACATTCACAGGCCACTAAAAGAGGGCAAGCAGTCTCTGGGTCTACAGTGAAAAGTGGTGGTTGCATCCTCTGCAGGCGGGGCATGGTTGTCATTTTTTTCCTGTGTTGGCCATATTATTGGGTCAGAACATGCAGAAGAGTTGGTGGAGTGGATAACTAAGCCGTCCTCATCCTCCTCATGCTCTGTCACCCAGGCTCATACTAGCTGCCAAAGTGGCCTCCTTATCCACAGCTACTCCTTCCATAGCCCCGCCATCATGCACGGAGGAGTCACCTGAATTATTAGATCATTAGATCATAGTGTCAGGTACATGCTGCTGGAGGATGTGCAGCAATTTGAATGCTCTGATGTTGGTTTCCAGGTTGAGGAAGGGAGTAACGTGAGCCTAGAGAGAGGGTGCCAATGACAGACAAGAAACTAGCATGTTCCCCCAGCTGCAGCATACTGCCAAGTTTGCTCCAGTAACGAGGAGGGAGGGGATGATGAGGTTAATGACTGTACTTGGATACTGGAGAACAGAGGAGGAAAGTGGGGTGGAGGAGGCACAACTCCAATGAGGCAGGATGTCTTCCAGGGGCCAGCGTAAGGGCAGCCACCCTATTGCATCACACTACAGAGCTCCACAGGTGCAGGGTGCGGCTGACTTCCAAAAGTTCATTTGTGTGGGCTTTCTTCAACACATGTGCAGCAGACCGCAACATTGCTGTTTGCAATCTCTGTCTGAAGCGGATCAAGAATGGCCAGAACACCAGCCACTTGGGCACCACATGCTTGACAAGACATATGATGACCTGCCATGCAGTCCATTGGTAACAGCACCTGAAAGACCCACATAAAAAAATGCAGACTTCTCCTTGCTCCTCTTATGGGATCTCTACCCCTACTATACCTCAAGTCTTCTCAAAAACTTCCACTGAGAGGAATAATGATATAGCAATGGGTAACGAAAGGAAGAGAGGGCGCACCGACCTAGTGCATTACCACTGATGGCGTTTATTAAAAGAGTAAAATGACAAATTAATACTCACAAACAAGCATGAATTAAGGCATGGACATAGACTGCAGGTGCGCAGTGACAGGCATCAGAATAAAACCGGGACCGGACATCAGGTGGATGCGGAAAAGGTTGACGCGTTTTGGGGGAGAACCCCTTTCCTCAGAGCCTAAGCGGGTTGTTTGTGAGTATAAATATGTCATTTTACTCTTTTAATAAACGCCATCAGTGGTAATGCACTAGGTCGGTGCGCCCTCTCTTCCTTTTGTTTCTCTTGTAGTCTATGAATACCCATATTCTGAAGAGGGCTGCAAGACGACACCACTGAAGTTCTTTGGCCTTATTACATCACACACCGAATATCTAGACACCTGAGCGCAGGAGATTTTTTCTGTTTTGATATAGCAATGGGTGCCACAGGTACTTGAACCCAATCTGCTAGCAGTATACCACCTGTTGATTTCACAAGGAAAATTTTGCTACCCCAGTTGCTGAACTGTGAAAAAAATACTGTCCCAGCCATCCACATTCTCAGTGTCTAAATGCTAACTTGGCCAAATTGCTAGCATTACAACTGCTGCCTTTTCATTTGGTAGACTTAGCCCCCTTTTGTGAATTTGCAGAATGTGTTCTACCACAGTGGCAGTTTCCAAAAATACATTTTGTTTCACCTAAGGCCATTCCAGCTCTGTACCATCATGTGGAAGGCAATGTTTTGGCCTCGTTCAGCTGCAATGTTCACAAAAACTGCTGACTTGTGCTCCAGCAAGCATGTTTAGGGACGTTACATTTCTTTCACGGTGCACTGGGTAGCTCTGCTGGCAGCTGGGAAGGATGCAGGACAGGGTTCGGTGCTAGAGCTTGTTCCACCACCATGCCTTCAAAAATATGGTGGTGATTCCGCTACTTCTGTCTGCTCAACCCCCTCCTCTTCTTCTTCCTCTATGGCCTCTATTGCTGAATTTTCCTCTGCAGCAGTGCATTCTAAGTGTTCATGAGCTACACAAGCAGTCAGGCAAAAAGATGCCATGCGGTGCTTCAGTTGGTCTGTCTAGGGAACAGGAGACACACCGGGGCAGAGATTCTGTCAGCTCTGTAGGAGTAGGCTCAGAGGTATTTGACATCATGGCAGCTTGGGCCAGGAAGGGTTGTATGCAACCATAGCACTAAGCTTCTCTCCGCCCTACAACGGGGACACTTGACACATGTTCCATTCCCGCTACATGTCCTGAATTTGGTGGTGCAGCATTTCTTGAACAGATACCCAGGCTTACAAGATCTTCTGAGGCAGGCCAGAAAAGTTGGTGGCCATTTCCGGCGGTCATACAATGCCAGTGCTCGGCTGGCTGACATTCAATGGGAATTCAACCTGCCCACCAACCACCTAATTTGTGACATGCCCACCAGGTGGAACTCAACCTGCTATGCAATGCTATACAAGGATGGTGAGCCGTGACAATGCATGCATCAGTGACACTGTCCATCTAGTCTTGCTGCTGGAGCACGCGCTTTGTTGAATCATGGACAGGGCAATTGAGGCAGAACAGCGGGAGGAGGAGGAGGACTTCCTTTCCTCTCAAGGCCCCCTTTATGCAGATACCATTCCTGAGGGACCACCAAACACACAGGAAGAAGAGGAGGAGGATTGTGACAGCATGTGGAGGATAACATGCAGCAGTCTTCAAGGGTCAGTTTTCAGTCCCTAGAAACCCCAGGAGTTGTACGTGAATGGGAGGAGATAGTTCCTGACAATGTCATCCTTAGTTACCCAGAGGACTCAGAATCTCATGCCTTCTCAAACGTACACTGCATGGGCTCCCTGATTCTGTAAAACCTGCAAAAGGATCTGATGATTCGTGGTATCATTACTGGCTGGCAACCTTTCTTGAGCCACGTTACAAGGGTAAAGTTGCAGAGCTCATCCTGCCTTCGTAGAGGGAGCAGAGGATGAAACATCTTCAGGACACCTTTCTAGAAAAAATTTTGTGTAACACCTTTCCAGACATTGGGAGGTTACCATTTCCTGGACAACGTGTTTCTGAGGCTTTATTCGGTCAGAGGAAGAGAGGTGGCAAAGGCGGCCAGCTGACCGATGACTTTAAACAATTCTTCAGTCCTTAGCGCCCAGGGCTGTTAGGTTTAAGCAACCATCGGCAACGTTTGCATTATATGGTGTAGAATTTTCTAAGAGCAGACTTGGAGACCTTTCCAAGTGAGCATCCACTTGGTTACTGGGTCTTGAGGATGGACCACTGGCCAAAACTTGCTCAATATGCAATCGAGCTACTGGCCTGTCCTGCATCCGGCGTACTTTCCAAACAGATATTCAGCGCTGCTGGAGGTTTTGTGAAGGATTAAATTGTGCATCAGTCCACAGACTCCATTGACCAACTGACATTTATCAAAATGAATCAGTCCTGGATCAACAGAATCTATCAAGCCCCTAATGATGATGTAACTGATTGAATTTGCAAGGAATCTGGGATCCCTTCAAAACTGCCTATGCTACCTATCTAATTTGTGAACCCCATTGACGTCCATGGGAGCCGAACAGGAAAAATCAAAAGTGCCCATTCTGAAGGCTTATGCGCAAGGGGTCTGGGTACTGCCCTGGGGGACATGTATCAATGCAAAAAAAAAAATTAAAGCAATAGTTTTTTTTCAGGAGCAGTGATTTTAATGATGCTTAAAGTGCAACAATAAAAAGGAAAAATCCCTTTAAATATAGTGGCTGCACTCCTCTCTCCATCAAAACTACCCCCCTATAATATCGAAAATAGTGGCCAACCTGGACAGTTGGTCAGACCTCCCCCTCTCTTTCTTTGGTAGGTGCCACCTATTTAATATGGTCAGCTTTCCAAAACTCCTATACCCCCTCCAAACCATTCCCCTTATTTTACGACACAAAGATCTCCAACAACTTCAAAAAGCCTTAACTATTTTCCTATGGCGGGGCCGCAGACCTCGGGTATCACTCCAAAAATTATACCTCCCCAAATGTGAAGAACCTACAATCTATCTTGTCTCTTGAGAGTGGGGTTAGACTGGATAACGCAGGCCTCCAGGTATTCCAATTACGACTTAGAATTCCAAATGGTAGCCCCATGGGGCTTATCCGCCTTGCAGCAATGTGGAATTCGATCCCTCCTCCCTCTTTTGAAATACAATTTACTCATAGGTGATACGTTGCTGGGCTGGAGGGAGATCAGGAAGAAACTGGGACACTCCCCTTCATCTCCCTATTCTCGGGCACCCTCTATTCCCACAGGCACAGCAATACGCGGCATTCTCCGCATGGGCCTCACAAGGGTTAACCAAATTTGTGCAATTGCATGATATATCAAGGGGTACTGCCCTCCCCTTTCCCCAGCTTAGTCAATTATATAATCTACCCTCATACCATCTCCTGCATGTTCAACAAGCGATCAGCTTTGTGACTAGCTCTTGTCCACCCAGAGATCTCAGATTCCGAGCATCTCTCCTGGACACCCTTCTGGACAGTCATTTCTATAAAATATTTGACTTATATAAACCTCTGATCTCCCGCTTCTCAAAACCTCTACATTCCTGTTCAACTGCCTCCAGGAATAAATATTTACACTCTTCTGAAGCTTTGACACAAATAATTGCCGGTTTTAATTCTACTTGTGTTTTCATCAAGAATGAGTTCTGGCGAGTACAACAATTCAAAATTATACACCGGGCTTACATCACCTACATAACTTCTAAAAATCTACCGGATTGCCAAAACTGCCCACTATGTGGTGACCACAGGCCTTCCCTACTACACAGACTCTGGTCCTGTCCAAGTGTTTCATACTTCTGGGACCAAGTTGAACTTTTTGCTGCATCAGTGACAAGTCTTCAACCTTGCAAAGCTCTCTATTCCCTGCTGTTTGGATATCTGGAGACTCCCTCCCTCAATACACCAAAACCACTGATTAAAGCTATCCAGCAAAACAAGGATTGGTTATCCACCGGCTACATGGCTGCCAGAAGAGCCATCTTCAAACAGTGGACATCCTCCTCTTCTCCAACCATCAGGGATATAAAATATGACCTACTTGGGCTCCTAAATATAGAAAGGTTGGACCTGATCCTGTCACATCACCACCAGTTGCCTCGCTTTCACTGCAAATAGGACTCATTTGCTAATAGTGTTACCGGCCCCAGCTCAAGTCACAGTTCATATCCCCTCTGGTTTGACACTACTAACTCACGACCCACCTGCTATTTTGCTCTTATATTGCTTTAACTATCGTATTACTGTTCAATATGTTTTATGGTCACATGTGTTTTATTTTTCCCACATGTAGTATATATCAGGAAAGAGGGGTTAAGTGAGCGCCCCCTCTCCTGAATTATAGCAGGCCACATGCCTTCAACATTGGGGGGTGCTTTGAGGCAGGGAGTCTTATCCCCACAACCCTGGCCGGTGGTTATGGGGTATGTGGGCAGGGGGCTTATTTGGATCTGAAAGTCCCTTTTAACCAGGGGGCCCCCAGATCCTGCCCCCCCCCATGTAAATAAGTATGGGTACCCCTAATCATTCAACAAAAAAAGAGTAAAAACACAGAGACAGTTTTTGACATTTCCTTTATTTAAGAAAAACATTTTTTAAAAAGTGTCCTCTGATGTAAATCCATCGTCAATCACGCCACCAGCCGCACCCAGAAAAAAAAAAACCTCTCCTGCCATCCATGAGGGCTGGCCACCTACCGCAGGCTCTGCCATTTGACAGTTCTTATATACAGTGGGTAAGGTAGGCCCACCTAGCAACATCTTCTGGTGGCACTGCCCCCCTTCTAATGCCATTGACCAGTGCATGCTGGGTCAGTAACATCACAAGGGGCAGTGCTCCTACCTATATAAGAACTGTCAAATGGGGATCCTGCAGTAGGCAGCCTTACCTTAGTAAATAAGACAATCTGAGTATTACAAAATGAGAAAATCTATAATTCCTAACACTTCAAAAGTGCACCTTACAATCAAATTGTTCAATTCCCAAAGAACATATCTAACAAAAAATAAGAACATTTGAAATTATTGTAGTGTTTGCTCTAAAATTAATTTAAAGGTAATTACTCCTCCACTTTGCCGAATGCCCCCATAGCAAGCCACTTTCTGTGGTGGCACTTGTGTGTACTCGTTCTCGAGCCGGCTCTCTGCGTCCATAAGACACAGAGAGCACGGCTCAGCCCCACCCCCTACTCTCGCCTCACTGCCTGTGATTAACAGCAGTGGGAGCCAATGGCCTTGGGTCTCATGCACATTGCTGGATCAAGATCGAGCTTAGGTAAGTATTAGGGGGAGCTGAAGGGGGAGCTACACACTGAAGGTTTTTTTACCTTTATGCATAGAATGAATGAAGGTAAAACATCTTCAGCCTTTACAACCACTTTAATGTTTGTAAAGTATCCAATCACTGTTTGATAGACGTTTAAATATTTTTGTTGAATATGATGTACATTTGGCTTTTTATTACGCCCACCCACATTAAAAGTGACCCTGTTGCTTGTATGAAAAAATCCAGGTTGTAGAACTCTGTGAAAGAAAAAGTTGAATACTGTATCTCTTTAGTGGGTGGTGAGTCAAATCTTATTTCATAGTTAGCAGTACCCCTGCATGGGAATTGCAATGCCTTTTTGTGTAGAAAGCCAAACTCTGGGCAACTAATGGATTTTAGAAAACAAATGTGCCCCCAGCTTATCTGAAAGTACCATACTCTAAGGTTCTACAGCAGCCAGCATTCATATACTCTTTACTCCTGCCTCACAATGCCCTCTAAGAGGAAATCAGCTGCACTACTCATTTAAATTTTATACTGTATAATTTATTAAATACAACAATAGAAAAAGAAAAGAAAACATATAATGCCCTAACTCCTAAAATCAATTCAAATTTCCATAAAGGAGCCCTCTAGAATGTAAATACCATTTTTAATTGGTGTATAAAAGTGCATGCAAATAAGAATAAGAATATATATGCAATATTTCCACCACACAGCTTCCCACTGTCACTGTCACACGCTAGTACCCACTGCAATCCTAGCAACAGCCACTGTTACTGACACTTTACTTACATGGGCAGATATTCCCACCCACGTAAACAAATGGGCGGAGATAGCAGTGACATCCCTGCCCAAATATTTGCACTGATCATATTTGGGCAATGACATTGAGCTGTATCACGGGGATCATTTGTGTGCACAGAGTCTGTCAGGTTTTTAATTTCAGCAGGTGGCAGATATAATGATTGACTTTTTTTTCTTTTTATGCCACACATACTCAAGCCCCCTGGAACCCCTGTATGCTGTGCTGTGCTGAGTCCCTCATAGCCTGTGTGCAGTACCGATCGATGGCTCATCATTCCAGTGGCCAGCACCTCTCCGATCCTTGGCTGGTGGTAACTGTGGTAGTTACCTTGGAGTGGGTTAAGCTAACCTATTTACACCAGCAGGAGCTCTAGAGAAGACCACCCTTCCTTAGACATCTTGGTGTTTAGGGTAAGCACACATGGGCTGTGGCCGGCTAGTCCATGACAATACAAAATAATACTTTAGCAATCGCATGTGATCTGGAATCATTTTACTCTAACATACCACATTATTTGACAATTGAGGTTGTAAATTGTTTCCTGAATATGGAGTTGCACAACAAAACATGGAACCTCATGGTTTCCTAATGGATTTATTGACATTTAGGTTACATCTATAATTACTTCATGTTCAAAAACAAATACTATTTGCAGCAGGAGTAGCAGTGGCAGCAAGATATGCTCCGCCACTTGCCAACCTATTATTGCATCCTCGGATGGTTTTGTTATATAGCTGATATTATGATTGGACAGCGGAGGGGATTTTGGTGGTTCCACCTGTATTGCTCAGAATATGCACTTACCCTTTGCGGATTCCCAGTATTGAGAGCGTGTGCTCATCTTTGACAAAGAAGGCCCAATGACTACTTGGCTACTTGGAAGCAAAATTAAAGCTATATAGCTGACTGCACATCTAATTGCTAACATTATGTCACAGAGTGATTAGTATTTTGTTATCTTAACTGAGGTCATGCATCAGTATACAGATTTAATAATGTCCCCTGAGAAGCTCTGTGACTATGAGCCAGAGACCCTGCATGAAGCCAAAGACTTTTCCTGCCTGGACTGAAAGATAAAAGGTTCTTCAATAGTTAGGAAGATTAAAAAGTCATTAAAACATCACGAACCATGTTATGTACAATATTATTTGTCTTTTCTTAATATTTCCACCGTGTTCTATGATACAGGATATTAAAATATGATAATTCTAGTTAACCTATGTTTCTTAATTAACTATTAAACAAACATATTGTCATTCAGCATTATTCTTTATTAGGCTCTTCTACCATCTGATATACATGCATAAATAACTGAATTCATTTACATTTTCATATCCTTGAATACCAAATGCTCTGATACTCTTCATTAAAGTGTCATTTACAAAACACTCTGTACAATCCTTTTACAGAATATGTTTTTTTTGCACTATATTTGCTGGATCTAAAATGAATTAAGTATATTTTAGCAGCATCATTATTATACACATATTTCATAAGGAAACATACCAGCCATATTTGGAAAAAAATTTTTGTACAAATTTACAAAGTACACTTACAATGTGCCCAAATGTCTCCTCCTCTTTGGGAAAAAAAGTATAAACGTACTAGTAACAGCAAGAGATTGTAGTGGTCAAAACAGAGCCTCTTTGTACATTCTATGGCTTAATATTTTCCATACGTATGTTAAATAAACCTTGTTGTCACCTTAAACATTTGGCAAAAGCAGCTCCCTGCAAAAGATAACAGTGTGCTAACCTCTTCAGCATCTACCTTCTCTCCAGCCTCTCCCAGAATCTTTAACATTCAACACTTCCAGGAGTGTTGAATGCTTGTTTTCTCTATCACTGGTAGTGGTTCCATCCTCCACACACCAGTCCTTACTGTGTCCTGTAGTGATGGTCCATTTGTAGTGATGTGCAGCTGATGCAAAAGTGAGTGCTTGTATGCAGAAATGGGCTGAAAAAAGGCTGAAGGAGATTAACAATGCATATATTTGTGATACACAGTGCTTTATCCAACTAAATATCATCCAATTAGGGTTAAGATATACTTAAGGTAGATTTAGTATGGGGCTTATACATAAAAAAGTGTGCTTAGATAATTTCTTGTTGCCCTTACAACCAATTAGTGTTCTTATTGTTATAAGCAACTAGAAATGTTCTCTTTTGGCATTTTTCTTGCATAAACAACTAAAACAACTATGATATCTACAAAAATAAATAAATAAACTGTGCAGCATTTGTTTAAATTGAACTACAGTCATGATGTGTTTGGTTAGGGTTTGCCTAAAAAAAGAATAAAATAAATAAAGAATAAATAAATAAATAAAATGACAGGAAAGGTTGTGATGAGGTGGGCTAAAATAAATCAAATGCCCCGTACTAGGGATGAGCCGAACACCCCCCGGTTCGGTTCGCACCAGAACCCGCGAACGGACCGCAAGTTCGCACGAACGTTAGAACCCCATTGACGTCTATGGGACTCGAACGTTCGAAATCAAAAGTGCTCATTTTAAAGGCTAATTTGCATGGTATTGTCCTAAAAAGGGTTTGGGGACCCGGGTCCTACCCCAGGGGACATGTATCAATGCAAAAAAAACTTTTAAAAACGGCCGTTTTTTCGGGAGCAGTGATTTTAATGATGCTTAAAGTAAAAAAAAAAAAGTGAAATATTCCTTTAAATATCGTACCTGGGGGGTGTCTATAGTATGCCTGTAAAGTGACGCGTGTTTCCCATGTTTAGAACAGTCCCTGCACCAAATGTCATTTTTAAAGGAAAAAATCTCATTTAAAACTGCTTGCGGGTTTAATGTCATGTCGGGTCATGGCAATATGGATGAAAATCAGTGAGACAAACGGCATGGGTACCCCCCAGTCCATTACCAGGCCCTTTGGGTCTTGTATGGATATTAAGGGGAACCCCGCACCCAAATTAAAATAAGGAAAGGTCCCTATATACTCTGAACAGCAGTATACAGGCGGTGCAAACAAGACAGGGACTGTAGGTTTGTTGTTAAGTAGAATCTGTTTGTAATTTTGAACATTTTTAATGTGTTTAGCTCCAGCCAAAAAATCTTTTCTAAGCTTTTTGGAAAACATAGGGAAGGGTTATCACCCCTGTGACATTTGTTTTGCGTCTTTCCTCCTCTTCAGAAGATTTCACCTCACTTTTTTGTCCCAATGAAAAATGTTTTTTGAAAATTTGTGTTTTTTTGTGGAACAAGGATTGGAAAGCATCAGTGGAAAGGAAAAATTGTTTTCCCATATTAACTCTTACAGGAGAGAATTTCCCTTCCTTAGGGGTAGATTTCATCTCACTTCCTGTTGTCTCCTTCCGTTTGCAAGTAGGAGTCGTTTGTAAGTTAGATGTTTGAAAGTAGGGTCCTACCCTATATACTCAGCAGAAATTTGGGCCTTAGGTGTTGCTGTGGCCAAAACACTGTAA
This sequence comes from Lithobates clamitans, assembly GCA_037952925.1. NCBI lineage: Eukaryota > Metazoa > Chordata > Amphibia > Anura > Ranidae > Lithobates > Lithobates clamitans. The sequence continues at coordinate 6,403,458 of JBBGZY010000285.1, forward strand.
GCCCTCACAGGGCCCTGCTGTGAAATATTAGATCAAGAATTGTAATTACATGCCCCTGTTGAACAGGAGCTGAAAAATTAGGCCTTAGGCACTGGTGCTGGTGCCACAACACTGCAACCCCTCACAGACACTCTAGTTGGAACGCAGGAACGAGCCCTGCTGCAAAGTATTGCATCAAAAATTGTAATTACACGCCCCTGTTAGACAGGGGCAGAAAAATTGGGTCTTAGGCACTGGTGCTGGTGCCACAACACTGCAACCCCTCACAGACACTCTAGTTGAAACGCAGGAACAAGCCCTGCTGCAAAGTATTGCATCAAAAATTGTAATTACACGCCCCTGTTAGACAGGGGCTGAAAAATTGGGTCTTAGGCACTGGTGCTGGTGCCACAACACTGCAACCCCTCACAGACACTCTAGTTGAAACGCAGGAACAAGCCCTGCTGCAAAGTATTGCATCAAAAATTGTAATTACACGCCCCTGTTAGACAGGGGCAGAAAAATTGGGTCTTAGGCACTGGTGCTGGTGCCACAACACTGCAACCCCTCACAGACACTCTAGTTGGAATGCAGGAACAAGCCCTGCTGCAAAGTATTGCATCAAAAATTGTAATTACACGCCCCTGTTAGACAGGGGCAGAAAAATTGGGTCTTAGGCACTGGTGCTGGTGCCACAACACTGCAACCCCTCACAGACACTCTAGTTGGAATGCAGGAACAAGCCCTGCTGCAAAGTATTGCATCAAAAATTGTAATTACACGCCCCTGTTAGACAGGGGCTGAAAAATTGGGTCTTAGGCACTGGTGCTGGTGCCACAACACTGCAACCCCTCACAGACACTCTAGTTGGAATGCAGGAACGAGCCCTGCTGCAAAGTATTACATCAAAAATTGTAATTACACGCCCCTGTTAAACAGGGGCTGAAAAATTGTGCCTTAGGCACTGGTGGTGGCGCCCAGAACCAAAAATGTTCTTACAAGCTATCAGCGTGATGATTGAGGAGGAAGAGGATAATTACTCAGGGATAGTCACTCAGCATCAGCATAGGCAGTCTTTGAAGGGATCTGAGATTTCAAAAAAAATTATTCGGTTACATCTGCATCAGGTGCTTGGTAGCTGGTGGTGATCCAAGACTGATTCATTTTTATGAAGGTCAGCCGATCGACCGAGTCGGTGGACAGACGCACCCTGTGATCGGTTACCACGCCTCCAGCAGCACTGAATGTGCGTTCCGAAAGAACGCTGGATGCAGGACAGGCCAGTAGCTCAATTGCATACTGTGCAAGCTCTGGCCAGTGATCCATCCTCAAGACCCAGTAACCCAGAGGATTTTCGGTGGGAAAGGTGTCCAAGTCTGATCTTGCCCCTAGGTATTCCTGCACCATGTAAAACAGACGCTGGCGATGGTTGCTGGAACCGATCATACCTTGGGGCTGCGGACCAAAAAATTGTCTGAACGCATCGGTCAGACGGCCACCTTCTCCACCGCTCCTTCTTTGACTGACCGAAGCCTCAGCAACACGTTGTCCAGAAACAGGAGTTTGTAACCTCCCAGTCTCTGGGAACGCGTTGCACAGACCTTTCTGCAAGGCCTCCCGAAGATGTTTCATCCTCTGCTCCCTCTGCGATGGCAAGATAAGGTCCGCAACCTTACCCTTGTAACGTGGATCAAGGAGGGTTGCCAGCCAGTATTGGTCCTTCTCCTTGATACCACGAATACGAGGATCCTTACGCAGGCTTTGCAGGATCAGGGAGGCCATGCAGCGTAGGTTTGCTGAGGCATTCGGTCCGGAGTCCTCTGGGTCACTAAGGACAACAACGTCCGCAGCCACCTCCTCCCAGCCACGTACAAGTCCATGTGTTCCTTGGGACTGATCCCTTAAAGACTGCTGATGCTGAGTGCCAGGCTCCACCTCCATACTGACACAATCTTCCTCCTCCTCCTCCTCCTCCTCCTCCTCGTCCTCTTCCTGTGTGATCGGCGGGCACGCAGGAACACTGTCTGGATAAAGGGGGCCTTGAGAGCTAAGGAAGTCCTCCTCTTCCTGCCTCTGTTCTGCCTCAAGTGCCCTGTCCATTATCCCACGCAGCGTGTGCTCCAACAGGTGGACAAGGGGGACAGTGTCACTGATGCATGCACTGTCAGTGCTCACCATCCTCGTGGCCTCCTCGAATGGTGACAGGACAGTGCATGCATCCCTGATCATGGCCCACTGGTGTGGGGAAAAAAAACCAAGGTCCCCTGACCCTGTCCTGGTGCCATAGTCGCACAGGTACTCATTGATGGCCCTCTGCTGCGTGTGCAGCCGCTGCAGCATGGCCAACGTCGAGTTCCACCTGGTGGGCATGTCACAGATTAGGCGGTTCTTGGGCAGGTTAAACTCCTTTTGGAGGTCCGTCAGCCGAGCACTGGCATTATATGACCGGCGGAAATGCACAGAGACTTTCCTGGCCTGCCTCAGGACATCCTGTAAGCCCGGGTACCTGCCCAAGAACCGCTGCACCACCAAGTTAAGGACGTGAGCCAAACAGGGCACATGGGTCAGTTGTCCCTGTCGGAGGGCAGAGAGGAGGTTGGTGCCATTGTCGCAAACCACTATTCCTGCCTTAAGTTGGCGTGGCGTCAACCACCTCTGAACCTGCCCCTGCAGAGCTGACAGAACCTCTGCCCCAGTGTGGCTCCTGTCCCCCAAGCACACCAGCTCAAGCACCGCATGGCATCTTTTGGCCTGCGTACTTGCGTAGCCCCTTGAACGCCTACGGAGCACCGCTGGTTCCGAGGAAGAGGCCATGGAGGAAGAAGAAGAGGAGGGGGTGGAGGAGAGAGGTGTGTCACAATCAGCATTTTGGAGGCGTGGTGGCGGAACAACCTCCAACACTACTGCACCTTGTCCTGCATCCTTCCCAGCTGCCAGCAGAGTCACCCAATGCGCCGTGAAACTTAAGTAACGTCCCTGTCCATGCCTGCTGGACCATGAGTCAGCGGTAATATGCACCTTACCGCTGACCGCCCTGTCCAGCGAGGCATGGACATTGCCTTCCACATGCCGGTAGAGAGCCGGAATCGCCTTCCGTGAGAAAAAGTGGCGTTTGGGTACCTGCCACTGAGGAACCGCACATTCCACAAACTCACGGAAGGGGGCAGAGTCTACCAACTGAAAAGGCAGCAGTTGAAGTGCTAGCAATTTTGCCAAGCTAGCATTCAACCGCTGGGCATGTGGATGGCTGGGAGCAAACTTCTTTCGGCGGTGCAGCAGCTGGGGCAGGGAAATTTGCCTGGTACAATCTGACGTCGGTGTACCCAAAGCAGATTGCCCATAAGTACTTGGCTGTGACACACCTAATTCTACACCTTCATTCCTCTCACTGCAGGTCGCAGAGAGGACTGAAGGTCTAGTGGGGTTGGAAATCTCAGCTGATGAGGAGCAAGGAGAGATCGTCTTTGTTCTTTGGTGTGGGTCTTTTAGATACGCTTGCCAACGAACTGCATGGCAGGTCAACATATGTCTGGTCAAGCATGTGGTACCCAAGCGGGAGATGTTTTGGCCACGCGAGATACGCTTGAGACATATATTGCAAATAGCAGCGGTGCGATCTGATGCACTCGTCTCAAAAAAGGCCCACACCAAAGAACTTTTTGAATAACGCGCAGAGACTGCAGCGCCCTGCACATGTGGAGCTTTGGGGTGTGATGCAGTCAATGTGCTGCCCTTAGGCTGGCCCCTGGAGGGCATCCTGCCTAGTTGGTGATGTGCCACCTCCTCCTCCTCCTCCTCCTCCTCCTCTCTCCTATCAGGCACCCACGTTGAGTCAGTGACCTCATCATCCCCTCCCTCCTCATCACTGGAGCAAACCTGGCAGTATGCTGCAGCAGGGGGAGCATGACTGCCAGATTGCTGTCCTTCTTGGGCACCCCCTCTGTCCGTGCTCATGTTACTGCCTTCATTGAGCTCAGTATCATCATCAGAGCCTTCCAAACGCTGGGCATCCTCCTGGAGCATGTACCCAACACTGTGGTCAAACAGTTCGAGGGAATCCTCAGGAGGACATGGTGGGGCTAGGGAAGGAGTCACTGATGACATTGAGCTGAGGGAAGAGGCCGCTGCTTTGCCAGACAAAGCACCCTGGGCATGGGTGAGAGAGGATGAGGAGGATGAGGACGGCTTGGTCATCCACTCGACCAAGTCTTCCGCATGTTGCGGCTCAACACGGCCAGCTGCCGAAAAAAAGGCCAAGCGTGTCCCATGGCCACGTGCTGATGAGGATGCACCGTCTCCACGACCAGCACTAGACACAGAGCCTGCTTGCCCTCTCTTATTGGCTTGTGACTGTCTGCCTCTCCTTCTTGGCCTTCCAGACATACTAATGGCCTGTAGCTGCACTAAGCTGGGATAGAACACCTGTAATTTTCTTCAGGTAGCTTTATATACTGTAACCAGACAAGCCTGCCTGTCAGTAGGAAGATAACAGGAACGGATCTAGCTGAACACTGTGAGCAGGACGCACTGCACTGAATGTAAATAGCAGGAACGGATCTAGCTAAACACTGTGAGCAGGACGCACTGCACTGAATGTAAATAGCAGGAACGGATCTAGCTGAACACTGTGAGCAGGACGCACTGCACTGAATGTAAATAGCAGGAACGGATCTAGCTAAACACTGTGAGCAGGACGCACTGCACTGAATGTAAATAGCAGGAACGGATCTAGCTGAACACTGTGAGCAGGACGCACTGCACTGAATGTAAATAGCAGGAACGGATCTAGCTGAACACTGTGAGCAGGACGCACTGCACTGAATGTAAATAGCAGGAACGGATCTAGCTGAACACTGTGAGCAGGACGCACTGCACTGAATGTAAATAACAGGAACGGATCTAGCTGAACACTGTGAGCAGGACACACTGTACTAAATGTAAATAGTCTAGCTGCCTGACCGTGGTACTAATAGGATCAAAAAGAACACCTGTAATTTTCTTCAGGTAGCTTTATATACTGTAACCAGACAAGCCTGCCTGTCAGTAGGAAGATAACAGGAACGGATCTAGCTGAACACTGTGAGCAGGACGTACTGCACTAAATGTATATAGCAGGAACGGATCTAGCTGAACACTGTGAGCAGGACGCACTGCACTGAATGTAAATAGCAGGAACGGATCTAGCTGAACACTGTGAGCAGGACGCACTGCACTGAATGTAAATAGCAGGAACGGATCTAGCTAAACACTGTGAGCAGGACGCACTGCACTGAATGTAAATAGCAGGAACGGATCTAGCTGAACACTGTGAGCAGGACGCACTGCACTGAATGTAAATAGCAGGAACGGATCTAGCTGAACACTGTGAGCAGGACGCACTGCACTGAATGTAAATAACAGGAACGGATCTAGCTGAACACTGTGAGCAGGACACACTGTACTAAATGTAAATAGTCTAGCTGCCTGACCGTGGTACTAATAGGATCAAAAAGAACACCTGTAATTTTCTTCAGGTAGCTTTATATACTGTAACCAGACAAGCCTGCCTGTCAGTAGGAAGATAACAGGAACGGATCTAGCTGAACACTGTGAGCAGGACGTACTGCACTAAATGTATATAGCAGGAACGGATCTAGCTGAACACTGTGAGCAGGACGCACTGCACTGAATGTAAATAGCAGGAACGGATCTAGCTGAACACTGTGAGCAGGACGCACTGCACTGAATGTAAATAGCAGGAACGGATCTAGCTGAACACTGTGAGCAGGACGCACTGCACTGAATGTAAACAGCAGGAACGGATGTAGCTAAACACTGTGAGCAGCACGCACTGCACTGAATGTAAATAGCAGGAACGGATCTAGCTGAACACTGTGAGCAGCACGCACTGCACTGAATGTAAATAGCAGGAACGGATCTAGCTGAACACTGTGAGCAGGACGCACTGCACTGAATGTAAATAGCAGGAACGGATCTAGCTGAACACTGTGAGCAGCACGCACTGCACTGAATGTAAATAGCAGGAACGGATCTAGCTGAACACTGTGAGCAGCACGCACTGCACTGAATGTAAATAGCAGGAACGGATCTAGCTGAACACTGTGAGCAGGAAGCACTGTACTGAATGTAAATAGCAGGAACGGATCTAGCTGAACACTGTGAGCAGGACACACTGCACTGAATGTAAATAGTCTAGATAGAAGATAACAGGAACGGATCTAGCTAAACTGAATACAGTGTATATATATATATGCAACACCTGGGATGCATATATATACACAATACACTGTAAGTGCAGCTAACTGACTGACTGTTCTGCCTAATCTATCTAACTCAAATCAAATGACACTGTCTCTCTCTCTCTCTATCGCTCAGCACACCGGAACACACACTACACAGGGCCGCCATGCAGGCGGCCTTATATAGTGTGGGGTGTGTACTAAATCCCCTGAGCCATAATTGGCCAAAGCCACCCTGGCTTTGGCCAATTACAGCTCCCTCTACTGACGGCGCTGTGATTGGCCAAGCATGCGGGTCATAGTGCATGCTTGGCCAATCATCAGCCAGCAATGCACTGCGATGCCGCAGTGAATTATGGGCCGTGACGCGCCACACGAATTTGGCGCGAACGGCCCATATCGTTCGCAATTCGACGGACGGTCGAACAGCCGATGTTCGAGTCGAACATGGGTTCGACTCGAACACGAAGCTCATCCCTACCCCGTACACACGGTCAGGCTTTGTTCGGACATTCCGACAACAAAATCCTAGGATTTTTCCGACGGATGTTGGCTCAAACTTCTCTTGCATACACACGGTCACACAAAGTTGTCGGAAAATCCGATCGTTCTAAACGCGCTGATGTAAAACACGTACGTCGGGACTATAAACGTGGCAGTGGCCAATAGCTTTCATCTCTTTTTTTATTCCTGCTCTCAAACTTTGTGTGTCGGAAAATCAGATGGAAAATGTGTGATGGAGCCCACACACGGTCGGAATTTCCGACAGCAAGGTCCTATCACACATTTTCCATCGGAAAATCCGACCGTGTGCACGGGGCAAAAGAGGCATAACAGTTCAAATCTCAACAGAGCTTTTTGTGCCACTGGGTCAATTGTGCCTTTTGAACTGCGGGTTTACAACACACAGATACAGCCTAATATTATAGAGTCATTTATTTAAAAATGTTTTTTTTTTGTTATTGTTTTTCCATGCCCTGCACCCAGTGGTCAACTAGTTTGAAACTGATGTATGCAGTTTGGAATACATTTCTTTATTTTATTAGAGTTTATCTGTGCTATATTCTGTTAAATCTGAATACACAATTGACCTAGGGACATAAAGGAATGATTTGCATGGCTCTGTCCAAGATTCTAAAATGAGGAAATAGCCTTTTTACTTTTGGGATTTGTGATAGAAGTGGGTCATATAGATACACATAGTTTTTAAAAGGTTCTACTGTGCTTCTGCAATTTCTACAAGTTAGTCCTCAACAACCCACACACTCATTTTCATACTATCAAACTTTATGGGAAGAAAAGGAGAACTGTCACACCTCCAATCATATAAACCAGAAAATCTTTTTAAAGAAAAAAAAAACTTTTCTGTATATCATCAACAAATAAAGTAACACATAATAATTAATGAAACAAAAATATGCAATCATTTTTAGATTGGACATAACATTTAACCCCCCTTGCTGACCAGGAGATACAGCACTGTTACTTTAACTGACAATTGTGTGGTCATGCGATGCTGTACCTAAATAAAATGTATGTCCTTTTTTTCCCACAAATAGAGCTTTCTTTTGGTGGTATTTGATCACCTCTGTTTTTTATTTTTTGCGCTATAAAAAAAAAAATAACCGACAATTTTGAAAAAAATACATATTTTTTTACTTTCTGCTCTAAAACATATCAAACAAAAAAATGTAAAAAAATGAATTTTTTTCATTAATTTAGGCCAATATGAATTCTGCTACATATTTTTGGTAAAAAAAAATCCCAATAAACGTATATTGATTGGTTTGTGCAAACATTTTGGCGTCTACAAACTAAGTATTTTTTTTACTAGTAATGGCGGCAATCAGTGACTTTTAGCGGGACTTTTTTGGGAACCAGTGATACTAATACAGTGATCAGTGCTAAAAATATGCACTGTCACTGTACTGACACTGGCAGGGAAGGGGGTAACATCAGGGGTGATCAAAGGGTTAACTGTGTGCCTAAGATGTGTTTCAGTGTAGTGGGGGAGGTGCTTTTACTAGTGGAAGGTATGGATCTGTGTTCCTGCTTTACAGGAGCACAGGATCCATGCCTTCTATACTGACAGAATGACAATCTGCCTTGTTTACATAGGCAGACTGCCATTCTGTCAGTGTACCGAATGACCAGTGGGTCCTACCGACATGTGGTCCACAGGACCGCTGATTAGCTCCCGCTGTGCAAAATCACAACAGGAGCGAGCCCCTGGCAGCACGCACTAATGCCCGATACTCAGAAGTGCTGATTCATATATATATATATATATATATATATATGTGATTCTGTACAGAGCGGCTGCCCTCTAGCAGTAAATGTGCTATGGGGAGGTCGGCAAGTGCTCAAAGTAGGCCATTTTTTTACATAGGATGCAAAAGGACAGTTGTTAAGGGAAGAATGACAGAGGGAAGAGTGCCCTGTCAAAAAAAGGTGAGTTGGAATCTATGATTTAAAAGCAGGGCATGTAGACCAGTTTTGGTCAGAAAGGTTAAAAGGTTAAAAAGTGATCAATGCTTCTAAAAACGCATGATGCCCCAAAAGACTGACTCCGGTATTCTCCACCATTCCCCCGCCCCTGGTTGCTCCTAACCCAATTAGAGCATTCATAAACACTTTTAACCATTTGCCGACCGCCTCACGCAGATATACTGTGGCAGAATAGCACGGGCAGGCAAAATAACGTATGGGTACGTTACTTGCCTCCCGCGGGCGGGGGGTCCAAACCCCCACCCGGTTCCCGAGGCAGCCGGCTTCTGTCCGGGAGTGATCAGAGGTGAGGGGGAGGCCATCCATTCGTGGCCACCCCCTCGCGATCGCTCCCAGCCAATGAGATTCTTCCTCTGCTGCTGTATAGTAAACAGCGGCAGAGGAAGTGATGTCATCGCTCCTCGGCTCGTTATTTTCCGTTGCGGCGCCGAGGAGAGAAGACATCGATGTGAGTTGCACAACACAACACACACAGTAAAACATACCAGGCACACTTTACACCCCCCATCACCCCCCAATCACCCCCTGATCACCCCCCGATCACCCCCCCCCCCGTCGCAGTGACACCAAGCAGTTTTTTCTCTGATTACTGCATTGGTGTCAGTTTGTGACAGTTAGAAGTGGTAGCGCAGTTAGGTTTAGCCCCCTTTAGGTCTAGGATACCCCCTAACCCCCCTAATAAAGTTTTAACCCCTTGATCACCCCCCGTCGCCAGTGTCACTAAGCGATCGTTTTTCTGATCGCTGTATTAGTGTCACTGGTGACGCTAGTTAGGGAGGTAAATATTTAGGTTCGCCGTCAGCGTTTTATAGCGTTGGGGACCCACATATACTACCTAATAAAGGTTTTAACCCCTTGATTGCCCCCTAGTTAACCCTTTCACCAGTGATCACCGTATAACTGTTACGGGTGACGCTGGTTAGTTAGTTTATTTTTTATAGTGTTACCTAATAAAGGTTTAGCCCCCTGCTTGCCTGGCGGTGATATAACTTAGGTTTTAGGGTCAGATAGGGTCTGCGTCACCCCAGGCAGTGTCAGGTTAGCGCCAATACCGCTAACACCCACGCACGCACCATACACCTCCGTTAGTGGAATAGTATCTGAACGGATCAATATCTGATCCGATCAGATCTTTACTAGCGTCCCCAGCAGTTTAGGGTTCCCAAAAATGCAGTGTTAGCGGGATCAGCCCAGATACCTGCTAGCACCTGCGTTTTGCCCCTCCACCCAGCCCAGCCCAGCCCAAGTGCAGTATCGATCGATCACTGTCACTTACTAAACACTAAACACATAACTGCAGCATTCGTAGAGTCAGGCCTGATCCCAGCGATCGCTAACAGTTTTTTTGGTAGCGTTTTGATGAACTGGCAAGCACCAGCGGCCTAGTACACCCCGGTCGCAGTCAAACCAGCACTGCAGTAACGCTTGGTGATGTGGTGAGTCCCATAAGTGCAGTTCAAGCTGGCGAGGTGGCAAGCACAAGTAGTGTCCCGTTGCCACCAAAAAGAAGACAAACACAGGCCCGTCATGCTCATAATGCCCTTCCTGCTGCATTCGCCAATCCTAATTGGGAACCCACCACTTCTGCAGCACCCGTACTTCCCCCATTCACATAACCAACCAAATGCAGTCGGCTGCATGAGAGGCATTTTTTTTATGTCCTCCCGAGTACCCCTACCCAACAAACCCCCCCATAAAAGATGTCGTGTCTGCAGCATGCGCAGATATAGGCGTGACACCCGCTATTATTGTCCCTCCTGTCCTGACAATCCTGGTCTTTGCATTGGTGAATGTTTTGAATGCTACCATACAATAGTTAAGTATTAGCGTAGGGTACAGCATTGCACAGACTATGCACACTTTCACAGGGTCTCCCAAGATGCCATCGCATTTTGAGAGACCCGAACCTAGAACCGGTTACAGTTATAAAAGATACAGTTACAAAAAAAAGTGTAAAAAAAAAAACACATACATTTTTTTTTTAAATTGTTGTCGTTTTATTGTTTTCTCTCTCTCTATTGTTCTGCTCTTTTTTTACTGTATTCTATTCTGCAATGTTTTATTGTTATTGTGTTTTATCATGTTTCCTTTTCAGGTATGCAATTTTTTATACTTTACTATTTACTGTGTTTTATTGTTAACTATTTTTTTGTCTTCAGGTACGCCATTCAGCTGCAGCGCGGATTTATTTATCTTGACAGCAACAGCATTTACTCCCACGATATATAAAGCCGTGACTCCAGCGGAGGTGATATATGCCCGAAGCATGGGGGCAGCAGGGGCGGAGGAGCGATTTGCCCATCATTAGAAGTGGGTGGATGAAGGGAGTTATTCTAATGGTGGGCATACCCACCGATCAATCTCTTTTTTTCGTTCAGCCCACAGGCTGCATTAAAAAAAAAAGATTACAATATATGCCCAACAAGGACCAGCAACGTACTGGTGTGTTGCTGGACTTTGAGTGGTTATACCAGAATGATGCCTGCAGGTTTAGGTATCATCTTGGTATCATTCTTTTCAGCCAGCGGTTGGCTTTCATGTAAAAGCAATCCTAGCGGCTAATTAGCCTCTGGACTGCTTTTATAAGCAGTGGGAGGGAATGACCCCCCACCATCTTCCATGTTTTTCTCTGGCTCTCCTGTCCCAACAGGGCACCTGAGAATGCAGCCGGTGATTCAGACAGCTGACCATAGAGCTGATCAGAGACCAGAGTGGCTCCAAACATTGCTATGGCCTATGAAACCGGAAGCTACGAGCGTTTCATGACTTAGATTTCGCCGGATGTAAACAGCGCCATTGAGAAATTGGGAAGGCATTTTATCACACCGATCTTGGTGTGGTCAGATGCTTTGAGGGCAGAGGAGAGATCTAGGGTCTAATAGACCCTAATTTATTCAAAAAAGAGTACCTGTCACTACCTATTGCTATCATAAGGGATATTTACATTCCCTGAGCTAACAATAAAAATGATTTAAAAAAAAAAAATGAAAGGAACGGTTTAAAAATAAGATAAAAAAGCAAAAAAATAATAAAGAAAAAAAAAGAGTACCTGTCACTACCTATTGCTTTCATAGGGGATATTTACATTCCCTGAGCTAACAATAAAAATGATTAAAAAAAAATGAAAGGAACAGTTTAAAAATAAGATAAAAAAGCAAAAAAATAATAAAGAAAAAAAAAAAAAAAAGCACCCCTGTCCTCCACGCTCTCGCGCAAAGGCGAATGCAAGCGTCGGTCTGGCGTCAAATGTAAACAGCAATTGCACCATGCATGTGAGGTATCACCGCGAAGGTCAGATCGAGGGCAGTAATTTTAGCAGTAGACCTCCTCTGTAAAGTGGTAACCTGTGAAGGCTTTTAAAGGCTTTTAAAAATGTATTTAGTTTGTCGCCACTGCATGTTTGGGCGCAATTTTAAAGCATGTCATGTTTGATATCCATGTACTCGGCCTAAGATCATCTTTTTTATTTCATCAAACATTTGGGCAATATAGTGTGTTTTAGTGCATTAAAATTTTAAAAAGTGTGTTTTTTCCCAAAAAAATGCGTTTGAAAATCGCTGAGCAAATACTGTGTGAAAAAAAAATGAAACTCCCACCATTTTAATCTGTAGAGCATTTGCTTTAAAAAAATATATAATGTTTGGGGGTTCAAAAAATTTTTCATGTAAACAAAAAGTGTCAGAAAGGGCTTTGTCTTCAAGTGGTTAGAAGAGTGGGTGATGTGTGACATAAGCTTCTAAATGTTGCGCATAAAATGCCAGGACAGTTCAAAACCCCCCAAAAGACCCCATTTTGGAACGTAGACACCCCAAGCTATTTGCTGAGAGGCATGTCGAGTCCATGGAATATTTTATATTGTGACACAAGTTGCGGGAAAAAGATATATATTTTTTTTTTGCACAAAGTTGTCACTAAATGATATATTGCTCAAACATGCCATGGGAATATGTGAAACTACAGCCAAAAATACATTCTGTTGCTTCTCCAGAGTACAGGGATACCACATGTGTGAGACTTTTTTGGGAGCCTAGCCGCGTACGGGACCCTGAAAACCAAGCACCGCCTTCAGGCTTTTTAAGGGCGTAAATTTTTGATTTCACTCTTCACTGCCTATCACAGTTTCGGAGGCCATGGAATGTCCAGGTGGCACAAACCCCCCCCCCCCCCAAATGACCCCATTTTGGAAAGTAGACACCCTAAGCTATTTGCTGAGAGGTATAGTGAGTATTTTGCAGACCTCACTTTTTGTCACAAAGTTTTGAAAAAAGAAAAAAAATATTTTTTTCTTGTATTTCTTCATTTTCAAAAACAAATGAGAGCTGCAAAATACTCACCATGCCTCCCAGCAAATAGCTTGGGGTAATGGTGGAAAAACCTGCGCTCATGAGCAATGCGTGATAAAAATAAATAAATTCACAAAGTGCAGCTGCAAAAAAAACTCCAAATATCCATGAAGTGGTAAACATGTAAATAAAACTTTTGTGCGCTAGCAATAAATAATTAAATAAATATATGAAGAGTGCCTAGGAGACACAATGTGTGTGTGAATCCCAGCAACAAAATAACAACACCAAGTGCATAAAATCATTACTTGAAGATCCAACTAAATATTGACATAAGCTGAAAACAAGTGATCACACATCAGTCCGTGACTAGATTCAAAGAAAAAAATGGGTAAAAAGAAAAAAGAAAAAGAAAAAGTCCACTTGCTATATCTCATCACAGAATCATGAGAAATAATAAGCTGAAGGGATTATTATCCAATGTATATTGATTGCAGAAAAAGGGGTAATAGATGTGCGCTTACCCCAATCGTTGGACCTCCTCTATGGCAAGGTCATATGAGCTTGCAGATATAACCCTCTGCGGGGACAGAATGTTGTTATCCGGGTCCTGACAGCATGTACCACCGACTCCAGCGAGGTCCGGACAGTCCAACTGCTCCAACATCAGAGGGGGGACTCAAGAGTGGAAGAGTCCATATTCAAGAAAAAACATAAGGAGAAAAACTCCAATAGTGTAATAATGTTTGAGGTTTTATTGTTTAAATAAACCACAGATGTACATTTACGAGATTCCAGTAAAAAATGTTTAAAAAGCCGGCATAAACAAAGGCAGAACGCCCGTGCAGATAAGAACTTCGGAACACGTGATGGCAAGCACTGCGAGGCCACTCCCTACATGTTTAGTCATACGTGACGTCTTCTACGGGGCACGGGCGACGCAATGAACCATCACCTTATATGTGAACAGACAAAATATAACCACGCCTCGTCTCCGCCCATGTCCGTCATTCGACAGGGCGTGTACGGAGATCGGGACAGGCCATCATCAAAGACCGCCCTCGGGGAGGTACACAGACAGAAGACGAAAGCAGAAAAAAACCACATAAAAACGGAAATACATCCAAGCCTCATTATCGCGCCAGCCCGTCGTACCAACAGGCATGCGCAAGGATACACCAAGCCTCGGTCTGGCCATCATTGAAAGTCTCCTGTAGAGGGGAACCGTAATTGGAAAACCGGAAGGGCTCGAGCATGTACCCTGGATGAAATTTTTTTAAAAAACATCCATGATGTACTAGGGACTTCCGGTATTCAGTAAATATAAACAAGTTTAAAAAAACTTTAACATTGCCCTTAGAGCTACTCAAGCAGTGCATGTACTATACATGGCTATAATCCTAGAGTGCACCATCCATTTAATATAATGAAAAAAGTGTTTTAATGCACTATGTATCTAAAAATAAATAAAAATACCTTAAATTTTTATTATAATTAAAATAAATATGAATAAATAAAAAATATGAATAAATAAAAAATTCATGTATAAAAAATACATAAAAATAAAAAATTGAACCATTATATCTTAAGAATTTCACCCAAAAAATTCAGATTTCGACATGACAGCCAGAGCGGGACTCAGCCCATCCTTTTACAGTTTACAATTTAAAAGGAAAAGAAACAATAAAAAACTCAAAAATATGATGGAACAATTCAGATAATAATGAACCTCCTGAAAAAAAGTTTCCAATTACCTTCTATCGATAGTTGCAATTACTGGGGACTTATAAGATGTTATATCTGAAGTTACATCATGCGTTATCAATAAACGCATTGATCTCAATATCAACATTAAGCCCTCGTGGCTTGAGACACCCGATCTTGTATATCCAACCCATTTCTAGCTTGGATATAGCTTGTCTCTTGGGCCCTCCTCTCCAGGGAACACTCAATCTATCGATACCCACAAACTGAGTGCCCTTGGGATCTTTGTCATGTACATTGAGGTAGTGTTTAGATACCGGGTGTCCTATGAACCCTCTCCGAATATTACTAATGTGTTCGTTTAACCTGACCTGAAGCGGGCGAACCGTGCGTCCCACATATTGAAACCCGCACGGACAGGTTAAAAGATACACTACATGGGTTGTAGAACATGTAATAAACGATTTTATTGGGAAGGTTTGTGAAGTACTGATGGAATGAAAGTGTGTCACCTTCCGATCTTTAATGGCATTAACCATACAGACCGCACATTTTCTACACCTATAATACCCAACAAGATTTTGGAAGAACATTGGTTTTCTTATTGGAGGGTCACACACACTAGGAGCCACCGATGCTCTGATCGATGGTAATCCCTTAAAAACCACCTGGGGTTTCTCAGGGAGTAGGGGGCCCAATATGTTGTCATTTTTGACAATATGCCAATATTTGTGTATCAATTTTCTTATTATGAAATGTTGATGAGAATAGTTGGTTACAAATGGGCAAGTGAAATCCTTCTTTGCAGAATTCCCTGTTTCTATTTGGTCTCTTAATAAGGATTCTCTATCTAGTTTTTCAACCTCCTCAATTCGCTCTCTTAAAAAGGAGGCATCATAGCCCTTTTCAAGAAATCGCTCTGTGAGGACCTGAGACTGAATCCTGAAATCGCCAATAGAAGAACAATTCCGTCTAATTCTGATGTATTGGCTTTTTGGGACTGAGTCCAGCCAGGCTTTATGATGGCAGCTATCTCGTGATATGAACGCGTTTCGATCTGTGGACTTAAAATAGGTGGAGGTCAGTATCATATCTCCTTCTCCCCATATCTTAAGATCCAAAAAATTGATTGTGCTCAGGCTGGCTTCATAGTTGAAATGGATCCCCCTATCATTCTCATTTAAACCTTCCATGAATCTACACAAAGAATCCTGGGTACCGTTCCATAGGAGGAGGACGTCATCGATGTACCTTGCCCACAAGACTAGTTCTGGTCTACGTTGAGCATAGATGACGTCCTCCTCCCATTTTCCCATGAATAAATTAGCCAAACTGGGGGCAAACTTTGCCCCCATGGCTACTCCCTTCTTCTGCAGGAAGAAAAGATTCTTATGCCAGAAGAAATTGTGGGTTGTGGTGTACTCCAGCAGGTCCATGATGAACCTCTTTTGTTTTCTTGGCAATGTCACGTCCTTATACAGATAATGTTTAACTGAGGATATACCCCAAGCATGGGAAATCGCCGTGTATAAAGACGTGACATCCGCTGTAACGAGCGAGTATCCACTCCTATATCCACAATCCCTAAGTAAATTGATGGCATGTCTGCTGTCT
This sequence comes from Lithobates clamitans, assembly GCA_037952925.1. Classification (NCBI taxonomy): domain Eukaryota; kingdom Metazoa; phylum Chordata; class Amphibia; order Anura; family Ranidae; genus Lithobates; species Lithobates clamitans. Next base: position 6,419,785 of record JBBGZY010000285.1, read on the forward strand.
TTAATATAGGCAGGTAGTGAACGGACTAAGGGCTGAAGGAAGTTGTCAATATATTTACCGGCCCTCGAGGTGATTGAATCAATGCCGCTAATTATTGGGCGGCCGGGCGGATGGACAGGGTCCTTATGGACCTTTGGGAGGTAATATATTATTGGTGTCCGTGATGATACCGGAACCAAAAACTGTTTTTCCTTTTTATTTATAACCCCTAATTTAAGGCCATTCTCCACAATATTCTCAAGTTCCCTCTTATATTTATTCCTAGGGTCTGATTTTAGGGGAATGTATGTGGTGGTATCTCCTACTATTTTGTCCAGCTCTTGGAGGTAGTCGTTCTTACTCAGAACCACTATACCGCCCCCTTTGTCAGCTGGTCTCACAACTAGATCTTTACGTTTACAAAGTTGGTCCAACCCTGATTCCAAATCCTTGGTCATTTTAATGTTTTTACTTTTTATACCATCCAAATCCCTTAGAAGGAGGTCCCTGAAAACTTTAATGGAAGCTGGTAGGCCACCTGGCGGATTGAACAGTGAAGCGTTCGCCAAACCCGAATGTTTGACATTCGTATTGTTATAATTCAGGGTATTGATGGGATTAGTTAGCAAATATCGCTTAATGTTCAGTCTTCTGGTATACTTATGTATATCCATATATGTCTGGAATTTATTGAGCGGTTTTGGGGGTGCGAATTTAAGCCCTTTATCAAGAATAGCGGTTTCATCAGAAGTCAAGGGAATACCACTAAGGTTAAAAATACCTTGCCCGGTTATACCCGTTTTCTTTTTGCTCCTAATCTTCCTCCCCCCTCTAACTCCTCTCTTTCTTCTATTGATCGCTGGAAATTTTGTTCTCCTCTGGGAAAACCCCAATGTTGGGGTTGCGAATATTCCTCCCGATGGAATCGTCGGGGAGTGTACTCTTCCCTTTGTATGTTCCTTTGAGGAGGAAAGGGAGGCTGGTGCCAGGATGACTGGTCATACCCTCTATCCCTCCTTGGGGTATAATACCCCTGGTTAGGTCCTCCATAACTATCACTATCTCCAACACAATGCTCACCAAGTGATTGGAAGCGATTGTGTGTAGGTATAGGATATCTTGGGGACCGGCTATCCACATAAGGCTTACCATAGTAGTCATACTGATTATCATAATGGTCACCATGGTATCCTCCTGATTGTCCCTGGTAATATTGATTCTCTTCATTATGGTGTCTCTTAAATTTTTGATTTTTTTGATTTTTAGTTTTCTTCTTGGGGGCCTGTGTGGGAACCCTCATATTCCGAGCTGGGGACTGTGTATAAGGAATAAGGTTAGGTCTACCTGGGGACCGATAGGACACCCTTCTGGGAGGTTTAGGATGTTGTTTCTGTGATGATAGGGGTCTATCTAGTTCCCTCGGCTGTCTATCATGTCTATCATGTCTATCATGACTGGAACCTCCCGGGGCTGACACTTCCATATTACTATTAGCCTCAGCTTCCTCGGCGGCGATTTTTATCTGCCATTGGAATACAGATCCATTTTTATAGTCAGAAAAATCCCTATTGAATTTTTTCCTTTTCTTATTTTTTTGTTCTATCTCCTCCTTCTCTATAATTTTCCTTAAGTTGGAGGATCGCTCCTTGTATTCTTCACTGGCACTAAAGGGGGATAGTTTCTCTTTTATAAGTTTGATTTCGACATCTAGTCTATTCACCTTAGCTCTCTTTCTAGGAATCAAAAATTCCAAGAATTTTCCTCCAGCTTCGTTGAAATATCTGTACCAATCTTGAAGGTCAGATTCACCTTTCTGGGGGCCGACCTCCCATCTCAGGCTCCTTGGAACCATTGATACAGACACATAGTGTTCCAAAAAGAACATGTCCCACTGGGTGTGTACCTCGGAGATCATGAGATTTTTGAGTCTCATAAATAATCCACCGAGGTCACTCTCAGGTTCGTAATTACCCTCAAATACACCTTCTTTGACAATGGTGTGCTTGGAGCGATAATCAAATACATCCATATTAATTTAGTGACTGGAATTGATTACAGTGTTAGTTAAAATCCAGTGAGGTGAAAAGAAAAAAACACCAACGCAAATTAATGTGAGGAATAAAGCTCAGCTGCAAGTAGGTAGATATTAATTATAGCTAGAGAAATGGTGGAAAAACCTGCGCTCGTGAGCAATACGTGATAAAAATAAATAAATTCACAAAGTGCAGCTGCAAAAAAAACTCCAAATATCCATGAAGTGGTAAACATGTAAATAAAACTTTTGTGTGCTAGCAATAAATAATTAAATAAATATATGAAGAGTGCCTAGGAGACACAATGTGTGTGTGAATCCCAGCAACAAAATAACAACACCAAGTGCATAAAATCATTACTTGAAGATCCATCTAAATATTGACATAAGCTGAAAACAAGTGATCACACATCAGTCCGTGACTAGATTCAAAGAAAAAAATGGGTAAAAAGAAAAAAGAAAAAGAAAAAGTCCACTTGCTATATCTCATCACAGAATCATGAGAAATAATAAGCTGAAGGGATTATTATCCAATGTATATTGATTGCAGAAAAAGGGGTAATAGATGTGCGCTTACCCCAATCGTTGGACCTCCTCTATGGCAAGGTCGTATGAGCTTGCAGATATAACCCTCTGCGGGGACAGAATGTTGTTATCCGGGTCCTGACAGCATGTACCACCGACTCCAGCGAGGTTCGGACAGTCCAACTGCTCCAACATCAGAGGGGGGACTCAAGAGTGGAAGAGTCCATATTCAAGAGAAAACATAAGGAGAAAAACTCCAATAGTGTAATAATGTTTGAGGTTTTATTGTTTAAATAAATCACAGATGTACATTTACGAGATTCCAGTAAAAAATGTTTAAAAAGCCGGCATAAACAAAGGGAGAACGCCCGTGCAGATAAGAACTTCGGAACACGTGATGACAAGCACTGCGAGGCCACTCCCTACATGTTTCGTCATACGTGACGTCTTCTACGGGGCACAGGCGACGCAATGAACCATCACCTTATATGTGAACAGACAAAATATAACCACGCCTCGTCTCCGCCCATGTCCGTCATTCGACAGGGCGTGTACGGAGATCGGGACAGGCCATCATCAAAGACCGCCCTCGGGGAGGTACACAGACAGAAGACGAAAGCGGAAAAAAAACACATAAAAACGGAAATACATCCAAGCCTCATTATCGCGCCAGCCCGTCGTACCAACAGGCATGCGCAAGGATACACCAAGCCTCGGTCTGGCCATCATTGAAAGTCTCCTGTAGAGGGGAACCGTAATTGGAAAACCGGAAGGGCTCGAGCATGTACCCTGGATGAAATTTTTTAAAAAAACATCCATGATGTACTAGGGACTTCCGGTATTCAGTAAATATAAACAAGTTTAAAAAAACTTTAACATTGCCCTTAGAGCTACTCAAGCAGTGCATGTACTATATGTGGCTATAATCCTAGAGTGCACCATCCATTTAATATAATGAAAAAAGTGTTTTAATGCACTATGTATCTAAAAATAAATAAAAATACCTTAAATTTTTATTATAATTAAAATAAATATGAATAAATAAAAAATATGAATAAATAAAAAATTCATGTATAAAAAATACATAAAAATAAAAAATGGAACCATTATATCTTAAGAATTTCACCCAAAAAATTCAGATTTCGACATGACAGCCAGAGCGGGACTCAGCCCATCCTTTTACAGTTTACAATTTAAAAGGAAAAGAAACAATAAAAAACTCAAAAATGTTAGGCGCCCGTCTTCTCCTTGTGGCCTAGGCTCTTGGAGATGGCTCAGTGGAGGTCCTCGCCGGCGGTTAATCAATTACACATACACACATATTAGGTATGCTGAATGATTACAATATTTTATTCCAGGATTCGCTGTTTTATGCTGTTTTTACAAGACTCTGCCCCAATTTGGGGGCCAATCAAAATAATACATATTAGCATATTCAGTAATTTCTTAATTTTGTGATTTTCCATACTTTAATAATGCCTTCATCTTGTGATCTTAAAATGTTAACCCCTATAGTTCAAGTTAATAGGTCAAAAGATTCCTTATTTTCTGTCACCGTCTGCCGGACCATGAGGTGTCCAACCACAGCTTCCCTAAAAACTAATGTTGGCCCTCTCATACCCAGCAACAGTGTACAGAGATAAAAACCACAGACAGATGTTTCCTCAGATGGAGACATAAAAGAGGAAAAGACAGACAGGGTGATATTGCAATGAGATAATTCAGTAAGTAATACTTGTCATAAGACAGTCTGTCACATTCACTAAAATATACCAAGATATTTTCCTAATTATTAAGCAAATAAGCAAACCCTGAACATATCTCATGAACAGGGTGAAATCAACAATTAATCAATAATGAAATGTATTATGGAATCTCCTTACAATCCTCCCTTTGACCATTCGATATCATCGAAATGGTCATTCTACCTTTTCGTCACGCCTCAAGGAGTCATATTCCTCGGCTACCTTTTCGTCATGCCTTAAGGATTCATATCCCTCGGCCTCATTTTCCTGGTTCTCGTACCATACCGTGGGATCTCTGGTAATGGAAGTCAGCTTCATGGTTTCGGAATGTGCTTCGCTACCCTTTTTGTAGAGGCATTTAAGTAACATGAAGCATGCATACAAGAACAATATGAAAAGCAGTATGGTAAAAATTGTCATTGCAGTGTTCTTAAACCATGAAGTGAGACCTCCCAAACTGAACCCGGTAGAGAAAGGGTCCCATGTTTTCCCAAAATACCTTGCATCCTGTTGTAGCTTGTTTACCTCTTTTCTGTGTTGTGTGATAATGTCATAGTAATCAGGGATCTCGATACTCGTGTTGTGTATCCAAGTGCAGTGAAACCTGAAGGGGGTTCAGTGGGGGACATACTTCTTTTATATTTTATACTAGGTGCTTTGGCTGTCTGGGCCTTTCCACATATCCCTTTTAGTAGCCCTAAACCTTCTGGATGATACACACAATTCGCTATTAACCAAGTAGGTAGGAATACTATCAGAATCAGACATGTCCAGAGGCATAATGTTTTTCCTGACACAAAGGTAGAAATCATTTTGTCAGGTACTGTGTGCAAAGTTCTGTTACTCGTTTCTTCTTGTTGGTGGGGGATTCGTCTCGTCGTCCAGAGAGATTTGTTTTATGCCTTCTTGAATGTCCTCCAAATCTGGTCGCTGTTCCTGAAGTGAGAAGTCTTGGGATGCTGGTGGAGGGTCAGGGGTCTGGGGTTGCTGTGGACACTTCTTTAACCGGCTGGCGTGGATCCAGGTGTTTCCTAGATCGGTCAGTACAGCAGTTCTGGAAACCTTCTCTATTTTCCAAGGTCCAGAGAAAATGGGTCCAACCTTCTTTTTGTGTGCCAGTTGTTTCACCAGTACTTTGTCTCCTGGGATGAAGGGATGAGTAGGTTCTGTTGAAAGAGGAGAAAAGGTGACAGAGACTTGTTCGTTCATATCTTGTAGCATACTTACCAGATTTTTCACGTACATTTCCTGTTGAGAATAGATGTTAATGTCAGTGTTTTGATCTAAGAGGGGCAGCTCTATGTTTGCAGGAACTCCCATCAAAATCTGGGATTTTTCTAGCATGTGGTGTTGTCCTGATCTGGAATAGGACAGAAGGAAGGTAATCCAACCATCCTTTCATGGTGCCCCCCGTAGCCTTTTTTAAGTTGTCCTTAATGTTCCTATTCATTCTTTCCACTACTCCTGCACTTTGTGGGTGGTAAGGGATGTGCAGTTTCCACTGTAAGCCTAGTAGCTTAGCTAAAGTCTGTGTAACAGAGGAGCTGAAGGCAGGCCCTCTGTCCGACCATATGGCCGTTGGTATTCCGAACCTACAAACCCAATGGTTCAGTAGGCATTTGGCAGCAATTTTAGCAGTCTCACCTGTACATGGAATACCTTCAACCCAACCTGACCATTTGCATACGATCACGCAAAGGCATTTCAAATTGCCTTTTTGTTTGGGCATGTGTGTGAAGTCTATTTGCAAATCTGTTAGGGGACCCAGGGGTGGGGGCAGGTGGCCATGTAATCCATGATTTTTCCCTTGGACATTGTTTTGTGCACAGGTCAGACAACTGCTGGTGAGGAGTTTTGCCTGTTTACTTAAGTTGTTTGTGCAGAAAGACTTTGTGTATATGTTTGTTAGGGCGGTGGTACCTATATGTCCTGGACCATGGAGATAGGAAAGTATGAGAACACTGCTTGATTCTGGTATGCCCAATATCTTCCCCTCTTTTGACCAAAGACCTTCTTGGTCCTTGGTCAAGCCATCCTTGACCCAAAAAGAAACATCCTCCCCTGTAGCTAATCCCTGTATTTGTGCCACAACGGTTTTAAAGTTGGGTGATGTAAAATGTTCTTTGAAGAACATTGTTGTGGGGGCTGGCTGACCAATGTACAGGGCAGCGGCTTTTTTTGCTTCTCTGTCTGCCAGAGCGTTTCCTTTGGAAACTCTGCTGTTATCCGATGAATGTGCCTTTACCTTGACGACCGCTATCCTCTTTGGGAGAAGAATCGCTTGCAGGAGTGCTTTAATTTGTGTAGAGTTAGCGATTGGCTTGTTGTCAGCGATTTTAAATCCTCTATTTGCCCAGATTACGCCATAGTCGTGCGAGACACCAAAAGCGTACCTACTATCTGTGTAGATGTTTACCTCCTCATCAGAGAAAAGTATGCAAGCTCTTGTGAGTGCCTCCAATTCTGCTACCTGTGCCGAGGAGGGTGGTAAGGCTTTTGCTTCCAACACCACATCAGGTAGTTGGACAATGGCATACCCTGTCAGGAATGTTGCATCAGAGGGGCGAGTACAACTGCCGTCTATGAAGACGTCCTGTACTCCTGGTAAGGGAATGTCAGTGAGATCTGGGCGAGGGCTGGTTATTGCTGCAACCTGTTCAACACAATTGTGCTTCTGATCAGGGTCTCGTGGCAGCTTGAGCAAAGAATGTAAAAGACGGACAGTGGGATTACTTGGTGGTGCGTGTTTGAGGGTGAGGTTATCAGTATTCAGAAGTGTGATCTCATACCCACTAAGCCTTTGTGCTGTCATATGCTGTGTGTTCATGTTTTGCAGAAGGTGAGTTACTGAATGAGTAGTGTAAAGAGTCAGTTCATGGCCTAATACTGATTTGTTAGCCTCCTGAACTGCCATAGCACAAGCAGCAAGGTTTTGTAGACAAGATGGCATCCCCTGTACTTGGGTAGGCAACTTTTTTGAGAGATAGGAGACTGGTCGGTACCCGGTTCCATGTTGCTGTGTCAAAACCGCAGCAAAAGAATTTCCCGATACCACACAGTATAATTGAAAGGGTTTGCCATATTCTACCCATCCCAGGGCGGGGGCCTGAGTCAGACTTTTTAACAAGGCCTGAAAAGCACAGAGCCTTTCTGTTGTCCAATCTACTGTCTTTGGGGCGGTGGACAAGGTAGCCTCCCTCAGAATGCCATCATAATATGAACAATCTGGGATCCATTGGCGGCAATATACGATTGCGCCCAAGAATGAGAGCAAAGTTGCTTTGTCTCTTGGAGGACTGAGAGCCTGCAGGGCTGCGGCACGTTTGGGGGATACCAGCCTGGTTCCCTCCTTCAGAATGCATCCCAGGTATTCTACCTGACTTTGACACCATTGTATCTTCTTCCGCGATGCTAGGTGGCCAGACCTGGCCAGGTGATGTAACAGAGATGTGGAATCGACCGCACAATCTTCAGCAGATCGACTGCACAGGAGCAAGTCGTCCACATACTGTATTAGCACCGACCCGCGCTCAGCAGTCCATGACTTAATTGTCTCATTAAGGACCATGGAGAAGGCTGCGGGACTGTCCACATACCCCTGCGGTAATCTTGACCAGGTCAACTGTTTTCCCCTCTATCCCCATGAGAATGAAAACATGGGCAATACCCCATCATCGATCGGAATGCTAAAGAACGCATTCGCCAGGTCTACTACTGTGTAGCAAAGGGAATCAGCAGGTATTTTCAAAAAGATGAAAGAAATATCTGCTACCAAAGGTGGCAGAGGTATAACCTGCTTGTTCACGGCCCTTAGGTCCTGTACAAGCCTCCATTCCCCATTTGCCTTTTTCACAGGGTAGATTGGTGTATTCCAGGGGCTTATGATGTGTTTCAGAATCCCTTTTGCTATGTAATCATTGATTAATGGTGTGATGCCTTCAATTTTTTCAAGTGGCAGGGGGTATTGCTTGTGATATTGTACTACAGCGTCTGGACGCATTTGTGGTGTGTAAGGTGTACAGTTAATAAAACCCACACTCCCTTTGCTGTCTGCCCATATAGCATGTGTTTCTAGAGTGGGTGGCAATGATGCAAAGAGTCTGCTGAAAGTGTGTCTCTTTGGAGCATGTAAATCACAGAACGGTGAGCTGGCAGTGAGGGAGCCCCCTCTGTCAAATTTAATGGTGATATTCAGTTTTGAGAGTAGGTCCCTCCCCATTAAAGATACTGGGCAATCCACAAGGACAGCAAAACTCTGAGTGCACAGTTCCTGCCCTTCTGGAGTAGCCACGGGCAATGGTGGAGTGATGGGGTGGGTAACTGATGTCCCATTTATACCAATAGAGTTTCCCTCAGTGCAGTGCGGTGTGTCATATATGGCATCATTCAGACTATTGAATGTAGCCCCTGAATCCAAAAGTAGACATATCAGGTGATTGTCTACCCGCAATAGTACCTGCGGAAGACTTTTCCACGATGGATTGTAACACACAAGGCTGAGGGACGGGACATACTCTTGGCATCCCTATTGTGGTGTCCGCCGAGCGGATGGCCACTGCATCGGAATGCGTGGGGGTGGTCTGTTAGGCTGAGGCTGGTATTGGGGTTGTGGTGGGGGTGATTGGGGTTGTGGTGGGTGAGGATACCTGATATCCTGAAGGCGACGGGGGCCGGTGTTAAGATTCCTACCTCTTCCTCTCTGGGCGTTTGTTCTAATTCTGTAGGGACATTGGGACTTCCAGTGCCCCAGTTCCCCACAGTTAAAGCACCCCTGGTCTGGTGGGTAAGCCTGGTCTGGGGGATAAGATTGCATTGGTGGATAAGGTTGCATTGTCATTATGTGGGTGGGCGGAGTCCCACCAGTTGGCAGAGTCTGGGTTGGTGTTAGGGAGGGAAAAATGCCACCCTTCTGTTCAAATACCCCTGATGTTTCTCGTGACCTAGCATCTTTCATAAATTCATCTGGGGGTTGTTCTGCCCACTTTGGATTAGTGAATTTAAGCAACTGTGTCACCTTCGTATCGCCACCAGCCATAATGGTGGTGGTGAACAATTGGGGGTTGGCGTTATCTACTGCTTTCCACAGACCATATACCCGGGTACAAAATTCATAGAACTTTTCCTTCGGTCCCTGTTTTGCTAGGAGAAGTTCCTGAAGTGCAGATGAACCCTTGTATATAGCAGACCAATGATTCCCCATACCTTTCCAAAAAGACACCCAATCTTTATTTTCCTCTATGTGGGCTGTCCATAAGGCCTCTACGGGATGCCCTTCTGGGCTGTCAGGGTCAACTATACTAAGAATCCCTGCTATATCTTCTTTATCCAGGCTCGTCCCTGCACTGTATTTTGCAAGGAAAGCTCCGGCCTCCCTAGGGCTTTTCTTTGGGCTGGGGCATAACTCCTTTATTTTTGACAGTGTGCCTAGGGGTAGGGGAATATGCACTACCGTCTCCCCTATATGCATAAGTGGTGCTTTAAAGGTGGCACCTAGAGTTTCCTGTTCCACTTCCATTTCTCTTTCCTCAGTAGAGGATTCACCCTGCTCCCTTTCCTCCTGTGGGGGTTTCTGGCTTATGGCCGGTTTAGTTTGGCTTCTGAGTGTAGTGGATGGCTGTGAAATTATCTTTTCCTCAGCTTCCTTAATCCTTCTTGCCTTTTTCTCTAGTTTCTTCTCGTACGCCTCTAAATCTTCCCTTTTCCTCTGTATCCTTTCTTCCTCTTCCTGCTGTCTCTTATTAAATTCTTTCTGTTTCTCCTCCCATTCCTTTTCCCTGGGGCTTAACTTCCTGACTCCTTCCTCTTCTCCCTTTTCCAGGGACATTCCATCCCTTTCTTCCTTAGTTATCGCAGAATACTCTCTCATCTCACCATCCCTCTTATCTAGCTCTCTTTTGTAATGTTCTAGCTCTTCCTCCCTTTTCTTGAGCTCTTTTAACTTCTCTTCTAAGTCCCTTTCCTTCGGATCCAACCTCCTAATCCTCTCTTCTTCCCTCCTACGTATACCTTCTGCCCGGACTTCCTCTTCCCTGTTTCTACTTTCGTTTTCCCATCGTGTAACCTGTACCTGATCAGCTGCCCCATATACCATGGTAGCCAATACTGCTGGATCCAAAGATGGATACAGCTGAAGACATGGACCCAATGTTCCATCCTCCTGTTTAACCATCACATAAGGGGGAGGTGCTTCGGGTTGCTGTGATAGGGCGGGTGAATTTACAGGTTTTGGTGTGGGGGCTTTAGTTACATACTCTGTTTTATATTTGGCTAAGCATTTATTCCATATTTTGTAACAATTTTTCATTTACTGGGTGTCTTCCCATTTCCCAGGTGGGTAGGAGTGCTTGTGTACCTGACACACCTTGCTCACTTCCTTCCACTCGTCTTCAGAACAGGGTCCCACTGGCCCTGGGTCATGTATCCCCAGCTGTTGGCACCTCTCTCTGACCTGTGTCCAAAACGGTTCTACCTGTGACCCCGGCAGTGTGTTTTTAACGTACTCATAGGGAGATGGATTGGCCATGGTCTGGGTTGCCGCAGAATTCCCCATCTAATAACCTTGGTAGTGTGTGTCTAGTACAGGGACAGAGATGAAAGCAAACTGTTTGTGCTATAATCTGTTCCCTGATTTGGGAGTAAGTCCCTTGGTCTCTTATGGCAGTGGGGCTGAAATAGCTATGAAGGTTAACTCTTAGTACCCGGTATAAAGTGCCCCTTCTTGTGGCAGGAAAAACCCCCCTTGCACCAAGTCGGTATGAAAATCCGGTTGGTCTAGTGGTAAGCAGGATCCACGTCCTGTCAACACTAAGGAACAGTAAACCAAAGGTGCAATGTGGGCAGGCGGGCGCTATCTCACTACAGTCAGGCTCCTGTCTTAGGTCGTTCATTTAGTACATATATGTGTAATACAATATCTTAACAAAAAAATCCTCTAAATCAATACAGTACTTTTCATTCAGTTGTCATACACATATATATCATACACTTATCTCTAATTCTCTAATACTCTATACACTCTAAATACTTACGGTGGTACCTAAAAGAAAACAAGCAAAATCTTATATATACAGTGGCAAAATAAAGTTACATTATATGAACATGTTATAATAAGTATAATAAGTGCACTTTTCAATATTTTCCCCAAAAATTGGGCGTCCACTCAGCCACTCCTTTTACTACGGGCGTATTCTATACTTCCCGAGTTTTAAACACACATGTATCTACTCAACACAGTCAGACCAACCTAGTCAGACTATTAAAAAACCAAAAAACCTGCGAGCCCTTCTTTAACCCTCCAAGGGACCAGCCTTAGTCCATTGCGAAGGCACAGTTATGTAAGTGGGTGGACATACAAGGTTATTTGAACAAGGCAAGCATCAACACCAGTTACCAAAAAATAGGTAAAAAGGAGGTGACTTACCTGTTCAAAACACCCCACCACTTCCTGGTACCAAAACTGTTAGGCGCCCGTCTTCTCCTTGTGGCCTAGGCTCTTGGAGATGGCTCAGTGGAGGTCCTCGCCGGCGGTTAATCAATTACACATACACACATATTAGGTATGCTGAATGATTACAATATTTTATTCCAGGATTCGCTGTTTTATGCTGTTTTTACAAGACTCTGCCCCAATTTGGGGGCTAATCAAAATAATACATATTAGCATATTCAGTAATTTCTTAATCTTGTGATTTTCCATACTTTAATAATGCCTTCATCTTGTGATCTTAAAATGTTAACCCCTATAGTTCAAGTTAATAGGTCAAAAGATTCCTTATTTTCTGTCACCGTCTGCCGGACCATGAGGTGTCCAACCACAGCTTCCCTAAAAACTAATGTTGGCCCTCTCATACCCAGCAACAGTGTACAGAGATAAAAACCACAGACAGATGTTTCCTCAGATGGAGACATAAAAGAGGAAAAGACAGACAGGGTGATATTGCAATGAGATAATTCTGTAAGTAATACTTGTCATAAGACAGTCTGTCACATTCACTAAAATATACCAAGATATTTTCCTAATTATTAAGCAAATAAGCAAACCCTGAACATATCTCATGAACAGGGTGAAATCAACAATTAATCAATAATGAAATGTATTATGGAATCTCCTTACAAAAAATATGATGGAACAATTCAGATAATCATGAACCTCCTGAAAAAAAGTTTCCAATTACCTTCTATCGATAGTTGCAATTACTGGGGACTTATAAGATGTTATATCTGAAGTTACATCATGCGTGTCTGGAATTTATTGAGCGGTTTTGGGGGTGCGAATTTAAGCCCTTTATCAAGAATAGCGGTTTCATCAGAAGTCAAGGGAATACCACTAAGGTTAAAAATACCTTGCCCGGTTATACCCGTTTTCTTTTTGCTCCTAATCTTCCTCCCCCTCTAACTCCTCTCTTTCTTCTATTGATCGCTGGAAATTTTGTTCTCCTCTGGGAAAACCCCAATGTTGGGGTTGCGAATATTCCTCCCGATGGAATCGTCGGGGAGTGTACTCTTCCCTTTGTATGTTCCTTTGAGGAGGAAAGGGAGGCTGGTGCCAGGATGACTGGTCATACCCTCTATCCCTCCTTGGGGTATAATACCCCTGGTTAGGATTTGGAATCAGGGTTGGACCAACTTTGTAAACGTAAAGATCTAGTTGTGAGACCAGCTGACAAAGGGGGCGGTATAGTGGTTCTGAGTAAGAACGACTACCTCCAAGAGCTGGACAAAATAGTAGGAGATACCACCACATACATTCCCCTAAAATCAGACCCTAGGAATAAATATAAGAGGGAACTTGAGAATATTGCGGAGAATGGCCTTAAATTAGGGGTTATAAATAAAAAGGAAAAACAGTTTTTGGTTCCGGTATCATCACGGATACCAATTATATATTACCTCCCAAAGGTCCATAAGGACCCTGTCCATCCGCCCAATAATTAGCGGCATTGATTCAATCACCTCGAGGGCCGGTAAATATATTGACAACTTCCTTCAGCCCTTAGTCCGTTCACTACCTGCCTATATTAAAGACAGCAGACATGCCATCAATTTACTTAGGGATTGTGGATATAGGAGTGGATACTGGCTCGTTACAGCGGATGTCACGTCTTTATACATGGCGATTTCCCATGCTTGGCAATGTCACGAAGGACGTGACATTGCCAAGAAAACAAAAGAGGTTCATCATGGACCTGCTGGAGTACACCACAACCCACAATTTCTTCTGGCATAAGAATCTTTTCTTCCTGCAGAAGAAGGGAGTAGCCATGGGGGCAAAGTTTGCCCCCAGTTTGGCTAATTTATTCATGGGAAAATGGGAGGAGGACGTCATCTATGCTCAACGTTGACCAGAACTAGTCTTGTGGGCAAGGTACATCGATGACGTCCTCCTCCTATGGAACGGTACCCAGGATTCTTTGTGTAGATTCATGGAAGGTTTAAATGAGAATGATAGGGGGATCCATTTCAACTATGAAGCCAGCCTGAGCACAATCAATTTTTTGGATCTTAAGATATGGGGAGAAGGAGATATGATACTGACCTCCACCTATTTTAAGTCCACAGATCGAAACGCGTTCATATCACGAGATAGCTGCCATCATAAAGCCTGGCTGGACTCAGTCCCAAAAAGCCAATACATCAGAATTAGACGGAATTGTTCTTCTATTGGCGATTTCAGGATTCAGTCTCAGGTCCTCACAGAGCGATTTCTTGAAAAGGGCTATGATGCCTCCTTTTTAAGAGAGCGAGTTGAGGAGGTTGAAAAACTAGATAGAGAATCCTTATTAAGAGACCAAATAGAAACAGGGAATTCTGCAAAGAAGGATTTCACTTGCCCATTTGTAACCAACTATTCTCTATTCTATTTCATAATAAGAAAATTGATACACAAATATTGGCATATTGTCAAAAATGACAACATATTGGGCCCCCTACTCCCTGAGAAACCCCAGGTGGTTTTTAAGGGATTACCATCGATCAGAGCATCGGTGGCTCCTAGTATGTGTGACCCTCCAATAAGGAAACCAATGTTCTTCCAAAATCTTGTTGGGTATTATAGGTGTAGAAAATGTGCGGTCTGTATGGTTAATGCCATTAAAGATCGGAAGGTGACACACTTTCATTCCATCAGTACTTCACAAACCTTCCCAATAAAATCGTTTATTATATGTTCTACAACCCATGTAGTGTATCTTTTAACCTGTCCGTGCGGGTTTCAATATGTGGGACGCACGGTTCGCCCGCTTCAGGTCAGGTTAAACAAACACATTAGTAATATTCGGAGAGGGTTCATAGGACACCCGGTATCTAAACACTACCTCAATGTACATGACAAAGATCCCAAGGGCACTCAGTTTGTGGGTATCGATAGATTGAGTGTTCCCTGGAGAGGAGGGCCCAAGAGACGAGCTATATCCAAGCTAGAAATGGGTTGGATATACAAGATCGGGTGTCTCAAGCCACGAGGGCTTAATGTTGATATTGAGATCAATGCGTTTATTGATAACGCATGATGTAACTTCAGATATAACATCTTATAAGTCCCCAGTAATTGCAACTATCGATAGAAGGTAATTGGAAACTTTTTTTCAGGAGGTTCATGATTATCTGAATTGTTCCATCATATTTTTGAGTTTTTTATTGTTTCTTTTCCTTTTAAATTGTAAACTGTAAAAGGATGGGCTGAGTCCCGCTCTGGCTGTCATGTCGAAATCTGAATTTTTTGGGTGAAATTCTTAAGATATAATGGTTCCATTTTTTATTTTTATGTATTTTTTATACATGAATTTTTTATTTATTCATATTTTTTATTTAATCATATTTATTTTAATTATAATAAAAATTTAAGGTATTTTTATTTATTTTTAGATACATAGTGCATTAAAACACTTTTTTCATTATATTAAATGGATGGTGCACTCTAGGATTATAGCCACGTATAGTACATGCACTGCTTGAGTAGCTCTAAGGGCAATGTTAAAGTTTTTTTAAACTTGTTTATATTTACTGAATACCGGAAGTCCCTAGTACATCATGGATGTTTTTAAAAAAAATTTCATCCAGGGTACATGCTCGAGCCCTTCCGGTTTTCCAATTACGGTTCCCCTCTACAGGAGACTTTCAATGATGGCCAGACCGAGGCTTGGTGTATCCTTGCGCATGCCTGTTGGTACGACGGGCTGGCGCGATAATGAGGCTTGGATGTATTTCCGTTTTTATGTGTTTTTTTTCCGCTTTCGTCTTCTGTCTGTGTACCTCCCCGAGGGCGGTCTTTGATGATGGCCTGTCCCGATCTCCGTACACGCCCTGTCGAATGACGGACATGGGCGGAGACGAGGCGTGGTTATATTTTGTCTGTTCACATATAAGGTGATGGTTCATTGCGTCGCCCGTGCCCCGTAGAAGACGTCACGTATGACGAAACATGTAGGGCGTGGCCTCGCAGTGCTTGCCATCACGTGTTCCGAAGTTCTTATCTGCACGGGCGTTCTGCCTTTGTTTATGCCGGCTTTTTAAATATTTTTTACTGGAATCT
Organism: Lithobates clamitans; assembly: GCA_037952925.1. Classification (NCBI taxonomy): domain Eukaryota; kingdom Metazoa; phylum Chordata; class Amphibia; order Anura; family Ranidae; genus Lithobates; species Lithobates clamitans. The sequence goes on from JBBGZY010000285.1 coordinate 6,435,596, forward strand.
CGTAAATGTACATCTGTGATTTATTTAAACAATAAAACCTCAAACATTATTACACTATTGGAGTTTTTCTCCTTATGTTTTCTCTTGAATATGGACTCTTCCACTCTTGAGTCCCCCCTCTGATGTTGGAGCAGTTGGACTGTCCGAACCTCGCTGGAGTCGGTGGTACATGCTGTCAGGACAACATAACAACATTCTGTCCCCGCAGAGGGTTATATCTGCAAGCTCATACGACCTTGCCATAGAGGAGGTCCAACGATTGGGGTAAGCACACATCTATTACCCCTTTTTCTGCAATCAATATACATTGGATAATAATCCCTTCAGCTTATTATTTCTCATGATTCTGTGATGAGATATAGCAAGTGGACTTTTTCTTTTTCTTTTTTCTTTTTACCCATTTTTTTCTTTGAATCTAGTCACGGACTGATGTGTGATAACTTGTTTTCAGCTTATGTCAATATTTAGTTGGATCTTCAAGTAATGATTTTATGCACTTGGTGTTGTTATTTTGTTGCTGGGATTCACACACACATTGTGTCTCCTAGGCACTCTTCATATATTTATTTAATTATTTATTGCTAGCGCACAAAAGTTTTATTTAAATAGCTTGGGGTCTGCTTTCCAAAATGGGGTCATTTGGGCGGGGTTTGTGCTATCTTGGCATTTTATGGCCTTCCAAACTGTGATAGGTAGTGAGGAGTGAATCAAACATTTACACCCTTAGAAATCCTGAAGGCGGTGATTGGTTTTCGGGGCCCCGTACGCAGCTAGGTTCCCAAAAAGTCCCACACATGTGGTATCCCCATACTCAGGAGAAGCAGCTAAATGTTTTTTGGGGTGCAATTCCACATATGGCCTGTGTGAGCAATATATCATTTAGTGACAACTTTGTGCTAAAAAATATATTGTCACTTTCCCGCAACTTGTGTCAAAATATAAAATATTCCATGGACTCAACATGCCTCTCAGCAGATAGCTTGGGGTATCTACTTTCCAAAATGGGGTCATTTGGGGGGGGGGGGGGGTTGTGCCATCTGGGCATTTTATGGCCTTCAAAACTGTGATAGGTAGTGAGGAGTGAAATAAAAAATTTACTCCCTTAGAAATCCTGAAGGCGGTGATTGGTTTTCGGGGCCCTGTACGCGGCTAAGCTCCCAAAAAGTCCCACACATGTGGTATCCTCATACTCAGGAGAAGCAGCTGAATGTATTTTGGGGTGCAATTCCACATATGCCCATGGCCTGTGTGAGCAATATATCATTTAGTGACAACCTTTTGTTATTTTTTTTTGTCATTATTCAATCACTTGGGACAAAAAAATAATATTCAATGGGCTCAACATGCCTCTCAGCAATTTCCTTGGGCTGTCTACTTTCCAAAATGGGGTAATTTGGGGGGGGGGGGTTTGTACTGCCCTGCCATTTTAGCACCTCAAGAAATGGCATAGGCAGTCATAAACTAAAAGCTGTGTAAATTCCAGAAAATGTACCCTAGTTTGTAGATGCTATAACTTTAGCGCAGACCAATAAATATACGCTTATTGACATTTTTTTTAGCAAAGACATGTGGCCGAATACATTTTGGCCCAAATGTATGACTAAAACTGAGTTTATTGGATTTTTTTATAACAAAAAGTAGAAAATATCATATTTTTTCAAAATTTTCGGTCTTTTTCCATTTATAGCGCAAAAAAATAAAAACCGCAGAGGAGATCAAATACCATCAAAAGAAAGCTCTATTTGTGGGAAGAAAAGGACGCAAATTTCGTTTGGGTACAGCATTGCATGACCGCGCAATTAGCAGTTAAACACGACGCAGTGCCAAATTGTAAAAAGTGCTCTGGTCAGGAAGGGGGTAAATCCTTCCGGGGCTGAAGTGGTTAAAGAAAACAACATGCTTAACTTCTTTTTAGCAGGTGTCTTTGATCATCTAGTCTAATGACATCACAGATCCCTTTCACTAGTCATGAGCTAAAGTTTGGGCCAAACCCAGTTCAGACCAAAAACACTGTAAACGGTCACATGATAGCAGGCTTCTGGATCAATCAACTGCAGCTGGAGAATTCCCTGCCCCACAGCCACATGTAACAAGGGGGATGGGATGCTGGTGTCATCGTTGACCCAATATGGCCACATGGCCGTATGTGGAAAATATTACTCTCTTCTACCTCCGAAGGTGGGCGGATCCTAAATGCTGTAAAAATCAGTGCAGCGCTACAAATTATGCAAATTCATGAGTTATAAGTGACAAGTACAAAAATTGTACACATAAAAGTGTTGCATGTGTGTACAACCACTATGACAAATAAATAGATAAAGTCCAAAATAAATATAAAAAACTGCGGTGAGAGTCCAAAAGACAATTCAGAAATCACCGAAAGGGTCTTGGTATTTTCAAGAATAACTGTCCATGATATTATGAAGTCACTCTGTGATTCACCATTATATGTAAAAAAAGCTTGCATGCTTACCCGAGCAAGTGAACTTTCATACACTAGGTATAGAGTAAAACAGGCCTGTGTGGTTTCAAACCACCATCCAATAGGCTAGACCTCCGCTCATACGCTCCGCTCAAACACTCTATGGCAGGTTCCAAATAAGCATTCAGGGCGGTCACCAGTCAATATCCCATTCAATCGTCATATGTAGGGGAACATTAAACATGACCACATAGTGTAAAACTCGGCTGGCACGTGTCTGTTCCATTGATGTTGATGAAGATTGGCAGGGGCACCCAGTAAATGTTGCCGCTGTAAACTCCAAAGAATGCTAATTTGTAGTCCTGTGAGCCTCCAGATGATTGACTAAATCTGGTCTCCAAAATAGTGTATCTTTGCAAATGATCAGCTGCTAACGTTACGCATGTCTCATAACCATGCAAAATAGTTAGCCAAATTGCAATTTTCAAACATTGATAGATTCAAACCAAACATCCATGCGATTTAGTGTTGCACCCATGCATTTCAATGCTGCATCTATGCAATATGGTGTTAGTGCAATGTTCAAACAATAAAAAGTTAAAAAATACAAAAAAACGCATCCATGCAATTTGGTGTTGCATCCATGTGATTCTTCGTTTTCAAAATATTTATTGGTTTTTTCAAAAAGTAAGTTTTACAGTCAACTAAGCATGAATGCAGAGTGGTCATATCACATACAGTTAGACCCCAATGGGGTAGGCATTTCAGGGAGAAGAGGAATCACAAAGAAAAAAAAACACAGAAAATAAAAGAAAAACAATAATAAGTGTTAGGGGTTAGGACCCGGCCTGTGGTTTTAACAGATAATCCAAAAGAACAACACCGTTTACCTAAAGAAAGAGCTATAGAGAGGATAAATCCTTAGGCTTTCCATGGGGTAGCTGTAGGAGGCCTGAGGGATTCCGTCGGCACCCCAAAAGGGAACTCACTGTGACCGGCGGAACCTCCAACAGCCCCCCCCAACCGCCTAGTAAACATTGCTGAAAAGTAGATATCCAGCTAGTGAAACAACATCATAACATTTTAACCCCTTAGAACAGAAACCATCAGGGATCCTAAGTAACACTAAGACCATCGGACTGTCTGCGATTCAAAACTTTAAGGCAAGTAAAAAGAGAGAAAAGAGTGTGAAATGCCGAGGGGAGGGGGAAAGAAAAAGAAGAGAGGAAAGGGAGCCAGCCCGCGGGGAGATGTCCCGCATCCCCGCAACCTAAAGCTGAGTTATGGTTGCATGCCCGGAATCAGGGAGACACCAATGAAACTTGCCCAGGGTTCCCAAGTAGCCTCAAGTTGGTCTTTTGAGTTGTCGAGAATGCTAGCGAGCTTCTCTTGGGCCATGATCCAGGAGATTTTCCGGATCGCCGCCTTAAGGGACACTTTGGGTTTCTTCCAGGCCTTGGCGATGGTGAGCTTAGCGCCCAGAAAAATAAAGTGGATTAGTTTACGGGCAAGCTTCGGGACCCTGGGCAAATTATCATTTAGGAGAGCCATCGATGGTATTTTCGGGATATGGGCCTTGGTAATTTTCTTTATCAGGAGGAAAATCTTATTCCAGAATGTCCTCAATCTTGGGCACTCCCAGAATATATGGACCAGCGTGCCCCTAAGTAAACATCCTCTAAAACAACTCGGGTCAGCCGAGGGGAACATTTTGGCTAATCTGTCAGGAGATAGATACCACCTGGTAAAAACCTTAAGACTAGACTCTATCATGGGAATATTCTTAATGCCCCTGTAAGCCCTGATAAAGGTGATCCTCCATTTATCAAGGTCCCACTGCATGGATAGGTCCGACTCCCACGCGAGCATATATGGAGTCTTGGTTGACTGATCGGCGAGTGACTGATATATGACGGTAATGCCTCCCCTCTGCTCAGAAGACCTGCCGCACCAGAGTTCGTATGGTGTGAATGAGTGTGGGGCCAATTTTGCCTCCCCGTTGTGGGTGAGGAAATGACGAATTTGGTGAAATCTGAATCGCTCCGAGGTAGGCATCTCCAATTGGCTCACACAAAAGGCCAGGGTAATAGGGCCTAAACTCGTATAGAAGTGTCCGATCCGGTACATCCCCTTATCCAACCACCAACGAAATGCTTTGATGTCCAGACCAGGAACGAAGTCCGGGTTATTAAAAATGTGAGCAAGTGGGTGGCAATTTGAGATCAAGCTCCGATTGTTTCTTAGAGAGTCCCATATTTTAAAGGATTGAGAGAGAGTTGGTGAGAGAATCGAGGGGCGTTTTTTGGGAGGGACCCACAGTAGGAAATCTAGGGTATGGGATGGTACAGCCTGTCACTCTATTTGGATCCAGTCTGTTTTTTTTGTCTTCGCACACACTACTGATAACTGGGCGAGTCTAGCAGCTTGATAGTACCAGAAGAGCTGAGAGAGACCTAAGCCCCCCTGTGATCTGGCCAAGTATAAGGTATTTTGCTGGAGTCTGTGTCCCTTACCTCCCCAGATAAACTTGATGACTTTTCTTTGGAATGCAGATAGATGATCTTTTACAATGCTTATCGGGAGGGCCCTGAAAAGGTAGAGGAGTCTAGGTAGCAAGGTCATCTTAACTGCATGAACTCTACCTAGCCAGGAGATTCCTCCCTTAGCCCAGTTGCCTAGGTCTGACTCTAGCTTGCGGTAAGTGTGAGGGAAGTTGGCCGAATAAAGTAGCTCTGTTTTCGCGGTGAGCTTGATTCCTAAATAGTCAATAAAAGTGTCGCTCCATCTAAACTCGAAGGCATTCTGGAGGGAGGAGACCACATGTGGTTTGAGGGAAATGTTCAGTGCGGAAGATTTTGAGTAGTTTACCTTCAGGCCCGAGATCCGTGAGAATTCCTTTAGGAGTTTGCACAGATTTGGTAGGGAAGTGATTGGTGATGTGATGAATAAGAGCATATCATCAGCGAATAGCCCGCATTTGTGGACTTGTTCGCCGCATTTCACCCCCAATATATTGGGATCCGATCTGACTGCGATTGCTAGGGTTTCGATCGCAATGGCAAAAATTAAAGGGGATAGAGGACAGCCCTGTCTAGTGCCTCTTGCTATAGATAGAGGTTTGGAGTAATGGCCTTGTAAGCTAATTACTGCTTTTGGAGTGGAGTATAAGGAATTTAGGGTCCCAAGAAACCTGGGGCCGAAGCCCCAGTAAGGAGAAAAGATAAGGCCATTCGATAGAATCGAAGGCCTTATGGAGGTCCAAGGAGAGGAGGAAACCTTCCTGTTTCGGTCCCCCTTCCCAATTCGATTGGAGGATGGAGACAATGTCTATTGCTCTCCTAATTTGGTGTGGACCTTGTCTCCCTGGTATGAAACCAACCTGGTCCTTGTGTATATATAGATTAATAAAAGATGAGAGGCAGTTGGCCAGGATTGTGGTGAGAATTTTGAGGTCATTATTGATCAGGAAGATCGGCCTGTAATTTTCCACTTCCTCGTGATTTTTGTTGGGTTTGGGGATGACCGAGATAAATGCAGTATTCAGTTGTGTATCAAGGGGAGTACCTGTTTTAATGGAATTGAAAAATTTAGCCAAGTAAGGAGCTAGGATTTCTCCAAATTGTTTGTAGTAGGGGACCGAGAGGCCATCTGGCCCTGGGGCTGATCCGGGCTTTAATCCTTTTATAACCGTCCTGACCTCCTCTACTGAAAAGGCTCCTTCCATTAGATCCCTGCAATCTTTGGAGATCGAAGGGATCTGCAGATTGTCCAGAAAGGCCGTGGTTGTAGGGCCCTTCCCTGATTGTGGGGATTTGTAGAGATTTTCATAAAATTCATGAAAGACTGACATTATTTTATTAGGGTTAGCTGTTGGGGGATGACCTGCAATTCTAAGTTTAGGGAAGGAAGAAGATCGGAACCTCGGGGTGAGTTTGGAGGCTAGCATTGAGCCGAATCTGTCCTTTTGGCAATAAAATTTAGCTCCACTCCACCTAATGGTTTTCTCTGCTTTGGCCGTTAAGGCGAGGTTCAGCTCAAGTCTAGTCGCGTCTAACCTTTCTGAAATGGTCCTGTTCGGGTGTTTTTTGTGTTCTGTTTTTAAGGTGAGGAATGTTTTTTCAAGGCATTGAATATCTATTAAGCGCTCCTTTTTGTATTGAGTCGCGATCCTAATTAGAGTGCCTCTAATGGTTGCCTTGTGGGCGGCCCACAGGGTCTCTGGGGAGATATTGTCTATGTCATTCAGGGTAAAGTATTCTTTAATGGAGTCTGCTATCTCCTTACAGTAGCGGGGGTCAGAGAGCAGGGATTCATTTAGGCGCCAGTAGGAACCACCTCGCCCCGAGAGGACGTTTCTCAGGGTAAGGAGGACTAAAGAATGGTCCGACCAGGCTGTTTCCAATATTGCGGCTTTTTTGGAAAGGGGTATTAGTGAAGATGGGATAAGTATGTGGTCAATCCTGGCGTAAGATTGGTGGGGGGCGGAGAAGTGTGTGTAGTCCCTACTTTTGGGGTTTAGTTCCCTCCAGATGTCTATAAGTCCATGGGTATGTAGCATTTTAGCTATTTTGGTGCTTAATTTCGTGGGGCGTGTGAGCTGGTCCTTGGGGGGTCTAGTTTTGTCCAAGCCCTGGTCAAACGCCACGTTAGAGTCTCCTCCCATAATGACCTTCCCTTCCAATAGGGGTTCTATTGTACTGAGGAGTCCCTGGAAAAAGGATGCTTGACCCTTATTCGGGGCGTAATATGAAATGATCGTGTATATAACTCCTTCCAGGGTTCCCTTCACCAAAAGGAATCTTCCCTCCGGATCTTTATAATCAGAAATATAGGAGAATTTGCTATTCTTGGAAAGTAAGATTGCCACCCCCTTAGTCTTGTTAGGGGCATTCGCTAAGAAGAAGGATGGATAATAAGAGTGAAGGAACTTGGGGGTGTACCGGATGGGAAAGTGAGTCTCTTGAAGGAGAACTACATCGAGTCTTAAAGATTTGTAGTGGTCTAAGGCTAGTCTCCTTTTTCTAGGTGAATTCAGTCCTTGAACATTGTGAGAGGCCACCTTGAGATCGTTTCCTAGTGTAAGTGTGTCAGTCATCTGAGCAGAGGGGAGGGGGACTCAAGATCAAGCAGTCACTCACCAATGGAAGTCTTCCACATATTGCCGGGTAAGATACATAGTGGGTGTCTTCTATGTTTATCTCTGAGGGGTGCGAGGCTCCTGCCCGCAGGACGGCTGGAAAAAAGAAAAGGGATGAGCGGAAACAAAGAATAGAAAAGGACAAACAGATATATAAGAGCAATAATAATAGCAACATGGGTCTCAAAATATGACCCTTGGGATCTTGTGGAAAATTTTCCACAACAAACCCAAATTAAACCTTCAGTCCAGCTGGGAGGCCAACTGAAGTCCCAAATCCAAAGGACACTGAGGTTCTTCGGAAATGAGAGGAGGCACAAGGGATCCACCCCGTACCCTTTCTTTGTCAATGTAAAACATTAATACATACACACTAACGTAAAAGAGCAACTTTAGTAAGGTTCAAACAGCCCTGTACTCATGGCACTGCGTGCCCGGTTAACTAGTAATATACCATAATGTTTAAATCAAAAACGATAACACCCCACCCGCTAGAGCACTTCCACCCCCCCCTTCCCCAAATCTGACTTGGTGAGGAACCTAAACGACCCGGGCTCTGCACTGTAGAGGAAAAAACACCCCTACCCTCTGGGCATATCTCGCAAACTTTGGGTCATTATTAGCTAGACCTACAAGCAATCTTGCCCTATACTAGAGCGGGGCTAGGTACCAAAAACCCAGTAAGACTGCAACCACTCTACAGTCCGCTAGGACTATTGTCCCGAAAATCCGAACTTCTGCTGGAGAGCATCTGAGTCTGCTGGACAGTTCCGCTATAGGGAAGGATGTAGATATTCTGATCTTGGAAGGTTACTTCCTTTCACCTGTGGGGGGGGGTTTCGTTGGGGAGAATTGGTGCTATAAAGTGCGTTGGGAGGTGTAGTTCGGTTGATGGGCTTATTAAGCCTTTGAGCCGTGATGGGGTGTGGAGCTCCAGCTCCGACAACTGTGGGGACCATCACCCCAAACAAAAGTCCCTGCTGGGACAGAGAAAAGAGAAGAGACCAGCCTGGCCTTAAGAGGGTTTTCCCTCCTTGCTCCTCTTGGACGTATTCTTATTCCACAGGGGGGATACAGGGCTACCTGGTGGAGGGCGTTTTGTCGAGCCTGATGAGGATGCAGAAAAGTCCATTGGAGCTTTCTGTGAGATGAGTTTAAGGGAAAGCAGCAGTTTTTCACCTTCTGGGAAGCTGGAAAAAGAGTGGGTTTTACCCTGCAGTGTGAATTTTACTGCGAAAGGAAATGTTCCTTTGTGATAGGATCAAGAGAAGAGGTTTTAGAGTTCTGCGTCTTTGAATGGTGGAGGGAGCTAAATCCGCAAAAATCTGGATCTGATGTCCCCTGTGTTGCAGCTTGGGGTTCTGACGAGATTGTCGCATGACTTCCTCCTTGGTCGCAAAAAAGTGTGGTTTCACAATTATGTCTCTGGGTGAGCCATCTTGTCTGGGGGGACCGAGGGATCTGTGAGCCCTGTCTATTTCGAGACGCTGAGTGGGGATATTAGGGATGATTTCAGAGATAATGTCCTGTACCGTGGAGGGAATATCCGTGAAGGTTTCTGGGAGGCCTCTAATTCTGAAATTATACCTCCTGGACCTGTTCTCGAGTTCGTATATCCTGGAAAGGGCCACATCTAGTTGTTCTTGAACAGACTGTAGGTGAGCTGCATTTTGGTTCGTTCTAGAGACCGTGCACTCAACTTTTTCCTCTATTGCTTCTATTCTTGAGCCTATACTTGATAGGTCAGCTTTGATCGTGTTAGTGATCTGATGTGCTGTGCTGGCCAGGCCTTTCTCCAGCAATGAGGAGAATTTAATAAACATGTCCTCCTGCATTTGGGTGAAGTCATTGATTGAGAAGCCTGAGGACTGGTGAGCTGCCCCTGAGAGCTGGGTCTGTATGGGGGGGGCCTGGGGAGACATCTCCTAGAGCGTCATGCTGGAGGAGCCTGTGGAGGCCTTTGCAGAGGCCTGGGGTTTCTGGGAGCCTTGATGGGGATTCTGATGGGCGGTTGAGGGCCCCTGTGCTGCCTGGGCATAAGTGAGAGTCGGTGGGGTTAGTACTGGCCTGTGTTCCGGAGCCTTGGGGTGCTGGGCCGCGTGTGGCTGTGTGGAGTCCGTGCTGGCGGCCATCTTGGGACTCCCGTCGGCTCCCGCCGTGTCGAAAAGCGGGCCGAGATCTCTCCTCACCGGGGGGCCGGACATCTCCGCTGGCTCCTCGGAGGGTCCCTGACACGGGAGGGTTAGCGGCAAGCGGCTTTGAGGGCTGTGGTTGTCGTAGTGCGGCTCTGCGGTCCGGGGTGGAGCAGAGCTCCTGGCTCAAGCAGCCATATTGGAACTCCCGCGCATGCGCACTCGCATCCATGTGATTCTATGCAATTCAGTGCTGTGTTGCTGTGCAATGATCAAATTAACAGTCCACAGATCTTCCACAATCAATTCATGTGTTATTGTGAACACAAACTAAAGTGCTGTGCGCTCATACAAGTGCTTCCCCCCAGGTGATAGCCCCTCACCTTAGGGCATGTGATCTTGCAATTAAGCTTGGTCAGAATGCGCCTTAGAACCTCTATGGGTTCGATGTTATATGCAGGGTCCTTGATAGATTTGCACTGGTGCCTCTGTTCCTCACAGCAGTCCCATTTGTACCTCAATATATCAACACAAAAAGGACTTCATGGTGCAGTATGTACTAAATTTATTAAAATCATAAACAAATCCCGCAATGGGTACTTACAGTAACAAGGCAATTAAGGGAGCCACACTAAAACAGCAGAAACTAATGGGCAACAGCGGCTGGGGGGTATGGGGTGGCGTGCTAATCTTTCTCAACAGGTTGTGTGTATAACGTTCCAACCTGTCCCCTTCCCCTACGCGTGTTCGATACAAGGGGTGTTTCGTATCTTCATCAGGGGGTGATTTGATTGGACGGTGAACCTGTCAATTAATATATCCTCCCTGCGGCCATTTTGTTGTGGCCTGCTGACACTCTAGTAAGCAATCAATGTGATTTTATGGGAGAAATGTCTATATGCAAAAATAGATGAATACAAATGGCAAAAGATAATAGCCATGGATTCCCTATTTTGCCTGATTTATATAGTAAAAAACACTTAGCGATAATATCACTACGTTAAACTATTCAGGATGGACGTGGGACGATTAGATCAGCCCCCTATAAAAATAAGAGGGCGCATGCGAGGCGGCTCCTGACATGGACGCTTAGTCAATGAGCTCCGTCCCGCTTCAGCAGACCGGGCCTCCACAGCGGCACTCTGACCGGCGATCGACGCCTGGATTTACCCCTCACAGCCGAAGACTCCCCCGATGTACTCGGGAGCGTTAAAATGAAACCTAAAGCCTGCATTTAAAGCCGCCCTGTTCCGCGCTGAGACAGCTAAGATGGCGGCCGTTCCTCATCGCTCTGCAGATACACACTCTCCCTGTGTCCAGCACGCAGCCTCCCCATCCCTGCTGCAGCATGACTCCCTCACGGGTAACTTTCCCCTGGATCCAGCTTCTCCAGCATCCACCGCATCTCTCCTAGAACACCCCCTGGCTGGGCTGGAGTACTCCCCCATGGATGCCGGCCCCCCACAGACTCACCAGCTAATACAGCCCGGGGATTTAGGCCCACTACAGCCGGCCTCTGTAGCTGAAATGTTTGCCAAGTTTGCTGATTTACTGGACAGAGGACTACACAATACAGCCCTAAAAATCACAAGTGACATTAAAGCGGACCTACAGCACATAGGCACCCGCATGGACCTCATTGAGTCCAACCTTGATTCCACCATTTCAAGAACAAACCAGAACACTGCTTGTATTCAGACCCTTCAGGAGCAATTAGAGACTGAAAATGCCAAAATTGATGACCTCGAAAACCAAAATCAGAGGTACAACTTTAGAGTCAGGAGGCTCCCTGAATCCTATAAGGACATTCCTGAAACTATACAATCTTTTATTAGGGACTTACTCCCAGATACACCTCAGCACAGACTGGAGCTGGATAGGGCTTATAGAGCTCTCAGACCTCCTAGAGCGGACGGACTCCCCCGTGATGTTGTGGTGAAACCGCACTTCTTCTCAGTCAAAGAGGAGGTTATGAGGAAATCAAGATCCATGACTAAAATAGTGTTCCAGGGTCATCAACTGCAAATATTTGCTGATTTATCCCCCTCCACCATCTAAAAAAGGAGGGCCCTAAAGCCACTTCTTCAAATCCTGATGGACAGAGAAATTAAATACTGGTGGCTCTTCCCATTCCAACTTAAACTAATCTTCAAAGGCAAAGCGCACACCTTTGGATCCCTACAGGAAAGAGAATGGCTGTTTCTACAACTGGGCCTCATCAACCAGGATCCTAATGCCTGTCAGTCGGGGCCTCAACCACACTCTGCAAAAAGACATATGCCGACCAGTCCCCTGAATCCTGTTTGGAAGAAGGCCAGATCCAAGAAGTCCAAAGAAACCATCTCTCCATGACTTCCATCACCCGTTTCTACCCAAGGACTTCCTTCTTTTGCTTCCTTTTCCTCTCAGCTACCAGCTGAGATGATGGTGCCTCCCCACTTGTGATCACCGAGACGGGTTTTCTGTTTCCCGTTTAGATACCCACTCGCCTCGGCTGAGGCAGTTTCGGGTAGCACACAACTTGGGGGGGACACTAAATAAGATTTTTCATTTTATTGACCCCATTGGGATGCTCCATTACTGCCCCTGGGCGGGAGTTGAGGGGAGTACTTATGGCGCCTGACTAGTCTCAATGAACTTTTCCTACAATCCACAATGTGTTGAGGAGCCATACCCCATCAGCCCCCCCCCTCCCCTTTTTTTTTTTTGCTTCCCCCTCCTGTACACTCCATGCCCTTAGTCACAGCTCACCCTCACATATCCAGGTCCACATTTATTTATTTGTTAGCTGTTTAATTACTACAAACATTATCAGTTAACTGATGCACCTCCACCTTCACGTTTTTCTTAAGATACGGCAATGTTAGCAAGGAGGGTTCTTAGTTAATGCCGGCCCCAGTGCCTTTATCATATCAATCACAAGCCATATTAAGCGGCCACTCTGCTGAAGTGGTGTTCATGCGCCCCCTCCTGTCTAGTGGTTCAGGTAATTTACCCTACCATGGACAGGACCACTCCCTGCCTTCGGGAGGGACTTCAGTGTGACCCACACTCACCGATGGAGGATTCTGTCCCCTCCATTCTACGGGAGACTCTCTTGTCCCCCGTCTTTCTTTCATGCTTTTCCTTTTTCCTTCTCCAACAATGCTCTGTTTTACTTGTACCCACAGAAGTCGGCTGGGGGGATTTATCCGGACTACAACAGGACGTCTCACCAGTCTTCGCCCACTATGCGGGATGTCTTGGTATCCGTGGACGTCAGATGGTAAGTGCTGCAGATTTCCTAGCCATGCCCCCTCCACTGCTCGATGGCTGATGACCCACAAGTAAATGCACCACTTAAAATAATATCACATAATGCTCAAGGCCTGAACTCACCGGCAAAAAGGCGCAAGGTCTTCCAATACCTACATGCTCAAAAGGCAGGCGTAGTTCTCCTCAAGGAAACGCATTTCCCCAAACGCTTCTGCCCATCTTTTATACACTCCAAATTCCCCTTCTTCACCCTAGCCAATGCGGAGGACAAAACTAAGGGGGTGGGCATTTTTATATCTAAAAGATGCCAATTTACTCTCAAATCTGAACACAGGGACCCTGATGGGCGCTATATCCTCATTGTGGGGGAATTAGACAACCAACTATACTCTTTGATTTCGTACTATGCCCCCAATAGGGGCCAACTAGCCTTCTTTCAGCGCCTGTTTACAACACTAACTCCTCTGCTGGAGGGCACAGTGATCTTTGGAGGCGACTCTAATTCGGCCTTTGACCAGGGCCTGGACAAGTCTCGTCCCCCTGGTAAACGCCTCACCAGACCCACCAAACAGAGCCTACGTATCGCCAAACTAATCTTTCAACAAGGTCTAGTTGATATATGGAGGGAAGTAAATCCCACCCTACGAGACTACACGCACTTCTCTAACCCCCATAGATCCTTCGCGAGAATTGATCATATCTTCATCGCCTCAGCCTCTATTCCACTAACGAACAGGGCATATATCAAAGATGTAGTCTGGTCGCACCACTCTATGGTGATCCTTACCATTCAGCGCCCGTTGGGCCCTAAACCCTACAGGCGTTGGAGACTTAATGAGTCCATCCTGAGTGATCCGATTAGAACCAAAGAGATCGAAACTAATATCTGTAATTACTTCACCACTAACGATCTGCCGGAAACTAGCCCCTCATGCCTTTGGGCAGCACATAAGGCCGTAATTAGAGGTCATCTGATTCAAATTGCCTCTCAGATTAATAAAGCCAACAAAGCTGACATAGAGAAGTTAGATAAGGATTATAATGCCTTAATTAAAAAACACAAGGCCGACCCAAGAGCTGTTCCCATCATCAAGCTGGACGCAGCTCGCACAGCATTAAACCTCGCCCTGACCACAAGGGCCGAAAAATGGCTGCGGTGGAATAGATCCCGATTCTATTGCCAAGGCGATAGAATTGGTTCTATGCTTGCAGGCAGGCTATCCCCAAAATTTAAATCCCCAGCCCTTCCCAAAATCAAAATCCAGGGCGGCACTCTGTCCCAGAACCCTAAACGAATCATGGGGGAATTCCTGACCTTCTACAAATCCCTATACAGTGGTGAGAACAGTCCCACTACAGAAACGGTGGACCACTTCCTAGACAACATTCAACTCCCCAAATTAGAGGACAGACACCGCCAGAAACTAGACTCCCCTATCTCTGCTGAGGAAGTATGTGCAGTTATTAAACACTTGAAATCCCACTCAGCACCTGGCCCAGATGGTTTCTCCATACCATATTACAAAGCATTCTCTTCCACTCTTGCCCCATATATGGCCCGATTCTTTAACGCACTCAGGCAGGGTACTCCACTAGATGCCTCACTTAACACAGCCTACATTACGGTCATCCCTAAACCTGATAAAGATGCCAGCTCGGTTAGTAACTATAGACCAATATCGCTCATTAATAATGACTTAAAGATTCTGACCAAGATCCTTGCAGACAGCCTGGCCTCCTTCATTAGCTTATACATTAACAAAGACCAAGTGGGCTTCATCCCAGGGAGACAGGGACCTGACCAAACTAGACGAGCGATTGATATAATATCTCTTCTCAATTCTAACTGGGATGGGGGCCCTTCCAGACAGGGATGTTTACTCTCTCTGGACCTTCAAAAAGCTTTCGATACTATCCAATGGCCATATATCTTCAGCACTCTTCAAAGGTGGGGATTTGGGAATTCATTTCTTAATGTCATGCATGCCCTTTATTCAACCCCCTCGGCTCAGGTGCGTCTGCAGGGATTTTACTCGGAATCCTTCCCCATAGCTAGAGGCACAAGACAGGGATGCCCCCTATCCCCATTAATCTTTGCCATAGCAATTGAATCCTTGGCGATAGCCATCAGAAACAACCTGAATATCCAAGGCATTCAATGTGGCCCCAAGTGTCATAAATGCGCATTATTTGCGGATGACATCTTACTATTTGTTGCTTCTCCACTAACTTCACTCCCCAACGTATGTCATCTCCTTGATGAATTTGGGGCAGCATCGGGCCTTAGGGTTAATTATGATAAATCGCAGGCTCTCAATATTAACATCCCAGACCCTCTTCTGGCCAGACTCAGGGAAAGCTTCCGATTCTCCTGGAGCGACTCCTCCATTTCATACCTGGGGATCAAACTGACCCCCAGAATAGAACTCCTACACCAAGCCAATTACCCTCCTCTTTACAAAAAACTGGAGGAAGACCTCTCCCGATGGTCCCGGCTTTCCCTGTCCTGGCTGGGTAGAATCAACACGATTAAGATGACCCTAATCCCCCGCATTCTCTACTATTTTAGGGCCCTCCCGATTCCTGTAGACAAAACTCGCCTAAAACGACTCCAAGCTAAAATCGTCAAATACATTTGGGGCAGAGGGGGACACAGATTCCCCAAGGCAGTCCTGTTCAGATCTAGAATTGAAGGGGGCTTGGGACTTCCAAATCTGCTTTGGTACTTGCAAGCTGCTCATCTAGCTCAGATCTCGGCGGTATACTCACGCTGGGAACAACCTGACTGGATTCACATAGAAAGGCAGGCAGTCCCTCTCCACACTCTAGACTACCTCCTTTGGAGCCATAGAAAACTCAGACCCTCCATACTCTCCCCAACCCTCTCAGACTCCTTCGCACTTTGGGATAGCCTGCGATGCAACCAACTTCTGACCTCCCCCACAAAACCATTGCAACACTTATTTCGAAATCCTGATTTCCCCCCAGGCCTTAACATATCAGCATTTAAATGGTGGCTTGACAAAGGGCTTTACAGAATAGGGCACTTCCTTAGACCTCTCGGCCCACTCTCCAAAGCATTCTGTGTTAACAACCTAGACATCTCTGAATATTTCAGATTTTCTCAAATCTCAAACTTCTTACACAAAAGGTGCAAAACACTCCCGAATGGGCCCCAAATAACCCCCTATGAAGTATGGTGTGGTCAGGCCGGTGAGCAGAGGTGGGGCATCTCGGTAATCTATACAGCTCTGTCCCCTGTGCAGTCCAAGACATCCTACATGCAGACTTGGGAAGATGACCTTTCCCAACACTGGACATTGGAAACATGGCACAGGAACTTTTTCCAATCCTACAAAGGTATCCTTAACTCCAGCCTCATGGAAGCTAGTCTAAAAGTGCTGACTAGATGGTACCTGCTCCCTTCGAAGCTAGCTCACATGTACCCGTCTGCATCTCCCCTCTGTTTTTGGTCTTAAAGGCAATATGCTCCATATATGGTGGACCTGCCCCAGAGTTCGACCATTTTGGCACAAGATATTCTCTTGGATTGGCAAGCTAACCACAATGCCTATCCAAATGTCCCCCCTCATAGCGCTCCTTAACTTTCCAGTGAAAGAAGTCTCCAGGATTACTCAACGCCTTATATTCTTTATCATCTTAGGTGCCAAACTCACCCTGGCTAAAGCATGGAAAAAACCTTCGGTTTCATCACTTGTAGCCAAAAGAAAGATCTCATGGATTATGAACCAAGAGAAGATGGCAAGTGTAATCCTGGATCGATCGGCCAAATTTGAAAGAATTTGGGAACCCTGGGCTACATTTGTGGGAGTTACCCTCTAATTATCTCCTCATGGATGTCTCCTTCCGGCTCTCTTTCCCCCCAGCCGACTCGTAATCACCTCCTTTATCATTTATCTCTTCTCTTTTTTCCTCCCTTTTCCTCCTTCTCCTATCCTTTTTCTCTCACATACATCATTCAGTCAGTCTTGGGCATTAGCCATTGACAGACTGGTTGTGACCGGGGCCGGGGTCGAGAATCACACTGCTCCCGGTCCCAACTCCGACTAAAACCTAGATTCTTACAGACATGCCACTGAACTGATTCCCTGTTATAAACACCATGTGTTCCCAAGAGTGTGTCTTTTTTTGTATTATACTGAGTAGTCTGTCTTTCTCAGGACTCAAAGTTGTCCCTTTGTCCAGAAAACTTTTGACTAGTTTATACACTTACTGTTTTAAAACCAGTTTTTAATACCCCATACATTTTTTTTCCTTACACATGATACAACAATCGCTTCATTATCAATGATGGGGGGAGGCTGGGAGGGGTGGGAAGCCCCGCCACAGCTTGTGCCCAGTTGGGGTGGCGGGGGTCCCCCCCCCTTCAGCCCCCCTCATTGGATGAGGCTCCTGTGACCATATTTGACACCAGGGGATTCCGATCAATTCACGTGACAGGTTATGCTTGTTTTATGCAGAAATGTTTTTCTGTATCCACCATGATTCTCTTCAGCTGATTTGCCTAACATAATTGGACCCCCTTCAGTGACGTTTGGGTGCCTCAATGTCCCAAAATTGCATCCCTCCTGTACTCTTGTTGTGTACATCTCTAAAATGTACAGATAAAAAATGTTTATCAAACCCCTTTTTTATACTCCTCACGTGTTCTTCAATACGCTCTTTTAATACCCTAAGAGCCCTTTCACACTGGGGCGGGGGTGGCGTCGGCGGTAAAACGCCGCTATTATTAGCGTCGTTTTATCGTCAGTATGCGGCTGCTAGCGGGGCAGTTTTACCCCCCGCTAGCGGCCGAGAAAGGGTTAAATAGCACCGCAAAGCGCCTCTGCAGAGGCGCTTTGCCGGCGGCATAGCCGCGCCGTCCTATTGATTTCAATGGGCAGGAGCGATAAAGGAGCGGTATACACTCCGCTCCTTCACCGCTCCGAAGATGCTGCTGGCAGGACTTTTTTTACCGTCCTGCCAGCGCATCGCTCCAGTGTGAAAGCCCTTGGGGCTTTCACACTGGAATGAAAGCAGCGGCACTTTCGGGTCGGCTTGCAGGCGCTATTGTTAGCGCAATAGCGCCTGCAAACCGCCCCAGTGTGAAAGGGCTCTAACCGTTCTACCAACATAAATTAAATTACATGGGCATTTAACCGCGTAAACTCGCTTTTAAATGGACATCTTGTTTTAAGACGTTCCAATATTTATGGATAATTCGCTCCACGTCTTTATTCTGTAGATTGTAGTCCAGAACAATACAAGTACCCATATCATTGCTGGTGCTAGTTTGTCTGACGCTATCCTTGAGTAAATCCTCCCTATTGAGATACTTAATTTTATTTTTCTCCTTTTCCAGGAAATTCTCACCGTATCCTTTCTGTTTGAGCATAGTGGTTAACATATTAGATTGTGTTTCAAAATTTTCTACCTGTGTGCAATTCTTCTTAATTCTCATGTATTGGCTTCCAGGAATGTTATCTAGCCAAGGTCTGAAATGACAACTCATAAGAGGGATATATGAATTGCGATCTGTCGCCTTAAAGTATGTTTTTGCTTCAATTCCTTGAGATGTATTGCTAATTTCCAGATCAGGAAGTGTACCACACTTTTACTAATGTTCCATGTCAGATTGATATTCTGATCATTGTTGTTCATTATTTCAAGCTTTTCTGCCAGGTGATCCTCATTTCCCTTCCATATGATCAGAAGATCGTCTATGAAACGTCTATAGAGGAAAATATTGGGATCTCTATTGTACAAAATACCTTCAGACTCCCATCTGGCCATATACAAATTGGCGACGCTTGGGGCGAATTTAGCGCCCATCCCGACGCCTTTAATTTGTAAATAAAAAGTATTCTGGTACCAGAAAAAGTGATGTTCCAAACAGAAACTTAAACATCTCAATATGAATTTCCGTAGCTTCTTTTCCATCCTGTTATTGTTTTTTAGGGCCCATTTCACTGCTCTTGTGGCCCCTTGGTGGTCGATACTAGTATAGAGAGATGCCACATCACCAGTTGCCATCACCAAATTTTCATTAGAGGTACATTCATTCAATAACTGTAATGTGAGTTTGGTGTCCTTAAGATACGCGTGAGTTTCCTTAACAAGAGGTCTGAGATGTATGTCTATATATTCTCCTAATCGGGAGGTTAGGGAATCAATCCCACTTACAATAGGTCTACCCGGGGGGTTATGTCTATCCCTATGAATTTCGGGAATATAATATATAACAGAAATCCTATTAGCTGTAGGGACCAAATATTCTTCCTCATACTTTTTAAGAAGACCTTTCTCCACCCCATAGAGTATACCCGATTTCAATTCCTGTTTATAAAGTTTCGAAGGATCTGATTTCAATATTTGGTAGGTACTTCTATCTTCTAGAATCCTTTCCATCTCCTTATTTTGTTCCAGGGATAATACCACTATACCACCTCCCTTATCTGCTGGGCGGATGACGATATCTTTACTTTTTTCTAAGCTTCTAAGGCCTTTCTTTATATCCTTCTGTTTGTGAATCTTCTTAACAGGGAGTTGTTCCAAGTCGGTAGTGACCAATTTCTTAAAAAGATCAATGTATTTATTGTTTGCTATATGCGGGTTAAAAACAGAGTTGTTCCTTAATTGTGTGAAGCGATTATCCATTGCCATTTTCTCCACCGAATTTTGGGCATGGTACTTCTTTATATTTGACTTTCGGACAAACTTTTGGATACCAATGTAAGTTTCAAAGCCCAAAGTCCAAAGCCCACTATGCGGCCCACATGTAAACTGCTGTCATCAGGTTCTGTCACAGCGGACTGCAATCCTAAATGCTGCAAAGAGCAGTGTCACATGCACTTTCTGCAGCAATCTCTTGTAGGTCCACAGCTGGGAGCAGAGCCTTGATGCATTTCGCTCATAGAAAGTGAATTAAATGAAACGGGGCAGAGGAGCCGGAGACAGGGTTTGGGTGAGTGTAGCAGCCAGAGCTGCTTTTTTTATTTTATAGAGTTGACTGGGATGAAAAATGTGGATTCTTTGCCAAAGCTAGTGCTGGGCTTTCAGTTATTAACCACTTGAGCCCCGGACCATTATGCTGCCTAAGGACCAGAGGTCTTTTTCCAATTTGGCACTGCGTCGCTTTAACTGCTAATTGCGCGGTCATGCAATGCTGTACCCAAACGAAATTTGCGTCCTTTTCTTCCCACAAATAGAGCTTTCTTTTGATGGTATTTGATCACCTCTGCAGTTTTTATTTTTTGCGCTATAAACGGAAAAAGACCGAAAATTTTGAAAAAAAATGATATTTTCTACTTTTTGTTATAAAAAAATCCAATAAACTAAATTTTAGTCATACATTTAGGCCAAAATGTATTCAGCCACATGTCTTTGGTAAAAAAAATGTCAATAAGCGTATATTTATTGGTTTGCGCAAAAGTTATAGCGTCTACAAACTAGGGTACATTTTCTGTAATTTACACAGCTTTTAGTTTATGACTGCCTATGTCATTTCTTGAGGTGCTAAAATGACAGGGCAGTACAAAACTCCCCCAAATGACCCCATTTTGGAAAGTAGACACCCCAAGGAAATTGCTGAGAGGCATGTTGAACCCATTGAATATTTTTTTTTTTGTCCCAAGTGATTAAATAATGACAAAAAAAAAAAAAATATTTACTAAAAGTTGTCACTAAATGATATATTGCTCACACAGGCCATGGGCCTATGTGGAATTGCACCCCAAAATACATTCAGCTGCTTCTCCTGAGTATGGGGATACCACATGTGTGGGACTTTTTGGGAGCCTAGCCGCGTACGGGGCCCTGAAAACCAATCACTGCCTTCAGGATTTCTAAGGGTGTAAATTTTTGATTTCACTCTTCACTGCCTATCACAGTTTCGAAGGCCATGGAATGCCCAGGTGGCACAAAACCCCCCAAAATGACCCCATTTTGGAAAGTAGACACCCCAAGCTATTTGCTGAGAGGCATATTGAGTCCATGGAATATTTTATATTTTGACACAAGTTGCGGGAAAGTGACACTTTTTTTTTTTTTGTTTTGCATAAAGTTGTCACTAAATGATATATTGCTCACACAGGCCATGGGCATATGTGGAATTGCACCCCAAAATACATTTAGCTGCTTCTCCTGAGTATGGGGATACCACATGTGTGGGACTTTTTGGGAGCCTAGCCGCGTACGGGACCCCGAAAACCAATCACTGCCTTCAGGATTTCTAAGGGTGAAAATTTTTGATTTCACTCTTTACTGCCTATTACAGTTTCGGAGGCCATGGAATGCCCAGGTGGCACAAAACCCCCCCAAATGACCCCATTTTGGAAAGTAGACACCCCAAGCTATTTGCTGAGAGGCATGGTGAGTATTTTGCAGCTCTCATTTGTTTTTGAAAATTAAGAAAGACAAGAAAAAACATTTTTTTTTTCTTTTTTCAATTTTCAAAACTTTGTGACAAAAAGTGAGGTCTGCAAAATACTCACTATACCTCTCAGCAAATAGCTTGGGGTGTCTACTTTCCAAAATGGGGTCATTTGGGGGAGTTTTGTGCCACCTGGGCATTCCATGGCCTCCGAAACTGTGATAGGCAGTGAAGAGTGAAATCAAAAATTCACGCTCTTTGAAAGCCTGAAGGCGGTGCTTGGTTTTCGGGGTCCCGTACGCGGCTAGGCTCCCAAAAAGTCTCACACATGTGGTATCCCCGTACTCAGGAGAAGCAGCAGAATGTATTTTGGGGTGTAATTTCACATATTTCCATGGCATGTTTGAGCAATATATCATTTAGTGACAACTTTGTGCAAAAAAAAAAAAAAAAAATTTGTCTCTTTCCCGCAACTTGTGTCGCAATATAAAATATTCCATGGACTCGACATGCCTCTCAGCAAATAGCTTGGGGTGTCTACTTTCCAAAATGGGGTCATTTGGGGGGGTTTTGAACTGTCCTGGCATTTTATGCACAACATTTAGAAGCTTATGTCACACATCACCCACTCTTCTAACCACTTGAAGACAAAGCCCTTTCTGACACTTATTGTTTACATGAAAAAGTTATTTTTTTTTGCAAAAAAATTACTTTGAACCCCCAAACATTATATATTTTTTTAAAGCAAATGCCCTACAGATTAAAATGGTGGGTGTTTCATTTTTTTTGTTCGCACAGTATTTGCGCAGTGATTTTTCAAACGCATTTTTTGGGGAAAAAACACACTTTTTTAAATTTTAATGCACTAAAACACACTATATTGCCCAAATGTTTGATGGAAAAAAAAAGATGATCTTAGGCCGAGTACATGGATACCAAACATGACATGCTTTAAAATTGCGCACAAACGTGCAGTGGCAACAAAATAAATACATTTTTAAAAGCCTTTAAAAGCCTTTACAGGTTACCACTTTAGATTTACAGAGGAGGTCTACTGCAAAAATTACTTCCCTCGATCTGGCCTTCGCGGTGATACCTCACATGCATGGTGCAATTGCTGTTTACGTTTGACGACAGACCGCCGCTTGCGTTCGCCTTAGCGCGAGAGCAGGGGGCGACAGGGGTGCTTTTTTTTTTCTTTATTATTTTTTTGCTTTTTTTATCTTATTTTTAAACTGTTCCTTTTATATTTTTTTTTTTTAAATCATTTTTATTGTCATCTCGGGGAATGTAAATATCCCCTATGATAGCAATAGGTAGTGACAGGTACTCTTTTTTGAAAAAATTGGGGTCTATTAGACCCTAGATCTCTCCTCTGCCCTCAAAGCATCTGACCACACCAAGATCGGTGTGATAAAATGCTTCCCCAATTTCCCAATGGCGCTATTTACATCCGGCGAAATCTAAGTCATGAAATGCTCGTAGCTTCCGGTTTCTTAGGCCATAGAGATGTTTGGAGCCACTCTGGTCTCTGATCAGCTCTATGGTCAGCTGGCTGAATCACCGGCTGCATTCTCAGGTTCCCTGTTGAGACAGGAGAGCCAGAGAAAAACACGGAAGACGGTGGGGGGGGCATTCCCTCCCACGGCTTGTAAAAGCAGTCTAGAGGCTAATTAGCCGCTAGGATTGCTTTTACATGAAAGCCGACCGCTGGCTGAAAAGAATGATACCAAGATGATACCTAAACCTGCAGGCATCATTCTGGTATAACCACTCAAAGTCATGAATGGCGTACCTGAAGACAAAAAAATGGTTAACAATAAAGCACAGTAAACGGTAAAGTATAAAAAATTGCATACTTGAAAAGCAAACATGATAAAACATAACAACAATAAAACATTGCAGAATAGAATACAGTAAAAAAGAGCAGAACAATAGAGAGAGAGAATAGAGAGAGAGAGAACAATAAAACGACAACTATTTTTTTTTATTTTATATATTTTTTTTTTTTTGTACACTTTTTTTGTAACTAACTTTTATAACTGTAACCGGTTCCAGGTTCGGGTCTCTCAAAATGCGATGGCATCTTGGGAGACCCTGTGAAAGTATGCCTAGTCTGTGCAATGCTGTACCCTACGCTAATACTCAACTAGTGAATGGTAGAGTTCAAAACATTCACCAATGCAAAGACCAGGATTGTCAGGACAGGAGGGACAATAATAGCGGGTGTCACGCCTATATCTGCACTTGCTGCAGACACGACATCTTTCTTGGGGGGTTCGCTGGGTAGGGGTACTCGGGAGGACATAAAAATGCCTCTCATGCAGCCGACTGCATTTGGTTGGGGATGTGAATGGGGGAAGTACGGGTGCTGCAGAAGCGGTGGGTTCCCAATTAGGATTGGCGAATGCAGCAGGAAGGGCATTATGGGCACGACGGTCCTGTGTTTGTCTTTTTGGTGGCAGCGGGACACTACTTGTGCTTGCCACCTCACCAGCTTGAACTGCACTTATGGGACTCGCCACGTCACCAAGTGTTACTGCAGTGCTGGTTTCACTATGATCGGGGTGTACTACGCCGCTGGTGCTTGCCAGTTCCCCAAAACGCTACCAAAAAAACTGTTAGCGATCGCAGGGATCAGGCCTGACTCTGCGAACGCTGCAGTTATGCGTTAAGTGTTTTGTAAGTGACAGTGATCGATCGATACTGCACTTGGGTGGGCTGGGCCGGGCGGAGGGGCAAAATGCAGGTGCTAGCAGGTATCTGGGCTGATCCTGCTAACACTGCATTTTTGGGAACCCTAAACTGCTGGGGACGCCAGTATAGATCTGATCAGATCAGATATTGATCCGTTCAGATACTATACCACTAAGGGAGGTGTACGGTGCGTGCGTGGGTGTTAGCGGTACTGGCGCTAACCTGACGCTGCCTGGGGCCGGTGCTTGCCAGTTCACCAAAATACTACCAAAAAAACTGTTAGCGATCGCAGGGATCAGGCCTGTTTCTGCGAACGCTGCAGTTATGCGTTTAGAGTTTTGTAAGTGACAGTGATCGATCGATACTGCACTTGGGTGGGCTGGGCCGGGCCGGGCGGAGGGGCAAAAGGCAGGTGCTAGCAGGTATCTGGGCTGATCCCGCTAACACTGCATTTTTGGGAACCCTAAACTGCTGGTGACGCTAGTATAGATCTGATCGGATCAGATATTGATGCGATCAGATACTATACCACTAAGGGAGGTGTACGGTGCGTGCGTGCGTGTTAGCGGTACTGGCGCTAACCTGACGCTGCCTGGGGCTGGTGCTTGCTTGCCAGTTCACCAAAATGCTACCAAAAAAACTGTTAGCGATCGCAGGGATAAGGCCTGACTCTGCGAACGCTGCAGTTATGCGTTTAGTGTTTTGTAAGTGACAGTGATCGATCGATACTGCACTTGGGTGGGCTGGGCGGAGGCGCAAAATGCAGGTGCTAGCGGGTATCTGGGCTGATCCCGCTAACACTGCGTTTTTGGGAACCCTAAACTGCTGGGGATGCTAGTATAGATCTGATCGGATCAGATATTGATCCGATCGGATACTATACCACTAAGGGAGGCGCATGCTGCGTGCGTGGGTGTTAGCGGTACTGGCGCTAATCTGACGCTGCCTGGGGTGACGCATATTACCGCCGGGCGATTAGGGGGCTAAACCTTTATTTGGTAATAAACGGCGGGTGCCCTGACACTATAAAAAATAAACAAACTAACCAGCGTCAACCGTAACGGTTATACGGTGATCAGTGGTGAAAGGGTTAACTAGGGGGCAATCAAGGGGTTAAAACATTTATCAGATAGTATATGGGGTTCCCTGACGCTATAAAACGCTGACGGTGAACCTAAATATTTACCTCCCTAACTAGCGTCACCAGCGACACTAATACAGCGATCAGAAAAATGATCGCTTAGCGACACTGGTGACGGGGGGTGATCAAGGGGTTAAAACTTTATTAGGGGGGTTAGGGTACCCTAGACCTAAAGGGGGCTACCACTCACTGCCCTAACACTGTAACTGTCACAAACTGACACCTAGCAGTAATCAGAAAAAAAAAAAACTGCTGGTGTCAGTTTGTGACAGGGGGGGGTGATTGGGGGGGGATCGGGGGGCGATCGGGGGGGGGGATCGGGGTGTTTTGTATGCCTGGCATGTTCTACTGTGTGTGTGTGTGTGTGTTGGTGCACTCACATACCTGTCTTCTCTCCTCGGGCCGGAACGGAAACTACCGAGCCGAGGAGAGATGACATCACTTCCTTTGCTGCTGTTTAGCATACAGCAGCAAAGGAGTGTTCCCATTTTTGGCCGGCGGCGATCGCGAGGGGGGGGGCCACGAACGGATGGCCTCCCCCTCCACTCCAATCGCCGGGGAACAAAACGGGACCGCCTCGGGCACCAGGGGGGGGTCCGATCGGACCCCCCACCCGCGGGAGGCAAATCACGTACATGTACGTGATTTTGCCTGCCCGTGCCACCTTGCCGACGTACATCGGCGTGAGGCGGTCCTTAAGTGGTTAAATTATGTCATAATAAGCCTCTTTCATTCTTTTTTTTCTTACTTTCTTTCTTTCTTGACAGCTTTCTAGCTTTAGATTTTATATCTGTCCATTTGTCCTTTTCTGGTCTTCTTATATTTAGAATGTATTACATTTCTTTGCAGAAATCACAAAAGCTCGTATTCATTCACTGAACTTCCTAAAGTGGCCACATATTTTCCACAATCACAGTGCTCCGTTTTGCAGCTAGTCTCAGTATGAATACAATCATTTACTTTCGCAGCCAGCGAAATTGTGATGCAATTAGTAAGGACAGATAGTTCTAGAGCAACTTCAAGGACTTTCAAGAGCTAGGCTTGTCTCACAGGCCACACAGTAAAAACCCTGTACGATTATAAAGATGATTGCTTCGTGTCTGCTTGGTACTACATATGTAAATGAGCCTGGATTTTTTACTGTGAACTTCTATTCAAAAACTTGTTGTCTGACCTCCATAAATTGGGATTAAGTGATGTTACTGCCATGCAAATAGACAATGTGTATTATTACTATAGGGTCATATTACATGGGTTCTCTTAAATGAAAACAAGATAGGGGAAGTCTGATGCATAACCCTTAGCAACCACATCACAAGCCAGAGTTCCAATTCAGATTAGAGAATTAAAGAAAACAACTCCTGATCCAGTTATTACGGGTAAGAGTCTGTACTTGTCACATTACCAAGGTAATAATAATGCTTATACTACTATGCAAAACAGACTAATGATAGTGTTTTGTATATATACTTCTTCTTTATTTTTCATTAAAATGTTTAAAATAAAGTATTAAATATTTTACATTGACAATAACAGCCAGTAAGTGTCACCCTAGACTCCTTTTCCCATGTTTACATATTTGTTTGTCTATTTCTATCTTCTCAGTAGCTTAAAGTGTTAAACCTTAGTCAGAAAATTAAGTCCGGCTAGATCACTTCAGGCTGGCCCCTATTGCAGGTATAGCTACAGTATGAAATACATTCAAAATAAGATACTGTTTAAAATCCAGTAATACACTGTCTCCCCCTGCTCTGCACATGCTCAATTGCTGTCTATTTTTAAGCATTTGTAGGCACTGCCGAGTTTGTAGAGGCCAATCTGCTGACAGTCTTAAATCAGAATAAACCCTCCTATCCTTTACAGCCAAAGAAGCTGCTTCTGTTTAATCTGCAACTGCTATGGTGCTGCACATGACATCAGTTATGACACCAGCCATTTGATGGTTTGACAGTTTGGTTACGGACACAAGCAAATGTGACAGCAACACCGGCATTCCTGGAATGTAACTTTTTTTTGAAACCGTTAAATTGATGGTTTTAGTTCCGCTTTATGATTTACTGCTGTTCAGAGGCTCTGGGCTTCAGCAAAATGGCAGCCTCTAGCGAGCAATGCTGGAGGCAACTTACAGAACACACTAATTTCGGTAGCAAAATCATTTATGTGGAATGTATGTTCCTTGCTAAAGAACATTATTTTTTATCAAGTTGTTATGGGTACAGTTCTACTTTTAAGGTCAAATTTACAAACACACCGGAATGAGTCCGAAAAATGACTCCCCTTCACCCTCTGTCCACCTGCTCTGTTCAAGGGACATTATACAGTATACTTTTTATGAAAGAGAAGAAGTCTGAGATTGATATATATGTGTGTCACATTTAATGTTGATGGGCAAAAAGCCCCACTTATTTTAAAGTCAACTTTAAACTTTTGAATGAAATTTCTGCTACATTACATACAATTCACAATTATGTGATATGTGTTTTGTCAGAAGGCATTATATTATAGTATTATATTATATATTTGTTGCCTTGAAAAGGATTATATAAACAATATTTCTAATCATTCCCTATGTGACGGGAGGGCCAGTGAAACCCAGAATCCCTTGGAAAGGTTGGGAAACCCTTGTCTCAGCTCCCCATGCACCTCCTATGTCTAAGTCACCCTGTGTCCATTAGAGCCACAGGGTGAATGATGGGACTGTAATATTTATCCACAATATCTCTCAGGATATATATATATATATATATATATATATATATATATATATATATATATATATATATATATATAAGACTATTCTTGGTTTGTTTTCTGAACTCAACATGTTAATTGATAGAGCTGATCACATTGGCCTCTGTCCTGTGTTTATACTTCTCATACTGTATAATCTACTGTGTGAAGCTCGGTGACAACAAGTCTGTAGTGAAATGCTAATTAATCACAACAATGGCCAGGTGGGCACGGAGTCACATTGGCTGATTTAAGGGATTACTTAATTAGCTCATGTTAATTTATGTTTCTGGTTACAGGTGTATTGTTAGAGTAATATGAGCAGGAGGGGGCCAATGTAACAAAACATCCCACACTCCGCTTGAGTGCTTTCGTCATATACTGCTTCCTCCCAGTCTGAATATAGATATCAAAAATTCTAACCGCTGACAACCACAACCAAGACAATGCTCGTTTGGTTGCTCAACATGAACTGTTTATTAAAACAAGAATACAGTTTTATATACAGTTGAAGAGGAGGTTTCCCCCCTCCTGCTCACACCCTATTTCTTACTAATTAAAGCAGTATTATGTTACAGCTTACCAATCCTTATATGGGGTGGGTGCATTCATTTTATTTTTTATGCGTTGTTCCTCTATTTTTACCTAGTGATCCTACTAGTAAGTCTGACACTCTTCAACATCTGACAGTGGCGCTTACAATGAACAGTTTTTATTTATGTGAGGTGATTGTAGTCGAAAATGTGTACTTGCAGCAGTAACAATTGAGTATTGTCCTTAAAATAATTCTCATAATGTATAATCTACTTTTTATTTGCACTAACATACAATTTTTCAGGACACGCTTTCAGGGTATGTCCAATTAGTACCATTAGTACTGCTTGGACCTTGAAGAAGGGGATATACCCCAAAAGCTTGTCCTGAAAAATTGTATGTTGGTACTAATAATAGTATCACGGATAGTACTCAGTTATTTATTTATTTATGTAAAACCTTTATCCACAAAGGAAAAAAACAATTTGCTATAACTGCTTAAAAAGTGTTAGCTGGAGTTTTGTTTACATCTGTTAGTAAGTAAGTTAGTAGTTTCTGCTGCTTTCCAAAGGTGTCTCCATTGCCCCTCCATCCAGATTGGAGACTCTCTCCTTATGAACATTCATAGGAACATTCTTTGTACATACAGTGACTGGACAAACATTGTTGGAAAGTCCTTCAAAATTTTGTTTGCTTTTATCATTTGATTTTGAAATTAATGTAATTTCCCAAATGAAAACCACATACACTGTAAGAACTTTATTAATTTGTAAAATATTCCATCCTGCTCCTTTACTCCTTCAAATTTTCTTATCACTGTGATTGAAAACTAACATTGATTTGTCCCAAATAACGATTAGAAACTCAAATGAACCTTCTTAAACCAAAAATTAATTAAAAACCTCTACTAGTGTATAGCTAGCTTAAGGCTCCTTTCACACGGGTGACCATGGAGCCAACCATGGTCAACTGCCTGTTTTTTGCCACCACCTGACTGCCCACCTACAAGCGGACTTGGTGCCTCTTGCAGAAGTACACATTGCCGCAGCCATAATGCTTTGAATTGCAGTGTGTCAAATTTAACACTACATGCAGAGTTTGACAGATGGCACTGCCTGTCAAACTCTCCCATGTAAGTGAATGGGTCTGTGCTGCAATCTCAATCTTAACACAGTCCTGCAATGAAAAATTTCCATTTGGCAAATAAAATAATAGATGAAATGCAATAGGATAAACTATGAACACTAATGCCCTGTACACATGATAGGATTTTCCGATGGATGTTGGCTCAAACTTGTCTTGCATACACACGGTCACACAAAGTTGGTCGGAAATTCCGAACGTCAAGAACGCGGTGACATACAACACGTACGACGAGCCGAGAAAAATGAAATTCAATAGCCAGTGCTGCTCTTCTGCTTGATTCTGAGCATGCGTGGCACTTTGTGCGTCGGAATTGTGTACACACGATTGGAATTTCCAGTTTTCCAACAGATTTTGTTGTCGGAAAATTTTATAGCCAGCTCTCAAACTCTGTTGCCCCGTACACACGGTCGGATGGAAAATGTCCGATCGGAGCGTGTTGTCAGACATTCCGAGTGTGGGCTCCATCGGACATTTTCCATCGGATTTTCCAACACACAAAGTTTGAGAGCAGGCTATAAAATTTTCCGACAACAAAATCCGATCCTGTCAATTCCGACCGTGTGTGGCTTGTTCCGACGCACAAAGTGCCACGCATGCTCAGAAGAAATTCCGAGACGGAACAGCTCGGTCTGGTAAACTTAGCGCTCGCAATGGATACAACACTTTCATCACGGTGCAATGTTAAAAATGGTTTGATACAGCGCACTCTCTTCTTCTTTATAATGTGAGAAGAATGAAGTAGTTTTGCTGCTCGTATTCACACAGACTTCTCACAAACTTATTTCTTTATTATTTATCGGGATTACCTTAATATATTTAGATTTGTCACATCTGACAACATTTTATTTGTGTTGGTATTTTTTGTTTTGTTTTTAAGGCAGATTATTGTTTTTTTGGTTTGTCTTTTTTTCAAGGCTGATCTTTGTTTTATTGTATTTTTAGTTTTACTCCATAATATTTTTGTGTGTGTTTTGTGTGTCAAGCTACCTCAACACCATTGATATCTTATATTATTTAATCTGTAGGAGATTGTTTGGTGTTGTTGTCCCTTGTTAATTTCACATTGTACTTTAGAAATGTACCTGAATCATCACCAACAAACTGTCCTTTTTGGATGAAAACACACATAGAAGAGTATAATTTTCCAAAAAATTCCTTTATTAAGGGCTCACAACTAAACAAAGAGGGAGGCAATGCTAAAGAAACATCAGAAATGGGTGAAGCCTTGGACCCCCAGGGCACACATCAACTATTTTCAAGCAAAATTGGTGGCCTGAGGAGTCCATATCTAAGGGAGTGCAGTCTGGTCCAGAAGTCCCAGAGATCTGGAAAGCAGCAGATGACATCTGTGTCCCCAGGCTGTGGTCATACGAGAGACTGCAGCTTTTGTCAGACCAGACTGAACCCAGGGCCATCACTCTCTGGTCTTCTTTCCACGCTTCCTTCCACGCTGTGGCTGTGGTGGTGGAGTTGTGGCAGCAGGAGGAGGAGGAGGATGGTCCAACTCAATCACGTCGGTCTTGGGTGTTAGTTCCCCACTCACCCCCTTACTTAGGACTTTATAAAGCAGGTCCTCACATAGTTTGCGTTGACCCTCCTGCATGCCCTGCAGTTTTGTGGCAGCCATGCAGGCAAAGGCCTCTTCAGGAGTGGGTAAGGCTCGGAGGGACGCATAAGCCTCCTGAATAAGCCTGAGTGCAGAATCCTGCATGTGAGTCGCCTTCCTCGCTCTTTTGTATGGAAGGCGGAGGGGAGGAACCTGCGATTCTGTCAGGCTGTGACTTGTCCCAGGCTTCTCCTGGCTGACACTTAGCCCCGCCTCCTCCTGGCTGCCACTAACCCCCGCCTCCTCCTGGCTGCCACATTCCACAGCCTCCTCCTGGCTGAGGTCTTCTTGTGCATGAAAAAGGGACATAGTTTTAGTTTTTTAATCATCATTCACACACAGTTGTCACCTCCTGACTGTTGCAAATTGAATGTTAACAAATATAACAGATTATCATTCTGAGCCCATCATTTTTCATTCTTGTCCCAATTTTGGGTGCCCACTACTGTCTATTGATATGTAAAACACTTTTTTCAATCAGCAATTAGTGATCAATAATAACATCTAGTAAACATCATTTATTTATTGACCAGAAATCTGTAGAAGAATGCTATACCTGACTCCAGCTGGGCTCCTCCACTTCTTCCTGGCTGGAAGGCCCAGGTTGGACATCGGAAGCCTCAGCTGGGGTGGAAGGAAGAGTGGAAGGAAGGGTAGAGAGGGATTCCCTGACTTCAGTCTGGTCTGACAGAAATCGCAGTCTCTCATAGTACCACAGCCTGGGTACATAAACGTCATCTGCTGCAGCTCCGGACCTCTGGGAATCTGTGACCTTCTTGCGCTCCCTAAGATAAGTGCTCCTCAGGCCACCAATTTTGGCTTTTAAATAGGGGATGGTTGCTGTGGGGACCACCGGCTTCACCAACTCCAGCAGTTTCTCCAGCGCTGCCTGCCCCTTTTGTTTATTG
Source organism: Lithobates clamitans (assembly GCA_037952925.1). NCBI lineage: Eukaryota > Metazoa > Chordata > Amphibia > Anura > Ranidae > Lithobates > Lithobates clamitans. Next base: position 6,467,675 of record JBBGZY010000285.1, read on the forward strand.
TTGTATTGGGGGTGTCTCACCTGCCACAGACAGGGCAGCTCCCTGTGTTTGTCTATGAACTGGGGGAGGAAATTGTGGTCGTTGAAGCCATCCATTTTCTCTGCAAGACACAACACAAGACAAACCCTAAGGTCAGGCCAAGCTCTCCTAATCTTGTTACAATATAGGCTTCAATTTCGAAGCTGTATAGGCCCAAGTTTAGATCTTACCTTCGTTATCACGATCGGCGCCTCCGATGCTCCTTCCTCCGCTCACAGATCGTACGTAATATGCACGCGTGTTACGCTTTATACACACTGCGCATGCGTGTAACTCCGCCCCCCCTGATGTTCTTTCTAGTCTATTCCCCGCCCCTTTTCGTTCGGCGCAGTGGGGGAAGAGCACATGGCGGATACACAGCAGGTGTGTGCTAATTATAGCAAGGAGGAGGAGGAAAGGCCGGAGCCTGAAACGTCCCGATCCAGAAGGAGATTAAAGGACTCAAATATGTCCTTTGGGGAGATGTTGGAGATGGTGGACATCCTGAAGAAGGCCGACTATGATGGGAAGTATGGACCTTACCCCAACCCCAATGTCAGAAGGGCCAAGATCATGGCGAAAGTGGTCAAGAGTCTGCACCGGCATTTTGGGGTACGACGATCGAAAGATCAGCTCAGGAAGCGGTGGTCGGACCTCAAATTAAGAGAACATGAGCAGTACAGAAAGATCCGGAGAGTGCTGCAAAAAAGTAAGTAGTTGTCCGGTGTTCCTATTCTTTATGTTTATTACATTCGTGCTGCTCCATGTGCTTTTCTTACAAGTGTACATTTTTAAATGGCAACTTTCATGTTCATGGGCACATTATTCGTTTGTATCAAACATTTTTCTTTCGGCCTATAAAACACCATTGTTTTGGTCATATGCATTTGGCCACATTTTTTACGCCCTACTTGTATGAAACTAATTTGGTTGTGTAGATTGCTTTGTTACTAGAATGGAATGCAAACTAGATTCTGTGTAAGGAAAGGACACTCAGCAGCAGTTTTCACATCTGGATGCTGGAGCACTAGTGTGGGACCCCAGAACACCATTTTTATTAGGGGGGCCACACAGGTGCTCCAGTGGATACTATAGGGTTGTCTCCATCTGTGAAGCTTGTACTGAACAGGTAAAGTATTGCAGCTTGACAAAGGACACTGAAAATGCTACATTTTGGAACTCTGCCAAAATAGACAATTGTACCCCACTTCCAAGCAACGTTTCCTATTTATAGTTCTGCCATCAAATATCTGTGTGCTAAGTATACCATTTTTGTTTTACATAGGGGAGAAAAGACTCGGAGGACACCCCTCATCCGAGGAGACCACAGACCCCCCACCTCTGGAAGAAGGGGAAATCCCCCCAACACAAGTAGAGCAGGAGGAAGAAGACGTGGTGGAAATTGTCACCACAACAGGTGAGTGTCTGCGACCACAGGCTCAGGTAAGAGATGGATGCCGGCATATTTTTGATACCTGTTTTTTTTTGGTTTCTCTCTTTTTAGGTGATCGTTATGTTGTGGATCCAGATCCTTTAACATCAGAAAGTGCACAGATCCTGATCGGGGAGATCATGGGCTGTAATTTACAATTGGAAAACCTCAAGAAAAACATCAATGATGTTATTAAAAAAAATAAAAACATCATTGATGTTTTGGGGCAAGTTTAAAACCCCTCCAAATCCCTTTGTTTTTTTGTGTGCTACAATGTTAAAAATGTTTTAGCGATTTTTAGAAAAGCCAAATTTGGAGGATGCACACAGTGTGTCAATATGTGCTGCCATCACGGGAGATCAATGGACGCGTTTTGGGGGTGCAACCAGTTCCTCAATAATAAAGTAGCTGAGAGGAAGGGGTTTCTCCCCCAAAACACGTCCCTTGATCCCCCGTGATGGCAGCTAGCACATGTTGACATTGGGAAATTTGTGTGCATCTTCCAAATTTGTCTTTTCCTGGGGTGACTGCACCCCATCTGAACGCAATATCCAACACAGTTCCTAAATACTCATGTCTGATATTGCCTTCAAGTTCTACCAAATGTGAACTTTGTAAGTTCAAGATTTGTGTCTTTCTTGTTGGTTTTACACATGCCTGTTTTATCTTAAATGGACATTTATCTTTTTTATAATGCTACCCCAAAAATTGTTATACAACAAACATGTTGGTTTGTTTTAAAAACCTTTTCTAAATGCACATGTGATTGCGCAGGTATTAAAAAGATTGTTAAGCAAGAATGTGTGGATTATTGTCTCAATGCTACAACACTTTTGTGGTGATGTAATTGCTGCTTTATGTGAAAATGGGGGTTATTTCCTAAGGGCAAATCCTCTTTGCACTACAAGTGCAGTTTCAGTGCAGTTTCAAGTGCACTTGTAGTGCAAAGTGTCTTTGCCTTTAGTAAATAACACCCAACAGTGCTTTTTATGGTTTCACAATCATGCCATTTTCAGGACTCCCCACATTTCTGTCAGGGTCAGCTAAAACAAACACAAGCAGTAAATGTCAACAAAGATTTGCTTTTTTTTTTGGTTTTTATTTGATAAAGGCTTCACAAATTGTCTGGCATATTGATGGCCCCCCTACCCGCAAAGAACTCAAGGTATCTTAACCGGACATCATGGGCACTCAGGGAGGGCAAGCCAGGACGGCCACTTTCAAGCGCCGTCAGGGTTGTTTCATTTAGAATTCCGGCCTCAGGCCCAACTGAGCCAGCATAGTTGGCAGAATGTTGGCGTAAAAAGTTATGTAGAACACAGCACGCCAGGATTATATGATTAAGTTTATACTCCGCCATATGGATAGGTGTCAGAAATAGGCAGAACCGGCTGGCCAGGATTCCAAATGTGTTCTCCACCACTCTTTGGGCTCTGGCCAGCCGGTAATTAAAAACCCTCTGTTCCGGGATAAGGGTCCTCATCGGGAATGGCCGCATAAGATGGTCCCCCAGCGCAAATGCTTCATCCGCAACAAAGACGAATGGGAGTCCTTCTGGAGGTGGCAAGTCCAAGCTGCCATTCTGGAGACGCCTGTAAAACTCCGTCTGGGCGATGACTCCACCATCGGACATCCGGCCATTTTTCCCCACGTCCACATACAGGAAGTCGTAATTAGCCGACACCACCGCCAACATCACAATACTATTAAACCCCTTGTAATTATAATAGTACAACCCCGAGTTGGGTGGTGGGACGATGTGGATGTGTTTCCCATCAATTGCCCCTAGGAAAGTCCCACCGCTGGGCAAAGTGGGAAGCCACAGTCTGCCATTCCTGTGGCGTGGAAGGAAACTGTTGAGGAAAACAAAAAAAACTTAGTATTTTTGCACATAAACATGGAAAGCAGATTAGAGACAAACATTCTTGGCCAACATCCAGATAAAATTTATTAAGGGGAATTTTACAACACCAAAGTATAAGGTACACCTATCATATTCCCCCTTCCCCCCCTCTCATGGGCCATTTCTAACATTATAGGGGGGGGAATCTTGGACAGGTAACCCTCTCCACTTCATTGAGAGATGAATGCCTAAATAATGGGTATTACTTGGAACTGCCCCTCCTTAGTTACACTATTGGCAGACCACTGGGCAGGTAAGAAGTGTCATAATACAAAGATATAAATACACATTGTACACATTTGAGCACATTTGGACATTCTGGTATTACCTATCAAGATAATAATAGGATACAAAAACTTTAAACAGTACCATTTGAAAATATACAGGCAGGCCCTTGCACTACATGCTTTGGGGAATTCATCCATAAATCTGACCACTAAAGAGATGAGTATAGTGTGTATGGGTTTGGCAGTCAGCAGATAGATGATTGAGGATAGATAGAGAATTGGTATCAGCTGACTTAGCAGTTGGGGGGAGGGAGGGTTAATAAAAATGATTTGGGGACACTACAAAAAAAGCCTCTGGCACTCTGCCTTAATTTAAAGCACAAATCACATTTGTAAACATTTTAGGGGGTGTTTGGGGTAAAGCACTACTGGAGCTGATAAAATACATCGTTAAGTGATTACATGAGGTGAATATAGGACAGGAGGGCATGCTGGGGAGGTAAGTGAAGGCAAATATGTATGAAGGACAAAAAAAAAAATGACATAAAAATCCAGCATGCATGAGGACAAAGGGGACATTCACAGCATATTCCAATCATGGTAATTAGGGAATAAGGAAAGAAATACAATTTATTATCAAACATTAAATACAATAAAATGTGATATTAAAGGATAAAAATCTTACCTTCATGTACTCCTTCTGCAGGACCTGGATGATGGCAGAACAGGTCTCTGGGATAATGATCCCCAGAGCCTGGGGGGAGATGCCTGTCGAGAACTTCAAGTCCTGCAGGCTTCTCCCCGTCGCCAAGTACCGCAGGGTAGCGACGAGCCTCTTCTCCGGAGTGATGGCTTGCCTCATGCAGGTATCCTGCCTGCTGATATAGGGGGTTAGCAAAGCCAACAAACAGTGAAATACGGGGTCCGTCATCCTGAGAAAGTTCCTGAAATCATCAGGATTATTCTCACGGATCTCACGGAGCAAAGGCATATGAGAGAACTGGTCACGCTGAAGCAACCAATTCTTGGTCCATGAACTCCTCCCCACCCTGTTCATGGACTGGACTTGTGTTAAGGTTAGGACCCCAACACCAAGCCCCCACACAGGACGAACTCTACGAGGAGTATGTATACGCAACATGGCTAAAAAACGGTCGGCTGCTCAGAACAAAGTAACAGAATGCACTGATGAACAGCAAGGCCTGTGAAGAGCGACCTGAAAAACAGCAACGAGCAGACAAGATCGCATAGAAAACTCCAATACGAACTGACTGCACGCACTGACGAGCAAATTCCAACCCACAAGCACAAACTGAACCGCAGAAAACGATCTGAAAGCCACGAGTCTGAAAGAGCACGAATCGTCTCTCACCAAACTTTTACTAACACGAGATTAGCAAAAGGAGCCCAAAGGGTGCCACGCTTGGTTCTGAACCGGCCTTTTTTAGTCTCGTCGTACGTGGTGTACGTGACCGCGTGGTTGGCGATTGGAAATTCCGACAACTTTGTGCGACCGTGTGTACGCAAAACAAGTTTGAGCCAACATTCGTCGGAAAAAATCCTAGCATTTTGTTGTCGGAATGTCCGATCAATGTCCGACCGTGTGTACGGGGCATGTGTGTCGGAAATTCCTATGGAAAATGTGTGATGGAGCCTACGCATGGTCGGAATTTCCAACAACGAGGTCCTATAACACATTTTCCATTAGAAAATCCTGTTGTGTGTACAGGGCATAAAAGTTATGGATCCAGAGCAACAGAACTTCAGGAAAGAAAAGGCTTTTGTACTAAAGAAGAGAAAAAAGTTGAATCTGTGGACCTAAACCCAGCAGGTGAATTTTGAGAGTGGAATGGGTGATAGACATGTTCAGTTCATTTCCTTCTGAATCGAAATTCGGATACATTTTCGATATTCAGAAATTTGGATGTATCTGAATTTTCCAATCACAGTAACAACGAATTTAAACTAATCCAAAATAAATTGTAACATAAAGAAATTTCGTCCAAAATGACAAATGTTCAAAATTCTAAACAAACTAATTTGAATTCAAAAACTAATCTGAAATGTACACATATTTCTGACTATTGCTGATTTCCTTAAAAAACTGTGTGAAAGTGTACCTAAAATGAATGCTGTTTTGAAGCCAAAGGATATTCAAATATTGATTTGCTTTAAATTTTTCTTCTGTTTGCTCATTTTGCATTTTTTAAATTGATAAAAATAAACAAGTAAAATACTGTATATAGTGTTGAACGTATTCTTACTTTACATTGTTTCGTCACACCTAAAACTTTTGGTGCTGTACATAGAAACAGAAAAATGTTGAAATAAGATATATCTTTTAAAATTTAGAACACTTCACATATTCTGAATAAACCTTATTAATACTAGGAGATTAACAAAAATCAAACCATCAATATTTCTGGTAAATGAATAATTTTAGCATAATTTGTGTCCAGATCAATATATATGGCTTTTATAACCTAGGACCCTTTATTTTGTTTCTGTTTCAATCCTTTTATTAAAGGTTGAAGTCGGCCATAGATGGTGTGATTTTCTTCCCTGCAACCATGAGTTGCAGGTTAGAAAACCGCTTGATTCCCCCATCAACACAGTCAATATTGTTGGGGGAATCCCTCCTGTGAAGCTATAATATTCCCCCGCTGGGTGGGGTGTGGGGTGCCATCCCTACATGGAGAACTCACAGTGATTATTGCTAACCACTATAGCTGCTGGCAATAATAACATGAAAAATCAGACATACCTGCTCATAGATGGTTCGAACCTGCTGAACCAGCCAACATTCAAACCATCTATGTCCGGCCTACTTGTAAGTACAAATAGGGAACAGTACAGCCATAGAACCTTTATGGCTAATGTAGTTAGAACTTGCAAGCAAAGCAGGCAAAACTCAATTTAAGAGTAACAAATAACAGTGGCGTATGCACATAGTAGGTACAGCAAACTCTTAAGGATCAACCTAGACCAACAAAACCAACCAAGGATGGTCAAAAAAAAAAAAATTGGTCCTGGAAATGAGTGCTGGTCAAATAGGGTAGAACCGGCACTACATGACTCAATTGCTTGAGAAATTTTATTTTGCAGGACCTATATTGATTGCTATTCTTGCAAGGTGAAGTTATAATGTGCTAGTATGCATCACATACTGTACTAGCACATTATGTGAAACTTACCTTAAAACAAAGCCCTCCATCGATGCTCTGTCACCGCTGACATGGCTTCCATCTTCACCTGGTCTGCCTTCCGGGTTCACATCCTGTGGCCATCTAATTGGCCACGCCGCAATGACGTCACTCCTGCGCATGCGCGCATGAGCAACTATGCACAGCATAGGACTCTGAAGGGGCACGTTGTGATGTCACTAGCCCATTCACAAGTAAATATCTCCTAGACGGTGCACGTTTAGGAGATATTTACTGTACCTATAAGTAAGGTTTATTATAGGCTAACCTATAGGTAAATATTAACCATGGGAGTTTACTCCCATTTTAATAGAACAACTATCAGAAGCTATAAGATCACAACAATAGCTCACATGTTATAAATTTATTTGCGGATGACATAATCCTTTTTCTGCCTTATCCAGCCACTTCATTAGCCACAACACATAGATCCTCACTGATTTCAGTAAAATATACTATTACAAGGTAAACTTCACAGAATCCCTTATCTTTAGTTTGGGGCTTGACTCTAAAACAAAAATCCCAGAAATCTTATCCCTTTACTTGGAGTGACTGGAGTGGTTACACCTTGTAGCAGACACTTCACAATTGGATAAACAAAGATAGACTTGGGGGGCACACCCTTAAAATGCATAACCTTAAAGATGGTGCAGCTATAAGAACGACAAACAGAGGAAAAGATTACAGCTCACACATACTAAAATTACATTTAAATTCTGCAAGGCTAATTAAAACACCTGAACATATTCAGTAAATAAGCAAACAATGTGTGCACTGTAATCTTTTCCCCCACTTCACAATTAGATGATGACAATTATTGGTCAAGGAGACGAGTTGCATAGCTACTAATCTTACCCCAAATATTGTACCTTTTCAAGACATTTCTATTTGCCCTCAAACACAGTCATCTACAGGCCTTAAACTCCCTGCTTAAGCAGTTTATGTGGAAATCCGGTAAACCCAGATGTTATCAATCTCTAAAACGTAGATGTATGAGTAGGGTTTATTTTCATGATTACATTTTAGCTTTACTTCTATCTCAACTGAAATATTGGTTTTCCCCCACAACGGAAGTTTAATGGAATGACATTAAATTGGCTTTTAGTGCTATTGAGTCTCTCTGATCACTTTTGCTTGTTCACCCTTTTCACTGTTTGCTAATATCTGGAAGCCATATTCCTTAAAATCATCCCCCCTCCCCCATACAAGCGCCCATAATGGCCTGAAGATCTCTATATGCATCAACCCACTCTTCGGCTAATCGAGTATCAGTTCCCATCCCTTTAACAACTCTTGAGGCTCTAATCCCGAATATTACCATAGCAAATTGAAATTACAAAGGTATGATTACCTTAAGTAGTCTTTTCAATGCTCATATGTAGGGATGAGCCGAACACCCCCTGGTTCAGTTCGCAGCAGAACATGCGAACAGGCAAAAAATTTGTTCAAACACGCGAACACCATCAAAGTCTATAGGACACGAACATGAAAAATCAAAAGTGCTAATTTTAAAGGCTTATATGCAAGTTATTGTCATAAAAAGTGTTTGGGGACCTGGGTCCTGCCCCAGGGGGCATGTATCAATGCAAAAAAAAGTTATAAAAGTGATTTTAATAATGCTTAAAGTGAACAATAAAAGTGAAATATTCCTTTAAATTTCGTACCTGGGAGTGTCTGGTATGAATATTAAGGGGAACCCCGAACCAAAAAAAAATGGTGTGGGGTCCCCCTCAAAATCCATACCTGACCCTTATCCAAGCACACAACCTGGCAGGCCGCAGGAAAAGAGGGGGGGGCGAGAGACCACCTCCCCCCTCCTGAACCATACCAGGCCACATGCCCTCAACATGGGGAGGGTGCTTTGGGCTAGTGGCCCCACAAAGCACTTTGTCCCCATGTTGATGGGGAGAAGTGTCTCATCCCCAAAACCCTTGCCCGGTGGTTGTGGGGGTCTGTGGACAGGGGGCTTATTGGAATCTGGAAGATTTAACAAGGAGACCCCCAGATCCTGACCCCTCTGTGTGAAATGGTAACAGGGTACAAATGTACCCCTACCATTTCACAAAAAATGTGTGAAAATGGTAAAAAACACAAGACACGGCTTGGGACAAGTCCTTTATTAAAAAATAAAAAATAAAAGTGTCCCACGAAGTCCATTAATCTTCTTCTTCTCTCACTCCGATGTAACGAAAAAGAAGAAAAAAAAAGCCGCACGCCGCCACCGGTCTGCCTCCATGGGAGGCAAACACTTTTTATGACAATACCATGCATATAAGCCATTAAAATTAGCACTTTTGATTTCTCCCATAGACTTTTAAAGGGTGTTCTGTGGCTTTCGAATTTGCTGTGAACACCCTAAATTGTTCGCTATTCGGCAAACAGGCGAACACCCGAGTTGAACTTACGTTCGACTTGAACATTGGGCTCATCCCTACGCATATGCTAAATTATTTTGATCACGTATATTTACTGTGGCAGGGCAGCCGTTCTGTGCTGGATCACGTACCTAGTACCTGATTTGGTACTTTCGGGTAGGGGGCGTGTGCCGCCAGCACTGCGGCTGTGCTGTGATTCGACACAGCACAAGCGATCAGTGGGTGCCAGCCAATGGATGTCCACTGGCACCCGCTGATTGGCGAGGAGAGACATAGAACAGAGCTCTACCTATGTAAACAAGGCAGAACTCTGTTCTGTCAGCAGGCATGTGATGGGTTTTCTTTCCCTGCAATGCAGGAAATAAAATCCATCAGATCCTTTAGTAAAAACAGCACACATAGTACACATAAACACTGGTTAGGCACACATTTAACCCTTTGATTGTGCTAGATGTTTAACCACTTCCCAGCCAGTGCCATTAGTACAGTCACAGGACACATTTTTAGCACTGATCACTGTATTAGTGTCACAAGTGTCAGTTAATTAATATATGCTTACCAGGATTTTTTTTTTACCAAAAATATGTAGCAGAATACATATTGGCCTAATTTTTTGAAGAAGAAATTAGATTTTTTTTTTAATTTTATTGAATATGTTTTATAGCAGAAAGTAAAAAATATTTTTTTGGTTTGTTTTTTTTCAAAATTGTCTGTATTTTTTTGTTTATAGCACAAAAAATAAAAAGCCCAGAGGTGATCAAATACCACCAAAAGAAAGCTCTACTGTATTTGTGGGACATACATTTCATTTGGGTACAGTGTTGTATGACCACACAATTGTCAGTTAAAATAATGCAGTGCCGTATTGCCAAAAATGGACAGAACATTAAGGGGGTAAATCTTCCGGAGGTCAAGTGGTTAAACAAGAAGTTCAGCTACTCCCGACTGATTATTACAAACACCCTAAAATATCTAATTTCATTCACTATAAAATCGCATGAGATTTATCTTCCAGGCAAAGGATGGTGCTATTACAATGTACAATTGCAATACTCCAGGGATATCTCTTTTTTAAAACATACTCCAACACAAACTCTCTTTCCTTAACCTCCCTGGCGGTATGATTATTTCGGATTTTAGGTGCTGAAAGCGGTACAATTATTTTGCATGGAAATTTGGCGTTTTATATTGTAGGTCTGTAATTCTTAACAATAACACACTTAAATCTGTCCAAACATGAGTCTAGTAGATATCCCGGGTATGATAAAGTTTGAAACACAAAAACATAAATTATAATATAATAAATGAAAATAAATAATTAAAAAAAAAATTAATAATAAAATAAATTTCCCCACGATTCACTATCGCTCAATTCTGCAAGTGTTCTAATTTACTATCGCTGTTTTCTAGCTGGTCTAAAGCCACTTTTGATGTAAAGGTACACTTTTTGGTTGCTATGGACAATCTCCAGTTTCCAGGCAGAAAGAACAGTATATATAACATAAAACTGCATGCAGGGCATAGGACAAAGCACTGGGCACAAAAGGGATGTGAAATAATTTCATACAGTACTGTAATCTGTAAGATTACAGTACTGTATGTGTTATGATTTTACACTTTTTTGAATTTGTCGCCAGGCTCCGCCCCCCGTGCGTCACGCCGCTTGCAGGGAACGGAGCCTGGCACGGAGAGGCTTCGGAGGAGGACGGAGCCCATAGACACAGCGGGGGGACATCGCAGGATCCCAGGGACAAGGTAAGTAAAGCCACACCAGGATCCTGCGATGTAATCCCGAGTGTGGCTCGGGGTTACCGCTAATGGTCCTGAATTTTAACCCCGAGCCACACTTGGGAAAAACGCCAGGGAGCCTACAACATCCATTTACCTAAAATGGGAAGTTGATTTGGGAGTGTCCTATACAGCTAAACAATGGCAACAAGTTTTCAGAGTAATATAGCAAACCTCAAGTTACGTTAAGCAATGGGAACTGTCCTAAAAAATAGCTTTGCGGTGGTATTTCACACCATATAGAAATTCTAAATTTCTTAAATCTCTGTCCCCAAATGCTGGAGAGGTTTCAGGTCTGTAGGACATCTCATGTATATATATTCTGGACCTGTAAACATCTTACTAGTTTCCAGAATAAGATCTCCTACACTATTACTGATGTCATTGGTATATTTACACCTCCTACTCCCGGTTTAGCAGTTTTAAATGTGGGGGTGGCACACATGGTTGGATTGGCGCTTGGGAACAAGCCTGGTGTCAGCCAACAGCATCAGATTAAACCATATAACAAAAGGAAAGGACAATTGGAAAATACAAAAAAAGGATGGCTTATGAAAAGTCCATAATGCCCATACGTATCCACTTTGAAGGCAGCCCAGTAATAAGCAAGAAGCAGCTTTGGAACAACTATGAAGAAAGCATAGGCACCAATCTAAATGTAGAGAGTAAGGTCATTTATTACAAATGGTAGATACTGGTACTCACAAGTAAGGATGGGCAAACGGTTCAGACCGAGCAACATGAGTTCGGGCCAAACATTGGCTGTCCAGAAGTTCTCTGAACAACCAAATCAAATGGTCGTTAGACCGTTTGTTCGGCCCGCCAAATGACCACAATGCTCTGTGCCGCCGCACAGTGTATTGAAAGCCCTGATTGGCTAAAGTAATGAACTCTTCGCCAATCAGGGCACAGAGCACTGTCACAGCCATGATTGGATGCTGTCATGATGACTGCATCCAATCATTGCTCATTGATCATAATCCTGTCCCACACTACAAAAGTATGCAGCTTGGAGAAAGATAGAACAGGGCTCTGTTCAGTGTTATTAGACAGTTAGTGTGCTATGGGGGTTATTTATGAAAGCCGTGCGCCATCAGTAGAGGTGCACGGCGAGGCGCAAAGTACATTTCCAGATTTACGAAATGGTGCGCCGGTAACAAAGCCCTGATTGGCTAAAGTAATGAACTCTTCGCCAATCAGGGCACAGAGCACTGTCACAGCCATGATTGGATGCTGTCATGATGACTGCATCCAATCATGGCTCATTGATCATAATCCTGCCCCACACTACAAAAGTATGCAGCTTGGAGAAAGATAGAACAGGGCTCTGTTCAGTGTTATTAGACAGTTAGTGTGCTATGGGGGTGATTTATGAAAGCCGTGCGCCATCAGTAGAGGTGCACGGCGAGGCGCAAAGTAAATTTCCAGATTTACGAAATGGTGCGCCGGTAACAAAGCGTGAATCCTCCATTTACTATAGCGATCTCCGCACACGGGAGAATGCAATCTTTGCGCCACTATGGACATGGTGCATGGCATCTCTAAATCAATATTGACAGAAGATGGAGGTGCCAATATTATGGGGTGGTGTGAGGAAGTTTAGTAACAACTGCCCAAGTAACAAATATGCCCAAAATAGAATGAGAAAGTAACTTTTTCAGCGAAAGCTTGCTATGCCTGCAAGTACATTTAGAACTGCTTGAGATCAATGTAAGCAGTGCGCATGCGCAAGCGGCTGTTGCGTTCGTTCCCATGCTTTTGTTCACTGCCCGGCCAAAATCTTAGTAAATGTTAAGCAACATGAAATTGCACAGGTTGAATGAGTGCACCTCTAAACTTGACACATTTTTTTTTTACGCTGGTTTACCTTTATGTATTTTTTTAAGGAGATTTGCACACAAGTCATGTTAGCATGTTACGTTGCCAACATGTGACATGACATGTAAAATGACTCTCGCTCCTCTAGCTCCTCCTAAAAGGGCATTTAACCATCCCCCTCTAATGAATATGATTTCCTTGGGCTTTCTCCAATGCTGTTGTCTCCTCTCTCTAATTGATTTCCATGGGCTAACTTCTGTTTTTAAAGGGGAATGCCACACTCCATTCTTCAATGCTCTTGTCTCCCCCCTCTAACCCCTTGGATTTCCATGGTCTAACTTTTGCTTTTAAAGGGGTACCCCACACTCCATTCTCCAATGCTCTTGTCTCCCCCCTCTAACCCCTTTGGATTTCCATGGGCGAAGTTTTGCTTTTAAAGGGGAACTCAACACTCCATTCTACAATGCTCTTGTCTCCCCCCTCTAACCCCTTGGATTTCCATGGTCTAACTTTTTCTTTTAAGGGGAACTCCACTCTATTCTCCAAAGGCTGTGAGTTGCCTTCACCAATCCAAAATACATCCTTTTTCAGAGCATACAACAGGGCCAGCTAGGAAAGGGGCGAGAAGAGCGATTGCCCAACCCCTCCTAAATCATACAAGGCCACATGCACTCAACATAGCTGGCTGCCTTTGGAGCATGTTGGGCTCAGCCCAATACCAACCACAAAGAACCTTGTACCCACTAGTTTAAAGGGTTTTTTCACATTCCGTAAAGCCCCCTGTCTGCAGCCCCCCACAACTCCAGCCTTGGGTTGTGTGCAAGTGGCCCTTGCACAGCCTTAATGACCAAATGGCCTTGTATGTATTGGGGGGCAGGCTATTTTTTGTTTTGGGTTAAAATCTTTCAGCTGCAATGTACATTTGTAAATTTTCTCTAAAGCCGTACATCTTTGAAGCAGCATTTTGGATACATGCTACAGATGCACCACTTTACAGGCAGAGTAAGCCCCCCCAAGTTACTAGCTTTTAAGCAATTTTGCTTCTCCTTGTTTAGTTTTTAGGGTTGTCCAAATTGGTGACATTGATGTATGTCCCTCAGGGTGGGACCTGGGCCCCCCTAGCCTTTTTAAGGCCAATAACTAGAATATAAGCCAGCCAAGTGAGGACTAGCAAAATTAACAAGTCAGTTCCCATAGACTGCAATAGTATTTTTTGTATAACTTTTGCCCATGTTAGGCTCTTTGTTTGCCCCCCTGGACCGGGGGGGGATGTTTGTCCCATCTGTAATTTTGTAGCATGATGGACGATGTGCTAAATTTTGGACAGGGGTTGGCTTATTTTGTGCTAGCTGCATGTGTGTGAACAGCACTTGGATTTTTCTGGGCATGCTCAGAGAGTGTGTTTTTGGGCTTAGTAGTTTAAGGACATCCTTAACAGGTGTACCCACTTTGAAATTCTGTGTCTACATTGGGTGAACTTGCATTTTGTGTGTTTCGTGAACTGTGCGTGTGTTTTCAATTGCCTCATTAGCACACAAACCTATGTTATATAAAGCTTGCAGATAGTATTCTTTGCCTTGCCCTGAAAAGAGGCAAGATTGCTTGATGGCTTGAAATTTCTTTGCTAAACACGATGGAGTGAGGGGGGATTCAGAACACCTTGTGGTTTCAGGTTATGCCTGGTCATTTGCATAAAGTGAATTTGGAGTTCCTTGTGCAGGATTTGCTGGAGAAATCGGGAAATCGGTTGGAGTGGAACCACGACACATCTATTGTATCCAGGACCATGCAGCGCCAAGGTACTATGATGTTTCTTTTGTGCATAACAATTTTTGCACAGGAGTTATTGAGAAGTGTAAGGAATTGGAAAAAGCTAACCATGAGTCTATAAGGCCTTTTATAGTGGAACCCTTGTATGCTATGGAGGAGAAGCCATTGGATGTTCACCTGTTTAACCCCTTCATAGACATTGCCTTGGTAGTGGCCTTTTTGAAGAGATACTGCTCTTCATTGAAGGGAGGCTTCAGGCTGACTAATCGTCCGGGGATCTTTAATGGCAAATTTAGGTTTTTTGTCAAACTGAAGGTGGATTCTGAAAGGATTGTGGAGTGCAGCATCCACCAGCTAATTTTTCAATAGCAGGAAATAGAGGGTTTATCTACTATCCTGGTCAACCAACATACTGCAGGAGATGTCATAAGTTTGGGCATACCAAAGATGAAAGTAATGTGGAAATGCACTTCCGGAACTGTGGGGAGGAGGGACATGAGGCTGGGGCTTGCTTGGTTAAACGGGCCTGTGATATATGTGGACAGCGCCATCACACAGTGAAGAATTGTCCAAAAGTAAGAAGGGCCTATGTCTCTTATGCTGAAGCTGCCAGGCGCACTGCTGAGAGTGGACGACCAGTGTCCACATACAGTCAGGTCCATAAATATTGGGACATCAACACAATTCTAATCTTTTTGGCTCTATACACTACCACAATGGATTTGAAATGAAACAAACAAGATGTACTTTAACTGCAGACTTATGCCCCGTACACACGGTCGGACTTTGTTCGGACATTCCGACAACAAAATCCTAGGATTTTTTCAGACGGATGTTGGCTCAAACTTGTTTTGCCTACACACGGTCGCACAAAGTTGTCGGAATTTCCGATCGACAACCACACGGTCACGTACACCACGTACGACGAGACTAGAAAAGGCTAAGGTTCAGAACCAAGCGCGGCACCCTTTGGGCTCCTTTTGCTAATCTCGTGTTAGTAAAAGTTTGGTGAGAGACGATTCACGCTTTTTCAGACTCGTGGCTTTCAGATCGTTTTCTGCCGTTCAGTTTGTGCTTGTGGGTTTGTATCTGCTCTTCAGTGCGTGCAAGCAAGTTCCGCGTGACTTAGTCATTGTATTCTTGTTCGTTTGTTACTGGTTTTCAGGTCGCTCTTCACAGGCCTTGCTGTTCTTCAGTGCGTTCTGTTACTTCGTTCTGAGCAGCCGACCGTTTTCTAGCCATGTTTCGTATGCGTACTCCTCGTACAGTTCGTGCTGTGTGGGGGCTTGGTGTTGGGGTCCTGACCTTGACACAAGTCCAGTCCATGAACAGGGTGGGGTGGAGTTCATGGACCAAGAATTGGTTGCTTCAGCGTGACCAGTTCTCTCATATGCCTTTGCTCCGTGAGATCCGTGAGAAATATCCTGATGATTTCAGGAACTTTCTCCGGATGACGGACCCCGTATTTCACCGTTTGTTGGCTTCGCTGACCCCCTATATCAGCAGGCAGGATACCTGCATGAGGCAAGCCATCACTCCGGAGCAGAGGTTGGCCGCTACCTTGCGGTATTTGGCCACAGGGAGAAGCCTGCAAGACTTGAAGTTCTCGACAGGCATCTCCCCCCTGGCTCTTCTTTGTGGACATTTACTGCTTGTGTTTGTTTGAGCTGACCCTGACAGAAATGTGTGGAGTGCAGAAAATGTCGTGATTGTGTAACCTTACAAAGCACTGTTGGCTGTTATTTACTAAATGCAAAGATGCTTTTCACTACAAGTGCACTTGCAACTGCACTGAAACTGCATTTGTAGTGCAAAGTGGATTTGCCCTTAGGAAATTACCCCCATTTTCTCATAAAACAACAATTACATCACCCCAAAAGTGTTGTAGTGTTGAGACAATAATTCACACATTCTTGATTAACAATCTTTTTAATACCTGCACAATCACATGTGCATTTACCAAAGGTTTTTCTGACAAACCAACATGTTTGTTGTATAACAATTTTTGTGGTGTCCTTATCCAAAATCAAAATGTCCATTTTATAGAAAACAGGCCTGTGTAAAACCCACAAGAAAGACACAAATCTTGATCTTACAAAGTTCACATTTGGTATGTGACTGTGTGTACGGGGCATAAGTCTGCAGTTAAAGTACATCTTGTTTGTTTCATTTCAAATCCATTGTGGTAGTGTATAGAGCCAAAAAGATTAGAATTGTGTTGATGTCCCAATATTTATGGACCTGACTGTATGTGGACACTGGTCGTCCACTCTCAGCAGTGCGCCTGGCAGCTTCAGCATAAGAGACATAGGCCCTTCTTACTTTTGGACAATTCTTCACTGTGTGATGGCGCTGTCCACATATATCACAGGCCCGTTTAACCAAGCAAGCCCCAGCCTCATGTCCCTCCTCCCCACAGTTCCGGAAGTGCATTTCCACATTACTTTCATCTTTGGTATGCCCAAACTTATGACATCTCCTGCAGTATGTTGGTTGACCAGGATAGTAGATAAACCCTCTATTTCCTGCTATTGAAAAATTAGCTGGTGGATGCTGCACTCCACAATCCTTTCAGAATCCACCTTCAGTTTGACAAAAAACCTAAATTTGCCATTAAAGATCCCCGGACGATTAGTCAGCCTGAAGCCTCCCTTCAATGAAGAGCAGTATCTCTTCAAAAAGGCCACTACCAAGGCAATGTCTATGAAGGGGTTAAACAGGTGAACATCCAATGGAGGCAATATCAGACATGAGTATTTAGGAACTGTGTTTGATATTGCGTTCAGATTGGGGGAAATCACCCCTGGAAAAGCCAAATTTGGAAGATGCACACCAATTTCCCAATGTCAACATGTGCTTTCTGCCATCAGGGGGAATCAAGGGACGTGTTTTGGGGGAGAAAGCCCTTCCTCACCGCTACTTTATTATTGAGGAAGGGGTTGCACCCCCAAAACGCGTCCATTGATCTCCTGTGATGGCAGATAGCACATGTTGGCACACTGTGTGCATCCTCCAAATTTGGCTTTGGGAAAAATCACAAAAACATTTAGCACATTGTAGCACACAAAAGAAGAAAGTGATTTGGAGGGGTTTTAAACTCTCCCCAAAACATCAATGATGTTTTTATATTTTGGAATAACATCATTGATGTTTTACTTGATGATTTCCAATTGTAAATTACACCCCATGATCTCCCCGATCAGGATCTGGGCACTTTCGGATGTGAAAGGATCTTCATCCACAACCTCACGATCACCTAAAAAGAGAGGAACCCAAAATAAATTAGGTCTAAAAAATGCCGCCATCCATCTCTTATCTGAGCCTGTGGTTGCAGACACTCACCTGTTGTGGTGACTAGTTCCCCCACATCTTCATCCTCCTGCTCAGCTTGTGTTGGGGGGATTTCCCCTTCTTCCAGGGGGGGGAGGGCTCTGGTCTCCTCGGATGAGGGGTGTCCTCCGAGTCTTTTCTCCCCTATGTAAAACAAAAATGGTATACTTAGCACACAGATATTTGATGGCAGAACTATAAAGATGAAACATTGCTTGGAAGTGGGGTACAATTGTCTGTTTTAGCAGAGTTCCAAGATGTAGCTTTTTTAATGCCCTTGGTCAAGCTTCAATACTTTACCTGTTTGGTACAGATGGAGACCCTCCTATAGTATGCACTGGAGCACCTGTGTGGCCCCCCTAATAAAAATGGTGTTCTGGGGTCCCACACTAGTGCTCCAGTGTCCAGATGTAAAAACAGCTGCTGAGTGTCCTCTCCTTACACAGAATCTAGTTTGCATTTCATTCTAGTAACAAAGCCATCTACACAACCCAATTCTTTGAAGACACGTATAGGGCGTCAAAATGGTCGCCAAATGCATATGGCCTAAACAATGGTATTTTATCGTCTGAAATTAAAATGTGTGATCCGAACGAATAATGTGCCCATGAACATGAAAGTTGCCATTTTAAACTGTACAACAGTTCCTAAAAGCACATGGAGCAGCACAAACGTAATAAACACAAGAACAATAGGAACACAGCACAAATACTTACTTTTTTGCAGCACTCTCCGGATCATTCTGTACTGCTCATGTTCTCGTAATTTCTGGTCCGACCACCGCTTCCTGAGCTGATCTTTCGATCGTCGTACCCCGAATTTCCGGTGCAGACTCCTGACCACTTTCGCCATGACCTTGGCCTTTCCGACATTGTGGTTGGGCTAAGGCCCATACTTTCCATCATAGTCGGCCTTCTTCAGGATGTCCACCATCTCCAACATCTCCCCAAAGGACATATTTGAGTCCTTTAATCTCCTTCTGGATCGGGACGTTTCAGGCTCCGGCCTTTCCTCCTCCTCCTCCTCGTTGCTGTAATTAGCACGATCCTGCTGTCTATCCGCCATGTGCTCTTCCTCCACTGCGCCGAATGAAAAGGGGCGGGGAATAGAAAGAACGTCAGGGGCGGGCGGAGTTATACGTATGCGCAGTGTGTATAAATCGTAACGTGCGCGCGTCTTACGTGCGATCTGTGAGCGGAGGAAGGGGCATCGGAGATGCCGATCATGCTAACGAAGGTAGGATCTAAACTTGGGCCTATACTGCTTTGAAATGGAAGCCTATATTGTAACAAGATTAGGGGAGTTTGGCCTGACATTAGGGTTTGTCTTGTGTTGTGTCTTGCAGAGATGGATGGGTTCAACGACCACAATTTCCTGCCCCTGTTTATTGACAAGTACAGGGAGCTGCCCTGCCTGTGGCAGGTGAGACACCCCCACTATAATCACAAACAGAAGAGGCAGGCAGCGCTGGAGAAACTGCTGGAGTTGGTGAAGCCGGTGGTCACCACAGCAACCATCCCTTATTTATAAGCAAAAATTGGTGGCCTGAGGAGCACATATCTTGGGGAGCGCAAGAAGGTCACAGATTCCCAGAGGTCCGGAGCTGCAGCAGATGACGTTTATGTCCCCATTCTGTGGTACTACGAGAGACTGCGATTTCTGTCAGACCACACTGAAGTCAGGGAATCCCTCTCCACTCTTCCTTCCACGCTTCCTTCCACCCCAGCTGAGGCTTCCGATGTCCAACCTGGGCCTTCCAGCCAGGAAGAAATGGAGGCGCCCAGCTGGAGTCAGGTATAGCATTCTTCTACAGATTTCTGGCCAATAAATAAATGATGTTTACTAGATGTTATTATTGATCATTAATTGAAAGTGTTTTACATATCAATAGACAGTAGTGGGCACCCAAAATTGGGACAAGAATGAAAAATGCTCGGCTCAGAATGATAGTCTGTTATATTTGTTAACATTCAATTTGCAGCAGTCAGGAGGTGAAAATTGTGTGTGATTGATGAATAAAATACTAAAACTATGTCCCTTTTTCATACACAGGAAGACCTCAGCCAGGAGGAGGCTGTGGAATGTGGCAGTCAGGAGGAGGCAGGGATTATTAGTGTCAGCCAGGAGGAGGCAGGGATTAGTGTCAGCCAGGAGGAGGCGGGACTAAGTGTCAGCCAAGAGAACCCTGGGGTCTCAGGTTCCTCCCCTCCGCCTGCCACATAAACAAGCCAGGAAGGACACTCCCAGTCCTGTGCAGGATTCAGCATACAGGCTGATCCAGGAGGCTTCGGTGTCCCTCAGAGCCTTCCCCAGTCCTGAAGAGGCCTTTGCCTGCATGGCTGCCACCAAATTGCTGGGCATGCAGGAGGGCCAACGCAAGATCTCTGAGGACCTGATTTATAAAGTCCTACGTAAGGGGGAGAGTGGGGAACTGACACACAAGACGGATGTCATTGAGATGGACGATCCTCCTCCTCCTCCTCCTCCTGCTGCCACAACTAGACCACCACAGCCAAAGGCTGGAAGGAAGCGTGGAAGGAAGACCAAAGAGTGATTGCCCTGGGTTCAGTCTGGTCTGACAGAAGATGCAGTCTCTCGTATGACCACAGCCTGGGGACATAGATGTCATCTGCTGCTTTCCGTATCTCTGGGACTTCGGGACCAGACTGCCCTCCCTTAGATAAGTACTCCAAAGGCCACCAATTTTGCTTTTAAATAATTGATGTCTGCCCTGGGGGTCCAAGGCTTTGCCCACTTCTGCAGTTTCTCCAGCGTTGCCTCCCTCTTTGTTTATAGTTGTGACCCCTTAATAAAAATTTTTTCGGTAAATTCTACTCTCCTGTGTGTGTTTTCATCCAAAAAGGACAGTTTGTTGGTGACGATTCAGGTACATTTCTAAAGTACAATGTGAAATTAACAAGGGACAACAACACCAAACAATCTCCTACAGATTAAATAGAACAACATATCAATGGTGTTGTGGGAACTTGTCACAAAAAACACACAAACATTTTCGGGAGTACAAATCAAAATAACCCAAAAAAAAAAATTATAAAAGAGAAACACAAAAAAAAATTCTACATTAAAGTAAAAAAAAAAAAAAATATGTTGTCAGATGTGAGAAATCAAAATATATTGAGGGAATCCCGATAAATAGTAACAAAAGAAGTTCGTGAGAAGTGTGTGTGAATATGAGCATCAAAACTAATATATTCTTGGCACATTATAAAGAAGAAGAGAGTGCGCTGTATTAAACCATTTTGAACATTGCAGCGTGACGAAAGTGCTGTATCCATTGCGAACGCTAAGTTTACCAGAACGAGCTGTCCCGTGTCGGAATTTCTTCTGAGCATGCGTGGCACTTTGTGCGTCGGAACAGGCTACACACAGTCGGAATTGACGCGATCGGATTTTGTTGTCGGAAAATTTTATCTCCTGCTCTCCAACTTTGTGTGTCGGAAAATCCGATGAAAAATGTCCGATTGCGCCCACACACGGTCGGAATTTCCGACAACACGCTCCGATCGGACATTGTCCATCGGAAAATCAGACCGTGTGTACGGGGCATTACAGTTTTAATTTGAGGGTATTTACATCCAAATCAGGTGAACGGTGTAGAAATTACAACAGTTTGTATATGTGCCTCTCACTTTTTAAGGGGCCAAAAGTAATGGGACAATTGGCTGCTCAGCTGTTTCATGGCCAGGTGTGTGTTATTCCCTCATTGTCCCATTTGTAAGGAGCAGATAAAAGGTCCAGAGTTCATTTCAAGTGTGCTATTTGCGTTTGGAATCTGTTGCTGCCAACTCTCAATATGAGATCCAAAGAGCTGTCACTATCAGTGAAGCAAGCCATCATTAGCCTGAAAAAACAAAACAAACCCCAAACACTTTTTATGACAATAACTTGCATATAAGCCTTTAAAATTAGCACTTTTGATTATTCATGTTCGTGTCCCATAGACTTTAACGGTGTTCGTGTGTTCAAACAAATTTTTTGCCTGTTCGCAAGTTCTGGTGCGAACCGAACAGGGGGGGTGTTCGGCTCATCCCTAGTGGTGGATTACATATGGTCGGCAGTTGGGGACAATAGGAATGCTGGGGTAGGCATTATCATTACAAATATAAATATTCGCATTATGTCACATGTTGTGTTAGTGCTAGGAAGATTAATTATGGCAGATTTAGTTTTGTTTAACCAGAAGTTTAGGCTTTTTAATGTATATAATTCTTTTCATTTATATTCTCCTGTGAATAGACAGGAACGTCTTGAGTTTTTTGAAGTTTTGAAGTTACATGCACTGGGAAGGAGACCTCCTGTGATCATGGGTGATTTTAAAATGATCCGTTTTGTGAAAGATCGGATAGGAGTAGTGGAGACTAAGTTAGATGTAGGTAGCACCATGCTGAATGGGGTAATTCAGGACTTACATCTTAATAATGCTCATAATGTTCGGGGTTTGGTGGAACTGTATTTCACTTTTTGTTGGAGTGTGGGGGCACCAAATCCAGAATTGATTTATGTTTGTTTTCTGATGCATTAAAATGTGCTAATGTTAGGCACAGGCCGGTAATTTTTTCAGATGTGGCGGTGTATGTTGATTTAAGTATGGGGGATAGTATTAAGTTTGGTTTAGGGGTATGGAGGTTAAATAGTTTATTGTTGCACGACGAGCCTGTTAAGCCCATTTTAGTAATGTATATAGTAGATGGGTTCATAGGAAAAAAGATTTCAGTATTATTTTGGGGTGGTGGGATTGAGTCAAAAGGAAAATTACATTCTTTTTTCAAAAAAAGAGTAGGGATAAAAGTAGCAGTGAGAAAAAGGAGATATTCTAGGTTGCAAGGTTGGCTACATTATATTTATTTAGGAACATGGTCTTTGACATGGCCAATGAAATAGACCATGTTAGGAAGAGGATTAAAGAGTTATTAACCGAAAGGGGAAAACAAATTATTATTCAAGCGAGAGTAAAACATCTGGAGCAGGATGAAAAATGCTCTAGATTTTTTTTAAGAAGGTTTGTAAGGTAAAAGGAGTGTTTGAGGGTGTGTATGGGTATGTAGCCATGAAGAAGGGAGGGAATGTAAGGGAGAGAATGTGCTGGAATGCGTGACTACATTTTATGAACGGTTGTATGAGGGAGTGTGTGTTGATGTGTCAGACAGTAGAATGATTGATATGGTAGAGGATAATTTAGATGAGGATGATTTTTTGAGGAGGTTTTTTTGCAGAAAGAGGTGAACGAGGAGGAGATGTGGGAAGCAGTGACAAGCATGGGGGCTAATAAAACCCCAGGAGGGGATGGCTTACCAAGTGAGTTTTTTAAATTGTTTTGGGATATTATTAAGAGGGAAGTTGTTGAGTTATTTAGTTACAACATGAGGGAAGGTATTATATCTGAATCTATAAAAGAAGGGGTAGTGGTATTAATTTATAAGGGGGATAGGAAGGATATTCGAAATTGGAGGCCTATCTCCTTGTTAAATTCAGACTACAAGGTATTAGAAAAAATGGTGGTGAGGAGATTATCTAAGGTCATTAGTAGGATGGTTAGCGAGACGCAGATCTGTGCAGTGCCGGATCAAATGATCTTGCAGAATTTAATTTTAGTTAGGGATATAATTAATTTTTGTAAGGGTAGGAATAGTTTGACTATCCTGACATCTTTTGAACTAGAGAAGGCATATGATAAAGCAAATCATGGGTTTTTGTGGGAGGTTTTGAAGCGGATGGGTATACCACAGCAGCTCATTAATGTAATAAAAGGGTTGTATTGGGGGATCAGTAGTCGGGTTCTGGTTAATGGGAGTTTGGGGCGGGCTTTTTTTGGTTGAATCTGGGGTGAGACAGGGGTGTCCCTGTCCCCTATTCTTTTTATTTGTTTTATTGATCATCTGTTAAGGATGATACAGAGATAAAAGGTGGTGAGGGGCTTTTTGGTGCCTGGGAGTGGGGGGAAAATTGTTAAATGTTTAGGTTATATGAATGACGTGGTGGCAGTGTGTCAGTCGGTGGTGGGCGTAAGAAGGGTGAAGTTACTTTTGTCTATTTTTAGTGGATGTGTGGGAATGAGTGTGAATTGGAAAAAGTGTAGTTTGGGTGTGTATGGGAAGCAAGTGGAATGTGTGGATGATCAGATTGGGAAGGTTGAGGATTTTGGGTATTGTGTTTGACCATGGAATGAAAGGGGAAGCGTGCTGGAATGAAGTAGGAGAAAAGATAGCCAAGAAGTTGAGGTTTTGGTGTCTAATGCCCTGTACACATGAGCGGAATTTCCGTTGGTAAAATCTTGGATGGTTTTTCCGAATGAATTCCGCTCAAGCTTTGCTTGCCTACACACGGTCACACAAAAGTTCTCTGAACTATCGATCGTCAAGAATGCGGTGACGTACAACACTACAACGAGCCGAGAAAATGAAGTTCAATGCTTCTGAGCATGCGTCAAATTGTTTCTGAGCATGCGTGTTTTTTTGCGCGTCGGAATTGCATACAGACGAACAGAATTTCCGTCAAGAACTTTTTCCGTCAGAAAAATAGAGAACCAGCTCTCAATCTTTTGCTGGTCAAAATTCAGACAGAAAAAGATAGATGGAGCATACACATGGTTGGACTATCCGACCAAAAGCTCCCATCACACTTTTTTTGACTGAAATTCTGACCGTGTGTATGCAGCATAAGAAAATTGTCGATTTATGGGAAATTAATAAGTTATTGTTTATTTTTTTATGGGGGTCGAAAATGGAAAGAGTCAAGAGAGAATATGTGTGTAGAAGTGAATGTAATGGTGGGTTAGGTTTTCCAAATGTGAGAGTGTTTTTGTTAATGCATTATTGGTTTTGTGTGTTGAAAATTTTGACGAATGGTGGAGTGTGTGCTAGGATGATATCTTTTTCGGGTGGGTGGTTGTTTAGGAGATGGGGGTGGGTGGGAAGGGATTCAAGGATACCGTGGCCTACGTGTTGGCACGCGACTACTGGGTATTAGAAAAGTTTAGGGTAGAGTTTAAGTTGGCAGATTTAGGAGAAGGGGAGAAGGATAAAGTGAAGGTGGGAAAGTGGTTGATAGAGAAGGAGTATGTGTATAACCTTAAGGGAGTTAATTTGTCAGTGGCTGGGGAAGTATGGAAGAAAATGAGTGTATATGGGGTGACAAATGTGCAGAGACAGATAGTATGGATGAGTTTGCATGAATGTCTAGCTACAAGGCTATTTATGAAAAGGAGGGATTTGTGTGTGTCTGATATTTGTCCAAGAATGAATTGTGGGGGTGTAGAAGACAGTGAGCATGTGTTCTGGGGGTGTGGTGTAGCGAAAGATGTGATCAATAAGAGTCAAGATCTGGTGAAAGAAATAACAGGAGTGAAGGTGGGTGAGTGGAAAGTGATGATGTATGGCTTGGGGAAACTGGAAAAAGATAAACAGAGAGTATTGTGGTTAGTGTTATGTGCATTAAAGGAAGTGTTGTGGGATGCACGCAACTTGTATGTATATAAAAAGGTTTTATTAGACAATAAACAATGTATAGGATTATGGCTAAGCAAGAATCACACTTCTTTTTCGTGATGGATAAAAAGAAGGGTATGGATGCCGAAGGCATCTGGAAGTCTAAAAAATGGAGGATGTTGATTAAAAATTAAGTCTCTTCCACGATGATGTAAGACCTTGTTGGAGACAGTGAATGAGCGTCAAGCTGAATAGTCTCTCAATAGAGTTTTCTGAAGTGGAAAAAAAAAAAGAGTGCATTTGGGTGTCTTTATAGTGTTTGTAATATGTATTTTGTCTTTGTATTTTGTTTGTTATGTCTTTGCAAAACAGATGTGTTTTAGAGCAAGTATTTTTTACTTTTGTTTCTCTTTTTTTTGCAGGGGGGGTGGATATTTTTCACTGAAATATTTTTGTTGTTGTCAATCTGTGTTTGTAGGTTGTTAGTTTCACTTTGATTTAATTGTCTGTGCTGCATTATTTTGCAAAATCTTCCTGAAGATGTTGTGACTACTAAATGTTCAAATCCTTAAGAGACTGTCCGTTTGTGGGCGCAGTCCTTTTAACTCCTGTTAATTTCCTCTGCAAAATGGTCAGACCTCAAAACCATTGTTAGTGTCTCAAATTTGACATACATGCGTTTTTGCTTTCCTTGCTCTTTTCCAAGTCCTGTTTTGTTGACCAATAAAATTTGTAGCACATTTTTATGTTTTATGTGTTTTGTTAATAATTTGTTTTGCAGATGCATGCTCAATCCAAGTAATGCATTTTACCCCCCCCCCCCCCAAACAATTTTCATGCAACAGATTTCCCAGCTGCAGCTTAACTAGGCTGATTGGCATGGCAAAACAAAAAAAGGTGTTATTTGTCTAAAACCTTGGATTGTGCATATGCTGCCATAGATAGGCACCAGGAAAGGAAAATTACAGAGAGGTAAGTATTCAATTTTCCATTTTAGTGCAGTGGTTCTCAGTTTCAGTCCTCAACTACCCCTGACAGGATATGTTTTGGGAATTTATCTTAGCTAAAAGAGCTGTCCAAAATACCAAGCCATTGACTCTGATTTAAAGCACCTGTAAACATGGCCTGTTCGGGGTACTTTAGGACAGGGTTTAGAACCACTGATTTAGAGCACTGAGCTAAAATCTAGCTCAAGACAATCCTATTCTAACTGTGGCATTTGAGGGAAACCAAGTGAGTGTTAGAACCCCTGCTTGTCTTTTTTAGATTGGGTTTAGTGTCCCTTTTCTGAAAATTGGCTTAATTTCCTGACACATAGCCAAACAGGAAGTGAGGGTAAAACCCTACCAATGTATTTCCTTGGGGACACACAGGTCAATTTAATTAGTGTCCCCATTAGGCAAATTGCACTCTAGCACTTTGTTGTGTTTATTAGGTATTTTGTAATAATTGTTGTAATTATTAGGTATTCTGGGGTTTATTAAAGGCAAATCCACTCTGCAATACAAGTGTACATCGCTGTAAATCTGAGGGGAAGCACTGGTGATTTTATCATCCAATCATGTAAAAGCAAAGATGCTGTTTTTTTATTCTCCTTGCATGTCCCCCTCGGATCTCCAGCAAGCACACTTGTAGTGCAAAGTGGATTTGCTTTTAGTAAATAAACCCCAAAGTCCAAGATACCTAATAATTTGGGGTGTACACAGCAAAATGCTAGAGTGCAGTTTACCTAATGAGGAAACTATTTAGATTGACCTGTGTGTCCCCAAGGAAAGACATTGGTAGGGTTTTACCCTCACTTCCTGTTTGGCTATGTGACAGGAAGTGAATAAATTTGAAGGAGAAACTGGCAAAATTTGGGAGGTGTCTTCACCCTATCAGGGCTGCAGACATCCCCAAAAACTGACATGACTTCTAATCCCTCTGCACTCTATCCCCAAGCAAAAATAAGAAAGGATTCACTTAGTTTAGCTTTTCAAAGACACATTTGAACACCTAAGTTCAACTGTGATGCATGTCAATGGTCCATTTAGACCATTCACTATAAAGATTTGTTAGTCCAGTCCTGGAAATCTGCATCTGCTTTACTATTAATTTCCATAAAAATTGGGTTCCTGCAGCTAGATGCGCCAAATGCATCTAGATGTCTGACTGCTGTGTATGTGAGATGTGCAACTGCTGTGGAGGTATGTACCCGTGGTGCATATCTGGTTCCCAGAAGCGGTGGCCAGCACACAGGAATGACATCACACCCCTCCAGGAAGTTGCTTGTACTGCTGCTAATTTCTTCACAACAACATTCCCCCCTCACTGTTCTCTGAGGAAGAGATGATTCTTATTTGCAAATTAAGTTGGGTAGATGCCACACTCCCAATTCTGGAGGCATAATAATGGTCTAGCACAGGGGTCTTCAAACTATGGCCCTCCAGTTTTTCAGGAACTACAATTCCCATCATGCCTAGTCATGTCTGTGAATGTCAGAGTTTTACAATGCCTCATGGGATGTGTAGTTCAGCAACAGCTGGAGAGCCGTAGTTTGAAGATTCCTGATCACTCTAGCATGTCTTGGAAAAAGGTGGTATAATGCCCAAGAAATATCGTTAGGAAAATACAAGTGGGTCATGGCACATCTTCATTACAAATTTGGCACTTAAGATGGTCATGCACTATGCAATCTGACTAGCCAATCTCTGTACAACTCGATATTTAGGCAAAATAGGTAATAGGAAGACACACTTGAACAGTTAATTCAAAATATAGGAAATCAAACAGGCTCTTGCACTAAATTTAATTTATTTAAGATCTAACTGATTGCAGTGTATGTTCACCTTTAAAGATCAAGATCTCAAAATATTAATTTATTGGGTTTAGAAACACTTTTCTGTTCTTTGTAATGTATTGAAAGATTTGGGTAAAAAAAAGAAAAAAACGGGGGCGTGGCCTGACCTCGGGAGAAGATGGCAGCTTGAATTCTATGCTCCCGCTGACAGAGAGGATAATCTGACTAAAACAGAGGTTTATTACACACCAGCACACCTGAGAACCATGGGGGCCTCTTCCCGCAGCTCCTCCGCATCTCGCTCCAGGTCTCCCCGAGATTTGACTGGAAGGATTAGCCAGAATATTCCAGAAATGTTCCGGTCACAATCTGATAACATGGCTCCCACCCAGGGCTCTCCTCGGTCATCAGGCCTGACGACAGGAACCAACCCCTCCCCAGACAATGGAGCGGTAATCCTCAAACCGCATTCACACCCCAGCCTACATGATCTCCACTCCGTGGCAATGGATATCAAAAACACCCTCACGGCTGCACTCACAGCCGCAATCACGGACCTCAGGATCGACATACAATCGATTGCAGGCAGAGTTCAAGATGTAGAAAAGACGACCACAACTCACTCGAATGTGCTGCGCCATACTTGTCAGGTCTTAGACACCCACACCCTGCAACTACGGGACCTCAATCGCCACATGGAAGATTTAGACAATCGCAGCAGGCGCCATAATCTCTGTGTACGAGGCTTACCGGAAACGATCGAGGCGGACCGGCTGCAAGCAGAAGTGACAATCTTGTTTAACAACCTCCTGGAGAAGCCCCCCCCACTACTCCAATAGGAATGGAACGCATCCACCGAGCCCTTCGTCCACGAGGTAGAGATTCAGACCCACCTAGAGATGTGATTTGCAATATAATTGACTACCAGCTAAAAGAAGAGATTCTAGGAAAAGCCCGCACCAAAACACAGCTATCACATAATGGCACGGACATTCGCTTATTCCAAGACCTCTCTACTATAACGCTGCAACGCCAACGAGAATTGCGCCCCCTTTTGGAAGTCCTGCGTACCAAGGGGATTCCATACAGGTGGAAGTTCCCCTTCTGCCTGTCAGCTTCATCACAAGGCCGCTTGCTCCGCACTCCTCAGAGTGCCAGAGGATCTGCGACACTTCTGTGAAACCCTGGATATCCCCTTCACAGAGGTACCCGAATGGTACGAGGAGTTCCGTCCCCCTGCTACAAGAAATACCCCACCTAACAGCGAACCCATGGAGACCCAAACACACCGCTACAGGAGGCAGCGTTCCCTGTCTGAAGCCCGACTGCATCATCCAGCTCCCGGTCCGAACCACGGCTCCAGCCCATCGAAAGCCCCGCAATCCAGGAGAGCACGTCGAGACCGCTAAACGGCGATGATGGATCCCGCAATACTCAGCTGAGTTAACTCCTAGTTATCTTTCGATCCTCCCTGTTTCTCTACTCTCTTCAAATGACTCATTTGTTTATGAACTGACTTGTTCATCCCATACAGCATGTCCTCCCTACGTCCTTGGACTTCATCCCTGCCTACCGTTTACCACACAGGTTTATAAAACTCTGAAGGGAAGCCTTTCCCCGGGGAGCATAATGAATACTTATATACTGCTGCCATGACCGAGGGATTGTAATGGTCCAGCACTCTTTATTCCATAGGAGCTACCTGCCGTGAAGAATATAACTGACATGTCCCTTTGCACTACGCATGCCATTTGCAACAGAGGGTTGCAAGTCCAACACGTATCCTTCCTCATCCTTACCCCCTACCCCCGCTTGCTCGTATGTGGGGGGGGGCTGTTGTGTGGTTTTATTTTTACTTAATTTTTTTTTTTCCTATTTACAAATTTCTTTTTTCATGATGTTTTTTCTGTCAGTGATCTATACTTACATGAGCAGTGGTGGTGGGGGTGATGATCCGTGGGGTTACAAAATCCAATACACAATACACTGCTCCCCATCTGCGGGCTGTAACGGACATCTCGGACAGGCATATACATTTCTGGTACTGCACGTAATGACCAGTTGCCAACGGTTACCAAAAAACGCACAGTTCTCGACATGAGAGACTACGCACCCAATTGTGTCACCAATATCAATGCCTACTCATGACCATCCCCTCCCAAGTTTAGAGACCAGGAGGTTGGACCCCCACGGATCATCATCACCTTTGACACTTTATGGCTAACTGCATAGTAGAGGAATGACCCCTGGGGTTCCTCTGTTGGTATTCAGATTTATTGTGTTCATTATACTACCGCTACTCGCTTACCCAAACGTACCAACATAACCACGCTGTGGGTGCCGCTCTAAGAGGAATACATTACCTACATCCTCAGCTGCATTACTCAAAACAACTGGGATTATGACCTAACACTACAAATGGATCATCCCCAGTGTTTTTGACTTTATTTGACCGCCTCCCACTTTTACTGGGGTTCCTCCCCCCATGACAATATTCTACATGGGTAGCTGCAGAACCGCCTCCACCGAACAAAGTGTAACCCCAGCAGAGTCGGGTTCCCCCTTTTTTTTTTTTTTTTTTCCTTTTTTAATTTTTTTAATTTTAATTATTTTGACAGAGCGATACCCCAGACACTTCTCTTGCTTTAAGCGGGTATTCTTTGAAACCACACCACTTATTTATATGGATACAAAGAGTAGATACTACAATTTGAGGACCCCAACATATATACACGCCACATGCTGCATCCCCATTTGCCAGCATTTTGTAACCCCATAGTCAGTTAGCATACTGGCCCCCAATGGGCCCCTAACCCTTCAAGTTGTAAATAACAACCCCTGTGGATTGTATGGGTTACTTGATAAGTTGCCCACTCACCCTCCTACCTAAAAAATCTTGATCCCGCTCCTACCTCCCCAATAACCGGTCAGGAAGCAGGCTTACTCCGCTCTAGATGCCTTACACACTATTTCACCCACCGCAGGACCTTACACAGGGCCCTGACTCACTTACTTCCCAAACAAGGTATAAACTATATCAAGCCTTAATGGGTAGGAAAACGCTGAACGAACCTCTCATATGGGATAACGGTCTGTTTTGTTTTGTTTCGCATTGTTCATTAGTTCCTGGTTATTATACAGGGTTTCTTAAGACTTTTTATTACAACCTGCTGTTAAACTCTTTGTATTTGTTGCAATCTTATTCTCTGTGGAATGGAGTCCTTTAGAGAATCCCGACTCTACCCTCACACCTCACAGGTACACTGACTGGACCCACAAAATATCCTCCCACTCCAAACTATATGCTCTACCCCATGCGTGGATTACCTCCCTCTATCATAACACCACTCATTCTTGCCCCTGCAATCTATATCCCGATCACCTAACCATACGACTTCCATGTTACACCTTAACACTAGTCTGATACCTTCTTAACCTCCTCATCCCGCTCATATCACCTCCCTCTCTGTCTAGCGGACAGCAACTCCTCATCGGACCTCACCTCTTACCACCGATATCAGATGCTCCCCCCCTCAGTGGCTTTTCACATTATAAATCTCGATATATACATCTGACCTTACCTCCCGCCACTGATCCACTCCGGTTATACCTAGACACGGGTATATATTCCCCGTGGACTAGCGAGCAGGCTCTCGCTATTCACTGGAAACGACCGCCCACCCAAACAGGCGCACCTAACATTTTCTTTCACAGACATCCCAATATTGAACTA
Source organism: Lithobates clamitans (assembly GCA_037952925.1). Classification (NCBI taxonomy): domain Eukaryota; kingdom Metazoa; phylum Chordata; class Amphibia; order Anura; family Ranidae; genus Lithobates; species Lithobates clamitans. The sequence goes on from JBBGZY010000285.1 coordinate 6,499,496, forward strand.
CCTACACAACATTTTCTTCTACCCTCTCTCCTTATTCTGCCCCCCTAACCAGTACTAACACCTCTCTACATAGGACACAGATTTTCTGTTCTCTAGTCTCAACTTCCTCAGTCTATCCCTCCTCCTCCTCCGACGGGCAATCACTGTACTACACCAAACACTTACATCTGTTTGTTGGTAATTTAAGAACTGAACCAACCCCACACTATGCCGCAAATGTCACGCACTCAAAACAAAACAATCAAACTAATATCCCTAAATGTACAGGGCCTTAACCTCTCAGAAAGACGCTCTCAATTACTACTTTCCACAGAAATAAAGCGAAATGACAGAAATGAGTCTCTTTCCAAGAGACTCATTTTAGAATAGACTCCACCCCAAAACTCTCCAACCCCCGATTCCCAACCTTCATTCACGCAACTAACCACTCTGCAAAAACCAAAGAATTCTCTATCCTATTTGCAAAACAATGCCCGTTTTAAATCAAAGACACCTGCATAGACGAGGAAGCACGCTACCTTTTTGGAAAACGAATCACCCTCGCCAATATATACGCGTCCAACACAGGACAGGTCCCCTTCTTCAGTTCCACACTACAAAAACTCTCCTCGTTCCAAGAAGGCCTTCTTGTCCTGGGAGGGGACTTCAACGTCCCTCTGAATCCCCTACATGATACATCGGCAGGTACCTCAACCATGCCATATAGTGCGTTAAGGGCAATTAAATCACAACTACAGGAGCTATCATTACATGACTCATGGCGTACACTTCACCCGAATGTGAAGGGTTTTACATTTTACTCGGCTCCACATAACCGATACTCTAGACTTGATTACCTATTCCTATCACAAAGGGACCTACCAATGTTAATCACAGCCACCATTGACCCCATGTTTCTTTCGGATCACCATCCTATATCCATGACCTTAGAATTCACAGATAGCCATCCCAGATCCCCAATTTGGCATCTCGAGACTCCTCGCTTCTCACAGACACCGCCATAACGATTGGCATACACAAACGCCTCTCGCTTTACTTCCAGGAAAATGACTCCCCAGACGTATCACCTATGATGAGATGGGAGGCTCATAAAAGCACCATACGGGGGAACTCATAGCAATCTCGGCGAAAGGAAGGAAAGACAGGCAGGCACACATTACTAAACTGACTTCCCATATACAAGCATTGGAACATGCTCATAAAACCTCCCAAGCACTGGTATCCCTTCCAGATCTACTTCAAGCCAGGACTGACCTTCTAGAGGCTCTAAACAAACAAACAAAACAAAACTATATACTTTCCTAGAAATTATTACAGGAATATGGCAACAAGTCCGGCAAACTCCTGGCAAGAGCTCTCCGAGCTAAGAAAGCATCCATGATGATTCACTCACTAACAGACGCTATGGCCAAAAAATAGCATCAAATGACCAAATAGCAGATCAGTTTGTCCACTATTATACTCAGTTGTACAATCTACACCCTGCTAACCCACAGACGGAAAGTACCCAGTGAACAAAATCAATCAGAGACTTCCTCACGAAATACAGCCCCGAACCCTTATCCAATGAAGCAGCTACTGACCTGGAACAACCTATATCACCCATAGAAATTGACACAGTACTTAAACAACTGAAACCAGGCAAAAGTCCCGGGCCCGATGGTTTGACGACAGGATACTACAAAACATTTATTGGAACTCTCAAACCACACTTCCTGACTACATTCAACTCCCTCTCTTCCGACAACCCCCCACCTCGAGACCTACTAACAGCTCACATAACTGTAATCCCTAAGCCTAATAAAGACTCATCCATGGTGTCTAACTATCGCCCAATCTCCTTATTAAATGTCGACCTCAAAATTAAGCCAAGGTCCTGGCTAATCGTCTTGTGCACCTACTACCCACCTCATCTCATTAGACCAGGTAGGCTTTATACCTGGTAGAGAAGCAAGAAACAACACAATCAAGGCCATCAATATTCATAAATGGTTAACCTCCACCCAACAACAAGGGTTCTTTCTGTCTCTGGATGCGGAGAAGGCATTCGACAGGGTGGCATGGGACTATATGTCTGAAGTGCTCAAAATGATCGGAACACAGGACCACATGCTACAATTCATAATGGCCCTTTACGCCTCCCCAACCGCACAGGTCCCGGTCAATGGTCACCTGTCGAATGCCTTCTCCATATCTAATGGGACTCGCCAGGGATGTCCGCTTTCACCATTAATTTTTGTCCTCACGCTAGAACCACTTCTCCAGCGCCTACGGTCTAATCCAGACATCAAAGTCTGGTCTGGTCCATCTCAAATAACACATACAAGCTGTCTGCCTTCGCAGACAACATTCTCTTAATCTTGACAGATCCACACATTACGTTACCCAACTTACTTAAAGACTTTGCCACATTTAACTCCTTGAATAACCTACAAATTAATTTTGCAAAATTGGAAGCCCTAAACATTTCCTTACAGAAGGAGACCCTTGCACTTTGTCAAACTAACTTTCCCTTCAGATGGAACCGAGACGCAATTTTATATCTCGGGATCAACCTACCGGCTCACCTATCTAACCTATACTCCAAAAACTATCTACCGATCCTCCAACACATTCAAAAGGACCTAAAGTCCTGGTCGTCAGGCATATTCTCTTGGTTTGGGAGGGCATCAATAATTAAAATGAACATTTTCCCAACAATATTATATATTCTACAAACAGTCCCCATAAAACTACCGCAGGCCTTCTACACCTCGTATCGCAAAGCATGCAGCGACTTCATATGGGGCAAGGACCGCCCTAGACTCAGCTTTGATAGGCTAACTTTACTCAAATTGAAAGGAGGCATAGCTCCCCCAGACATTACCAAATACCACTGGGCTTGCCAATTGTCCAGAATCGTTGACTGGAACGTCCACTCCCATACGAAAGCCTGGACACAAATTGAAAATGAGTTCTCCTCAATTCCAGTTCGACAACTACCTTGGATCTCCCCAATAAATGTCCCTCTGGCCTGCAAACAACATCCCATCTCCAACACATTACAATCCTTCCAGATAGTGTGCCGTAAACACCACATCTCCTCCACACCGGGCCCAATGACACCCACCTGAAACAACCCAGATTTCCCATTGGGTCTGATGGATATGATCCTCGCAGACTACTGGCCCCACACTTATATACGTGCAGAACATTTCTTCTCCAGAAATACCTTTCTGACCATTCCCAATTTACCCAAACAAACATCTGGACGACCCTTCCCGTTATGGACATACTTCCAAATTCGACACTTTCTTAACCATCCCCACAAGAGCTCCGATTATTCCAGACAACTCACACCTTTTGAATTATAGGGCGTACACACGGTCGGACTTTGTTCGGACATTCCGACAACAAAATCCTAGGATTTTTTCCGACGGATGTTGGCTCAAACTTGTTTTGCCTACACACGGTCGCACAAAGTTGTCGGAATTTCCGATCGCCAACCACGCGGTCACGTACACCACGTACGACGAGACTAGAAAAGGCCGTTTCAGAACCAAGCGCGGCACCCTTTGGGCTCCTTTTGCTAATCTCGTGTTAGTAAAAGTTTGGTGAGAGACGATTTGCGCTTTTTCAGACTCGTGGCTTTCAGATCGTTTTCTGCCGTTCAGTTTGTGCTTGTGGGTTTGTATCTGCTCTTCAGTGTGTGCAGTCAGTTCGTATCAGAGTTTTCTGTGTGATCTTGCCTGCTCGTTGCTGTTTTTCAGGTCGCTCTTCACAGGCCTTGCTGTTCTTCAGTGCATTCTGTTACTTCGTTCTGAGCAGCCGACCGTTTTCTAGCCATGTTTCGTATGCGTACTCCTCGTAGAGTTCGTGCTGTGCGGGGGCTTGGTGTTGGGGTCCTGACCTTGACACAAGTCCAGTCCATGAACAGGGTGGGGAGGAGTTCATGGACCAAGAATTGGTTGCTTCAGCGTGACCAGTTCTCTCATATGCCTTTGCTCCGTGAGATCCGTGAGAATAATCCTGATGATTTCAGGAACTTTCTCAGGATGACGGACCCCGTGTTTCACCGTTTGTTGGCTTCGCTGACCCCCTATATCAGCAGGCAGGATACCTGCATGAGGCAAGCCATCACTCCGGAGCAGAGGTTGGTCGCTATCTTGCGGTATTTGGCCACAGGGAGAAGCCTGCAGGACTTGAAGTTCTCGACAGGCATCTCCCCCCAGGCTCTGGGGATCATTATCCCAGAGACCTGTTCTGCCATCATCCAGGTCCTGCAGAAGGAGTATATGAAGGTAAGATTTTTATCCTTTTATATCACATTTTATTGTCTTTAATGTTTGATAATATCTTGTATTTCTTTCCTCATTCCCTAATTACCATGATTGTAATATGCTGTGAATGTCCCCTTTGTCCTCATGCATGCTGGGTTTTTATGTAATTATTATTTTAGGTCCTTCATACATATTTGCCCTTCAATAACCTCCCTAGCATGGTGTCTCCTGCCCTATATTCACCTCATGTAGTCACTTAACAATGTACTTTATCAGCTCCATAGTAGTGCTTTACCCCAAACACCCCCTAAAATGTTTGGAACTGTTATTTTTGATTTAAATTCAGGCAGAGTGCCAGAGGCTTTTTTTTGTGGTGTCCCAAAATAATTTTTAGTAACCCTCCCTCCCCCAACTGCTAAGTCAGCTGATCCCAATTCTCTATCTATCCTCAATCATCTATCTGCTGACTTTGCCAAACCCATACACACTATACCCATCTCTTTACTGGTCAGATTTATGGATGAATTGCCCAAAGCATGTAGTGCAAGGGCCTGCCTGTTTACTTTCCAATGGTACTGTTTAAAGTTTTTGTATCCTATTATTATCTTGATAGGTAATAGTAGAATGTCCAACTTTCCTCAAATGTGTACAGTGTGTATTTATATCTTTATATTATGACACTTCTTACCTGTCCAGTGGTCTGCCAATAGTGTAACTAAGGATGGGCTGTTCAAAGTAATACCCATTATTTGGGCATTCATCTCTCAATGAAGTGAAGAGGGTTACCTGTCCAAGATTTCCACACACCCCATAATGTTAGAAATGGCCCATGAGAGGGGGGGGGGATATGATAGGTGTACCTTATACTTTGGCCTTGTTAAATTCCCCTTAATAAATGCTATCTGGAGGTTGCCCCATAATGTTTGTGTCTAATCTGCTTGCCACGTTTCAGAGTAAAAATAGTAATGTTTATTGCTTTTTCCTCAACAGTTTCCTTCCACGCCACAGGAATGGCAGACTGTGGCCTCCCACTTTGCCCAGCGGTGGGACTTTCCTAACTGCGGAGGGGCAATTGATGGGAAACACGTCCACATTGTCCCACCACCCAACTCGGGGTCGTACTATTATAATTACAAGGGGTTTAATAGTATAGTGATGTTGGCGGTGGTGTCGGGTAATCACGACTTCTTGTATGTGGACGTGGGGAAGAATGGCCGGATGTCCGATGGTGGAGTCATCGCCCAGACGGAGTTCTACAGGCATCTCCAGAATGGCAGCTTGGACTTACCAGCTCCAGAGGACAATGTGGAAGGACTCCCATTTGTGTTCGTTGCTGATGAAGCATTTGCGCTGGGGACCACCTGATGCGGCCATTCCCGATGAGGACCCTCACCCTGGAACAGAGGGTTTTTAATTACCGACTGGCCAGAGCCCGAAGAGTGGTGGAGCACACATTTGGAATCCTGGCCAGCCGGTTCCGCCTATTTCTGACACCTATCCATATGGCGGAGTATAAACTGAACCATATAATACTGGCCTGCTGTGTTCTCCATAACTTTTTACGGAAACATTCGGCCAACTATGCTGGCTCAGTTGGGCCTGAGGCCGGAATCCTACATCAAACCACACTTACGGCGCTTGAAAGTGGCCGTCCTGGCTTGCCCTCCCTGAGTGCCCGTGATGTCCGGTTACGCTACCTGGAGTTCTTTGCGGGTAGGGGGGCTATCAATATGCCAGACAATATGTGAAGCCTTTTTCAAATAAAAAAAAAAAGAAAATCTTTGAGGACATTTACTGCCTGTGTTTGTTTTAGCTGACCCTGACAGAAATGTTTTGAGTGCAGAAAATGTCATGATTCGGTAACCTTATACAAAGCACTGTTGGCTGTTATTTCCTAAATGCAAAAACACATTTCACTACAAGTGCACTTGCAACTGCACTGGAACTGCACTTGTAGTGCAAAGAGGATTTGCCCTTAGGAAATAACCCCCACTTTTGCATCAAACAGCTATTACATCACCCCAAAAGTGTTGTAGTGTTGAGACAATAATCCACACATTCTTGAGTAAGCCACTTTTTTATACCTGCACAATCACATGTGCATTTACCAAAGGTTTTTAAAACAAACCAACATGTTTGTTGTATAACAATTTTTGCAGTAACATTAGCAAAATTCGAAATGTCCATTTCAGATAAAACAGGCCTGTGTAAAACCAATAAGAAAGCCAAAAAACTTGAACTTACAAAGTTCACATTAGGTAAAACCTGAAGGCTATATCAGACATCAGTATTTAGGAACTGGGTTTGATATAGCGTTCAGATGGGGGGAAATCACCCCTGGAAAAGCCAAATTTGGAAGATGCACACCAATTTCCCAATGTCAACATGTGCTATCTGCCATCAGGGGGGATCAAGGGATGTGTTTTGGGGGAGCAAGCCCTTCCTCAACGCTACTTTATAATTGAGGAAGGGGTTGCACCCCCAAAACGTGTCCATTGATCTGCCGTGATGGCAGATAGCACATGTTGGCACACTGTGTGCATCCTCCAAATTTGGCTTTTCAAAACATTGCAAAAAAATATAAAAGATTGGACCACAATACAAAAAGTGATTTTGTGGGGTTTAAATTCGCCCCAAAACATCAATGATGTTATTATTTTTTTTAATAACATCATGGATTTTTTGCTGGATGTTTTGCAGTTCGGCATTACACCCCATGATCTCCCCGATCAGGATCTGGGCACTTTCTGAAGTAAAGCGTTCGGGATCCACAGCCTCACGATCACCTAAAAAGAGATGAATAAAAAAAAAAAAGATCTCAAAAATCTGCCACCATCCATCTCTTTTACCTGAGCCTGTGGTCGCAGACACTCACCTGTTGTGGTGCCAATCTCCACCACATCTTCTTCTTCCTCCTGCTCTTCTTGGGTTTGCGGTATTTCACCTTCTTCCAGAGGTGGGGGGTCTCTGGTCTCCTCGGATGAGGGGTGTCCTCCGAGTCTTTTCTCCCCTATGTAAAACAAAAATGTTATAATTAGCACACAGATATTTGATGGCAGAACTAGAAATAGGAAACATTGCTTGGAAGTGGGGTACAATTGTCTATTTTAGCCGAGTTCCAAGATGTATTTTTTTTATTGCCCTTTGTCAAGCTGCAATACTTTACCTGTTTGGTACAAGCTTCACAGATGTAGCCCCCCCTACAGTATACACTGGAGCACCTGTGTGGCCCCCTAATAAAAATTGTGTTCTTGTGTCCCACACTAGTGCTCCAGTGTCCAGATGTGAAAACAGCTGCTCAGTGTCCTCTCCTTACACACAATCTAGTTTGCATTTCATTCTAGTAACAAACCCATCTACACAAACAAATATTTGGCATCCAAGTAGGCCCAAAACAAATGTGGGAAAATGCATATGGCCTAAACAATGGTGTTCTAGAGGCCGAAAGAAAAATGTTTGCTACGAACAAATAATGGGCCCATGAACATTAAAGTTGCCCTTTTAAACGTTACAATTAATAAAAGCATATGGAGCAGCACGAACGTAATAAAGACAGAAAGAATAGGAACACAGCACAACTACTTACTTTTTTGCAGCACTCTCCAGATCTTTCGGTACTGCTCTGGCTCTCTCAACTTCAGGTCCGACCACTGCTTCCTGAGCTGATCTTTAGATCTTCGTACCCCGAAATTCCTGTGAAGGCTTTTGATCACTTTAGCAATGATTTTTGCCTTTCGGATGTTGGGGTGTGGGTAAGGCCCATATTTTCCGTCATAGTCGGACTTCCTCATGATGTCGACCATCTCCAACATCTCCCCAAAGGACATATTTGTGGCCTTAAAACGTCTCCTTCTGGATCTGGACGTGCCTGGATCCGGGCTTTCCTCCCCCTCCTCCTCGTTGCTATAATTAGCACACACCTGCTCTAAAAGTACGATCTGTGAGCGGAGGTAGGAGCATTGGACGCGCCGATCGTAAGAACGAAGGTAAGAGACAAACTTGTGCCTATACTGCTTCTAGATTGAGGCCTTTATTGTAACAAGATTAGGAGAGTTTTGTCTGACATTAGGCTTTGTCTTGTGTTGTGTCTTGCAGTGAACATGGATATGCTACTCAAAGATAATGACTTCATGTCAGTATTCCTAGAGATGCTAAGGGAGCTGCCATGTCTGTGGGAGATTAACCACCCCCATTTCAAGAACCAAGCAAAGAGGAAGGCAGCACTGGAGCAATTGTGTGAAATTGTGAAGCAGGTGATCCCCACGGCAGACATCACTTATTTAAAGATATTAATTGGTTGCCTGAGGAGCACATATCTGAGGGAGCGCAAGAAAGTCCTGAATTCACAGAGATCTGGAGCAGCAGATGACATCTATGTCCCCAGGATGTTGTACTACAACAGGCTGCACTTTCTGGCAGGCCAGACTGAACCAAGGCCATCCCTCTCCAGTCTTCCTACCACGCTTCCTTCCCCCCCTGAAGCTGAGGCTTCTGACGCCCAACCTGGGCCTTCCAGGCAACATGTGGAGGAGCCCAGATTGAGCCAGGTATAGCATTCCTCTAAATATTTCTGCTTGTCCAATCAATGATGTTAACTAGATGTTAGTTGGGAGTACAAATTTAGGATTGTGATTGATGATGCAAAAAACTAAAACCATGTCCCTTTTTCATACACAGGGAAGTCTCAGCCAGGAGGTGGCCGGGCCGAGCCGGCTGGCTGATCTGCAGGTCCCTCCACCCCCCCTGAAAAGAGAAAGTGGCAGTAGGAGGAGTGCCCTAGAGGAGGCTGCTATAGGATTCTTTTGGAGCACTACAGAGGTCCTGGGAGCACCCCACACCATGGAGGAGAACATTGCTGCCTTCATTGCATATAAAATGCAGAGGATGGAGAAGGGCCAACAAGTCATGTGTGAGGCCCTCATATTGGAGGCTCTTGAGAAAGGTATGAGGGGCCAAATGACACCTCAGACACACCTTTGTGATGGTCCTCCTCCTCCTCCTGCAGGTCCTCCTCCTTGTCCTCCCTCTCCTCCAGGTCCCCCCAGTCCTCCTCCAGGTCCCCCCAGTCCTCCTCCAGGTCCTCCCAGTCCTCCTCCAGGTCCTACTCCTCCTCCTGCCACATCTCCAACTGCACAGCCACAGCCCGGAAGGAAGCGTGGAAGGAAGACTAGACAGTGATTGCCCTGGGTTCAGTCTGGTCGGCCAAAAGATGCAGCCTCTTGTGGTACCACAGCCTGGGGACACAGATGTCATCTGCTGCTACCCGGATCTCTGCGAATTCTGGACCAGACTGCCCTCCCTTACATATGGACTCCTCAGGCCACCAATTTTGATGTTGAAGAATTTATGTCTGCCGTGGGGGTCCCAGGCTTCGCTAATTTCTCCTGTTGATCCAGTGTTGCCTTCCTCTTTGTTTGGTTCTGATCCCTTAATAAAGGAATTTTTGTTTTGAATTATACTCTCCTATGTGTTTTACTTCAAAAATGACAGTTTGTTTGTGAGGATTCAGGTACATTTCTAATATACAATGTGAAATGAACAAGGGACACCAACACCAAACAATCTCCTTGAGATTAAATAATAAAAGATATCAATGGTGTTCGGGTAACTTGACACACAAAACACACCCAAAAATATTCTGGAGTAAAAATAAAAATAACATTGAACAAAGATCAGCCTTGGAAAAAATCCAAACATTAAAGAAAAAAAAAGGCTGAAAATCCAAAAAAAAAAAAAATAAAACTTTCAGATGTGACAACTAATAACAATATATTCAGGGAATCCCACAAAAAAAAACACAAATAAAAGTTTGTGAGAAGTGTGTGTGAATATGAGCAGCAAAACTACTTAATTCTTGTCACATTATAAAGAAGAAGAGAGTGTGCTGTATTAAACCATTTTTAACATTGCAGCATGAGTGCTGTATCCATTGCGAACGCTAAGTTTACCAGAACGAGCTGTCCCGTCTCAGAATTTCTTCTGAGCATGCGTGGCACTTTGTGCATCGGAACAGGCCACACACGGTCGGAATTGACGCGATCGGATTTTGTTGTCGGAAAATTTTATCTCCTGCTGTCCAACTTTGTGTGTCGGAAAATCCGATGGAAAATGTCCGATGGAGCCCACACACGGTCGGAATTTTCGACAACACGCTCCGATTGGACATTTTCCATCGGAAAATCCGACCGTGTGTACGGGGCATTACTGTGTACCAAGACAGAACCACAAAGACATGTGACCTCAGATATATACTCTCTCCTTTTCTCTGACCACAACCCTAAATCTAATATAGCAACTCGCAGTTGGGAAAGAGAATTATCGATAGACCTATCAGAAGAAGAATGGGAAAATATATACTCCTATATCCACAAAGGATCAATTAAAGTGTCAAAGCAAGAAAATGGCTTCAAAGTCTTCTCTAAGTGGTACAAGACTCCGCTTAGACTACACAAAATTTCCCCCAATATTCCCTCCACCTGTTGGAGATGTTCAGATGGAGAAGGTTCCCTTGTCCACATATGGTGGTCCTGTCCATCCATCCAACCTTTCTGGAAAGATGTCCAACGCATCCCCACTGACATTACCACCTACCAAATTGAATTCACCCCAGCCCAAATGCTTCTACACCACTCCTCCATCCCAAAAAAAGACTACCATCATTCTCTTGCTTTACACCTGATAAATGCTGCAAAAATTTGCATTCCGACTCTCTGGAAGTCCTCCAAGCCCCCTACCATAGCTGATTGGTTCAAACGAATAACTAAAGTAGCAGAAATGGAGGAATTAATACACCAAGCCAAAGACACGCCCACCAAATTCAAGAAAATTTGGTCTTGCTGGCAACATTTCCAAACAACAGACAAATATCCTGGTCTACTGTCCTAAGGACTTACACTGGCTCACGAGGCCTTGTCGGAGGAGGAAACGTTAAAGTCTATCTTATCCATCTACCACCCTTAACTTCACCACTCCCTATGTCCTACCCTTCTTTACTATCCTCACCCCACATATAGGGTTACTACATGATGCTAGAGACGGCATTACCATTATCACCTACCCACTCTCCACCCTCTCCCTGGACCTATTCTTTTCCAGGTCCACAATCTCCATGCCCCAATCTAAATATTTATATGCCTTTCAGACTAGCCCTTCCAAGGATTGCTAGTGGTCTGGTGACCGCAATCCTAACAGAAATTAACCTATTTAGAGGCAGTATACAACAATCGGTAGAAATCTTTACATTGATAATCATCGATCCCAAACAAACAAACACCAGTTTAGCTTATGACTGAGTGAGCCTACACACATCCACTATCATAGCCATAATACCTGCAGGCCTATGATCTCAACCTACACTGTTAAAACGGTAACACCTTGGGAAACAAGATGGCTTACAGTAACCCAGACAGGCTCGATAGAACACATCATTGGGTTAGGGTATTAAACATAGGCGGATCAAACGGGACTCCAGTAACGAGAATCTACTCACTAAATTAACTAAAGGCCTAGATGCTCCTGTTTGTTGAATGTTCATTACTTGTTTATGATTGCTTAATGTTATAGCATACTTAAGTTCCTAAGTACAAAAGTAAATTATATTATATAGTGCAAAATTTGAGCTTACTGTATCTCATATTCTGTACCAAAGCATTGTATTACTCCTTGTACGTTATCACTCTGTATCACTATTGTGTAATATGACTTTTATATACAATAAGCAATAATCTGGAAAAAAAAAAGAAAAAAACACATTTCAAAGATATATTAGAAGTGATAGGAATGAGATTAGCATCAAAAGGGTTAATGAACTGAGTACACCTACTAATTGCCTAACAAGACACATCCAATGAGATGAAATTAACCAATTGTATTGGGCGTGCTTTATTATCAATGAGAAAACTGCAGTTACCCTAGCGCCAGTTGCAGTTTACATATGCGGGTATTTATCATTGTTATTTGCGCATCAATGTGCGCCGGTTCACACGTTCAATTAATGACTTTTCTGGCGCACCAATTAATGTATGAACTGGTGCAGTGCCTTCTTCTTAGTAAATCACCCCCATAGTCTGCTATTCTGATTCTATTGTCAGTAGAATATCAGTTTAGTGTGCATATAGGGCTAGTTCACTGTAAGGGTAGTGCGACCATTCATCTTTACATTAGTGTTAATGTAGGGATAGTTCAGTCATTGTGAGTGTAGTGCGACCACCATTCATCTTTACATTAGTGTGAATGTAGGGATAGCTCAGTCAGTGTGAGTGTAGTGCCTGTTTAACACAGTTTTTTTCTCTGTACATTACTGCAAGTTTAACGCCATATAGTTCTGTACATTACTGCAAGTTTAACACTATATAGTTCTGTGCATTACTGCAAGTTTAACGCCGTATATTTAATTGTGTTACTGCAAGTTTAATGCCATACAGTTCTGTGCGTTACTGCAAGTTTATGCCATACAATTCTGTGCGTTACTGCAAGTTCAATGCCATATATTTCAATGCGTTACTGCAAATTTAACGGCAAATATTTCTGTGCGTTACTGCAAGTTTAGCGCCATGTAGTTCTGTGCGTTACTGCAAGTTTAACGCCATATAGTTCTGGGCATAACTGCAAGTTTAACGTTGTGTATTTCATTGCCTTACTTCAAGTTTAACGCTGTATATTTCATTGCATTACTGCAAGTTTAATGCCATATATTTATTTATTGCGTTACTGAACGTTTAACGCCATATATTTCATTGCATTACTGCAAGTTTAACGCCATATAGGTTTGTCTGTTACTGCAAGTTTAATGCCATATAGTTCTGTGTGTTACTGCAAGTTTAACGCTGTATATTTCACTGCGTTACTGCAAATTTAACAGTTATTTGCGCTTCAATATGCGCCGGTTCGCACGTTCAATTAATGACTTTTCCGGTGCACCAATTAATGTATGAACTGGTGCAGTGCCTTCTTCTTAGTAAATCACCCCCATAGTGTGCTATTCTGATTCTATTGTCAGTAGAATATCAGTTTAGTGTTCATCTAGGGCTAGTTCAGTGTGAGGGTAGTGCGACCATTCATCTTTACATTAGTGTTAATGTAGGGATAGTTTAGTGATTGTGAGTGTAGTGCAACCCCCATTCATCTTTACATTAGTGTGAATGTAGGGATAGCTCAGTCAGTGTGAGTGTAGTGACTGTTTAACACAGTTTTTTTCTCTGTGCGTTACTGCAAGTTTAACGCCTTATAGTTCTGTACATTACTGCAAGTTTACCACTATATAGTTCTGTGCGTTACTGAAAATGTAAAGTCATATATTTAATTGCGTTACTGCAAGTTTAACGCCATATAGTTCTGTGCATTACTGCAAGTTTAACGCCATATATTTAATTGCATTACTGAAAATCTAACGGCAAATATTTCTTTGTGTTACTGCAAGTTTAACACCATGTAGTTCTGTGCGTTACTGCAAGTTTAACGCCATATAGTCCTGTGCATAACTGCAAGTTTAACGCTGTATATTTCATTGCGTTACTGCAAGTTTAATGCCATATATTTCTTTGCATTACAGCACGTTTAATGCCATATGGTTCTGGGCGTTACGGCAAGTTTAACACCATATATTTCATTGCATTGCTGCAAGTTTAACGCCATATATTTCATTGCGTTACTCCATGTTTGACACCATATAGTTGTGTTTTATTGCAAGTTTAACGCCATATAGTTCTGTGCATTACTGCAAGTTAACGCCATATAATTCTGTGCATAACTGCAAGTTTAACACCATATATTTCATTGCGTTACTGCAAGTTTAACGCCATATATTTCATTGTGTTACTGAACGTTTAACGTCATATATTTCATTGCGTTACTGAACATTTAACGCCATATATTTCATTGCGTTACTGCAAGTTTAATGCCATATAGTTCTGTGCATTACTGCAAGTTACGGCCATATAATTCTGTGTGTTACTGCAAGTTTAAAGCTGTATATTTCATTGCGTTACTGCAAGTTTAATGCCATATAGTTCTGTGCGTTACTGCAAGTTTTACGTCATATAGTGTGTCTGTCTTTCCATTGATTAAAGTGCATCCACGTACACATTTACACATCTTTATCATTACATTTTGTTAACCACTTAATCACTTCAGCCCCAGAAGAATTTACCCCCTTCCTGACCAGAGCACTTTTTGCGATTCGGCACTGTGTCGCTTTATCGCTTTCTGCCTGTACGAGCTCTTCTGCCGCAGTATATCTGTGTGAGGCGGTTGGCAAGCGGTTAAAAACAGTTTTTTTTGCTAGAAAATTACTTAGAACCCCCAAACATTATACATTTTTTTCTAACACCCTAGAGAATAAAATGGCTGTCATTGCAATACTTTCTTTCACACTGTATTTGCGCAGCGGTCTTACAAGTGCATTTTTTGGAAAAAATACACTTTTTTGAATTAAAAAATAAGACAACAGTAGAGTTAGCCCATTTTTTTTTAATATTGTGAAAGATAATGTTACACCGAGTAAATTGATACCCAAAATGTCACGCTTCAAAATTGTGCCCGCTCGTGGAATGGCAACAAACTTTTACCCTTAAAAATCTCCATAGGCGATGTTTAAAAAATTCTACAGGTTATTAGGAATTATTGCTCTCGCTCTACCGATCACGGTGATACCTCACATGTGTGGTTTTGAACATCATTTTCATATACAGGTGCTACTCACGTATGCGTTTGCGTCTGCGTGCGAGCTCGTCGGGAAGGGGCGTGTTTAAAACATTTTTTTCTTATTTATTTTACCTTTTTTATTTTTACACTGTTTAAAAAAAAGTGTCACTTTTATTCCTATTACAAGGAATGTAAACATCCCTTGTAATAGAAAAAAGCATGACAGGACCCCTAAATATGAGATCTGGGGTCAAAAAGAACTCAGATCTCATATTTAGACTAAAATGCAATAAAAAAAATGAAAACAATTTTTAAAAAGTGGCCCTTTAAGAGCTATGGGTGGAAGTGACGTTTTGACGTCACTTACGCCCTTCTATGATATGGAGATGGGTGGGGCCCCATCTTCCCCTCACTCATCTCCATGTCAGACCACAGGAAGGACCCGATCGCCTCCGCCACTATCGACAGCACTGGTAAGCAGCGGAGGGGACCGTAGAGAGGCGGGAGGGGGCCCTCTCCCGCAGCCGATAAAAGTGATCTTGCGGCGAATCCGCTGCAGAGACCACTTTTATCTTAAACCGGACCGCTCACTGAAGAAGATGAAACTGGGGTTATGGCAGCTAGCTTCTGCCATAACAACAATATCCTCCTTCAAAGTACCAATGTATATCGTTGTGAGCTGGTCCAGAAGTGGTTAATAAGTACCCCCCACTCCCCCATCATGTTTGGGAGGACAACAAGGAAAGGCAGATGTTCCCATGGCACTGTAAGGTGGCCAGTAGCATATGTGTCCACAGGCAAAGGTGGACGTGGTCAGTCCTCAGGTAAAAAACAGAATTAAAATTAAAACTAAAATGAACGGATTTTTCGGCAGTGCACATGTCCACAGGGCATCATTCCCTCTGTTTAGTGATGTTGCCCATGCTATCCAGCCACAGCATGCAGAGGAGGTGGTGGACTGGCTTACTAAACCATCCTCATCCTCCTCATCCTTCATCACCCAAGCAGAGACTAGTGCGCAATCCCCTGCAGCTGCCAGAGTGGCAAAACCTGCCTCCTTGTCCACAGCTATTCCTGCCATAGCCCCAGTATCAGGTATGGAGGATTTATTTGAACACAGCATAAGCCACTTGCTCCTTGATGATGCACAGCCATTACTCAATTCAGATGTTGGTTCGGACTCTGAGGTTGAGGAAGGCAGGAACATGAGCCTACAGAGAGGGGAGAACACTGGCACACAAATTGGCAGTCATGTTCCCCCAGCAGCAGCATATTGCCAAGTTGTCTCCAGCGGCAATGAGGATGGAGGAGATGATGATGAGGTCACTGACTCGGCTTGGGTGCCGGATAGAGCAGAGGAGGAAAGTGAGGGTGAGGCACAACCCCAACGAGGCAGCTATCATGGAAGAGTAGAGCGCAGCCACCCAATTTCATCACATTGTGGAACTGTTATCTCCCAGCCCACTTCCCAGAGCTCAGTTATCTTGGCATTTTTTAGTACATGTGCAGCTGATCGCGCAGTTGCTATTTGCAAACTTTGTCTTAAGTGCATCAAGCGTGACAAAAACACCAACCATTTGGGTACCACATGCTTGAAAAGGCATTTGACCTCCCACCGCTCAGCCTGTTGGCAAAAGAACTTAAAAGCCACACAAAAAGGGCACAAATCTGTCCCTCCTCCTTACTCACCTCAGTCTGTCCCTGCTATTCCTCATGACCTCTCAGCAGCCTCCACTGACAGGGATGATGGTATAGCGTAGGGTGTCCCAGGTCCTTGCAGCACCTCAGCCAGCAGCACACCACCAGCTGTAGATTACAGCCGGCAAATTTCTCTGCCCCATTTGCTGCAGCAGAAAAAAAAAATACAGTCCCTGCTACCCACATGCCCAACGTCTAAATGCAAGCTTGTCAGAGTTGCTGGCTGTACAACTTCTGCCTTTCTACCTGATGGATTCTGCCCCCTACAGTGAATTTTCAGAATGTGCTGTACCGCAAGGCAGTCAGCTGCAAAGTCCACGTTACTGCTGACACATGGTAGAGCAAGCATGGGCAAGGACGATATATTTTGTTCACAGCACACTGGGTAACTCTGCTTGCAACTCAGAAGGATGCAGGACAAGGCTCAGTACTGCAGCTTGTTGTGCCCCCACTTCTCCATACAGCTAGTGATGATGCCAGATTTGTCAGCTCTACCCCCTCCTCCTCCTCCTTCCTTCTCCCTTCTGGTGAATTGTCCTATGAACCTCAAATACCCTCTAAGCATTCAAAGGGCTATTCAATGAGTCAGGCTAAAAGGTGCCATGCAGTGCTTCAGCTGGTGTGTCTAGTGCCACGTACACACGAGCGGACTTTACAGCAGACTTTGCCCGGCGGACTGGATTTCGTCTGACAATTCAATCGTGTGTGGGCTCCAGCGGACTTTGTTTTCTCAAAAGTTGGACGGACTTAGATTTGAAACATGTTTTAAAATAATCCGTTGAAATCGAGTCCGGTCGAAAAGTCCGCCGTCTGTATGCTAGTTTGACGGACAAGAAGCCACGCTAGGGCAGCTATTGGCTACTGGCTATGAACTTCCTTGTTTTAGTCCGGTCATACGTCATCACGTACGAATTCGACGGACTTTGGTGGATTGTGTGTAGGCAAGTCCGTTCATTCAGAAAGTCCGTCGTAAAGTCCGTCGAAAAGTCCGCCGGGCAAAGTCTGCCGTAAAGTCCGGTCGTGTGTACGCGGCATAGGAGACGGGAACCACACCGGGGCACAAATTATTGCAGCTCTGCAGGGACAGGCCCAAAGGTGGTTCACACCATGCCAGCTGGAACCAGGAATGGTGGTGTGTGATAATGGCACAAATCACCTGTCCCCCCTTAGACAGGGAAAGTTGACATGCCTGGCACATGTCCTGCAGCATTTCCTAAATAGGTACCCAGAGTTGGAAGATCTACTAAAGCAGGCCATAAGAGTGTGTAGCCATTTTAGGTGGTCAGCCAGTGCTCGGTTGGCTGAAATTCAACAGTGCTTTCCGAACGGGCATTCAGTGCTGCTGAAGGTTTTGTTACTGATCATAGAACGCATCTGTCTACAGACTCTGAGGACCGTCTGACTTTTTTCAAAATGAATCAGTCCTGGATTACCAGCAGCTATGAAGCCCCTGATGCTGATGTCACCGATTAAGTGTTTTTGGGATGTGGAATATCTGCAGGACTTCTAGGCTGTGTTGTGGGTCTTGATTTCATCTGGAAGTATGTTTTTGGTGTAGATTTCATGGGCACATTTAACACCAAAGACCAGTTTTTCTGCACATGTTTTTGACAGCAAGGCCAATTCTCGCTTTTATCAAGCATACGTCTATAGGGTTATGGTGTGAAGGTGCCACCGACACCCAAGGAACAATCTTTCTGCACCTGTTTGACATGTGCATATCATTACAATTTTTGACAGCAAGGTCAATTCTTGCTTTCATCAAGAGTACCGCTATAGGGATATGATGTGAAGGCACCACTGACACCCAAAAAACAATCTTTTCACACCCGTTACAGAAGTAGAAATCCAAAGTCTGTGGTAGAGACACCAGAATTTATCCAAAAAATCTTTAATCTTGTTCTCCATGCAGTACATTGTGGCCTCATTATACAGAGTGGCTTCCCAAGCCGTTGCTTACAAAATAAAGAAAGCTTGCAGGGAAAATGTCATTTTTGGGGCTTTATAAATGCAATTATTGCTGCAGCAGCTTTTATACACAATACAGATGTTCCACTTTACAGGTGGACTAAGGGGACTAAGGGGACTTTCACTTTAATACATCAATAAATCACTGCTCATTTAAAAATTACGTTTTTTACAAACTTTTTTTTAATTGATACATGTACCACAGGGCAGTACCCAGACTCCCATAACCATTGTATGCCCAATTACTTGCATATAAGCCTTTAAAATGGGCACTTTTGATTTTTCACGTTCGGTTCTCATAGACTTCAGTGGGGTTCTTTATTCAGTCATGAACTTTCTTGATGTTTGAAAGTTTCGTGCGAACTGAACAAGAGGTCATTCGGCCTTTGAGCACAATAGTGTAATGGCATCCATGAAGCTGGTGCGTCAGGATGGCTTCTGTGGTGTGGCACTCGAAAGGACCACGCCGGTAGTTTCTGAAGCTTCCTGGAGTCCTGAAACGCAAAGGGAGCCGATGATGATGTCACTTCTGGAACACAGTTGGAGATTAGGCGACGCGTTTGCGGAGCATGCGCTCCTTCTTCAGGCCTAGCTGATGCCTTTTTGGATAAGGGCTTTTTTTAAATTTTTTATTCCTTACTTCTTTATTATAAATATTTCAACATTACAAACCAGAATATATTATTGGATATAGTATGTATCACTTATACAGTTTGTACATAAATTCCTTATTTCGAATACCATACATATGGTCTATCCACAGCAAATTCCGATTTTTTTTTATTCTTACATATATTCTCCAATCAACATAACAAGTATTTAACCACAAATAATAACAACATATTCATAAACATACAGCACACAAACTAAAAAAAAAAAAAAGAAAGAAATCCCCATCACAAGCAAATCAGATGACTGTTCCATTTCCTGCCCACTATAGTATTCTATGCATCTGTACCTATGTGAAAAAGTTACCTCTGCCGGTTGCTTAAGTCAGTAGATTCTTCTCTCCCCGCTGATTTTGCCCTCTACCTCCATTTTCTGTCTGGTACCAAATTTTCTATCCATAATTATACTTGCCCACCCTTCTAAAGATCTGCAAAAGCCAGTGAGGATGGGGCTAACCGTGGAACTGACATCCATGGCTTCCACAGTTTGTACAAGTAATTGGGTATGCCTCTGTTACAATAGATCTGTTGTTCCTTCAGAATATTGTCGTTTACATGAAGGCGCCATTCCTCAAAATAAGGTGCACTTGGAGATATCCACCTTAGGGCAATTAGCTTTCGTGCCATAAACAGTAGTCTGCTAACTGATATCAGAATGTCATGGGGCATAAGTTCTTCATCAAGGTAGCCCAGCAGCTAAGTTTAAGGGTCTTTATGGATATATGTAATTAAATGTTTCTTTATTTGTATTCACCACCTCTTGCCAATATTTAGCCAGTTTAGGACAATTCCACAACATATGTAGTAAATCAGCAGGTGATTTTTGGCACTGTGGACAGTCTTGGGAACCACGCCTACCCCACTTAAATAGTTTGACCGGTGTTCCATATACCCTGTAAATTACAAATAATTGGGTCAGACATTGTGCTGGTGATAATGAAACTAGGGGTACCCTTTCTAATATTATTTGCCAAGTTTCATCTGAAATATCCCCTATATCTAGCTCCCACCCTCTTCTGCCCGGGCTAACATCCTCACCTCGATATGATCTCGTAAGACCATATAGAGATGAGATCAAGCCTTTTTTTTCTGTCATCCGTGCTAATAAAGTTGTAAGTGGCATTAGTTTTATTACTTTCTTTTCCCCTTTAAACTGAGATTAGACCGCATGTCGTAGTTGTAAGTATTTAAAAAAACTATGGTGGGGTAAATGAAAAGATTCTTGCAGATCCTGAAAGGAGCGTAGAATATTGTGTGAGTACAACTGTGTTATATATTTGAGGCCCTTAGAGCCTCAAAGAGGTTATAGTGAGAACTGTTACTTAGCAGTAGGGCCTGAATAGAGTCCTCCCAGTTCACAACTTCCCAGCCAGCAAAATGCTGAAGCTGGGCATCTATGAAGTAAAGTCTGGGGTGGGGTCAATCCGCCCCCATCCCTTTCTCTGGAGAATTGATAGCCTAATCCTGGGATTTTTTCCTTTCCATAATAACCTTTGAAAAATTGATTCCATCTTTTTGAACCATTTGAGAGGTATCCATATCAGTGAGTTATGAAAAATATATAATAATTGAGGGGCCCAGATCATTTTTATAAGGTTTGCTCGACCCACCAGACACACTTAGTCCATGCCGTACGCTTATGCTGAAATTTAATTAGAATAGGGGATAAATTATCTGTCAAATAATTTTCTACCTTGGAATCTATCATTATTCCCAAGTATTTAAATGATGAAACAATTTTAACCTGAGGAGCCTCTCTTAGCATGGACAAACTAAGGTTGTCTAAAGGGAGAAAAACAGATTTATCCCAGTTAATGATGTATCCCGAAAGCAAGACGAAATTTTGTATAAGTGACAATAAAGAGCTTAAAGATTTATCCATATCCCCAAGAAAGAGCAGAGCGTCATCTGCATATAGAGATATTTTTTCATTCCTCGTTCCTATAATAAATCCACAAATTGATTCTGATTGTCGGATGGCTTCAGCCAGGGGTTCGATGGCCATTGCAAATAGCAGTGGAGACAAGGGACTCCCCTGTCTAGTTCCTCTGCATAATGAAAAAGATTCAGATACCATACCATTTATTTGCATACAGGCCCTTGGGGCAGAATACAGCATTTTAATCCACTGTATAAATCTTTCCCCGAGGCCGAACGCACCCATCACTTCCCACAGGTATGTCCACTCGACGCTGTCGAAAGCTTTTGCAGTGTCGAGTGACAAAATCGCTCTGCTCCCAGGGCTATCAGATGGTAATTGCATGTTTAAGTATAGCCTCCTCAAGTTGGTTGCTGTAGATCTTGTAGGGATAAAGCCACACTGGTCTTGATGAATCAATCCTTGAATATGTCTATTTAGTCTTGTGGCTAGGACCCTGGCTAGAATCTTAGCGTCCAAGTTCAACAGTGATATCGGGCGGTAAGATTCCAGAGCCAAAGGGTCCTTTCCAGTTTTTGGCAATACAATAATACAGGTGTCCTTCATAGAATCTGGAAGCTTGAATGATTCTAAGGCATAATTGAGAACCTTCAGTAGTTCTGGAAGCAACACCGTCTGCTTATATACTTCTGAGGGTAGGCCGTTAGTACCCTGCGCCTTATCATTTGGCCTTTCTGATACTGCCCTGACCAGTTCCTCTAAGGTCAGTGGGGCATCAATTTCCTCTTTAGAATTTACCGACAAGGAGGGGAGTTTTAGTGGATCTAGGAATTCCTTAATTCTTATCTTGGAGTGTTTAGTTTTATTTTGATATAGGTTACTATAGAAAGAAACAAAAGATCATAGGATTACATTCTGATCTTGAGAAATATCTCCCCCTGCTGTACGAATTGCTGAAATAAATTTGGCAATTTCCTGGGACTTCGCAATTACGGATAACATTCTGCCCGTTTTTTCACCCTCCTCAAAACTACGACATCTGGACAAAAAGCCAGACCACACGGCCTTGTTCATAGAGACCTGTCTGTATGAAGATTGTGCATCCTTCCAATCCCCACGTTGGAAATAGTGGGGTCCTGAATATACTGAGCTTATTTCTGCTTCGCCTCAGCTGCTAGCGGGCATTCTTGTTCCCGGCTAGTTTTTTTATAAACACTTATGGTTTTAAGCAGGAGTCCCCTCAAAAAGGCCTTCATGGTATCCCATACCACTTGTGGTGAAGCCGAGTTATCATTAACCGCTTCCTGACCGGCGCACGACTATTTACGTCGGCAGAATGGCACGGCTGGGCAAAAGGGCGTACCTGTACGTCCTTTTGAATTCCCCGCCGTGCCATTGCGTGCGCGCTGCTGGCGACGAACGCGCGTGCCGGCCGGGAGCTTCATGAGTCGGTTAGCGGGTCCCGCAGACTCGATCGCCACGGGGATACCCACGATCATCTCATGGAGAGCAGGAACGGGGAGATGCTGATGTAAACAGCATCTCCCCGTTCTCCCTAATGACAGTGTCACTCGATCTCTGCTCCCTGTCATCAGGAGCAGAGATCAGTGTACTGACACACACAGCCCAACCTCCCTACAGTTAGAAACACCTCCCTAGTACTGACTTAACCCCTCCCCACCCCCTAGTGGTTAACCCCTTCACTGCCAGTGTCATTTACACAGGAATTAATGCATTTTTATAGCACTGATTGCTGTATAAATGACAATGGTCCCAAAAATGTGTCAAAAATGTCCAATGTGTCTGCCATAATGTCGCAGTCACAATAAAAATCGCTGATCGCCGCCAAAACTAGTAAAAAAAAAAATATTAATAAAAATGCCATAAAACTATCCCCTATTTTGTAAATGCTATAACTTTTGCGCAAACCAATCAATAAACGCTTATTGCGATTTTTTTTTACCAAAAATATGTAGAATACGTATCGGCCTAAACTGAGGAAAAAAATGTTTTTTGATATATTTTTGGGGGATATTTATTATAACAAAATGTAAAAAATAATGCGTTTTTTTCAAAATTGTTGCTCTTATTTTGTTTATAGCGCAAAAAATAAAAATCGCAGAGGTGATCAAATACCACCAAAAGAAAGCTCTATTTGTGGGAAAAAAAGGACATCAATTTTGTTTGAGAGCCACGTCGCACGACCGCGCAATTGTCAGTTAAAGCGATGCAGTGCCGAATCGCAAAAAGTGCTCTGGTCTTTGGGCAGCCAAATGGTCCGGGGCTTAAGTGGTTAATATGAAAAAATTCTGTTAGAGCCCGATTCGTTGAATCCGCCTGATGTTGAATTTTAAACCAGAAAGAGGGGACCCGACAGTTAGTCCTAGTTTTAGGCTTTATTTTGTCTAAAGTTACTACTATAGGTGAATGGTCTGATAACCCTCCAGTTAATTATTGAATATTAGAGACCCAAGGAAGAACTGAGTCTGTACCTAGGAACATATCTAGTCTTGATAAAGTCTGATAGGTACTGGAGCAGCAGGAATATTTCTTAGAAAACGGATTTCTTAGACGCCATATATCTTGTAGTCCCAACTCCCGGATATATCTTTAAAAGGTAGTATCTACCTTAGGGCCTGCTGGATGTCTATCCAAACTAGAGTTACATACAATATTGAAGTCCCCCATAATCAGCACTGGGGTCCCTGGATTATCTGCAATTAATGAGCCTGTACGTTGCATTACTTCGCTATTATACGGGGGTGGGTGGATAAGGGCTTATAAGCAATATAGCTGCTTCTGCTGTGTCTTAAAGTCCCATGGCTACAATTTAGAAACGTTTCACTCTTACAGCAATTGTAATCTATGTGTTTGTAAAGCCACGGGACTTTAAGACTCAGCAGCAGCTGTTATATTGCTTATAAGCCCTTATCCAAAATTGCATCAGCTAGGCCTGAAGAAGGAGCCATCCTGACACACCAGCTTCACCATGGACGCCATTGTACTATTGTGCTCAATGCCTTCTGTCATTTTATCCTTGTGAGTACCAGTATCTACCATTTTTAATAAATGACCTTACTCGCTACACTTAGATTGGCACCTGTGCTTTCTTCATAGTTAGATCTCGAGTGGATCAATTTCCATCGAATTGTCGCAAGATATTGACTCATATCTTACTAGCCAGACTGCTCATTGTGCAATGCTAGAAATCAAATCTAGCCCCTACTCTATCAGAAGTTACTAAGATAGTCCAACAACACCACATACAGTATATGAAAGCTTGTTAGCTAATAATCAAGGCTGTCAAACTATTTTTGACCAGCAGTGGAAGCTTGGATACTTGGATTGCAAAGGCCTAACCTTTTTCTATTCATCTTTGGTATTGTATTGCTTTTCTTGCATCGCTTTCTTATTTACCCTGTATATTGACACACCTAAGGTTTGTTATATTATATTTGTTTTGTGTTGTATTTCCTGTAATGTCCATGTTGTTCTACAACTTGGATTTGATCTTTCCTTTGTACATTTATGGAGGACACCTAGATTCGAGAATAATAAACATCTTGTTAAGCTAAAATTGTCTCATGGTTGAATGGCCTGAACAAACTAATCTAGTTTTATGACTAAGGAAAATGTACAATACATTCAAACTACTACTCTATGTTTACAAGATCTTCAGGGCTCACCAATGTTTTATTGTGGAGAAGACCACATCTATTTGCCAAAGTGAAAGAGAATAAGCAATCTTGTATCCCCAGTCAATGATAGCAACCAACGCGTGAGAAATCTTTTTGCAAGGAGCTTGGTTTGTTATATTCATTATCAGTAATGTTTGAAGTACGTGTGTTATATGATATAATGTAGCCATAATCAAATAGTAGTTTAAAGTGCGCAAATCATTTTTATGCTTATAATTAAAATTTGAATCGCTATGTCTGAAATTATACCTCTGTGTAGAAAAAGTTTTCTATTTAAATGCTGCTACCACAAATTAGAAGTCTCCCAGAACCTTAACCACTTGCCGACTGCCTAACGCAGATATACTGCGGCAGAATGGCTCGGGCAGGCAAAATACCGTACCTGGTACGTGATTGCTTGCCGCGGGTGGGGGGTCCAATCGGACCCCCCTCCGGTGCCCGAGGCGGTCAGCTTCTGTCTGGGAGCGTTTAGAGATAAGGGGGAGGCCATCCATTCGTGGCCCCCCCTCACGATCGCTCCCAGCCAATGAGAATCTTCCCCTGCCTCTGTATAGTACACAGAGGCAGAGGAAATGATGTCATCTCTCCTCGGCTCGGTATTTTCCGTTCCGGCGCCGAGGAGAGAAAAATCCGAGTGAGTTACACCAACACACAGACACAGTAAAACATGCCAGGCATACTTTACACCCCCCATCACCCCCCCGATTACCCCCCGATCACCCCCTAATCACCCCCCCCCCGTCACACTGACACCAAGCAGTTTTTTTTTCTGATTACTGCATTGATGTTAGTTTGTGACAGTTAGTGTGGTAGGGCAGTTAGTGTTAGCCCCCTTTAGGTCTAGGGTACCCCCTAACCCCCCCTAAAAAAGTTTTAACCCCTTGATCACCCCCTGTCGCCAGTGTCAATAAGCAAACATTTTTCTGATCGCTGTATTAGTGTCACTTCTGACGCTAGTTAGGGAGGTAAATATTTAGGTTCGCCGTCAGCATTTTATAGCATCAGGGACCCCCATATACTACTGAATAAAGGTTTTAACCCCCTGATTGCCCCCTAGTTAACCCTTTCACCAGTGATCCCCGTATAACTATTACGGGTGACGCTGGTTAGTTAGTTTATTTATTATAGTGTCAGGGCACCCGCCGTTTATTACCTAATAAAGGTTTAGCCCCCTGATCGCCGGGCGGTGATATAAGTTAGGTTTTAGGCTCAGATAGGGTCTGCGTCGCCCCAGGCAGTGTCAGGTTAGCGCCAGTACCGCTAACATCCACACACGCAGCATATGCCTCCCTTAGTGGTATAGTATCTGAATGGATCAATATCTGATCCGATCAGATCTATACTAGCGTCCCCAGCAGTTTAGGGTTCCCAAAAACGCAGTGTTAGCGGGATCAGCCCAGATACCTGCTAGCACCTGCGTTTTGCCCCTCCGCCCGGCCCAGCCCACCCAAGTGCAGTATCGATCGATCACTGTACTTACAAAACATTATAACTGCAGCGTTCGCAGAGTCAGGCCTGATCCCTGCGATCGCTAACAGTTTTTTTGGTGAACTGGCAAGCACCAGCCCCAGGCAGCGTCAGGTTAATGCCAGTTGCGCTAATACCCACGCACGCACCATACACCTCCCTTAGTGGTATAGTATCTGAACGGATCAATATCTGATCCGATCAGATCAATACTAGCGTCCCCAGCAGTTTAGGGTTCCCAAAAAAACGCAGTGTTAGCGGGATCAGCCCTGATACCTGCTAGCACCTGCGTTTTGCCCCTCCGCCCGGCCCAGCCCAGCCCACCCAAGTGCAGTATCGATCGATCACTGACACTTACAAAACACTAAACGCATAACTGCAGCGTTCACAGAGTCAGGCCTGATCCCTGCGATCGCTAACAGTTTTTTTGGTAGCGTTTTGGTGAACGGGCAAGCGCCAGCGGCCTAGTACACCCCGGTCGTAGTCAAACCAGCACTGCAGTAACACTTGGTGACGTGGCGAGTCCCATAAGTGCAGTTCAAGCTGGTGAGGTGGCAAGCACAAGTAGTGTCCCGCTGCCACCAAGAAGAAGACAAACAGGCCCGTCGTGCCCATAGTGCACTTCCTGCTGCATTCGCCAATCCTAATTGGGAACCCACCGCTTTTGCAGCGCCCATACTTCCCCCATTCACATCCCCAACCAAATGCAGTCGGCTGCATGAGAGGAATTTTCTTTATGTCCTCCCGAGTACCCCTACCCAACGAACCCCCCCAAAAAAGATGTTGTTCTGCAGCAAGCGCGGATATAGGCGTGACACCCGCTATTATTGTCCCTCCTGTCCTGACAATCCTGGTCTTTGCATTGGTGAATGTTTTGAACGCTACCATACACTAGTTGAGTATTACCGTAGGGTACAGCATTGCACAGACTAGGCACACTTTCACAGATGCGATGGCATCTTGGGAGACCCGAACCTGGAACCGGTTACAGTTATAATAGTTACAGTTACAAAAAAAGGTGTAAAAAAAAACCACACAAAATAAAATAAAATATAAAATAACATATAAAATAAAAAAAAATAGTTATCGTTTTATTGTTCTCTATCTCTCTATTCTCTCTCTATTGTTTTAATCTTTTTTACTGTATTCTATTCTGCAATGTTTTATTGTTGTTATGTTTTATCATGTTTGCTTTTCAGGTATGCAATTTTTTATACTTTACCGTTTACTGTGCTTTATTGTTAACCATTTTTTTGTCTTCAGGTACGCCATTCACGACTTTGAGTGGTTATACCAGAATGATGCCTGCAGGTTTAGGTGTCATCTTGGTATCATTCTTTTCAGCCAGCGGTCGGCTTTCATGTAAAAGCAATCCTAGTGGCTAATTAGCCTCTAGACTGCTTTTACAAGCAGTGGGAGCGAATGCCCCCCCACCGCCTTCCATGTTTTTCTCTTGCACTCCTGTCTCAACAGGGAACCTGAGAATGCAGCCAGCGATTCAGCCAGCTGACCATAGAGCTGATCAGAGACCAGAGTGGCTCCAAACATCTCTATGGCCTAAGAAATCAGAAGCTACAAGCATTTTATGACTTGGATTTCTCCAGATGTAAACAGCGCCATTGGGAAATTGGGAAAGCATTTTATCACACCGATCTTGATGTGGTCAAATGCTTTGAGGGCAGAGGAGAGATCTAGGGTCTAATAGACCCCAATTTTTTCAAAAAAGAGTACCTGTCACTACCTATTGCTATCATAGGGGATATTTACATTCCCTGAGATAACAATAACAATGATTAAAAAAACATGAAAGGAACAGTTTAAAAATAAGATAAAAAAGCAAAAAAATAATAAAGAAAGAAAAAAAAAAAGCACCCCTGTCCCCCCCCTGCTCTCGCACTAAGGCGAACGCAAGCGTCGGTCTGGCGTCTAATGTAAACAGCAATTGCACCATGCATGTGAGGTATCACCGCGAAGGTCAGATCGAGGGCAGTAATTTTAGCAGTAGACCTCCTCTGTAAATCTAAAGTGGTAACCTGTGAAGACTTTTAAAGGCTTTTAAAAATGTATTTATTTTGTTGCCACTGCACGTTTGTGCGCAATTTTAAAGCATGTCATGTTTGGTATCCATGTACTCGGCCTAAAATCATCTTTTTTATTTCATCAAACATTTGAGCAATATAGTGTGTTTTAGTGCATTTAAATTTAAAAAAGTGTGTTTTTTCCCCAAAAAATGCATTTGAAAAATCGCTGCGCAAATACTGTGTGAAAAAAAATG
This sequence comes from Lithobates clamitans, assembly GCA_037952925.1. Taxonomy (NCBI): domain Eukaryota; kingdom Metazoa; phylum Chordata; class Amphibia; order Anura; family Ranidae; genus Lithobates; species Lithobates clamitans. Next base: position 6,528,049 of record JBBGZY010000285.1, read on the forward strand.
AAACACCCACCATTTTAATCTGTTGGGCATTTTCTTTAAAAAAATATATAATGTTTGGGGGTTCAAAGTAATTTTCTTGCAAAAAAAATAATTTTTTCATGTAAACAAAAAGTGTCAGAAAGGGCTTTGTCTTCAAGTGGTTAGAAGAGTGAGTGATGTGTGACATAAGCTTCTAAATGTTGTGCATAAAATGCCAGGACAGTTCAAACCCCCTCCCAAATGACCCAATTTTAAAAAGTAGACACCCCAAGCTATTTGCTGAGAGGCATGCCGAGTCCATGGAATATTTTATATTGTGACACAAGTTGCGGGAAAGAGACAAATTTTTTTTTTTTTTTTTTTACACAAAGTTGTCACTAAATTATATATTGCTCAAACATGCCATGGGAATATGTGAAATTACACCCCAAAATACATTCTGTTGCTTCTCCTGAGTATGGGGATACCACATATGTGAGACTTTTTGGGAGCCTAGCCTCGTACGGGACCCCGAAAACCAAGCACCGCCTTCAGGCTTTCTAAGGGCGTAAATTTTTGATTTCACTCTTCACTGCCTATCACAGTTACGGAGGCCATGGAATGCCCAGGTGGCACAAAACCCCCCAAATGACCCTATTTTGGAAAGTAGACACCCCAAGCTATTTGCTGAGAGGTACAAACTAAGATATTCCGCGCTTAGAACAATGTATAAAAGAGAACTGCAGCCCCCCCAGAAAATGGAAAAACACAGAGGTGCAATCCAAAAAAATAATAAAAAACTCTAGTGGGGAATATGGCGCTGTTCAAAGGTGTATATAATTAAAATGATACCCTAAAGAATGTGTGGTGGCAATATGTGAGAAATACTGTGAGCAAATGGATGAATATTAAACGAACAGCATGTTATGTGCATGACGTCAGTTGTGACGAAACGGCCGTAGGGTCACAACATTGCACGCACCGCGCATGCGCGATTTTTAAACAAACGGCGGTAGTGTCGTTTTTTTACTCTGCTCGTTTTCCATTGTTTTTAATGCCTGATACCGCAATTTTTTGCCAATAAAAGAAACTCGAAGTTATCTGCACCAGCGGAGCTTTTCTTTCTTTATCTCTTTTTGGCACTACATATTACATCTTCCTATATTGAATCTGTGGAAGCTTCAAGTCTGCCCCAGGAGAGGACGGGAGCTGGGAGAGTATTCACAGTGGTTGTCGGCTGGAGAATTACCTGGCAAGGAGCCCTGGCCCATTGATCCATCTATCAAACGGAGTATCCGTGTGGTGGTCCTCCCATATCTACTAAGCCTGTTTTGACCCCCCTGAATAAGGGCGGTCACAGGCTTTCTGGTAAGCCTCTAATTTTTCACCTATCTGGTGGTGGGCAACACCGATTATCGAAGATGCACCCTTGAAATACACATCGCACGGAAATTTATTGTTTTGGACATTTTTTGCACTTTAAAAGCATCAATTTCAAGGCTTTTTGTAATTTTATATGTTTACTCACATTGCACGATAAATTATTGCTTTGGACTTATATGTACTTCTAAAGAGTTCTATTTTAAGGAGTTTTTTTTGGAATGTCATATGCCTATGGTTATAAGTAACTCACCATTTTTTACTATATGTTTATGGTCATTAGTAATCTATTACCATTATAAGTCATTATTGTTCATTTAATTTTAGTACATGGTTTAATAACACTTCACCATTCACTTCACATGTCCAGCGCTGCACTCTTCAAATTATATCATGTTATGTGCATGTGCCACAAATATAAAACATCACATAGTATAAAAAAACAAAGTGCAAAATAAGGTGTAAATGCTCATAAAAAAATATATATACATGCACTCAAAAAGTAACACATAACCAATATATAAATGTGCGTGATATTGGTGTTAGTTAACAAATTCGCAGGAAAAGCGCACAAAAATACCCAAAAAATGCACAAGTATCATCAATGGTGTAATAAATAATTAATGTGATAGTGCACCAAAATTTTCAAAAATCAAGTCCAAATGATGTAAGTGTTCCAGCAAAATAAAGTCTTATATGCAAGAAAAAATCTGTGAAAAGTGTCTTTGCATTCCAAAAAGATCCCTTGTAAATTATTGTGAACGTTGTGTAATTTTTTTGAATGGTACTTTTATCTGTGTGCTTGTCATCCATTGCTTCTGCTTTGTTTGCACAGAGGCGCCCCCCAGAGACAGCTACCACACACCTTTTATACCATTCTTGTAGTCTTTATTTTTTCCACCAGGGGGTGTTGGGGCTGTGGGTCACATCTCAGTCTTCCCATTAGAGCACAATTAATATTCCCCGCTGGGTGGAGCGCTGCTCCAATACCAATCCCTCATTCTGATTGGATATGCGGCGCCTCCCTGTTGTATATGAGGACGTATGGAGTACCAAGATGGCGGCGCCTCAGATGACATCTTGATGACGAAACGCGTGAGGAGTGGTCACATTGGTACGCATACATCGCTGCAAAGTCTGTTGTTCGTTCACTTCCGGTTTTTGGCAGATCGGCTGTGGAACGCACGCTGCTGCCTCGCTACTGTTTCTACTACCGGCTCTTCACAAGCCGGCGGAGCAGTGCTATCTTTCAGTCAGGCTGCATTTGTTTTACCGATTTTAATACTTCATTTTTATGTAAGCCGACTGGCTAAATAAATAAAATACTTTTGGATTTACACTATGAGGCTCCTCTCTTCTCCATACATATGGATACGCTCTGGTGGACTTTTTTAAAGGACTAGTGACTACCCAACCAGGAAGGAGATCGCGGAACCACAGAGGGGGACACCGATTGATTCCTATCAGTGGATTTACTTTTACTTGCCCATTACCCCTGCAGGGGTTGGGCTTTCCGGTGAGTGGGGACACAAGTGGGGGTTCCAGAGAAAAAAATTACACAACGATCACAATAATTTACATGGGATCTTTTTGGAATGCAAAGACACTTTTCACAGATTTTTTCTTGCATATAAGACTTTATTTTGCTGGAACACTTACATCATTTGGACTTGATTTTTGAAAATTTTGGCGCACTATCACATTAATTATTTATTACACCACTGATGATACTTGTGCATTTTTTGGGTATTTTTGTGCGCTTTTCCTGCAAATTTGTTAACCAACACCAATATCACGCACATTTATATATTGGTTATGTGTTACTTTTTGAGTGCATGTATATATATTTTTTTATGAGCATTTACACCTTATTTTGCACTTTGTTTTTTTATACTATGTGATGTTTTATATTTGTGGCACATGCACATAACATGCTGTTCGTTTAATATTCATACATTTGCTCACAGTATTTCTCACATACTGCCACCACACATTCTTTAGGGTATCATTTTAATTATATACACCTTTGAACAGCGCCATATTCCCCACTAGAGTTTTTTATTATTTGCTGAGAGGTATAGTGAGTATTTTGCAGACCTCACTTTTTGTCACAAAGTTTTGAAAATTAAAAAAAAGAAAAGTTTTTTTTTTTCTTGTCTTTCTTCATTTTCAAAAACAAATGAGAGCTGTAAAATACTCACCATGCCTATCAGCAAATAGCTTGGGGTGTCTACTTTCCAAAATTTGGGGGGGGTTGTGCCACCTGGGCATTCCATGGCCTCCGAAACTGTAATAGGCAGTGAACAGTAAAATCAAAAATTTACACCCTTAGAAATCCTAAAGGGGGGGATTGGTTTTCGGAGCCCCGTACGCGGCTAGGCTCCCAAAAAGTCCCACACATGTGGTATCCCCATACTCAGGAGAAGCAGCTAAATGTATTTTGGCGTGCAATTCCACATATGCCCATGGCCTGTGTGAGCAATATATCATTTAGTGACAACTTTTTGTATTTTTTTTTTTTTTTTGTCATTATTCAATCACTTGGGACAAAAAAAAATAATATTCAATGGGCTCAACATGCCTCTCAGCAATTTCCTTGGGGTGTCTACTTTCCAAAATGGGGTCATTTGGAGAGTTTTGTACAGCCCTGCCATTTTAGCACCTCAAGAAATGACATAGGCAGTCATAAACTAAAAGCTGTGTAAATTCCAAAAAATGTACCCTAGTTTGTAGACGCTATAACTTTTGCGCAAACCAATAAATATATGCTTATTGACATTTTTTTTTACCAAAGACATGTGGCCGAATACATTTTGGCCTAAATGTATGACAAAAATTGAGTTAATTGGATTTTTTTTATAACAAAAGGTAGAAAATATCATTTTTTTTTAATTTTCAGTCTTTTTCCATTTATAGCGCAAAAAATAAAAACCGCAGAGGTGATCAAATACCATCAAAAGAAAGCTCTATTTGTGGGAAGAAAAGGACGCAAATTTAGTTTGGTTACAGCATTGCATGGCCGTGCAATTAGCAGTTTAAGCGACGCAGTGCCAAATTGTAAAAAGTGCTCTGGTCAGGAAGGGGGTAAATCCTTCCGGGGCTGAAGTGGTTAAAGACATTTTATCAGGCCAACTAAAATAGTTAAATCCTTTAGAGAAAACAATGAATTTATCATATAAAAGATGAGTTAATATATGGGTTAGTTACTAAAAAATCCACTTCCCCTGAAAACTGAAGTAGACATTTCTCAGAATGTCACCTCGTGGCCAAGTGAGATAATGCTTGTGTAAGCATATAATTGAATCAGTAACTTGTTTGCTCAATGATATAAAAGATTACACCCTCTGGGTGGAGTCTTATGAGTGTATTGTATTCACTGAATATAATAGCAAGTCAGGTAGACAGGGGGACACATCGGACACACACGCCCATCATCTACAGAGACATTCATCAGGACACTTCATCATTAACCACACAGGGTACTTTCACCCCCTTCCTGCCCAGTCCAATTTTCAGCTTTCAGTGCTGTTGCACTTTGAACTTTTTATCTTTTTTTGAGACAGATACTGTAGAGCTTTTTATTTAATGGTATTTAATCAAAACTGGATTTTTTTTTTTTTTTGCCAAAAAAAAAAAAAGTTTGAAAAAAAAAAGTTTTTCAGTTTATATTCTAATTTTTATAAAAGTATTTTTCTTCTTACAAATAACCAAAAAGATTTTACCCTAAATATGGTTAAATCACATCAGTCTCTGCACCTATTTAACATCCAAAAACAAAAGATGACCTACAATACATATACACAGAATACTGTGTGCTTCCTGATATGACAAAATGGAGCTGTAGGGATCTTTTTTGTATGTATATGAAATTTTATTATTGTGACTACCACAAAATGCAACCATGGCTACAATGGTCAGGTGCGGCAATACACCTACATCCAAAGAACACCTCTTGACTTATTTCTAACACTGGCAGTCATGACAAACTTACCAACCGCCTGACCAACACCATGTAACCCTGGATACGACAAAAAGACCCTCTTCACAGGCCATATCATTAGAGAGCTAAACTTACAGAAAATTCTGTTTCACCCTTGACCTATCCCTACCTTACAGTCTTAAATAAACCTGATATGTTCCTTCCAGAAACAATGGAGAAGGCTCCTGAGATGGTTGCTGTAGTGATCGGGTATATGTATGGGTGTATAGATATTTAATAAGTACTCTTCCGCAGCAACCCAATTCTTCCAGAGAAATGCACTTTATTGACTTCCAACACAGAACAAAGTCCAAAGTCCACAGATGACAAAGAAATCCGACAGAGGAAATATAATTCAGAGACCCATATTCCTAGGTCTGTGTGCAAACACAGACAAGCCTCACTTAAAACCAAGAGACTGAATGCCGTGTTATATTCACTGAATATTGAATGGCTGAGCAATTTGATTGGCCGTTTCAATTTAGGACTTTGATTAGCTTTAGTCTTTCAAACAGACAACTCCCAGCCGTGAACAGCTGTAGTCATAAACCACCCCAATTTGCACTCCCGCATATCAACATCAACAAGTCCCTTAGATATGTGTAATTAGAATACCCTTTGAGATGTTCAAATAGACTTGCATAAGATTAACACATCAAAGAGTCTCCAGCTGTCCCCTTGCTATGTTAAAATTCAGTTGGACAAATCAACCATTGTCCATTGAATTCTGGCCTTGTCAACATTGACTGCATGTGTACATACACACAACAATGTCCCACATAAATCGGTGAACATATTACAACATATACCCCCACTTGGGTCGGTTCTAACTACTAGAACTGACCCATAAAACAAACAACAAAAAATATCATTATGATTTAAGGTACTGGATGCTTTACAATGGCTCATATAAAACATGAAGTTGAAACTGGTTACATCTCTCTTCGCCAGCCTCTAAAATATCCCCATGAAACAGTTATTAGATAATATAACTTTTAGACCATGACTGGAAAAGGATTTGGTAAACATCAGTGGCCCATATAGCTGTTAGGCCTTATATCACATCAAGATCTTGAATATTGCGCAAAGACGAGCTGATGTCACAGTCCATCCTTTGGTCTGACTTCATCACATCTCTCACCATCTCACTGCAAGTAAACTTGGTATGCTCTGGGAACTCCAATCCACATAAGTCCAGGATTTTTTTTTCATCTCCAGGCTCAAGCTTTCCATTTTTAAAGATGCTTTTACGCAAACACTCTACTTTCATCTTTATAGTAAGAAGAACCATCAATGTACCAGCACTCACTTTCAAGGTCAAAAGGTTAACTGTACTGCAAACTATTTCCTTGCACTTGACATTCATGAGTCCATCTTGCAAGCATTTTACTTTAGACATTTTACATATTACAACAGTTGCCAGCACCTGTTTCACCACAGTTTGCTCCCACGGGGTGATGGGACGGTTGCGGTTACCTATCCCCATTTAACATCTACGAAGTGGAAGTGAAATACCCTACTATAAAACCAATCAATAAGACTACTAAAGTAAAGCATAGTACATCTCACCCCCCACCCCCCCCTGTTAGGGTGTTAATGTTTGGTTATTGTTTTATTAATGTTTCTGCTAATCTCCCAAAACAACTAATTATACTACTGCTCATTTTATGGTATACCCAGACTACTTAACTGAACATTGTATATTGCTATGCACAACTACTTGATATCCAATTCTTTTGTATCCCTTTGCAAAAATTCAATAAACATATGGTTTTAAAAAAAAAATCCAATACTTCAACTATCTCATCAGGTTGTAACAATCTTTGCACAGTCAATTTTGTAATAAACGCAAAGCCGGTAAAAAAAAAATGTATTCTTGACTCCACACATTAGGTGGTTTTGATGTCACCTATTCATAGATTCAGATGTTCTCCTTTACCTCTATTGCTTGATCTTCAACTGTTAGCCATGTTTTATTGGACATGGGCTTCAGCAATAGAGTGTTGGCTAATTGAAGTGTGGAGGCCTTTTTGTTCTCTAGTATGTGATCATGGTTGATGCCTTTTTTGTGTGGAGTTTGTCTGTTTATTCATTGCATGGCTTCCTTCCTTCGTGCTTGTCAGGGCTGGGCTCAGCCCTTCCTTCTCTGGGCTGGCCGCTCAGCTGTTGGCTAATTGCCAGCTCCTATCTCTAAACAGTGACTCACCTGTTGATGATATCCTGCTCATCAGTCCTACCTACTTAAGCCGTCCAGTCCAGATAATCTCTGCCTTCCACTTGGTCACATCTCTAGAGACGCTCTCCTGTGTTCCTGTTAAAGATTTGCTTGGCTGACATTCCTTCTGGCTCCAGACCCTGCTTGCTGTTCTACTACACTGTTCTCTGGCTCCCTGACGTTTTGGCTTGTCTGACAATCTGTTTCGGTTCCTAAACTCTGAATATGTTTTGACTACGTTTACTCTGTTTATTATTAAACAAGTGCGATTTAACTGTACTACTGTCTCAGTCTGATTGATGGTTTCTGATAGCGCTCCTGTTTCCCCTAATGATGCATTCTAACGCAAAACGCATTGGGAGGGGCCAGAACCTGTGATGTCATCACGCCCCTCGAGGCGGCATGCTGGCGAGGTGTTTGTGTTTTCTCACATGTACCTGTTTTTATAATGTGAGTACCTTTTTATATTTCAAAGAAATACTTTTCAAGCAGTATTCACACTATGTGTGGTCTCTGTTTCCTATTCTATTGTGGATGAGCAACATAGTCTGACTTGGTTTTGCAACATCTGAAGCTGCTCAGGAACCTGTTGCTGGAAGCCTAATTGTAGGATGTGGAGAGTTGCAGGATACCTGGAGGTGTAAGACATACATGCTGTTTTGATCCCTGTAGTTGGGGATCCATATTTTCTGGTAAGAGGCTCAAATGAGGTGGAGGGCACAAGATTGTGTTGAATATCCATCACTTTTCATGCTGTAGGTGATTTTTGGACTTTATAACCACAATGTGGAGGATGCACTTATCACATTTTTTCTGAATTCATTCCTATACATTTTTCTTCTTCACAGATGTGCATTGATGAGAATGCACTGATGGGTACGGATGGGCACTGATGACGCTGCACTGATGGACACTGATGAAGCTGCACTGATGGGCACTTATGCACACTGATAAGGTGGCACTGATGGGCACTAATAAGCTGCACTGATTAGCACTGCGCTGATGAGGTGGCACTGATGGCTAGAGATATGTGGCACTGATGGGCACTAATAGGCTGCACTAATAGGCAGCATTGATAGGCAGTGTAGAAGTGTCCTTCGCGCTATCACTACCGTGTAAGAAATATTGAATATTAAATAAGATAAATGCAGCAAAATCTCGAATGTGTGCTGAGACACATATAAAATGAAAATACTAAATCAAAACGTGATCTTGCGCAGTGATCTCATACCCTGGGATCCCTCCTCTAGGTAAAGTAGTGTTTGGAAAGGGTACATAAAATAAGTGATAATAAACAGTGACGTGAAAATAATATCACATTCCTATTTTGGACTTTCTATTATAGTTTACCCATCACTAAGGACTATATCTCTTTATCTATTATTGACTAGAATTTTTACTATATACCAGAGTGCATGTACCGATGTGTCTGTTAGCACTAGCTTTGCACCAGCATTTATTTGTCATCAGTTAGCACTAGCTTTGTCATCAGTTACTTACTACTTTTACCACCTAAGTGTTTACTATAGAATGTTTTTATACTTATGCACTTATGTAAAATAATATTATTTTCACGTTATTATTTATTATCACTTATTTTATGCACCTTTTCCAAACACTACTTTACCTAGAGAAGGGATCCCAGGGTATGAGATCTGCGTGATCACGTTTTGATTTAGCATTGATAGGCAGCACTAATAGGCACTGATTGACACTGATTGGGCTGCACTAATATTCAGGACACTGATAATCAGTGCTCTGATTATCAGTGTAAACAGTGTACTGACAGGCCTGCCGTTATCGGCACTCCTTTCCTCACACAGACACAGTAGAAGAAAAAGACTGACGATAACTGGCAAGTCTGTTTACATGTGATCAGCTGTTATTGGACACACATGGACCACATGGTAAAGGGCTGCTGTGATTGCTCCTTTACCCTGATCTGTGATCAGCTGTGTCCTTGCGTGCCGCAAGGGGTGCTCAGGGGGCAGAGTACTATAGTACCGCGCTGTAGCTGTCTCTTGGCTATAGCGCATTACTGAAGTGGTTAAGAGACAACTCCACTCATTGATTGCCAGCTAGCTTGTGAGAGTCTGGCCAGCAGCCATTTTAAAGCCTATGTAAAAAATGAAGCAATATAGCACCAAGGATATTAGTGGGAAATAAAAGAAAAAAAATGTAAAACTGCTGCCACTTCGATTTCGGTGATACACCAAAAGACAGATATTGAGGAAAAAATTGTGGCACTTGTCTATAATCCCTTTTATAATCAATCTGGCTGATACCAGTAGTGAAAACATACATGAAAGTAATCCTAATCAAACATTAAATTAATTGAGTGACAATGTATATCAATACTATATGCAGTGACATTCTAATAACAATAAATAATGCTTCTAATAAAGTGCAAATGCTGCAAAAACGTGCAAAGTGCAAAAAATAAATGTCCAATCAAAAAGCAAAGTTCATTTGTGATCCAGAAGGAAGAATCCCAGAAAACCACTGAAAATCTTCTTAAAAATATTCAATCACCAGAATTAATGGCTGGTCACATTATAAACCAGCTACTGCGCTCCACAATAGACCCAAAAGTGTTAATCTCTATGTCCCTGGTGTGGAAATATGGTCCCTCACATTTGAGACCACTCCAGCAAATCCCAGCCATACATAGAATCAAGGTAGAATCAAGGTAGAGGAAGGAAGGTTTCCATAGCGTAAAAATGTTTTTAAAACTGAACTTGTATTTAAAACATAAATCCACTATCCACAATCCAATAAGCGTTATCACCCTAGTGTCAGGGAGACACAATGATTTAAATAAAAGTTTGGTATTAAAACCGTTTTTATGCTATGGAAGCCTTCCTTCCTATGTCTTGACACAGGCTCAAATGTGAGGGACCATATTGGCAACCAGGATCGTGGAGATTAACCCCCCTGGGCAAATTCACTTTGCTTTTTGATTGGACATTTATTTTTTGCACTTTGCACGTTTTTGCATTTACAGCACAATACTTTGCATTTTTTTGCAGCATTTGCACTTTATTAGAAGCATTATTAATAAGCATTGTTTACATATTGTTATTAGAATGTAAACAAAAAGAAAACGTAAAGTTGCGCTACTATAAACAAAAAAAATGTATATAAGTGATAGCAGCCAGCATCAACAGTGTAGCAAACCGTGCAATGAAATACAAATAGATATAAATGCAGCGCTAAGTGATACAGAAAACGGGGTGACAACATATCACCCTAAATGTATTGTAACGTTGCTGATGGTTGTAGTTATATACCAAAGCAAGTAAAGAGAAAAAACAATCTCCAATGACTAGAAAAGGTGTCCACAGTGAAGTAAAAGTTCATCAATAGATGGAACGCAATATTTTTCATAGGAAAAAAAGGGATATATGTGGATGGTGCCTTTCAACCAATAGGTAAAAGGAACAGTGGTCTTCATGTATTCAGGGTCCACACACAGATTGTAATGGCAGAAGAAATGAATACGCTTACCAGAAAGGGTAGACACACTCACCATATGGTGGTATGTCAGTCAGGCTTTTGGATCACTCAATCCTGGGGGTGCTTTAAGAACGGCAATGGTGGTGTGAAAATGTGTTCCAATGGCCTCATCTGGGGCAACCATAGATGGATGGTGATGCTCGGATCCCCAGCAGATGGATGGGCTTCACATTCACAAAAAGCAGACAGCTGGAGCATACAGACTCCACCACATGGGATATCAGATCATATGGAGAAAGAAAAAGATCTCCACATAGTGCATGAATCCAGTATAAAAGGTTTATTTAAAAAAAAAACAGGAAAAAAAGGATATACAAACACCTGGTCCGGTAAAAATAGCAGTGATCACAAATGGGTATATAAAATCGTATGGTGACAAGGCACAAACGGCTCAACAACCCTGTTATTAGAATGTCACTGTGTATAGGATTGATATACATTGTCACTTAATTAATTTATTATTCATTATGCGATATATATTTTTATGTTTATTGTTGCACATGTCAAATGTTTGATTAGGAGTATAGTGGCTACCTTGTGAGCCTCACTGGTGGGTTTGTTTCATCTTTTTAGATTGGCGTTTCTCTAGTGATGCAAAGGGGGACCTCGGGGGGCTCCATTCCAGGGGTGGCGGGAGGAATTCTTGGTACCACTCTAGGAGATCAACCAGACCAAGTTGGAATGCGTGGCAGAACTCTGGAAGGTCTTCCGGTGAACGCAGGGAGTGCTGCCAACCGTTATGAGACACCAGCAAAGCAAAAGGGAAATGCCATGAATATCTCAGGTCCTTCTCTCGCAGTTTGTCCAGGAGAGGACATAGGGATCTGGGATTTTTCAGGGTTATCTGGTAGAGATCATGGAAAAGCATAAATGTCTCACCATTGAAGATGATTTGTTTGTTCCTGCAAGCCTTACTAATAATGTCCTCCTTTAGAGAGATGTTTTGCAAGCAGCAGATGATATCAAGTGGTGGCATTGTATCGGGGCCTCTGGCCCTAAGCGCTCAATGAGCCCTCTCAAATTCAATTTCTGTGTCTTCAGTTCTTTCCAGCAGGCTATTAAATACTCTCCGTAGAGCCGGTGTAATTTGTTCAGTTTTCACAGATTCTGGGATCCCCCTGACTCGGATGTTGTTCCGTCTCCCCCTGTTGTCTAGATCCTCAAGATGTCTATTCATTTCCATGAAATGGAGGGATTGTGAGGTTGTCACTTTCTCCAGCCTGTGTATGGCTTTCTCCCTCTGCTTCCCAGCTGCTTTAGCTGAGGCCATCTCCTCTGTGAGTACTAGTAAGTTAGTCTTAGGATCAGTGATGGCAGCTGAGAAAGTAGATTTAATGTCAAAGCCAGATATGTCTGTGTATGTTGGGGGGGGGGGGTCAGGGCGGGAGGTTCCCCTACCAATATCCTCTGTGGCTAATTGCGAGTCCTCGCTGAAATCCTCCTCCACGTGTGGTGGTGCCATCTTGCCTTTGGGCCCACTGTTTTGTGAAGAAGTCTGGCTCTTGAAGAGATCTGAAATGTTTCTCCCACTGGGAACGACCGCTGAACAGCGGGACCTGGTGTGTGATGTGTAGTAGTTCTTTTTGCTCATTATCCAGGGTGTAATGTGCAACTAGACGGGTTGAGGCTGTGAGACTGCCGGAGCTCCTTCACTGGGCTGCCATCTCCGCCATGCGCCAAGCCACACCCACCCGTAATTACATTTGTATACAACACATAAATTTGATGGTATTTCATGAATAGCATTGAGGTGTTTAGGGTCCAGCATTGATACTCTTGTAGTATAATTTTTATACATTATAATGATGATAACTGCATTTATACTATATTATAACTTTATTAAAACTATCATTTCATGTTACCTATTCTGTTGAGCCCATAATGAAGACTTTCATGTATTTGTATCTGATAAAATCACACATTTTTAAACAGTGTATGAACAAGTATTACAAGTAGTAACAATCAGTAGTGAATCAAACTAGATTCAAATACAGCCAAAAAAATTTCATTGAAAACAAAAAAAACTAAACAAAAATGAAACAAATTACAAAAACAAATCAATATAACAAAATTAACTAAATTAAAATTTGAATTTATTGAATCTATCCGAAACGAACTCAAACACATTTTTTTGTTCTGCACATGTCTAATGAGTAAACTACTGATTGCAGTGAATGAATTTAATCACATGCCTTTGATTCTACAATTCCCTCATATGACATAAGTCACTTATATTTATCATAAAATACTCCATCTGACATCATAAATGATGTCTTTTTTTGAATATAAAAAAATTGTATCTTAGTGTGCCTTGGGTTTCCCTACTGACAGTGGTTAGCAAGAGTAAAACACAAATGTTAGCACTACTTATACATGCAAGGACATATTAACCAGATAATTAGCACTTAGTGAAGAAGCCTTCTCATACTTGATGTGTTCATGAACCATGAGGGAATTATATGATCCTGAGCTGTGAAAAACCAGCTTAAATCTGTGAGAGTTTGTTTAACTCCCAGGGTGGTCTTTATAGTCAGATATAGGATTTGTGGATGGACAGAAAGAATCTGAGCTTATGAAAGTTAAATCTATATGAAATAATATTCTGAGCCTCAGGGGAAATATTTACATCAGTCAGCTGACAACTTGTCCTCATCCTTAAATGTCTAATTGCATAAGGTTTGAACCAAGAAGTCCTTCCAATGCAAATATAGTGTCAGATTTCTCAAGATCTCTACTGTTTCCAGATAAGTTGACATGGATTTGTCAGTGTTTCTGTCTATTTTAGATTCACTGGTTCTTTAATAAAGTATAACGCTGTATTGTGTTAAGAGTTACCTCATCTATAAAGGGTAATGTTTAGGCAGGGAATTTTCAGTCAAAGGAACAGTGTGATGGACAGACATTGATTGACAAGTGACTCATTTCTTGTTCATTGCACCCTTTGAATGTATCATGGTGACATCAAAACTTTTGTCATTCCCAGTTCTCTCATTTTCTCTCTCCCACCAAATGCTAGCAATGGTAATCATTTTGAAACAAAGGAAGAAAAAAAATAGCTAAAGAAAATATGATGATTCCCCTACATTCCCCAGATACATACTAATTTACAGCAGTGATGAATGGGGATTATAGTTCAGTGATATGTATATATATATATATATATATATATATATATATATATATATATATATATATATACCGTATATACACACCTAGGGTTTTTTTTGTATTTTTTTAGCATAGGGTTTTAATATTGTATGATTGCATTTGTCTTGGGCTTCACCTATTGGCTAAAGTGGACTACCCCATGTTGGTCCATGGATTTGTTTATCAGTGTTTTGGTGTAGGCTTAATAACATCCAAAAGTGTATGGCTTGGCACTATGCTAAAATTATATCCACCCCCATATTTCAACTTAACAAAATGTAGTGGCTGTATTATCCTTCTTTTTAAGGCTTTTTTCCTGGCGCATCATGGCAGCATACAATGGGTTGTGGCTCCGGCCCCACAAAGGTTTAGTGGATTTGCAAATGAACCCTCTATCCAGATTCTCTTTAACAAATTTTGACATAGATTAAGAGGGACAGAATGGATTGTACTAACTAGTGATTCCTCTCCCAGATACCCTAGGCATTTGAATTTGGTTGTTTCAAAGGGCAGGTAGTTACATAATGTTCCTCTCCCACGCATTATTATTGTGATGCTGAGCTTGCCCATTGAGAGATATCCGCAAACTGTTTTACCTGGACAGACACATGTATTGGTAACCAAGGCTTCTGAAATTTGGGAGCCAAATGAACATTTCATGGCCTTTACTGGAAGCAAATGTTGATTATCCTAAAAATCAAAAAGCCAAGTCATCCAGGTCAGGTGTATTGTCTCTGCCAGCCAGCTCATCCTTAATGCAATAAGATAAGCCTTGGCAGAACACCTCTATCAACGCCTTGCTGCTCTAGATCACAGTAGAGGCCTAAGTGCAGAAATCTGAAGTATAGTGTTCAGTCATCTTGAATCCCTGCTATGGCTGAAGAATCTCAGTGTTTGTCCATAAAGCAGGAAGATTATGTACAGGACTTTGGTTCTGTCAGATGGAACATTTCTGTGATTTTTTTCAAATTGGATTTGGTACTGGTTCATTAAACTGTGACACAGTTGGGGGTCTCAAAGCAGGAGATGGTACCTTTAGTAATAAAGCATCTATGAGTGCAAATACCAGGCTCAAGACCAATGCATAACAAACAAACAAACAATTCCCCAGCACACTTACCAGCCAGCCTGCAAAACAACCAAATTGACCCTGTCTAACAATTTCCATTAAAAACAGAGAGTTTTGTTTGCACACATTTCCAATATATGCGTAAGCTGTAGTGCCCACATCAAGGCTCCTTTGCATACTGCATTCCTAACTATCATTACCAGAGTCTTCTAAATAGAAGCACATATAGCAGTGGATAGATTAAAAGACATGTATGTTTTTTCTTTCACTTCAGAAACATACTTACCTACGTGAAATACAGCATCGAAAAAAACAACAATGGATAGCAGCGCAGGTCAAAGTAAGGTAATCAGCAAGTGCAAGTTCATTAAAAAGTCATAAAAAAGTCCTTTGAGCAAATACAGCTCTGTGAAGTTTTACAGTCTTTTTGGTAGGGCACCCTTGTATGGGGAGTTGAAGCCACTCCAGATATGGAAGACAGAAAAACAAAACAACAGGCGCCTCTTAGTAAGACTGTATTGTGGAAATTTCTAGCTCCTCATTAATTCCACCAGGATTTAAAGTATCTATGGAATATATCCAATAAGTCCTCTGGTTTTCATAATTTATGGAATCTTTCAGCCTGAGAAAGATTTTTTGGCATTTGCTCTAGGATCCAATCTTCGAGGCCTTCAGTGGATTTATTGTGGTATTCTCCAAAATGACGTGGAACGCTATGTCTCCCTCTATTTTTCTACGATGTTCACCAAATCTTTCTCTCAATGGGCGTATAGTACGTCCCACGTACATTAAATTGCAAGGACAGATCAGGCCATAGACTACGAAGTCAGAGCTTCAATTGTAAAAATCTCCTAGAACATATGTTTTTCCTTTTGTTGAGAATTCCTTCTTGCCATGTTTGACATAACTGCAAGTTTTGCACAATGGCTTTTTGCACTGGAACATGCCTTTTTAAGGAATCAAGCAGACATGTGCCTGTGTAATATTCTTTTGTGACATTAATTTGCTGGGCGCAATTTTATTTTTTATGTTAGGGGCTTTCCTATATGTGATTCTAGGGTGATCAGGTAAAACAGGTCTGAGGTGTGGGTCTTCAAGAAGGATTGGCCTATGCTTTTTGAAGATTGTCTGCATTTTGGAAAAGTCAGTGTGGAATGTTGTAATATAACGGGCTGATTGATCAAAACTTTTTTTGTGTTTGACTGGGGGAGTGTGTTGTAGATAATGTCTTTGGGCCTGATCTACCAATGATGTAGGATAGCCTTTGTCCTTGAGTTTCTTTCTTAGAAGGCAACTTTGCTCAATGTAATCTGATGTTTCAGTACAAATTCTGCACAATCGGCAAATGGTATGTTATCTTTCCATTTTCGGTAATGACAGCTCTTATAGTGCAGCAGTGAATTTCCTGCTGTCGGCTTGAAATAATTCTTAGCATGTATTTTGTTGTTTTTGTGATAAAGATCCAGATCTAGGAATGCCAGTTTATCTTGATCCGTAACACTGGTAAAACTAAGGCCATATGGATTGTCATTACAGTGGGAACAAAATCATCAATGACATCACCATTACATTTCCCATTGTAATGACAATCCATATGGCCTTAGTTTTACCAGTGTTACAGATCGAGATAAACTGGAATTGAAAAGTTAGGAGCAAATTCTCCACCCCTGCTGCTCCCATGCTTCAGCATATATGCTCTTTTTTTTAACTGTGGTGGTGAAATCACCTCCAACAGCGCTGGAGTCATGGTTTTATGTATCGTGGGAGCAAACGCTGTTGCTGTCAAGATAAATAAATCCGCGCTGCAACTGAATGGCGTACCTGCTAAGCAAATGATGGTTAACAATAAAACAAAGTAACATTACAGTATAAGAGTAAGACTTACCATACCTATATCCGTGCTTTCTACAGACACAACATTTTCTTTGGGGGGCTCGTTGGGTAGGGGTACTCGGGAGGACATAAGGAAAATGCCTCTCATGCAGCCGGCTTACTGCATTTGGTTGGGGAAGGTGAGGTGGAGCACCATCTGGAAACAGAAGGGCTCTGAAAATCTCTTCCTGGAATTTAAGGAAGGATCCAGTCCATCCTAAAGCTCTGTATAGCACATAAGTGTTCAGCAAAGCCAATTGAAATAAGTATACAGACACTTTTTTATACCAGCGTCTGGCCTTACGGGCAACTAGGTACGGCGCCAACAAATGGTCGTTGAGGTCCACCCCTCCCATATTTTGGTTATATTCATGGACACAGTGGGGTTTCTCCACAACACCAGTCGCCGTAGTAATTTGGACAGTAGTGTCTGCATGAAGGGAGGTAAGAACGAAAACATTCTTCTTATCCCTCCACTTCATAGCGAGCAAGTTATTACACTTCAAGCAGGCTCTCTCCCCCAGCCTAAGACGGGAATCTACAAGCCACTGGGGAAAGCCCCGGCGATTAGATCGCATGGTGCCACATGCTCCAATCTGATGATCAAACAAGTGACTAAAAAGTGGCACGCTCGTGTAATAATTGTCCACATACAAATGGTACCCCTTTCCGAAAGAGGGTGACACCAAGTCCCACACAATCTTGCCAGCGCTTCCTATGTAGTCAGGGCAGTTTGTCGGCTCTACGTGACTATCTCTTCCCTCGTAAACCATAAAACTACATGTATAGCCTGCGGCACTGTCACAGAGCTTATAAACTGGACCCCGAACCTGGCACGCTTGCTGGGAAGGTACTGTTTGAATGACAAGTGGCCAGAAAACTTAATCAGGGACTCATCAACGCAGACAACTTGATGAGGAGTAAACAAGTCTGCAAAACGTTGGTTGAAGTGTTTTACCAGAATTTTGTAGAGCCGATCGTATCCATGGTCTCCACGAGGATGACAGAGTTCATTGTTGTTGAAGTGCATGAACCACAAAATCTGCTCGTATCGTGCCCTGGCCATGGAAGCAGAGAACACGGGCATATGGTGAATTGGGTCAGTGGACCAATATGACCGCAACTCACTCTTTTTGGTTATGCCCATGAGGAGAGATAGGCCCAGAAAGATCCTAAATTTAGAAACTGTAATTGGTTTCCAATCTCTGGCAAGGGAGGACTGGAGAATAGTGGCAATGTGTTGACCAGCGTACAAATTGCTTTGGTCCACAATAGATCTATAAAAATCTTCAGTGAAAAACAGTGAATAAAAATCAAGTGATGTAAAATCAACTGTTTCCACATGAATGCCGGGTTGGCCAGTGAATGGGGGAAGTACGGGTGCTGCAGAAGTGGTGGGTTGCCAATTAGGATTGACGAATGCAGCAGGAAGTGCACTATGGGCACAACGGGCCTGTGTTCATGTTCTTGGTGGCAGCGGGACACTACTTGTGCTTGCCAACTCGCCAGCTTGAACTGCACTTATGGGACTCGCCACATCACCAAGTGTTACTGCAGTGTTGGATGTATGACCAGGGTGTACTAGGCCGCTGGTGCTTGCCACTTCTCTGCTCCATACGAGAGCCCTGTGGCTCTTGCACCTCAACAGCAGAAGAAGAAGATTGGGGTCTGGTACGCCTGACCTTGGCAGGGACCACAACTCTGTCATCAGAGCTATCTGTCATGGAGCCGCTGCTGTTTACAGGTTCGTATTCTGAGCTTGAATCTGACAGATGAGTGACTTCCTCTTCACTATCTTTCATGCTCAGAAACGTGTAGGCCTCTTCACTAGTGTACCTTCGATTTGCCATTTTGGGCTCTAAATTTAGTTGTACACTAGTGAGACTCACAGGCAAAAAAGCTCCTGACTGTTAGAGACTGTATCGAAATGCTACCAAAAAACTGTTAGCGATTGCAGGGATCAGGCCTGACTCGATACTGCACTTGGGTGGGCTGGGCGAAGGGGCAAAACACAGGTGCTAGCAGGTATCTGGGCTGATCCCACTAACACTGCATTTTTAGGAACCCTAAACTGTTTGGGATGCTAGTATAGATCTGATCGGATCAGATATTGATCCGTTCAGATACTATACCACTAAGGGAGGTGTATGCTGCGTGCGTGGGTGTTAGCGGTACTGGCACTAACCTGACACTGCCTGGGGTGAAAAGTGTGCCTAGAGTGTTCTACTGTAAGTGTTGTGTTGGTGCAAACTTACTCGATGTCTTCTCTCCTCGAAAGAGGCTTCACGAGGAGAAGAGGCTTCACGAGGAGCGATGACATCACTTCCTCTGCCGCTGTTTACATTACAGCAGCAGAGGAAGCATTCCATTCGCCAGGAGCGATTGTGAGGGGGTGGCCATGAATCAGTGGCCTCCCCTCACCTCGGATCGCTCCTGATGGTAAACCGACTACCGCAGGCACCGGGGGGGTCCGATTGGGCAGGCAGGGACGTACAGGTAAGCCCTTTTGCCTGCCCGTGCCATTGTGCCGACGTACATTGGCGTGCAGCGGTCGGCAACTGGTTAAAAGGCATGTTCCAGTGCAAAATCCATTGTGCAAAACTAGCAGTTATGTCAAACATGGCAAGAAGGAATTCTCAACAAAAGGAAAAACATACGTTCTAGGAGATTTTTACAATTGTAGCTCTGACTTCGTAGTCTGTGGCCTGATCTGTCCTTGCAATTTAATGCACGTGGGACGTACTATACTCCCATTGAGAGAAAGATTTGGTGAACATCGTAGAAAAATAGAGGGAGGCAAGGACAAGCATAGCGTTCCACGTCATTTTGCAGAATACCTCAATAAATCCACTGAAGGCCTCGAAGTATGGATCCTAGAGCAAATGCCAAAAAAATCTTTCTCAGGCTGAAAGATTCCATAAATTATGAAAACTGGAGGACTTATTGGATAAATTCCTTAGATACTTTAAATCCTGGTAGAATAAATGAGGAGCTAGAAATGTCCACAATTCTGTAAGATCTTGATTTTAAATTATTGAACTTGGTTTTAAATTTTGCTTTGTTTCGCTCTAGGTGATGTTACATGTTGCTCCCCTTTTACATTTAAAAAAAAACAATATATTCTTGTTTTAAGAACCCTTGGGGTGGTTGGCCCTCCGGCAGTTCATAAGCAATCACACCTATTTTCCTTCCCCCTTCTCCTTTCTTCTCCCAAAACCCTTTCCCCTTCCCTCCTCCCTCTTCTTTCTTCCCTAAAACCAACCCCCCCCCCCATTTTTCCTTTGTCCCCCTTCCATTCATGTACTCTTCCCTATTCCCCTTCCCCTCCGAAACTCTAGAAATAATGCCAATAAAACACTATAAATCAACTCACTCAAAATATCTTTATAACAACAAATACCAATACATCTGAATATATTCCAATTTATTAATTATTTATATATGTATATTTTTAATAGATCCCCTCTTAATCTATATGTATATAAACATATATGTTTATATCCCTCTAATTCTACATATCTGTTATGGTGAAAATTATATTATGTGTGTAGATATAAAATAATGTCACCGAGGGGGCGTGGCTTAGCCAGCGAGCGAGATGGCAGCACACTAGAGGAGCTCCGTGGATAGACGCAGCCGAAAGCACATTACCCTGAGCACCTGGATCGGGAGATGGGCAGACTGACTCACCAGACCCCTCACCTCAAAACTCGCCGTACCCAAGCCTCTGCCGCCTCCAGAAGCATAGCAGAGCTCCTGAAAACTAAACCCGCGGACCGCGGCAGTGTGAAGGAACACAAGATGGCGGGCGCACAGCACGAGGAGGACGAATACAGCGAGGACTCGCAATCCGCACTGGAAGACACAGGTAGGAGTGGGAAACGCTCAAACAAACCCCTAACCTACTCTGACATGTCTGTCTATGCTGCAGACATTAAAGCAACGTTCTCAGCTGCCATCACAGACCTGAAGTCTAATCTGCTGGTACTCTCAGACAAGATGGAGGCAGTGGAAGTGCAGGGAAGACATAGAGACAGAGCCCTCCTCAGATTAGACAGGATTGTTGATACACATGTCTCACATTTCATTGAAATGAACCGGCACATAGAGGACCTCGATAACCGAGGAAGAAGGAACAATATAAGGGTGAGAGGGATCCCTGAGTCAGTGGACAGTGACCAAATAATACCTGCCTTGAAACATGTCTTCAATAGCCTCTTAGAAAAGCAGGAGGACTCAGACATAGAATTTGTCAGAGCACACAGAGCACTCAGAGCTAGAGGCCCAGACACAGCTCCCCCAAGAGATATAATATGCTGTTTGCAGAATTACCCCCTCAAGGAAGAAATAATGAGGAAGGCAAGGAGAAATGAACACATAATCTTTAATGGGGCAAACATTATGTTATACCAAGATCTCTCTCAGATCACACTGAGAAACCGCAGGGCGCTTCGACCCCTACTAGATAAGCTGAGAGAAAAAGACATTCGATACTCCTGGCGTTTTCCTTTTGCCCTAGTGACCACAATTGCAGGGAAACAGCTTATCCTGCGCACACCAGACGACCTCCCTGAATTCTGTGCTGCACTGGACTTAGACCTAGTTGACCTACCCGAATGGTATCAGGAGTTCTCCTTGCCTCCACATACCGGCAGCCCGCCCAGCTCCCCTCTATCCACACCTGAGAAACAACTCTCTAAAAAAATGAAGCATGGAAGGGGAGGAGGATCAACAAGGGGGACTCCCAACACACGCTCCACAGTATCTAGATTTCGCAATCTTAACTAACACAGTGAACTCTAACCCGGAACCCCTCACCCGGAACCCCTCTAAGAGTTTACTTTACTAAGGATTTAACAACAGGACTGACCACGGTCACTATATCTGCCCCCGGGAACTCACGGATTTATGAGAAACCAACTAGCTATACATCTACAACCGCAGTTAACGACCAAAGCAGACATAATCAGAGTTCGAGTTACAAAACTACATCTGGTTTTATGCAGTTATGGTCTAGAAGCGGCATACCACCTCATTTGTCCTATGAAAAGGCGCTACATGACACTGACTCCAAACTGAAGCATACCTTTTCAGGTTGTGTCTTACACTAACTGTTCACAGTTTTATGCAATTAAATCACTAGATATGACCAACCATAGGCTACAGGTCGGTCATGCAATTTGGGGAAATTTTTTTTTTTTTTTTTTTTAAACCTGAATAGTAGATGCTGACCCTTAAGGGCAGGACGTGACCTAATGTGAGATTCATCGAATAGGAGCTACCAACAGAAGTGAACCTAAGAGAGGGACGCAGGAACAAGATGCTTCCCCGGGATTCAAACACAGTTAAAGCCTGAAAGAGGCTGCATCGTTCATCTTTTCTCCGTCATACTTGTTTCGACAGTTATCTAGTGTACAAGTGTTATTTTTTGAGACTTTTATTTTTTCCTTTTTATATTTTTTCATTTGTTGACCTCCCACGTACCCTCAAAAGTGTATCAGAGCTGAGTTTTCTTGACTTTGATACACTACTTAACTACTTTAGCGTGGTGAATTAACTAACTAAAGTAAATACAATTACTCTATTTTGGAGGTGTTTTCACCTCGTGTTACCTTATTTTCTTATAACTTCTCTTCTTTCTTTCTCTACCTCCTTACCTACCTCTTCCCCCCACCCCCCTACCAACCAATACTAAACTACAGTGGAGACTGGTCGTTAACTAGCACATTAGATTCTTTTACAGGACTTGCGCTACGACTACAGATATCCAAAGATTCTGATGGCTTATTCGACATTGGGGAAATCCCCCAGGGTGATTTCACATAACATACGAGGTCTCAATACCCCAGAAAAACGGACATCGCTCCTACGAGAACTGAAAAAGGGTAAGCCTCACTTTGTTCTCCTCCAGGAGACACATTTCAAAACAGGTCTTGTACCAAGACTCACCAATAACTATTTCACTGAGGCATACCATGCGACGAACGATAACGCTAAAACCAAAGGAGTCTCAACTCTGGTGAGCAGAGATGCCCCATTTACCCTCAGTGGGAGTCTGATAGACCCAGAGGGTAGATACTTATTTCTAAAAGGCTTGTACTATAACAGACCCATCACATTAGCAAACGTATACTTCCCCAACTCAGGGCAAGTCACCTTCTGCCAAAAAATAGTACGAGAACTGTCAGGGTTCGCATCAGGACTACTTATATTGGGAGGAGACTTTAATGTCCCATTAGACCCAGCAGTTGATTCCTCCTCAGGGAAATCCTGCATCAAATACAGTGCTCTTAAAAAAATTAAGACCCTCCTTAATTCTCTACAGTTAGTAGACACATGGAGGTTCCTTCACCCTAGTGACAGGGACTTTTCCCATCATTCAGTCCCACACAATAGATACTCCCGCATAGATCTATTGTTCATAACCCAGAGAGATCTACCTAATGTAACAGGCGCACAAATAGGGGTCCAGGTGCTATCTGACCACGCACCCATATCCCTGACAATAGACTTAAGCACACCAACTCCGAGATCAAACACATGGAGACTTAACTCTTCACTTATCACAGACCCAGAACTGACGCCCAAAATAACTACCGCTCTGTCGGATTACTTTAGAAACAACACTACCACCGCAATGGACCCAATGACTATATGGCAGGCACACAAATGCTGCATTAGAGGAGAATTAATTAAAATAGGATCCCAAAGAAAGAAAAAACAAGAACAAGAAATAAATACACTGATAAGCAAAATCCATAAGCTGGAAAACAGTCATAAACAATCACTATCAATGAAATCAGCTCAGGAATTGCTTGACACCCGCAAGACACTACAACAACTCTTTGACCACAAAACTAAAAGAATGTTATTCTTTAAAAAAGCAATATACTATGAGACGGGGGACAAAACAGGCAGAATACTAGCCAGAGCATTGAAAGAAGCCAATTCAAAGAATAACATTGCTGGAATCAGATCACAAAAGGGAACACTAGATGTCACAACAGAGGAAATAGCAACACATTTCCCAAAATTTTACTCACAATTATATAATCTACCCCCACAACACAAACCTCACGACATAAAGGTA
This sequence comes from Lithobates clamitans, assembly GCA_037952925.1. Taxonomy (NCBI): domain Eukaryota; kingdom Metazoa; phylum Chordata; class Amphibia; order Anura; family Ranidae; genus Lithobates; species Lithobates clamitans. The sequence continues at coordinate 6,552,275 of JBBGZY010000285.1, forward strand.
AACAGACAACAAGCAATACAAGACTACCTCACTGAGAGTGGACTCCCCAAACTCAGAGACACAGAGACCTCCCCCTTAGAAGAAGAAATAACAGAATCAGAAATCAAATCAGCTATAAAGGACCTCAAAGCAGGGAAAAGTCCGGGCCCGGACGGCTTTACATCCATTTACTACAAAACATTTGACCAAATTCTAACACCTCCCTTACATAGAGCATTAAACGCTCTATCTTCAACCTCCACAGCACCAACCGAATTCCTAGCTGCACACATTACTGTAATACCAAAACCAGGGAAAGACCCCACTGATTGCACAAGCTACCGACCTATCTCACTACTGAATTTAGACTTAAAAATCTTAGCAAAGGTAATGGCGAATAGATTAAGGCCCATTTTACATGACATTATAGGCCCGGAACAGGTGGGCTTCATGCCCAACAGGGAGGCAAGGGACAATGTGATCAAGGCCCTTTTACTAACACATGCAGCTACCAGTGGGGGCTGTGAGGGCCTTCTCCTGTCCACGGATGCGGAGAAGGCCTTCAATAGAGTCTCCTGGGACTATATGCTAGACACGTGTAAATATGTTGGGCTAGGTCCGAAGATGATGAAATGGATCTCAGCTCTCTATGACAAACCGTCGGCTCAGTTGAAGATCAACGGTACGCTATCAAATAGGGTCTTGATCACAAACGGTACCAGACAGGGGTGCCCATTGTCCCCTATTCTATTCATTCTTTCTTTAGAACCATTTATCAGAAAGATTAACCTAGATAACTCAATCACAGGATTTAAGGTGGCAAACAAGGAATACAAGACCGCGGCGTACGCAGATGAACTGCTATTTTTCCTGACTAACCCCCACGTAACAATCCCTAACCTAATGAAACAATTCACACACTACGGATACCTGTCAAACCTTAAAATAAACTATACAAAATCAGAAGCGATGAATTTATCCCTCACGGACGAAACCCTGACCAAAACCAAAAACAACTCTTCTTTTAGGTGGGAAACTAAATCCCTCAAATACTTAGGGATTAACTTGACACCAAAATTAACATCCCTGTATGAACATAACTTTCCAGCACTGCTACAAGAAATAAAAAAGGACCTAAAAAAATGGCACAATAAATATTTTTCATGGTTTGGGAGGGCGGCAATATTAAAAATGGTCATTCTCCCCAGATTGCTTTACCTACTCAGATCACTCCCAATTAAGCTCCCACAGGTACTCTTTAGGAACTTACAATCTATCCTTATACAATTTCTTTGGGGACACAAAAAAGCCAGAATCAAATTCCAATTACTCACCAGATCGAAAGATCAGGGAGGTATGGGTTTACCAAACTTCTATAACTACTACCTGGCCTCTCACCTCACAAGGGTGATTGATTGGCACTGTCACATTGAATCCAAAGATTGGGTAACACTGGAAATCTCATTACACCAAACCCCACTGAAATTTTCCCCTTGGATACCCTGGAAGAGTCAATACTCAAAATTCAAAGAACACCCTCTGACAGGCACTACGCTCAACCTATTCCAGAAAGTAGCAAACACCACGACTCTGACTTCAGTCCCTAGCCCACTCTCACCGCTAATGGACAATCCCGACTTTCCCCCTGGAATTAAAAATAAGACTTTACAGACACCTGAAGGCAAACAACCACTACTCGCCACAAACTGTATTCATAAAGGGAACATTAAAGACATCAACTCACTTAAAGCAGATAGTGAACTGCTGAAATTACCTACATGGTCATATTTTCAAATATGCAGCTATCTCACTAGCAAACCTAGAAACTCACTTTGTTTCAGACAGTTATCAGAATTAGAGGACATTTGCCTAAAAGGCACACAACTATGTAGAGCAACCTCAATTACATATAGCTGGCTACAAAGGACAAAAGAGGTAACAGGCGATAGATTTAAGGCTGACTGGTCCAAGGCCTTACAAGTAGAGATCACTGACAATCAGTGGAACGCAGCATGCATTATGTCACACAAATGTTCCATAAACACTAAAACGCAAGAAACGTCATACAAGCTCCTGACACATTGGTACATAACACCTGACAAACTTTCGAAATGGTTCCCTCAATCCTCTGACAGATGTTGGAGATGCGAGGAAGAAAAAGGCACTCTGATACATATCTGGTGGGAGTGCTCTGCTCTAAGAGAATTCTGGAACAGGGTCAGGGACCTAGTGAAGCTAATCACGGAGACAAGTTTGAAACTAGACGCACCTTGCTGTTTACTCCATATTTCAAATTTCCCGCTCAGACGATATAAAAAATCACTGACAAAAAATTTACTCAATGCGGCAAAGGCCCTAATACCACTTTATTAGAAAAATAAGAATTCTCCATCCATACAAACCTGGTTAAAAAAAGTTGATGAAATTTGCCACATGGAGGACACCATAGCACAGTCCACAGACAAAGCAGAAAAATACCAAAAAACATGGTCTCCGTGGTTTGCTTTCAAATTTTCGAAAACTTATGACGAGCTGATGATGCAATGAGAAACTCAAACAGAGGTTTTAACAAAGATACATAAACCACCTGTAAGTAATAACGACCACTCTCCACCAGACGAGATAAATATCAAAATAGAAGTAACAAGCAAACGCCTAAGACAAACTATCTTAGACTATAATACCCCACCCCTAACACCCTTCCCTATCAAGCAGGAGTGAGACGTTACTTTACTGCCATAGGCCAGAAGTTTTTGTTCACGAAAACCTGTGATATATTTGTATATTTGATACATGACTTTGATTGTAAGCTGTCTATGACTTTTCAATAAAAATCTCTTTAATGGAAAAAAAATAAAATAAAATAATATCACCGAATACAATATCATTTAAAAACTTTAAATCCCTTCCCCTCTTTTTCTTTAATCAATATTTTACTTGTTTTTATCTATGATTTTTTAAAATAGTTAAAGTTGTTTGTTTTTGTTTTTATATTATATGGTAAATTAGTATATATTCTGTATTTGTATCATTGCACCAATTACATATATCATGTTATTATTTGAAGAAAACGCTGTTGTGAAGCATATGTATGTATGCACACATTATCCCATTGTCATAATGGTTTGCTAATATAATATCGCCCCTGTGATCACCCAGCCTGTGATAAAAAATTTCACCACTAGGTGGCAGTGCTATTACAGCATATAAATAGAACACATACAGCAAATGTTCTATAGCTTGATAAAGGAGTGCGCTTACTGCGCATGCTCGGAAACGCGTCGCTTTACGGCAGTACAGCCACTACATTGTACTTTGCAATCCAGCCCTCCTTTAGACGGCCACGTTCCAGGCCTCGCTGTGGATCCAAATTCCGGAAGTAACCTGTGGACCAGGACGCCGGCTGCATAGGGAGACACAAGGCTCCATTTTATCTGGATTGCTGAGAACGCATGTGGCTGTTCTGGATTTCCCTGCACCTGACAACAGTTTCCTATATGTGAGTGTTTTAATGCAATTTGTCATTAAATCTATACAGTCTTACTAAGAGGTGCCTGTTTTGTTTTTCTGAAATACAGCATTGGTCTGAGGCTGCATCTGTCCCCTGCCGGCTCTAAGACTGAGAACCAAGTGATCAAACCCCACCGAATGGTCGGTTCTCTGAGCAGAGAGCTGGTGACTGTCAGTCGTTGCTGTCTGCTCTGCCCCCCCCCCCACCCTCGCTCACGGGTGTTGGGCTGGGAAGCGGCCGGCTCACCCTCTCAGCGGCTTGCTGAGAGGCTGAGCCGGGTGCCAGGCATGTGGGCAGATCCTGAATTCATTGTTGTTATCTGGACCGGCTCTGTAATGTCAGCCAAAAGCGGGCTTAAGCCCGCTGTCTGCTGAAAACGTGTCCCTGGAGTGCAGAAGGAACTGCTTTCCTGAGATCCACAGGAGAAGTACAGCCAAATAAGCTTTGGCTGTACTTTTCCTTTAAGGGCAGGTGTGTCTGGAGGGAGCCCACTCCTCCTTGCAGGCACAGGGACGCACATGATGCCCAGCAAGAGCACATTAGCACTGAAGGCATCCAGTGCGTCCCCAGGCTCCCTCCAGGCACCCCTGCCCTTAATCTATCCACTGCTATATGTGCTCCTATTTAGCATTCTGAAGGGGTTGCACAGATGAACAAGATTCAAACATGTCAGATCCAACATCTCATTGCTAACATCCTTGCTTCTGGTTTAGATGTTGCTATTGACCCAACAAATGCACACACCAATACTCCGATCTTCCTGGCCCTATTATTTTAAGGGAGACATATTTAGGACAGAGATCCCCAAGGCAAACTTTGGTTAGTATAAAAACAAGCTCTAAGTACTTTATTTTTTGTTGTCAAGAACATGTAATCTTAAGATTTTCAATTGCAGGGAGAACACAATTCTGTGAAAGGTTGGAAAATCATAGATGCGTATGGTAGTATACAATTTATAAATGCAGTGTTTATACAAAAGACATCCCATGTACCCTTCAAATATATAACAATATTGGTGTATTTTTTCATAGCTTAAATCTCATTTTGACCACCTAGCTCCTAGGGATCTGGTGCAATGTTGACATCCTCAGGTGCTCTGTACGCTTTCATTGGATGGCACCTACTTAGAGATGGAGGTTTGTGTGTGCTTGCACCTTTGCTCACAACTAGGTAGACCTATTTGGAACTTCCTGCTGCTCATGTTGATCACTCTTAGTGCAAGTTTAAAATTCCGGCGAATGTCAGCAGTGCAATAAACCCCTATGGAGTTTTAGAATTGGAGTTATTCTAAAAAAAGTACACTTTTTATCACATATTTGAAAATACATCAGCTGCCTAGTGCATTACTAAAGGTGTTAAAACAGTCATCTATTCTTTTATAGCCAGGTCCATGATTGTAATAATATGGAAGCGGTCAGGGAAGATGAAACAGATACCTTCCCCTAATTTGTCCATAAACCATAGATGGGCAGCACAAATTGGTCAGTATATACATTTCTTTGAACTGGATACAATGAAACTGACATTTTTGGAGGTTATTGTGCCTCAATTAGGGGACAGGTTTTGTTCACTGTAAAAAAATGTATGTGATGGGACTGACTGTTTTAATGTGACCTATTACTTCCAATCTACTAATAATTATTTCCTTGGGAAAATTTCTTATTGTGTCATACAGGTATCGGGTTATGCAGTGCTTAGATGTTTTTTGAAGGTGTAGGTGTAGAGTAATTTCCCTCTGGAGATGACTGATAATTGTGAAGTATTTCTCAACAGGATCTGACAGAACTTTTCTTTAACAGCACGTTCAATAATTGTTAAATAAAAGTATAACCTCTGAGAAAAATGAAAAACATTTATAATTGTGAGCATTTGAAAAATGTTTTTATTCTGAAGAGTAGTAAAAGGTATGTTAAAGTGCAATTACAAACAGCAAGTAAAATCAGTCTGTGAACTTTCAAAAGTATGCAGTAAACATTGTAATTGTGAGAGTATTTTTTTTATTTATTTCAATTTTAGTTCTACTGTATATAATCCACTATAGACTGGGTCCCGAGACCTCCTCACATGTGCAATGAGTGTGTCTGCTTTCTGGAGTCTGTATGCATCTGTAATCAAACTCGGCAAACTTTGCATGTGAGAGAATGCAAAGAGACTTCAGTGGAGAAACAGACATTTTTGCACTGTTGTTGCTTTGAAAATTTTAGACCAGGTCAGGGTCTCTTTAAAATGGATAAAGAAAAGAATAGTGGCATACATGTCATTACAGTATCTTGTATGTATAGAATTTGGAGGTAAATCCATGGTATCATTTTTTGAGGTCTAGATCTTTCAGTGCTAATCATTTGGATTTTTTGCACCTTCATCTACAATACTTGTTCTGTCTAAAGGAAAGTATGTACTGTGCTTGGTTTGTATATTTTCCTCCTCCTGGACTGTCAGTCATGCTACAGTGTCAGGTCTCCCCTGCCACAGACAGTTACAAGCACATCGAGAACAAGGCTTAGGCTAGAGAGGATGTTTTTTGTTGATTTTATTTGCAGAGACTTAAACAGGAGGGCATTTAAGGGTTCAGAATACTCCAAAATGATATCAGAAATCTACAGGAGGACTGGAGATGATAGGGAATGGCCAGTAACTCTAGGTCTTTATAAGATTAGATCCAGCCCATACAGTAACCCCTGGCACTCATTCCCTCTAGCAACAGGCACACCTGAGAGTTCCAACACCAAGTCCTACTTACAATCTCCTAGGAGCTGTCTGCCTCCCAACTTCCATACGACACTCTTCAGGGAGGGAGAAAAAGATCCTTCAGTAGACTTGGACTCCAGAATGACACCCTCCAGCAAAAAATATATATATTTTTTTTATAATTGTAGTTTTTATTGGATTTTTTTTTCAAAAAATAAATTGTTACAGAGTGTACAAATATCTGAATTGTAACACAGATATAAAGGTACAAATAAAAATGTCCATGTATACAGAGCACATATCAGAAAATAAGAGCGACTCATAGGTAATAACAATAAACAAAACAGAGGTCAAATATAAAGACAAAAGCAAATTTATGTTATATAAATAGGGGCAGGGAACACAAAAAAGGGTACTGGTATGTATGTAAAATAAAGACCACAGGGAAACAGTTTATGATGTACTGGTTGGCAAAGGTGTTCCATAGTCCGATCAATCCCAAGGTTCCCAGATTTTATTAAATTGGGGAATGCTATCATGCACAGAGGCTGTTAAATCCATTCTCCAAATCTCAGCTATCAATTGTAAAAATCTAGACCACAGAGGTGGAATGTTGGACAGCCAACACAATGGAATGAGCCTTTTGGCAACTAGGAGGATGTATGAAATCAGCCTATTGTCTTTTTTGGTAATAATTTAGGAAATCAAGGGATCAAGCGGGATCAAGCAGAAGGGACACGTTCACCACCCTTTGTATTAATAGCATAACTTCATGGCAAAAGGGCTGGATCATAGAACATTGCTAGAAAATGTGGAATAAAGAGCCAACATCAGTCCCACAATGCCAACAATGTACTGAGATCGAGGGGTCATATTTGTGAATAACTTCAGGGGTTATATACCAAAACAAGAGGATCTTAATGGACGTTTCCCTCTGGAGTACACATTTAGAGGACTTAAAAGTGGAAGACCATATCCTGTCCCACAACTGGGAGCTAATGGGTTTGCCTATCAAATTAGTCCATCTCCTCATGTATAGATGTGTGACTCATGGAGGATATGATGTATAGAGGATATTAGATGTAGTTTCTGGGGGCCCTGAGCGCACAGGTACTCAAAGGAGGTGGGTTTATCTAGAGTCAGGAGTGGGGACTGGGAGTGGAAGAAATGTCTGATCTGCAAAAAAATGTAAAAGGTGAGAAGGAATTTCAAATTTCTCGTGTAGGGCGTCAAAAGTGTGTAGTCTGCGTGAGATTGGGTAAACGAAATTCCGAAGCTGAAACAGGGAAGCATTGATCCATGAGAAGACCCTACCTAGGGACAAACTGTCCGGTATGGATGGGTTGAAGAGCACATTCATGAGGGGAGAACATGGTGAGATAAGAGGGAAAGTTTTAAGGCACTTACGCCATATATCTAAAGTGAAGTTCATTGGAGCAGTACATTGACGTCTGTAAATGGGATCTATGGAAGGAGAGGGAGTACATACTAAAGAGCATGGGTGAACCGGATATAACACTCCTTTTTTGATGGCGGACCAATGATTAGGTGCTTGTAGGGAGGACCAGGAGACAATGGCCCTTAGATGCGAGGCGTAGTAATATTTAACAATATCCGGTGCTAACAATCCCCCCCTTGATCTCATAGTAAAAACCACCGAACTCACTATGCGGTGGGCCCTGCCATTCACATTGAATTTTAGGAAACTCCTCTGAATTGTTTTAAGTTGGGGAAGGGGAATTGCAACAGGTAGTGTTTCAAAATAATACAGTAACCTAGGTAAAATGGACATTTTCAGAATGTTAATCCTGCCTAGAAGGGATAGGGGAAGTTTTGTCCAGTTTTGTAGGGATTTCTTAATGTCCAGGATCAGGGAGGGGTAATTTATAGAATAAAGGGAGGAGTAGGAGGGGGTAAGAAGGACAACCAAGTACTTGAGGGAAGTGGTGCACCACTTGTAAGGATAGGCATCTTTGAGCTGGGATAACAAAGAGGGTGGGATGTGTATCAGAAAAGCTTCAGTTTTGGGAGGTGTTGACCTTCTAGCCCGAAATGGTGCCAACAGAGGAAAGTAAATTGTGTAGTGAGGGGAGGAATAACAACAGGCTAGTGATAGTTAGCAGTATATCATCTGCAAAGAGTGATAGTTTATACTCCCCCTGTACCATCACCACCCCACAGATGTCTGGGTGTAAGCGGATGGACTCGGCCAGGGGTTCCAAACACAAAATAAAAAGTAGTGGTGACAAAGGGCAACCCTGCCGAGTCCCTTTTGTCATGGGGAAGCCAGGCGACAGGAAAGAGGACATCTGTACTTGAGCTGTGACTTTCGAGTATAGAGCCTCTAAAGCTTTTAGAAAAGGGCCTCTAAAGCCATAAGCACATAAGGTAGAGAACATATAAGGCCAACTTAGCCTGTCAAATGCTTTTTGCGCGTCCAGACTTAAACAAGAGCCTGGCGGGAGGACCTGTCAAGGAGATCAATCAAGTCTATAGTTCGGCGGGTATTATCTCCAGCATGTCTGCCAGGGACAAAACCCACTTGGTCTCTATTGATCAATTTAGGGATAAGTCTAGACAGTCTGGATGCAAAGATTTTTGTAAATATTTTATAGTCTGAGTTTAAAAGGGCTATGGGCCTGTAATTGTCTGGAATGGAGGGGTCCTTACCAGGTTTTGGGATGACAGAAATGTAGGAATAGGAGAATAGGGGGTGTGGGGGTTGCCCTTTGAGTAGAGATTCATAGAGAGTCAGCATGTGGGGAGACAAAATGTCAAGGAATTCTTTGTAGTAAAAGTAGGGTAATCAGTCCGGCCCAGGTGATTTATGTAACGGGAGACCTTTAATTATAGTTAGGAGTTCTTCTGCAGTTATGGCTGTGTTTAAGCTGGCTAGGTCTGATGAGGTCAATTTCGGAAGCTTTAGGCTGAAGAAGAATTCCTCAAATTTTCCCTGGGTGAAATTGAAATTATTGTCAGGAGATAAACAATTGTACAGTTTGTGGTAAAATTTACCAAAGATTTTCCACATCTCTTGAGGGCAAATATAAAAGTAAAAAAACACTGCGCTCTAAAAAATTTTTCCTATCAGATAAGCTGCAGTTCAAATGTGCGATATACACAGCAATATAGAAAAAAATGTACAAACGGAAACTGTGCTATAAAAAACATATATGTGATATTACATGACAGGTATTACCAAATCATAAAGCCAAGTAAAATTATGCAGAATCAAACAAGTGTCTGACTAATAATAGGTGCATATAAAAATTATGGCCAAAACACTTATAGTGAAAGTGAAGTTAAAACACCAAGTCCATAACAAGATAACCAGATGTCCAATAGGTAGTGAGAAGAGACCCTTAAGCGCTGTTCATAGGGATCGATATAGGGAGGTGGGAAATAAGAGAACACCCATCATAGTGATCCACCACCACATAAAATGCAAGCTTACCAGATAGCAAGCTTAATAAGCTTGTCACAGATCGAAAGCCGGATGGATATGGATTGGGACCGTCCCTCTGTATATTTACGGCAGGCAGCAGGCAGTCTCAATATATTGAGGATTTGGGTATCAAACTGGCATTAGAGCATCCCTCTGGTGGCGTAGTCGCGGGCAGGTATAGGGAGATACGGTCCCCGAATCACAAACATAGGAGTAAAGAAGAAGTATCCATAGTGTGACTCTGTATAACAAAATTTATTGGAATATAGTAAAACACTTACAATTAGGAAGTATAAGTAGAGCGAAAATCGCCGGCTGGCTGGCGAGCGCCCGTCCAAGTGAAAGGCGATGATGTCAGAGCGTCACCCTCCTGACGTACGTTTCGTCTATAACTGACGCCGTCTGGGGAACGGGCGACGCGCTGAGTCATCGCCATTAAATAAACAAACAAAACAAAACCACGCCTCATTCTGATCTTCTAGGGGCATACACTGCATGTGACCAATTAAGTAGCAAGGTCAAGACGGAAATAACCACGCAGCTAAAGATACCTCAATATAACCTGCAATGGTAAATAATGATCTCATCGAATGAGATAAAAAACTAAATGAGTGTATTTAAACACAGAAAAAAACTTTATATTGACCAAATAAAAATGCATTAACTAAAAGAAGTAAATCCCCTTAAGGGTTGACACCATAGATGTGCAATAAACCAATATAGCGCCATCTAGTGGGGAAAATCAAAAACAAAACAAAAAATAAAAAAAAAATATGAAAAAATTTAAAAACTGTATTCCTACATATACAATATATATTATAAAATTCCCATAAGCGTGTATGAATCCATCACATGGGAAAACAGGAAGAATATTGAAAAAAAATGTTAAATTATGTAGCAAATATTTATAAAATTATATATGGAAATTATATAAAAGGATATGTAAAAAATTATTATAAGGATGAGATTAATAAAAAATCTATATAAAATAGGCCCTGATACGTCCCAAAAAAATAAAAGATTAAAAAATGAATGCCAAAAAAAAGGCAACCATATTACATGGGCACATCTACAGAAAATATGTTATAATATAAAAAATATTAAATATTGCAAATGCCGGACACATATAAGCACCATAAGGTACCGCCCCTAAGAAGTCACACTGAGTTTACATAGATATAAACTCAGAAAAACGATATAAAGATAAGCAATATTAAGCATTGTCTATAAAGGCATTTAAATCAGTCTCTACATTTAGCCCAAAAGGTGTATAGCACTTTATTTTATGTATCCATGTCATTTCTAAACGTGATACACCTCGCACTAGAGAACCGCCTCTCCAAGGACAGGTATATTTATCTATCCCTAAAAATACAGTTTTGTCTGGGTTCCTATTGTGGAAACGGCCCAGAAAGTTTAATCTGAGCAGTCGGCTGGAGTCAGTGAGTCTCCTGGGAAGCTGGGAACAGCCAATCACACTATTGGAGTCCTCCTCCTTATGTTTTTTTTCTTGAACATGGACTCTTCCACTCCTAAGTCCCCCCTCTGATGTTGGAGCAGTTGGAGTGTCCAGACCATATTGGAGTCGGTGGTACATGCTGTCAAGACCCGGATATCAACATTCTGTCCCTGCAGAGGGCTATATCTGCAAGCCCATACGACCTTGCCAGAGAGGAGGTCCAACGATTGGGGTAAGCGCACATCTTTTACTCCTTTTTCTGCAATCAATTCACATTCGATAGGAGTCTCTTCAGCTCATTATAGCTCATTATTTTCCGTGATTCAGTGAGGAGATATAACAAGTGGACTTTTTTCCTTCTACCTATTTTTTGAATCCTGTCTTGGACTGATTATGAGTTGCCTTGATGTGTGACTACTTATTTTCAGTATATGCTAATATTTTGTTGGATTTATGTCTAGATCCATACTGAGTATCATATTCATAGTGTGGATTAGCTCCATATCCCGAATCACGGGAGTATGGAAATGCCCCCCATTATTAGAATAATAGTTTTGCTGTTTGCATATGGTGCAAAAGGGGGATAGCCCTAACTGTCCCTCGGGTTGACATAAGGGGGAGGGAGGTGTTGATTGTGAACTACATTACCATAGTTCCCTCCACGACCCCGACCCCGACCGAATGTGCCCTTGGCACCCCTCGATCACTGTGGGGGTCCATGATTAGGAGGTAACATACCCCTACCACCACCCCCCTGTCTGAAAGGAGACTGGTGGGAACCTTGCCTACCTCTCCGAGCAGGTCCAGGGTATCCCCCTGGAGGTCGTGTAACATTGGTTGTGGTTTTTTGTGTAGCGGTCTGCCTGTGTAAACAAGGCAGATCGCCATTCTTTAAGAGGGGGGAGACAAACATCTTGTGTTTTCCACAGTAAATGCACCCCCCCACACACAGTTATAAAATGCTCCCAGGGAACACAGTTAACCCTTTGAGCACCCCTGATGTTAACCCCTTCCCTGATAGTGTCATTAGTACAGTGACAGTGTATTTGTTCTAGCACTGATCACTGTATTGGTGTCACTGGTCCCCAAAAAGTGTCACTTAGTGTCAGATTTGTCCACCGCAATGTTGCAGTCCCATTAAAAATTGCCATTACTAGTAAAAAAAAAATTCCATAAATCTATCCCATAGTTTGTAAAAACTTTTGCGCAAACCAATCAATATACGCTTATTGGAATTTTTCTTTACCAAAACTGTGTAGTGGAATACATATTGACCTAAATTTGATGTTTTTACCCTTTTTTTTATTGGGTATGCTTTATAGCAAAAAGTAAAAAAAATTTTTTTTTTTTCAATATTGTCAGTCTTTTTTGTTTATAGCGCAAAAAATAAAAAATGCAGAGATGATCAAATATCACCAAAAGAAATATTGTGGGACATAAGTTTTATTTGGGTACAGTGTCGCATGACCGCACAATTGTCAGTTAAAATAATGCAATGCCATATCGCAAAAAATGGCTGGGTCATGAAGCACTTCTGGAGCTGAAGTGGTTAAGGAAACATTGTTAAGTGTATATATGAATGTCATTACTCGTTTACATTTAGCATGTGGCGACTGGCGAGTATAAGTTATATAAATTTGAAATTCTAGAGTTTCAGACAGTTGGTTTACAGCTATGTTGATGTTGCTGTAGAAAGGGGGATCGAACGCCTCTCCTTCTCTCCTTCAATCTCCTATGCCCTTCCTGACTGTCCTGTATTTTCCATAATCAATGGACTCCAGTGGAGGTACAGAAAGTGATATCAGCTCAAAGCCCATTTAAAATCTCACACTTTAACTTCTCTTTTTAATCTTGAAACACCATATTTTATGATATGTAACTAATTTTTAGTTTAGGCGGACTCCTTTAGGCGGATTCCTGTGCACAGTCACAGGGCAGTTCCTTGCCCTTCACAAGCACTTAGAAAATGTGCATGTGTGCATCTGCACGTGCAGACACGCTCATCTGTGACAGTTCATGGTGTAACTAATGTAACTAATTTTTGCTTGGAAATGCTTTAAAATATTCAAAAGCATTTTTTTCCATCAGAATGCTGCTTCTCTTTAATAGTATTGGATGTATAAATATTAAAAAGGTGCCCATATTTTTTCCTAGCTCTGATGAAGGAGGAGTTTTGGCCCCCAAAACTCATTTGATACTTTTTGAATTGTCCCCTTGACCTTTATTGTAATAAAGTCATATCTGGTCCATTTAGCAGTGGTGTGGCACTTGAATTTACATTTTTGTTATATTACATTACAAGCCAAGAAGACCATGATGATCCTTTAGGGTATAGAAGCCACCAGCCTGGGAACAAGATCATTTACATCAACATCAATACCATAAGATAAGATAGTAATACCAACAAGATAACCTTACAGGTCCAGCATTATTTTTCAACTTTCCTCAAATAGAGTGAACTGGACAGCATGGTCAAACTATTGTGCCTACTGGACTTTGTAGTCAGATCGTTCAACAGTTATAAAAAAGAAAGTGAAGGTAACACTCTGAAAATGCAGCTTGTTAGTACAGTGTATATCTGCCAGGAATAGCATGCCAATAACCAAGATGACTCCTTTAGACGGATTCCTGTGCACAGTCACAGGGCAATTCCTTGCCCTTCACAAGCACTTAGAAAATGTGCATGTGTGCATCTGCACGTGCAGACACGCTCATCTGTGACAGTTCATGGTGCCAAATGAGCTATTTTAAACGTAGCCTCTGCTCCAATGATGTCTCGTCTACAGCATTCCCGTGCAAACCTGCGTTCTGTTATCTTGCATCTGATTCCAGTTACTGACCTGACTTGACTATACCTTGAACTTGTCTCCTGACCTCTGCTTCTACCTGCTCCCTTGGCTTTTACACAGCTGATCTGTTATCTCTGGCTTGTACACTGATTACACTTCTGTCTGCGACGCTGCAGCAGATCTGACTAAAAGTATCTGACCTGGCTTGCCTGACTCCACTGCTATCAAGCCTGCTGCTAGTCCTATGCTGAACGCATCTGTCTGCTACCAGCCTGTGCCTCATCAGTCTGCTGCCACCAGTGCCAGCTGTTCTGCCTGCTGCTAACCTGCCATAACCCAGCTTGCCTACTCCACTGTGGTTCTCCCCCAGCTTACCGCTGTCTGGCCTGGACATCCTATCAGCTTCACTGATCGCAAGACCAACAGGCACTCATGCCACTCTGCACTCCTGCGCCACCTGTCTAGTCTATCAGGGGCTCCAAGCCAGAGGTGTAAGAGAGGCCTTCTTTAGTATGTTAGGCTTCCCACAAGGTATGTGACAATATCCATGTGATTTTCTATTTCTGTGAATTCAACTGGGCTTTAAAAAAATGTAATATAGAGAATGGAATATGCTGAGATCCCCTGTTAAAGTGATATTATGCCCATTTTTTTTTTCAGCCATGGATGTCTTATCTTGTATACTGCTTCTGCTTTTTAACAAGCTTGCCATTATAGTTATTGCTGCCAGTTCCTTGAACACTGCCCACAAATTCCTGTTCTCCTGTGTCTCCTGTACTCTGTGGAGTCTCATAAAGACACCCTTATGTGTGTGCTTCAGCCCTTGACCATAATGTGTGATATTGTTATTTTGCACTAGAGATGAGGGTGGCCATGTGACCAAATCATGTGCACAGGACTTCAAAAGATACGCAATTGCTGCTTTCTAAAGGTGATGAAGACAGGCCTGGGGCATGCACAGTGCTATCATTTGGATGGGAGACCCAGTAATTCTGACATGATCAGTCATGCGACCCCCTACTGTGCACTGCCTACACTCAATGTCCTCTGTGACCAAATCCTGCATTAGCAGCATGGATACACAAGGGAGGATGATTAACTAAAGGCAAATGGACTGAGCCTAGTGAAGCTTCTCTTTGTAAAGACCACCCAATCAGGTGCAAGGAAGAACAAAAAAAAAAATAGTATTTTTGCTTACACATGATTGGATGATGGAAATCAGCAATGTGTCACCACGTTCACGAAGCTCTGGGGAAAATGAGTGCAATAGTGGCAGTCTTTTTGCTGTTTACTAAATCAACCCCTTGGAGTGCTTGATGAAAATGTGACACAAGAGATTGGGGATATAAAAAAAATAGCTGATGCTGTTGCCTTGATTTAGGTTAATGCTTTTATATAAAAAGATGAAGGTTTAGATCTACTTTAAGTAATCATACTATACACTACACGCAGAAATGTGTACATAAGGCTAATTCACTTCTACACTTACAGCTTCGTTGTCTGCCCTAAAGATTGGATTACAAGACGCTAACAGATACTCTATGATATGCTTATAATTGGAAAAGACCTCCTCTCACACTCTGTGTGCCTGATTGATTTTACTTTATTAACTGCAGTTTCCCTGTCTTGTCAAATAAATGATTACTATTCAGTACAACACAGCATGCAAACAGCTCTGTAAATACAGTGAGCCATAGGTTAGACAGAGAACCAGCTGAATACATCTTTGTGCTTTTGTTTTTAAAGTATAATAAAAGAGGGGCTATTTGGGATTTCACTTGTCCTAAAGCATGTGCACAAATATACACAAATATCTTAAGGCTTTCATAAAGGGGCACTCACAAACATAGGTGTGCGCAGCCTCTTGCATTAGGGTGTGCACCCCAAAACGCAAACACACATGCGTGCCTATATATATATAGTGTCAATGGACAGTGTCAGTAGTTTTTATTTTTATTATTTTGTTTATGTATTATTTTTTACAATTTTATTTATATTTTTTATTATTTTTTACAATTTTTTAGAAGCTTTGGTGAAATATCAGCAGGGGGAATCTGCGCTGCAAAGGGTGATTAGGGTGTGCCCAGGCACACCCGGCACACCCCCTGCGCACGCCTATGCTCACAAAAGTATTTTTTCTTAAAGAGCGATTCCAGGCAGGTAAGAGCCACAATACTACGTTGTAAATTCTGCCATTGAGTCAGAGTGTGCAGATGAGTTTATTTAGGAGGCACATTTTTGAGTTTAAAGGATATCCAACAACAAAGATTCAATATATTGTAAATATGATTACCAGTCCTTGTGTGGCTTTCATTTTTCATGCTGGGAACATATTAGCAAGCACAGAAAAAATATCTGTTGATCTTGCCAGCAGTGCCCTTGTCTGTGAGC
This sequence comes from Lithobates clamitans, assembly GCA_037952925.1. NCBI lineage: Eukaryota > Metazoa > Chordata > Amphibia > Anura > Ranidae > Lithobates > Lithobates clamitans. The sequence goes on from JBBGZY010000285.1 coordinate 6,568,537, forward strand.
TGAACAAAATTATCTTCTCTTTGTAACTACTAATTCTCCATGTAAAGTAGATGAAGAGAGGAAACCTTGTTTGAAGTAAGGATGAGCCAAACACCCCCTGGCTTGGTTCCTACCAGAACCTGCAAAAAATTTGGACGAACACACGAACACCATTAAAGTCTATGGGACACGAACATGAAAAATCTAAAGTGCTCAATGTAAAGGCTTATATGCAAGTTATTGCCATAAAAAGTGTTTGGGGACCCGGGTCCTGCCCCACGGGACATGTATCAATGCAACAAAAAAGTTTTAAAAACGCCAGTTTTTTCGGGGGCAGTGATTTTAATAATTCTTAAAGTGAAACAATAAAAATGAAATATTCCTTTAAATATCGTGCCTGGTGGGTGGTTATAGTATACTTGTAAAGTGGCACATTTTTCCCATGTTTAGAACAGTACCACAGCAAAATTAAATTTCTAAAGGAAAAAGTCATTTAAAACTGATCGCGGCTGTAATGAATTGTCAGGTCTCAGCAATATAGATAAAAACTCATTGAAAAAAAATGGCATGAGTCCCTCCCCCAGTCCATTACCAGGCCCTTTGGGTCTGGTATGAATATTAAGGGGAACCCCAAACCTAAATTTAAAAAAAGATTGCGTAGGGGTCCCCCCAAATTCCATACCAGGCCCTTCTGTTCTGGTATGGATTTTAAGGAGAACCTTGCACCAAAATGAAAGAAATGGGTTAGAGACCCTCCATAATCCATACCAGACCCTTATCCGAGCATGGAACCTGGCAGGCCACAGGAAAAGAGGGGGGGCAGGAGAGCGCCCCCCTCCTGAACCGTACCAGGCCACATGCCCTCAACATGGGGAGGGTGCTTTGAAGTTGCCCCCCAAAGCACCTTGTCCCCATGTTGATAGGGACAAGGGCCTCATTCCCACAACCCTTGCCTGGTGGATGTGGGGGTCTGCAGGTGGAGGGCTTATCGGCATCTGGAAGCCCCCTTTAACAAGGGGGCCCCCAGATCCTGACCCCCCACCTATGTGAATTGGTTACGGGTACATAGTATCCCTACCATTTCACAAAAAAAGCATCAAAAATAGTAAAAAAAGACAAGAGACACTTTTGGGCAAGCCCTTTATTAAAAAAAAAAAAGTCCAGCAATGTCATCATCTATCACGCCGCCCGACGAACCAAAAAAAGAAAAAGAAAACGCAACAGTTTCGCCTCCATGGGAGGCTCCTGCCAAGTGATGCTTCTCCTCGGTGACAGCTGTTATATAGTTGAGGACAGGGCCACCCAGTGATGTAAACGGGTGACCCTGCCCCCCCCTCTGACGACTCAGTCCAAGTTACTTGTTACCAATTCAAATGGGGGGCCAGGATCTGGGGGTCCCCTTTTAAAGGGGCTTCCAGATTCCGATAAGCCCACCGCCCGCAGACCCTCACAACCAAGGGTTGTGGGGATCAGGCCCTTGTCCCCATCAACTTGGGAATAAGGTGCTTTGGGGACTACTCCAAAGCACCCTCCCCATGTTGAGGGCATGTGACCTGGTACTTTTCCTGCAGCCTTCCAGGTTGCATGCTCGGATAAGGGTATGGATTTTGGGGGACCCCCTACACCATTTCTTTTTTTTATTTTGGCGCACGGTTCCCCTTAAAATCCATACCAGACCTGAAGAGTCTGGTATGGATTTTGGGGGGGACCCCTACACCATTTTTTTTTTAAATTTGGCGCAGGGTTCCCCTTAATTTCCATACCAGACCTGAAGGGCCTGGTATAGATTTTGGGGGGACCCCCACGCAGTTTTTTTAAATTTTTTTGGTTTGAGGTTCCCCTTAATATTCATACCAGACCCAAAGGGCCTGGTAATGGACTGGGGAGGAACCCATGTCCTTTTTTTCAATGAGTTTTATCTATATTGCCGAGACCCGACAATTCATTACAGCCGTGATCAGTTTTAACCACTTGACGACCGCCTCACGCCGATGTACGTCGGCAAGGTGGCACGGACAGGCAAAATCACGTACATGTACGTGATTTGCTTTCCGCGGGTGGGGGGTCCGATCGGTCCCCCCTCCGGTGCCCGAGGCGGTCGCCATTTCTTCCCGGGCAATGAGAGGTGAGGGGGCGGCCATCCATTGTTGGCCACCCCCTCCCGATCGCTCCCGGCGAATGAAATGCTTCCTTTCCCTCTGTAATGTAAACAGAGGGAAAGGAAGTGATGTCATCTCTCCTCGAGCCGGTCTTTTCATCGCCGCGCCGAGGAGAGAAGACATCCAAGTAAGTCTGCACAACACTACACATTCAGTAGAACACGCCAGGCACACTTGTCACCCCCCATCACCCCCCGATCACCCCCTGATCACCCCCCTGTACCCCCTGTCACTCTGACACCAATAGCATTTTTTTTTTTTTTTGCATTGGTGTCAGTTTGTGTCAGTTAAAAGTTTTAGGGCAGCTAGGTTAGCCCCCTTTAGGTCTAGGGTACCCCCCCTTAGGTCCAGGGTACCCCCTTAACCCCCCTAATAAAAGTTAACCCCTTGATTACCCCCCGTCACCAGTGTCGCTAAGCGATCGCTGTATTAGTGACACAGGTGACGCTAGTTAGGGAGGTAAGTATATAGGTTCGCTGTCAGTGTTTTATAGCGACAGGGACCCCCATATACTACCTGCTAAAGGTTTTAACCCCCTGATTGCCCCCTAGTTAACCCTTTCACCAGCGATCACCGTATAAGTGTTACGGGTGACGCTGGTTAGCTAGTTTGTTTTTTGTAGTTTATTACAGTTTATTACAGTTTATTATAGTTTATTATAGTTTTAGGGCACCCGCCGTTTATTACCCTATAAAGGTTTAACCCCCTAATTGCCCGGCGGTGATAGAAGTTAAGTTTTTAGGATCAGATAAGGTCTATGTCGCCCCAGGCAGCGCCAGGTTAGCGCCAGTACCGCTAAAACCCACGCACGCAGCATACACCTCCCTTAGTGCTATAGTATCTGAGCGGATCGATATCTGATCCGATCAGATCTATACTCCCCAGCAGTTTAGGGTTCCCTGAAACGCAGTGTTAGCGGGATCAGCCCAGATACCTGCTAGCACCTGCGTTTTGCTCCTCGGCCCAGCCCTGCCCAGCCCACCCAAGTGCAGTATCGATCGATAACTGACACTTACAAAACACTAAGCACACATAACTGCAGCGTTCGCAGAGTCAGGCCTGATCCCTGCGATCGCTAACAGTTTTTTGGTAGCATTTTGATACAGTCGCCAACAGTCAGGAGCTTTTTTGCCTGTGAGTCTCACTAGTGTACCCCTAAATTTAGAGCCCCAAATGGCAAATAGAAGGTACACTAGTGAAGAGGCCTACACGTTTCTGAGTATGACAGATAGTGAAGAGGAAGTCACTCATCTGTCAAGTTCAGGCTCAGAATACGATCCTGTAGAGGACAGCGGCTCCATGACAGATAGCTCTGACGACAGAGTTGTGGTCCCTGCTAAGGTCAGGCGTACCAGACCCCAATCTTCTTCTGTCCTTGAAGTGCAAGAACCGCAGGGCTCTCGTATGGTGCAGAGCAGTACTAGCGCCGCTACTCCTTCTGGTGAACTGGCAAGCACCAGCGGCCTAGTACACCCTGGTCGTACATCCAGCACTGCAGTATCACGTGGTGACGTGGCGAGTCCCATAAGTGCAGTTCAAGCTGGCGAGGTGGCAAGCACTAGTAGTGTCCCGCTGCCACCAAGAAGACAAAGACAGGCCCGTCGTGCCCATAGTGCCCTTCCTGCTGCATTGGCCTATCCGAATTGGGAACCTTCCACTTCTGCAGCACCCGTACTTCCCCCTTTCACTGGCCAACCCGGAATTCAGGTGGAAACAGTTGACTTTATGCCACTGGATTTTTATTCACTGTTTTTCACCGAAGATCTCTATAGATCTATTGTGGACCAAAGCAATTTATACGCTGGTCAATACATCGCCACTATGCCCCAGTCCACCCTTGCCAGAGATTGGAGACCAATTACGGTCTCCGAATTTAAGACCTTTCTGGGCCTTTCCCTCCTCATGGGGTTGAATAAAAAGAGTAAGTTGCGGTCATATTGGTCCACTGACCCAATTTACCATTCACCCTTGTTCTCTGCTTCCATGGCCAGGGCACGATACGAGCAGATTTTGCGGTTCATGCACTTCAACGACAATGAACTCTGTCGTCCTCGTGGAGACCCTGCATACGATCGGCTCTACAAAATTCGGCCCCTCGTAAACCACTTCAACCAACGTTTTGCAGACTTGTTTACCCCCCATCAAGTTGTCTGCGTTGATGAGTCCCTGATTAAGTTTTCTGGCCACTTGTCATTCAAACAGTACCTTCCCAGCAAGCGTGCCAGATACGGGGTCAAGATGTAAAAGCTCTGTGACAGGGCGACAGGCTATACATGTAGATTTATGGTTTACGAGGGAAAAGATAGTCACGTAGAGCCGACAAACTGCCCTGACCACATAGGAAGCGCTGGCAAGATAGTGTGGGACTTGGTGTCACCCTTATTCGGAAAGGGGTACCACTTGTACGTGGACAATTATTATACGAGCGTGCCACTTTTTAGTCACTTGTTTGATCAGCAGATTGGAGCATGTGGCACCGTGCGACCTAATCGCCGGGGCTTTCCCCAGCGGCTTGTAGATTCCCGTCTTAGGCTGGGGGAGAGAGCCTGCTTGAAGTATAATAATTTGCTCGCTATGAAGTGGAGGGATAAGAAGAATGTTTTCGTTCTCACCTCCCTTCATGCAGACACGACGACCCAAATTTCTATGGCGACTGGTGTTGTGGAGAAACCCCTCTGTGTCCACGAATACAACCTTAATATGGGAGGGGTGGACCTCAACGACCAGTTGTTGGCGCCGTACTTAGTTGCCCGTAAGGCCAGACGCTGGTACAAAAAAGTGTCTGTATACTTATTTCAATTGGCTTTGCTGAATGCTCATGTGCTATACAGAGCTTCAGGACAGACTGGATCCTTCCTTAAATTCCAGGAAGAGATCGTCAGAGCCCTTCTGTTTCCAGACGGTGCTCTACCTCACCTTCCCCAACCAAATGCAGTAAGCCGGCTGCATGAGCGGCATTTTCCTTATGCCATCCCGAGTACCCCTACCCAACGAGCCCCCCAAAAAAGATGTCGTGTCTGCAGCAAGCGCGGATTTAGGCGTGACACCCGGTCTTATTGTCCCTCCTGTCCTGGCAATCCTGGTCTTTGCATGGGTGAATGCTTTGAACGCTACCATACATTAGTTGAGTATTAGCGTAGGGTTCAGCACTGCACAGACTAGGCACACTAACACAGGGTCTCCCAAGATGCCATTGCATTTTGAGAGACCCAAACCTGGAACAAAAGTTACAAAAGTTAAAAGTTACTAAAAAAAAGTGTAAAAAAAAAAAATTAAAAAAAAATTAAAAAAAATAAAAACACAAAAAAAAATATAAAATAAAAAAACCAAAAATAGTTGTTGTTTTATTGTTCTCTCTCTCTCTATTCTCTCTCTATTGTTCTTCTCTTTTTTACTCTATTCTATTCTGCAATGTTTTATTGTTATTATGTTTTACCATGTTTCCTTTTCAGATTTTTCATACTTTACCGTTTACTGTGTTTTGTTGGTAACCATTTTATTGTTTTCAGGTATGCCATTCAGTTGCAGCGCGGATTTATTTATCTTGACAGCAACAGCGTTTGCTCCCACGATATATAAAGCCGTGACTCCAACGCTGTCGGAGGTGATTTCACCACCACAGTTACATACTTCAGCATATATGCCGAAGCGTGGGGGCAGCAGTGGGTGGAGGAGCAATTTGCTCCTGCCTTTTGCGGGAGGATGCCCCCATGCTTCGGCATATATATATTTTAGGCACAGGTTGCGTTAAATGTTTTATTTTTTACTATTTTTTTTTTTGTATTTGCTTTGCAGGTATGGTAAGTCTTACTGTTATACTGTAATGTTACTTTGTTTTATTGTTAACCATCATTTGCTTAGCAGGTACGCCATTCAGTTGCAGCGCGGATTTATTTATCTTGACAGCAACAGCGTTTGCTCCCACGATATATAAAGTCGTGACTCCAACGCTGTCGGAGGTGATTTCACCACCACAGTTACATACTTCAGCATATATGCCGAAGCGTGGGGGCAGCAGTGGGTGGAGGAGCAATTTGCTCCTGCCTTTTGCGGGAGGATGCCCCCATGCTTCGGCATATATATATTTTAGGCACAGGTTGCGTTAAATGTTTTATTTTTTACTATGTTTTTTTTTTGTATTTGCTTTGCAGGTATGGTAAGTCTTACTGTTATACTGTAATGTTACTTTGTTTTATTGTTAACCATCATTTGCTTAGCAGGTACGCCATTCAGTTGCAGCGCGGATTTATTTATCTTGACAGCAACAGCGTTTGCTCCCACGATATATAAAGCCGTGACTCCAGCGCTGTCGGAGGTGATTTCACCACCACAGTTACATACTTCAGCATATATGCCGAAGCGTGGGGGCAGCAGTGGGTGGAGGAGCAATTTGCTCCTGCCTTTTGCGGGAGGATGCCCCCATGCTTCGGCATATATAAATGGTGCATGTATGCCCATCATTAGAAGTGGGTGGATGAAGGGAGGTATTCTAATGGTGGGCATACCCACCGATCAATATCTTTTTTTTGTTCAGCCCACAGGCTGCATGAAAAAAAAGTTTACAATATATGCCTAACAAGGACCAGCAACGTACTGGTATGTTGCTGGACTTTGAGTGGTTATACCAGAATGATGCCTGCAGGTTTAGGTATCATCTTGGTATCATTCTTTTCAGCCAGCGGTCGGCTTTCATGTAAAAGCAATCCTAGTGGCTAATTAGCCTCTAGACTGCTTTTGCAAGCAGTGGGAGGGAATGCCCCCCCCCTCCCCCACCGTCTTCCATGTTTTTCTCTGGCTTTCCTGTCCCAACAGGGAACCTGAAAATGCAGCCGGTGATTCAGCCAGCTGACCATAGAGCTGATCAGAGACCAGAATGGCTCCAAACATCTCTATGGCCTAAGAAACCGGAAGCTACGAGCATTTCATGACTTAGATTTCACCGAATGTAAACAGCGCCATTGGGAAATTGGGAAAGCATTTTATCACACCGATCTTGGTGTGGTCAGATGCTTTGAGGGCAGAGGAGAGATCTAGGGTCTAATAGAGCCCAATTTTTAAAAAAAAGAGTACCTGTCACTACCTATTGCTATCATAGGGGATATTTACATTCCCTGAGATAACAATAAAATTAATTTAAAAAAAATAAAAATGAAAGGAACAGTTTAAAAATAAGATAAAAAAGCAAAAAAATAATAAAGAAAAAAAAAAAAAAAAAAAAAAGCACCCCTGTCCCCCCCTGCTCTCGCGCAAAGGCGAACGCAAGCGTCGGTCTGGCGTCAAATGTAAACAGCAATTGCACCATGCATGTGAGGTATCACCGCGAAGGACAGAACGAGGGCAGTAATTTTAGCAGTAGACCTCCTCTGTAAATCTAAAGTGGTAACCTGTGAAGACTTTTAAAGGCTTTTAAAAATGTATTTATTTTGTCGCCGCTGCGCGTTTGTGCGCAATTTTAAAGCATGTCATGTTTGGTATCCATGTACTCGGCCTAAGATCATCTTTTTTATTTCATCAAACATTTGGGCAATATAGTGTGTTTTAGTGCATTAAAATGTAAAAAAGTGTGTTTTTTCCCCAAAAAATGCGTTTGAAAAATCGCTGCGCAAATACTGTGTGAAAAAAAAATATGAAACACCCACCATTTTAATCTGTAGGGCATTTGCTTTAAAAAAAATATATAATGTTTGGGGGTTCAAAGTAATTTTCTTGCAAAAAAAAAAAATATTTTTTTCATGTAATCAAAAAGTGTCAGAAAGGGCTTTGTCTTCAAGTGGTTAGAAGAGTGGGTGATGTGTGACATAAGCTTCTAAATGTTGTGCATAAAATGCCAGGACAGTTCAAACCCCCCCCAAATGACCCCATTTTGGAACGTAGACACCCCAAGCTATTTGCTGAGAGGCATGTCGAGTCCATGGAATATTTTATATTGTGACACAAGTTGCGGGAAAGAGACAAATCTTTTTTTTTTTTTTTTTTTTTTTTGCACAAAGATGTCACTAAATGATATATTGCTCAAACATGCCATGGGAATATGTGAAATTACACCCCAAAATACATTCTGTTGCTTCTCCTGAGTATGGGGATACCACATGTGTGGGACTTTTTGGGAGCCTAGCCGCGCACGGGACCCTGAAAACCAAGCCCCGCCTTCAGGCTTTCTAAGGGCGTAAATTTTTGATTTCACTCTTCACTGCCTAGCACAGTTTCGGAGGCCATGGAATGCCCAGATGGCACAACCCCCCCCCAAATGACCCCATTTTGGAAAATAGACACCCCAAGCTATTTGCTGAGAGGTATAGTGAGTATTTTGCAGACCTCGCTTTTTGTCACAAACTTTCGAAAATTGAAAAAAGAAAAAAAATACATTTTTCTTGTCTTTCTTCATTTTCAAAAACAAATGAGAGCTGCAAAATACTCTCCATGCCTCTCAGCAAATAGCTTGGGGTGTCTACTTTCCAAAATGGGGTCATTTGGGGGGGGTTTTTGCCATCTTGGCATTTTATGGCCTTCAAAACTGTGATAGGTAGTGAGGAGTGGAATCACAACTTAACGCCCTTAGAAATCCTGAAGCCGGTGCTTGGTTTTCGGGGCCCCGTATGCGGCTAGGCTCCCAAAAAGTCCCACACATGTGGTATCCCCATACTCAGGAGAAGCAGCAGAATATATTTTGGGGTGTAATTCCACATATGCCCATGGCATGTTTAAGCAATATATCATTTAGTGACAACTTTGTGCAAAAAAAAAAAAAATTGTCACTTTCCCGCAACTTGTGTCAAAATATAAAATATTCCATGGACTCAACATGCCTCTCAGCAAATAGCTTGGGGTGTCTACTTTCCAAAATGGGGTCATTTGGGGGGGGTTTGTGCCATCTGGGCTTTTTATGGCCTTCAAAACTATGATAGGAAGTGAGGAGTGAAATCAAAAATTTATGCCCTTAGAAATCCTGAAGGCGGTGCTTGGTTTTCGGGGCCCCGTACGCGGATAGGCTCCCAAAAAGTCCTAAACATGTGGTATCCCCATACTCAGGAGAAGCAGCAGAATGTATTTTGGGGTGTAATTCCACATATGCCCATGGCATGTTTGAGCAATATATCATTTAGTGACAACTTTGTGCAAAAAAAAAAAAAAAGTGTTACTTTCCCGCAACTTGTGTCAAAATATAAAATATTCCATGGACTCAACATGCCTCTCAGCAAATAGTTTGGGGTGTCTACTTTCCAAAATGGGGTCATTTGGGGGGGTTTTGTGCCATCTTGGCATTTTATGGCCTTCAAAACTGTGATAGGTAGTGAGGAGTCAAATCACAACATTACGCCCTTAGAAATCCTGAAGGCGGTGCTTGGTTTTCGGGGCCGCGTACGCGGCTAGGCTCCCAAAAAGTCCCACACATGTGGTATCCCCATACTCAGGAGAAGCAGCTGAATGTATTTTGGGGTGCAATTCCACATAGGCCCATGGCCTGTGTGAGCAATATATCATTTAGTGACAACTTTTTGTAAATATTTTTTTTTTTTTTTGTCATTATTCAATCACTTGGGACAAAAAAAATAAATATTCAATGGGTTCAACATGCCTCTCAGCAATTTCCTTGGGGTGTCTACTTTCCAAAATGGGGTCATTTGGGGGGGTTTTGTACTGCCCTGCCATTTTAGCACCTCATGAAATGACATAGGCAGTCATAAACTAAAAGCTGTGTAAATTCCAGAAAATGTACCCTAGTTTGTAGACGTTATAACTTTTGCGCAAACCAATAAATATACGCTTATTAACTTTTTTTTTACCAAAGACATGTGGCCGAATAAATTTTGGCCTAAATGTATGACTAAAATTGAGTTTATTGGATTTTTTTTATAACAAAAATTAGAAAATATCATTTTTTTTCAAAATTTTCGGTCTTTTTCCGTTTATAGCGCAAAAAATAAAAACGGCAGAGGTGATCAAATACCATCAAAAGAAAGCTCTATTTGTGGGAAGAAAAGGACGCAAATTTCGTTTGGGTACAGCATTGCATGACCGCGCAATTAAAAGTTAAAGTGACGCAGTGCCAAATTGGAAAAAGACCTCTGGTGCTTAGGCAGCATAATGGTCCGGGGCTCAAGTGGTTAAATGACTTTTTTCCTTTAGAAATTTCATTTTGCTGTGGTACTGTTCCAAACACGGGAAAAATGTGCCATTTTACAGGCATACTATAGACACCCCCCAGTCATGATATTTAAAGGAATATTTAATTCTTATTGTTTCACTTTAAGCATTATTAATATCACTGCTACCGAAAAAAATGCTGTTTTTAAAACCTTTTTTTGTATTGATACATGTCCCATGGGGCAGGACCTAGGTCCCCAAACACTTTTTATGGCAATAACTTGCATATAAGCCTTTAAAATGAGTACTTTTGTTTCTTCATGTTAATGTCCCATAGACTTTAAGGGTGTTCCGTGGCTTTCGAATTTACAGTGAACACCGCATAATGTTCGTTGTTCACCGAGCGTCCGAACAACCAAAGTTCGGCCCGAACTTATGCTCGGGCCGAACCATTCGCCCATCCCTAGTTTGAAGTTCAGGCTGGCTGACAACTATGGCTCCCTCCAGAGGTACACTGTAGCAGTAAATGTAGCCACCCATGACAAGGAATCATGTTATTCACTGGATCAACAATTGAAAATAAAGAGAAAGAAGACTGAAAAAATAATGTAGGATACCTCCCAACTATGTAAAAAATGGTGCAGCGCTGAGTAAGCTGAACTAAACATCAAGGGATATTAAATGCAGTTGAAAGAGTAAATCCTCATACAGCATAAAATAGAAGCATTTTAGATGCAAATCAAAAGTCCAAAAAGTCCGTAAAAAACTTTGTAAAAATCTATTAAGAAATTCCACCAAGTGATCGTGATGTCATGCTGATATGGGTGACTGATGTGCCCTTCACCGGTATCTGAAATAGCCTCTCACCTGACGACCAGGACCCTTTAATTACAGAGGGTCATGCAAGCCTTCCCTTACGGGTCATAAAAGTGGATGGTGTTCAGAATCAGGGACCAAGAGCTCCGTCACACACCGGGTGGAAAATTCCAGATATTCCAATGATATATATAATGAAAGAGTGACAACATATAGTGCTCTCCGTTTGCAAAACAATTTATTAAAAGCTAAGAAATACACTTACATAGCTAGCACTTCTCAAGTGCCAGTAAAACAGCAACAAGCGGTGGTGTGTAAACACAGAAGGAATGGAGCATGCGCGGTGGCCGCGGGTGACGTCACGACGTCTCGTTCTGGACGCGTTGCGTCCCAGTGGGCGGGGACTTCTTCAGCCTCCCAACTATCCCCAATTCTGTGGGGCTGTTTCGAGATCTTAACACAATCCCATTGTTCCACAGATCAGAGCTGTGCCCTGTACCCCAGTGCTGGAGGGTCTTTTCCAGCATTTGCCTTCATTTGGCTCCAGACTGTGTGGTAGAGTAATCTTCAACCCAACATAATCTGTATTGTCCTGTCAGAGAGGAGGGGGGAAAGCAGCAGTGCAGGACACAGAGTTCTGTGCAATGTAAAGCCCTGTATACACACGATCAGAATATCGTACAAAAAATTTTGCTTTTAACGCGATTGTACGATAATCTGATTGCTAATCTGATTGCTGATTGTCATCCGAAATTTTCTGAAGGGACAAACATGAAATTTTTTCTCATACGATACCAGATCGGATGATTTTCATATAATCAGTACAGTTTTCATCCAAAAATACAATACAAATTTTTATTCTGTCATACGACAATTTTTGTACTTTAGTAACCTATTTGTTTTCGATATGGAGATTAGCATAAAAAAAAAACCAAATGATCATTTGTCCGATAATCTCATTGTGTGTACTAGACTTAAGCATTGTACTTGTGCGCTGTCATAAATCTCCATCCCCCATTAAACACTGTTGTTTATTCTCATACACCACTGGCCACTATTTCTCTTCACTCTCCTTTAGGTATTATTGTTCTTTCCCACTTCCCAAAGGGCAGTATTACTCCTCCTCAACTCCCATTAAATACAACTGTTCACCCCCTCCCTCCTCTTGGCACTGTTGTTCTCCCCATTTCCCAGTAGGCAGTGTTGGTCCTCCCCACTAGGCACTTTTGATCCCTTCCTGTCACCCAGAAAACAATTGTTTTCCTACACTTTCACTGGCCACTATTGTTCCTCCCAATTCCCTGCTGGACACTATTGCTCCTCACCATCCCCCTGGTGGTCATTATTGTTCCTTCCACAACCTTGCTGGGCACTATCGTTCTTCCTCATCCCCTGCTGGACACTATTGTCTTCCCCACTACCAGCTGGGCACAGCTGTTCCCCTCACCTCCCGATCCCCCACCATGCCTCACAGGCAGAAATGCATCTTTTTTTTCTTTTTTTCTCCACACTGATCACCAACATTCTTTCTCCCACAGACACTAACACTCTACATTTTTTCCCACTATCTACTGACTCTAGACTTTCTTTCCTCCCACTGACCACCAACAATAGGGCATTTCCTTTTTCTCTAACTGTGTAATGACAACAGATTTTTTTTCCTCACACTGATGACCAAATTTGAGCAATTTTTATTTGCCTGACCATCAACACTGGGCATCTTTTACTTCCACTGATCCCACAACATTTTTTTTCTCCCAGGGAACGCTGACTCTATGGCACCCCCCGGGTGCATTTATCTCAAATGTGGGTGGTTGGTGTTATGTAGCATTATGAAATTAGGGATGGGCTTCGAGTTCGAGTCAAACTCATGTTCAATTCGAACATCGGCTGTTCGCAAGTTCACCGAACAATTTGGGGTGTTCACAGCAAATTCGAAAAGCCACGGAACACCCTTTAAAAGTCTCTGGGAGAAATCAAAAGTGCAAATTTTAAAGGCTTATATGCATGGTTTTGTCATAAAAAGTGTTTGGGGACTTGGGTCCTGCCCCAGGGGACATGGATCAATGCAAAAAAAGTTTTAAAAAAAGTCAGTTTTTTCGGGAGCAGTGATTTTAATAATGCTTAAAGTGAAACAATAAAAGTGTAATATTCCTTTAAATTTCGCACCTGGGTGGTGTCTATAGTATGCCTGTAAAGGGGCGCATGTTTCCCATGTTTAGAAGAGTCTGACAGGAAAATGACATTTCAAAAGGAAAAAAAGTCATTTAAAAGTACTCACGGCTATATGAATTGTTGGTTTGACAATACACAGGGGAACCTCGAACCAAAATTTAAAAAGAAAATGTTGTGGGGGTCCCCCTAAATTCCATACCAGGCTCTTCAGGTCTGGTATGGATATTAAGGGAAACCCTGTGCCAAAATTAAAAAAAAAAAAAAAAAAGGTGTGGGGGTCCCCCTCAAAATCCATACCAGACCCTTCAGGTCTGGTATGTATTTTAAGGGGAACCCCGCGCCAAAATGTAAAAAAAAAATGGCGTGGGGTCCCCCCAAAAATCCATACCAGACCTTTATCTGAGCACGCAACCTGGCAGTCCGCAGGAAAAGAGGGGGGATGAGAGAGCGCCCCCCCTCCTGAACCATACCAGGCCACATGCCCTCAACATTGGAAGGGTGCTTTGGGGTCCCCCCCAAAGCACCTTGTCCCCATGTTGATGAGGACAGGGGCCTCATCCCCACAACCCTTGCCCGGTGGTTGTGGGGGTCTGTGGGCGGGGGGGCTTTTCGGAATCTGGAAGCCCCCTTTGACAAGGGGACCCCCAGATTTCCCCCCTGTGTGAAATGGTAAGGGGGTACAAAAGTACCCCTACCATTTCACAAAAAAATGTCAAAAATGTTAAAAATGACAAGAGACAGTTTTTGACAATTCCTTTATTTAAATGCTTCTTCTTTCCATCTTATTTCTTCTATCTTCTTTCTTCTATCTTCCTTCGGTTTCCTCCTCCATCTTTTTCTTCTTCCTCCGATCCTCTGCTTCTTGCTCCGATGCTCTCGTCTGGCATCTTCCGCCGTGCCGTCTTCTTCATTCTCTGGATGCTCCGCATCCATGATGGGAAGCTCCCGCTGTGTGACGCTTCTCGTCTTCTGACGGTTCTTAAATAATGGAGGGTGGCGCCTCCCGGTGACCCCGCCCCCTCTGACATCATGGGGACTTCCCTGTCCGCCCCCTCTGATGTCACAGGGAAAGCCTCTGGGAAGTTTGGATAGAATTTGAAAAACATAGAAATTGATTTTCTAAAAAATAATACAATAAAATAGAATATAAAATAATAAAGCAATAGAAAATATGCGCTAGTCACTCCCATACCAAAAAAAGGCCTCACTAGACCCCACCACTCTTAAGACCCATCTCTTTACTCCCTTTTGCCTCCAAACATCTTCAACGTTCAATCTACAGCCGACTGAGCGACCACTTCATTGAGAATAACCTTTTTGATCCCCTTCAGTCTGGATTTCGCCCACAGCACTCCACAGAAACTTCCCTCCTAAAACTCACAAACGACTTACTAACAGCCAAAACCTCAATGGTCATTATTCTGTACTCTTACTCTTGAACCTTCCCGCTGTCTTTGATACAGTTGACAAACCCTTCTCATCAAAAAACTCAATTTGCTTGGTTTCCATGGCTGAGCTCTCCGTTGGTTCAAATCTTACCTATCTCATCGCTCCTTCAGTGTCACTTACATCTCCACTTCCTCCACTCCAACTCCTCTTACCATTGGGGTCCCCCAAGGTTCTGTCTTTGGACCTCTACTATTCTCAAGCTACACGTCCTCCCTGGATCAGCCGATAGCCTCCCATGGCTTCCACTACCATTTATATGCTGATGACACCCAAATCTATCTCTCTGCCCCTCAGCTCACCCCATCAGTCTCTTCACGCCTCACTGATTTACTAACAGACATATCAGCCTGGATGTCAAACCCCTTCCTCAAACTGAATCTATCTAAAACTGAGCTCCTAATATTGCCTTCCCCTGACTTCTCTGTCAAGATCAATGGCACATCTATCAGTCCGCCCCCACATGCCAGGGTGTTATGGATAACCTTAGACTCTGAACTGTCCTTTCAGGCTCACATCCAATTCCTTTCCAAATCATGTCGCCTTAGCCTCCGCAACATTTCCAGAATACGCCCCTTTTTAACTAACATCACCAAGCTTCTAATTCACTCACTGGTTATCTCTCGTCTCGACTACTGCAACTCCCTCCTCATTGGATTACCTTTACATAGACTATCCCCCTTCAGTCCATAATGAATGGCGCTGCAAGACTCATCCACCTTACCAACCATTCAGTGTCCTCCACCCCTCTCTGCCAATCCCTCCACTGGCTTCCACTCACCCAACGAAAAAAAAAATTCAAAGTACTAACAAAAATTTACCAAGCCATCCATAACTCTGCCCCCAGCTACATCACTAACCTAGTCCAAAAATACCAACCAAGCCACTCTCTTCAGTCCTCACAAGACCTCCTGTTTTCTAGCGCCCTTGTCACCTCCTCCCATGCTCGCCTCCAGGATTTCTCCAGAGCTTCACCCATCCTTTGGAACTCCCTACCCCAATCTGTCCGACTGTCCCCTAATCTATCCATCTTTAGACCCTGAAAACCCTTCTCTTTAAAGAAGCCTATCCTGCTTCTAACTAATACACTGTACACTTCCTCAATCAGCTCATCCCCCACAGCTATTACCCTTTTTATCAATTGACCCTTCTTTTTTAGATTGTAAGCTCTAATGAGCAGGGCCCTCTGATTCCTCTTGTTCCAAATTGTAATGTAACTGTAAAGTCTGCCTTTATTTTGTTATGCGCTGTGCAAACTGTTGACGCTATATAAATCCTGTATGATAGTTATACTCCTCTAACTGGCCAAGAATACAACTACCACTGTTCCTCCTTAACTGATCAATGCTAATTCACGTAGCCACTTTTAGCACTATTTACATACATGGAATGAGGCACTCTAATGCTCATTACCACATCTTTAACATCGTTCTTCCCCTCATTGACCAACGCGATTATTCCTATACTATTTAGGATCCAAGGAGTTTAGTTGATATCTGATACCTAGTTCCCTTTTTACCACATGCTCTACATCAACTTCTCTAGTCCTACCACCTCCTAACTCAGCACAGATACTTTATCTGTGCTGACCCATTTTGGCATTCTTTTCCAATCAAGGCAGGATAGCTGGCCTAATCTTGCTGTTGGACTACCTCCAATTTTTTTTTTCTAGTTTCCCAATTCAGGATTTTTTCTTAGCCTCCCTTAATGTAAAAGGTTTAAACCTTCCAGAAAAGGATCTCAGGCCCTGCTATATATGCGAAAATTCAAGGCTGATATAATCCTTCTACAGGAAACTAATTTCAAAACTAACAATATCTCCACTCTAACAAAAAAAAGACTTCCTCAAGGTCTATAATGCTACTAATAAACTTGCCAAAACAAAAGGAGTTTCCATCACCCTCTCCAAACATCTACCGATAGAAATATCTGACTCCTTAAGAGATGATGAAGGTCTTTATATAATCATCAAAGGCTCTGTATGGGAAAGACCAATTACAATAGCAAATATTTATAGCCCTAACTCTGCTTGGCTTCTTTCACGACATATCAATGACTCTAGCATCTTTCCAATCTGGAATTTTCATACTCGGAGGTGACTTTAATGTTGCCCTTAACACACTCAAAGATACATTTTCAGGAACATCCTCACTACCTTATAGAGCCCTCCGTCAAATTAAGATTCAATTACAAGATTTACTTCTACATAACTCATGGCGTACTTTACATCCAGAAGTAATAGATTATACCTTTTTTTCTGCACCCCACAACCATTACTCTAGAATAGACTACCTGTCTATCATGCAAAAAGACCTTCCACTCCTTTCTGATAATACCATCGGACCAATTATCATCTCTGACCATCACCCAATTAATGCCACATTAACATTTCCAGAACCTTTGCAATTCACCAAAACCTGGAGTCTAGATTACTCGTTACTTTCTGATACCTCTCGGGCCTTCACAATCAATAAACACATCTCTGACTTTTTTTGACATTAATAATACCCCTGACACCAACCCCCTGACCCAGTGGGAAGCACACAAGTGTGTAATTAGTGGTATCTTCTTGAAAATGGCAGCTACCCGCAAACAAATCAAACAGGAGTCTATTAATGCCATCTTAAACAAGATACAAAACCTGGAAAAGACGCACAAACTAACCAGAGCTTGGCACACCAAATTGGAACTAGATCAAGCTTGCTCTGGCTTAACAACTTCAATACAGGGCACCTACACCCCCTTCCTGTTCAAGCCAATTTTCAGCTTTCAGCACTGTTGCTGTTTAAATGACAATTGCACGGTCATGCTACTCTGTATCCAAACAGAATTTTTATCATTTCGTTTCCACAAATAGAGCTTTCTTTTGGTGTTATTTGCTCACCTCTGCATTTTTATTTTTTGCTAAACAAATAAAAAAAGACCTAAAATTTTGAAAATAAAAAGTTTTTCTTTTGTTTCTGTTATAAAATTTTGTAAATAAGTAAGCTTTATCCTTCACTGGTGGGCACTGATAAGGTGGCACTGATGGGCACTGATAAGGTGGCACCGATGAGGTGGCACCAATGGGCACTGACGAGCACTGGTAGGCGGCACTGATGGGTGGCACTGATATACTGCACTGATGGGCATTGATAGGCGGCACTGATGGGCACTCATGAGTGGGACTGGTGGACAATGATGGGTACTTATGGGTGGCATTGATGGGCACTGAAAGGCTGCACTGATGGGTACTTATTTGTGGCACTGCTGGGCACTGATAGGCGACACTGCTGCGCACTGATACGTGGCACTGATGGGCACTGATATGCGACACTGATAGATGGCATTGATAGGCATCACTGATGGCACTGGCAGGCATTGGGGATGGGCACTGATTGGCAGTTGCCTGGGCACTGACTGGAAGCTGCCTGGGCACTAATTGACATTTCCTTGGTGGTCTAAGGTGGCATACCTGGTGGTCCAGTGTAGTGCCAATCCCTGGTGGTCCTGGTGGCATCCTGGTGGTCCTGGGTGGGCTTCTTGAGGGAGGGCTGCACTGATAAACAATCAGCACAGACCCCCCTGTCAGGAGAGCAGCCGATCGTCTCTCCTCTACTCGTGTCTGTCATGCGAGTGAGGAAAAGCCGATCAACATCTCTTCCTGTTTACATCATGATAAGCCGTGATTAGACACGGCTGATCATGTGGTAAAGAGCCTCCGTCAGAGGCTCTTTACTGAGATCGGTGTAGCGGTGTGTCGGGCTGACACACCGCGCCACCGATCGCCATGATGCGTGCCCCTACGGGCTGGCAAGAGCGGTCATTCTGGAGAGCCGTCATATGATGTCCACCCAGAATGAGAGCCGCACTGCCCAGCCGTCGTTTGACGGTGGGCAGGCGGCAAGTGGTTAAAGGAGGAACTAGGAAAGAAAATTAGAAGAAAGTACATTTTCTCACAAAAGATATTCTACAAACATAGTAATAAGAGCGGAAGACTGCTAGCCAAAGCCCTCAAGAACAAAAAAGCAAGCTCCTCAATCCGTTCTATATGTACACCAACAGGGCAAGCAATATCCAAGAGCAATGCACAATATTATGCTGATTTATACAACCTTACCTCTAAACAAAAACCTCCAGAGGATAACAGGTCTCGTAAATCCATCACTGAAGATTTCCTTAAACAATATAGTCCTTCACGGATTTCCCAGAGCCAAGCACATAAAATAGCCATCAGATAAATGAAACTAGGAAAAAGTCCAGGACCAGATGGCTTTACCACGACTTATTATAAAACCTTTTCAGATCTACAAACAGACCCCTTCCTTCAAGCATGCAACCAATTGTGAAAACCAAACACTCCCCCCTAATAACCTCTTGGAAGCCCACATCTCCTTGATCCTAAAACCTGGCGAAGACCCCGAACTGGCCTCAAATTTCCAGCCCCATTCTGACAGGAGAGGAGAGACAGATCGTCTATTCCTAGTAATTAGGAACAGTGATATGTCTCCTCCTCCAGTCAGTCCCATCCCCCCACAGTTAGAAACACTCATGAGGAAACACGTTTAACCCCTTGATCGCCTCCTAGTGTTAACCCCTTCCCTGCCAGTGGCATTTACACATTAATCAGTGCATTTTTATAGCACTGATCGCTGTATAAACGTCAATGGTCCCAAAAAAGTGTCAAAAGTGTCCGATCTGTCTGCCTAAATGTCGCAGTCCCACTAAAAATCGCAGATCACCGCCATTACTAGTAAAAAAATAATAATAATAAAAATGCCATAAATCTATCCCCTATTTTGTAGACACTATAACTTTTGCGCTTTTTGCAAATTTTTTTACCAAACATACAGTCAGGTCCATACATTTTGGGACATCAACACAATTCTAATCTTTTTGGCTCTATACACCACCACAATGGATTTGAAATGTGCTTTAACTGCAGACTTTCAGCTTTAATTTGAGGGTATTTACATCCAAATCAGGTGAATGGTGTAGGAATTACAACAGTTTGTATATGTGCCTCCCACTTTTTAAGGGACCAAAAGTAATGGGACAGATTAACAATCATCCATCAAACTTTTACTTTTTAATACTTGGTCGAAAATCCTTTGCAGTCAACTACAGCCTGAAGTCTGGAATGCATAGACATCACCAGACGCTGGGTTTCATCCCTGGTGGTACTCTGCCAGGCCTCTACTGCAACTGTCTTCAGTTCCTGCTTGTTCTTGGGGCATTTTACCTTCAGTTTTGTCTTCAGCAAGTGAAATGCATGCTTAATCGGATTCAAGTCAGGTGATTGATTCCACTTCTTTCCCTTAAAAAACTCTTTGGTTGCTTTCACAGTATGCTTCAGGTCATTGTCCATCTGCACTGTGAAGCGCCGTCCAATGAGTTCTGAAGCATTTTGCTGAATATGAGCAGATAATATTGCCCAAAACACTTCAGAATTCATTCTGCTGCTTTTGTCAGCAGCCACATCATCAGTAAATACAAGAGAACCAGTTCCATTGGCAGCCATACATGCCCACACCATGACACTACCACCACCATGCTTCACTGATGAGGTGGTATGCTTTGGATCATGAGCAGTTCCTTTCCTTCTCCATACTCTTCTCTTCTCATCACTCTGGTACAAGTTGATCTTGGTCTCATCTGTCCAATGGATGTTGTTCCAGAACTGTGTAGGCTTTTTTAGATGTTGTTTGGCAAACTCTAATCTGGCTTTCCTGTTTTTTTGATTCTCACCAATGGTTTACATCTTGTGGTGAACCCTCTGTATTCACTCTGGTGAAGTCTTCTCTTGATTGTTGACTTTGACACACATACACCTACCTCCTGGAGAGTGTTCTTGACCTGACCAACTGTTGTGAAGGGCGTTTTCTTCACCAGGGAAAGAATTCTTCGGTCATCCAGCATAGATGTTTTCAGTGGTCTTACGGGTCTTTTGCTGTTGCTGAGCTCACCGGTGCATTCTTTCTTTTTAAGGATGTTCCAAACAGTTGATTTGGCCACACCTAATGTTTTTGCTATCTCTCTGTTGGGTTTGTTTTGTTTTTTCAGCCTAATGATGGCTTGCTTCACTGATAGTGACAGCTCTTTGGATCTCATATTGAGAGTTGACAGCAACAGATTCCAAATGCAAATAGCACACTTGAAATGAACTCTGGACCTTTTATCTGCTCCTTGTAAATGGGATAATGAGGGAATAACACACACTTGGCCATGGAACAGCTGAGCAGCCAATTGTCCCATTACTTTTGGTCCCTGAAAAAGTGGGAGGCACATATACAAACTGTTATAATTCCTACACCGTTCACCTGATTTTGATGTAAATACCCTCAAATTAAAGCTGAAAGTCTGCAGTTAAAGCTCATCTTGTTCGTTTCATTTCAAATCCATTGTGGTGGTGTATAGATCCAAAAAGATTAGAACTGTGTTGATGTCCCAATATTTATGGACCCGATTGTATGTAGAAGAATACATATTGGCTTAAACTGATGAATACATTTGTTTTTTTTTTAAATATTTTTTGTGCTATTTATTATAGTAAAAAATATTGTGTTTTTTTTTTCAAAATTGTCACTCTTTTTTGTTTATAGCACAAAAAAATAAACTGCAGAGTTGATCAAATACTACCAAAAGAAAGCTCTATTTGTGGGAAAAAAATGACATCAATTTTGTTTGGGTACAGCATAGCACGACCGCACAATTTTCAGTGCCGTATAGCAAAAAATGGCCTGGTCATTAAGGGGGCATATCATTCTGTGGATGAAGTTTTTCAAAGCACTTAACATCCATCATTGGATCACCAAATCTAAATACCCCGGCTTCTTCATATCGCTAGATGCTGAGAAGGCATTTGACAGGCTGGCCTGGGATTACCTTGAAGCTGTACTGACCGTACTAGGCCTTGGCAACAGGCTGATAAGCTTTTTAATGTCTTTATACACTAACACAGCAATAGTTTGAATAAACGGCCTCCTATCACGTGCCTTCGCCATCAAAAATGGTACCTGCCAAGGTTGCCCTTTATCTCCCCTACTGTTTATCCTCACCCTCAAACCCTTCCTATGTAATTTACGCAGGAACGCAAACATTAGAGGAATGACTGTGAACAATCAGCAATATAAGCTAGCTGCTTACGCAGATTATATTCTATTATTCCTCTCAGAACCCCACATTACTTTGCCCAATCTTCTAAAAGATTATTGATTGTTCCAATTCATAGCACATTTTTATTTCAATAAGTTTTTATTGAGACGTTTTTAATCAAAATACAAATCACAAAGGGATTTGGAAACATAAACATAAATATAAAATAAAAAGACAAAAGTATGCAATATATATGGACAGTACATTTTGCTAAAGGTATGTGGATATGTAGAGTTATACTCTGTACTTGACATGTAACTAGATAGCTTGCTAAAAAGACATTTGTTATCTATCAATAGGGCTAGCAACTGCAACCAATAGTGCAATTGGAGCCATCTGTAGTGTCTCTGAGGGGCACCACAGCCCTGCACCATGGGCTCCGTCTGCCCTCCATCCGGCGCATGGGCACATACTGCAGCACCAGATAAGAGCAGACAGGAATGACCCACAACCACAAAACAGGTGTCCTGTAGTTGGTCAATTTGGCTGTTAACCCGTGTATTCAAAATGAGCTGTCCTAAAAGGGCATCTAGTAACATAACCATTTACCATATAACATATAACATATGGTGGGATGTGATTTGGAACAAAGGAACATAGGTTGACAATATTGTTTGTAATGTAGACGGTATAGATCAAACTTTATTTACATTATACCAATCTAACCAGGGTTTCCAGTTTGTGTGTGGTGATTGAGTGTTATTTTGGGATATAGCAAACATAATTTTGTAAGATATATGTAAATTAGTGGTTCTTATTACTTCAGTAAAGGTTGGCACTCCCTTTTGTTTCCAATGTCTAGCGATTTCCAATATACTTAATACTTAATAGTATATGGGATACTAATTTCCTTGGGGAGGTGGGATTGATTCTATCCCTAAGGATGAAATGGCCATTTCTGGGTTATTGGGGACCTGTGCACCCATTATTTGAGATATGATATTAAAAATGGCTGACCAGAGGGGTTGTATTATTGGGCATTTTCAGAATATGTGGAATAGTGATCCTCTATGACGGCATTGTCTCCAGCACAGTGGGGATGATTGCGGGTCAAACCCTGCTATTCTTGTGGGTGTTAAATACCATCTTAACAGTAGTTTTTGATGAAGTTCCCAGAGATTAACACTTTTAGTGGCTTTGTAGGTGGATTTCAGTGCTGTCTTCCATTGTTCAGTGGAGTAAGAGGTCGTCAGATCAATTTCCCACGTCTTCATAGAGGGGGATTTAGTAAATATTGATTTTTGATTTAGAATGTTATAAAATAGGGAAATGCCCTTAATTGTAGTAGTAGGGTTCGTAAAATATAAAGATATCCTCCAGGGTAGTGTAATAGAGGGGTTAGGAATCGTTGCTAACAAGTGTGAAATCTGGAGAAAGGTAAACAGGTCATTATTGTTTAAACCATATTCTATTTGGAGTGTCCTAAAAGTTTTGAGCGAAGGGCCAATTTGGAGATCAGTGACATTTGAGATACCTTTGGACCACCAATGTTTAACATCTACATTAGGTATTAAGAGTTGTAAGCTTGAAATAGGTAGGAGGATGGATTTTGATGCATTATCTGTGGGAATTTTTAGGAGTATTTTCCAGGTCTGTAGTGCTGCTACCATAGTAGGTGAGATGTCTATAGGAATGTGTGTCATAAAGCTACTTGCCAAGAGTAGATCAGATATTTTTTTGCTTGGGCTTTGATGGTTCTCTAGCTCGTACCATCTGGGTGTGGTTCTGAGTAAACCACTGTCGTATTTGTGCTAAAATAGCTGCTTGGAAGTAGTCTTTTATGAAGACATGACCCACCCCTCTTACGTTCCTTGATTTATTCAGTTTTTAGAAGGCGCATCTAGCCTTTCTTCCCTGCCATAAAAATGTATTAATTAGTGACTGTGCTTTAGAAAAAAACGAATTTGGGACTGGGAGGGGGAGGGTTCGGAACATGTAAATAAATTGTGGCAATATATTAATTTTAAATGCTGCTAACCTTCCAGACCAGGTCAGTTCAGTCCTGGAGATAGCATTTAATTTAGGAGTGAGTTGATTGAGGAATGGAGCGTAGTTTGCATCAATCAAATGTTCAGCCTTTGCGGTGAGTGTTATGTCGAGGTATTGAATTCCCTCTGTTTTCCATGAATATGGATATTGTGATTTAAGCCTAGTTTCCGTAAGTTTGTCAATCCCTAAGCCAAGTATATGAGATTTACCTTAGTTAACCTTATAATAAGAAATTTGATTAAACATGTTTAAGGTGTCATGTGCTGCTGCCAGGGAAGGATACACTTCTGTCAAAATTAGAATTATGTCCATTAAGAGGTTAAAAATTAGGGGTGACAATGGGCACCCCAGTCTGGTTCCATTTGATATGGTAAAAGGTGTGGACAGAGCTCTGGACATATATACTCTAGCTGACGGTTTAGAGTACAAAGCCATTATAACCGTAAATATGTTGCCATCAAATCCAAATGACCGCAATACCCTGGACAAAAAGAGCCAGTGTATGCGGTCAAAGGCCTTCTCTGCGTCCAATGTGAGAAGACCTTTTCTGTAATTCTGCCATGTGAATAATGTTCACAAGTCTATGGGTAGCATCTGAGGTTTGCCTGTTTTGGGAAAAACCTGTCTGATCAGGATGAATGAGTGTAGGTAGAATAGTTACCAGGCGTATCGCTACTAGTTTAGCATATAGCTTTAAATCAATATTTAAAAGCGAGATTGGTCTAAAGTTTGCTGGTGTAACTGGATCCTTCCCTGGTTTTGGCAAAGTAACAATCAAGGCTTCCAGCATTTCAGGAGGAAAAGAGGCAGAGACAGCGGCAGAATCAAAAATTTGGAGAAAGTATGGGGATAGAAGAGTCATAAATTCCCTGTAATATTCCCAGCTGAAGCCATCAGGTCCAGGAGATTTATTAGAAGGGAGGGATTTTATAGCATTGTGGATTTCCAGTATTGTAAAAGGCTGCTTTAAAGATTGGAGCTGGGCAGAGGACAGTTTAGGTATGTCTATTTTGGTAAGAAATTCGTTTATGGCTTTAGTGTCAGGTTGTATTTTGTCTGGGTCATCTTTTAAATTATACAGTGCTCCATAATAGAAACTAAAAGCATCTGCTATCTTCTGCAGGTGGTGTTCTTTTTGTTTGGTACCTGGGTGTATTATATAGGGTATTTTAGTTCTGTATCTATGTCCTTTAAGGTTTTGCGCTAATAGTTTTCCAGCTCTATTACTATGTGCATAGTAGTTCATTTTTAGTTGTTGGGAAGATTTTTCAAAATTATCTAGTAGCAGTAGTCTAAGGTCCTGTCTAAGTTGCGTTATTTTTTTGGATAAAGTAGATGTGGTTGTAGTTTTATTTTGGGCTTCTATAATTGAAATTTATTTTGTAAGATCTTCTAATCACTTTTGCCTCTGCCTCTTTGCTCTAGCTCCCAATTGTACCAATATGCCTTTCATATACGCCTTATGGGCGTGACATAAAATAAAGGGATCTTGAACCGAGCCCTTGTTTGTAGAAAATAACTCCTCTAAACGAGTTTAGAGGATTGTCTTTGATTATTCCTGCTGTAATAGAAAAGGGTTTAATCGCCATATTGGCTTCTGTTTGGTGAATGACAAGTCTGCAATAGATAGGACAATGGAGGCATGGTCAGACCAGGTTATTGTATTGATGTTAGCAGAAATGGTTTGGAGTAGGACTCGTTGGTCTATTAAAAAGAGATCAATCCTTGTGTAGACCTGATGAGGTGGAGAGAAGTAGGTGAAATGCTTGTCACTGGTGTGTAGGCAGCGCCATGCATCATACAGATTATGATTATGCATAGAAGGGAGTAGCGTAGTAGCATGATGTTTTGGTTGGGACGTAGAATCCGTTAACGGATCTGGGATAACATTAAAGTCTCCGCATACCACCAAAAGACCTTTGGAAAAATATATAGAGGGAAACAAAGCTCACTCCGAAAAGATGGTGCGATTTTGAAGGGAGGTGATGTACCTGTTAAAACCACAACAGTTAATATAAAAATATAAATGTTTTCATTTATTATAGGGATCGGGAGTCTTGTCTCTGTTTTCTGGAAACAGTCCAATCACCTATATACGTACCACCAACAGACCTTTGAGATGAGTGTTGACTTTTTTCATTAGCTTATTGAAGAAGTGGACCTGGCGTTTATTGGGTGAGTACACTGTGACAATTGTATAGGTGGTTGAGTTTAGATCACAGGTAAGTATCAGAAATCTGCCTTGTGGATCTTTTTACTTCTTAATGTATTTTGAACGCTATTGTGTCTCTGATGGCTATCAAGACTCCTTTGGTTTTTGAGTCTGCATTGGCAGTGAAGATAAAAGGATAATTCCTATGTGTGCATTTTGGTGGAGCTGATGAGCTGAAATGAGTCACTTGCACACAGACTATGTCACTTTTATGCAGAAGAGCTTCCTTCCAAAAACACTTACGTTTTGCTGGATAGTTGAGCCCTTAGCATTAATGGATATAATGTTAAATGTCATCTTTAGCAGGAAGTGTGAATGCTAGGGTTCTATAGGAATCCTTTGTCAGAACTGGTATATTATATCTGTCACCAGTAAGTGTGGCCTTATGGCCGCAATGGGAAAATGCAGTAGCTGATCAAATACAGGGATAACTGGGGGTCAGTCTGGCTGCCTAGTCCATAAAAGACTTGAAAAAGCAATGATCCTGCCAGGAAGACCACAGCAAGGGATAAGGGGACGCTGGTGGCTGAGGAATGTGGGAGGTCTCTCAGTGAGATAAGATTATACTGTAGATCATCCCATGCAATGCCACTCGAGGTGAGGGGGGAAGCCAAATAGAAATCCCCACAAGCAGTATACAGACAGTCAAAGTCACATAGAGTAATCAATGGTTACATCCAGTGAATGAGGGGATCCCGATGCTCTAGGTATCCCGTACAAACTGACAATATGATTGGTCATGTACAGTAAGGTGTGTGTACTCACAGTCCTGCTTCCTCAGATGGCGCTCAGGTATGAATGGGTAATCACATTCATCCAAGACTCCACACAATCCAGCTAGGAGGTAGAATTGGGTCGGCTGTGCTGTGGGTCATGCAGGTAAATCAGCACATGTGAAGCTCCTCAATGGGTCCCACAGGCCTTCTTCATTAGATTCCAAAATCAAACCGAGAGCCGTTCCTAGTGCACGTTTGTGCAAAAGCCGGTGTTCATCTAACCCTCCAGACAGCAAAGATAGCATCAATCATAGATCGTCCAATATGTGGTTAGTCCCATGCTGGTTGCTTCCTTTGGTTCCTCTCAAGTGATAGAGCATGTGGTACATCGAGGGGTTTGAGGGGGTTATTGTTTCTTGTCTACATATGTTTCTTTCCTCCAAGAACTTCTTCAGGATGTGAGGGTTCCTTCCCTTTTGCTAAATATAAATGCACTTAAGCTCCGCCTATCAGGTGTCACATCAAAAGGCAAGCATAAGCATAAGAGAAGGCTATATAACAGGGGTAGGCAACCTTTTGAGCACAGTGTGGCGAAAAATGTTTTCAAAAAAATTGAGCGTGCCAATTTTAGAACAAAAAAATCTCAACTTCACACTCTCAATCATGAAAATGATTTTTTTATAAAGTAAATGCTGTAAACTACTTGGGTAATAAAGATAAATTAACATCCTGCACTCTCATGCCTCACATCAGCCCCAATTCCTGCAACTCCACTCCTTAGATCACTATCCCCCATGCAAATCTGTTTTGTCTAATCCACTGTACATCTGCCCCACCACTGTAACCCCCTGCACATCTTCTCCATCGCTGTAATCCCCTGCACATCTGCCCCACCACTGTAACCCCCTGCACATTTGTCTCACCTCTGTACCCCCTGATCATCTGTCCCACCAATAAACCTCCTTTCACATCTGCCCCACTACTCTACCCCAGCTTTTCTGTCCAACCACTGAACTCCCTTCTCATCTGCCCCAACACTGAACCCCCCTTCTCATCTGCCCCAACACTGAACCCCCCTTCTCATCTGCCCCACCATCGTAACCCTACCTGCTCTTCTGTCCCACTACTGAACCCCCTTCTCATCTCTTTCACCACTGTACCTAACTGCACATCTGCCCCACCTCTGTACCCTCCTGCTCTTCTGTCCCACAACTGAACCCCTACTGCTCATTTTCCCCACTGCTGTACCCTCCTGCTCATCTGCTCCACCGCTGTACCCTCTTCTTATTTATCATATGCAGAGTGTTGAAAGGAAGCAGAGATGAGACACATCTACCTGTCCTGACACACACATCCCGCTGATCCACCTCTCGCATCCAGCCCATGTGCTTGTATATGATATATGTGATGTTACATACAAGCATCTGAAATGGTTGCGCAACGATGAGCTCGGGTCAGGGGTATTTTCTGAAAGCAGTGGGCCTGTGTGCAGGATTATAAATTGGGCCCCCGCAGCTGAGAAAAAGTGCGCTGCAGCAAAAGATGTGATTTTCATTGCGCTGAATACTGACTGTGGCTTAAAGGGACACAGAGTGCAGGAGTTCAGTAGTAAGTGACGCAAAGGTTCAGGAATAATTTCAACAGAAGTTCCCAGAAGCTCAATAGTAATTTCACAAACTGTCACCTGATTGTGGTCTTCTCAATCACAGTGAAACCCCTTCTTTCTGAGATTGGTAGTGGCAACTAAGCGAGTCATCTTCCTCCAGATGATGGACGGGGCTAGCAGGACTGTGATTGGCTTTAGCAGTGGCCAATGATAGTCCTCCTTCTACTGAAAACAGGGACCGCCCCCTAGCAGAACTGCACCCAATCCCTTCCCCATCACAAAATTTGACAATCACAGCTACAGCAAACTTAGAGAACCAAACAATGTTCCCATATTTTACAATGTGTGGGGACACAATGCCTCCCCCTTAGTGCAGGTGCAGGGTGGGGAACTCTGAAATTTCTAATGCATTAGAGTCTCACTGACACTTCCCTGCGCTGCTCTGCTGATGGGGAGGGAGTCGAGTGCTGGCAAAAGAGGCTTTGCGCGCTGCTTGTGGCACCAGTGCCGGGGGGGGGGGGTTGCCTACCCCTGCTATATAAGATATGCATATTCAGATTAGATACATTCAGCAATAATATGAAAGTTTAAATTTAAACATATAGCTCTTTGATACATTTGTAGCATTGTATCCTTTGTCATGACATAACATTCTCTCTGCAATGAATTTACTATTGCTGATAAGTATTCAGAGTCTGGAAGCATACTCATATAGCCAATGTCACCATAAATATACAGTACATCATATCTCTATTAGTATTGGGGTGTAAGGAATTAACCAATATTTCAAAAATAGTTTACCAATCAGTCCATCATGCCACCCCCTGCAATCCCAACAAAGGGGAAGGGAAATAATATAATATATAATAGTCCAATAGTAACAGGAAAAAGAGAAAAGTGAAGAAAAGTGAAGAAATAATTGAATAAGAGGGTAGGATTATATAGAAACATGATATACTATAAATGGATCTCTCTGTGCCATCAGGTTAAGGACAGGCAAAGGGTAGCATATTCATAAAAAACTATGCAATGAAAAAACATTGTTCAAACCTTTGGGCGACATGGTTTCCAACAGGAATATCCATTTGGCCTCTTTTTGAACCAATATTTCCATTCACTACCCGACGCCACGGTTTTCTGTCTGTGGTGACTGTATCGCGTAGTGTGATGTATCACTGTTTTCCACAATTCTCCTTTCATTAGTGAATGCAATTTTAAATCATTTTTGTAACGTGGTATTCTACTTTCTATCTTTCGTTTATTTCATATATGTTATTTTTTGGACCTTGATAGTCCAACCTTTTTTGTAACTTTTGTAATTTTCGTACTTTTTGTATCTACTCAGATCGATAATTAATAAACAGAATTTTATTCAAAGCGATATTTCCATTGCCTTAAAAATCCCTTCAGAGGTTCATGTACTCTTCTCCTTTTTTTTTCATATTTTGGCAGAGCTTATGATGTTGTTAGGCTGGTATCTGACTACAACAACCTGCAGTGCAGTATCCTCCATCCACCCTAGTATGGCTAGCTTTAGAGTGTAAAAGACCAACATTTTAGCATGAAGGCTTAGTGCATCAAATTATGAGTATTTCAGGGAAATTTTCATCACTTACCCCAAAACCTTATGATTTTAAACAATATATTGTTAGGAGCAGGTCATTTTTTCTAAAGAAAAATAGATAAAGAGACTGTCAAAATTAATGTAGCAATATTGTTTAGGACAGATGCTGAACAAAAAGATCAGTGAGTAAACATTGATCCAAACAACTAATGCCGCGTACACACGGTTGGACTTTCCGACGGAAAATGTTCGATAGGAGCTCTTTGTCGGAAATCCCGACCGTGTGAAGGCTCCATCGGACATTTTTCGTTGGAATTTCTGACAAACAAAATTTGAGATCTGGATCTCAAATTTTCCAACAATAAAATCAGTTGTTGTAAAGTCCGATCGTGTGTACATAATTCCAAGGCACAAAGTTCCACGCATGCTCGGAATCAAGCAGAAGAGCAGCATTGGCTATTGAACTTAATTTTTCTCGGCTCGTCATACATGTTGTACGTCACCGCGCTCTTGACGTTCGGAATTTCCAACAAGATTTGTGTGACCGTGTGTGTGCAAGACAAGTTTGAGCCAACATCCGTCGCAAAAAAAAGCATGGATTTTGTAATCGGAATGTGCGATCGTGTGTACGCTGCATTAGAAAGATTTACCAGGTCAAGAAAACATGATCACAACAGGCAGAATAAAACTAATGTTAGACAAAAGTCAAAAACCTTCTAAAGGAACCAAAGTGCAGGGCTCTGAACTGTTCCCAATCCCCACCATATATATACAGTGGGGACGGAAAGTATTCAGACCCCTTAAATTTTTCACTCTTTGTTATATTGCAGCCATTTGCTAAAATAATTTAAGTTCATTTTTTTCCTCATTAATGTACACACAGCACCCCATATTGACAGAAAAACACAGAATTGTTGACATTTTTGCAGATTTATTAAAAACGAAAAACTCAAATATCACATGGTCCTATGTATTAAGACCATTTGCTCTGTATTTAGTAGAAGCACCCTTGTGATTGAATACAGCCATGAATCTTTTTGAGAAAGCTGTAACAAGTTTTTCACACCTGGATTTGGGGATCCTCTGCCATTCCTCCTTGCAGATCCTCTCCAGTTCTGTCAGGCTGGATGGTAAACAAATTGGTGGACAGGCATTTTTAGGTCTCTCTAGAGATGCTCAATTGGGTTTAAGTCAGGGCTCTGGCTGGGCCATTCAAGAACAGTCATGGAGTTGTTGTGAAGCCACTCCTTTGTTATTTTAGCTGTGTGTTTAGGGTCATTGTCTTGTTGGAAGGTAAACCTTCAGCCCAGTCTGAGGTCCTGAGCACTCTGGAGAAGGTTTTCGTCCAGGATATCCCTGTACTTGGCCGCATTCATCTTTCCCTCAATTGCAACCAGTCGTCCTGTCCCTGCAGCTGAAAAACACCCCCACAGCATGAAGCTGCCACCACCATGCTTCACTGTTGGGATTGTATTGGACAGGTGATGAGAAGTGCCTGTTTTTTTCCACACATACCGCTTAGAATTAAGGCCAAAAAGTTCTATCTTGGTCTCATCAGACCAGAGAATCTTATTTCTCACCATCTTGGAGTCCTTCAGGTGTTTTTTAGCAAACTATACTGGCTTTCATGTGTCTTGCACTGAGGAGAGGCTTCCGTTGGGCCACTTTGCCGTAAAGCCCCGACTGGTGGAGGGCTGCAGTGATGGTTAACTTTCTACAACTTTCTCCCATCTCCCAACTGCATCTCTGGAACTCAGCCACAGTGATCTTTGGGTTCTTCTTTACGTCTCTCACCAAGGCTCTTCTCCCTCGATAGCTCAGTTTGGCTGGATGGCCAGCTCTAGGAAGAGTTCTGGTCGTCCCAAACATCTTCCATTTAAGGATTATGGAGGCCACTGTGCTCTTAGGAACCTTAAGTGCAGCAGAAATTTTTTTGTAACCTTGGCCAGATCTGTGTCTTGCCACAATCCTGTCTATGAGCTCTTCAGGCAGTTCCTTTGACCTCATGATTCTCATTTGCTCTGACATGCACTGTGAGCTGTAAGGTCTTATATAGACAGGTGTGTGGCTTTCCTAATCAAGTCCAATCAGTGCAATCAAACACAGCTGGACTCAAATGAAGGTGTAGAACCATCTCAAGGATGATCAGAAGAAATGGACAGCACCTGAGTTAAATATATGAGTGTCACAGCAAAGGGTCTGAATACTTAGGACCATTTCAGTTTTTCTTTTTTAACAAATCTCCAAAAATGTCAACAATTCTGTTTTTTTTCTGTCAATATGGGGTGCTGTGTACATTAATGAGGAAAAAAATGAACTTAAATGATTTTAGCAAATGGTTTCAATATAACAAAGAGTGAAAAATTTAAGGGGGTCTGAATACTTTCCGTCTCCACTGATTTTATATATATATATATATATATATATATATATATATATATAAATCATGGGCAATCTATGAGAAAAAATATAAAGATGTATCATAAAAAAGAAAACCTTACCATATATAAACAGCTATACATATGAACATACAATAAGTAAAAATTATTAACAATGAGAAACTTTTCTTGTGCACAGGGGTGTTGAGATGAGGTAGTGTTTCTAAGGTGTTCTCAAAGGTGTTTGCTCTGACATGGCTCATGCCCCGTACACACGGTCGGATTTTCTGACGGAAAATGTGTGATAGGACCTTGTTGTCGGAAATTCCGACCGTGTGTAGGCTCCATCACACATTTTCCATCAGATTTTCCGACACACAAAGTTTGAGAGAAGGCTATAAAATTTTCCGACAACAAAATCCGTTGTCGGAAATTCCGATCGTGTGTACACAAATCCGTTGGACAAGGTGCCACGCATGCTCAGAATAAATAAAGAGATGAAAGCTATTGGCCACTGCCCCGTTTATAGTCCCGACGTACGTGTTTTACGTCACCGCGTTCAGGATGATCGGATTTTCCGACAACTTTGTGTGACTGTGTGTATGCAAGACAAGTTTGAGCCAACATCCGTCGGAAAAAATCCTAGGATTTTGTTGTCGGAATGTCCGAACAAAGTCCGACCGTGTGTACGGGGCATCAGAGGCAAGGCCTCATTTTTCATATTATTGGAAATCATGTGTGCATAGTCACCAGTACATGTTATCTGTAATCAAAGCAATGAGGCTTGAGAGCTGGGGAGTGGACACTGAGAGAGGCTGCTAATTAAAAAATATTAGATTAGAGTATTTCCTGTGGAAGGCAGAACTTTGTGACCAATACAAAACTTTATAAAACAAAATTAAAATGATACAACAAATTCATGAACAGTAAATATGATCCAGTCTGAGACTATCAGCATGT
The DNA here is from genome assembly GCA_037952925.1 of Lithobates clamitans. Lineage (NCBI taxonomy): Eukaryota > Metazoa > Chordata > Amphibia > Anura > Ranidae > Lithobates > Lithobates clamitans. Next base: position 6,601,756 of record JBBGZY010000285.1, read on the forward strand.
GCATGCGTAAATATCACTGGCCTTGACCTCACAGTTGCACCCTGGGGTAACTAAATCACCAAGACTTCTAGGGAAGATTTTGCACATGTGCAGTGTGTGATCAGGGAAGCTTGTTATTCTTCTTTTTTTTTTTTTTTTTTCATATCCTTTTTATTAGTTTTTCAGGTTATACATTATTCATCATAAACAACATAAAAACCAAGAACAGCCATTCTTTAATATATTGTCCCATAACACAATCAAAAATAAGTTATCTAACCCTTACTTTTTCCCTTTACCCCCCCCCATCCCACCCCCCTCCCCAGCCACCCCAATTACCCTCCCTCCTCCCCCACAGTTGCTTCTATTAAATTAGTCATGTCAGACACTTGGCAAAACTTATTACCTAAATAAATACATGTTACTTAATACTTATTCCCTCATATATCCATTCCTTACTAATAATCCTACCCTCACTAAAAATCTATATATTCCTTCCCTGACACCACAAACCCCAAATCCTTGTGAACTTCCTATAATTTCCCCTTCTAATATAGATTGTCCTTTCTGTTCCAACTAATGAGTTCATTGTGCTAACCCATTCTTCAGGAGTAGGAGGCACTGCTGATAACCATGCTTTCGCGATCAATTTCCTCGCCTGGTATAAACCACGTACAATTGCTATACCTATGTGGTTTTCCCCAATATTCTTGCTAATTAGCCCCAGCACAAGCGCCTTAGCCTCGTATTCCACTCCTATCCCAAATCTAGCATCTATAATGTTTAGGATCTCGGTCCAGTACCTAACTAATTTTGGGCATCTCCACATTATATGTATAAGATTGCCCGTCTCTAGGCATCTGGGGCATTTATCGTCTGGTCCTCGACCAAATCTATGCAGCCTCTTGGGGGTATAATAGGCTCTGCGTACAAGCAAGAGGTGCGAGGCCCGCTGCGACGGAGAGAGGGACACCAGTGGACCAAGCTCCAATATCCTCTCCCGCTGATCATCGCTCAACTCCCCCACATCGGCCCCCCACCCCTCCCTTGCATGCGAAAGTGGAGCTAAACTGATTGCCCTGGCCGTTAGTTGGTCATAAATTTCTGATATTAGCCCCTTAAGGCTAAGTACTCTCGCCACCTTACTAAGCAGGGGTGCGCTACACCATTCCAGTGCCTTAATCTTGAATTGCTTATCTAGTGCATGCCTAATCTGGAGGTAAAAATAAAATGATTCTTTAGGAATTCCAAACTCCCGTCTCAGGTCCACAAAGGACTTTAATGTAATGCCATCAAATATTTGCTTCAGCCTATTTATACACGCCCTTTCCCAGATCCTGTTTACTCCTATAGCCTTCAGTTCTTGTAGCTGCCCATTCTGCCATATAGGTGAAAACTCTGTAACCCCCCTATATCCCATTTCAATCTTCACTGACCGCCAGACTTTTATTACCAATTTATGTGTTGGAGATGCGCATCCTAATGACCCGGCTTCCAATGCCCCTACCAGGGAATTATGCAGATTCCCTGATAACATGATTTTTACACTGGAATTCACCTCTCCCCCGCACTCGCACCCCCCCAGATGTTGCATCTGGGCCACCAGAAAATACCTATATGGATGGGGCACCGCCAATCCCCCCTCCCTGTTGGGGCGCTGCAAGGTCTGAAGACTGATCCTGGCCTGCCCCTTCTTCCAGATTAACTCACAAAAGATAGAATTTATTTTTACAAACCATTCCCTCCCAATCCAAACCGGTGAGTTATGTAATATGCACATTAATTGTGGCATCCAGATCATCTTGATCAAATTTGCACGCCCTGCCATAGATAGAGGCAGCCGACACCAGATGTCTTTCTTCCTTTTAAATTTTTCCACAAGCGGAGCTAGATTGTCTCTGATATACTGGGTTGGGTTATTGGTTATTACTATACCCAAATATTTAAACTTTTCCACCACCCTAACGTGAGGTATCTCCTGGGGGAGGGAGCCGGTAGTCGAGTCAAGCGGGAGAAGTGTAGATTTCTCCCAGTTGACTATTAACCCCGATATCCTTCCGAACCCTTCCACCAACTGCATTGCCTTTACTAGTGACGGCCCCATGTCTCCCAGAAATAATAATACGTCATCAGCATATAGTGCTACTCTCTCCTCACCCCCCTTTCTTTTATAACACTGCAGACCTGGAGAGCTTCTTATTACCTCCGCGAACGGCTCCATTGCCAGGGCGAACAGCAGGGGCGACAAGGGACACCCCTGCCTAGTCCCCCTCTCAAGGGAGATCCGTTCTGAGTATGTGTTATTTATTTTTAATCTAGCATTGGGATGGTGATATAGTATCTTAAGCCACTTAATGAACAGGGGGCCAAACCCAAATTTTTCCAGTACCCACCATAAATAACCCCATTCCAGGGTGTCAAATGCCTTGGCAATATCCAAGGACAAGACAACCCTGGAACCTGCCTTCTCTACCGGAGTCTGGAGATTCAAATAAGTCCTTCTTATGTTTTTACTAGTAGACCTATTCTGCATAAACCCAGACTGATCCGGGTGAATCAGAGTAGATATACACTTATTCAGCCTAGCTGCTAGGACCTTTGCCAAAATCTTGACATCCGTGCCCAGCAATGAAATTGGTCTGTATGCTGATGTATCTAATTGATTTTTCCCCTCTTTCTGGATCAGTACTATAATAGCTTCAGACATTGACAAAGGTAAACTCCCGACTGCAGCTGACCAATTCAGTGTCTTCAGAATTTCTGGGGCCAACACCTCCCCATATTGTTTATAAACCTCAGATGGCAATCCATCGGGACCTGGGGCTTTTTGGTTCGGCATGTTCTTTATTGCTTGCGCAATTTCCTCCAATGTAATCGGTGCTTCCAGACTATTCATATCTGTGTCCAACAGCACCGGCAAAACAATACCTTCCAAAAATTCCTCCATCTCTGCTTGTTCAGGACGTCTTATATAGATCGCTATAGAATTCTACAAATGTTTTTTTAATTATCCCAGGATCTGATAAAATATCCCCTTCATTTGTTTTAATCATGGGAATTATTGAAGAGGGAGAATTAGTTTTGGCCAACAAGGCCAACGTCCGACCCACTCTTTCCCCCTCCTCAAAATTCCTCTGCCTCTGAAAAACCTTCCTATTCTCTGCTCTTCTAATTTCTTCCTTTTTGTATTCTTGTTGCTTCAATACCCAGAGTTCTTGATTCTCCACAGTCGGATCCAATACATACTTTCTTTCTGATTCCCGGACCTCTTCTCTAATAAGCTCTCCCCTTGCCCTTGTTTGCTTCTTTAACTTAGATATCTGTTGAATCAAAAGCCCTCTGAGGAATGCTTTCAAGGAGTCCCAAATCACCCCCCCCCCCCGAAGCAGTACCTGTGTTAAAGTCAATAAATTCCCTCAATCTTAATTTAATTTCGTCCCTATTCCCTACTAACTCCAACCATGTTGGATTTAATGACCACATTCTCAGGCTACCATTATCCCGCATGGTTATTGTCAATATCAGTGGCGAATGATCGGACACTCCCCTTGGGCGATATTCAATTCTACCTATTAAGGGTTGGGCTTCTTGATTACCAATGGCCATATCAATACGAGAGAGAGTATGGTGGGTCCCTGAAAAGGAAGAATATTGCTGGCTAGTAGGATTGCGAACCCTCCACAAATCACACCACCCAACCTCCTCGAGGAACTGTGCCAGCCTTCCCTCCGACCCTCTACCTCCACTAAGCCCTTGCGGGAATCTGTCTAGCCTACTATCAAGCATGGTATTGAAGTCCCCCACTATAACAACTGGGACCTCTCTCTTAACCTCCAAGAACCCTAGTAACAAGAACAAGATCTCTATTTTAAATGGTGGGGGAATATACACATTTACTATAACAAAAGGTCTACCCTCAATTAAACAATACAAAAAAAAAAACACCCCAATCTATCGATACTGACATCCCTGCAGGAAAACATCAAGCCCTTTCTAATCAGAATACTCACTCCCCTTGAATAGGAGGAGTACACTGAGTGGTACTGTGACTGAAATTTTTTATTTCTAATTAATAATTTGGTCTCAGTGGTCAAGTGAGTTTCCTGCAGGCATATCACCTCGGTAGCACAAGATTCTACTTCCTGGAACACAGTGGCTTTTTTCGTAGGCTCACTCATACCCCTGATGTTCTAGGAACTTATACCGAATGTTCTAGGCTGCATTCAAAATATACATCAACAAAGAGCAATACCAGCCATGCAAATACCAGAGTAAGGTTACCCTTCTACTTATATATTGAGAAGTCACGGCCATAAGATGGTGCGGTTCTAAACCGGAACTTTTTTGAAAAAGACTACAAAGAAAAAATCCCCAGCCTCTATTCTGATAATACCAACTCATGTGCCTTAATTCCCCCTGGCCTTTTGGCCTTCTGTTTCAAATCTACAATACCCCCTCTTACCACAATCAGTGCTATTACTATGGGGAGGGGACCGAGCGGGTCCAGGGGGGAATCCCCCACCCCCCCTCCCATCTCCATCCAAAACAGTGTTCCTCAGCTTATTAAATCTTATAAACTTTAAGTATTTACACTTCATTTCTTCCACCTTCAGAAAATTTGTTAACAGTGCTCTGTGCATTTTTACCATTATTGATGCAACTGTGCTATCCCCTACTTTAAATAACCCCTTATTCCCCCTCCTTTGCCTCACTTGGCGTGCCCTAGGGGCCTTCCTTGTGACCTCTCTTCTCCCCTCACCCCACCTCATCCACCCCCCTCCCCCCACACTCCCCTCACTCCCCCCCTCCCCCCTCCCCCACAATAACCCCTTTGACCCAAGGGCTGGAAAAGCCCCCATCACCACTCTAAACATTGCTCTCAACCCACACTTCATCCTCCTATCCCTCTCCCTCCCGACCCCCACTGCTGCAAAAAAAAAAAAAAAAAAAAAACTTCAGCTGCCCATATGCGATTTCAACTTTATAATTTCTTTTTGTTCTCTTCAAACCAATCCGCGACTCCTTTAACAGATTAAAAAAAACGGATAGTTCCTAGAGCCTCAATATGCAACCGTGCTGGGTATAACAATGCATATGGAATATTATGGTTCCGTAGGATGCGCTTAATGTCCAAAAAACCTGCTCTTCTCCTTTGTAGGTACGGGGAATAATCTGGATATATCGATATTTTAGCTCCATTAAAAAAAATTTCTCCTTTCTCTCTAGACCTTTGCATTAAATTCAGCTTATCTTTATAACAAAAAAACCTCAGTATCATTGGTCTTGGGCGATCTCCTGAGTATGCTGATCTAGAAGGCACTCTGTGGGCTTGCTCGATAGAAAAAAAATGTGAGAAAGTCTCAGCCCCAAAAACCTCCTTGAGCCACTTTTCCATAAATTCTTTGGGGCGGGACCCCTCACTTTTCTCGGGGAGACCCATCACTCTTACATTTTGTCTTCGCGACCTATTCTCCCATTCGTCCATTTTACGGTTGTTGGTGTCTAGCTGTGCTTGCATTTTTTTAAACTCTTGCCGCATTGGGGATACAATGTCTTCTACTTGTTATTCTTCAATAATATGCCACCTCAGATCGGTACAAGAACTAGCACATGCAAGTACGTAATCTGGGCTGATTTGTTTTTTAACAATGCAGAGATATGACTGCATACTGCGAAAGCACCAAATCTGCATTGTATGAGACATGGGGTGGCTTTTTATTAAACAATAACAAGGTGAGACAGATCCAGGAATTCCAACTGTTCACATTTTCACAGACAGTTTATAAAAAAAACTGTATTTCTTCCATACATAAAAGTCTGTGGAGGGTGAGAAACTGTCCATTTAGATGGAGTGACTTGCTGCAGCTAACCGCTCAGGCTGTCTGTGACCTTCTCCAAGAACCTATCTTGCTTACGCATAAATAGGATGGATGCTGGATCTGCTCTGCCTTCTGCCCTATTCCTGCTGTGTCTGGCGAGCCCCGCACTCCACTCACCTGACATGCAATATGTGTCTGTGAGATTGTCATTTGTGGCCCACTAATTAGGAGTGTTTTGGGGGTACAAGGACTGTGAATAGGTGTGCAATGTATACAGTGACTAGGCTCAGATTCTGTTTAATCATCCCCATGTCACTGCCATTTAGGTGCAACCTGGCAATGACCACCATTTGCTATGACACTCTACACATGCCACGTGACTTGTTTTCTGCTTCATTCTCGTTGTTCATAATCCTAGTCAGGCTCACATTTTATCATGATGTTTTGCTTTTTCATTATAAAGCCAATCAGTTTATTTGTTATTGTTTACATATTGTTTATATTGCTTTCTTTTTTAATTCTCTTAGTTTCTTTTAGGACTTTCTGTTATATTTCTGGTTGTCAGTAAAAAAATAGTGGGGGATTGGCACGCTAGCTCAGAGTTGGTCCTAATTTCAGGCAGTTTTGAATTCTTGGAACTGGCGGTAATTTTTAGGAATTTGTTGCTGCCATAGGAACAGACTTGAGAATGAGATAAGAACTACCTGAATTTGCTTCATGTGTTGGTAATGTTACCGACATTGGAGCAAATGCTTGCCTGAATCAGGAACAAGTAGTACCACCAGAAAAGTGTAATTGGGGTTGTTTTTAATTCCCATCATTGTCACTATGTGCATGTCTATGTGAATATTGAACCTGGATACTTTCTAAGATGCTCTGATACCTATTATCATTTATTCAATGCTCTAGGTCAAGTCTTTCAATAAAACTCCTCTATCTGGAGGGTTGCTCAAGCATCTGAAGAACTATTTTTCATTTCTCATTGCAGTGTTTTTTAACACAACTTTTGCCCACAGCTCTGGTATTGTGATTTAGTTTTAGCAAGTCATGAAGTGATTGCCTTTTTCTGCATTAAAAAGATTGAGCCAAATTAAAGCTGAATTCCAGGTAAACAACTAAATACACAGATAAGCTTCATACAATATATTAGAGCTGTTTTACCTGCCAAAAGATTTCTATTATTGTTTATCCAGTCTTGAGATTCATGCAGCTCTGCCACACAGAACAGAACTGTCTAGCAGGAAAGGCAATTGATCTCTCTTTTGTAGTTTCACTTTAAGCCCCAGTTTACACTTATGCAAATTCTATTCTGACCAGATGCGGTCTGAAAAGCATAGTTTCTCATGTCATCTAAAAAAAGCATAATTTCTAGTGAAGGCTGTTCACACATATGCGGTGTGAATTCGGCAAAAAAAGCAGACATCCCAACCTGCAAAAACTAATTTCAGGGGGGTGCCCCCCAATTAAAATGCAGCCTTACCAGTGCCAATTGAATGCAGCCTGATCAGTGCCAATTAAATGCAGCTATACCAGTGCCCATGAAATACAGCCTTGCCCATGCCCATGAAATGCATCCTTACCCATGCCTATGGAATACAGCTCTACCAGTACCCATGGAATACAGCCTTACAAGTGCCTATGGAATACAGCCTTACACGTGCCCATGGAATATAGCCTTACCCGTGCCCATGGAATACAGCCTTACCTGTGCCCATGGAATACAGCCTTATCCGTGCCCATGGAATACAGCCTTACCCGTGCCCATGGAATACAGCCTTACCCATGCCCATGGAATACAGCCTTACCCGTGCCCATGGAATACAGCCTTACCCGTGCCCATGGAATACAGCCTTACCCGTGCCTATGGAATACAGCCTTACCCATGCCCATGGAATACAGCCTTACCAGTTCCCATGGAATACAGCCTTACCAGTTCCCATGGAATATAGCCTGATCAGTACCCATGGAATGCAGTCTGATCACACAGAGCCCTGAAATGGATATGAATATCCCGGTGGCCACCGGAACAAATTCCTGCCTCCTATGATACATGTCACACTGGTTCAATGTATCACTGGATCAGTGTTCTGTCTATCTAGGAGGAGGGACTTTGTTACAGTTCTCCACCTTGCACAGACTGGGACGTCGTCACCAGGGCAGCCATCAGAAATTTTGGGGCCCCCTACATAGCTTTAGGCCCGGGCCCCGGTGGGCCTGACCACCAACATTCAACTGGCCCTCCTCATCATCCTCACCACGACCCAGAATCATCCACATCCTGGAGAGGGATGGTTTATTCTGGGTGGGGATGAGGATGAGAGTCACATTGTGGAGAGGGACCGGTGATTCTGAGTGGGAATGAGGTTGAGAGTTACATTGTGGAGAGGCTCTCCACAATGTAACTCTCGTCCTTATCCTCATCCAGAAACCCACAATGTAACTCTATCATGTCAGGGTATATGATGTCCCATCCGGGCAGATTAGTACAGACAGTCCACTCTCCACATACAGGCTGAGATGAGACTACAGCAGCCAGCAGGCTGCACACACACTTACTCCCCATGCTGCTTTCTCCAATCTGCATTCAGCACCTGGAGAAGGTGGGCCGGGTCCCACCACTTCAGAGGCTGGCCACACCCCTTAACCGAGTCTCGCCCAATCACATTGCTAGTCTAGAGCCTGGAAGTGCCCAATCACTGATCAGCTTCGGGGGAGAACTAGGGGAGGAGGAATGTCTCAGCTTTGGCGGCTTGTGTGACGGCAGTGCACTTCTCTGTTGCAAAGTGCGGTCCATTCTCTCTGGCCATTGGCTGGCTGCCGAAGTGCTTATGCTGCTTGAGCCCTGGTCATCACATTTGCCTGTCACTTGGCCAAAGCTCGGGCTGCTTTGTTTTCTGTCTGTGGCTGAGTGACAGGCTCAGCCAGGAGATCATCCAACGCTCATGGGGGTCCAGGAGCCCGCAGCAAAATTCAGGAGACTCCCGCGACTCGCAGGAGACTTGGGATGTCTGAAAAAGGGGCCTATGCGAGTTTAGTGCGGTGCGAATTTCAGCTTCATAGATTTCTATGGGATCGGATTGAAATCATAGTCTAGCGTTCACAACACTGCAATTTTTTTTGCCTAGATTTTATAGAAAATAAGATCACAGATGTGACCACTCCCCTCACAAATTTGCACTAAATTTGCATTGAAATCGATCATGGCAAGCAGAAATCGTAAAGCAAATTCACACCATGTACCACTTTAAGTTTGCACCAAATTCCCAGCTCATAAGTGTGAACCTGGGCTTACTTAAAAGTTCCCCTTCAAATGAGCTCATCTCTCTGTCACTCTCTCAGCATACCTGTTTGGCCTATTATGGTAGTAATCCCTTCCCCTCACTGAGATCTGCTGTACAATAGACTGCAAAAATGGCTGACATAAGGCAACATTACTTATTTACCCTGTTTGCATTTTAAAAAGTGTATTTAATAATGTATTAATAATGAAAGAGCTTCATTAATATATGCCTTTCATGACTGTCTGGAACTCAACTTTAAATGTTATATCATTTCACGCATATTAAAGCTGGTTTTGTTATGTTTGCATTTTCTATTTAAGTTTATACAGTGAAAGAGGATGAATTGGTTAAGTGTAGATGAAAAATAACTCTTTTTGACCTGCTTCAAAAATCCAAGTTAAGAGGCTTCTTCTTCTTCTCTCTGTCTTGTTGCCTTGTCCCCACCACTGCACCCGCTCTGTGCTCATTTACAATCAAAACAATTTAAGCTCTAAGTCTATCTTCTCAAATGGACAGAGTCTTAGCCAGCTGTACGTCAGATGAGCTCCAAACCCTTTTATGAAAAGGTCAACGTCTACCAAGATTCAGGTCTGGAAGCAAAACAGGCAGACTGGAATCTACCCTCAGTTCTTATTTAAAATAAATTTGTTCTAGGGCCATTGCTTTCAGCAAGCCTAAGCTACAGGACAAGACAGATCACGTCAGCTGAACATGAACAGCTTTTAATGGGTGTCGCCCATAACCAATTTATCTTACAAAAATTACAGGGTGGTTGGGGGAAAACATCACAGAGTATGAACATATGTGCATTCAGCAGTTTATAACTACCATATGGAAGCACATTTAAATGTGTACATGTAACTAGCAGCTATTTCTTATGCTAGGTGTGCTAAGTACCTGCTATTCATGAAATACATTTTTTGCATAAAGTAAAAGGATATACAAATATGGGTACATTAACTAAACTTTTTGTCTATTTGGGGTCTGGGTGAATTTTTTTTTAAACCATAATTTTAAAATTGATGTTAAAATGAAGCTCTGCAAATGAAGATTAATACTACTCACTCGCCCTGCTACCAATGACAATAATATTTACTCAGTGTCCGTTGTTAAAGATTCTTCAGATGGTGTGGCTCTGCATGAGAGCAAAGATTGGAGTCAATGGCATCATAACTGGCAAATATAACTTTTCTTTTATGGGGTGTAATTTTAAAGGTGATTTTAATGACTGCTTTTAAAAAAAAAATCACCCTCAGATAGATCTGGACTCCTGGTACTTCACTATACAATACAAATGCTATTCAATACATATGTAATGCAACACATCACAATGCACAGTATACAGCAGTGTACAGCAAGTTTTAAAAATGGCCATTTTTTCAGGAGCAGTGATTTTAAGAATGCTTAAAGTGAAACAATAAAAATGAAATATTCTTTTAAATATCGTGTCGGGGGGGTCTGTCTGTAAAGTAGCGCATTTTCCCCATATTTATAACAGTACCACAGCAAAATTACATTTCTAAAGGAAAAAATGTCATCTAAAATTGCTTGTGGCTTTAATGTATTGCCAAATCCCGGCAATATACATAAAAAATAATTGAAAAAAACAGCGTGGGTCCCCCCTCCCAGTCCATCACCAGGCCTTCGGGTCTGGTATGTATATTAAGGGGAACTCCATGCCAAAATTGTAAAAAAAAATTGCGTGCCCCCCCCCCAAAATCCATACCATTTACCCCATACCCATTTACATAGGGGGCGGGACCTGGGGGCTCCCTTGTTAAAGGGGGCTTCCAGATTTCGATAAGCCACCCTCCCATAGACCCCCATAACCACCGGGCAAGGATTGTGGGGGTGAGGCCCTTGATCTCATCAACATGGGGACAAGGTGCTTTGGGGTGACCCCAAAGCACACTCCCCATGTTGAGGGCATGTGGCCTGCAATGGTTCTCTCGCCCCCCCTTTTCCTGCGGCCTGCCAGGTTGCATGCTCGGATAAGGGTCTAGTATGCATTTTAGGAGGGCCCATGCCATTTTTCTTCACATTTGGGGGCAAGGATACCCTTAAAGTCCATACCAGACCTGAAGGGCCTAGTATAGATTTTGGGGGACCCCCACTGCATTTTTTCTTTAATTTTGGCGTGGAGTTCCCCTTAAAATCTAAACCAGACCTAAAGGGCCTGGTATGGATGGGGGGAGGGGAACCCATGCTGTTTTTTTTTTTTTAATTCTGTCATAGAGCACTTCAATACACTATATTATATATAGTGTATATATTATTGTACACTGTGCTATATATCCTGCACTGTATTATATATACTACACTGACTGCACTATATACTCTGAACTGCAGTATATATACTATATGGACTGCACTATATACTCTTGTTGTGCGCAGGAACAGGCCCTGCTGTTAAATATTATTTCAAAAAATTTAATTACATGCTCCTGTTAAACAGGGGCATAAAAATTGGGCCTTTGGTGGTGGTGGTGCCCTAAACCAAAAATATTGTTGGAAGCTAGCATCATCATGATTGAGGCGGAATAGGATAGGCAGCCTTTAAAGGATCCCAGATCCATAGCAAATTCAATCAGTTACATCAGCATCAGGTGCTTGATAACTGCAGATCCAGGACTGATTCATTTTTATAAATGTGAGCCTATCAATGGAGTCTGTGGACAGGTACACTCTTTGATCCATTACAAACCCTCCAGCAGCACTGAATGTGCATCCAGAAAGCATGCTGGATGCAGCACAGGCCAGTAGCCAAATTGCATATTGAGCAAGTTCTGGCCAATGGTCCATCCTCAAGACACAGTAACCCAGTGGATGCTCTGTTGGAAAGGTCTCCAAGTCTGCTCTTGCCCCTAGATATTCCTGCACCATATAATGCAGACGATGGCGATGGTTTCTGGAACCTATCAGACCTTGGCGCTGAGGACTGAAAAATTGTTTAAAGGCAGCGGTCAGCCGGCCACCCTCTCCACCGCTCTTCCTCTGACCAAACAAAGCCTCAGAAACACGTTGTTCAGCACCAGGTAATGGTAACCTCCCAGGGTCTGGAAATGCGTTACACAAACTTTTCTTCAAGGCCTCCTGAAGGTGTTTCATCCTCTGCGAAGGCAGGATGAGTTCTGCAACTTTACCCTTGTAACGTGGATCAAGAATCGTTGCCAGCCAATAATGATCCCTCTCCTTGATACCACAAATCCTAGGGTCCTTTTCTATCTGGATAAAGGGGGCCTTGAGAGTAAAGGAAGTCCTCCTCTTCCTCCCGCTGTTCTGCGTGTGCTCCAGCAGGAAGACTAGAGGGACAGTGTGACTGATGCATGCATTGTCGCTGCTCACCATCCTTGTGGCCTCCTCAAATGGTGACAGGAGAGTGCATGCATCCTTGATCAGTAGCCACTGGCATGGCGAAAAGAAGCCAAGCTTCCCTGACCCTGTCCTGGTGCCATACTCGCACAGGTACTTATTGATGGCCCTCTGCTGTGTGTGCAGCCGCTGCAGCATTGCCAATGTGGAGTTCCACCTGGTAGGCATGTCACAAATGAAGCGGTTGGTGGGCAGGTTGCATTCCCTTTAAATGTCAGCCAGCCAAGCACTGGCATTGTTAGACCAGCAGAAATGACCACAGACTTTTCTGGCCTGCTTCAGGAGATCTTGTAAGCCTGGGTACCTGGCCAAGAAACACTGCACCACCAAATTCAGGATTTGTGCCAAAGATGGAACATGGGTCAAGTGTCCCTGTCGGAGGACGGAGAGAAGGTTGGTGCCATTATCGCATACAACCATTCCTGGCTGAAGCTGGTGTGGCGTCAACCACCTCTGAGCCTGCCCCTGCAGAGCTGACAGAATCTCTTCCCCAGTGTGGCTTCTGTCCCCTAGGCAGACCAACTCAAGCACCGCATGGCATCTTTTTGCCTGACTGCTTGCGTAGCCCCTTGCGCGCTTAGGAAGCACTGCTAGTTCAGAGGATAATTCTGCAGAAGAGGCCAAAGAGGAAGAAGAGGAGGAGGGAGGGAAGCATACTGATGTTGTGGAAGAATCACCACTAGCTTTTTGGAGGCCTGGTGGCAGAACAAGCTCCAACACTGAACCTGAACCTGTGCTGCATCCTTCCCAGCTGCCAGCAGAGTTACCCAATGAGCCATGAAGGACAGGTAACATCCCTGCCCATGCCTGCTGGACCATAAGTCAGCGGTAATATGAACCTTACTGATGACTGCCCTGTCCAACGAAGCCAGAACATTGCCTTCCACATGGTGGTAGAGAGCTCGAATGACCTTACATAAAAAGAAATGGCATTTTGGACCTGCCACTGTGGTACAGCACATTCCACAAATTCACAAAAGGGGGCGGAGTCTACCAGCTGAAAAGGCAGCAGTAGCAGTTCTTTCAATTTGCTAGCATTAGACACTAGAGCATGTGGATGGCTGGGACTGAATTTATTTGTACAGTCAAGCAACTGGGGTAGGGAAATTTGCCTGTTGAATTCAACTGGTGGTGTACTGCTAGCAGATTGGCTGCAAGTACTTGTGACACCTATTGCTATACCTTCATACCTCTCAGTGCAGATTTTTGAGAGGACTGGAGGTATAGTAGGGTTTTGAGATCCCAGACGAGGAGCAAGGAGAATTTTAAAAGAGTTTGTATCACCACAGAGTGGCACTGTGGATACGATGTATAAATAGTAAATGCCACGTCCCGATATATTAGAGATCATTAAAGGGTGGTTGGAATGATGGACTTTATAGACATAACACAAATGATTAAAAGAGAATAAAGATATTTATTACAAAAGTTATTAAAAAATGTACATTGACTTACATAGATTCACTAAGTTTTTATACCTGAGAGCAATTTACATACACTATCTACATAATAAATATATATCTTTACACAGAGTATTCAATCATTTTACTTGTTTCAGTCATAACAGGTTTCAAAGAAGACAGTGTAAAAAATTGCTCAAGTTGCTCTACATGTTACGCGTTCAGTAACGCTTCCTCAGGAGCTTTGGCATATTATTTTCTATCAGGAAAAGATGAAGGAAAAATAAAGATAAATAGATTATTGAGGTTGAGGACATCTTTTCCTGATAGAAAATAATATGCCAAAGCTCCTGAGGAAGCGTTACTGAACGCGTAACATGTAGAGCAACTTGAGCGATTTTTTACACTGCCTTCTTTAAAACCTGTTATGACTGAAACAAGTAAAATGATTGAATACTCTGTTTAAAGATATATTTATTATGTAGATAGTGTACATAAATTGCTCTCAGGTATAAAAACTTTGTGAGTCTATGTAAGTCAATGTACATTTTTTAACAACTTTTGTAATAAATATCTTTATTCTCTTTTAATCTTTTGTGTTATGCCTATAAAGTCCATCATTCCAACCCCCCTTTAAGGAGCAAGGAGAAGTCTGCCTTTTTCTATCATGTGGATCTTTCAGGTGCTGCTGCCAATGGACTGAATGGCAGGTCATCATATGTCTGGTCAAGCATGTGGTGCCCAAGCAGCTGCTGTTCTGGCCACGCTCGATCCGCTTCAGACATAGGTTGCAAACAGCAACAATGTGATCTGCTGCACATGTGTCGAAAAAGGCCCACACCAAGGAACTTTTAAAAGTCAGCGGGGAGTCAGCAGCGCCCTGACCAGTGGAGCTCTGCAGTGTGATGCTATAGGGTGGCTGACCTTGAGCTACCCCCTGGAGGACATCCTGCCTCATTGGAGTTGTGCCTCCTCCTCCTCCTCACTTTCCTACTCTCTTCTCTCAGGCACCCAAGTACAGTCAGTGACCTCATCATCCTCTCCCTCCTCATCACTGGAGCAAACTTGGCAGTATGCTGCAGCTTGGGGAACATGACTGCTAGTTTCTTGTCCTTCTGTGGCACCCCCTCTCTCTAGGCTCACGTTACTCCCTTCCTCTACCTGGGAACCAACATCGGAGCCTTTAAATTGATGCGCATCCTGCAGCAGCATGTAACCAACACTGGTCAAATAATTCTGGGGACTCCTCCATGCATGATGGTGGGGCTATGGAAGGAGTAACTGTGGACAAGGAGTCGGTGGAATAGGTCACTTTGGCAGCTGTGTTGGAAGGAAAACTACTATGAGCCTGGGTGAGGAGGATGAGGACGGCTTCATTATCCACTCCACCACACTCTTTTACATGTTGTGGCTCAATAACACGCCCGGCAGCAGAAAAAAAGGACAAGCGTACCCCACGGCCACCTACAGAGAATGCACCATGTCCATGACCACCACTGTTGACTGTAAACCCAGAGGCTGCTTGCCCTCTTTTAGTGGCCTGTGAGTGTCTGCCTCTTCTTGGTGGCCTTCCGGATATACATATATATATATATATATATATATATATATATATATATATATATATATATATATACACACACACAGACAGTATGTCACAAGAGTGAGTACACCCCTCACAATTTTGTAAATATTTTATTATATCTTTTATGTGACAACACTGAAGAAATGACACTTTGCTACAATGTAAAATAGTGAGTGTACAGCCTGTATAAGAGTGTAAATTTGCTGTCCCCTCAAAATAACTCAACACACAGCCGTTAATGTCTAAACCGCTGGCAACAAAAGTGAGTGCACCCTTAAGTGAAAATGTCCAAATTGGGCCAAAAGTGTCATCATTTTGTGTGGACACCATTATTTCCAGCACTGCCTTAACCCTCTTGGGCATGGAGCTCACTAGAGCTTCACAGGTTGCCACTGGATTCCTCTTCCACTCCTCCATGATGATGGATCACGGAGCTGGTGGAGACCTTGCGCTCCTCCACCTTCCGTTTGAGGATGCCCCACAAATGCTGAATAGGGTTTAGGATAGGAGACATGCTTGGCCAGTCCATCATCTTTACCCTCAGCTTCTTTAGCAAGGCAGTGGTCAACTTGGAGGTGTGTTTAGGGTTGTTATCATGTTAGAATACTGCCCTGCAGCCCAGTCTCCGAAGGGAGGGGATCATGCTCTGCTTCAGTATGTCACAGTACATGTTGGCATTCATGGTTCCCTCAAAGAACTATAGCTCCCCAGTGCCGGTAGCACTCATGCAGCCCCAGACCATGACACTCCCACCACTATGGTTGACTGTAGGCAAGACACACTTGTCTTTGTACTCCTCACCTGGTTGACACCATCTGAACCAAATAAGTTTATCTTGGTCTCATCAGACCACAGGACATGGTTCCAGTAAGCCATGTCCTTAGCCTGCTTGTCTTTAGCAAACTGTTTGCAGGCTTTCTTGTTCATCATCTTTAGAAGAGGCTTTCTTTTAGAATGACAGCCATGCAGACCAATTTGATGCAGTGTGCAGCATATGGTCTGAGCACTGACAGGCTGACCCCCACCCCTTCAACCTCTGCAGCAATGCTGGCAGCACTCATACGTCTATTTCCCAAAGACAACCTCTGGATATGACACTGAGTACGTGCACTCATCTTCTTTGGCCTGCTCTGAGTGGAACCTGTCCTGTTAAACTGCTGTATGGTCTTGGCCACCATGCTGCAGCTCAGTTTCAGGGTCTTGGAAATCTTCCTTTAGCCTAGCCCATCTTTATGAAGAGCAACAATTCTTTTTTTCAGATTTTCAGAGAGTTCTTTGCCATGAGGTGCCATGTTGAACTTCCAGTGACTAGTATGAGAGAGTGAGAGCGATAACACCAAATTTAACACACCTGCTCCCCATTCCCACCTGAGACATTGTAACACTAACGAGTCACATGACACCAGGGAGGGAAAATGGCTAAATAGGTCCAATTTGGACATTTTCATTTACGGGTGTACTCACTTTTGTTGCCAGCGGTTTAGACATTAATGGCTGTGTGTTGTGTTATTATGAAGGGACAGCAAATGTACACTGTTATACAAACTGTACACTCACTACTTTGTAGCAAAGTGCATTTCTTCAGTGTTGTCACATGAAAAGATATAATAAAATATTTACAAAAATGTGAGGGGTGTACCCACTTTTGTGAGATACTATATATATATATATATATATATATATATATATATATATATATATATATATATATATACACACCCACACACACACCAATGCATGTTCAACTCGAATGCATGTTCGACTCGAACATTGCCTGTTCGGTCGTTCACCGAATTCCGAATGATATGGGCCGTTCGCGCCAAATTGGAGTGCTGCTTCATGACCCATAATTCACTGCGGCATCGCAGTGCATTGCTGGCTGATGATTGGCCAAGCATGCACTATGACCCGCATGCTTGGCCAATCACAGCGCCGTCTGTACAGAGAGGCGTAATTGGCCAAAACCAGGGTGGCTTTGGCACATTATGGCTCAGGGGGTTTAGTACACGCCCCGCACTATATAAGGCTGCCTGCACGGCGGCCCTGTGTAGTGTGTTCCAGCGCTGAGAGAGAGATAGATAGACAGAGAGACAGTGTAATTTAAATTAAGTTAGATAGAGTAGGCAGGCGAGTCAGTTAGCTGCACTTACAGTGTATTGTGTATATATACATCCTAGGTGTTGTGTGTGTGTGTAGATAGATAGATAGATAGATAGATAGATAGATAGATAGATAGATAGATAGATAGATAGATAGATAGATAGATAGATAGATAGATAGATAGATAGATAGATAGATAGATAGATAGATAGATAGATAGATAGATAGATAGATAGATAGATAGATAGATAGATAGATAGATAGATAGATAGATAGATAGATAGATAGATGTAGCGCTATGTGTAAAATTATAAATATAAAGTGCAAATCTCTAAAATAAATAAATCCTACATATAAATGAATAGTCCATAAAATGAAAAAATTAAGAAATAAAACATGAAAAACTCTTCTTGTGATCAGTGTATCCACACAATTCCACCACAGTGATTGTTCGTCCTCAAAAGGAGTGCACACCACCACCAGTAAAAACCTCCCAGATGAGTCAAAAACTCATATGCGGATCTCCCCACGAGCTGTTTGCTCTCACTTCCTCTTCCCAATCAATAGTGGGTAATCCAGATGGCTCTTTTCTTAATGGTAACTCAGCTCATTAATATCCAAAGAAGCAGATCATCTCCCAGCTTGGCTCAAGATTCCATGAGTTCAGGACATGTAAATAATAAGTATAGAGACCATAGTGTTCTCCGTATACAAATTTATTCAAAGCCCCCAAATAGACAAGTTGCACTTACAAAACAAAAACTTTAAAATCACATAAAAACCTCCAGAGTAGCACTACCGTGTCCACATACACAGTGCTTGGCTGGACGTGACTATCAGCTCCTCCCTTCTAGACGCGTATCGGCCAATCACAGGCCTTCCTTAGTAGATGGGTGGGCTGATCCCTCTAAGCTAATTTGTAGTGTATCGTTGCTATAGCAACCCTCCAGGCGTCGCCACAGCTCAGTCTGTGGTGCAGAAAGAACCTCCCTCTGCCTGTGTCTCCAGGACACACAAATACTAAGACCAGGAAGTGTGTGTCTCTCTCACTGCTAAATTGCAGTAAGATCTAAACCTTTCTAAGCACCTGCAGACCTACATGACAATCTCCGGTTACAATCTATCATAAGCTAAGCATAATAACATACAAAACAACTACCTATACTAACAATCCAAAATTACATAATTTTGTTTAAAAATACCATATTTATTATAAACCAACAAAATTATATATGTGTTGTTACGGGACTAAATTGATTTCAAATTACTATGCAGTATGCAAGGATTATATGGTTAAGTTTATATTCCGCCATGTTGATTGGCGTAAGGAATAGGTGGAACCGGCTGGCCGTTATCCTGAAAGCATTCTCCACCACTCTTCTGGCTCTGGCCAGCCGGTAGTTAAAAACCCTCTGGTCCGGGGTGAGGGTTCTCATGGGGAATGGCAGCATCAGGTGATCACCCAGCCCAAATGCTTCATCAGCGACAAAGACGAATGGTCAGACCAGCCACGTTGTCTTCCGGAGGTAGCAATCCCAAGCCACCACTCTGGAGCCATCCATAGAACTCAGTCTGGGCGATGACTCCACCATCCGACATCCGGCCATTCTTCCCCACTTCCACATAGAGAAACTCATATGTCACCAACACCACCGCCAACATCACTATACTATTAAACCCCTTGTAATTATAATAGTATGGCCCCCAGTTGGGGAGTGGGACTATGTGGACGTGTTTCCCATCTATTGCCCTTCCGCAGTTGGGAAAGTCCCACTGCTGGGCAAATTGGAAAGCCACAGTCTGCCATTCCTGTGGCACTGAAGGAAACAAGAAAAATAAAAATAAGTACTTTTACACATAACATTGCCAGCAGATTAGACACAAACATTCTTGGCCAACATCAGTATAACTTTGATTTTAAGGAGTATTTAAAAAAAAAAAAAACTGAGGTCCACTTATCAGATTCCTCACCCCCTCCGATGGCCCATTGTACAAATTTTAGGGGGGGGGTGTTTTGGACAGGTAACCCACTCCACTTCATTGAGAGCTGAATGCATAAATAATGTGTATTACTTTGGCCAGCCCCTCTTTACTTACAGTATTGGCAGCCCACTGGACAGGTAAGAAGTGTCATAATACAAAAATATAAATACACACTGTACAAATTGAAACACATTTTTATATTCTGCAATTACCTATCAAGATAATAGGAGAACAAAACTTTAAACAGTACCATTTGAAAGTATTCAGGCAGGCCCTTTCACTACATGCTTTGGTGAATTCATCCATAAATATGACAACAAAGAGGTAGGTATAGTTTGTATGGGTTTGGCAAAGTCAGCAGATAGAGGATTGGTATCGGTTGACTTAGTGGTTGGGGGGAGGGTTCTAAATGATTTTGGGACCCCAAAAAAAGCCTCTGGCACTCTGCCTGAATTTAAGGACACAAATAACATTTGTACACATTTTAGGGGGTGTTTAGGGTAAAGCACTACTATGGAGCTGACCAAATACATTGTTAAGTGACTAGGCTAGGTGGGTTTGGGCCCAGGATAGCATGCTGGGTAAGTTAGTGAACGTAAATATGCATGAAGGACAAAAAAGGAACTTGAAAAACTTCCAGCATGCATGATGATAAAGAGGACATTCACAGCATATTACAATCATGGTAATTAGGGAATGATGAAAGAAATACAATACATTAGCAAACATTAAATACATAGAATGCGATGTTAAAGGAGAAATCTTACCTTAATATAGTCCTTCTGCAGGACCTGTATGATGGCAGAACAGGTCTCTGGAACAATGATCCCAAGAGCCTGGGGGGAGATGCCAGTCAAGAACTTGATGTCCTGCAGACTTCTCCCTGTCGCCAAGTACTGCAAGGTGGCGACTAGCCTCTGTTCAGGAGTGATGGCTTGTCGCATGCAGGTGTCCTGCTTCGTAATATAAGGGGACAGCAAAGCCAACAAATGGGGTCTGTCATCCGGAGATAATTCCTGAAACATCAGGATTATTCCCACGGATCTCCCGCAACAAAAGGCATGTACGAGAATTGGTCACACTGGAGCAACCAATTCTTGGTCCATGAACTCCTCCCCGCCCTGTTCATGGACTGGGCTTGGGTCAAAGTAAGAACCCCAACACCAAGCCTCCACACAGTATGAACTCTACGATGAGTACATACCCGCAACATGGCTTCAAAACGGTTGGCTGGTCAGAACGAATTAACAGAATGCACTAAATATCAGAAAGGCCTGAGAAGAGCGAGCTGAAAATCAGAAACAAGCGTTTAAGAACGCACCGAAAATCAAATACGTAATATAAAAATACGCACTGAAAACCTGATATGAACTGACTACACACACTGAGAACCAGATACAAACCCACAAGCACAAACTAAAGAGCAGTAACGATCTGAAAAGCACGAGGCTGAAAAGCGCGAAATGCCTATCACCAAACATCTACTAACACGAGATTAGCAGAAGGAGCCCAAAGGGTGGCGCACTGGCTATTGAACTTCCTCTTTATAGTGCCGTTGTACGTGTTGTACGTCAGCGCATTCTTGACGATCGGAATTCCCGACAACATTTGTGCGACCATGTGTATGCAAGACAAGTTTAAGCCAACATCCGTCGGAAATAAATCCCAGGATTTCGTTGTCGGAATGTCCAATCGTGTGTTCGCGGCATAATGCTCATACCACTAGCAGAGCTGTATAAAATACCAAAAAGTAAATACAGTAAACACACACATACAAAATAGTGTGTGTTCTGACATCAGGCCTATAGAAACATTATATAAATGTATAAAGCAATAACCAGTGTAATACCGATGTACATGCACCCGGGGGCCTCAAGATGCATTAAAACAATGACAACCGGCCTCCTGGTTGGAGTTCTTTAGATAGAGTTTCCGGGTGTACATCAAGGAAATGCCTCAAGAAGAAAATAAACTTTTTTTAATTTTTATTTTGTTACCCGTGTTCCTGCTTGGGAGATATCCTCCCTTTGTGTTGGTGAGACTCAGAACTAAACATTTACCCTAATATTTTGTTTAGGGTTTCACTTTAATTGGTGGATATACACCAATCAGTCATAACTTCATGACCACACACATAATATTAAGTAGGACCCCTTTTGTCACCAAAACAGCCCTGACCTGTTGAGGCATAGATGCCACTAGAACTCTGAAGGTATGCTGTGGTATCTGGCACCAAGCTGTCGGTAGCAGATCCTTTAAGTCCTGTAAGTTGTGAGGTGGGGCCTCCATGAATTGGGCTTGTTTTTCCAAAACATCCCACAGATGCTTGATTGGATTGAGACTCTGAGAATTTTTAGGCCAAGTCAACACCTCACATGAATAGCAGGACCCAAGGTTTCCCAGCAGAACATTGCCTAAAGCATCACACTGCCTCCAACAACTTGCCTTTTTCCCATTCTGCATTCTGGTGGCATCTCTTACACAGGTAAGCAATGCACATGCACTCAGCCATTCATGTGATGTAGAAGAAATTATGATTCATCAGACCAGGCTACATTTTTCTTTGCTTCGTGGTCTAGTTCTGATTTTTAGTGATTTTTACAAAGACTGTATTTCTTTATTCTCTTTCTTTTTCTTTTTTTAACTGAAGGACGTGATGATAGCCAAATGGCCAATAGTATATGTACTAAAAGTGGAGCTCCAGCCATCATTTGTTCCCGTGACAACTGTTAAATGTGGGATTTCCTCTCACAAAAGTGTGCGGAAATCTCTTTAATGGAGGTACAGACAGTTGATAGGAGTTCTAACCCTTACCAATTTTATCAGACGTTAAAAATGTTTAGCTAAAATAGTTTAGAATTCCACTTTACTGTGAATTGGATGCCTTCCTTACTGGAAACAAGTTCTCCAGCAAAAAAATAATACATTCGACTGCTGACGGAAAGGTTTTTTTTCCATACTATGAAAATTAATTGGCAACTGCCTACCTGCAAGTTTTGTATCAGCTTCTTTTGGATGAGCAATATTAGAAAAGTATTAAAATATCCCGACCTTAGTGAACTTGATCTCAAGCTTACTATGTTAGTAGATATATTTCAGGTGGAAATATCAGTAGCTTTACAAGCTTGCAAGAATAAAATTCCTGACAAGAAGCAATATATAAAAACAGTCATTTAAAAAGAAGCAAAAAAAAAAAAAACTTTAATGTTACCTGCATAAAATTGCAAGATTTTTACAATGCAATTGAGCCCCAGTGAAAAACTGTGATAAATACAGGAGAAAAAAAACAGGAATACCAAGAATACTTGTTCACACTATTTGCATTTTACCATGCAGGTGGGTGTGAATCAGGCTTAAAGGATGCCATTTAAAGTGGCTGTCCTCTCCCTTGCTGAAAAATGGTGGGGGAAAAAACTACATAAAATACTTACTTTTACCCTGGCCTCTACCCACAGTGCCTAGGCAAGGTTATCATCTTTCACTGCCATCCTCCAGCAAGATTCTGTATAGTACCCAAATATTGCTGGAGAATATTGTAAGGGAGTGTGTAGTGGTTGGATTGGTTATTTTGGTTCCATATAAATAGATTGGAAAAAAGTGTGGGGCTTCGATAGTTACCTACAAAGATAACTCGTAGCTACATTTGGTTAGTTGACTAACTTGTGCAGCTTAGTTGTTTTTAACTATGTATGGTACTTCTAGGCTACCTTAAGTTTGGGATCACAGCATAGTGTGGATGAGTCTTAGTTTTCTGTGGTGCCGATTAAACTGAGAGACTTCTCAAAAAAATGATGAGGGAACCTTGACTGTTAGGGCTAAAGTACTAAAGAAATTTCAATCATTTTGAATGAGACTACCCTGCCTAGCTAAGAAAAGTGATATAAGTTCCACACACAAAGGAGGTTTTGGAATTTTGATAGTTGCCGGACGAAAACACCGGAGGAAGAACCAGAAGAACCAGAAGAACCAGAAGAAGAAGAAGATGGAGGAAGAAACCGGAGGAAGATAGAAGAAAGAAGATAGAAGAAAGAAGAAGCATTTAAATAAGGGAATTGTCAAAAACTGTCTCTTGTAATTTTTAAAATTTTTGACACTTTTTTAGTGAAATGGTAGAGGTACAAGTACCCCCTTACCATTTCACACAGGGGGGAGGACCGGGATCTGGGGGTCCCCTTGTTAAAGGGGGCTTCCAGATTCCGATAAGCCCCCCGCCCGCAGACCCCCACAACCACTGGCCAGGGTTGTGGGGATGAGGCCCTTGTCCTCATCAACATGGGGACAAGGTGTTTTGAGGGGCTACCCCAAAGCACCCTCCCAATGTTGAGGGCATGTGGCCTGGTATGGTTCAGGAGGGGGGAGTTTTCTCGTCCTCCCCTCTTTTCCTGCGGCCTGCCAGGTTGCATGCTCGGATAAGGGTCTGGTATGGATTTTTGGGGGGACCCCACGCCGTTTTTTTTTAAATTTTGGCACGGGGTTCCCCTTAAAATCCATACCAGACTTGAAGGGTCTGGTATAGATTTTGAGGGGGACCCCACGACATTTTTTTTCTTAAATTTTGGCCGGGGTTCCCCTTAATATCCATACCAGACCTGAAGGGCATGGTATAGAATTTAGGGGGACCCCCCACGTCATTTTTTTTTTTGGTTCGGGGTTCCCCTGTGGGGAATTCCCATGCCGTTTTTATCAATGAACTTGTATGTGTATTTTCGAACCGGCAATTCATTAATAGCCGTGAGTAGTTTAAATGACTTTTTTTCCTTTGAAATGTCATTTTGCTGTCAGACTGTTTTAAACACGTGAAACATGTGCCCCTTTACAGGCATACTATAGACACCCCCCCAGGTACGAAATTTAAAGGGATATTACACTTTTATTGTTTCACTTTAAGCATTATTAAAATCACTGCTTCCGAAAAAACAGCCATTTTTAAAACTTTTTTTTGCATTGATCCATGTCCTCTCAGGCAGGACCCAGGTCCCCAAACACTTTTTATGACAATACCATGAATATAAGCCTTTAAAATTAGCACTTTTAATTTCTCCCATTGACTTTTAAAGGGTGTTCCGCGGCATTCGAATTTGCCGCGAACACCCCAAATTGTTTGCTGTTCGGCGAACTTGCGAACAGCCGATGTTCGAGTCGAACATGAGTTCGACTCGAACTCAAAGCTCATCCCTATACAGGGGATATCTCCTAAACCGTGCAGATTAAGTAGATATCCGGGGTAGATACAGGTCTAGTACCTTGAAAAAGGCTTTTTACCTATGTTGTTACATTACAGCCTTTAGTTCAATGTTTCTTTTTAATCTGAATTATATGTGATGGATCAGAACACAATAGTCTAAGTTGGTGAAGTAAAATTAGAAAAATATATATGTGATGGATCTCGGATACCCCTGCTGGGCACCTCCACCAGACCTGTGTCTCCTGTCCTCCAAATGCATCCTCAGACTGCAGACTCGCCATAACCAGCCCTTAACCCCTCAATCACGAGACAAGCCACACAGGTGTTGAGGGTTAAACATGCAGAGCATCAACACTTTATTAAGTACCAAACATACACTTTTAAACACAGTTAGGGACACTCCCCTTAGCCTTGTCATAGAGGGGGTAGGGGACAAGGAAGAACCAATGGAAACTCCAGACTTGTATATCCAAACAACTACAGTTAAAATTCATAAAGGGATTATGATAAGCGGGCAGCCCCCACTTACACATCTCCTGCTGAGATGTGTCTCCAGACCTTTGTCTATGTGCCATAACCCACACAATTAAACACAGCAACAAGAAGGGGGGTGGGGAGAAGGGATGTAGCATTACATTACATTACATTAACTCAATACCATTTTGTCCCCAAGTCTCGTAGCCCCACGCTTTGGGAATACCGCCATCTTGTATATGCCTTTATCAGCTAAAAGTACATTGTTTGTGGAATACAAGTATATATTTAGCCCAGCCGGGCCAATAGGTTTAGGTAGCCAGAAACGGCTCCACAAGCCCAGCCACAGATACCGCGTTCACTCGGTTCCGATGAACCGGCGACCGCGGACACAAATGTCTGGAGGTGGTATCTTCTCCAGGTGGTGGGAGACAGCAAATAGCCCTCCAAATCTCATGTTCTCTGCTGGGCCATAGTCTGTGGGTAGGAGGCGAGCCCACAGCCCCTTCCAAAACACACAGTGGCAGTAGGTTCTGTCACAATATACATAAAACTATTTTTCAGAAATAAAAAAATGGTAATTGGCACGTGCGTATGTATTCACCCCCTTTGTTATGAAGCCCATAAAAAGCTCTGGTGCAACCAATTACCTTCAGAAGTCACATAATTATTGAAATGATGTCCACCTGTGTGTACTCTTATGCCCCGTACACACGGTTGGATTTTCCGATGGAAAATGTGTGATAGGACCTTGTTGTCGGAAATTCCGACCGTGTGTAGGCTCCATCACACATTTTCCATCGGATTTTCCAACACACAAAGTTGGAGAGCAGGATATAAAATTTTCCGACAACAAAGTCCGTTGTCGGAAATTCCGATCGTGTGTACACAAATCCGACGGACAAAGTGCCACGCATGCTCAGAATAAATAAAGAGATGAAAGCTATTGGCCACTGCCCCGTTTATAGTCCCGACGTGGGTGTTTTACGTCACCGCGTTTAGAACGATCAGATTTTCCGACAACTTTGTGTGACCGTGTGTATGCAAGACAAGTTTGAGCCAACATCCATCGGAAAAAATCCTAGGATTTTGTTGTCGGAATGTCCGAACAAAGTCCGACCGTGTGTACGGGGCATAAGTGTCACATGATCTGTCATTACATATACACACCTTTTTGAAAGGCCCCGGAGGCTTCAACACCTAAGCAAGAGGCACCACTAACCAAACACTGCCATGAAGACCAAGGAACTCTCCAAACAAGTAAGGGACAATGTTGTTGAGAAGTACAAGTCAGGGTTAGGTTATAAAAAAAGTATCCAAATCTTTGATGATCCCTAGGAGCACCATCAAATCTATCATAACCAAATAGAAAGAACATGGCACAACAGCACACCTGCCAAGAGACAACCACATACCAAAACTCACGGACGGGGCAAGGAGGGCATTAATCAGAGAGATAGCACAGAGACCTAAGGTAACCCTGGAGGAGCTGCAGAGTTCCACAGCAGAGACTGGAGTATATGTACATAGGACGACAATAAGCCATACGCTCCATAGAGTTGGGCCAGAAGAAGACATTACTTTCAGCAAAAAACAAAATGGCATGTTTTGAGTTTGCGAAAAGGCATGTGGGAGACTCCCAAAATGTATGGAGGAAGGTGCTCTGGTCTAATGAGACTAAAATGTAACTTTTTGGCCATCAAAGAAAACGCTATGTCTGACGCAAACCCAACACATCACATCACCCAAAGAACACCATTCCCACAGTGAAAAATGGTGGTGGCAGCATCATGCATGCGTGGGGATGTTTTTCAGCAGTCAGGACTGGGAAACTGGGCAGAGTTGAGGGAAAGATGGATGGTGCTAAATACGGGGATATTCTTGAGCCAAACCTGTACCACTCTGTGTGTGTGATTTGAGGCTAGGACGGAGGTTCACCTTCCACCAGGACAATGACCCCAAACACACAGCTAAAGCAACACTTGAGTGGTTTAAGGGGAAGCATGTAAATGTGTTGGAATGACCTAGTCAAAGCCTAGACCTCAATCCAATAGAAAATCTGTGGTCAGACTTAAAGATTGCTGTTCACAAGCATAAACCATCCAACTTGAAGGAGCTGGAGCAGTTTTGCAAGGAGGAATGGGAAAAAATCCCAGTGGTAAGATGTGGCAAGCTCATAGAGACTTATCCAAAGCGCAAAAGGTGGCTCTACAAAGTATTGACTTTGGGGAGGGGGGTGAATAGTTATGCACATTGACCTTTTCTGTTATTTTGTCCTATTTGTTGTTTGCTTCACAATTAAAAAAAATAAAAATCTCCAAAGTTGTGGGCATGTTCTGTAAATTAAATGATTCAAATCCTCAAACCATCCGTGTTAATTCCAGGTTGTGAGGCAATAAAACAGGAAAAATGCCCAGGGGGTAAATACTTTTGCAAGGCACTGTAGTAAAAAGTGGATTTTAAGGGTTTACAACCACTTTAAAGTGTATTTTATTTCCTTTTAATAAGCTGATGATCCTACCAGTTCACTTTCTTTCTTGTAAACTGACTACACTAAGCACAGAAGCACAGCCATGCTTGAGTGGTCAGTGTGCATCCCCAGGCTAGCTGCAAGGAGGTACAGGACACCATACCATACATTCAAACTGCCCTCCTAATTCAAAGCTCATCTGCCACCTGTTATTCTGAAGAAGACATATGATTAATCTGTGTAGTCATGTGACCTATAAATAAAAGAGCAAAAAAAAGAGTGGATTTTTAAAATGTAAATGCTAACATGGTATTGAAATAAATTGTACTGTTTGAATATGTGAATTTGCATTTTATTTGAATTCACATATATAAAAAGGGGGGTAGTGATGAAAATTGATTGTATAACACATAATGGCAAGATACAAAAATAGATTTGGGGTTTATATTAAACAACAATGCATTATTTTCAAAAATAACCTACCACTCAAAAACCAAAACAGAAAACTAATAGCATATTCAGAAATTCCCATTTCTGTTGGTAACAGAAGCATGCTCTACTTATGTAATAGGTTTTCCAGCAACCACTCATTTGGCTCTTACAGTAACACATTAGAAAAATGATTGCAAATGCTCAGACCTTTGACTGTTCATATAGGAGCTGACCTTTCATTTAAAAATAATGCCTCCAGCAACAAAACACATTTCCGTATGTAAAGTTGCAACAAATATGTTTGTTGCAGGGTGTATAAATTGGCTGTTGACAAAATAATAGTAAAGTTGCAGAATTTAAAACATAACCTTGCCTCATCCATCACCTTGTGAAGTCAGGGTAAATTTAAAGGCCTGACTATGAAATTGGATAGTCACATGGCATCATGGAATGATTGTACAGGTGTTTTATAATTTAGACCCCTTTCACACGGGCACCATCAGTTTAGCCACGTTAAAAACGTATCAGTTCTTATCCGTTGCTTCATCCGTCTTCTGTTCCGTTAATCTCCATTTTCATCCACCTTCCGTACTGGTTTACATCCTTTTTTTTATCCGTTTTTGTATCCGTTTTCATCCGTTTACAGCAGTTTCTGTGCCGTAAAAGGAAATTTCACAGAAAGCATTGCTCCTCCCATCCTACATTGCCATGTGTGAACAATTTGCCGACTACTTTCTATCTCCATCAGGAGAAGTTCCATGGCAGTACCAATATACTGTATATAAATAATGCAGTGCAAATTTAAATTTATTAATTAATTAATTTGGTTATTTCATTGTGTTTTGATAGCATAAAAAGACACAAAAGCACATGATATGTTAAAAATGGTTTTAGTTTTATTATTCTGCATAACCCTTTTAAAATAAAAGTTTTTTCACTTTTGTTTTTTTATATGTCAAAGTATTAACTTTGAATTATTTCTTCAAAACGGACGAACATTGTTAGTTAATATCCGTTTTGATGGATCTGGACGTAGCCTTGTACATTAAAAAGATGGATAAAAACGGAAGCAGAGGTTAACGGATAGTAACGGATGGTCATCCGTTTGCCCATAGGAATGCATTGTTGGCCGTTGACGGATGGAAGAAAAAAGGATAGACGTTCCGTCCGTGTAAAAGGAGCCTTATACCCAAGGTATTGAAACATAGTTTCCCGGGGGCGTGGCCAGCAGCCGGAGGAAATGGCCGCATAAGGAGAGAGCTCCGTGATAGCCAGCTGCAGCGGCCCGCATAAAGCGACTACGAAAGCCGGTAAACACAGACCGAGAAAGCCTGAGAACCCCTGATCATCGATCCAGCGATGGGTAAGAGAAAACCCCCAGGGGGACCCCGCAAAGACTTTTATCCCTCGGCTAGCACGCCGGAGATCCAAGATGGCGCCGCGGCTCACAGGCAGCAGCCCGCCAGGCAGACTGACAACAGAGGGAAAGGGAGAGAGGATAGTAGACATCCATCCCTCTCTCCAGGCCACAGCAGCCGCTCTTCCACCTGCCATACCCCTTCTCAGAGCCCACAAAAAACAGCCCCTAAACGTTCCTCTGCCCATACTTATGCAGGGGAAAGAAATGAGGAGGACTATACATCCCATGACAGTACCACCGAGTTTATTGAGCAGATTCAGGAGTTCCCAACGTCCGGCCAGCCCTTAAGCGACACTACCATGAAAGAGATGTTGGTCTCACTGCGGGGGTCCATGCACAGGGACCTCATGGAATGCATATCACAACTAAAAACAGATATTACTGAAATTGGGGAGAGAGTTAGCCATGTAGAAGACAAAATGGCAGAATTCACAACAGCACATAATGAATTAGTGGATGCCCATAATGAAAAAGATGATGAGTTGGAAGCCCTAAAAAACAAGATGGCGGATTTAGAGGATAGGTCCCGCAGAAATAATATAAAACTGCGAGGAGTAGCGGAATCTGTACCTCCCTCTGAACTCCGGAACTATGTTCAGCAACTAATCCAAGACCTGCTCCCAGACACGCCAACAGGGGAAATTACGGTAGATCAAGCCCACAGACTACCTAAGCCGCAATACCTACCAGAAAAAATACCCCGCGACGTCATAGCTCGCATACACTTCTTCCACGTCAAGGATGACTTAATGCGCTTTGCTAGACAAAACTCCCCATTACCCACTCCCTACTCGGGCATTGCTATATATGCGGATCTCTCCCAGCACACCATGTTGGCAAGAAAAAAGCTATTGACACTAACAAAATTACTACGTAATAGCAAACTCCCTTACTCTTGGGGCTTCCCCATGAAACTCCTTATCACTAAAGATGGTCGTACCTACACCATTAGGTCTCTGGAAGAGGGCCTTCAACTCACCAGAAAATGGGGGCTTCTCTCAGCTGAAAAAGAAGACACCCCCACTACCAAAACCCCTAGAGGTATATCCCCAGAATGGAAAACAGCCAATGACACTTGATTGATCCCTCATGCATTAGAAACTAACAACATACCTGATGTTTACTCACCTAATCCAAGGGTTGAAGCTGGCTATTAGGAGCCTGTACCCCCAAGTGTTCCTATGGGATTTTACTCGCACTACGAGGAAAATACCCTCAATTTTTTAAGTTTTGTTTTTTGCTTGAATGTTGACGTTTTTCACCTTTTCTTTTTTATTCTACCACCGATAACCATCCACTGCAAACCTGATGACAACAATCCGGAGCCTAATTCCTCTGTGCAAATACTTCTCTTGAACGAGCAACCTTCACTCAAGGTTACGACAACTTTAACTACAGGTACCATTATGAACTGCTCCACAACTCAAATTTTGCATATATCTACATCTAAGAATATTCCCCTACAATCCAATGGTTCTTAATTTTGTAACTATAAACGCTCATGGTCTTAATAGTCCTTTCAAAAGGAGAGCTATGTGGCAGCAAGCAAAATCCCTAAAGAGCGATGTGTTATGTATCCAGGAAACTCACTTCGTCCAGCAAAAACATCCTATATGCAAGGACAGACAATTTCCACATATTTTCACGGCTTCAGGCCCAAAGAAAAAGGGAGGGGTGTTGATCGCTATTAACCAAAATGTTGCATTTAATCTGCAGGAAATAGTAAGCGATAAGGCGGGGAGATATATTATACTGATTTGTGAATTAAATAATACTATGTATACTATCATTAATGTATATGCTCCGAATTGCAGACAGTTGTCTTTTTTGAATGCCCTCAAAAAAAAGGTTGAGAACATCAAAAAAGGCTTGATATTATATTGCGGGGATTTTAATTGTGTTCCTGACAAACAACTAGATTGCTCATTTCCACGAAAATCCATGCGTACTGAACTTCAATTCTTTTTACACTCTTCTAATCTGTATGACGTATGGTGTTGCGTCAATTCAGGAGAGAAAGATTTCACCTACTACTCAGCTCCTCATAAGTCCTATTCAAGAATCGATTTATTTGTAGCTGACCTAGCTTGCCTTAACAACGCATTATCTGCTAAAATCCATCCAATTACTTGGTCTGATCACGCGCCTGTTTCACTCTCAATTAAAGAAAAAAACGCAGCGCCACCTATACGTTTGTGGCGAAACAATATATCAATCCTAAATAATCCTAAACACAGAGATGGTTTGCGTGATCAGATCAAAGAGTTCTTTCAACTCAATGAAACTCCGGATACGAACATTTTCACGTTGTGGTGTACACACAAAGCATTTAGCAGAGGCCTACTTTTACAAACAGCAGCGCGGGAAAAAAAAAAGAAATTAAAAACATTTACCACTTTAATGGCTAAACTTACATCCCTTGAACAACAGCACAAAGCTAATCCCTCCCCCAAGATAAACACAGAATTAACTCAAAGTAGACAAGAGGTAAGGGATCATTTAATTTCAGAACATCAAATATACTTGCAAAAATTTAGAGCAACACACTACACTCAAGGAAACAAGGCTGGCAAATTTTTAGCGGCCTACATCCGCAAAAAACAACAAAAATCTAAACTATCCTACATTATAGATTCTATCACGTCGCAAGCAGTGCACCACCCAAAGGACATTGCAAATGCATTCTGTAAGTACTATAAACAACTATACAATTTGAAAGAAGACCCCTCAATGACACAACCTACCGACAGAGGAATCAATACTTTCCTTAATTCGGTTAACCTCCCTTCTCTAAATAGTGACCAATTATTATACTTAAATTCAGCAATGACAAATAAAGAAATTGCCCTAGCTGTCCAATCTCTACCCCACAACAAATCACCTGGTGCCAATAGCTTCTCGGCGGAGTATTATAAAGCCTTCTCCAGTATTTTAGTGCCATATATGAATAAACTCTTCCAGAAAGCCACCACTGACAGCATATTTCCAGAAGAAATGCTCCAAGCAGTTATAGTAGCCCTCCCCAAACCAGGGAAAAAACCAGATGCCCCACAAAACTTTAGGCCCATATCCTTGCTCAACACAGACTTAAAAATATATTCAAAAATTTTAGCTAACCGCTTAGCGGAAGTAACCCCTTACCTAATCAAAGCGGATCAAGTAGGTTTTGTAAAAGGGAGACAAGCTCCGGATGGAACCCGTAGAATGTACAACCTCCTCAAAATAGCAGAAACGCGAAAGGTGCCCACAGTGTTCCTGACGCTAGACGCCGAAAAGGCGTTCGACCGGGTCCACTGGGGGTACCTACTAGCGACACTTGCTAAGTTCGGCCTTAGCGGTCCTATCCTTTTTTCTATCTCAGCACTCTACACAGTCCCAACTGCACAGGTTTATACCTCTAATGCCATGTCTGATAAATTTCATATAACAAATGGGACCCGCCAGGGCTGCCCTCTATCGCCACTGATCTTTTCACTGGTGATGGAACCCCTGGCGGAGACGATAAGAAAGGATACTTTTATCAAAGGCATTGTGGTGTCGGATGTAGATCACAGGATAGGACTATTTGCTGATGATGTGGTTCTGACACTAACTTCACCAACCACATCTCTTGACAGAACTCAACAAATTCTTAAGGATTTTGGGAAAATATCATATTATAAACTCAACATTAGCAAATCTTCAATTCTCCCTATACATATTAATAAATCAAACCTTAAAAAGTTAAAATCTGACTTCCCTTTTGAATGCGCTCACAAATATTTGAAATATTTGGGGATAAATCTCTCTTACCCTTCTGCCACTGTATACGACCATAACTACCCCTCCTTATTAAATACAATAAAAAATGACCTTGAACACATCTCCTCACATGAACTCTCATGGATAGGGAAAATAGCTGCTTTCAAAGTGACTGTTTTACCAAAAATATTATATTATTTCCGTACTATCCCTATCATCTTACCTGATCACTTCTTTATCACAACAGATAAACTACTAAGGAAATTTATATGGGCTGGCAAAATAGCAAGACTTTCATACTCTACCTTACAAAAACAAAGACAGAAAGGTGGAATGGGTTTCCCCAATATACGCAATTATTATGTAGCAGCACTTCTGGACCAGGCCAAATCTTGGTTCTCCCAGACGTCAGAGAAATTATGGGTGCAAATAGAAAAAGCAATAGTACAAAACAGAGACCTACCTTCACTTCTATTAGCCACACTTACGAACAGACCATTGTATCATCCCAACTTTCCCTCTATAAATGCAACAGTAAATGCATGGAAAACAGTTAATGCAAAGGCTGATGGTAGCAAAGCCTTACAGAAGAGAGTAATCTCCCTAGGCATGTACGAATACCTTATCCCCTCCTTAAAAATAAACGAAAAAGACGCTTCAAAAAATTTGACATATACACAATTCAAAGCTCAAAGCCCATCAACACCGACATACGCACATATCCAGCTACACCACTATCATATTAAATATCCAAACTCCTTTCTTAGCCATAACCCAGAAGTGTGGACATACATATCCACCTCTGTCAACAAACCTAAAGGTCTCACATGGTTCTACAAATATCTACAAAATACACATAAGCAAACTAAAACTGCTAGCATGCTAAACTGGGAAAGAGACCTTAGGAGTAAATTTGCTTTATCTGAGTGGAACAAAGCTATTCAGGCTAACTGTTTATATTCCCATTGTACTAACCATTGGGATATATCCCTTAAGTTGCTATACAGAAGCTACTTAACTCCGATGAGAAATTCACAAATCTTCCATAATTCTGATATACAATGTTGGCGAAACTGTGGTAACAAGGGAACGCTATTTCATATACTGTGGGATTGTAAATCTGTAAGAAGCTTCTGGAACTCGGTTTTCTCTTTACTAGCAAAAATCACTGGAATTGTCTTCTCTCCCACTCCTGCATTAGCTCTCCTTAACTTAGGAATAGAAAAAATACCAATAAATTACAGACGTTTAACTACTCACATATTAATAGCAGCACGTTTATCCATCATTGTCATTGCAATCTTATGTTTGGTTTTACGTTTCTTTAGTTTATAATTTCTTATAGTTTTTATTTTCACTTTTTCTTTCTTTCTTTTTATTTTGTTAAGTTAAAGCTTAAAAACTCAGCCGTATATTTGACTTCATTTTCTTTGATATTGAGCTTTGTTAGCATTTCTATGTTACATTGCACCAGTACAAATAAGTATATACGATATATAATATGGAGTGAAATTGGGAGTTCCAAGAAATAATTGTTCTAACAACTGGAATATAATTGAGAACATGGGGGGGGGGGGGAGTACCTCTCCGGACACAGTTTGTTCCCAGATGGGGTGTCTGGGGGGGAGGCTCCCAGTCCCAGTCCCATTCTTGAGAATACAAGAAAAAAGTTTGTAATACTCAGTTCAACTCGGTTAACAATTACTATAAAGTGTACACCGTGATATGTTGAAGTACGCGTTGGATGCATTCACAGAAGCAACTAAGGAATTCCTGTAACTGTATACGGATGTACTGTTATACTATTGTTCATATGAAAATTTCAATAAAAAATAATGAAAAGAAACATATTATATATTCTTGGGTCTCCTCATGACAGCATACTACGGGACGTAATTATCAATACACACAGGAAAAAAAAGGGGGGGGAGAGACCAAGAAAACAAAATGCTGCAAAAAAATTGCTTACTCTTGTCAAATGACAGTAAGAGGTTCATAGTACATAAAGTTTATAATGCTTAATACATGTGTTTGGTGAGCTCCAGCTGGCTGCCTTGCATATCATTTCCATCCTTAGCATGTGACACTCAAGAAGCCGATACTCCCAATGTTTATTGAGCTCTCACCTTTTGTGGTGGCGGCAGGCTCTTTGCAGAGTATGAGAAACGTATTGTATTCCATATCCAGGTAGCGCTGACGCTCAGAGGTGCATCAAAACTTCCTCAGCCCATTTTTTCCCGGTCAGGAAAGGCTGAGATATGTACTTTCAAGCTATTGTAGCCTACACCAAGATCTAGAATATTTGATGTTCTGGGGACCAGAAGATCAAATTCTTTTGAATCGGGCAAGAAAAGGGATTTTCTTTATATCCAATGGTAATTAACATGTGTGGAAGGCTTTCTTGCCTATAGCAAGTCCCTCTGAAAACAATCTTTTACTCTCAATGAGATCACAGTCAGGCACAGTCTCTGTGGATTGGGTTGTTGTCAATGCTTCTGGAGCAACAAGTCTCTCCTGCAAGGCAGATGATAAGGAGAAGCTATCATCATCTGGGTGAGGAGAGGAAACCACGGCTTCCTTGGCCAGAAGGGTGCCACCATGATTGCTTTCCCTGCTTCCCTGCTGATCTTCAGAAGGGCCCTCCAAATCAAGACTGTTGGTAGGAAAACATACAGCAGGCTAAAGTCTCAGCGGATTGAAAAGGCACCTTAAGCCATTGCCTGTTGACTTAAAAACCCCTGGAACCCCCCAGTTGTTGAAGTTTGGTCTGAGATTTCTGGGGTTCAAGGACCACTCATTCTTGTCAAGATATTCCCAGCTCAGCCTGTCTGCTAGGGTATTTTCCCTGCCCAGAAGGTAGGACACAGTCAAGGCCTGAAGGTGTTCCCCCGCTCAAAGAAAAATCTCGGACGCTATCTTCAAGAGGGGAAGGCTCTTTGTGCCACCCTGATTCACTATATAAGCTACAGCTGTCTTGTTGTCCATCAGGAATTTTACACAGGCCCTATTCAGAAGTCTGGAAAATGACCTCAACGCATGCCATGCCGCCATGAGTTCCAAAATATTGGATTGAAGAGGAAGAGTCCTCTGCCATCAGCCTTGGTAACCTTGGCAATGCACCCCCTCAGCACTGGAGACTGGCATCCGAAATAAAATAATTGATCCAGAGACAATTGATCCCATTGCTGAAGGAAAGAATTCTGAAGGTGCCTCATATGCCATAGGGCCCATGTGACCTCCAAAATAGCCGCTGATATCATACCCAGCAGCACCATGAAGTCTTCTGCACTCAGTGATGAAGATTCCATGACCATTTGGGTACAGGTAATTAGCTGTGCAATCTTCATTTGAGGCAGAAATAGCTTCTCTCTCACTGTCTCGAAAATGACCCCCAAATACTCCATCGACTGCCGAGGAGACAGCTGGCTTTTTTGGTAATTGAACAGCCAGCCAAATCTGGCCAGGGTCTGCAGTGCCAACATTTTGTGCCTCCTCAAGGTCTGTGGAGAGCTGGCTAGTATAAGAATATCGTCCAGATAATGGTATGCTTTAAACTGAACTTTAACTGGTTCCCGACTGGCTCAGGTGTATTTACGGGGGCACAATGGCTCTTACGGGGTTCCTTTAAGAGCTGCCAGAGGGCGCGCGCACACCCGATGCAAGGCGGGGGACCAAATCCCTGTGCTGTCAGAGGAGAGGAGACATGTTGTTTGTTCCTAGTAAGTAGGAACAGCGATATGTCTCCTCTCCTACTCTGTCCTATCCTCATACAGTTAGAACACACTGAGGGAACACACATTTACCCCTTGACCGCCCCCTAGTGTTAACCCTTTCCCTATGAGTGTCATTTACACGGTAATCAGTGCATTTTTATAGCACTGATTGCTGTATACCTGTCAGTGGTCTCAAAAATGTGTCAAAAGGGTCCGATCTGTCTGTTACAGTGTCGCAGTACTGCTAAAGATCGCAGATCACGCCATTACTAGTAAAAAAATAAAGTAAAAAAAGTAATAAAAATGCCATAAAAATGCCATAAATCTTTCCCACTGTTTGTAGACGCTATAACTTTTGCGCAAACCAATCAATATAGTGCGATTTTTTTTTACCAAAAATACAGGTGATACTCGAAAAATTAGAATATCGTGCAAAAATTCATTTATTTCACCAGTGCAACTTAAAAGGTGAAACTAATATATGAGATAGACTCCTTACATGCAAAGCAAGGTAGTTCAAGCCGTGATTTGTCATAATTGTGATGATTATGGCTTACAGCTCATGAAAACCCCAAATCCACAAATCTCAAAAAATTTGAATATTACATGCAATCAATAAAACAAGGATTGTACATAGAACAATATCGGACCTCTGAAAAGTACAAGCATGCATATGTACTCAGTACTTGGTCTGGGTCCCTTTTGCAGCAATTACTGCATCAATGCGGCGTGGCATGGATGCTATCAGCCTGTGGCACTGCTGAGGTGTTATGGAAGACCAGGATGCTACAATAGCGGCCATTAGCTCTTCTGCATTGTTCGGTCTCATGTCTCTAATCTTTCTCTTGGCAATGCCCCATAGATTCTCTATGGGGTTCAGGTCAGGTGAGTTTGCTGGCCAATCAAGCACAGTAATCCCACGGTCATTGAACCAGATTTTGGTGCTTTTGGCAGTGTGGGCAGGTGCCAAGTCCTGCTGGAAAATGAAGTCAGCCTCCCCATAGAGCTCGTCTGTGGAAGGAAGCATGAAAGGCTCCAAAATCTTCTAGTAGATGGCTGCCTTGACCCTGGACTTAATGAAGCACAGTGGACCAACACCAGTAGATGACATGGGTCCCCAAATAAACACAGACTGCAAACTTCACACTGGACTTTAAGCATCTTGCAGTGTGTGCCTCTCCATTCTTCCTCCATACTCTGGGTCCTTGGTTTCCAAATGAGATGCAAAATTTGCTCTCATCAGAGAAGAGGATTTTGGACCACTGAGCAACAGATGAGCTCTGTTTTTCGTTTCTCCCAGGTAAGGCACTTTTGACTTTGTTTGTTGTTCAGGAGTGGCTTGACAAAAGGAATACAATATTTGAAGGCCATGTCAAGGATCTGTCTATGTGTGGTGGCTCTTGATGCCCTTACTCCATCCTCAGTCTACTCCTTGTGAAAGTCCCCAACACTTTTGAATGGCCTTTTCCTGACAATCCTCTCCAGGCTGCGGTCATCCCTGCTGTTTGTACACCTTTTTCTTCCACACTTTTCCCTTCCACATAACTTTCTATTAATGTGCTTTGATACAGCACTTTGGGAACATCCAACTTCTTTTGCATTTACCTTTTGAGGCTTTCCCTCCTTATGGAGGGTGTCAATGATGGTTTTCTGCACAACTGTCAGGTCAGCAGTCTTTCCCATAATTGTGATTCCTACTCAACCAGACTGAGGGGTTTGGGGTTTTCATGAGCTGTAAGCCATAATCATCAGAAATATGACAAATCATGGCTTGAACTATATTGCTTTGCATGTAATGAGTCTATCTCATATATTAGTTTCACCTTTTAAGTTGCACTAGTGAAATAAATGAACTTTTGCGCGATATTCTAATTTTTCAGGTATCACCTGTATGTAGAAGAATATATATTGGCCTAAACTGATGAAGAAATTTGTTTTTTAAAAACATTTTTTGGGGATATTTATTATAGCAAAAAGTAAAAAAAAATTGTTTTTTTTTCCAAAATTGTCGCTCATTTTTGTGTATAGAGCAAAAAATAAAAACTGCAGAGGTGATCGAATAGCACCAAATGAAACCTCTATTTGTGGTAAAAAAAAGGATGCAAATTTTGTTTGAGTGCAACATTGCATGACTGCGCAATCACCAGTTAATACATGCCAATTTGTAAAAAAGTGCTCTGGCCAGGAAGGCGGTAAAACCTTCCAGGGCTATTGGTTAAACTTTTTTTTTATGCATTTCCAAAAATCCACTAGGGGGAGCCCAGGGACTGACATACCTGTAGAGAAACAGATCTATGCACACCAGGCAAGCAGGCAGCCAGTTCAACCTCAGATTACCTGAGGACTGAGTGGCTTTTGAATCTTCACGGGTGACGAATGGGCCAGCCCTGCCCCGCTCTGGGAAGACCCGAACAAGCCCAAGAGCATTCACCCATAGTGCACACATGCCTGAGCCTTGGGTAATCCATGTCCCTGCCTGGTCACAAATCCAGAAGGAGAGGCATAAGAGGGAGCTAAAAGAACAAGAAGGTTGAAGGAGCAATACAAAAAGGAGACCAAAAAATAAGGCATAACTACCACAAACGCAGGCCACCTGGCACCCTTGGGTAATCCAATACGCCGGGATTACCAGGACACATGGATGTCTACCACCCTGGAGAGTCTGAACCAGAGTGGGAACAAAACGACAGGACATAGAAACCAACAACGTGAAGTGCATCTGAAGCAAGGACGAAAAAATAATGCTGGGTAAAAGATTATTGCTCTCTTTTAAGTGCGAATGAAGTGGTCCTTCTGGAGTCAAAGAGGTGGAGCTGACCTGTAGTATGCTGTTATAAGGAGACCCAGGAAAAACGGAAAATTTATATCAAATACTTACCGTAATTTTCCTTTCCTGATGGACTCCATGGCAGCCTACGTATGGGTTAATCCCGCCTCTCATACCTCATAGGACCCCACTCCCATAAATCTTTGCTTCTAGCCAGAGACCGTGTTCCGTAACTTAGCCTACTCCAGCAAATTGGAGGGAACTCCTGCTGCTATGGAGTCCATCAGGAAAGGAAAATTACGGTAAGTATTTGATATAAATTTTCCGTTTTCCTGACAGACTCCATGGCAGCCTACGTATGGGAAATGACTAGCCATACACTCCCGGGTGGGAAATTGCTGGTTCAAAGAAAAAAGGATTTATTTGGCACCGTCAACAGACAAGACATGCAAACCAAAATTAACCGAAGACAAAGAAGCCGGTTCTACGCAATAGTGCGTCATAAAAGTGTTGATCGACGACCAAGAGGCCGCCTTGCAGATTACTTCCGGGGATACATGACGGGAAGCTGCCCATGACGTAGAAACACTCCTGGTAGAATGAGCCAAACCCTTAGTTGTATAAGCCCCTTGTATAGCCTGAACGATCCAAGCTGCAATGATTCTGGAGGAAGCACGCAAACCCTTGTTCTTTCCTTTGAAATAAACGAACAAATGATCGGATCTTCGAAAGAGGCAGTGGCTTGAAGGTACTGCCTTAAAACTTCTCCCACATCCAAAGGATGAACACTAGAGTCCTCAGTTGCCCGAAAAATTGGAAGAACAATCTCCTGATTCTCATGGAATACAGATGTTACCTTAGGATTTGATCCCAGCATAGGAATCAAGATCACCCGGTCAGGGAAAAAGGTGAGGAATGGTTCTTTACATCCTAGAGAACTGATCTCAGAGACCCTCTTGGCCGATGTTATGGCCACTAGGAATACAGCTTTGAGAGAGAGATCTTTAATAGTTGCCTGATC
This sequence comes from Lithobates clamitans, assembly GCA_037952925.1. Classification (NCBI taxonomy): domain Eukaryota; kingdom Metazoa; phylum Chordata; class Amphibia; order Anura; family Ranidae; genus Lithobates; species Lithobates clamitans. The sequence continues at coordinate 6,642,498 of JBBGZY010000285.1, forward strand.
CACAAGTTGTATTTCTTTTTCCGAAAAGAAGTCCAGGACAAGAGGAAGATCCCACTTGGAAAATCTCGGTTTTCTCTGAGGCCTGATTCTTATTGCTCCTCTGAAGAACTGCCTCGTAAGAGGGTGTCTGGCCCAGGATATACCTGTGAAGGCAGAGATAGCAGAAACCTGAACCCGTAGAGAACTTACTGATAAGGATAGATCCAGGCCTGTTTGTAAGAAACCAAGAATATCCTGAATCCTTGGGTCAGTACAGGAACCGTCAGTGGTGGAAACATAATCTGCAAATTTTGACCAAATTCTTTGGTAAACTCTATTGGTACCTGGTCTTCTGGCATTCAGTAGAGTCGAAATAGCCACACTTGGACATCCTAGGGCTTCCAACCTTCCCCTCTCAAGAACCAAGCCATCAGATGGAGCTGGGATGGACATGGGTGAAGAGATGTCCCCTGTAATAGGAGATCTGGTCTGGTTGGGAGAGGAATTGGATTCCGGTAGCTGAGTTGTAGTAAGAGGGGGAACCACGGTCTGTTGGGCCAATATGGAACAACTGCCACTATTTCGACCTCTTCCCACCTGAGCCTCGATAGGAAATGTAGAATGACTGGAACTGATGGAAAGGCATAAGCCCTGTGGAATCTCCACTGGTCCGTCAGGGCATCCGCTCCGAAAGCCTGGGGACAACGACATCTCGTGTAGCATTTTTCTATTTTGTGGTTGCAAGGGGACGCAAACAGGTCCACTTCCGGTGTCACTCCCAGAGACAGGATCCAACTGAAGACTTTCGTGTGGAGAGACCACTCGTTGTTGTCCAGGACAAACCTTGAGAGAAAGTCTGCCTGGACATTTTGAACTCCTGGAAGATAGACAGCCGTCAGATTTGATAGGTTCATCTGAGCCAAAGACATGATTGGACTCACTTCCTTCAGTAAGGAGAGACCGCGTGTGCCCCCTTGTCTCTTGATATAAGACACCGCTGTCGTGTTGTCTAACCTCAGGAGGACTGAGGCCCCTGATGTTAAGTGGAGAAAGGCTCATAGCGCGCAGAGGGCAGCTCGAAGCTCCAGGACATTCGAAACTACACCCCGGGATGGGAAATACCACTTGCCCTGGGCTATCTCCGTCAGACAGAGAGCGCCCCAGCCTCTGCTGCTGGCATCCGTTGTCACCGTGATCCAGGAAACGGGTGCTATGGAATGGCATTTGAGAAGATTCTTCCTCTGCAGCCACCAGGGGAGACTCTCCCGCATGGACGGGGTTATCCGGACAAGATGGTCTCGAGAACCCGGATCCCATTGTTGGAGAAAACCCTTCTGAAAGGGGCGCACCCTCCATTGAGCCCATTTCACCATGGGGACTGTTGCCACCATGCTGCCGATTATCCTGAGACACTGAGAAGCTCTGAGTAGGGGTGATGACATTGCCAGATGAATCCTGTCCCGAATCAAAGGGATTTTCTCCAGAGGCAGAGAGATGGTACTCTTCAGCGTGTTGAATCTGGGCTCCGAGGAATATCAGAGACTGTCGGATCTAGATGACTTTTTTCGCTGTTCAACAGCCAACCGAACTCTGTCAGGGTAGAAATGACCTGATCTCGGTGTGACAATAGTTGATCCCTGTCCTGCGAAAGCAAGAGTAGGTCGTCCAGGTAGTGGTGTAATCGGATACCCTTGACTCTGATCAATGCCACGGCAGCCAGTAAGAGCTTCGAAAACACTCGAGGCGATGTTGTAAGCCCGAATGGGAGACATGTAAATTGGAGGTGTCTCTGACCTACTGCAAAACGTAGGTACTTCTGGAAGTCTCTTGCAATCGGTACGTGAAAGTAGGCATCTTTCAGGTCTATGGAGACTAACCAATCACCTGGTTGTATTATTTGACGAATTGTTAGCAGTGTCTCCATCTTGAATTTTTCCTTCTTGATGAAGGAGTTCAGGTGTGTCAGGTCGATGACTGGCCTCCAGGAACCGCTCTTTTTGAGGACCATGAACAGGGGGGAATACACCCCTTGAAATCTTTCTTCCGAGGGCACCGGGATGGCAGCCCCTTGAGCTATCAGGGAATCCGTGTACGACAGAAGAACTTGTTTCTTCTCTTCCAGGTGAGGAAGGACTGTGGGAACAAACCGGTGTAAAGGTGGATTGCAGAACACCCACAAATGGCCTGATGAGACTCTCTTGACCGTCCAGTAGTCCCTGATCGAAGCTGCCCAGACGTGCTGAAAAAGGAGTAACCGAGCCCCAACTTGCTCCGCCTGGACAGGCTTCATATCAAAAGGACTTAGAAGCCTCCCATCCACCAGAAGAGGTTGTCTTTGAGGACTTCTGGCCAGAAGGTTGATTTCTCTTCCAGTTCCTCCTGAAATCACGGCCCGGCCTATAGCGGTGGGCGTCTCTAGCGCGATCTTGATCTTGCCTGGGTTGAGGTCTTCTCTGGCCCAAGAGGTGACGATCCTGAGGTAAGAACCCTGACTTACCCCCTGTAGCACGGGTAATGGCGGAATCAAGTTTGTTCCCAAAGAGGGAAGAACCCTCAAAGGGAATTCTACACCAAGCCTGTTTAGAGGCAGGATCCGCAACCCATGGGCGCAGCCACAAGGCGTGCTTAGCCGTGACTGAGGAAAGCATGACCCGTGCCACTAGGCGGATAATATCCAGAGATGCTTCCCCTAAGAAGACTGACGCCAGTTTCAGTTCATGGATTGGTGAACTCTTGACCAATTCTTCAGACACACTTGCTAAAGCCGCATCCACATCATCCAACCAGGACTCCATAGCTTTTGACAGAGCTGCGAGGGCTAAGGCTGGTTTACAAGCCATACCCGCCGTGATATAGATGCGTTTAAGATCAGTATCGATCTTCCTCTCCAGACCATCCTTGAATGAAACGGTATCTTCTAGAGGAAGGGTGACATGCCTCACCAACCTCATCAAAGCAGCATCAATGAGTGGAGCCGACTCCAGATGCTTTACCTCTTCACTCTTAAACGGATACATCTTAGCCACTTTGGAGATTAGCGAGTTCTTCCTCTCAAGTTTACTCCACTCATCTGAAATGATTTCGCCAAGCTCTCCCAGGAAGGGAAAATTTGGGTGATCCTTCTTGAGATGTTTGAAGTATTTCCTCTGTTTAGAGGGTGCTTCTACTGGTTCTTCCCATCTCAATGCGTCTTTAACCGCCTTGACCAACCGTAGCAGCAGAGAAAAATCAAAACCTGCGCCAGCATCATTCAGCTCAGTCTCGCTTTCCGAGGATCCACTTAAGGAGGGACTGCGTCTAGAGGGACCAGGAGCCCCAAGGTTGACCCCGCCAGGAGCTAGCACTGGAGCGGAAGGAGAGATAGCTGAACGATTGGGATCCGTTCTGATCAGGGATTCCTGAACCACTTTTCGGACCAGAGCTTCTACCTGCTGGTTTCCAGCTCCTCTTTCCTTTGCAGCTCGGGAATAACATAGCTCACAGAGGGATTTACCCTTTGGGACCTGAGCTTTACAACCCCAGCAAGCTCTTTTATCAGAGCGGCTAGAATGGCGGTGGGAGTGACGCCCAGATGTAGACTTGGGCTCCTCACTATGGCGTCTAGCAGCTGATCTAGAACGCCTGGAACTTGAAGATTGTTTTTGATGATGCGATCTGGAACGATCGGTATCTTCACGTGCTGAGGGCCTATGTTCAGACCTAGAGGGGCTGTGGAAAAAAAAAGGAAATAAACAGGATCCAGAAAGAAAACAATCCCAAAACAGTCAAGCAGAAGGAAAAAACAAATTCCTACCTGCAGCGTAAGGGTTGGCCACTGGGGGACGGTGACACGTCCATAGCAGAAAACCTGGTATCTGTAATGAACAATCTCCAGTCAACACAGGAATCAGAGAGAGAGAGAGGCTTGGACAGCCAGCAGCATAGCCTCCTACCTTGCCAGAGATTAAACACTGCACCGGGAGGCCGCCATTTTCACCCGCAGTCATCCCAAGTAATAGCTGTATTCTGACAGCTATTTAAACTTGGCACCGCCGATGACGTCACCGTGCCCCCAGCGTTGTCAAGCGGGGCTCGCACGCATGCGCGACCGCCGCCATTTTCCCGAAACTGCGCATGCGCGAACCAAGCCTCGCTTTCAGACGAGGCTCGCAGATGCGCAGGGAACCTGGAAGATGCGGCGGACTGGGACGCAGATACGTTCCAGCCGCCATATAGGCCAGGAAGAAAGACACAGGAAAAAAACGCCACAATACACACAAAAACAGCTGCCATATATGAAAATAATGATGGAATATACGATACCACCACACGATCCTGGTCCAGCCTGATTTGGGGATGATCATCCACTGCACGGCCAGGCTGTAATAAGGGGGGGGGGCCTCCTGCTAATAGCAAGGACGATTGGCCCAGTTGCCACTTGCCTGCCAATGGCAAGGCTTAGAAAGCTCTTCATGGCATTGCATAATCTGCCCGTATCCACCCTGCTAATAGCTGGGACTGCTGGACTCCAGAACCGCCATCAGAACCACCGTGCAACCAGGACCGGACCACAGAAACTTTCATAAGGTAAGATACACGGTCTCTGGCTAGAAGCAAAGATTTATGGGAGTGGGGTCCTATGAGGTATGAGAGGCGGGATTGACCCATACGTAGGCTGCCATGGAGTCTGTCAGGAAAGATAATTGGTGTCAGTGGTTATGTAACTGAGAGACAAAAAGAGTTCATGTGATAGTGCTACGGTCACTAAACACCTTATCCAACCGAGAGTTTGTGTAACTTTTTTCTCTTGCTGCAAATACAGTTTACAGGTTTTGATCATATTTAATTTGACAAATATATTGTTTGTATGTAGTGGAATGGAAAAAAAAAAGTAATAAATAAATAAAGAAACAGGCTAATACAAAGTTGTGTGTCTGGTGTTGTACTGTATATTTACAATAAGTACCCAATCTAAGTCAGCATGGTATTTGCTTTAAAAAAAAAAATCAAAAAACAAAAAATCATTGTTTCCTTAGGCTTCAGACTGCACATATTCTGCCTCTAAATAGGCCATTAAAGAAAGGAAAAAAATCTAAGGTCCCTGTGATCCTACTGAAGGCTTTCTATTATTTTGATGGAGATTGATCTATATTGATTGCCCAAAAGGTGAAGGAAAATGAAGAACTGGCTGGATACCTGGAAAACTAATAATTGTTTAGAAGATGGAATTTGCTGCTGGAAACCATTACTGTTACCTATCCCATATCCATTATTTTTAGTAAAAAAACTTTTTCTACTGTATATTATTAGCAATTCATTAAAATGGTTCTAAAGACAGAAGTTTTTATACCTTAGTGCATTCTATGCATTAGGATAAAAACCTTCTGTGTGCAGCAGCCCCTCTCTAGCCAACGATCCAACCGTGTGCACGAGAGCCTCAGATCTCTGGGGTTCTCTCTCCTCCTTGACTAAGTCAATCAAAGCCAGTGAGACAATGAGGAGAGAGAGGGGGCGGGGCCGAGCCTTGGCTCTGTGTCTAAATGCTCTCAGGAGCGAGCCTGCTTGGGTGTCCCCAGAGTAATCTGCTTGCTGTGGGGGCACTTGTCAGGAGGGGGGGGGCAGGAGGGCTACTGGGGGACCTGAGAAGAGGAGGATCAGGGCTGCTCTGTGCAAAACCATTGCAGGTAAGTATGCTTGTTATTAAAAAACAAACTTAAATATCACTTTAAACTCATTAACAAAAATGTATTATATTGTAGCTTACAAATCCTTAGATTTCATGGCTTCATTTGTTTTCTTTTTTGTTTTTTTCCTTCTGTTTTCACCTGGTGATCTGGCCAGTAACACACCTTCTGTATTAGAGTGCCCCCACTGTGGATAAATGGGCACCTTTGGAGAGCAGTACTCAGTCAGCCTTACAGCAGCATTTTTTTTCTTTTGGGATAAAGGTTTTACATAAATAAATTAAAGCTTACCATTGTAAGCACCCATGTCAGTGGTACATGATTTGTCCCAACACTCTAACTGCTATATTTGCAGGACAGCTTGTTATGTTGAAAAAACAACAGACTTACTGGCCAGATTACCAGGTGAAAATAAAAGAAAGCTAGCCTAAAAAAGAAAAAACAATGCAACCATCACATCTAAGAATTGGTAAGCTGCAATATAATAAATGTTTGCCCTTGGCTATAATACTGCTTTAAGTGCAATATACTATTGGAATGTAATCAATAAATGCAATATGCCCCTAAATTGGACTTAGACAGCAGTATATCTTTACCTCAGAAGTCCATTTACTGAAACACAGTAAAAGAAAAAACAAAAACGTTAAATATTCAAAACCCTTACTGCCTGTGTTCTCTGTTTCACAGAACACTTTCTGTACTCAGAGGTTTAACATCTTATCTGCCATTCATATGTGTTATTTGTGATGACCCTAAAGAGAACAAATTCTTATACAAGATGATCATTCTACCCTTAATGGCCTTTTCACAAAGGTGAATATCTTTAATGTAGGTAATGTGTATTTACAATACGTCCTATTATTTCCAAGAGCCCAAATGCGACCCCTGTGAAACAATATAAGTGGCGCTAAATAACAGTGATAGATCATTCAAAACTCAAAAGTGATCTAGTACATCTATCTACAAAAGGAAAATGGAATAGGTAACGTGAGGCAATCTGTATCAAAAAAACCTATTCAATGTAAAAATGACAGTGAAAAATAAACCAATGTATATGAAAGTGTGCCATACACAAGGCAATTTCAATAACACATAAAAACAAAAGTGGGATCAAGTAGTATAGTCCATAGAGTCCATAGACAGACCACCGTGCAGAAAATGTGATGAATCTGGAAACGGTCCACCAATTCACTTAGTGTCAGTGACTCCACCCCCCTTGAATTCAGCACTCACCGACTCAAAATGCCTCACACTCTCGTGTTTTGGCAACAAAGCATAGGTGTAAAACTGGTCAGCTGAGGGTGTAAGCTCCGAATTCCTTGTTTATCCCAGTGTCACCTCAATGCATAGAAAAAACTCAACATAGTGTGATACCGTAAAACATATAAAATTTATTGAACTTAAAACCTTCAATCATTGCACTCACATAAAAACTCTTGAATCAAGCCAAAATGACACTGCAAACAAAGCTTCCAATACAATCCTCCTCTGTGAAACGCCCAGCACCACTGTGGAAAGAGGGTCGCGGCGGACCCCAAAGAAAAGGGTTGGGTGGGTTCTCACCCCTCTTACTGACACTTTGCTGGTGTGGATCTCCTGCTGGCTTGTAAGCCCAAGACGTGACTCCTCTAACGCCTTCGGAAGATCTCGCCGGTTCCCGGAGATACACCGCAACGTCCTGTCCCTCACTGACTGCTAATAGTGGATGCCGTACAGCCACGCCCCGACATGTTTCGTCACACCTGACTTCCTCATGGGATTGGCTGTACGGTACGGCACCTCCCACTCTTATACCCCTCACGTCTACCGACGTAATAGTATGCAAATCTTACTTCATGTTCCCAGGTGTCCCCGCAGCCCTCAACGCAGCAGCGCTGGGCCGATCATATTTCTCGGAGGGCACATTTTGTTACAAAATATCCCAAAGAATGCCGGGACACGTATAGCTAACCATATTAAACGAACTGGGTAACAAGCAAAGATGAAAAGAGAAACTTTCACCCATAGCACTATTCCTGAGATCATAATTAACAATACATATTCATTCATTGTAATTCTAGGACATACCCCATTTACTAGTATGAAAATTCATCCAAAGATGTTATATTTAAAAGGCTCAACCTGACAAACTATATAAATTAATCAATCAGTGCAGCCCATACAGTGCCTGATCGGACCTGTATATTGGGCTATATGCCTAAACTCCCCCCATTGTTCCTAAACTAAACTGAGAGTGTGAAAGTGGTAATGAGTCCTTGCATAAATCTATAAATCATAAAACATATAATAGATACATAGTGATTGAAGAATATTGTGCGCTTAGTGAATCTCTATAAAGTTTCAGGGTTGAATAGTGCCAGATCCCTCTAGTGGTAAAATCGAAGAAGACTCCTTCGTTTTCTTCCTCAAAAACCACGATTGGACCGCACTATTACCACCCCCTATATAAGTGTAACCCACTATCCCTCCTAACGTGCTGAATCAGTGTGGGCATGATGACCATGCAATCAAAAAATCATAATTCAATCCCTCAATTGATGATAGGATTATACAAATGTCTAAAAATATATATAAATATATAAATAAATATATATATATAAAATGTGAAAGAAAGAATGAAAAAAAATATATATATATATGTCCAAATATGTATATAGTATGAAAGGTTGTCTCTATGGGTGCATTGTTCAGAAATCATTTATGAAACAGTTCAAATCTACTTCAATGTTCAAGCCCCTAGGACGGAGCGATCACATGTAAACAAAGAGGTGTCATGTCATGACACCGGTTCCTCTCTCCCCTCTGTGTACCGATCAGTACAGTGTCAGAGGGGAGGGGGAAAGATCGGATGGCAGCAGCGCTGTGGGCTGGATGTGTAGTGCCCACAGCGCTGCTCTGTGACAATTGCCATCCATCCATCCATGCTCAGCCATCCCTCAATGCTCTGCAATACCCTGCAATATCCTGGAGTGCTCTGCAATACCCTGCACTACCCTGCAATACTCTGCAATACTCTGCAATGCTCTTCAATACTCTGCAATGCTCTGCAATACCCTGCAGTACTCTGCAATACCCTGCAATACTCTGCAGTACCCTGCAATACCCTGCAATACTCTGCAATACTCTGCAATACCCTGCAATACCCTGCAATACTCTGCAATGCCCTGCAATACCCCGCAATACCCTTCAATACCCTATAATACTCTGCAATACCCTCCAATACCCCACAATACTCTGCAATACCCTGCAATACTCTGCAATGCCCTGCAATACCCTGCAATACCCCACAATACTCCGCAATACCCCGCAATACCCTGCAATACTCTGAAATACCCCACAATACCCCGCAATACACTGCAATACCCTGCAATACCCTGCAATACCCAGCCATACTCTGCAATACCCAGCCATACTCTGCAATACCCAGCCATACTCTGCAATACTCAGTGATACCCAGCCATACTCTGCCATACCCAGTCATACTCAGCAATACCCAGCCATACTCTGCAAAACCAAGCAATACTCTGCAATACCCAGCCATACTCTGCCATGCTCAGCCATACTCGGCTGTACTCGGCCTCTGTATGTGGCCACGCTGTGTAAAAGTCTCACACATGTGGTATCGCCGTACTCGGGAGTAATAGCAAAATGTGTTTTGGGGTAGAATTTGTAGTATGCATATGTGTTTGTGAGAAATAACCTGCTAATATGACAATTTTGTGAAAAAAAAAGAAAAAAAAATCTTCATTTTGCAAAGAATTGTGGGAAATAAATGACAACTCACCATGCATCTTTCTAAATACCTTGGAATGTCTTCTTTCCAAAAAGGGGTCATTTGGGGGGTATTTGTACTATTCTGGAATGTTAGGGTCTCAAGAAATTAGGCCGTCAGTACTTCAGGTGTGATCAATTTTCAGATATTGGCACCATAGCTTTTGGACTCTAGAACTTTCACAAAGACCAAATAATATACACCAATTTGTACTTATTTTTACCAAAGATATGTAGCAGTAAAAAATGTGGCCAAAATTTATGAAGAAAAATTACTAAATTGCTAAATTTTATAACAGAAACAAAGAAAAATGTATTTTTTTACCAAATTTTCAGTCTTTTTTCTTTTATATCGCAAAAAATAAAGATCCCAGCGGTAATTAAATACCACCAAAAGAAAGCTCTATTTGTGTGAAAAAAAGGACAAAAATTTCATATGGGTACAGTGATGTATGACTGAGTAATTGTCATTCAAAATGTGAGAGCATTGAAAGCTGAAAATTGGTCTGGTTAGGAAGGGGGTTTAAGTGCCCAGTGGTCAAAGTGAAAAAATAAAAGTGAAATATTCCTTTAAATATCATACCTGGGGGTGTCTATAGTATGCCTGTAAAGTGGCGCATGTTTCCCGTGCTTAGTCCCTGCACAAAATGACATTTTTAAAGGAAAAAAAGTCATTTAAAACAGCAATGTAATGTCGGGTTCCGAAAATATGGATGAAAATGAGTGAGACAAACGGCATGGGTAACCCCCACCCCCCAGTTCATTACCAGGCCCTTTGGGTCTTGTATGGATATTAAGGGGAACCCTGCACCCACATTTAAAAAAGGAAAGGCATGGGCCCCCAGGCCCTATATACTCTGAACAGCAGTATACAGGCAGTGCAAACAAGACAGGGACTGTAGGTTTGTTGTTAAGTAGAATCTGTTTGTAATTTTGAACTGGTACATTTTTAAAGTGTAGCTCCAGTCAAAAAATCTATTTTTAAGCTTTTTGGAAAACATAGGGAAGGGTTATCACCCCTGTAACATTTGTTTTGCTGTCTGTGCACCTCTTCAGAAGATTTCACCTCACTTTCTGTCCCAATGACAAATGTTTTTTGAAAATTTGGGGTTGTTAGTGAAACAAGGATTGGTGATAAAGCTTCAGTGAAGAGGAGACACGTTTTTCCCATATTAAATCTTACAGGAGAGAATTTCCCTTCCTAGGGGTAGATTTCATCTCACTTCCTGTTGTCTCCTTCCATTTGCAAGTAGGAGTCGTTTGTAAGTTGGATGTTTGAAAGTAGGGGCCTATATACTCTGCAGAAATTGGGGGCTTAGGTGTTGGTGAGGGCCTTTGCCCTCACAGTTACTCTTGGTGGGCGCAGGAATGAACCCTGCTGTGAAATATTAGATCAAGAAGTGTAATTACATGCCATTGTTAAACAGTGGTAGGAAAATTGGGCCTTTGGTGATGATGGTGGTGGTGCTGGTGCCACAATACTGTAAGTCCTCACAGTTACTCTGGGTGGGCGCTGGAACGGGCCCTGCTGTGAAATTTTATATCAAGAATTGTAATTACATGCACCTGTTGAACAGAGGCAGAAAAATTGGACCTTTGGTGGTGGTGCTGGTGCCACAACACTGTAAGTCCTCACAGTTACTCTTGGTGGGTGCTGGAACGGGCCCTGCTGTGAAATGTATCAAGAATTGTAATTACATGAACCTGTTGAACAGGGGCAGAAAAATTGGGCTTTTGATGGTGGTGATGATGTTGCCACAACACTGTAAGCCCTCACAGTTATCCCTGTTGAACAGGGGCAGAAAAATTGGGCTTTAGGCACTTTAGGCACTGGTGCCACAACACCGCAACCCCTCACAGATGCTATAGTTGGAGCGCAGGAATGAGCCCTGCTGCAAAGTATTACTTAAAAAATTGTAATTATATGCCCCTGTTAAACAGGGGCTGAAAAATTGGGCCTTGGGCACTGGTGCTGGTGTCACAACACTTTAACGCCTCACAGATACTATAGTAGAAGCGCAGGAATGAGCCCTGCTGCAAAGTATTGCATCAAAAATTGTAATTACACACACCCTTTTAAACAGGGGCAGAAAAGTTGGGCCTTGGCCACTGGTGGCAGTGCCCAGAACCAAAAATGTTCTTACAAGCTATCAGCATGAAAATTGAGGAGGAAGAGGATTGTCACTCAGCATAACAGGATAGTCACTCTGCATCAGCATAGGCAGTCTTGAAGGGATCTCACATTAAAAAAAAAATCAATCGATTACATCAGCATCAGGTGCTTGGTAGCTGGTGATCCAAGACTGATTCATTTTTATGAAGGTCAGCCGATCGACAGATTTGGTGGACAGGCGCACCCTGTGATTGGTTACAAAGCTTCCAGCAGCACTGAATGTGCATTCCAAAAGAATGCTGGATGCAGGACAGGCCAGTAGCTCAATTGCATACTGTGCAAGCTCTGGCCAGTGATCCATCCTCAAGACCCAGTAACCTAGAGGATTTTTGGTGGGAAAGGTGTCCAAGTCTGATCTTGCCTCTAGGTAATCCTGCACCATGTGAATCAGACACTGGCGATGGTTGCTGGAACCAATCAGACCTTGGAACTGCAGACTAAAAAATTGTCTGAACGCATCAGTCAGACAGCCACCTTCTCCACCGCTCCTTCTGTGACTGACCGAAGCCTCAGCAACACGTTGTCCAGGAGGACCAGGAAATTGTAATCTCTCAGGCTCTGGAAATGCGTTGCACAAACCTTTCTGCAAGGCCCCCTGAAGATGTTTCATCCTCTGCTTCCTCTGCGATGGTAAGATAAGGTCCACAACCTTACCCTTGTAATGTGGATCAAGGAGGGAGAATCAACCAGCAATCATCCCTCCCCTTGATACCACAAATACGAGGATCCTTCCGCAGGCTTTGTAGGATCAGGGAGGCCATGCAGCGTAGGTTTGCTGAGGCATTCAGTCCAGAGTCCTCTGGATTACTAAGGACTAGGGATGAGCCGAACACCCCCCTGTTCGGTTCGCACTAGAACATGCGAACAGGAAAAAAATTCGTTCGAACACGCGAACACCGTTAAAGTCTATGGGACACGAACATGAATAATCAAAAGTGCTAATTTTAAAGGCTAATATGCAAGTTATTGTCAATAAAAGTGTTTGGGGACCTGGGTCCTGCCCCAGGGGACATGAATCAATGCAAAAAAAAGTTTTAAAAACGGCCGTTTTTTCAGGAGCAGTGATTTGATTTTAATAATGCTTAAAGTCAAACAATAAAAGTGTAATATCCCTTTAAATTTCATACCTGGGGGGTGTCTATAGTATGCCTGTAAAGGGGCGCATGTTTCCCGTGTTTAGAACAGTCTGACAGCAAAATGACATTTTGAAGGAAAAAACACATTTAAAACTACCGCGGCTATTGCATTGCCGACAATACACATAGAAGTTCATTGATAAAAACGGCATGGGAATTCCCCACAGGGCAACCCCGAACCAAAATTAAAAAAAAAAAATGATGTGGGAGTCCCCCTAAATTCCATACAAGGCCCTTCAGGTCTGGTATGGATATTAAGGGGAACCCCAGCCAAAATTAAAAAAAAAAATTGACGTGGGGTTCCCCCTGAATTCCATACCAGACCCTTCAGGTCTGGTATGGATTTTAAGGGGAACCCCGCGCCAAAAAAAAAAAAAAAAACGGCGTGGGGTCCCCCTAAAGATCCATACCAGACCCTTATCCGAGCACGCAACCTGGCAGGCCGCAGGAAAAGAGGGGGGGACGAGAGTGTGGCCCCCCCCCCTCCTGAACCGTACCAGGCCACATGCCCTCAACATTGGGAGGGTGCTTTGGGGTAGCCCCCCAAAACACCTTGTCCCCATGTTGATGAGGACAAGGGCCTCATCCTCACAACCGTGGCCGGTGGTTGTGGGGGTCTGCGGGCGGGGGGCTTATCGGAATCTGGAAGCCCCCTTTAACAAGGGGACCCCCAGATCCCGCCCCCCCCCCCCCCTGTGTGAAATGGTAAGGGGGTACTTACCCCTACCATTTCACTAAAAAACTGTCAAAAATGTTAAAAATGACAAGAGACAGTTTTTGACAATTCCTTTATTTAAATGCTTCTTCTTTCTTCCTTCATCTTCTTCTTCTTCTGGTTCTTCTGGCTCTTCTGGTTCTTCCTCCGGCGTTCTCGTCCAGCATCTTCTCCGCGGCGTCTTCTATCTTCTTCTCCTTGGGCCGCTCCGCACCCATGGCATGAGGGGAGGCTCCCGCTCTTCTCTTCATCTTCTTCTCTTCTTCATCTTCTTCATCTTCTTCTTCTTCTTCTCTTCTTCATGTCTTCTCCGGGCCGCTCCGCAGCCATGCTGTGGCATGGAGGGAGGCTCCCGCTTTGTGATGGCGTCTCTTCGTCTGACGGTTCTTAAATAACGGGGGGCGGGGCCATCCGGTGACCCCGCCCCCCTCTGATGCACAGTGACTTGACGGGACTTCCCTGTGACGTCACGGGGAATGCCACAGGGAAGTCCCGTCATGTCACCGTGCGTCAGAGGGGGGCGGGGTCACCGGGTGGCCCCGCCCCCCCTTATTTAAGAACCGTCAGACGAAGAGACGCCGTCACACAGCGGGAGCCTCCCTCCATGCCACAGCATGGCTGCGGAGCGGCCCGGAGAAGACATGAAGAAGAGAAGAAGAAGAAGAAGATGAAGAAGAAGATGAAGAAGAAGATGAAGTTCGGGGTTCCCCTGTGGGGAATTCCCATGCCGTTTTTATCAATGAACTTCTATGTGTATTGTCGGCAATGCAATAGCCGCGGGTAGTTTTAAATGAGTTTTTTCCTTCCAAATGTCATTTTGCTGTCAGACTGTTCTAAACACAGGAAACATGCGCCCCTTTACAGGCATACTATAGACACCCCCCAGGTACGAAATTTAAAGGGATATTACACTTTTATTGTTTGACTTTAAGCATTAATAAAATCACTGCTCCTGAAAAAACGTCCGTTTTTAAAACTTTTTTTTGCATTGATCCATGTCCCCTGGGGCAGGACCCGGGTCCCCAAACACTTTTTATGACAATAACTTGCATATAAGCCTTTAAAATTAGCACTTTTGATTATTCATGTTCGTGTCCCATAGACTTTAACGGTGTTCGCGTGTTCGAACAAATTTTTTTCCTGTTCGCATGTTCTGGTGCGAACCGAACAGGGGGGTGTTCGGCTCATCCCTAGTCCTTAGCACTTTTGATTTCTCCCATAGACTTTTGATAAAATCAGCAGAGCTTCCCCTCATTTCAGATCTTCCCCTCAGATTTACAGCGACTGCACTTCCAAAAAGTGCACTTGCAGTGCAATTTATAAAGTGCACTTTGCACTAGTACTTTGCACTTGAATTGCCAAATGATTTAGCCTTTTGTAAATAACCACATAGTCTTTTTGACCTGTACCTGCCTACTCACAAACCAAACGTCCTTTTTGAATCAAAACACATAGTCAATAATGTAAGGTAACGAAAATATACATTTATTTTGGTCAAAACAGAAATGAGGAAGGCAACACTGGAGACACTTTTAGAATGTGTGAAGCCTTTTGTCCCCCAGGACACACATCAAGTTTTAGGACAATAAAATTGGTATCTTGCGACTAGGGAACACAGTCAGAAGTCAGACCAGACAGAAGCCAGGCAATCACCTTCAACTCTTCCGTGGAGTCTTCCCTGAATGCTGCCCTGCAGCCTTCCCTCCATGCTTCCCTGCAGGCTTCCTTGGAGGCTGTGCCTCTGGTGGTGTACTTGGGGCAGGAGGAGGAGGAGTAGCAGAAGGAATGGCTTCATCTGCTATATATGTTTTTTCAGTAAGCTCCCCTCTCAAGCCATTCTAATATGCTTGAAAAATAAGACCCTCACAGAGGAGCTGTTGCCCCTTTTCTAGTTTTAGTAATCTGGTGGCCATATATGTTCCATAGGCCTCTTCAGCATTGGGTGGTGTGCTCAGGATTTGGCTGGCTTCCCGAATGAGGGCTAGTGTTTCCTCCTCAGTTCAGGTCATCTTCCTGGACCTTTTTGTGCTATGCGGAGGGGAGGCACCTGACATTCCGTGAGGTTTCTACTGGGCCCAGCCACGGCCTCCTCCTCTCTCCCACTGGGCAAGGCCTCCTCCTGTATACCTCTGGGCAAGGCCTCCTCCTGGCTGAGCTCATCCTGGGTAAAAAAAAGGGACATACCGGTAGTTGTAACTTTGGGTTACGCAATCACACACAATTTTCAGCTCATGACCTGCAAATATATTTCTAAACAAATAGTAAAGGCTATCTTTTTGACCCCACCTTTATTCTAGCTGCTCACCAATATTTGAAGTATATTTTTGGCCACTACTGTCTAGTGATATGTCTACATATTAATAATTGTGATGAAGTCATTTTTGGTGAAGCACTTCAAAATTTTTTAGGTTTACATCATTAATATTTACACAATCCCAAATTCACCAAAAAAGTATACCTGGCTGAAGCTGGGCGCATCCAACTCATCAAGGATGAAAGGGCCCAGTTCTTTCTGGGACTCCTCAGCTGGGGTGGAGGGAAGGGTGGAGGTGGAGGGAAGGCTGGAGGGAAGGCTGGAGGGAAGGGTCGAAAGTGATTGCCTTGCTTCTGTCTGGTCACCCAGAAATCGCAGTTTTTGGTAGTACCACAGCTTTGGGACATAAACCTGGTCTGCTGCTGCTCCGGATCTGCGCGACTCCTGGATCTTATTGTGTTCCCGCCTGTACATATTGCGCAAGATACCAATTTTACTGTCCAGAAACTTAAGGTCTGCCTGGGGGACTCGAGTCTTCACAAATTCCCAAAGTGTACCCAGTGTTGCCTTCCTTGCCTCTATATTCAAATATAATGGGTGCTTGACCTCCCACAGGTTTCTTTTTTCTTGATACAAATCAATGAAACGTGTCAAAAATTCTTCCTCCTTAAAGGGATTCATTTTTGCTGAAAGACAAGACACAAGATAAAAACTGTAATGTCAGTCCAAACTCCCAGTATTATTTTTGGCTGAATCTAGGGTACACATATAGACACACACACACACCAAACACATTCACCAAACACACACCCACGTTTAATCTTACCTTCGTTTCTGACGCTCGCTACTTCCGCTCGGACATACGTAGGCCAGCGTAATAGCTTTATATACACTGCGCATGTGTCATGCTACGCCTGCGTCGCCTACCCCTGACGTTCTTTAGTACGATATGTCCCCGCCCCTTCACTCTTTTTTGTGCAGTGGGAGTATATAGAGAAAGATGGCGGAGAGAATTTCTGCAAGTAGCGTGGAGGAAAGCCCGGAACCACAACCATCCAGATCCAGGAGGAGATATAAGGCCACCAACATGGCCTTTGAAGAGATGGTGAAGATGGTGTCCATATTGAAAAGGGAGTACTATGATGGCAAAAAAGGAACGTACACCCGACCCAATATGCGGAAGGACAAAATAATGGCCTCAGTTGTCACTGCTCTTGACCAAAAATGTGGCACTAAACGGGCTAAAGAGCAATTGAGGAAGCGGTGGTCTGACCTCAAAAGTAGGGAGCATGAACAATATTGGCGAATAGAGAAGCTGCTTAAAAAAAGTAAGTACTTGTTGTGTGTTCCGAATGAGATACTTAACTTGCATGCTGATCCATATGCTTTTCGTTTATACAGCAACGTTCTTAAAGACCGTTCTTTTGAAAATACATATGATACTAAGAAAATGACGTTTGTTTTTAGCCAACTACGATGGTACCAGGGTTGGACATACATTTAGGTCTTGATAATTTGTCGTATTCCAAAAATGTGGTGATGTTATGTGGATGTGTTTGAAACTATAATGCTTCTTCAAAAATGATTCAGTGTAATGTAAGGACAGGACACAGCAGCTGTTTCCACATTTGGACTCACGAGCACTAGTGTACTATGTGACACCAGAGAAATTTTTTGCGGGTAATACACATAGGGGCTCCAGGGGATACTTGAGGTGTCTGCATCTGTGAAACTTGCAGGAAAATGTGTATTGTTTTGCATTTTTGGGCAGAGTGAATTTTAATCCTGTCTTCCAATTTTTTTGGGCAACAAAATGGCAATTGTCCACAACTTCTAACCAACGTTTCATATTCGGTTTTCAAGACTGAAATATCACTGTGTTTTAACTATACCTTTTGTTTAATTCTCATAGGGAAGAAAAGACTCAGACAACAGTCCAAGGATCCCAGGACCCCCCCAAGTCACCAGCCTGAAGCTGAAATTACCCCAAGCCCCAGCCCAAGACCACGCCCACCCGACGAGCTGGAGGAAGGAGAGGTGGAGGAAGTGTGCAATATTTCCACCCCACCAAGTGAGTGACTGACACCCCAGCTTAAGTTAATCTATTTAGGCATGCATATATTAATAAATTTTTTTATACACACATTTTAGGTGATGTTCTGGTTGTGGAAGGCCAAGTGGCAGAGCCATTTAGCACAAACAGTGCACAAAGACTCATTGGGCAGATAATGGTGTGGAATGGCCAAATTGATAGAATGCGTGACCAAATTGACAGCATGAGAAACCAGCTGGACAGCATGCAACAGGAAATGAAGAACATGATTGATGTTTTGGGCAGAATCTAATAACTTTTTGCCTAAAAACATCAATCATGTTCTTCATTTCATTGTCAAGTTTTATTTTTAAACAATGTTTTAACTTGATAAATACTAATGAAAAAATTTTGCAGATGCACACGGTGTGTCATCATGTGCTATCTTCCATCAGGGGATATCAATGTACTTGTTTTGTGTTTGCAACCCCTTCATCAGAATAATGTTAGTTTGTGAGAGGAACAAAGGGAATGCACACACAAAACACGTCCATTGCTCCCCCATGATGGGAGATAGCACATGTTGACTTAAACCTTTTTTAATCCCAAATTGTGAGCATCTGCAAATTAATTTTTTTACATGGGTGACATCACCAGCACCGTTATTAACATGTTGAACTTTGTAAGTTCCTGTTATTTTTGCTTCTTATGTTTTTAAAAAGCCTGTTGTCAAGCCAAATTTTGTAAACAATGTACATTTTATACAAATATGCGTAAACTAAAAAAACAAAAAAAAACATAAACACGTTCAAACAAAATGCACCTTTCAATGTGCACACAGTAAAATGTTTTTACTACTACAATGTGTGTGGCGTGTGGCTTATTATTTATCAATAACAGTTTGTTATTTTTTGTGTGGTTACAGTGACAAAGGGCCTTATTAACTAAAGGGAAATGCACTTACCACTATAAGTGCACTAGGAGACTGACAAAACTAAATGCAAACAAGAATCAAAACAAGAGATTGTTGCCAAAATGTATTTTATTTTTTTTAATAAAATCTTAAAGCTCTTGTTTCATTGCAATGGCCCCCCGACCATTAAAATAATTGACATATCTGTCACGCACTTGACGGGCGGTTTGGGGGGCCAAGCCAATACGGCCACTTTCCAGGCCTGTGAGTGGTTCTTCAACACCAAGTCCGGCCTCAGGCCCAACAGAAGTTACATATGTCAAAGAATGACGTCTCAAGAAATTATGCAGAATGCAGCAAGCCATGATCACATAATTGATCTTGTATTCTGCAAGATTTATTGCCGAGAGGAACAAACGGAACCAGCTGGCCAGAATCCCAAAGGCATTCTCCACAACTCTTCTTGCTCTGGCCAGCCAGTAATTAAATACCCTCCTCCCAGGGGTGAGTGTCCTTTTTAGGGGAACGGCCTCATCAAGTGCTCGCCGAGAGCAAACGCTTCATCAGCGATGAAAACCGAGGGGAGTCCATCCACGTTCTGGTCATCAGGTGGCAATCCCAGGCCACCAGTCTGGAGACGCTGTGCAGTCTGTGCAAAGACTCCTCCATCAGACATCCAGCCGTTCTTCCCCACGTCCATGAACATAAATTCCAATTGTGCCGGGACCACCCCCATCAAAACTACACTATGGAACCCCTTATAGTTGTAGAAATAAGACCCCAAATGGGGTGGTGGCACAATGTGGACATGCTTCCCATTGATCACCCCCACACAGTTGGGAAAGTCCCAACGGTCAGCAAACTGGGAGGCCACAGTCTGCCATTGCTGTGTGTTCGAAGGAAACTGTGGAGTCAAACAAGAAAAAAAAAATATAAGTACTTTTAAACATAACTTGGATATCAGATTACACAAAACATTCTTGAACAACAGCAGTTGAACATTATTAATATGTGTTATTTTTAGGAAAAAAAAAAACATAAGGCCCACTTATAAGATTACTCACCCCCTCTGATGGACCATTGATCAATTTGTATGTGGGGGGAGGGGTTCTAATTTGGGCCAAGAACACACCTGACAGTTGCTAACATTTGAGGGGGTGGGAGAGGGGTTCCAATTGGGGCCAAGGACACACCTGGCAGTTGCTAACATTTAAGGGGGGGAGGGGTTCTAATTGGGGCCAAGAACACACCTGACAATTGCTAACATTTGGGGGGGTGGGGGAGGGGGTTCTAATTGGGGCCAAGAACACA
This sequence comes from Lithobates clamitans, assembly GCA_037952925.1. NCBI lineage: Eukaryota > Metazoa > Chordata > Amphibia > Anura > Ranidae > Lithobates > Lithobates clamitans. The sequence goes on from JBBGZY010000285.1 coordinate 6,662,445, forward strand.
CCTGGCAGTTGCTAACATTTTAGGGGGTGGGGGAGGGGTTCTAATTGGGGCCAAGAACACTCCTGACAGTTGCTAACATTTGACGGGGTGGGGGAGGGGTTCTAATTGGGGCCAAGAACACACCTGACAGTTGCTAACATTTGAGGGGGTGGGGAGGGTAAAACAGTACAATAGAGTAGGGATGAGCCGAACACCCCCCGGTTCGGTTCGCACCAGAACCCGCGAACGGACCGCAAGTTCGCACGAACGTTAGAACCCCATTGACGTCTATGGGACTCGAACGTTCGAAATCAAAAGTGCTCATTTTAAAGGCTAATTTGCATGGTATTGTCCTAAAAAGGGTTTGGGGACCCGGGTCCTACCCCAGGGGACATGTATCAATGCAAAAAAAACTTTTAAAAACGGCCGTTTTTTCGGGAGCAGTGATTTTAATGATGCTTAAAGTAAAAAAAAAAAAGTGAAATATTCCTTTAAATATCGTACCTGGGGGGTGTCTATAGTATGCCTGTAAAGTGACGCGTGTTTCCCATGTTTAGAACAGTCCCTGCACCAAATGTCATTTTTAAAGGAAAAAATCTCATTTAAAACTGCTTGCGGGTTTAATGTCATGTCGGGTCATGGCAATATGGATGAAAATCAGTGAGACAAACGGCATGGGTACCCCCCAGTCCATTACCAGGCCCTTTGGGTCTTGTATGGATATTAAGGGGAACCCCGCACCCAAATTAAAATAAGGAAAGGTCCCTATATACTCTGAACAGCAGTATACAGGCGGTGCAAACAAGACAGGGACTGTAGGTTTGTTGTTAAGTAGAATCTGTTTGTAATTTTGAACATTTTTAATGTGTTTAGCTCCAGCCAAAAAATCTTTTCTAAGCTTTTTGGAAAACATAGGGAAGGGTTATCACCCCTGTGACATTTGTTTTGCGTCTTTCCTCCTCTTCAGAAGATTTCACCTCACTTTTTTGTCCCAATGAAAAATGTTTTTTGAAAATTTGTGTTTTTTTGTGGAACAAGGATTGGAAAGCATCAGTGGAAAGGAAAAATTGTTTTCCCATATTAACTCTTACAGGAGAGAATTTCCCTTCCTTAGGGGTAGATTTCATCTCACTTCCTGTTGTCTCCTTCCGTTTGCAAGTAGGAGTCGTTTGTAAGTTAGATGTTTGAAAGTAGGGTCCTACCCTATATACTCAGCAGAAATTTGGGCCTTAGGTGTTGCTGTGGCCAAAACACTGTAAGCCCTCACAGGGCCCTGCTGTGAAATATTAGATCAAGAATTGTAATTACATGCCCCTGTTGAACAGGAGCTGAAAAATTAGGCCTTAGGCACTGGTGCTGGTGCCACAACACTGCAACCCCTCACAGACACTCTAGTTGGAACGCAGGAACGAGCCCTGCTGCAAAGTATTGCATCAAAAATTGTAATTACACGCCCCTGTTAGACAGGGGCAGAAAAATTGGGTCTTAGGCACTGGTGCTGGTGCCACAACACTGCAACCCCTCACAGACACTCTAGTTGAAACGCAGGAACAAGCCCTGCTGCAAAGTATTGCATCAAAAATTGTAATTACACGCCCCTGTTAGACAGGGGCTGAAAAATTGGGTCTTAGGCACTGGTGCTGGTGCCACAACACTGCAACCCCTCACAGACACTCTAGTTGAAACGCAGGAACAAGCCCTGCTGCAAAGTATTGCATCAAAAATTGTAATTACACGCCCCTGTTAGACAGGGGCAGAAAAATTGGGTCTTAGGCACTGGTGCTGGTGCCACAACACTGCAACCCCTCACAGACACTCTAGTTGGAATGCAGGAACAAGCCCTGCTGCAAAGTATTGCATCAAAAATTGTAATTACACGCCCCTGTTAGACAGGGGCAGAAAAATTGGGTCTTAGGCACTGGTGCTGGTGCCACAACACTGCAACCCCTCACAGACACTCTAGTTGGAATGCAGGAACAAGCCCTGCTGCAAAGTATTGCATCAAAAATTGTAATTACACGCCCCTGTTAGACAGGGGCTGAAAAATTGGGTCTTAGGCACTGGTGCTGGTGCCACAACACTGCAACCCCTCACAGACACTCTAGTTGGAATGCAGGAACGAGCCCTGCTGCAAAGTATTACATCAAAAATTGTAATTACACGCCCCTGTTAAACAGGGGCTGAAAAATTGTGCCTTAGGCACTGGTGGTGGCGCCCAGAACCAAAAATGTTCTTACAAGCTATCAGCGTGATGATTGAGGAGGAAGAGGATAATTACTCAAGGATAGTCACTCAGCATCAGCATAGGCAGTCTTTGAAGGGATCTGAGATTTCAAAAAAAATTATTCGGTTACATCTGCATCAGGTGCTTGGTAGCTGGTGGTGATCCAAGACTGATTCATTTTTATGAAGGTCAGCCGATCGACCGAGTCGGTGGACAGACGCACCCTGTGATCGGTTACCACGCCTCCAGCAGCACTGAATGTGCGTTCCGAAAGAACGCTGGATGCAGGACAGGCCAGTAGCTCAATTGCATACTGTGCAAGCTCTGGCCAGTGATCCATCCTCAAGACCCAGTAACCCAGAGGATTTTCGGTGGGAAAGGTGTCCAAGTCTGATCTTGCCCCTAGGTATTCCTGCACCATGTAAAACAGACGCTGGCGATGGTTGCTGGAACCGATCATACCTTGGGGCTGCGGACCAAAAAATTGTCTGAACGCATCGGTCAGACGGCCACCTTCTCCACCGCTCCTTCTTTGACTGACCGAAGCCTCAGCAACACGTTGTCCAGAAACAGGAGTTTGTAACCTCCCAGTCTCTGGGAACGCGTTGCACAGACCTTTCTGCAAGGCCTCCCGAAGATGTTTCATCCTCTGCTCCCTCTGCGATGGCAAGATAAGGTCCGCAACCTTACCCTTGTAACGTGGATCAAGGAGGGTTGCCAGCCAGTATTGGTCCTTCTCCTTGATACCACGAATACGAGGATCCTTACGCAGGCTTTGCAGGATCAGGGAGGCCATGCAGCGTAGGTTTGCTGAGGCATTCGGTCCGGAGTCCTCTGGGTCACTAAGGACAACAACGTCCGCAGCCACCTCCTCCCAGCCACGTACAAGTCCATGTGTTCCTTGGGACTGATCCCTTAAAGACTGCTGATGCTGAGTGCCAGGCTCCACCTCCATACTGACACAATCTTCCTCCTCCTCCTCCTCCTCCTCCTCCTCCTCGTCCTCTTCCTGTGTGATCGGCGGGCACGCAGGAACACTGTCTGGATAAAGGGGGCCTTGAGAGCTAAGGAAGTCCTCCTCTTCCTGCCTCTGTTCTGCCTCAAGTGCCCTGTCCATTATCCCACGCAGCGTGTGCTCCAACAGGTGGACAAGGGGGACAGTGTCACTGATGCATGCACTGTCAGTGCTCACCATCCTCGTGGCCTCCTCGAATGGTGACAGGACAGTGCATGCATCCCTGATCATGGCCCACTGGCGTGGGGAAAAAAAACCAAGGTCCCCTGACCCTGTCCTGGTGCCATAGTCGCACAGGTACTCATTGATGGCCCTCTGCTGCGTGTGCAGCCGCTGCAGCATGGCCAACGTCGAGTTCCACCTGGTGGGCATGTCACAGATTAGGCGGTTCTTGGGCAGGTTAAACTCCTTTTGGAGGTCCGTCAGCCGAGCACTGGCATTATATGACCGGCGGAAATGCACAGAGACTTTCCTGGCCTGCCTCAGGACATCCTGTAAGCCCGGGTACCTGCCCAAGAACCGCTGCACCACCAAGTTAAGGACGTGAGCCAAACAGGGCACATGGGTCAGTTGTCCCTGTCGGAGGGCAGAGAGGAGGTTGGTGCCATTGTCGCAAACCACCATTCCTGCCTTAAGTTGGCGTGGCGTCAACCACCTCTGAACCTGCCCCTGCAGAGCTGACAGAACCTCTGCCCCAGTGTGGCTCCTGTCCCCCAAGCACACCAGCTCAAGCACCGCATGGCATCTTTTGGCCTGCGTACTTGCGTAGCCCCTTGAACGCCTACGGAGCACCGCTGGTTCCGAGGAAGAGGCCATGGAGGAAGAAGAAGAGGAGGGGGTGGAGGAGAGAGGTGTGTCACAATCAGCATTTTGGAGGCGTGGTGGCGGAACAACCTCCAACACTACTGCACCTTGTCCTGCATCCTTCCCAGCTGCCAGCAGAGTCACCCAATGCGCCGTGAAACTTAAGTAACGTCCCTGTCCATGCCTGCTGGACCATGAGTCAGCGGTAATATGCACCTTACCGCTGACCGCCCTGTCCAGCGAGGCATGGACATTGCCTTCCACATGCCGGTAGAGAGCCGGAATCGCCTTCCGTGAGAAAAAGTGGCGTTTGGGTACCTGCCACTGAGGAACCGCACATTCCACAAACTCACGGAAGGGGGCAGAGTCTACCAACTGAAAAGGCAGCAGTTGAAGTGCTAGCAATTTTGCCAAGCTAGCATTCAACCGCTGGGCATGTGGATGGCTGGGAGCAAACTTCTTTCGGCGGTGCAGCAGCTGGGGCAGGGAAATTTGCCTGGTACAATCTGACGTCGGTGTACCCAAAGCAGATTGCCCATAAGTACTTGGCTGTGACACACCTAATTCTACACCTTCATTCCTCTCACTGCAGGTCGCAGAGAGGACTGAAGGTCTAGTGGGGTTGGAAATCTCAGCTGATGAGGAGCAAGGAGAGATCGTCTTTGTTCTTTGGTGTGGGTCTTTTAGATACGCTTGCCAACGAACTGCATGGCAGGTCAACATATGTCTGGTCAAGCATGTGGTACCCAAGCGGGAGATGTTTTGGCCACGCGAGATACGCTTGAGACATATATTGCAAATAGCAGCGGTGCGATCTGATGCACTCGTCTCAAAAAAGGCCCACACCAAAGAACTTTTTGAATAACGCGCAGAGACTGCAGCGCCCTGCACATGTGGAGCTTTGGGGTGTGATGCAGTCAATGTGCTGCCCTTAGGCTGGCCCCTGGAGGGCATCCTGCCTAGTTGGTGATGTGCCACCTCCTCCTCCTCCTCCTCCTCCTCCTCTCTCCTATCAGGCACCCACGTTGAGTCAGTGACCTCATCATCCCCTCCCTCCTCATCACTGGAGCAAACCTGGCAGTATGCTGCAGCAGGGGGAGCATGACTGCCAGATTGCTGTCCTTCTTGGGCACCCCCTCTGTCCGTGCTCATGTTACTGCCTTCATTGAGCTCAGTATCATCATCAGAGCCTTCCAAACGCTGGGCATCCTCCTGGAGCATGTACCCAACACTGTGGTCAAACAGTTCGAGGGAATCCTCAGGAGGACATGGTGGGGCTAGGGAAGGAGTCACTGATGACATTGAGCTGAGGGAAGAGGCCGCTGCTTTGCCAGACAAAGCACCCTGGGCATGGGTGAGAGAGGATGAGGAGGATGAGGACGGCTTGGTCATCCACTCGACCAAGTCTTCCGCATGTTGCGGCTCAACACGGCCAGCTGCCGAAAAAAAGGCCAAGCGTGTCCCATGGCCACGTGCTGATGAGGATGCACCGTCTCCACGACCAGCACTAGACACAGAGCCTGCTTGCCCTCTCTTATTGGCTTGTGACTGTCTGCCTCTCCTTCTTGGCCTTCCAGACATACTAATGGCCTGTAGCTGCACTAAGCTGGGATAGAACACCTGTAATTTTCTTCAGGTAGCTTTATATACTGTAACCAGACAAGCCTGCCTGTCAGTAGGAAGATAACAGGAACGGATCTAGCTGAACACTGTGAGCAGGACGCACTGCACTGAATGTAAATAGCAGGAACGGATCTAGCTAAACACTGTGAGCAGGACGCACTGCACTGAATGTAAATAGCAGGAACGGATCTAGCTGAACACTGTGAGCAGGACGCACTGCACTGAATGTAAATAGCAGGAACGGATCTAGCTAAACACTGTGAGCAGGACGCACTGCACTGAATGTAAATAGCAGGAACGGATCTAGCTGAACACTGTGAGCAGGACGCACTGCACTGAATGTAAATAGCAGGAACGGATCTAGCTGAACACTGTGAGCAGGACGCACTGCACTGAATGTAAATAGCAGGAACGGATCTAGCTGAACACTGTGAGCAGGACGCACTGCACTGAATGTAAATAACAGGAACGGATCTAGCTGAACACTGTGAGCAGGACACACTGTACTAAATGTAAATAGTCTAGCTGCCTGACCGTGGTACTAATAGGATCAAAAAGAACACCTGTAATTTTCTTCAGGTAGCTTTATATACTGTAACCAGACAAGCCTGCCTGTCAGTAGGAAGATAACAGGAACAGATCTAGCTGAACACTGTGAGCAGGACGCACTGCACTGAATGTAAATAGCAGGAACGGATCTAGCTAAACACTGTGAGCAGGACGCACTGCACTGAATGTAAATAGCAGGAACGGATCTAGCTGAACACTGTGAGCAGGACGCACTGCACTGAATGTAAATAGCAGGAACGGATCTAGCTAAACACTGTGAGCAGGACGCACTGCACTGAATGTAAATAGCAGGAACGGATCTAGCTGAACACTGTGAGCAGGACGCACTGCACTGAATGTAAATAGCAGGAACGGATCTAGCTGAACACTGTGAGCAGGACGCACTGCACTGAATGTAAATAGCAGGAACGGATCTAGCTGAACACTGTGAGCAGGACGCACTGCACTGAATGTAAATAACAGGAACGGATCTAGCTGAACACTGTGAGCAGGACACACTGTACTAAATGTAAATAGTCTAGCTGCCTGACCGTGGTACTAATAGGATCAAAAAGAACACCTGTAATTTTCTTCAGGTAGCTTTATATACTGTAACCAGACAAGCCTGCCTGTCAGTAGGAAGATAACAGGAACGGATCTAGCTGAACACTGTGAGCAGGACGTACTGCACTAAATGTATATAGCAGGAACGGATCTAGCTGAACACTGTGAGCAGGACGCACTGCACTGAATGTAAATAGCAGGAACGGATCTAGCTGAACACTGTGAGCAGGACGCACTGCACTGAATGTAAATAGCAGGAACGGATCTAGCTAAACACTGTGAGCAGGACGCACTGCACTGAATGTAAATAGCAGGAACGGATCTAGCTGAACACTGTGAGCAGGACGCACTGCACTGAATGTAAATAGCAGGAACGGATCTAGCTGAACACTGTGAGCAGGACGCACTGCACTGAATGTAAATAACAGGAACGGATCTAGCTGAACACTGTGAGCAGGACACACTGTACTAAATGTAAATAGTCTAGCTGCCTGACCGTGGTACTAATAGGATCAAAAAGAACACCTGTAATTTTCTTCAGGTAGCTTTATATACTGTAACCAGACAAGCCTGCCTGTCAGTAGGAAGATAACAGGAACGGATCTAGCTGAACACTGTGAGCAGGACGTACTGCACTAAATGTATATAGCAGGAACGGATCTAGCTGAACACTGTGAGCAGGACGCACTGCACTGAATGTAAATAGCAGGAACGGATCTAGCTGAACACTGTGAGCAGGACGCACTGCACTGAATGTAAATAGCAGGAACGGATCTAGCTGAACACTGTGAGCAGGACGCACTGCACTGAATGTAAACAGCAGGAACGGATGTAGCTAAACACTGTGAGCAGCACGCACTGCACTGAATGTAAATAGCAGGAACGGATCTAGCTGAACACTGTGAGCAGCACGCACTGCACTGAATGTAAATAGCAGGAACGGATCTAGCTGAACACTGTGAGCAGGACGCACTGCACTGAATGTAAATAGCAGGAACGGATCTAGCTGAACACTGTGAGCAGCACGCACTGCACTGAATGTAAATAGCAGGAACGGATCTAGCTGAACACTGTGAGCAGCACGCACTGCACTGAATGTAAATAGCAGGAACGGATCTAGCTGAACACTGTGAGCAGGAAGCACTGTACTGAATGTAAATAGCAGGAACGGATCTAGCTGAACACTCTGAGCAGGACACACTGCACTGAATGTAAATAGTCTAGATAGAAGATAACAGGAACGGATCTAGCTAAACTGAATACAGTGTATATATATATATGCAACACCTGGGATGCATATATATACACAATACACTGTAAGTGCAGCTAACTGACTGACTGTTCTGCCTAATCTATCTAACTCAAATCAAATGACACTGTCTCTCTCTCTCTCTATCGCTCAGCACACCGGAACACACACTACACAGGGCCGCCGTGCAGGCGGCCTTATATAGTGTGGGGTGTGTACTAAATCCCCTGAGCCATAATTGGCCAAAGCCACCCTGGCTTTGGCCAATTACAGCTCTCTCTACTGACGGCGCTGTGATTGGCCAAGCATGCGGGTCATAGTGCATGCTTGGCCAATCATCAGCCAGCAATGCACTGCGATGCCGCAGTGAATTATGGGCCGTGACGCGCCACACGAATTTGGCGCGAACGGCCCATATCGTTCGCAATTCGACGGACGGTCGAACAGCCGATGTTCGAGTCGAACATGGGTTCGACTCGAACACGAAGCTCATCCCTACAATAGAGCTGACAATATACATTGTTCAAGGGACTATAGGCTAGAGGTATAAATGGACCCAGGATTGCATGGTGGGAAGGTTATTGAAGGTACATATGCATGTAGGGCAAAAAATGATTAATGTAAAAAAACAGGCATGCATGAAGATAAAGGGGACATTCACAGCATATTCCAAACATGGTAATTAGGTAATGAGGACATTTAGACAATACATTAGCAAACATTAAATACATATCATGTAATGTTAAAGGATAAAACTTACCTTCATATAGTCCTTCTGCAGGACCTGAATTATGGCAGAACAGGTCTCTGGGATTATGATCCCCAGAGCCTGGGGGGAGATGCTTGTTGAGAACTTCAAGTCCTGAAGACTTCTCCCAGTCGCCAAGTAACGTAAAGTGGCAACTAGCCTCTGCTCTGCAGTGATGGCTTGCCTCATGCAGGTATCCTGCCTGCTAATATAGGGGGTCAGCATAGCCAGCAGATGTTCAAAAATGGGGTCTGTCATCCTGAGATAATTCCTGAAATCCTCAGGATTATTCTCACGGATCTCATGGAGCAAAGTGTCATGAGCAGGTGTGACCAGAACCGTGTGATCTGCGACAGAGGACACCAAACGTATATAAGTGCAAATATATATATTTATTAAGGAAAGTGAGTAATAAATAACAACCAACTCCAATATGACACAGTGCAATAACCAACCACAGAGACCCACAAATAACAACAGACAGATAAGTGCAAATAAATGGGAAATACCAGGTTCATAAACAATAGCCAGGCCAGGGTCATACACAGCAGATCAGCAGATGGACAGGGGATGTTCCAGAGACATAAACGTAAGCCAGGCCAAGGTCATACACAGGGAAGTCAGCAGATGGGGTATGGAACACAGGACAGGGAGAGGATGGATGGGTCAGACTGCAGGCAGGGATGCAAGGTAACAGGTGGGACAGGAAAGGGTCCGAGACAGGGAGACAGGATCAGGTTTAGGGCACAGGATCAGGTTGCTAGCAGGTCAGGAGGCAATGAAGAAATCAAGGCAAACATGAGAATGTTTGCCGGGTATTTATAGGCCTGTGATTGGCCTCAAGTGACACCTGATTGTAGGAGGTACTGTCTGCTCCACACTGCCAGGATCCATCCGCTGGTGGATGCCAGTACTGCGGCCCAAAGATGATATACTATTAACAGGGAAAAGCTCTCCTGACAGTTCCAAACTGCCAGGAGACACCTGCTGGTGGACCTCAGTACTGCATGCCAAATAACAGGTCTTACCAGCGGATGGAACATTTCCTGACAGTACCCCCCCTCAAAGGAGCAGCCTCCAGACGCTCCAATTGGTTGTAATTGTCCATAGTCTATGGTATTAAGCAGAACAACAGATGGTGGCACAACAGGCAGAACAGGTGGTGGCACAACAGGCATGGGCACTTCAAGCTGGGCAAAAGGCATGGGCACTTCAAGCTGGGCAGCGGGCTCATCAAGCTGGAGGGCAGACACCGGGACATCAGGCTGGAGGGCAGCAGGCTCCGGGTCATCAGGCTGGAGGGCAGCAGGCTCCGGGTCATCGAGCTGGGCAGCAGGCTCCGGGTCATCGAGCTGGGCAGCAGGCTCCGGGTCATCGAGCTGGGCAGCAGGCTCCGGGTCATCGAGCTGGGCAGCAGGCTCCGGGTCATCGAGCTGGGCAGCAGGCTCCGGGTCATCGAGCTGAACAGCGAGCACCGTAAGGGCAGGCCGGATTACAGGCACCGGCTCAGCAAGCTGGGTAACGGACCCCGGCCCAGTGGGCTGGGTAACAGGCCCCGACCCAGCGAGCTGGACACCGGGCACTGGTCCGGCAAGCCGGATAACGGATACTGGCTTGACAGGCCAAGTGACGGACTTCGGTTTAGCAGACTGGGTAACGGGCACCAGTTCAGCGGACCGGGTAACGGGCACCGATTCAACAGACTGGGTAACGGGCACCGATTCAGCAAGCTGAGACACGGACACCGAAACTCCAGGCTGAAACACGGGCACCGAAACTTCAGGCGGAGACACGGGCACCGAAACCTCAGGCTGGGATACCAACATCACGACTTCAGGCTGGAAGACAGGTACCAGGATATCAGGCTGGACGATGGTCACATCAAACCGGAAAGCAGGCTTATCAGGCTGAACAGTGGGCACATCAGGCAGAACAGCAGGTACTGGCACAACAGGCTGAACAGGTACATCGGACTGGTCAGTAGTCGCTGGGGCGTCAGACTGGAACATGGACACTGGGATTTCGGGCTGGAAGGCAAGCTTCAAGACATCCGGCTGGAAGGCAGGCATATCAGACTGGAAGGTGGGCGCGTCAGACTGGAAGGTGGGCGCGTCAGACTGGAAGGTGGGCGCGTCAGACTGGAAGGTGGGCGCGTCAGACTGGAAGGTGGGCACGTCAGACTGGAAGGTGGGCACGTCAGACTGGAAGGTGGGCACGTCAGACTGGAAGGCGGGGACGTCAAGCTGGAAGGCTGGAACGTCAAGCTGGAAGGCTGGAACGTCAGACTGCAAGACTGGAACGTCAGACTGCAAGACTGGAACGTCAGACTGCAAGACTGGAACGTCAGACTGCAAGACTGGAACGTCAGACTGCAAGACTGGAACGTCAGACTGCAAGACTGGAACGTCAGACTGCAAGACTGGAACGTCAGACTGCAAGGCTGGAACGTCAGACTGCAAGGCTGGAACGTCAGACTGCAAGGCTGGAACATCAGACTGCAAGGCTGGAACATCAGACTGGAAGGCTGGAACATCAGACTGGAAGGCTGGAACATCAGACTGCAAAGCTGGAACATCAGACTGCAAAGCTGGAACATCAGACTGGAAGGCTGGAACATCAGACTGCAAAGCTGGAACATCAGACTGCAAGGCTGGAACATCAGACTGCAAGGCTGGAACATCAGACTGCAAGGCTGGAACATCAGACTGGAAATTGGGAGCAGGTTGGGTTACTGGCAGGATTGTGTGAGTGGGGAAGAACTTCCGTTTCTTCTTGGGCTTAACTACTGAAGATCTGTAGGTGAGGGGTGCAGCAGACTGGAGAGGAGGATTGGGATATGGCAGAGAAGAGGTAACAGTGGCTGGAGGAAGTTCGTGTGGGTTTGCAGGCAGCAGGGAAGAGACAGGTGGGTTGAATGCAGGATAGGTACAGGGAGTAGAGACTGGACATGAGTATTTGTTTGGCAGCAGCGTATACTGAGCTGCAACTGCGGTTGACATGGGTGATGGGGAAACATACACTTGGGTAGGTTGGTGTTTGGTGGCAGAGGTGGGTTGTTGTGGCTTGGCTAAATTAAGGAGATCTGACCATGCCTGTAGCACAGGATGAACAAACATTGATTCACACACAGCCTGACTAACCAGCGATTGCACTGAATGGATGCAATCAGACAACTCCTGCTGTGAACAAGAGGTATAACGTTCCATGAAAAAGGCTGGGTCATCCTCTAATAACCACACCAGAGACTCGACCTGATCAAAACTGAAGGGGGGAGAAAAATCATCCCTGCCCTCTGGAGTACTGGACAAGGCTAGCTCTGCACACAGCTGGATCAGAGGCTGAACATTTTCAAATAGCAATCTACCCTGATCAACCAGAGAATGGGCCAGACGGATACACTCCAGGAGCTGATCCCTGGCCCACTCTTTCAATACCAGACGACAGTAATTGTTATCCTCCAACACCAGTGAGGCAAGGAGAACAACTGTTTCTGACTGCATTTTAATAGCACTACAATGGTTCCTCTGTGCAGTCACTTCTGGTCAGAGATGGCCTTGATTTACTGTCATGAGCAGGTGTGACCAGAACCGTGTGATCTGCGACAGAGGACACCAAACGTATATAAGTGCAAATATATATATTTATTAAGGAAAGTGAGTAATAAATAACAACCAACTCCAATATGACACAGTGCAATAACCAACCACAGAGACCCACAAATAACAACAGACAGATAAGTGCAAATAAATGGGAAATACCAGGTTCATAAACAATAGCCAGGCCAGGGTCATACACAGCAGATCAGCAGATGGACAGGGGATGTTCCAGAGAAATAAACGTAAGCCAGGCCAAGGTCATACACAGGGAAGTCAGCAGATGGGGTATGGAACACAGGACAGGGAGAGGATGGATGGGTCAGACTGCAGGCAGGGATGCAAGGTAACAGGTGGGACAGGAAAGGGTCCGAGACAGGGAGACAGGATCAGGTTTAGGGCACAGGATCAGGTTGCTAGCAGGTCAGGAGGCAATGAAGAAATCAAGGCAAACATGAGAATGTTTGCCGGGTATTTATAGGCCTGTGATTGGCCTCAAGTGACACCTGATTGTAGGAGGTACTGTCTGCTCCACACTGCCAGGATCCATCCGCTGGTGGATGCCAGTACTGTGGCCCAAAGATGATATACTATTAACAGGGAAAAGCTCTCCTGACAGTTCCAAACTGCCAGGAGACACCTGCTGGTGGACCTCAGTACTGCATGCCAAATAACAGGTCTTACCAGCGGATGGAACATTTCCTGACACAAAGGCATGTGCGAGAATTGGTCACGCTTCATCCATGAACTCCTCCTCGCCCTGTTCATGGACTGGACTCGGGTCAAAGTATTAACCCCAACACCAAGTCCCCACGCAGCACAAACTCAAGAACGAGTACGTCCACGCAACATGGCTTCAAAACGGTCGTCTGGTCAAACAAACAAACTTAGAACAAACGCACTGAAGAGCAGCAAGGCCTATGAAGAGCGACCTGAAAATCAGGAACGAGCGGACCAGAACGGCCTGCTAGGCAGGTTACGAACTGACCAACACGCACTGAAAAGCAGATACAAACCTCACAAGCACAAACTGAACCACAGAAAACGATCAAAATAAGCTGAAGTGTGAAAAGCGCGAATCGTCTCTAACCAAACTTCTACTAACACGAGATAAACACGAGATTAGCAGAAGGAACCCAAAGGGTGGCGTAGTGGGGCTTGAACTTCCTTTTTTTAGTCCCGTCGTACGTGCTGTACGTCACCGCGTTCAAAACCATCGGACTTTTGGAGTTATCGCGTCCAAGTCTGTCCGTTTTTAAGTCTGGTGCACCTACGCTACAAAGACCGTCTAAAAGATCTCCGTACCAAGTATGCCGTAAAGTCCGATCGTGTGTACGCGGCATTAGAAGCACACAGTGCCGAAGACACAGTACACTAACTGTAAATACTGCAGCTGCCTGCCTGTGGTATTAATAAGATCAGAACAACAACAATTGTCTTCAGGTAGCTTTAGGTGCACACTGTGCAGAGGACACAGTACACTAACTGTAAATACTGCAGCTGCCTGCCTGTGGTACTAATAGGATCAGAAGAACACCACCAATTTTCTTCAGGTAGCTTTAGGTGCACACTGTGCAGAGGACACAGTACACTAACTGTAAATACTGCAGATGCCTGCCTGCCTGCCTGTGGTATTAATAGGATCAGAACAACAGCAATTGTCTTCAGGTAGCTTTAGGTGCACACTGAGCAGAGGATGCACTACACTAACTGTAAATACTGCAGCTTCCTGCCTGTGGTACTAATAGGATCAGAAGAACACCACCAATTTTCTTCAGGTAGCTTTAGGTGCACACTGTGCAGAGGATGCACTACACTAACTGCAAATACTGTAGCTGCCTGCCTGTGGTACTAATAGGATCAGAAGAACACCAGCAATTTTCTTCAGGTAGCTGTAAATACTGTAAAAATACCTGCCTGCCTGTTAGTAGGAAGAGAATAACAGGAACGGATCTAGCTAAACTGAATACAGTGTGTATATATATATATATATATATATATATATATATACACAACACCTAGGATGCTTATATATACACAATACACTGTAAGTGCAGCTAACTGACTCGCCTGCCTACTCTGTCTAACTTAAATCAAATGACACTGTCTCTCTGTCTATCTCTCAGCCACCGCAACACATTACACAAGGCCACCACGCAGGCAGCCTTATATAGTGTGGGGCGTTTACTAAATCCCCTGAGCCATAATTGGCCAAAGCTCACTGTACAGACGGCGCTGTGATTGGCCAAGCAGTCAAACATGGGTTCGACTTGAACTCGAAGCTCATCCCTATTGGCCACCATGCTGCAGCTCAGTTTTAAGATCTTGGCAATCTTCTTATAGCCTAGACCATCTTTATGTAGAGCAACAATTCTTTTTTCAGATCCTCAGAGAGTTCTTTTCCATGAGGTGCCACGTTGTACTTCCAGTGACCAGTATGAGAGAGTGAGAGCAATAACAGCAAATTTAACAAACTTGCTCCCCATTCACACCTGAGTCCTTGTAACACTAACAAGTCACATGACACCGGGGAGGGAAAATGGCTAGTTGGGCCCAATTTGGACATTTTCACTTAGGGGTGTACTCACTTTTGTTGCCAGCAGTTTAGACATTAATGGTTGTGTGTTGAGTTATTTTGAGTTTGTAGCAATTTTACACTGTTATACAAGCTGTACACTCACTACTTTACATTGTAGCAAAGTGTCATTTCTTCAGTGTTGTCACATGAAAAGATATAATAAAATATTTTTAAAAAATGTGAGGAGCGTACTTACTTTTGTGAGTTACTGTATAATTCGAGTACTACATGGCCCATATTATTTATTAGTCTTCCTTTCCTCCCTTTCCAGTTGCGAGACACTCTTTGTCAAAAAGATATTTCTTCGCAGAGTCAGGAAAGCATCTTCTGTGCCCATCTCTGATATAGTTTCCTTGTGTTACTTGAGTTTGTCTTTCCCTGACTTCAAGACTATAAGAAAATGTTCGTTGGTCACTGGACTAGCCTCATTGGGCACTAGAACAAATTAGCCATGAAGGCAGAAGAAGTCGTGACACAGGAACAAAGTGCTATCAAATCAGAGAGGGGCGCCACAAATAGTTTTCACTGTAATGCCCCATACACACGGTCGGACATTGATCGGACATTCCGACAAAAAAATCCTAGAATTCTTTCCAACGGATGTTGGCTCAAACTTGTCTTGCATACACACTGTCACACAAAGTTGCCGGAAAATCCGATCATTCTGAACGTGGTGACGTAAAACACGTACGTCGGGACTATAAACGGGGCAGTAGCCAATAGCTTTCATCTCTTTATTTATTCTGAGCATGCGTGGCACTTTGTGCGTCGGATTTGTGTACACACGATCGGAAATTCCGACAACGAATTTTGTTGTCGGAAAATTTTATAGCCTGCTCTCAAACTTTGTGTGTCGGAAAATCCGATGGAAAATGTGTGATGGAGCCTACACACAGTCGGAATTTCTGACAACAAGGTCCTATCACACATTTTCCGTCAGAAAATCCGACCGTGTGTACGGGGCATAAGAAAGGTACCAGCAAGCTTCTTGTGGTCACTGCTTTTAGAACTAAACTGTAGGATAAGGGGGGAGGGAGGGGGCACATAATATAGCAGACTTGTTTTCTATACTGCTCTTCTCCAATGCTAACAGATCCACACTTGCTGTTGTTACGCCATGACGCTTTGCCATCATCTTTTTCACCATCTTCTTCACCGCACTTTGCATGTGCCACAGGCATTGTGTACACCGAAAAATGCTAGGAGAAAAGGAAAAGATGGCATAAGTGATTTTATATGAGGGGGGGGTTGGTTGTTTTTGCTTTAAGCAGAGTTTTTCCTTCAAAACTGGAATCCAGGTTCTCTTTAAAGCAGAGTTTTAATATGTTTAACCTTTACCTTCCCTGGGTACTCCTTACCCCCCTCATCAACATGCTAATGATTTTTTTTTGCTTTGCTTTGCTTTTAAATAAAACTATTCTATTATCAGTAAATATCTTATTTAATTTGTCTCTGTGTTTCTCTGTGCAGTGCAGGTATAACATGGCTGGAGGGAGGGACTGACAGGGTGCTGTACATAGCTTCCTGAAAACATCACAGCACCCTGCCTCAGCACTCCCCTTAAGAGTCCCTGGCCGTGATGCAAGTAATTGGCTGGTTCCTTGGATGGGGATAGACACATATCAAAATGCCTTCATGGGTGGATGTCAGTGGGAATTACTCAGCAGGCTGCATTTGCCCACAACAAACAACAAGATTCCTCTTAATCCAGTGCTGGGGAGTGATGGCTACAAACCACTTGAGACATACCTCAGAGAAGTCATAACAATGTAAATTTGCCATGGTTTGTGTAAAAAGATTTATTGCAAAATCAAAGTATTCCAAGAATGGAAAAATTTAAAACATGGCTTACAATCAATGTTAAACGTCATTATTGATATTGAACTTCAGTCTCACCCAAACCTCGGCAGGCTGACTTGGGCATATCAAGGCTGGTGCTGGGGGCAACCAAAAGATGTAGGTGCCAGATGTCATATGGGCATCCACCCAATGGAAGAGATGACAGGCCACTGGTGGAACCCGTAAGGGTCGGTAATGTGGAGAGACCCCCAATAGACCAGACATTGGACTCCAAACCACCAGGGGATGCATCTGGTTTAGTCAGGGTGGCGCGCTGGATGTGACGTCACCAACACAGAGCGATGTTGAACCGACTCACCACAACAAGGCTTGGGATGGAACAAAGATTCAGTTGTAGAGCACATGGAAAGCTGTCAGCAGGCTGTAATACCACATTTTGGGCGTGGCCCTTTATCAAACAATGTGGATTGGACAGCTTGGAAAGTTTAAATAGGAGCTGCAGGGGCATGGAAATGAGGTCTTAAAGGCACAAAACATCCTTTTGGCTCCCGCAGCACCAAGCACCATAACATTTTCTTTTGTACAAAATGACCATCTTACAACAAGGCAGACAATTAATAAATAATCAGACTTAAACAGAAAATTTAAGACACAAAAAGATAAAAATAAAAACAAAAATCAAAGAGTAAAAATCACCAAGTTAATAGAACATAAAATGCAGCCTTTTGGACTCATTATGCATATACTATCACACCAAAGAATAGTGGCAACAGCCAAGGGAAATGGAAAAAAAATTGGGAAGGGGGCATAATACAAAGAAAAAAAAGGGGGTGGAGAAGCAAGGGGGGTAATAACTGATGGGAAGGGAAAAGACACTGACAGCTTTACATAAGGTCTTTCTGTCTATGTGGTTCTTCCGGTTAGCAAGGGGGTGTACTTCCGACACCAAACCTTGCGACCTCACGTCTCAGAACTAGAGAGATGGGTGTGAGTGAGTGATTGATTGATTGCCTCTCCCCCCTCATGTTCCCGGACAAACCACACGAGCAATCATCTAGCCGTAAGCTGTGAGAGAGTCCCGCTGCACGCCAAGCCAAGCCAAGCAAACACTTGCCGGCGCTCCCCCTATAGGCAAACGGGCGGCCAGCCGAAGTGGGATAGAGAGAGAGAGGGCTTGACCATCCGCTGTCTTCAGTCTCTCTTCAGTCTCGCTACACGCCAAACAAACATCCCCCGGCGCCCCCCCTGGAAGCGAACAGGTGGCCAGCTGTAGTAGGAGAGAGAGGGAGAGAGGGCTCGACCATCCGCTGTCTTCAGCCTCGCTGCATGCCAAGCAAAACATTTGCCTGCGCTCCCCCTGTAAGTGAGCGAGCGGCCAGCTGAAGTGAGAGAGAGAGAGGTGAGAGGAGATCGGTGGTTCCCCCCGGATATCTCCCCCCCGCTTCTGTACCCCACCTCACTTGAGTAGACACTTGAGTAGACTTGAGTGGACTTAGCTGGGTGTAAGGAGTCTGGGGATGACAACCCGCAGACAAGCAGCCCTGCAGCCAACTGCAGGAAGAGGAAGAAAATCGATGGACGGCGGCATTAAAGCTTATATGTCCCCCCGCACACCAGAGCTAGCAGGAAGGCTAGATATAAAGAAATGGAGCAGAATTAATGCCACAGACAGTGAGGAAAAAGCAGAGCGGGAGTCTGGGATCAAGCAAGTGATCGCACAGATGACAGGTGACTGTGTCGTGGTGAACGGTAAGAGACCTCCTACAGTGGGGAGAGGGAGGAAGACCCCGGAACAAAGTCCCCCTGGCAGAGGCGGTGGGAGCCCCCAGGTAATAGGGGTTAAGAATATAAACCAATCAAATCACAGCGGGCAGATAATAGACAACCCTCGGTGGAGGGACAGTCCGTAGACATAGAGACTATGATGGGAAGAGAGGGAGAGGACTCAATCCCCAGTACGGACCGAAACATCAGTCAGGCACAACTGAAAACAATAGGAGAGGACATGAGTAGATGCAGGTCACCACATAGACACGTCATGGACTATGAACAGGAGAGTGCTTAAGATGGGGAAGAGAACCCACAGGGATGGAAAGGACAGGACAGTGTGGACCCAGAAAGGGATATCTGGGGGTTGTTGAAGGCCCTCCCCACTAAAAATGACATTCAGCAACTAATAAACGCAGTTGAACAATCCTGCATGCAAGCAGTGGCAAGTTTAAAGGAGGAGATCAGGGACCTGGGATACAGAGTAGAAGAGACAGAGAAAGAACAAGAGATTACTACACAGGCAGTGATGGAGGTTCAAGAATCCATGAAAAAATATGAAGAGACTTTAAACGCATATAGAGCATCCAGCTGGATGAGTACGAGAATAGGAATAGACGACAAAATATACGTATAAAGGGACTGAAAGAGTCAGTTACAGCAATAGAATTAGCCCCAGCTGTACAAGAAGTTTTTGGACAGATTTTGGGGGATCAAGCCCCCAATGTCATTGAGATAGACCGGATACATCGGGTCCCCCCCCAGAATACAAAAACTGATGTACCTAGAGATGTAATATGTAAAGTCCACAAATATACAGTGAAGGAGAGTATAATGAAGATGGCACGTGATAATCCTAGGATAACATTTGAAGGTTCAAACATAGCTCTGTATCCAGATATATCTAAAAGGACTCTTTTTAAGCAAGGGTCGGTTCGCCCACTGCTAGACATCCTATGGAAGGCTGAGATTAAATATCGGTGGGGGTTCCCCTTCAGTTTAACAGCCTCCAGGAATGGAAGAACTGCAACATTGCGAACAAAGGACATTTTAAAATCATTTGTGGAGAAATTAGACCTCCCGATGGTGGACTTTGTGGATTGGAGAATACATTTTTTAGGGCCCCCCCTGCAATGAGCAGAGAAGTGGCAAGAAGTCCCAGCAAGGGTTAACAGGGGAATAGCCCAAAGAAGGAGTTAAGGTCTTTGGGCCCCCCCCTTTTTTTTTCCCACTTGGGAGGGGTTTTGTAGGATAATGCCCAGGAGGAGGGGGGAATAGAAGGGGGGTATGATGGGAAATGAGGACCACTTGTAGGTCAATAGGCCAGCCCCAATTAAAGGGGAGAAGAATCCTGCAGATGGCAGGGAAGGGAGGTAGCAGGCGTGCAGGGGATGTCGGTGCGCACAGGCTGCTCACCCGAGTTTTAGAGATACCCCTAAAGAGAGGTTTTTTGGATGGGAGGGAAGTATGCAAGTATGTAAGGTTTATGTCTATGATATATATGTGGAGTATTCTTGGTTTTTTTTGTGTTTCTTTTTTTTTTAAGTATAGATATGTGACCAATGAGGTACTGAATGATTTAGGGGGGGTGGGATTGGCAGAGGAGAAGAAAGAGAACAAGGGCAACGGGCCGGGAGTTGTGAGGATAAAATAAAATGACGGCCATACTGAAAATATTGTCATACAATGTGAGGGGTTTGAGCTCACCAAATAAGAGAGGGCGCTTATGGGTGGAGCTGCAACATTGGGGAGCTGATGTTGTTTTCTTACAGGAGACCCACTTTAAGAGCAGCTCAATCCCAAGCATGCCCCGGAATATACTGAATCGGTGGTATCATGCGGTCTCCCCAGTAGCCAGGGCAAGAGGGGTCACAATTGCGTTCAGGAAATCATGCCCCTGGACAATAGAGACTTTGCAAAGTGACCCAGAAGGTCGGTACTTGTTCGTAAAAGGTATGATACAGGGGAGACGATATACCTTTGCTTCAGTATATGCGCCCAATGAAGGGACTGCTAATTTTTTGGTTAAAATGTTTAGAAAACTGGAAGAATTTAAGGAAGGGTGTGTAGTGGTAGGAGGAGATTTTAATATGGTGCTAGAACCGAATATAGATACCTCAACGGGCAGAACTGCCCTGTCTTTTAGAGCTATAAAGAGGGTTAAGCAAACTTTATGCTCACAACATCTTGTGGACACATGGAGAGCTTTACACCCAGGGACTAGGGACTTCAGCTATTATTATAAATCACACGATATGTACTCGCGGCTAGACCTTTTCCTGGTGGATCAGTTCTGCCTGGGGAATGTCAACACAAGTACAATCGAATCAATAACTATGTCCGACCATGCCCCAATAATTCTGACCCTCCGACCAACTCAAATGGGCCAGACGGAATGAATATGGCGTTTGAACGAGTCATTGCTGGATAAGGAGGACATAGTGGAGAAACTAAGTATTGAGATAAAGGAATATTTTGAAATAAATAAAACAGAAGAAGTGTCAAATCAAATGGTGTGGGAAGCACATAAAGCGGTTGTTAGAGGGGATTTAATTGCCTTCGGTGCATATGTAAAGAAGGAAGGTAAAAGAGAAATAGACAAATTATTAGAGAAGATCAGAGCCCTAGAAATAAAGTATAAGGAAAATCTTGACCCAATGGATGGCAGATGTCTGGAGAGCACACGAGCAGAGCTTTCGCAATGCTCAGAGTATAAAGCGAAAAACAAAATTAGGTTTTTCGCAAATAGAGCATATGAACAAGGAAATAAATGAGGAAGGTTACTGGCAAAACAACTTAAGAAAACAACAGTACTCTAGACAGGTGCATTGCTTACTAGTCCAGGGTAGGAAAATAATGGACACAAAGGTTATAGAAAAAGAATTTGGTAAATTCTATGAGGCCCTATACAACATCTCCAAAATAGAACCATCTGAAGCAGGGGAAAGCGAGGGACAAAGGAGGGATAAGATAGAAGATTATATTGAGAACGCTGACATGCCCATACTACCTAGAGAAACTTCCGAGATTATGGAACACCCAATCACGGTTAAAGAGCTGAGCAGAGTGATAGTAGCCCTGCCCCCGGGGAAAAGCCCAGGCCCGGACGGGCTGACAAATTTATATTATAAGAAATTTCTCCCAATTTTGGTAAAGCCACTTTGTAATTATTTCAACTCTATTGGTGCTGTAACTCCACTTTCCTCAGAAGCATCACTGGCGTATATAACGGTTTTGCCAAAAGAGGGAAAAGATCCCCAGGTATGCGCTAATTACAGGCCAATCTCTCTGCTGAACTCCGACACCAAGATACTGGCAAAAATCTTGGCCCTGAGACTTCAGGAAGATGTAGGAGACTTAGTGCACCCAGATCAAGCGGGGTTTATAAAGGGACGAGAAGCAAGGGACAACACCACCCGCGCACTCCATATACTGCATTGTATGCGATATGGCCCAGATGAAGCCCCAGGAATCACTCTGTCGATGGATGCCGAAAAGGCCTTCGACAGAGTGAACTGGGGCTTTATGAGAGAGGTACTGGGGAGGATAGGATTGGGGGAAAGGATGTTGGGTTGGATTATGTCCTTATACGCGAAACCAAGAGAAAGAATTAAGGTAAATGGGACAGTATCTGAATGTTTTAACATACAAAACGGTACCAGGCAGGGGTGTCCGTTGTCCCCCTTGATATTTGCAATAGTAATGGAACCATTCATGCGTAGATTTAGAAAGAATAAGGATATAGTAGGGACGCATAGTGGGGGGGGGGGAGTGGAGAGAGGTAAAGGGAAAGAAAATTTTTTTTTTTTTTTATGAGTGCTAAAACATACACACATATTAAATAAATTTATGGGCACCAGAAGCTTAGAAGGGAAGGGGATGTCCCCCTTACTCATTATTTAAAAAAAAAACACATATGCATGATTTATATAATTATGAATTATAGGGATTTTACCCCCCCTTTTTTTTTTTTTTCGCATGCACAAATTACATAATTATGAATTTTAGTGATTATCGACACGAATTAGAATAAGGGGGAAATTCATTTTATAATTTATTTTAAATACACTTTATAATCATAGTTAAGCACGATTGTACACGGGGTTTTTTGTTTTTTTTTCTCTTCTACTGCACAAACTATATAATTATGAATTTCAGTGATTAATGACAGGTCTTTCTGTCTATGTGGATTTCTTCTTACAACCCATTGTCACACAACTACATTCTTTTATCAAGGACTCTGGCCATGTCATTGATATTTTGAAACATTACAGATGGAAGGATGACTACAAGTGCCTTCTTTGGATGTGTGCTCCTTGTATACCTCCGCATGAGGTTGCCCTCACAGCTCTCCAGCACTTTTTATTCACAGATACCAACATGAACCACAGACAAGCCCCGTTCTTAATAGATGCCACGAAGGTTTGCTTGGAACACAACTATTTTGTGTTCCAAGACAAGTTCTATTTTCAAATCAATGGTACCACAATGGGAGCTAGTTTTGCTCCCTTTTACACAAATGTTACAATGGGTTTTTGGGAAGAACGCTACATCTGGAGTCACAACCCCTATGCTAGGTACATTGTATTTTATTTGTTGCTACATCGACGACATTCTCCTCATATGGAGCAGTAGCCAGGAAGATTTTGCAGCCTTTGTTAGACACTGTAACTACAATGACCTAGGTCTAAAATTTACACATGTGCTTGATCCCTTAGCTTTGTTTTTTTTAGACCTTGAATTGTTTCACAAAGGAGGAGCGATTAAAACTAAAAATTACTGTAAACCCACTAGTGGGAACTCCTATCTTCATTTTTCTAGCTGCCGCCACCCTGCGTGGAGAAATAACATCCCCTAGGGCAGTTCTAAAGGCTGCGCAGGAGCTGTTCTAGGAGAGAGGATTATGTCCATTAGGGTGCTAAGCTGGGTTGTGAACAAGCAAGCTATCGCTTGTGAAACGTCTACCATTGCCTGTATCTGTCTGACCCTTTTTTGACAATAAAGATGACATTGAGATAATTTGGAGTTCCAGTGTGCGACCAATTCCTTGTCTTGTTCGTCTTCCACGGTGGTGAGCTGAGGTCTGCACCTGTGATCCATCCTGCACCTGAGTTTGTCTGGAGCGGTGTGCTTATCTCTGTTCTTTGCTAGGGTGCTAAGCTGACCAGTAAATTCAAACAAAAAGGATATCTCGAGACATTCATTAAGGAAGCTTTTGATACGTTTTTGGAAGCCTCCTCTCTGGTACAAAAGACAAAAACATTGTTAGCAATAATGTCAGATTCATAACAGGGTTTAACAGTAGCTACAAGTCTAATATCAAAATCATTAAAAAACATTGGCACAACCTTCATTTGGATCCCAAGTTAGATCCTAATCTTCCTTCGGCTCCTCAAGTTACCTTTAAGAGAATGTGCACAATTAAAAATGGTGCACAGGCCGAACTTTCGCTGTTTGGTCGTTCGGCGAACATCTGAACAAACGGGTCAGTTGACCATTTGTTCAGCCCCCGAACCGACCATAATGCATTGCGGCGCTGATTGGCTGAAGCAGTGAAAGCATCAGCCAATCAGGGCACAGAGCACTGTCAGAGTCTTGATTGGACACTGTCATCATGACTTTATCCATTCGTGGCTCATTCCCGCTCCACAGTATAAAAGTATTCTTTCAATGGCAGCCATTTTCAGTGTGATTTCAGCATGGAGAGAGACAGAACAGGTCTCTGTTCAGTGCTATTAGTTAGTTAGTGTGCTATACTGTGCCAGTTTGCTTCAATTGTCAGTGTATAAAATTAGTTTAGTGTCAGTCTAGGGATAGTGTGAGTGTAGTGAGGAGACCATCATTCAGCTTTGCATAGTGTGCAGCTAGAGTAGGGACAGCTCAGATAGTTTCACTGTAGTGTAGTAAGACTGTGTCATTCATATATACATTAGTGTAGAGAAGGGACAGCTCATATAGTTTCAGTGTAGTGTAGTGAGACTGTGTCAGTAATCTTTACATTAGTGTATAGCTAGAGTAGGGACAGCTCAGATAGTGTCAGTGTAGTGACGGTTGAAGACGTCTATTTGATTGCGTTACTGCCAGTTTAACGCCATTTACTTCTGTGTGCATTACTGCCAGTTTAGGGCCATATAGTTTTGTGTGCGTTACTGCCAGTTTAATGCCATATAGTTTTGTGTGTGTTACTGCCAGTTTAACGACATATAGTTCTGTGCGTCACTGTACGTCTGTGGAGTGTGTCTGTGCAGTGTGAGTACTCAAATTAAACACCTGTTTACATTGATTAAAGTGCATCTACATACAGATTTCAACTTCTTCTTTACATTTGCTTATAAGCACCACCCCTTCCCTCCCTTGGCACTATAAGGGGGCCAGCAACAAATGTGTGGACGTGGTGGCTGTGGTGGACGTGGTGGTCAGTCCTCAGGCAGGGCATAATTGGTAGATGGTATAGATGGTATAGCACAGGGTGTCCCAGGTACTAGCAGCACATCTGCCAGCAACACACCACCAGCTGTAGACTGTAGCCGGCAAATTTCTCTGCCCCATTTGCTGCAGCGGAAAAAAAATACAGTCCCTGCCACCCAGATACCCAGCGTCTAAATGCAAACTTGTCAAAGCTGTTGGTTCTCCAACTTCTGCCTTTCAGCCTGATGGATTCTGCCCTCTTCTGTGATTTTGCACAATGTGCTGTACCACAATGGCAGGTTCTCAGTCGCTACTACTTTTCATGTAAGGCCGTTCCATATCTCTACCATCATGTGGAAGGCAATGTTCTGGCATCCTTGGGCAAGGCAGTCAGCCATAAAATAAACCTTACTGCTGACATGTGGTCCAGCAAGCATGGGCAGAGGTGATATATTTAGTTCACAGCACACTGGGTAAAGCTGCTTGCAACTCGAAAGAATGCAGGACAGGGCTCAGTGCTGCAGCTTGTTGTGCCCTCATGTCTCCATACAGCTGGTGGTGATGGTACCAGACCTGTGAGTTCTACCTCCTCATCCTCCACCTCCACCTCTGCCACCTTCAAGCCCTCCTCTGCAGAATTGTCCTATGAACATCAGGTACCCCCTAAGCGTTCAAAGGGCTATTCCCAGAGTCAGGCTAAAAGGTGCCATGCAGTGCTTCAGCTGGTGTGTTTAGGGGACATGAACCACACCGGAGCAGAGATTCTTGCAGCTCTGCAGGGACAGGCCCAGAGATGATTCACACCATGCCAGCTGGAGCCAGGAATGGTGGTGTGCGATAATGGCTCAAACCTCCTGTCCACCCTTAGACAGGGAAAGTTGACACATGTGCCATGCCTGGCACATGTCCCCAATTTGGTGGTGCAGCATTTCCTAAATACGTACCCATGGTTGCAATATGTGCTAAAGCTGGCCAGAAGAGTCTGTAGCCATTTCAGGCGGTCATACACACCATTGCTCGGGTTGGCTGAAATTCAGCGGGAATTCCACCTTCCCATAAACCGCCTGATTTGTGACATGCCCACCAGATGGAACTTGACTTTGTCAATGCTGCAGCGGCTATATACTCAGCAGAGTAAAATAACAATTCGGAAAGGAACCAATGCTTGGGCTGGCCCGGAGATCACTGCCACATCCCAAATACAGAAAGGAGACCAGGAAAAGAGATGTGCCCCAAGGGGGATACTATGGGCAGTGTGTCAACGGGCAATGAATGAATGGTGCATGCGTGAAATACACAGTTAAGGTTTAAAAGTTGTATAACAAAAGTTTATTAAGTAACAAGATACACACAATGAGTACTTGTGAAAATACGGCACAAGAACAGGCTCAGGCCACTTCGTTTTTTTCCCCCCACGCCAATAGCTGAACATCAAGGATGGATGCTCTGTATTGCCTGTATTGTCACCGTATTAAGGAGGCCACAAGGATGGTGAGGCGTGACAGTGCATGCATCAGTGACACATTCCTTGTTTTGTTCCTGCTGGAGCAGACTCTGTGTGGCATTATGGACAGGGCACTGGAGACAGAGCAGGACTACCTTTCCTCTCAAGGCCCATTCTATCCAGACACCATCATTCCTATGTCACAGAACACACAGAAGGAGAGAGAGGAGGAGGATGAGGAGGAGGATTCTGGTACTTTCATAGGCTTCGAAGAAGAGGAAGACATGCGTCAATCTGAAAGCGATGGCTTTCCAACCTCAGAACCCTTGGGAGTAGTACATGGCTGGGAGGAGGAAGTTCCAGATGCTGTCATCCTAAGTGACCCCAAGGAGTCTGCTTCTGAAGCCTCTGCAAATTTGAGGCGCATGGGCAACCTCATGCTTCAAAGCCTACGAAAGCCTACGAAAGGACCCAAGAATATGTGGCATAAAGGAGAAGGATGATTACTGGTTGGCAACACTCCTTGACCACCGTTATAAGGGGAAAGTCTCAGAACTCATCCTGTCCCCACAGAGAATGCAGAAGATAAAATCTCTTGAGGACACATTAAAGAGGAGTTTATTGAACATTTTTCCTGACTCCAGTAGGTTACAGTGTCGTGGAAAACGTCATTTTGAGTCTTCTGTTGGTCAAGAGAGGAACGTTGGAAAAGGTTTCCGCCTAAGTCAGGCATTTCGATATTTTTTAGTCCTCACTGCCCAGGGCTGTCAGCTTCCACATCCCATCGGCAGTGTCTGCATCACATGGAGGATGATTACCTCAGGGCCAAAACAGAGATGGAGAGCTTTCCAGCTGATGATCCACTGACTTATTGGGTCATGAGAATAGACCACTGGCCATAACTTGTCCAGTATTCTACTGAGGTGTTGGGCTGCCCTGCATCCAGCGTGCTTTCAGAATGGGCATTCAGTGATGCAGGAGGTTTTGTTAATGATCATAGAACAAACTGTCCACAGACTTTGTGGACCGTTTGACTTTTATAAAAATGAATCAGTCCTGCATTACCAGCTATGGAGCCCCTGATGCCAATGTCACTAATTAGGTCTTTTTGGGATATGGAATCTGCAGGACTTCAAGGCTGCCTAGCTTTGA
This sequence comes from Lithobates clamitans, assembly GCA_037952925.1. Classification (NCBI taxonomy): domain Eukaryota; kingdom Metazoa; phylum Chordata; class Amphibia; order Anura; family Ranidae; genus Lithobates; species Lithobates clamitans. The sequence goes on from JBBGZY010000285.1 coordinate 6,689,942, forward strand.
GGGTGTTCAATCATTTCATCTGGAAGTTTTTGGTATAGGTTTCATGGGCACAATTAACACCCAAAGACCAATTTTTCTGCACCTGTTTGACAGGTGCATATCATTGCAATTTTTACAGCAAGGCCAATTCTTGCTTTCATCAAGAGTACCCCTATAGGGTCACAGGGGGAAGGCGCCACCGACACCCAAAGATCAATTTTTCTGCACCTGTTTGACAGGTACATATTGTTGCAATTTCTTACAGCAAGGCCAATTCTTGCTTTCACCAAAATTACCTCTATAGGGTTACGGTGGGAAGGCGCGCCCGACACCCAAAGACCAATTTTTTACGCACCCTTTAATTCTATCCAAAGTCAAAGTGACACCAGAATCCAAAAAATCTCAAATTTTGTTCTCAGTGCACTACATTGTGGCCTCATCATACACACTGGCTCTCCAGCTGTTGCTGAGCAAAATAAAGGCAGCTTGCAGGGAAAATGTAATTTTGTTTGGCTTTATAAATACAATTATTGCTGCAGCAGATTCTAGACATGGTACAGAGCTTTTCCATTTTACAGTTAGACTAAGGGGACCCCCAAGGCACTATATTGAAAGGAATTTTTCATTTTTATGCTATCACTTTAAAAATCAAAAAATCACTGCTCATTTTTTTTGTTTAATACATTTTTAGTAAAGTAAAATAGAGAAAAGATATACATATGACAGGTAATATACACTCTTGGAGAAAAATGACGCTCACAAGTTTACATCGTTTCTACAAAAACAAATAATATTTGCCCCTGGAAATACAAAGGGGGAGAGACTAGCAAATGTAGTAACTAACTAGACAGGGGCCTCCATCTATGCGAGCATCTAAATGCAAGTATGAAAAGAAAGAAAAAGATCCAAAACGTTGCTTCAGTTAAAGACAAAGACGAAAGAAGGGAAAAAAAGAACAGTAAAGGGGGTTAAAGAGGAATAGAGGATAGGTAGGAGAATAGATAAAGGAAGAGAGATGGTAGGTAGGGTATGGGATAGGGAGGAAGGGATTGTTGGCAAGCATGTCATCACGTTTAAGAATACTGAAAACTGTATCTGCCACGGTAAAAAAGAGAAAAATAAACCAAAAACATTAAGAGATTTAACTAGTAAAAGAAGAATTTACATAACAATGTTTAAAAAATAACCTTAAGGGGTTTGCATTAAAATGTCCTTATAAGAGGAAGTGGACTGGAATTTTAGCCAGGGAGCCCAAGTTAGTGAATGTCTCTTAGAGGTGCCTTTGATGTTGTGGGTAATATCCTCCATGAGATAAACTTCATCTACCTCTTGTAGCCAAACTTTTATGGACGGGGTTGTTGGTTGGCCCCATAGAGTAGGAATCAGGGCTTTGGCGGTGTTCAACAGATGAGGAATGATTGAGCGCTTATATAAGCCAATGGGATCTTTAGTGGCATGAAAAATAATAGTCCATGGATCGTTGGGTAGATTGACATCTGAGATCTGTATTATCATTTTGCGAATGTCGGCCCAAAAGGGTCGAATGAGTGGGCAAGACCACCAGACATGTGCATGAGTGGCTTTGTTCCCACAGTTCCTCCAGCACAATGGGGAACTGGCGGGGAACATTTGATGAAGTTTGGCTGGGGTGTAGTGCCACCTGGTGAGTAATTTATAGTTGACTTCTGCCATTTTAGAAGCAAGAGAGGAGGAGTGAGCTAGCTGTAGGACCTTTTTCTTTTGGTTGTCTGTGAGGGGAGAATCCAGATCAGTTTCCCATCTAGCCAGGAATGGCGGGTAGGTAGGGTTTTGAAGAGCAATAAGAGCTTTGTAAAATAGAGAAATTCCATGTAGAGGGGGGTCCTTCGGATGGAATATCTCTTCAATGCTATTTAAATCTTGCAGACCTCTTAGCAGATGAGGAAAGGAATTTAGGAAGCGTTGTAGTTGGTGGAATCTCCATTTATCCAAAAACATGATGGGTTTAGGGCCAAGGATCTCAGGGAGTGGTTTAAGTGCATTGCCGCGGAGAACATGATGTAGTAAGAGAGGCTCTTCTGAACCCCAAGATTTAAAACCTGGGTCTAATAATCCTGGTAAAAAATATTTATGGTTGAGAAGAGGCATCAAAGGAGAGTCATACCTCCATGAGAATTTCTTGTGTAAAGCATCCCATATATCCAGTGAGGATATGGTGAGTACTGAGGTAGTTCGGGCAAGGTTCCTGCTAGAACGGGGTATCCAGGGGTCTATCGAGAGATCCATGCCACTCAGAAATTACTCAAGTTGTACCCATAGTTTTGAGTTAGTAGCATATTTCCAGTCAGCTAATCTGGACAAAATTACAGCCTGATAGTATGCCTTAAAATTTGGAAGTGCCAGTCCCCCAGAGCATTTGGAGCGGAACAGTAGCTCTCTAGATATCCTGGGATGGCTGTTCCTCCAGATAAAGTGGGAGATCATGGTTTGCAGAATAGTAAAGACCCCACATGCACACCCAGTGGGATCATTTGAAAAATAAAAAGAATACGAGGTAGTATATTCATTTTAACAATGTTTACTTTCCCTAACCAGGTATGTGATAAGCAAGACCATTTCCGTAGGTCATCCCTAATCCCATTCAGTAAGGGGATATAGTTATGCTTAAAAAGGGAGTGGGGATTGGAAGTGAGATATATACCCAGGTATTTCAAACGTTTTGATTCCCACCTAAATGGAAAAAGGGGTTTTAGAGAGAGCGCCTCAGATCTGGGAAAATGAATGTTTAAGATTTCGGATTTGGAGAGATTTATTTTGAAGTTAGAGATTGAATGAAAAGTGGATAATGCCAAAATTAAATTAGGTAATGAGATGCGGGGCTGCTGAATAAAAAATAGTATGTCGTCAGCATAGGCTGCGTATTTGTGGGAGCTGTTGCCTATATGTATGCCGTGGATAATAACATTATGCCTAATTGTAGCTAGGAAGGCTTCTAAAGTAATAGCAAAGAGGAGGGGGGACAGTGGACAACCCTGCCTGGTACCGTTATGGAGGATGAAGGGGTCACTCAGAGTCCCGTTAATACGAATTTGTGCTGTGGGATTGGAATAAAGGGATGAAATACGGTGATACATCTTAGGTCCCAATCCAAAATGTCACAAGGTCATCTTAAGATAGTCCCATTTCACCCTATCAAAAGCTTTTACAGCATCAGTGGAAAGGAGTAGGGTGGGATGGGCACATCTCCGAACATATTGGATTAGGGAGATCGCCCGAAGGGAGTTATCCTTAGCTTCTCTATTGGGTATGAAACCTGATTGATCTGCAGAGATCCATCTGGGCAGCAAAGGGAGTAAGCGGTTAGCCATTACTTTGGCGTATAACTTAATATCAACATTTATTAATGAAATCGGCCTAAAACTGCTACATAGGGTGGGGTCCTTATCGGGTTTAGGAATGACAGTGATGTGAGTTGAAAGGGATTCTGGGTGTAAGCCTGAAGAGTGAGAGATTGAGTTTGCATAAGCTGTAAGACAGGGGAGTAGAATGTCACTAAATGTTTTGTAGTATAAAATAGTGAACCCATCAGGTCCAGGGGCTTTACCAGAGGGGGAAGATTTCAAAGCAGCCTGGAATTCTTCAACCGAGAAGTCTGTTTCCATTTCCTTAAGAGCGGACAAGGACAATCTAAGTAAGTTGGCTTCTTTCAAGTAGGAGAATATGCGGCTTCGTCTCTCTTTCTGAGATAGAGAGGATAAATCATTTTTGACATTGTAAAGATCAGCATAAAATTCTCTAAAGGCTTTAGCAATGTCTGGAGTTGCATGAGCAAGCTCTCCCGTTGAAAGTTTTATTTTTGAAATGAATGACTTTGACTGTTTAGCCTTTAGTGATCTAGCAAGTAGTTTATTTGGTTTGTTCCCCCACTCGTAAAATTTGTGATAAACGCTGAAATTTCCTCTTAGTATCTAAGTTGAGGAGGGTCTTTAATTCTTCTCGCTTAAGTGTGAGGGATTGGAGGTGCTCAATATGTAGAGATACTTTGTGTTGCTTGTCAAGATCAGCTATTTGTTGTAGAACCTGTTTAATTTGGTGACCATGCTCTCTTTTTTCCTTGCACCCAGTTCGATGAGACGGCCTCTGATAGTGGCCATATAAGCTTCCCTTCACAATGGAGGGAGAAGTCTCAGAAGGTTTGTTTTCTTTAAAGTAATGTGACAGATAGGAGGCCAGCATGGAAACCTCAGCTTCATTAGAGAGAAGAGAGTCATTAGGTTTCCAATTATTAGTGCAACGTGTTAAGGATGGCATGGTCAACCTCATAGATACAGGTGCGTTATCCGAAATAGATGCCGTGCCTATGTGAGTAGACTGTAAGAGAGGGAGATGAAAGTGATCTAAGAATATATTGTCTATTCTGGAATATGAATGATGTGTTGCGGAAAAGTGTGAGTAATCCTTCTCCTTGGGGTGGAGTAGGCGCCAAACATCCATTAATTGAAGATCTAGGAGCCTTTTTTTGACAAATTTCAGGCGTTTAAATGAGATATTAGAGAAGCCTTGGGACGTTTCTATTATTGGGTCTAAAGGCATGTTAATGTCCCCTGCTAGGATAGTAAGACCCTTGGCAAAATGCGATAGTTTAGTTAGGGTTTGTGAGAAAAAAGTAGGCTGATTTTGGTTTGGACAGTAGACATTTGCAAGAGTACACTGGGTGTTGAAGCCCCTAAGGAATAAAAAAGTGACCATGATCATCCGCTAGCATATCAGATAAACGAAAGGATACATTTCTGCTAAATCCAATGGCCACTCCCTTAGCTTTGTTGGTGTCTGATAAGCTGAAGTACCACTGTGGAAAATGGGGTGAGGTCAATTTAACAGGTGTTGTGTGGGTTAAATGCGTTTCTTGAAGAAAGGCAATGGAGGATGCGGTTTGCTTAAGTTCACGCAATACTTGGTGACGTTATGCGGCGACATTAAGACCCCTAACATTGTATGATGTAATCGTTACCGTAGCCATTGTTATAGCGGAGTGGGATCCCTTAGCTTACACTTCCATGCATGTCAACAAGGGGGGGGAGAGGGTGGGGAGCGATGAGGATAGATTGGGAAGTGAAAAGAAGAAAAAGAAAAAGAGAAAAGAATGAACATATACAGAATACATACTCATGAATTAAATAACTTGTGGGAAACACATGTTGAACACGCAGAAATCTGCAGTGGTCCCATTGGAGAGAGAGAGAACGAGCAGCCATCCAGATCTCTGAACAGAGATTGAATATAGCATCTTTAAGGCCACTCGCATTCGCTAACCCCAGAAGGAGAGGGGTTTAGGGTGTCACTGTAGGGGAGGGTGAGCGAGAGCAGTGCACCCCGACAGCACACGGCCTGTGAATAATAAAGAGCTTATAACCATAGGTGAGTAAATAAATAGCACCATTAAAATAAGAAGGTTATGTAAACAAGAACAACCTAAACAAATATGAGTCCTGCAAGGTAGCATATGGTTAAACCAAACTGGAACGGTAACAGGAAGACAAATCAATATACAATCAAATGACGGGTCAGCTTCAACTAAGTATAGGACAGGTAAAAATGGAAAAAAACTTAGCCGAAACCTGACTTTGTCAAAGCAAACAATAAAAGATTGGGTGTCTATAATCATAGAGCGGGCCAGGAAGAAAAAATGTAAGGCTCAACCATGCTTTTGTGCAGAGCCTGGGAGTGAAGTACACCTTTTCTTTGAAGGGGTTTTACGCCACAGTGGATCCACTGGGTGCGAAAATTTAGGGATTGGGTCCTGCCAGCCTGGAAGCTCTATAGGTGGGAGATTGAGATCCTGTAAAAAGGCTGAGAGTTCCTCCGGGAACCTTAATGTACAGGAGCGACCATTTTTTGTAGCAATCAGGCAGGCGGGGAAGCCCCACCTGTACGTGATCCCATCTGAACGCAAGTGTTCAAGGAGTGGGTTCAGGGCTCTACGACGGTCCAAAGTGTCCTTGGAGAGGTCTGGGAATATGGTGATGACCGCCCCATCAAAGTCTATGTTAGCTTTTTTAACCTCAAAGTAATGCAGGTGACATATGACATCCCGGGGCTGGTCTGAGTTAGTAATGCGGGACGTAGAGCTCGATGCACACGGTAAAGGCGCAGCGGATCAGTAACAGGGTTGCCCAGGATAGTATTTTGATTTTTTTACTTTGATTTTTTACGTTCGGGTCCCATTGACTTTAATGGGGTTCGGGTCCAAACTTTCGCGGTGTTCGAAAGTTCTGGTGCGAACCGAACAGAGGTCCATTCGGCCCATACCTAGTCAGTTCCTCAGACATGGGCAGACTTCTTTTACTGATGGAGAAGGCAATAACTACGACATCAAGCACTTTATAACTTGCTTGACTGAGTATGTTGTTTATATGCTTAGGTGCCCTTGAAATCTCTCTTACGTAGGACGTACAATGCATACTCTCAGAAAACGCATTGGAGAACATTGTCATTTTATTTCAAAGGGCTGTGATGAACACAGTGTACCTCAACACTTTAAAATTCATCAAAAGATGGACATTAGCAAACTATCCGTAACAGCCATTGAGTGTGTACCAGAAGGCTCCCTCACTGCCAATGAAAGATTAGCTTTGTTGTGCAGAAGGGAGACTTTTTGGATATAGAAATTGTCCACCCTGTCCCCTAATGGGTTAAACGAGGAACTAGAAGTGCACACCATTCTATGATGCAGTTCCTCCAGCAGTCAGCTCCTGTCTTGCCTTTTCTCTCCATCAATATGTCTTATGCAATTCCGACTATGGCAGTTGAGACCTTGTGACCTAGGATATAATGCATATTCAAGTTTCTTTTTAGACTTGTATACATATCATCCCCCCTTTTTTTTTCTTACACCCCCTCCTTCCCATTTTTTTACCACCCCCCTTTTTTATTTATTATTTTTTATAAATTTAGTTATTCTATTTTTTCTCTCGTCCCTTTCTATATGATTTTACCCCCCCCCTTGCTTCTTCTTCTCCCTTTTTTGTGTATTACCACCCCCCTTTCCTTTACTCTTTGACTTTTGTTTTTATTTTTATGTTTTTGTATCTTAAATTGTCTGTTTAAGTCAGATTATTTATTAATTATTGTCTGACTTGTTGTAAGATGGTCATTTTGTACAAAAGAAAATGTTATGGTGCTTGGTGCTGTGGGAGCCAAAAGGATGTTTTGTGCCTTTTAGACCTAATTTCCATGCTCCCGCAGCTCCTATTTAAACTTTCCAGGCTGTCCAATCCACATGATTTGATAAAGGGCCACACCCGAAGCACGTTATCAGTATTACAGCCTGCTGACAGCTTTCTATGTGCTCTACAACTGCATTTTTGTTCCATCCTAAGCCTTGTTGTGGTGAGTAGGTTCAACATCGCTCTGTGTTGGTGATGTCACATCCAGCGCATCACCCGACTACACCAGCTGCATTCTCTTGCGTTTTGGAGTCCAATGTCTGGTCTATTGGGGGCTTCTCCACATCACTGACCCTGGTTCCACCAGGGGTCTGTCATCTCTTCCATTGAGTGGATGCCCATGCAACATCTGGCACCTATACACTTTTTGGTTGCCCCCAGCACCGGCCTTGATATGCCCAAGTCAGCCTGCTGAGGTTTGGGTAAGATTGAAGTTCAATATCAAGTATGATGTTTAACATTGATTGTCTGTCAGCCATGTTTTAACCTTTTCCATTCTTGGAATACTTTGATTTTACAATAAATCTTTTTACACAAACCATGACAGACATTTTTATGACTTCTCTGAGGCATGCCTCAAGTGGTTTGTAGCCATCACCCCCCAGCGCTGGATTAAGATGAATCTTTTGTTGTTTTTTCTTTTGCACATCACCATCTCCGGTGTTTTGGTACCCCTTTAGCTGCAGAGGGCTAACATTCATTACACAGACTGCCATATATTGGTTCTCCATACAGCGACTGAACTTTTTAGGAGTACACTCATGCATTTGCCCACATGTGATTCTGAGTTTCAATGATTGAAATAACTGAAATCAGATTGGGGCTAAATGGATTAGATGATACTGCATGTCTTTCAGCAGGGAAATTAGTCTGGCTTTATCTGACTTGTTGAAGCTTCTAATGCCCACTGGGAAAAGCTCACTGCCATCTGCCACCAGTTTCTAACTTTTTGCAAGGACAACTGAAAGTGAGATCTTCCAGCTAGCAAAGTACAAGCAGGGTTAAATATAACAGCTCTCTGACCTCCTCATAAACAAAGAAAACTAAGTAGGATTTTTCAGTGCTAGAGTTATCAGAAAACGGCATTAAAAATTGTAAGCAACATTTTTTTTTAAAGCAAGCATGCATTCTATCTGTGCTGTAGTTTTGCTGTTAAAGTGTGTCACCACAGTGGAATCATAGTAGAAATAGAAGACGATTTAACAAATTCTCACCAAAAGGGAAACTGTTTCAACACACTTTTAGGTACCCTTAAATGTACTCCCAGTCTTCTAATAGCAGGTGAAGTTGAAAGGTCTTTGTAGCTGTCGGAGCTCTGAAAGACTGAAGTGAAATGGCTGACATCCATCATCCAATCATATGCAAGCAAAATGCTGTTTTTTGTATTATTATTTTCACAATTGGGTATTCTCAGGCCTTTTGATTGACAATAGCTTAATTATTAGCCCTACAAATGGCCATAATGTAATAATATGATTTGCCACCGATAGAATTTGATGGGGTTTACTGCAGTGTTCACAAATTTCAACTTTTAAAGATTTACACAACTATTTGTGAAGAAAACACATTCAGATTCACCCATCATTAACAGTAATTTGCCTAGCAGAGATTGAATGGATTGGTTTGATTTGACTGTGTTTGAAATATTTGCACCCAATTTCAATGTCCAGAAAATTTAAGGAAGTAATTATTAATAAGACAAAAGCTAGTGTAATAAATCTTCTTTTACTCATGATGCATTCATTTTCTGCATTCCACAAGGTAGACCCTCCTGTAGCAATGAAATATTTTTGTAAGGTTTTAAGATATTTTACAAACTCATTCTGTCACCTGCAGAATGAATGACAGGCCAGTTTATTATGGGAGAGCCGCAGAGGTGACAGAGACATATTCAAACTGCACACAGGGCCACATAAACCCCTCAGAAGATTTATAGCTCTGTTCATGATGGGCGACCATCTCTTAAATTACTAAATATAGTTATTATGGTAAAGTGTCAAATAAAGTGTCCAAGAAAGCATTACTTATCCATGAGTTATTGGCGACTTGATTAAGTTGACTGATGGAGCAGCACATTGTTAAGAGGTCACTGGGGAATAGAAAGAGGATATGCTTGCCTGTACTGCGGCCCAATATCTCCTACATAGGAGATCCACCTAATGCAGTAACAATGCAGTAACAACATTCATGTATTAATATGTAAACAGTGAACATGTCAATGCAATTTGCTGAATGCTTAGCAGGATTTTATTTAAGTATTTAATTCCACCTTAATTTTAACAAAGTGTAGCTAAAATAATTTTATAATACATTTTTTTATATAATAGATAAGCTAGGGTTATGCAATTTTGCTATCCCATATAATTAAAGTGTATATAAATGCGAACAAGAAAACTTATGATATTTGCTCACTTTTGCTCCAGTAATTACACTAAAGTTTTTTTTTATATCTGTTTGACAAGTGCAAAAAATACCTTCAAGAAAACCAATGAGCTCAGTAGGTCCTCTGTGCACTGTAGTGTGGTCTGTAAACTACAGAACCCCCCACACACCCCCATCTCATTTTATGGCCATCAGAAGAGAACAAGGTGTTCTGTTGCTCTAATACTTTTCCTGTCCAGTAACAATGCTGCACTTCTGTACATATGGTACAGTAAGTGAGCGTTGTCACAGAAAGTTTGTAGACAGGATCACCAGGTGAAAATAAATAAAAAAATAGCTTAAAGAAAGTAAACGTAGGCAGCCAACCTGTCTAGAGATGGATAAGCTGCAATATATACATTATTAATTTGGGGTTTATAAACATTTTAATTGTGGAGAAAAAATATTTGTACAAAATTGCTAATAATGCCTTATAAGCAGTAGAGCATCTGTAGTAATTCTAAAACAGTAGACAATACACAGTGTAGTTTATCATGTGTGTACAACAGGGGTATCAAAACTGGCAGCCCTCCAGCTGTTGCGAAACTACAAGTCCCATGAGGCATTGGAAGGCTGACAGTTACAAGCATGACTCCCACAGGCAGAGGCATGATGGGAGTTTCTCAACAGCTGGAGGGCTGCCAGTTTGAGACCCCTGGCGTACAAGCACGTGTGCGTTATAGGATATCAATTCCAGGCACAAATCCACACACAAAAGAAAAAACTAGCAGGTGCGCTAATCAACAGTTTGGTATAGCCCTCCAGCTGGCTATTGGTGATAATTAGACAAAGCGTGCTGCTGCTCTCTATGGATCCTCTGGGAGGCAGAAACATATCTAGACAAAAGACAAAAGAAGAGAGTGCAAAGCCGCCCTAGTGTAACTCGGCTTTAATATGGTAACGTTAAAAACACTACAATGGTCAAACTCACATTGTGTGAAGATAGATACAGCAAAAAGGATTCCACTGTGGCCGCACTCCTATAACCACCTCAAGATCCCGACAGGGGAAGAGGGAGCTGTGGACATTCAGCCTAGCTGCCTGGATCCTGGCAGCATGTCCAAGGCTATCCACCACCACAAGTGATAAAAAATGGTGGAAAAAACCGCCCTAAAGTAAAATTGAGATGTGTAAAGATGTAAGAAGTGTAAAAAGCTGCTAGCACTCAAACAAAGTCTAATGAGAATGGTGAAAAAACAGTGTAGCGCTAATAATATATGGTGCAAATACCAATACGTGTACTCAGAACACAATAAGGATGTTAAGTGAATGAACAATGTAAAGAAAAAAAACAATCATAAAGGAATGTGCATGGCACAATGACCACAATATGTGCAAAAATCCAATAGTGAGTGAAACAGAGTGCAGAGTAAAGTCCACAAAAGCTGAAAGTAGACAGGACGAGCTTCTTCCTGTTAAGGTAACACCAAAACAGTGCGAAAGGAAAAAGGTTGTCTGTAGTCACTCTAAATAACTCTTCAGGGATAAGTAGATGGATACTCTTACCAGCTGAGATGGACACTAATGTCTTACGACAGTGAGTCAGTAAAGCTTAAGGTCCTGGATGGTCCGGATCAGGTGCTGTACCCGGAGGGTGGTCAGATGGATCGGATGCAGGGTCTCCGATTCTCCGTCGACGAACTCCAAAAGCACTATATAATCAAGATGGGTGTACCTCGGAACAGCGCCTCATAAGCTCCAACGAACAAAACATATGGAAAAAGAAGGAAGGCTCTAGATATTACAATAAACCTATCGATTTGACCTGCACTATCTGGAGCCTTCCTTCTTTTTCCATATGTTTTGTTCATTGGAGCTTATGAGGCGCTGTTCCGAGGTATACCCATCTTGATTATATAGTGCTTGTGGGGTTCATCGACAGAGAATCAGGGACCCTGCACCCGATCCATCTGACCACCCTCCGGGTACAGCACCTGATCCGGACCATCCAGGACCTTAAGCTTTACTGACTCACTGTTGTAAAGAGAGAGAGAAAAATGCCAATAACTGGCTTATGTTTACTTCTGTAATCAGCTGACAGCTGATCACATAGTAAAGGGCTGCTGTGATTGGCCCTTTACCCTGTTTTGTGACCAGCCGAGTCCAAAGGACTTGACGATCACAGAGTGCGCCTGTAGCATTAAAGAGACACAATAGTGATATAGGGGTTGATTTACTAAAGGCAAATCCACTTTTCACTACAAGTGCACTGAAAGTGCACTTGGAAGTGCAGTCGCTGTAGATCGCTGTAGATCTGAGGGGAAGCTCTGAAATAAGGTGAAGCTCTGCTGTTTTTATCATCCAATCATGTGCAAGCTAAAATGATGTTTTTTATTTTCCTTGCATGTCCCCCTCAGATCTACAGCGCCTGCACTTCCAAGTGCACTGCAAGTGCACTTGTAGTGCAAAGTGGATTTGCCTTTAGTAAATAAACCCATAGTGACTTGTAAGGAGCCACAGTGTGCAGAGACACAAATTAAAGTGAAGGCATCTGACACAAACGGGAGGCTCAGAGGATAAATAAATCTAATGAACAGGGCAAAGATAAAATTCAACAGAGGTGCTAAAGATATGTATTCTAATTGTATTTATTTATTACAGGTGCTTATGTAAGCACTGACCATTTATGCAGCGCTTTACTGAACATATATATTGTACATTCACATCAGTCCCAGCCCTCAAGAAGCTTACAATGTAAGGTCCCTAGCTCACATTCATACAAACACATACTAGGGCCAGTTTAGAGAGGATTTTACTTTTCTATTGTGTTTTTTTACTATTTATTTTTGGCAACAGGGTGTTATTAAAGATTCTCTGTCTTCCTTCTGAAATGCACTCCAATTAAAATTTGTCACATTATCTAAGTAAAGAGACTGTGATATAGCTGGGTGTACAATTTTTTATGCTCTTGGTAGAATGGAAGCACATCCTAATGGATTCTCAATCATATATCAAACAGAGTAAAGTGTATTAATCATATCAGTCACATTGCATTATCTGAGCCCATAAACAGCCCTCTATTTATCAGATGACAATGCTCCTTTCTGTAAATGGATTCTTTCTCTCTTTGATATGGCTGATTCACCAGTCATGTTTCAATTTTACTTTTCAGAAGATTTTATTACAATCCCACAATAAAAACAGATTTCTCAACTACAGATACTGAAGTTAATGAGCCTTAGACATCAACAATTTTGATTAAAGGAAAAAATATACCCTTATAGACAGTTTAATTTTCCTTAAATATGCAATAAAACTATTGCATATACAGTATTTTGATACTGTACTGATACTGATTTTGATGTATGTGGAGGATAGGGTAGCGGGCTTTGCTTAAAACTGAACTGTAGGCACAAAAATTTTAGAGGGTTGTAGTGTTTTTCCAGATTCTCTTTTTGCATTTTTGTGATTGTGTGTTGATCTTTAATTAACTCATTTGTGTGTCTGTTAATGTTTTCTAAGCACTAACATTTTCTAATCTAAGTCACTGTTCTCACACCAGGTGTTTTATTATAAAATTATTCTTTGTTAAAGGGAACCCCCTGCAAAAAAATGTCAATATTATACTTTATAATGTTTTACATATAAGCAAGTACACCTAACACTACTGATCAAAGAACACGTACACTTATCTATGTCCACTGCCTTTCCTCCTTGTAGATCCCTTTTTAGGCTGGTCCCGTGCTGCCATTTTGAAAAATATGTCATTCTGCTCATGTGCGAGATGGAACGCATGATGTTGTGCACCTAATTTTGCGCATTACCATACAACATTCTCGCGCATGCAGTATCAGTATACTGAAAGATCTTGTGAGATCATGCAGCTTAGTTACAGGATCTACCTGAAGGCCCTGATGTTCAAATGTCCATCTAATTCAGCAATCTTCTGCTTATTCCAAAGCGGGGGGGGTCCACACATGTGTCACATATATTATCTCTCGTGCTGGAAATAAAATGTCTCTCTGTGACATCAATTGCTATGCACCGCTTTTCATGGCAATCTGTCAAATACACAAAAGACACGTAGATTCATGTAAGAATGCAACCCAACGTTTTAAGGTAAAGCTATTTCCTTAGACCTATGTAGTATATATAAGGGAATGGATTATAATACTGCGAGCAGTGCATACAATGTAATTCAGTAACAGTGAAAATGGAAGCAATGGAAGCGGAAACACTGCCCCACTGCCGGAAACATTTCTGGAATTTGTTTTCCAGAACGCTGCACATTATCTTTGTCATGGAGCGCTGGATGCTTGGAATGTCATCGAATCTGTTCCCTTTTAAGACATTTTTTAATTTTGGAAATAGCCAAAAGTCGCAGGGTGTTAAATCAGGGGAATAAGGTAGTTCTGTTCAAGTTCAGTGTTGCCAACCTACCAGATTGAAATTTACTGACATGACACCCAAAATTTACTGGCACAGCTATGTTTTTACTGGCATTTCCAAAAGTTACAAAATTGTGGTTTTAAGTGCAAATTTCAGTATTTAGGCTACAGACAAATATTTTATAATGTACACCATGCAATCAAGGGAAAAAAAGATCATATTTTTTATTTTATTTTCGATATATAGTAAGCAAGTAGCTCAGGGACAGGACTCAGGAGGGGAGGACATTAGAATGGGCAAGCGTGCACAAATGAAATTGACTCTCACAATGGCACTGACAGCAGCACAAATGATGACACCTCACCGACATGACACGTCCCCTCTTGAGTCACAGTGACAGTCTCTCTCCACCCCAGGTGGTCCCTTCAGTCTACTCCAGTCCAAACCGCACTGCCAGTCCCGCTCCTGGCTTGCCTTGCTCCCGACCCGCAAACGAGGCTCTGGCCACTTTGCTTGGCTCTCTTGCCCCATGACATCACACGAAACGCTCAGGCATCGCCTCTACCAGACCCTCCCCCCTGCTGGTGCCACCCAAACACACTGTAGCAGGCACTCGAATGGTCTTGGCCAGCATTGAGCGTCATATTTTTTACTGGCAAGCTTTTCCTGTCACTGGCATTTACTGGCAGGAGAAAAGTGCCCATTTTTTACTGGTTGCCAGTAAAAATACTGACGGTTGGCAACATTGGTCAAGTTTCAGAATAGATTTCTAGGCCTGGAAATCGTGAACATTAAGGGCACACTGCACTTTGAGCTTTTATTTCAGATTGAAGAAGCTTATACTTTTTTAGGCTCTTTTTCATGTGTTTATTGAGTTCCTTTGAGCTTCTTTGAGCTTTTTTGAGCATAAGCATTTTTTTTCACAAACCCTTCCCTTGCCACATGCACGGGAGTGACGTCACGTGACTCTGGCCAGTTACAGAGCCAGAGTCTGTGGCCCCGAAAGGAAGAGGGGCGAACAAGGATGCGGCTTGCAGCGGGGACAGCGCGGGCTTCATTTGCAGGTAAGCGTCACATAATGTGCTATATTACATTATGCTTTTACTTTGTAGGGGAAAAAAGGAAGTAAAACCTGTAATGAGCCCCTACTCGCTTGATTCCACTCTCCCGACACTCCTCTGTGGCTTTAGAATCAGATTGCAGATCGCAACATCTGATGGTTCGGTCATCCAATGCTCCGGGATTCGAACTACAGCTATGTGCTGATCGAATCCAGTTGTGATAGCTCAGAACAAACACCAGGCAGGCTGTATGTAAGTTCAAACAGGAATCTCACTTTTATTGGATGCACACAACACAATTTTATACACAACAGTTTGAACACCCCGCCCCCAACAACCATTTTCCTATTGGTCAATTGTAAAGTACACTTTAGTCTTCAATTAAGGTCCTCTTGGCCATGCAAATGAGGACTTGAAACAGGGTCAGCAGGGATTGGTCCGATAGCTTGAATAGGAGGACTGATATGTGTAATGACACAGAGAAGCCCCAGGGGATAATTAAAGTACATAAACAAACAGTCAAACACAGAACAATGCCTTCCTTCCAGACCATGGAGGGGGTTAGCCTTAAAACAGGGCAGCAGATCCCCCCCACTGTGTAATAGAATCAAAGGGAAATACTTCAGTATTCCAAGCTTCATGACAAAACCCATTAGGGTTTACTTCCTCTTTAAGGGCTCATGCACACTGCACCTCAAAGAAGCTGCTCCTACAGGATTTTGAGCTTTTTTGAGCTCTCATTTTTTGGCCTGGAAATTCCCTCCATGTTAGCCAATGTGTCCATGCACACTATGGCTTTTTCAGGAGTTTACAGGCATATGCTCTTACAGGCAGAACCCCCCCCCCCCCTCCCAAGACTTGCATTTTTGAGAGGAGCTTTTGAGCAGAAAAGACACCTAAGTGCCCAAAAAAGCTCAAGAAGTGTGAAAAAACTTTAAAAAGCCCGAATAAGCTTGAAAACGCACAAAAAAAGGAAAAATGAACTGAGGGGAGGTTTTGTGAAAAAAAATTATTATGCTCCAAAAAGCTCAAAAGAGCTCAAAGATGCTCAATAAAAACACGCAAAAGAGCACAAAAAAAAGCACAAGGTTCTTCAATAAGAGAAATAAAAAGAAATGTTGATAAGGGCAGAAATAGTCAACAAAGAGCACCACATCCCATATTACACTAAGAACAAAAAGGCAATTTGCCAGGGGAAGGGGTTTAGAATAAATACCCCAAGGACTTTAAAGGTGCTTTTAAGTATGTGGTAGAAAACAGATATATTTGTACAATCATTTTATAAAAAATCTATAATTTTATTTAGAAAATCATTGTTTAAAACCGTGTATCTCCAACACATATGACATCATCATTCATAAAAATTAGTACAAATAGCACATTAACCCATTTGGGGCACATAGAAGTAGAGCTACTTAGTTCCATGACAATCTGCCGCTCGACATGTTTCGCTCTGAAAACAAGCTTCTTCAGGAGTTTATGGCAAAGATTGTAGTAGACTCTAAACAGTAAATCAAAAACAAAAGGCAATAAATGCACAGATCAAAAAATAAATGCAATAATAAACAAAAAAGCTATACAAATACAGGCCAACCAAAGGTTGAGAATCACGGATTGTACTTGAATAATCATTCATTGTCAAAACAGGACATATAGAGAATAACAATAAGGATTGCTGAGATTAAAAAAATCCTACCAGGCTGTTGTGCACCAGCAAAACTTGAATAAACTGAAAAAACTGCTACAGATCTTTTTAAATAGGCTCTCATACATATAGGCTCCCTTGTCTTGATATATCCACAGAGGAATACAAAGTTTTATTTGGTCCTCAAACAGGAAAATTGATTGACAATTAGCTAGAGCATAGATGCAGTCTGCATTTACACTAATTCAGAATTTAGGGAAGATTTAATACTTGAAATAGAACCAACCTATGATTGCTTGAAGCAATGAATACCTCTCAGCAATTGATGAAGCTGATGACCAAAGTAAATTGGTGTATAGTGGACTGGCAGGTAATGTGGTCTGTAATGGATTACGCAGAGGAAAAAATCCCCTCTCCTTACAGATTTCTAAACAACAAACACAAAATAAACAAAAAACAAACATTAGAATGGCTTTGCAAGTGCAGCTACTGTCAAAATATGACAGAGCTGCAGATGGAGTACTTACTTTTAAACTGTCCAAAGGCATGAAGGGGGTTGAGAGCGATCCGTACACTCTCAATGATAAGATGGTGCCTGTAGCAGAGCGATGTGCGTTGTGTCGAACCGCCTTTATATATCCCCCATCCCGGCGGCGTCTGAATTCACCACCGGAATGCGGACGTTCTTTGAGAATGCCGGTATTGCGGCTGATTGGGGGAACGCAGTGACGTCCACTCGGACGTTAGCTGCGTACATCGTGGCTAATGCGCAAATTGATGTTTTGCTTACAGAGCCAGACGACACAGAGAGCGCCATCTTTAAGAAGGGCAAAAAACATGGCAGAACCCCTCACTGTCCATGTTGGAAACCAGGGCCTGCTAAAAAGTGTGTACCCGAGAGTAAATTATTGAGTGGCTACTTATAAGCTTGACAATAAAGATTTAATGATGTGATAATTCCCCAATGTGCCACAATCGGACTCACGTCTCTAGGCCTCCCAATTAAAGAGCGATTGGTTATTCACTCAAAGAGTGGGTGCCCCGGGCGTCCATGTGGACCCATATAGACAAAGGTAGCCTAGGGTGAAGGAACCAATTGATCAATTATTTAAGTAAATTGATGGGTGTGTATTGTATTTGCTGTTGCACAATCAGCCTGCACAAAAAATAACAAACCAGCTCAGTGGGAACTGAATTGTAATTACATCATAGTATGTAGACAAGTGCATCATATAGATGCTATTCCCTAGATAAACATTAGAGAATTGAGTTCAAAGACATAAGGAAAAAAAAAAAAAAAAGAAAAAAAAGAAGAAAGAGTCTGTTTACAGAAATGGTTTAAAACTAAATGCATCATTCATGCCTGGATACCTTAGAGCCAACAGTTTGTGTATCCAGCGTGCTTCCTTCTGAAGGAGTAGTTTGTCATAATCTCCTCTATCTCCAGGGGGAATATGTTCTAAAGCGAAAAAGTGTAGGCAACTGCTGTCAAAATTATGTTGTAGGCCAACATGGCGACTGATAGGGTTCTCCATTCTCATTTTTTGAATTAAAGAGATATGGTCTCTTATCCGACAAAAAAAGGGTCCTTTGGTTTTGCCAACGTAGAACATTCTACATTCACATTGCATGATATATACTATGCCTACAGATTGGCAGGTTACTGCAAATTTGGGTTTATAGAGATGACCATTAGACAACAATAAGCTTCGCGCCGCCATACTGTATCTACAGTAGTTGCATTGGTGGCATGGTCTACTACCTTTGTTGGCCTCACTGACAGTTTTTGGATGACTTTCATAATGGCTATGGACCAAGGAATCCCTCAAAGAGCGAGATCGCTTAAAAGTGATCTCCGGATACGGATTTATATGTTTGGCCACCTCCTCACCCCCTATCAGCAGATACCAGTATCTTTTTAAGATCTCTCATATTTGTTTGTGCTGACTAGAAAAACTAGTGCTAAGTCGGACACCAGGGTTGGCTTTCTTTGATTTTACATTGTGTATGAGGGAGGCTCTACTGTGGTTCTTGGCTTTTAGATATGCCTTTTTGAGGCATTTTTTTACAATAGCCACGATTGAGAAACCGCAATTGCAACATTTTTGCCTCCCTTTAAAAATCGGAATCAGCGCTGCAATTGTGCCTGACTCGCAAATATTGTCCATAAGGCACACTGGTAATAAGGAAATCGGGATGGGAACTTGTGGCATGGAGCAGGGAGTTCCCTGCAGATGGCTTGCGATATAGGGTTGTTCCAATGCTGCCATCTGGATTGACTACAATTTGAGTGTTCAAGAAAGTTAGTGTCACGTACCTGGTAGGTTGTGAGCCTGAAGTGCAGAGAAGGACCTCCCTTACAGCTCCCACTCCTGTTCCTCTGGAATGGAGACAGAAGGCCAGGAGTGAGGAGTGGTATGGGTGCCTGGCAGGATCGACAGTCACCGGAAGTTCAGGAGTGGTGACACCCTCTGGGTCCAGAATCTGAAGAGGACGCTGGATCGCAGAGAGGACCCGGAGCCGCAGCAGATAAGGAAGCAGGTAAGTAAGCAGGTAAGTAAGCAGGACTGGAACCAGGAACAAGCAGCAGGTAGTAGCCTGGAACACTGGACTGGAACCTGGAACAAACAGCAGGTAGTAGCCTGGAACGCTGGACTGGAACCTGGAACAAACAGCAGGTAGTAGCCTGGAACGCTGGACTGGAACCTGGAACAAGCAGCAGGTAGTAGCCTGGAACGCTGGACTGGAACCTGGAACAAGCAGCAGGTAGTAGCCTGGAACACTGGACTGGAACCTGGAACAAGGCAGCAGGTAGTAGCCTGGAACGCTGGACTGGAACCAGGAACAAGGCAGCAGGGTAGTAGACTGGAACGCTGGACTGGAACCAGGAACAAGCCAGCAGGTAGTAGACTGGAACGCTGGACCTGAACCAGGAACAAGGCAGCAGGTAGTAGACTGGAACGCTGGACTGGAACCAGGAACAAGGCAGCAGGTAGTAGACTGGAATGCTGGATACAGGTATCAGACTGAGGGGTGGTCAAACAAGCCAGAGGTCGGTATCGGTCGATCAGCAGAGGTACCAGGGACAACACAGAGGGATGGTCAGGCAAGCCAAGAGGGTCTTGTGCAGGCGGATAGCAGGATGGTCTAACAGGAAGCCGGGTCAGATAGCAGAGTACACAGGTCAGATCAGGTTAAGGCACACGGAACGCTGTAGAGCAGACAGCGGGGATGGAGTGTGACAGGCTGGTTTAAATAGCCCGCCTGGCACTAGCGGAAGTGCGCGCGCGTGCCCGTGCGTGACAGCACCCGTGAACGCGTGTGCATGCGCAGTGGAACCCGCGGCCGTGTCCCCCTGCGTCTGGATCGCTGATTATTGGCAGGATCTTCATGACAGTTAGGTTTGACTGACTGAATTCAAATGTAAATTTTAGATTGAATTCATTGATCTTTAAACTCTCTAAAAGAGACAAAAGTGAATCCCTGGTGCCCGTCCATATGAAGAAGATATCATCAATGAATCTTCTCCATAGGGGGATTTGTTCCATGTATCCCTGCATGTCATCTCTGCAAAAAAGTTTGCGCTCCCACCCCCCCAGATACAGGTTGGCGTAAGAGGGGGCACATTTGGTCCCCATAGCCACCCCCTGTATCTGGAGGTAGTGGGAGCCGCCAAATAAAAAAATGTTATTAGAGAGGATAAATAACAAAAGATCCAAGACAAATTTGATATACTGGTGAGATGCTTCTGGATTTTCAGAAATAAAGCCTTCAACTACATTAACACCTTGTTGGTGGGGAATGGAATTATATAAGGCATCCAAGTCGAAGGCCACCAACCACAAGCCCTCAGGAATAAAAATTCCATCCAGGGCGCGTAGGAGGTCATTGGTGTCCTAGAGATAGGACAGCAGTCCCTGGACGTGGGGCCTAAGGAAGTCATCGATTAATTGGCTAGCTGTCTCCGTAAGGCTGCCATTGCTGGAGACAATGGGACGGCCCGGAGGTTTTGTCGGGTTTTTATGAATCTTCAGGAGTGCGTGCAGTGTGGGGGTTCGTGGGGAAGCAACATTTAGGAATTCCTAGGTGGATTTATTAATAAGGCCATTGTGATAGGCCACGCCGATCAAGTGTTGATAGTGCTTGATCGTTAAGGTTAAGTGATTTGATGATACCTTGCGGTACCATTCGCGGTTTTGGACTAAGGCCAGCACCATAGACTCGTACTGGCCACTGTCCATCACCACCAAATTACCACCTTTATCTGAAGGCTTAATTATGATGTTTTTATTTTGTTGTAAGGATTTTAAAGCCACCACCTGGGAAGAAGTCAAATTAGATCCAGATGTATTTTTCCATTTGGTCCCCATGATTTCTTTCGTTACTTGATTAGTGAATGCCCATACATTGGGATTTCCCTGTAGGGCAGGAAATTTGCGGGACTTGAGTTTATAATTTTGAGGTTTGACAGTGATGGGGGGGTGACCCAATGGAGGTGGGGAGGAGGTGAAGGACCAACAGCCACCTCAAGGGTGTAAGCCTCGAGTAGGTCTGTTTCATCAATACCTCCCTCCTCCCACAGCTCCATTAGGTCCTCCATAGCCTTAATATCATTGATGGTCATACCCTTCCAAAGAGGGTTATCCAAAGTGGAGCCCTGAATGGAAGTAGGCGATCCATCATATAAAATTTTGAACATGAGTTTTCGAGAAAATAGGTTGAGGTCCTTTATCAGTTCAAATTGATCTACCCTCTGCGTGGGGCAGAAGGTTAAACCCAAATTTAACACAGAAATTTGTTCTGCCGACAGGGGATAGGAAGAGATATTGATTACCTCGAATTGATTTTCGAGAGTTTGGAATTCCCCGGGTCAGAATTTGTGATCTTTTTGGGCTCCGACATTGCTTGTGAAAAAATTGGAGCTGGACGAAAATCCTGCTGTAAAGGAATAATGTTAGTGCTACTTACCGGAGTGCTAGGAACCGTTGGTGGTGCGCAAGTGGTTGTACAGGTATTAGTGAGCGATTCGGAATGTATCAGTGTATTAGTGAGTGAACTTTTAGTCACACCAGCTCGGGTGACCATAGGTGTCTTAATGTTGGGAGTGCGCCTGGACATACCGACGAGTGCATTTTCTTTCGAGTGTTTGGGATTTGATGATCCCTAGGATCTAGTGAGTCGCGTGAATTCTTGTGCCTGCAATGAAGAAACGGAAGAGACAGATGAATCGGAATCATTGGGTTCACTGTTTACCTGTCTTGATTGACGTGTTTGATTGTTACGTTTTTTTCCCTTGTGGTTGTTTTGTGACCAGTTATAGGCTTGCTTGTTATCATATGCTAGCTTATCCCTAATGTACTTTTTTTCTTTCGTTTTTAAAATCTCTGTCACATAGGTTTCTAGATTTAATTTGAGTTCACCTTCACGTGTGGGAAACAACCCATCCGTGATGATCAATTGGTTGTCCTGATACAGCTTTTCAATTTCTTTATCCACTTGGGAAAGCTCGGTGGTATAGTATTTGCATAGGAGCTCCATCATTTTTTTGGAGCAACTCTGCAAATTGTCTTCCCATTCTAGTGTAAATTCTGGTTCAATCTGGGAAATGGTTGGAAAGATTTGGATTCTCAAACCCCAAGGAGAAATATTTTCCTCTGTGTATTTTGAAAAATACCATTTGTTCCAGAATAGCCTTGATTTCTTCTCGAGCATACATTGTAGTCTCGAGAAGAACCGTTGCATGGACAAACCACCACTGGAGGTGTTCTGTGATTTGTGTATATGATCCATGAGGCCCTCAAAAGCATCCCCACAGTAACTCGCCATTGCTATATTCTGACCTTCCTTGATAGGCCTAGCCAATAGGATACAAAAAAGGAAAAACAAAAACCACAAATACAGTAAACCAATGGTAATGAACCACCAAAACACCTTATTGTAGGCAATATGTGTGATACTGGAGAAAAAGGGGAGGAGGAAAAAAGAAAGAAGAAGAAAAGAAAAAAGAAAGAAAAAGATTTTTCACTGAGTTTTGGGTATTGTTAATTGTATTCAACTTGGTAAATCATGTGACTATGTCTGTTCTTAAATGGATGGAGGGTGGGTAACACCCCAAATACAGACAAAAAATGTTGATAAGGGCAGAAATAGTCAACAAAGAGCACCGCATCCCATATTACACTAAGAACAAAAAGGCAATTTGCCAGGGGAAGGGATTTAGAATAAATACCCCAAGGACTTTAAAGGTGATTTTAAGTATGTGGTAGAAAACAGATATATTTGTACAATCATTTCATAAAAAATCTATAATTTTATTTAGAAAATCATTGTTTAAAACCGTGCATCTCCAACACATATGACATCATCATTTATAAAAATTAGTACAAATAGCACATTAACCCATTTGGGGCACATAGAAGTAGAGCTACTTAGTTCCATGACAATCTGCCGCTCGACATGTTTCGCTCTGTGTCTGCCGGAATGCGGACGTTCTTTGAGAATGCCAGTATTGCGGCTAATTGGGGGAACACAGTGATGTCCACTCGGACGTTAGCTGCGTACATCGTGGCTAATGCACATGCGCAAATTAATGTTTTGCTTACAGAGCCACATTACCTGCCAGTCTTATTAATCTTATGATTATTCATGTACAATCTGTGATCCCCAATCTTTGGTTGGCCTGTATTTGATTAATATTTTTTTTCTTTATTATTGCATTTATTTTTTGATCTGTGCATGTATTGCCTTGTTTTTGATTCACGGTTTAGAGTCTACTACAATCTTTGCCATAAACTCCTGAAGAAGCTCGTTTTCAGAGCGAAACATGTCGAGCGGCAGATTGTCATGGAACTAAGTAGCTCTACTTCTATGTGCCCCAAATGGGTTAATGTGCTATTTGTACTAATTTTTATAAATGATGATGTCATATGTGTTGGAGATACACGGTTTTAAACAATGATTTTCTAAATAAAATTATAGATTTTTTTATGAAATGATTGTACAAATATATCTGTTTTCTACCACATACTTAAAAGCACCTTTAAAGTCCTTGGGGTATTTATTCTAAACCCCTTCCCTTGGCAAATTGCCTTTTTGTTCTAAGAGAAATAAAAACTCAAATGCCTGTAAAAGCAGCTTTTTTTTTTTCTTTTTGAGCTGCAGTGTGCATGAGCCCTAATACATAATGTACAGGAGCATTGTCATGGTGGGGCATCCACTTGTCAGGCCAGAGTTACAGTCTTTTCCTCTGAACAGATTCCTGTAACCCTTTTAGAATTTCCAAGTAACAATGTTGGCTGACCATTGTACCATGTTCTATGCATTTGTAATGAACTAACCCCTTGTGATAAAAAAAAACAGCAGTCTGGTTTCGAACTGAAAATTACACATAGGGGATTTTTTCTTACAGCCAAGGTAAATTTTTTGTTTTCCACTGCATGCTCTGGCGTTTTGTTTCCGGATCATACTAGATATACATGTTTCATCATCAGTAATAACCCTATTAAATACCTCTGCATACTTCAAAAGATCGCCAAAAGACGGAATTCAAAAGATTAAATTTGAAGCGTTCTTTCTGATCTTCTGTCAAGATCTGAGGCACCATCTTTGCGTAAATCTTTCTCATTCACAAATTCTCCTTTAGAATCTACAGAAGTGTTTTCTTGTTCATGTTCAATTCTTTTGCCATTATTCACACACTCAATCTTTGATCTGATCATACCAGGGTTTGCACTCCGTCCACATTTGCATTTGTCCTTTGCGTCTTTGGCTGCCCACTTTGTGCACCATCTTCCCGCCCCTCCTTAAACTGCCTATGTCACTCAAAAACACTTGATTTGGAATGTTCACCAAAAGCCTGTTGTAACAGAGCTAAAGTTCCACTTGCATTTTTGTAAATTTTCACACAAAATTTGATTTTTATCCACTGTTCCAGATTCCTGTTACTCATGTTTCACCAACACCGCAAGCAGACGTGTTATTTCTTCAACTACTCCGTAAAGATGGAGTCAACTGGTCTATGACCCAGGTTAGTGCAAGTTAGAACATGTCAGAACATGCTCACAATCGAATGGCCATGTCACTCACAACCATAGTGCTACACTGCGGGCATTCCGGTAATTAAATTGTCACACCTCATAAGCAAGCTGGCATTAATGGCCAGATAGCCAGTATTTTCAAATGAAAAGAATAGCATGTTTTTCTTGTGAAAGGTCTCTTTTGAATGGACATTGTTACTGATGGCACAGCTGTTCCAAAATGAATGTGGAATATGGTAGATAGGAATAGGAGAAGCTGGGAGGCCTCAGGCCTGTGAAGAATTATGATGGAACCCATTAAATGTCACCAGCATACTGTTAAAATATCTAGTCTTCAGAGCAGGAACAAAGTTTGCCCGCCTTGTACACATGTAAAAGGATCTACACACAGAACTTCCAAGTCATAGAACTTCTTTATTGAAAATCAGGCAAACAGCTCACAAACTGATCTTCACAGGAAGCTTTGACGTGTTTCATACATAAAAGCGCTTAATCATAAAGACTGTGTGATTAAACATTTTCGTATGTGTGAAATGTGTCAAAGCTTTAAAGATGACCAGTTTGTGAAGTGTTTGCCTGATGTTTAATAAAGAAGTTCCGTGACTTGGAACTTCAGGGCTGGATCACTTTTCTTTTACATCATGAAATGGTACAAAACTTTTCCTGCAAAGCGCCAATTGTTTCTACTCCATAAGTGAACTGGCCTCAAACCTTAAACCAGGTAAAAGGATTTCTTAATTGTATCTGTAACTAAAATTGTACTCATATGTTTTGATACATTTTTACTTTCCTATTTCACATCATTTGTATCATTTGAAAATATCAAGATTACCACATCCAGTATAACAATGTTTTAGTAAAATCACATTACCCTTTTCAGCAGTCATCATGAAGAATTATAATTACAATACACACACTAAAACCTGATCAATTCTGGGTTCTGCAACTTCCCTTTACTGCTACAATTTTGGGGGCTGAAGCTATTGCGGGCTTGTAGGCAGGGGCCTAGTAAAGTTACTTGTTTACCTTTTGTATTAATTCTTTTGTGTTAGATTCTGGCTGGCACATTAAGAGGTTGATTTTCTGCTTTGTCACTTCTTCCTCTGTGCAAGTGTTACTTCCCCTGGTGAGGGCATATACACAAGGGAATCAACCTTGTGGCAGAGACTGGTTATATCAATGTTTCTGAAAGGACTATGGACTAGTGCTGTGATATGAATTGTTCTCTTGGAGATCTACCCTACAGCAGGACCTGTTCCTGGGTTCCACATGCATGGACTTATAGCCATAGAAGGACTTTGACTGAAAGCAGGTATTGGCAACACCAAAATATGGGGTAGAGTGCAGCCAATTGTAATATAGCCAAATGTATTGCATAGTCAGGAGGGACTATGTTATGTTGGGGTAAACTGGTGCTCTGCCGGCTGTGTGTGTGCCACTCTCCCTCAATCCCCACCTCTCCTCCACTATGGGCAATTTCAGAGTGGATGGGGGAGCAGCTGTGCTGCAGGGCTGTCTCCCCTCACTTCCCTGCTGTGCTGCTGGAGTGCCTGTGGGAGCACAGCAGGCTGTGTGTCCTCCCCCGCTCGCTCCTGATTCTCTCCCTCCTCCCTCATGGCATCAGCAGCTTTCTGCCAAGGGAGAGAAGAGCATGCAGACCTGGCAGTGCCCACCAGAGAGACAGCTACAGAGAAGGCAGAGCAGTACAAGGCCAGAGTGTGAAGACGTATTGCTGTGCTCTGAGCTTCAAGAGAGTTGGCAGACTAAGCCACAGAGAGTCACTGTGTCTTGGGACCAAAGCTGGAGATATCTGTCACTCTGTGTGCCTACACCAGAGCTGACAGACTGAGCCTTGTGTGGACCTAATTGTTAGGACTGAGCCTTGTGTGGACCTAACTGTTAGGACTGAGCCTTCTGGGACAGCTGACTGCCAAGCATAGGGGACCAGATCCATTGTATACCAGGAGTGGTGAGCAGAACAACTGAGCTTAAATCCTTACTGCTCACAGTTAAGACCTATATAAACTGCTCCTTGCTTAGCAGCCCATCAGCCATTCTTAAAGAGACAGCTTCATGTGTACACCCTTATAGAAGGGCCCCAAAGATAGCTGAAAAATACTCATACATAGACACCGGGTACTTTTTAGCCTTCTCCAAGTGTACCCCTTGTCAGGAATGTGTACATCCACCCACTAAAGGGTTGTATGCACTTGATACATATTTTTTAGATTTGGGCTAAATGTGGGAGATGTTTAGGCTAAATGGTTTAAGTGACAAATATACTTGAATGCATAACCTCTATCCCTAAACATTAACCCTGAAGCTTAATACAGCAACCTTTAGGCTGGGTTTACACTGGAGAACGCAGAGGCTTACATTAGTGCATCTTCATTCACCATTTCAGGTCAGATTTCAGCCCAAATTTTTGTCTGTATTCGGACCTGAAATGGACCAAAAGATGCAGAGGGCTCCTGTGCAATTCACACCGGAGCCACAGTGGAGATGTGTGAACCGGCTCCATAGAGAGTCGGTCACAATCTCCTGCTATGCGAATTGGATGTGGGGAAACCCGCATCCAATTCACAATAGTGTGAACACAGCTTTAAGAAAACCTGCTCTGAGATAAAAGTAGAGACTGCCTTTGTTGACTTCTTTTTGAAAATGCTGCTTGCTTGCCAGCTATGTTTTTACTCTGCCTTCAATACTTTCAGTCAATAAACTTGATTTGATTGTAGCCGTATTAGTGCAACTGGAACAGGCATCCAACATGTAAAGTAGTGTTGGCGTCAGACCTCTTGATCAGTGTCCTTGTTCCAGTAAGAGACTGTGAAAGTACTGTAATTTGAAGGCACTGAAACAGCATGACAACCAGGCAACTAGCATTTCTTGAAGGAAAGCAATGTCAACCTCCATATCTCTCTTAATGCTGGTTTTCTTGAACCTTGTCACTGAAACTAAACCCTCTAATGCCTGACCCTAGCACTAAGCTAACCTTGTGTCTAAGTTAATCCTTTACACTAAACAACTGTTGTAGCAGGATACTTAACCTACCCTGCACTGGGAGTATCCCTGAATAATATAGCTAAGCACTAATAAGCCAACTAAGCAGGTAGGTTCTGTCAATTGATTTAGTGTAGATGCAAAAATCTTTTTACTGAAATGTACTTTTAAATTAAGCTCATTTATCTTTGTCATCAAGTAGAATCTATTTGCCTATCACACCCCTCAAACACTACTTAATAATCAATTTTGTGTACTAAGGAACATCTGTATGGAATTCCATAAATTAAAACGACTTAGAAAATGATGCTCACAGTAGCATTGAAATGACATAAGGCTTACACAGCCTCA
The DNA here is from genome assembly GCA_037952925.1 of Lithobates clamitans. Classification (NCBI taxonomy): domain Eukaryota; kingdom Metazoa; phylum Chordata; class Amphibia; order Anura; family Ranidae; genus Lithobates; species Lithobates clamitans. The sequence goes on from JBBGZY010000285.1 coordinate 6,717,969, forward strand.
ATGACTAGAGATTTCCCTATTAAAGGAAATCAATTCATATTTGAATGCTTGGATGTACATTTTACCATTTCACTTACATTAAATGAGAAGTTGGTCTCTTCACCGCAAGCAATTTTAAGCAATACTTGTTAAGTGAAAGGACCATTTTACTCCACTTATTTACTAGGACTTTTCATTTCAATATATTCATAAATGATTTCTGTTTTGCATAAATATACAAGCTCCTCTATCATTTCTTAGAATCCATAAGTGATTCCATTAAAAGGCAGCATTTGGGTTACCTATTAGGACAGTACGGAGATGGATTTGCCAGCACTGTACATTGATTGGCACATTAGTCAACCACCTTCATCTATTCCCAACCCTTGGTGTTTCTCCAAGCTGCTTAGAGAGTGAAACTCCATAAGGTGAGGCTGAGGACGGAAAGCTTTTAATCATGCAACCGACAACACTAGAAACCAATTTAAAAGTGATTTATTTCAAACCCCCATTAATGCCTTGTAAGAGTGATAGTTAATTTAAAGTGATGACCAAAATGAAAGTGCCCAACTTGTAGAATAATTAGAAAATGGCTGCCATGGAAACAAATGGCAGTCACATCCCAATTTACGACACAGTATCAAAAGACATATTCCCCAAAGGATATACTGTATTTCTCCAGCAGTCATCACAGCTACACTACCTCAGCTTGGTGTGGGCTATTAACAAGCTTTGGCTATGAAATGTACGTTTCTAAGGAGGCTGCTTTACAATTTGCATCCTAATAAAATTACATGCAAAAAAATGATTTACTAACTGCACAATCCTGAGCTTTTTAAATGTAACATTCTGAACATAGTTTTTTTTTGTATTATTATTTATTCTTTCAAACTCCACGGTTCAGAATGTACAGTATACACTGTTGTTAATATTATCATCATCATAATTACAGTTTTTTGCTATTATATTTATAAAATGTAATGTATTATAATTATAGCATTACAATAGAAATAATAATGTAGTATAGAGCAAGCATATATACTCTGATAGTGCTGGACTCCGGGATTAGCTCACAAGACAAGAAATCTTTCTCTCTCTAAGCTCTGTCCATACATTTTTTTTTTAATCAAATGATTCATTCAACAGAAAACTAAAGTTTTCATACAAATAAACATAAAACATACAGCTCTGTGATGATTATAAACGTGAGTTACATAAACATAAAAACATAAAAAAGTTCTTCTGTGTTAAAAAAAAAGTACAATGTTCCCACTCAGTAAGTGCAAAAAAAAGTGTCCAACCATCATAAGGATTGAAGGCTTACCAGAATTTGTGGCTACACAATTAGGTGCAGCAAACACATTTTGATAATGCCACTAATGTGGAGTATGATGAATCCTCTCCTTTTATCCTTATCTCTGGAACTCCAGATAGGAGTAAGAAAGGATAAAGCATAAGAAAAAAATTAATATAGCATGAGAGGAAATCCTTGCATTGAAACCTGTGGTCATCCCCATTTTCACCTTTGATGCTTATGATCTTTTATTTGGTGAATGCACACTGCATTGGGGTGAAAGCTGGTGGAGGCTGGTGATCGGCAGTTGCACTTATATTTTAATGCATGGAGTGTTAATCACCTGGGTGTAATTTATCAGAGTGGTAACAGTATTACACCATATTAGTTTTTTTTTTCTTTTTCTGGCCTATCTGGAGTTCCAGAGATAAGGAATAAAAGGAGAGGATTCATCATGCTCCACATGAGTGACAATATCAAAGCGTGTTTGCTGCACTTAAAAAACAAACAAAGGCGCCTCTAAGTGCAGAAGGTAAACAATATTAATACCCCAACTGGGTTAAAAACACTTACAAAATAGGAGTGGTTAACAGGCACATCGTGGGTGAGGCTGCATTGGAAGGGGTCACGATCAGAGGAAGCCTTCAGGAGGATGGATCTAGTCACTGTCAGCAGCGGTGTAAAGCACAGGGAGCCGCTGTGAAGCCGGCGTCGTCAGCGTGTGAAGGCTGCGGACCCGGAAGTGATGTCATCCGATGAGCGGCTCTGTGACCAGCCTGAACCGCAAACGAAGGGCCAGAAAGGGGATGTGTTTTTTAACCCAGTTGGGGTATTAAAATTGTTTACCTTCTGCACTTAGAGGCGCCTTTGTTTGTTTTTTATGTCATTTTAGACCCTGCTTCAAGTCTTTTAAAGTTTCAGCCCTTTTTGCTAATGATCATCCCTATTAACCAACATTTCTCCTGTTCATTGTGGACTGCCGATCCTTTATAGAGACATTATTTGGACTACATTAGTCCTGTGCGCCCTATACCACTTTTTATTTCCATTGTTTGCTGCACTTAATTGTGTAGCCTCAAATTCTGGTAAGCCTTCAATCCTTATGGTGGTCGGACACCTTCTTTTGCACTTACTGAGTGGAAACATTGTACTTTTTTAACACAGAAGGATTTTTTTGTTATTTTATGTTTTAGTAACTCACGTTTATAATCATTACAGCACTGCATATTTTATGTTTATTGCTTTGGAGGATTGGATACATTGCCTATTTTGCTAGCTATTTCTTTTTATTTTTCTGTTTAGCGCTCACTTTATTTTCAAAGTTTTCATAGCATTGCCATCAGCACCACAAGCAAAATCTGTGCTATATGCTGGAGCAAGATCCTGTAAGAAACTACACATCTCATGTAGGGATGAGCTTTATGTTTGGGTCGGATATGAGTTCGACTCGAACATTGGCTGTTCGCCCGTTCGCGGAATAGCGAACAATTTGGGGTGTTCGCGGCAAATTCGAAAGCCGCGGAACACCCTTTAAAAGTCTATGGGAGAAATCAAAAGTGCTAATTTTAAAGGTTAAAGCGGAGTTCCACCCAAAAGTGAAACTTCTGCTCATCGGATTCCTCCCCCCCTCCGGTGTCACAATTGGCACCTTTCAGGTGGGAGGGGGATGCAGATACCTGTATAATACAGGTATCTGCTCCCACTTCCGGGAATAGACTCCTGCGGGACTCACGCCCCCTCCCACACTCCCACGCTGTCTCCTGGGAAAGACACAGGTCCCAGGAGATAGCAGGGACCATTGAGAATGCGCAGCGTGACTCGCGCATGTGCAGTAGGGAATCCGGAAGTGAAGCCACAACGCTTCACTTTCTGATTCCCTCACTGAGAATGGTGGCGGCAGCACCCGAGGATCGAGGGATGGTTGGGTCTCGGGTGCCGACATCGCTGACCCCGGGACAGGTGAATGACCTTATTTTAAAAATCAGCAGCTGCAGTATTTGCAGCTGCTGACATCTAAAAAAAAATTTTTTTGCTGGACTCCCACTTTAATATGCAAGTTATTGTCATAAAAAGTGTTTGGGGACCTGGGTCCTGCCCCAGGGGACATGTATCAATGCAAAAAAAGTTTTAAAAATGTCAGTTTTTTCGGGAGCAGACATTTTACTAATGCTTAAAGTGAAACAATAAAAGTGTAATATTCCATTAAATTTCGTACCTGGGGGTGTCCATAGTATGCCTGTAAAGTGGCACATGTTTCCCGTGTTTAGAACAGTCTGACAGCATAATGACATTTCTAAAGGAAAAAAAGTCATTTAAAACTACTTGCGGCTATAATGAATTGTCGGTCCGGCAATACACATACTGTAATAGTTAATTGAAAAAAATGCATGGGGTTCCCCCTAAATTCCTTACCAGGCCCTTCAGGTCTGGTATGGATATTAAGGGGAACCCCGCGCCAAAATTAAAAAAATGGTGTGGGGTCCCCAAAAATCCATACCAGACCCTTATCCGAGCACGCAACCTGGCAGGCTGCAGGAAAAGAGGGGGGAACGAGAGAGTGCCCCCCACCTGAACCGTACCAGGCCACATGCCCTCAACATTTGGAGGGTGCTTTGGGGTAGCCCCCCAAAGCACCTTGTCCCCATGTTGATGGGGAGAAGGGCCTCATCCCCACAACCCTTGCCCGGTGGTTGTGGGGGTCTGCGGGCGGGAGGCTTATCAGAAACTGGAAGCTCCCTTTAACAAGGGGACCCCCAGATCTCGCCCCCCCTTATTTGAAATGGTAACGGGTACATTGTACCCGTACCATGTCACAAAAAAAGTGTGAAAATAGTAAAAAAAAAACAACGCACACTGGCTTCCCCCCGCCCCCCTCTGACGCTATGGGGAAAGCCATAGGGATGTCCCCGTGCGTCAGAGGGGGTGGACCGGGTGGCCCCGCCCCCTCTGATGCTACAGGAGAAGCCATAGGGATGTCCCCATGCATCTGGGAGGCGGGGTCACCCGGTGATGACACTGTGTGGTCCTGCCCACAGTTTTAAAAGAGCTGTCACCTGCGAGGATGCGTCATATGTACAATGTACCCGTTACCATTTCAAACAGGGGAGGCCGGGATCTGGGGGTCCCCTTGTTAAGGGTTGTGGGGATGAAGCTCTTCTCCCCATCAACATGGGGACAAGGTGCTTTGGGGGCAATGTTGAGGGCATGTGGCCTGGTATGGTTCAGGAGGGGGGTGCTCTTTCGTCCCCTCCTCTTTTCCTGCGGCCTGCCAGGTTGCGTGCTCGGATAAGGGTCTGGTATGGAATTTTGGGGGGACCCCACGTCGTTTTTTTTAAATTTTGGTGCGGGGTTCTCCTTAAAATCCATACCAGACCTGAAGGGCCTGGTATGGAATATAGGGGGACCCCCACGCATTTTTAAAAAAAAAATTGGTTCGGGGTTCCCCTGTGGGGGAATCCCATGCCGTTTTTATCAATGAACTTTTATGTGTATTGCCGGACCGACAATTCATTATAGCCGCGAGTAGTTTTAAATTACTTTTTTTAAATGTCATTTTGCTGTCAGACTGTTCTATGGGAAAAAATGGGAAAACATGGGAAACATGCGCCACTTTACAGACATACTATAGACACCCCCCAGGTATGAAATTTAAAGGAATATTACACTTTTATTGTTTCACTTTAAGCATTATTAAAATCACTGCTCCTGAAAAAACAGCCGTTTTTAAAACTTTTTTTTGCATTGATACATGTCCCCTGGGGCAGGACCCAGGTCCCCAAACACTTTTTTAAGACAATACCACACATATAAGCCTTTAAAATGAGCACTTTTGAAATTTCATGTTCGTGTCCCATAGACTTTAATGGTGTTGGCGTGTTCAAACAATTTTTTTGCCTGTTCTCATGTTCTGGTGCGAACCGAATGGGGGGGTGTTCTGTCCACCCCTAATCTCATGTTAAGGAGGTTCATGTGTCTAACTGAACTACATACAAGCACATATCAACCAGATGTGACCCACTAGAGGGAGCGCTAATGTAAGGTCATCAGCACTGTAGTCAGAACTACTGGTCAGCTGTTACAGTTACCAATCGTTTAAATCTGAAATAGCTGCTTTGACACAGGAACATAAGCACCTTTAAAGAAGATTTCTGAAAGATCTACATGACACTGAATAAAAGAAAAGTAGAATGTGGTAAGGGAAGGAATTGCTTTTAAATTATTCAAATCGTTGTTTTACCTATATTTAAGCTTTAAAAAAGTAATTAGTACATAATCAGTGAGCAAACACTGCTCTCCATTCTGTCATCAGAGTCTCAGTTGTTCCCCTGTTGGATGCCGCCATCCTGTCTTTCACGCAACATAGGGTAGGTCAAGCCAGGCTGTCAGTTACAGCCTGCATGTCTAAGTCACCTCTTTCCTTTCTTGAGAGCCCTTAAAGTATATAATGTAGGCTGCTATTGTTCACCTCTCCTTCTGAAAGGATAAAAGAGAACTGTGACACCAAACACCCATGTGCTAGCATCAGTCTCTGTGTAGTTGAGCCTTTTTAAAGTTATACAAGTTACCAGAGTAGCTGTAACATTTGTTTGCTGATGAGTGAGAGATAATCAGAATGAAGTTAAGAGAGACCCTGCTCAACTTGATCTGCCTACCTACTTATGCAGGAAAAATGTATACAAAATGTTGAAGATAATAAGATCTGAGGACCCTCAAACTGAGTGGGGAAAAGGGGAAAGTCAGGTTGCACACAGTGTCACTCACATTTCTATGTCACTTCTTATGTCACTCACAAGTCTATGACAAAAAATTACATTTAAATCTGGTGTCTGTGATGACAAAAGAAACACAGACCAGGATGAACTTTCCCAACCTGGAACACAGCTATAGACATAGTAGATTTAGGAATTAACTGCATCTACACAAGCCTAGTTCATAACAAACTAAATTAAGCTAGTCAGTCAAGCAGCTCAAGATGAATAAACACATTTTGATCAAGAGTCTGCAAATATTTCTAAGTAAGCATGGTAATTAGGGGTTGCAAATTCCATTAGGCAGCACTATGACTGTCATAAAATATGTTTTAAATATTCCTTGGGTGTTGTTTTCATAACTGGCCATTGTAAAACCATTTAAAAACAATCTATATTCCTATCTGGGTATTTCTCATTTCTATAGCTAAAATGATAAATGTATATAGTGCTGGTAGATTTCTAATCTACCGCTTAATTGTAAATTTAGTGGGTCATCTGTTCTGTACATAGTTCAAAATTTAATCTATGGCTAAATTAGCCTCTGTTCCAGCATTGGCTGTCTTGCGTGCAGTTCCACACTGTTACCTGTAGGTGTCGTTGTCACCATAGGTCAGTGTTGGAAAGCAACAAGCTGAAGTATATTGAGTGCTCTTCTTTTCTTCTCAACTTGGCAGAGGTGGTCCGCTGCTATGCATTCTGGGAGAAAGTACTTAAGGGGCAGACGCCATTTTTCTTTCTCTTTCACCTGCTGGCCCTCCTGGCCTAAAGGTATGTGACAGTTCTACCTCGTGGCCCTCCAGGCTGGAGGGTTGTGTTGCTGCAGCCTGTCTGGGGCCTACTGCTACGGGGATGGTCCTGTGCTGTCTGTCCTGCGGGAAGAACCAGACAATTGAGAAGACCCAGGGGAGGACCCGTCTTTGGAGAGGACCGTGCGGAATGCTGGTGTCTCAAGAGGGGCCTGGTGACTCGATTGGAGGACGCATCTTAATCTAGCCTACCACACAAGTACTGCTGGGTCGGTTTAAAAGTTCTGGTACTGTGTTGCTGTTCATCTGAAACTACTACATCCTGTGGCAGAGGACTTTACAGTTACATTGCTCTTCTAAAGTCTGTGGCAGAGACTTTTCTTTTTGTTCATTTTACACTCCGGCTGTCAGTGAGAGAGACCTATCCGGGTGGGAAAAGATTAAACTTTGGACTGAAAGTATATTCATCCCCAAGATTTCAGATTCCTCAGTGCCCTTCAGAAAAAGGTATTTGAACTTTCCTGCAACTCTTCTTCTACCTCTTTCCTGCTACTTCTTCAAGTTATTACCTATTAAAGCATTGAAAAAGTACTAAGTGACTGGTGCCTACATTGTCGGATATGAAGCTCAACATGGACTCTAAGTTCTAGCATTGGTGAAAATATGGGTAAGGAGGTGACGGTAACAGCCCGATATAAATCAGCAGCTCCTTCGGGGGTTAGTGCTACATGTACATTAATACTTCCATATTACAAGATGTAGGAAGCTGAGAGGACACATTATCCCTTTCTGGGGAAACCACAAACAAGTAGTACATTGTATTGTATTGGACTCTGTTAGGAGCACAGACCAGGCAAAACCTTGTTTAGTATTTTCACTTTTATTTCGACTCAGTTTATTTGTGCTTATAGTCTTTGTAATATATTTTTTCTGTAAATATTTTTGTCTCTTATTAAAGTTTATCTTTAATGCTCTTAATGAAAAATTAAAGTGGTTCAAAAGGCAAGAATTTTTTTTTTTTAAATCATTTTTTTAGGTATTACTTACAAAATACAGAGTGCAAAAGATGGCAATTGCACAGACAGACATTAGCAAATTTGGGGTGGAGGAAGTTGACTGGCCTGCACAGAGTCCTGACCTCAACCTGATAAAACACCTTTGGAATAAACTAGAACAGAGACTGCAAGCCAGGCCTTCTCGTCCACATCAGTGCCTGACCTCACAAATGTGCTTCTGGAAGAATGGTCAACCATTACTATAGACACACTCCTAAACCCTGTGGGCAGCCTTCCCAGAAGAGAAGCTGTTATAGCTGAAAAGGGGGGGGGGGGGCAACTCAATATTGAACCCTACGGAATGAGATTGGAATGCCATTAAAGTTCATGTGCGTGTAAAGGCAGGTGTCCCAATACTTTTGGTAATATAGTGTATGTCATAGTGTCTAAGTCAACTGGTCTCTTAAGAAAGGCCTGCTAAGGAGTAGAGTTGGCCGAACATCAGTTCGAACCGAGCAAAAGTTTGGCCCGAACATCACCTGTCCGCCCTTTTGGCGACCGCCCAAATTTGAGGGGAGTGGGGCGGTATATTCACCTGCCGAGCACCCTACAATGCATTGCATACTGCACAGTGCATTCTAAGCCCTGATTGGGCAAAGCTTTGCCCAATCAGGGCATAGTGAATAGCTGGTTGTTAACCACTTCAGCCCCGGAAGGTTTTACCCCCTTCCTGACCAGAGCACTTTTTACAATTTGGCACTGCGTCGCTTTAACTGCTAATTGCGTGGTCATGCAATGTTGTACCCAAAAAAAAATTGTGTCCTTTTTTCCCACAAATAGAGCTTTCTTTTGATAGTATTTGATCACCTCTGCGGTTTTTTTTTTTTGCGCTATAAACGGAAAAAGACTGAAAATTTTGAAAAAAATGATATTTCTACTTTTTGTTATTAAAAACTCCAATAAACTCAATTTTAATCATACATTTAGGCCAAAATGTATTCAGCCACATGTCTTTGGTAAAAAAAAAGTCAATAAGCATATATTTATTGGTTTGCGCAAAAGTTATAGCGTCTACAAACTAGGGTACATTTCTGGAATTTACACAGCTTTTAGTTTATGACTGCATATCTCATTTCTTGAGGTGCTAAAATGGCAGGGCAGTACAACCCCCCCCCCCAAATGACCCCATTTTGGAAAGTAGACACCCCAAGGAAATTGCTGAGAGGCATGTTGAGCCCATTGAATATTTTATTTTTTTGTTCCAAGTGATTGAATCATGACAAAAAAAATATATATATATTTTACAAAAAGTTGTCACTAAATGATATATTGCTCACACATGCCATGGTTATATGCGGAATTGCACCCCAAAATACATTTTGCTGCTTCTCCTGAGTATGGGGATACTACATGTGTGGGACTTTTTGGGGCCCCCGAAAACCAATCACCGCCTTCAGGATTTCTAAGGGTGTACATTTTTGATTTCACTCCTCACTACCTATCACAGTTTTGAAGGCCATAAGATACCAAGATGGCACAAAATCCCCCCAAATGACCCCATTTTGGACAGTAGACACCCCAAGCTATTTGCTGAGAGGCATGTTGAGTCCATGGAATATTTTATATTTTGCCACAAGTTGCGGGAAAATGACAAACTTTTTTTTTTTGCACAAAGTTGTCACTAAATGATATATTGCTCAAACATGCCATGGGCATATGTGGAATTACACCCCAAAATACATTGTGCTGCTTCTCCTGAGTATGGGGATACCACATGTGTGGGACTTTTTGGGAGCCTAGCTGCGTACGGGGCCCCGAAAACCAATCACTGCCTTAAGGATTTCTAAGGGTGTAAATTTTTGATTCACTCCTCACTACCTATCACAGTTTGAAGGCCATAAAATGCCAAGATGGCACAACCCCCCCCCAAATGACACCATTTTGGAAAGTAGACACCCCAAGCTATTTGCTGAGGGGCATGGTGAGTATTTTGCAGCTCTCATTTGTTTTTGAAAATGAAGAAAGTAAAGAAAAATGTATTATTTTATTATTATTATTTTTAAAAAATATTTTTTTGCAAGAAAATTACTTTGAACCCCAAAACATTATATAATTTTTTTAAAGCAAAGGCCCTGCATATTAAAATGGTGGGTGTTTCATTTTTTTTCACACAGTATTTGCGCAGCGATTTTTCAAACACATTTTTTTGGGAAAAAACACACTTTTTTTAATTCTATTGCACTAAAACACATTATATTGCCCAAATGTATGATGGAATAAAAAATATGATCTTAGGCCGAGTACATGGATAGTAAACACGACATGCTTTAAAATTGCGCACAAACGTGCAGTGGCGACAAACTACATACATTTTTAAAAGCCTTTACAGGTTACCACTTTAGATTTACAGAGGAGGTCTACTGCTAACATTACTTCCCTCGATCTGACCTTCACGGTGATACCTCACATGCATGGTGCAAATGCTGTTTACATTTGACACCAGACCGACGCTTACGTTCGCCTTTGTGCGAGAGCTGGGGGGGACAGGGGTGCTTTTTTTTTTTGCTTTCTTTTTTTTTTTGCTTTTTTATCTTATTTTTAAACTGTTCCTTTCCTATATCTCTCCTCTGTCCTCAAACCATCTGACCACACCAAGATCGGTGTGATAAAATGCTTTCCCAATTTCCCAATGGCGCTGTTTACATCTGGCGAAACCGAAGTCATGAAATGCTCGTAGCTTCCGGTTTCTTAGGCCATAGAGATGATCGGAGCCATTCTGGTCGCTGATCAGCTCTATTATCAGCTGGTTGAATCACCAGCTGCATTCTCAGGTTCCCTGTTGGGACAGGAGAGCCAGAGAAAACCATGGAAGACGGTTGGGGGGGGGACAATCCCTCCCACTGCTTGTAAAAGCAGTCTAGAGGCTAATTAGTCTCTAGGATTGCTTTTACATGAAAGCCGACCGCTGGTTGAAAAGAATGATACCAAGATGATACCTAAACCTGCAGGCATCATTCTGGTATAACCACTCAAAGTCCAGCAACATACAAGTACGTTGCTGGTCCTTGTTGGGCATATATTGTAATTTTTTTTTTCATGCAGCCTGTGGGCTGAACGAAAAAAAGAGATTAATCGGTGGGTATGCCCACCATTAGAATACCTCCCTTCATCCACCTACTTCTAATGATGGGCATACATGCACCATTTATATATGCCGAAGCATAGGGGCATCCGCCCCTACTGCCCCTATGCTTCGGCATGTATGCTCTTTTTTTTAACTGTGGTGGTGAAATCACCCCCTACAGCTCTGGAGTCACGGCTTTATGTATCGTGGGAGCAAACGCTGTTGCTGTCAAGATAAATAAATCTGAGCTGCTGAATGGCGTACCTGCTAAGCAAATGATGGTTAACAATGAAACAAAGTAACATTACAGTATAACAGTAAGACATACCATACCTGCAAAGCAAATACAAAAAAAACATAGTAAAGAATAAAACTTTTTTTTTACGCAACCTGTGCCTAAAATATATATATGCCGAAGCATGGGGGCATCCTCCCGCAAAAGGTAGGAGCAAATCGCTCCTCCGCCCCTGCTGCCCCTATGCTTCAGCATTTATGCTCTTTTTTTTAAACTGTGGTGGTGAAATCACCTCCGACAGTGCTGGAGTATCGTGGGAGCAAACGCTGTTGCTGTCAAGATAAATAACTCCGCGCTGCAGCTGAATGGTGTACCTGCTAAGCAAATGATGGTTAACAATAAAACAAAGTAACATTACAGTATAACAGTAAGACTTACCATACCCGCAAAGCAAATACAAAAAAAGATAGTAAAAAATAAAACATTTTTTAACGCAACCTGTGCCTAAAATATATATATGCCGAAGCATGGGGGCATCCACCTGCAAAAGGAAGGAGCAAATCGCTCCTCCTCCCCTGCTGCCCCCATGCTTCGGCATATATGCTCTTTTTTTAATTGTGGTGGTGAAATCACCTCCGACAGCTCTGGAGTCACGGCTTTATGTATCGTGGGAGCAAACGCTGTTGCTGTCAAGATAAATAAATCCGTGCTGCAGCTGAATGGCGTACCTGAAAACAAAAAAATGGTTAACAATAAAACACAGTAAACAGTAAAGTATAAAAAAATGACATACCTGAAAAGCAAACATGATAAAACATAATAACAATAAAAAATTTCAGAATAGAATACAGTAAAAAAGAGCAGAACAATAGAGAGAGAATATATAGAGAGAGAGAACAATAAAACGACAATATTTTTGTTTTATTTATTTTATATTTTTGTTGTGTATTTTTTTTAACTTTTTTTTTTTTTTTTTTTACATTTTATTTTATAACTGTAACTTTTGTAGCTGTAACCGGTTCCAGGTTCGGGTCTCTCAAAATGCGATGGCATCTTGGGAGACCCTGTGAATGTGTGCCTAGTCTGTGCAATGCTAAAACTCAACTAGTGTATGGTAGCGCTCAAAACATTCACCAAGCAAAGACTAGGATTATCAGGACAGGAGGGAAAATAATAGCGGTGTCACGCCTATATCCACGCTTTCTACAGACATGACATTTTCTTTGGGGGGCTCATTGGGTAGGGGTACTCGGGAGGACATAAGGAAAATGCGTCTCATGCAGCCAGCTTACTGCATTTGGTTGTGGAAGGTGAGGTGGAGCACCGTCTGGAAACAGAAGGGCTCTGACGATCTCTTCCTGGAATTTAAGGAAGGATCCAGTCCATCCTGAAGCTCTGTATAGCACATGAGCGTTCAGCAAAGCCAATTGAAATAAGTATACAGACACTTTTTTATACCAGCGTCTGGCCTTACGGGCAACTAGGTACGGCACCAACAACTGGTCGTTGAGGTCCACCCCCTATATTGAGGATTGAGGTTATATTCGTGGACACAGAGGGGTTTCTCCACAACACCAGTCGCTGTAGTAATTTGGACAGTCGTGTCTGCATGAAGGGAAGTAAGAACGAAAACATTCTTATTATCCCTCCACTTCATATCCAGCAAGTTATTACACTTCAAGCAGGCTCTCTCCCCCAGCCTAAGACGGGAATCTACAAGCTGCAGGGAAAAGCCCCGGCGATTAGATTGCACGGTGCCACATGCTCCAATCTGATGATCAAACAAGTGACTAAAAAGTAGCATGCTCGCGTAATAATTGTCCACGTACAAGTGGTACCCCTTTCCGAATAAGGGTGACACCAAGTCCCACACAATCTTACCAGCGCTTCCTATGTAGTCAGGGAAGTTTGTCGGCTCTACGTGACTATCTCTTCCCTCGTAAACCATAAAACTACATGTATAGCCTGTGGCCCTGTCACAGAGCTTATACATCTTGACCCCGTATCTGTCACACTGGCTGGGAAGGTATTGTTTGAATGACAAGCGGCCAGAAAACTTAATCAGGGACTCATCAAGGCAGACAACTTGATAGGGAGTAAACAAGTCTGCAAAACGTTGGTTGAAGTGGTTTACGAGGGGCCGAATTTTGTAGACCCGATCATATCCAGGGTCTCTATGAGGACGACAGAGTTCATTGTTGTTGAAGTGCATGACCCGTAAAATCTGCTCGTATCATGCCCTGGCCATGGAAGCAGAGAACACGGGCATATTGTGAATTGGGTCAGTGGACCAATATGACCGCAACTCACTCTTTTTGGTTATGCCCATGAGAAGGGATAGGCCCAGAAAGATCTTAAAATTGGAAACCGTAATTGGTTTCCAATCTCTTGCAAGGGAGGACTGGGGAATAGTGGCGATGTGTTGACCAGCGTACAAATTGTTTTGGTCCACAATAGATCTATAGAGATCTTCGGTGAAAAACAGCGAATAAAAGTCAAGTGACGTAAAATCAACTGTTTCCACCTGAATGCCGGGTTGGCCAGTGAATGGGGGAAGTAAGGGTGCTGCAGAAGTGGTGGGTTCCCAATTAGGATTGGTGAATGCAGCAGGAAGGGCACTATGGGCACAACGGGCCTGTGTTTGTCTTCTTGGTGGCAGCGGGACACTACTTGTGCTTGCCACCTCGCCAGCTTGAACTGCACTTATGGGACTCGCCACGTCAGTGTTACTGAAGTGCTGGATGTACGACCAGGGTGTACTAGGCCGCTGGTGCTTGCCAGTTCACCAGAAGGAATAGCAGCGCTAGTACTTCTCTGCTCCATGCGAGAGCCCTGCGGTTCTTGCACCTCAACAGCAGAAGAAGAAGATTGGGATCTGGTACGCCTGACCTTGGCAGGGACCACAACTCCGTCGTCAGAGCTATCTGTCATGGAGCCGCTGCTGTCTACAGGTTTGTATTGTGAGCCTGAATCTGACAGATGAGTGACTTCCTCTTCACTATCTGTCATGCTCAGAAACGTGTAGGCCTCTTCACTACTGTACCTTCGATTTGCCATTTTGGGCTCTAAATTTAGTGGTACAATAGTGAGACTCACAGGTAAAAAAGCTCCTGACTGTTAGCGACTGTATCAAAACGCTACCAAAAAACTGTTAGCGATCGCAGGGATCAGGCCTGACTCTGCGAATGCTGTAGTTATGTGTTTAGTGTTTCTATGTGACAATGATCAATCGATACTGCACTTGGGTGGGCTGGGTGGAGGGGCAAAATGCATTTTAAAGGCTAATTTGCATGGTATTGTCCTAAAAAGGGTGTGGGGACCCGGGTCCTGACCCAGGGGACATGTATCAATGCAAAAAAAACTTTTAAAAACAGACTTTTTTTGGGTGCAGTGATTTTAATGATACTTAAAGTAAAAAAAAAAAAAGTGAAATATTGCTTTAACCACTTCCCGCCCGCCCTATGGCGGATTGACCTCCGGGAAGTGGTTGTGTTATCCTGACTGGGCGTCATATGACGTCCTTCAGGATAACATGCCGCAGCGCGCCCCCGGGGGCGCGCATCGCGGCGATCGGTGGAGCGGTGTGTCAGTCTGACACACCGCTACACTGATCTTGGTAAAAAGCCTCCGGCGGAGGCTCTTTACCACATGATCAGCCGTGTCCAATCACGGCTGATCACGCTGTCAATAGGAAGAGCCGTTGATCGGCTCTTCCTCACTCGCGTCTGACAGACGCAAGTAGAGGAGAGCCGATCGGCGGCTCTCCTGGCAGGGGGGGTCTGCGCTGATTGTTTATCAGCGCAGCCCCCCCGCAGATCACCCCACTGGACTACCAGGGATGCCACTAGGACCACCAGGGAAGGGGCAACGTGGATGGCCAGGTATGTACCCCATGGCCATCCACATGTGCCAAATCTGTGCCAATCAGTGCCCACAAATGGGCACTGATTGGCACTATTATGCCAATGATATTGCCAGCAATGCCCAGCAATGTCAAAATTGAAAACTCAAACCAGCGCGCCCTTCTTGAGTTCTCACCACTGCGCTCGATGCCAGATAGAGGGGTGTGACCCCCTGTAAAGGGTGTGAGATGACACTGTGTGTGAAACACCTGTGTAAACAAACTAATAGAGTGAATCCAAAGCTGCCACTTATTAAATGATCAGTGCAAAAAACTTCCTATTGAATCCAAAGCTGCCACTTATTAAATGATCAGTGCAAAAAACTTCCTATTGATTCCAAGAGCCCAAAAAGCGACCCCTGTGAATCAATATAAGCGGCGCTTAATGACAGTGATAGAACATCCAAAAAAGGATTCTAGTGCATCTATCTATACCAAGAAAAAATAAATTTAAAATGAAAAAATTTAGAACTGCATGTGGTAATCTATATGAAACACTGTTCAGTGTACAATAAACCAGTGAAAATACTGAAAATTCTAACAGTGTATGTGAAAGTGTATCATACACACAGCGATATCAATTGCAAATGAATCAAAAGGTGAGATCAGGTAGTATAGTCCATATAAAGTCCATAGACAGGCCACCGTGCAGGAAAGGTGATATATCTGGAAAACGTCCACCAATTCACTTAGTGTCAGTGCCTCCACTCCCCTTGAATTCAACACTCACCGACTCAAAATGCCTCACACTCTCGTGTTTTGGCAAAAAGGCATGGGTATATAGCAGGTCAGCTGAGGGTGTGAGCTTCCGAACTCCTTATAATTCCAGTGTCACCTCAATGCATAGAAAGACTCAACATAGTGTGATACCGTAAAGCATATAAAATTTATTAAACTTAAAATCTTCAAACATTAAACTCACAAAGAAAATCTTGAATCAAGCCAAATGACACTGCAAAGCAACTTCCAACTCAATCCTCCTCTGTGAAACGCCCAGCACCACTGTGAAAAGAGGGTCACGGCGGACCCCAAAGAAACGGGTTGGATAGGTTCTCACCCCTCTCAATGACGCTCTGTAGGTGTGGATCTCCTGCTATCCTGCAAGCCCGAGACGCAGCTCCTCTAACGTCCTCAAAGGCTCTCGCCGGTATCCGGAGATGCACCGCCCCGTCCCGTCCCGTCCCTTACTGTCTGTTAGTGATGGATGCCGTACAGCCACGCCCCGACATGTTTCGTCACACTTGACTTCCTCATGGGATTGGCTGTACGGTACGGCACCTCCCATTCTTATACCCCTCACGTCTATCGACGTAGCAATATGCAAATCTCCCTTCACGTTCCCAGGTGTCCCCGCAGTCCTCAACGCAGCAGCGCTGGGCCGATCACATTCTTCAGAGGGCACTTTTATTGCAAAATCTCCCAAAGACTGTCAGAATAAGTGTAGCTAACTAAGATAAGTGTACTGGATTGCAAATAAAGATCACAAAAGACGCTTAAAGCACTATTCCTAAGATCATGGTTAACACTGTATGTACATCGTAGTATTAGAACATACCCCACTTGCTAGTGTGAAAATTCATCCAGAGGCATTCTAGTTAGACGTCCAACCTGACATACTATATTAAATAATCAATCAGTGCAGCCCATACTGTATATGGGCTGCACTGATTGATTATTTAATATAGTATGTCAGGTTGGACGTCTAACTAGAATGCCTCTGGATGAATTTTCACACTAGCAAGTGGGGTATGTTCTAATACTACGATGTACATACAGTGTTAACCATGATCTTAGGAATAGTGCTTTAAGCGTCTTTTGTGATCTTTATTTGCAATCCAGTACACTTATCTTAGTTAGCTACACTTATTCTGACAGTCTTTGGGAGATTTTGCAATAAAAGTGCCCTCTGAAGAATGTGATCGGCCCAGCGCTGCTGCGTTGAGGACTGCGGGGACACCTGGGAACGTGAAGGGAGATTTGCATATTGCTACGTCGATAGACGTGAGGGGTATAAGAATGGGAGGTGCCGTACCGTACAGCCAATCCCATGAGGAAGTCAAGTGTGACGAAACATGTCGGGGCGTGGCTGTACGGCATCCATCACTAACAGACAGTAAGGGACGGGACGGGACGGGGAGGTGCATCTCCGGATACCGGCGAGAGCCTTTGAGGACGTTAGAGGAGCTGCGTCTCGGGCTTGCAGGATAGCAGGAGATCCACACCTACAGAGCGTCATTGAGAGGGGTGAGAACCTATCCAACCCGTTTCTTTGGGGTCCGCCGTGACCCTCTTTTCACAGTGGTGCTGGGCGTTTCACAGAGGAGGATTGAGTTGGAAGTTGCTTTGCAGTGTCATTTGGCTTGATTCAAGATTTTCTTTGTGAGTTTAATGTTTGAAGATTTTAAGTTTAATAAATTTTATATGCTTTACGGTATCACACTATGTTGAGTCTTTCTATGCATTGAGGTGACACTGGAATTATAAGGAGTTCGGAAGCTCACACCCTCAGCTGACCTGCTATATACCCATGCCTTTTTGCCAAAACACGAGAGTGTGAGGCATTTTGAGTCGGTGAGTGTTGAATTCAAGGGGAGTGGAGGCACTGACACTAAGTGAATTGGTGGACGTTTTCCAGATATATCACCTTTCCTGCACGGTGGCCTGTCTATGGACTTTATATGGACTATACTACCTGATCTAACCTTTTGATTCATTTGCAATTGATATCGCTGTGTGTATGATACACTTTCACATACACTGTTAGAATTTTCAGTATTTTCACTGGTTTATTGTACACTGAACAGTGTTTCATATAGATTACCACATGCAGTTCTAAATTTTTTCATTTTAAATTTATTTTTTCTTGGTATAGATAGATGCACTAGAATCCTTTTTTGGATGTTCTATCACTGTCATTAAGCGCCGCTTATATTGATTCACAGGGGTCGCTTTTTGGGCTCTTGGAATCAATAGGAAGTTTAATGCCCAGCAATGCCCAGCAATGCTCTATCAGTGCCACCTGTCATTGCCTATCTGTGCCACCTGTCACTGCCCATCGGTGCCACCTGTCAGTGCCCATCTGTGCCCATCTGTGCCCACCTATCAGTGCCCATCAGTGCCACACATCAGTGCCACACATAAGTACCCATCAGTGCCACCCATATATACCAATTAATGCCACCTACGAGTGCCCATCAGTGCCGCCTATGTGTGCCCATCGGTGCCACCTATGAGTGCCCATCAGTGCCGCATACCAGTGCCACCTATCAGTGCCCATCAGTGCCACCTATCAGTGCCCATCAGTGCCACCTATCAGTGCCCATCATCAGTGCCCGTTAGTGCCACCTCATCAGTGCCACCTCATTGGTGCCACCTCATCGGTGCCCATCAGTGCCGCCGTATCAGTGCCCATCAGTGCAGCTATATTAGTGCCCATTATTGAAGGAGAAAGCGTACTTATTTACAAAAAAATTTAACAGAAACAAAGAAAAACGTGTTTTTTTTCGAAATTTTCGATCTTTTTTTATTTGTTGCACAAAAAATAAAAACCGCAGAGGTGATCAAATACCACCAAAAGAAAGCTCTATTTGTGGGAACAAAATGATAAAAAAATTGTTTGAGTACAGTGTAGCATGACCGCGCAATTGTCATTCAAATTGCAAAGGTGAAAATTGGGCTGGGCGGGAAGGTGTCTAAGTGCCTGGTATTGAAGTGGTTAAATATCGTACCTGGGGGATGTCTATAGTATGCCTATAAAGTGGCGTGTGTTTTCCGTGCTTAGAACAGTCCCTGCACAAAATGACATTTTTAATGGAATAAAAGTCATTTATAACTGCTTGCGGCTTTAATGTAATGTCGGGTCCCGGCAATATGAATTAAAATCAGTGAGACAAATGGCATGGGTACCCCCCCCTGTCCATTACTAGGCCCTTTGGGTCTTGTATGGATATTAAAGGGAACCCCGCACACAAATTGAAAAAAGGGGTGGGGCCCCCAGGCCCTATATATCTTAACAGCAGTATACAGGCGGTGCAAACAAGACAGGGACTGTAGGTTTGTTATTAAGTAGAATCTGTTTGTAATTTTAAACTGGTACATTAAAGTGTAGCTCCAGCCAAAAAATCTATTTTTAAGCTTTTTGGAAAACATAGGGAAGGGTTATCACCCCTGTAACATTTGTTTTGCTGTCTGTGCACCTCTTCAGAAGATTTCACCTCACTTTCTGTCCCAATGACAAATGTGTTTTGAAAATTTGGGGTTTTTAGTGAAACAAGGATTTGTGATAAAGCATCAGTGAAGAGGAGACATGTTTTTCCCATATTAACTCTTACAGGAGAGAATTTCCATTCCTAGGGGTAGATTTCATCTCACTTCCTGTTGTCTCCTTCCGTTTGCAAGCAGGAGTCGTTTGTAAGTCGGATGTTTGAAAGTAGGTGCCCTATATACTCTGCAGAAATTGGGGCCTTAGGTGTTGGTGTTGCCACAACACTGTAAGCCCTCACAGTTACTCTTGATGGGCGCAGGAAGCCGCAGCCGTGCTGTGAAATATTTGATCAAGAATTGTAATTACATTCCATTGTTGAACAGTGGTAGAAAAATTGGGCCTTTGGTGGTGGGTGCTGGAACGGGCCCTGCTGTGAAATGTTATATCAAGAATTGTAATTACATGCACCTGTTGAACAGGGGCAGAAAAATTGGGCCTTTGGTGGTGGTGTTGCCATAACACTGTAAGCCCTCACAGTTACTCTTGGTGGGCGCAGGAATGGGCCCTGCTGTGAAATATTAGATCAAGAATTGTAATTACATGTCCCTGTTGAACAGGGGCAGAAAATTTGGGCCTTGGGCACTGGTGCCACAACACTGCAACCCTTCACAGATGCTATAGTTGGAGCGCAGGAATGAGCCCTGCTAAAAAGTATTGCATCAAAAATTGTAATTATACACCCCTGTTAAACAGGGGCTGAAAATTTGGGCCTTGGGCACTGGTGCTGGTGCCACAACACTGCAACCCCTCACAAATACTATAGTTGGAGTGCAGGAATAAGCCCTGCTGCAAAGTATTGCATCCAAAAATTGTAATTATACGCCCCTGTTAAACTGGGGCTGAAAAATTGGGCCTTGGGCACTGGTGCTGGTGCCACAACACTGCAACCCCTCACAAATACTATAGTTGGAGCGCAGGAATAAGCCCTGCTGCAAAGTATTGAATCCAAAAAATTTAATTATATGCTCCTGTTAAACAGGGGCTGAAAAATTGGGCCTTGGGCACTGGTGGCAGTGGCCAGAACCAAAAATGTTCTTACAAGCTATCAGCATGAAAATTGAGGAGGAAGAGGATTGTGATGCAGCATAACAGGATAGTCACTCAGCATCAGCATAGGCAGTCTTGAAGGGATCTCACATTAAAAAAAAAAAATCAATCGGTTACATCAGCATCAGGTGCTTGGTAGGTGGTGATCCAAGACTGATTCATTTTTTGAAGGTCAGCCGATCAACCGATTCAGTGGACAGGCGCACCCTGTGATCGGTTACAAAGCCTCCAGCAGCACTGAATGTGTGTTCCAAAAACACGCTGGATGCAGGACAGGCCAGTAGCTCAATTGCATACTGTGCAAGCTCTGGCCAGTGATCCATCCTAAAGACCCAGTAACCCAGAGGATTTTCGGTGGGAAAGGTGGGAAAGGTGTCCAAGTCTGATCTTGCCCCTAGGTAATCCTGCACCATGTGAATCAGACGCTGGCGATGGTTGCTGGAACCGATCAGACCTTGGGGCTCATCGGTCAGATGGCCACCTTCTCCACCGCTCCTTCTGTGACTGACTGAAGCCTCAGCAACACGTTGTCCAGGAGGACCAGGAAATTGTAACCTCCCAGGCTCTGGAAACACGTTGCACAAACCTTTCTGCAAGGCCTCCCGAGGATGTTTCGTCCTCTGCTCCCTCTGCGATGGCAAGATAAGGTCCACAACCTTACCCTTGTAACGTGGATCAAGGAGGGTTGCCAGCCAGTAATCATCCCTCCCCTTGATACCACGAATACGAGGATCCTTCCGCAGGCTTTGCAGGATCAGGGAGGCCATGCAGCATAGGTTTGCTGAGGAATTCGGTCCAGAGTCCTCTGGGTCACTAAGGACGACACGATCTGCAGCCACCTCCTCACAGCCACGTACAAGTCCATGGGTTTTTTCGGACTGTAAATGACCCCCTGAAGACTGCTGCTGATGCTGAGTGCCAGGCTCCACCTCCATGCTGAGACAATCCTCCTTCTCGTCCTCTTCCTGTGTAATCGGCGGGCACGCATGAACACTGTCTGGATAAAGGGGGCCTTGAAAGGAAGTCCTCCTCTCCCTCCCTCTGTTCTGCCTCTAGTGCCCTGTCTATTATTCCACGCAGTGTATGCTCCAACAGGTGGACAAGAGGGACAGTGTCACTGATGCATGCACTGTCACTGCTCACCATCCTCGTGGCCTCCTCAAATGGTGACAGGACAGTGCATGCATCCCTGATCATAGCCCACTGGTGTGTGGGAAAAAAACAAGCTCCTCTGACCCTGTCCTGGTGCCATAGTTACATAGGTACTCATTCATGGCCCTCTGCTGCGTGTGCAGCTGCTGCAGCAAGGCCCATGTTGAGTTTCACCTGGTGGGCATGTCACAGATTAGGCGGTTCTTGGGCAGTTTAAATTCGCTGTGGAGGTCAGCCAGCTGAGCACTGGCATTATATGACCTGTGGAAATGCACATAGACTTTCCTGGCCTGCCTCAGGACATCCCGTAAGCCCGGGTACCTGCACATGAACCGCTGCACCACCAAGTTAAGGATGTGAGCCAAACATGGCACATGGGTCAGTTGTCCCTTTCGGAGGGCGGAGAGGAGGTTGGTGCCATTGTCGCAAACCACCATACCTGCCTTAAGCTGGCATGGCGTCAACCACCTCTGAACCTGCCCCTGCAGAGCTGACAGAATCTCTGCCCCAGTGTGGCTCCTGTCCCCCAAGCACACCAGCTCAAGCACCGCATGGTATCTTTTTGCCTGCGTGATTGTGTAGCCCCTTGAACGCCTACGGAGCACCGCTGGTTCCAAGGACAAATCAGCACAGGAAGAGGCCATGGAGGAAGAAGAAGAGGAGGGGGTGGAGGAGAGAGGTGTGGCAGAATCACCACTAGTAGAATTTTGGAGGCGTGGTGGCAGAACAACCTCCAACACTACCGCACCCTGTCCTGCATCCTTCCCAGCTGCCAGAAGAGTCACCCAGTGCGCGGTGAAAGATAGGTAATGTCCCTGTCCATGCCTGCTGGACCATGAGTCAATGAACTCCATGACAGGTCGACATATGTCTGGTCAAGCATATGGTGCCCAAGCGGGTGATGTTTTGGCCACGCGAGATACGCTTGAGACATATGTTGCAAATAGCAGCAGTGGGATCTAAAGCACTTGTCTCAAAAAAGGCCCACACCAAAGAACTTTTAGAATAACGCGCAGAGACAGCAGCGCCCAGCACATGCGGAGCTCTGCAGTGTGATGCAGTCGGTGTGCTGCCCTTAAGCTGGCCCCTGGAGGACATCCTGCCTCGTTGGAGATATGCCTCCTCCTCCTCCTCTCAGGCACCCACGTGGAGTCAGTGACCTCATCATCCCCTCCCTCCTCATCACTGGAGCAAACCTGGCAGTATGCTGCAGCTGGGGGAACATGACTGCCAGATTGCTGTCCTTCTTGGGCATCCCCTCTCTCTGGGCTCACGTTACTGCCTTCCTCTAGCTGGGTACCATCATCGGAGCCTTCAAAACGCTGGGCATCCTCCTGGAGCATGTGCACAACACTGTGGTCAAACAGTTCTGGGGACTCCTCAGGAGGACATGGTGTGGCTAGGGAAGGAGTGACTGATGCCATTGAGCCGAGGGAAGAGGCCGTGTTGTCAGCTGCTTTGCCAGACAAAGTACCCTGAGCCTGGGTGAGAGATGATGAGGAGGATGAGGATGGCTTGGTCATCCACTCTACCAAGTCTTCCACATGTTGCGGCTCAACGCGGTCAGCTGCCGATAAAAAGGACAAGCGTGTCCCTCGGCCACGTGCCGATGAGGATGCACCATCTCCACGACTAGCACTGTTGCCTTTAGACACAGAGCCTGCTTGCCCTCTTTTATTGGCTTGTGACTGTCTGCCTCTCCTTGTTGGCCTTCCAGACATACTAATGGCCTGCAGTGAGATGTAGCTGCACAAAGCTGGGATGTATATATATACTGATACTGCAGCTAGCAGAATGAAATACCTGCCTGTAGTATTATTAGTATGCGAACACCAACAATTGTCTTCAGGTAGCTTTAGGTGCACACTGTGCAGAGGACACAGTACACTAACTGCAAATACTGTAGCTGCCTGCCTGTGGTATTAATAGGATCAGAAGAACAGCAATTGTCTTCAGGTAGCTTTAGGTGCACACTGTGCAGAGGACGCAGTACACTAACTGTAAATACTGCAGCTGCCTGCCTGTGGTGCTAATAGGATCAGAAGAACACCACCAATTTTCTTCAGGTAGCTTTAGGTGCACACTGTGCAGAGGACACAGTACACTAACTGTCAATACTGTAGCTGCCTGCCTGTTGTATTAATAGGATCAGAACAACAGCAATTGTCTTCAGGTAGCTTTAGGTGCCCACTGTGCAGAGGAGGCACTACACTAACTGTAAATACTGCAGCTGCCTGCGGTACTGTCACGGAACATCCCACACTCCACTTGAGTGCTTCCGTAAGTATACCACTTCCTTGTAGTCTGGATACAGATATCAGATATTCCAACCGCTCCCAAGCATAAAACAAGACGAGACTTGCTTAGTTGCTAACATGGACTAACTCTTTATTTGAGATCTCACACAAATATATATATACAGCCGGGTGACTAAAACCCAACCTAATTAACATGAGCTAATTATCTAACATGACCTTTTGCCCAGACTTGTGGTCACCGAGCTTCACACAGTACATTATACATTATAATAAGTACAACCACAGGACATTTTCACAATAGCAGGAGCTAATTACAATTAACAATACAAACAGTGTTCTCACCCCCTCCTCAGCCTAGTCATTAACAACTATAGTAGGAGTAGACTGTTCGTCTCCTAGCCAGTCCTGGAGGCTAATGTGATCAGCTCACTCAATTAACATGTTGAGTTCAGAATCAAACAAACCAATAATAGTCTTTACATATATTTCCTGGGAGATATTGGGGATAAATATTACTGTCCCATTTTAAGCAATCCAAGATATATTTTCTCACTCACCCTGTGCCAGGATAGCACAGGGTGACTTAGACATAAGAGGTGTTTGGGAAGCTGAAACAAGGGCATCCCCTACTTTCCAAGGGATTCTGAGTTCTACGGGCCCTCCCGTCACAGGTACTAATAGGATCAGAAGAACACCACCAATTTTCTTCAGGTAGCTTTAGGTGCACACTGTGCAGAGGACGCTCTACACTAACTGTAAATACTGCAGCTGCCTGCAGTACTAATAGGATCAGAAGAACACCTCCAATTTTCTTCAGGTAGCTTTAGGTGCACACTGTGCAGAGGACGCACTACACTAACTTGTAAATACTGCAGCTGCCTACGGTACTAATAGGATCAGAAGAACACCACCAATTTTCTTCAGGTAGCTTTAGGTGCACACTGTGCAGAGGATGCACTACACTAACTTGTAAATACTGCAGCTGCCTGCGGTACTAATAGGATCATAAGAACACCACCAATTTACTTCAGGTAGCTTAAGGTGCACACTGTGCAGAGGACGCACTACAGTAACTTGTAAATACTGCAGCTGCCTACGGTACTAATAGGATCAGAAGAACACTACCAATTTTCTTCAGGTAGCTTTAGGTGCACACTGTGCAGAGGATGCACTACACTAACTTGTAAATACTGCAGCTGTCTATGTTACTAATAGGATCTGAAGAACACCACCAATTTTCTTCAGGTAGCTTTAGGTGCACACTGTGCAGAGGACGCACTGCACTAACTTGTAAATACTGCAGCTGCCTGCGGTACTAATAGGATCAGAAGAACACCACCAACTTTCTTCAGGTAGCTTCAGGTGCACACTGTGCAGAGGACACACTACACTAACTTGTAAATACTGCAGCTGCCTGCGGTACTAATAGGATCAGAAGAACACCACCAATTTTCTTCAGGTAGCTGTAAATTCTGTAAAAACACCTGCCTGCCTGTCAGTAGGAAGAGAATAACAGGAACAGATCTAGCTAAGCTGAATACAGTGTATATATATATATATATATATATATTTAAACACACAACACCTAGGATGCATATATATACACAATACACTGTAAGTGCAGCTAACTGACTCACCTGCCTACTCTATCTAACGTAAATCAAATGACACTGTCTCTCTCTCTCTCTTAATGCCAGAACACACTACACAGGGCCGACGTGCAGGCAGCCTTATATAGTGTGGGGCGTGTACTAAACCCCCTGAGCCATAATTGGCCAAAGCCACCCTGGCTTTGGCCAATTACGGCTCTCTATACAGAGGCGCTGTGATTGGCCAAGCATGCGGGTCATAGTGCATGCTTGGCCAATCATCAGCCAGCAATGCATTGCGATGCCACAGTGAATTATGGGCCGTGACGCGCCACTTGAATTTGGAGCGAACGGCCCATATCGTTGGCAATTCGATGAACGGTCGAACATACGATGTTCGAGTCGAACATGGGTTCGACTCAAACTCGAAGCTCATCCCTAATGGTGACACAATTTTTGGTCTTGTGTGAGTTGGTACAGGGCAGTTTCCTGGTTCTTGAATTTGGAGCCCCTTTGTTGGTTCATTCTTAGGGCTACCTGGATTAAATAATACCTAATAGTGGCTTTATGTGCAGAACAGTTGACAGTGAGGGAAGTGTCAAAGAGATTATTGGTTAGAAAGAAGAGGCAAGTGTTTGATGTTTTACCTTAATGCATTCCCTGCATTATGTAAAAAATGCCCCAGTAGTTGTATCTCCCCCTCACTTCCTAACATACTTACCTGAATCCGATGTTAATCCAGCACTGTCCCCCATCTATAGTGGTGCTGATCTCTGTTCTCCTCACAGGGCATAAAGGCAGCATCAGGAGGGGTTGTACAGTATGTGTCTATGGATTTCACACAACAGGGTTTGGAAGTGTGCCCACACTTGTGTCGCCATAGTGCAAAGCTTGCTATGGGGGCCCACACAGAAGAGGAGGAGCTAAAAGCGCTGGTGGGGTGTCTCCAGAGTAGGAGGTTCAGGGTTGTTCTGTGCAATATCATTGTACAGAATAATTAATCTTTAATACTTATTATTTGCTTGTTTACAGGTAACTATGCTTATGCTTTCATACTGTACATCTGGGTTTAGTGTAATAGTTAAAAAAAACTCACAAGTAATACAAAAAAAAGGAATGTACTTACCTTTGATTAAAGGTATATAACAGATGAAAAAATAAATAAATACAGGATCATTGTAGTCCAGGTAAGCCCGCAACTTTTCCTTCCTGGAAGGAACTTTTATACCTAAAAGGTGACAATCCTCTTCTTCCATATACAGTACAATATACACGTTTGTCCTGCTGGAAACTAGCTACAGCCTGCTTAACCAAATAATGTTGCAAACAGGGCCCAGAACTCCTATATTAACTATGGTAGCTTAAGTAAGTTGAAGTTCATAACTTACAGTGTTTTGTACTGACACATACATACACAAATATCAGTTATCCTTTATATGATCAAATATCATATATATATACAGTATATATATATATAGATATATAGATATATCTATAGATATATATCTATATCGATAGATAGATAGATAGATAGATAGATAGATAGATAGATAGATAGATAGATAGATAGATAGATAGATAGATAGATAGATAGATAGATAGATAGATAGATAGATCTCCTGTAATGAGGTGAACACAGTACATCCAGAAAGGCTTGGCATGCAACCAGTCTAGTAATCCCATAGGGTAGTGAATAAGGATTTCCACTGCCAGGCAAAGTGTAACAGCATCACAGTCCTGTGTAACTAAGAAAAACAGAGCAACAAAGATAATACAGAGTTCTGGCTTAGGGAGGTTTGGGCGAAAGCCCTCTCACCAACCCCTATGTCCAAAGGCCGCAGGAGAAGATATTATGGTAGCGCTCCTTACGAGTGGCCGATTGACACCTCCTCACAAGAATATCACGCGCTGATCGGGAACCCCTGGGCATGCACTCGGGGTCCTCCTTTAGCTCCGGATGCCTGCTGCCGACTTCCTGGCTGTAGCAGGTGCAATCCCCCAGATCTAAAGCCGCAGCACTCTGTCCCCCCTCGTGGTAGCTTTGCCTTTCTCCCAGGAAGCCTCTCTGGTTAGATCTCTCTCCGGGCCGCAGTGCTTCTTGTGATATGTAGTTCCCTGTGTGTTGATTTTAGACAAGCAACCTAATCTGGGAACTCCATATCCCAGAATTCCTTGCCGCTTTTCCAGTCCTCCTTTAATTGGCTGACTTCACTCAGCCAATAAAGAATCAGGGGAAAGGGCACAGTGGGCTGTCTTTCCTGTGAACATGTTCGTGAGAAGAAAAAGGTGAGGGAAAATCACTCCTGTAGAGCTGATAGGCTGTGTCTCTGTTCAATGAGAGTCCCAGCCAGCTTAGCAATGTAGTGCTGATCCAGAGCAGCCACTACATACTCCCCCCACCAGTGAACCTTTGGTCCTCTAAAGGCAGTAAAGTCTGGAACCTGTGACATGTTTTAGAGTTACACATGGAGGAAAACAGGTTAATTCACACAAGAAATCAAATAATTTGCATTTACATAAAGACAGGAAGAGGAACCTCCCACCAATTAGCATAGGAGGGGAGGTTGTCCTGCCTATAGTCCGCCTTAATCGTAATGGCCCAGCCAGATGTGCTAGGGAGTGAGCTAGGGTAGTCCTCCACCAAATTAGCAGTGGGAGGATCAGGCATTTCAAGAGTCCTTTGAGAGGTGAGAACAACCTTCTCGTTGTTTTCAACCAGGGTGTCATATGTTAGTCTTTTTGGTGAGTGAATAACCCTTTGCTCTCGCTGATCTTTAGGCTCTAGGATTAGCACACTGGTCTCTACTTCATCAAAAGCTTCTTTACCTTCTTCCTGCTTATCAGATTCAGCTTCCTCTTCCATGAAGGATGGAAAGTCTTCGGGATCTACTGTCAGCAGGGAAGACTGAGGGTCTTCCAACTCCTCAAAGGGTGGATTTTGAGGCACAATCTCAGGAGCCTCTGGCTTGAGAATCCCAGTGTTGGCCACCTTGAGAGGATAGGAAGGAGAGGTGGCAGGCCCCGGCACTTAAGATGGCCACAGCCAATCTATTCCCATCTCTTCATCCTTGCTGTCCTCATCTTCTTCAAAAAAAGGCATAGACTGGGATCTAGTCACTGGTCGGGATCCCTGAGAGGCCATGGGTATGGATTGTGGATCTGGTTGTGATGGCACACTAACTGCTTCTGACAGGGGCGATAGATGATTACAATGCCAGGTCTTCAGCGGGCCTGTGCTCCCCTCTGGCCAGATCTGATACACTGGGAATCCTGGCAACTGCTTGCAAACAACATTGAGTTTGGACTTCCAGCGGTCAGCCAACTTGTGTTTTTCAGGGACACCCAGGTTTCTCAGTAAGACTCTGTCACCAGGCTGTAGATCCTGCACTTGCACCTTGAGGTCAAAATTTATTTTATTTCTCTGGCCTGTGAGGCGGCTTGGGCCCTGTTATAAGCAGTCTTCAGACTTCTCCGCTGACGGTCAACATATCATCTGTGGGAAGTTGCTGAGGTATGGTTTAAGGACGTGCTGAAGGCCAAGTCTACTGGCAGCCTGGCCTCTCATCTGAACATCAGACGATAGGGAGAAGATCCTGTGGCATCACTGCGGTGCTGTTATAAGCATGCACGATAGCCACTACATGCTTGCTCCAGTGCTCCTTTTGTTCTGAAGTTAACGTCCCCAGCATATCCAGGAGGGTTCAGTTGAATCTCTCTGGTTGAGAAACTCCCTGAGGATGGTATGGGTGGTTCTAGATTTCTTGATGCCCAACAGATCTAAAAGTGTCTTGATTAGACTGCTCTCAGAGTCTCTCCCTTGATTGGAGTGTATACTTTGGGGCAGGCCATAATGCACAAAGAACTTCTCTACTAAGATCTTGGCTGTGGATGACTGTTGATCCTTTGTGGGAAATGCTTGGGCATACCTAGTGAAGTGGTCGGTTACTACCAGGATATTTCCATGTCCACTCAGATCAGGCTCCAAGCACAGAAAACCATAGCACACCATCTCCATGGGTCCCTGACCGTGAAGATGGCCCATTGGGGCAGCTTGGTGAGGCAAAGTCTTCCTCTGGATACATCTGATGCAAGAGTGGCAGTAACCCTCGACTTCAGTCTGCATGCAAGGCCAATAAAACCTGTCTCTCACCAGTTGAAAAGTCCTTTCAGGCCCTAAGTGGCCATGGCTGTCGTGCAGGGCAGCTAATACTGTCTAAAAAGTGTTTTCCTGGCAAGAACAACTGCCATCTTCCATCAAGGTCATCAGAGGGGCCCCTTTGGTAGACCACCCCATAATGCAGATGCAACTGATCCCATTCTCGAAGTAGTAGACGGGCCTCCTTTGGGGAGTCAGTGAGGAGCAGGTCTGGGTGTTGGCCCTCCAAGGCCTTCAATGCGAAGCTACAGAGGGGGTCTTCCAACTGGTCCCTTTTCAAGTCTTCCTTAGAGAGCTTTGGTAGACCTTCATCCCCCACTTGGGTGACATTGCAATAACACTGCAACCTCTTCGGCCCTTGATCCTCCTTCAGCCTGATACTCTGCTCCTTGACATAAGGCTCATACCACTTTGGAGGTCAGCTGAGTCCATTCTTCTGAAAAATCTCCGGAACCGCGGGGCCTTCTTGATAACGTGTCCACGTCTCTGTTCCCATCTCCTGGATGGTACTTCAGGCTGAAAGTGAATTCAGACAGAGCAGCCAACCACCTGTGACCGGTGGCATCCAACTTAGCAGTAGTAAGAATGTAGGTGAGAGATTATTGTCTGTCTTGATGACAAAGTCTGCCCCGTACAGATAATCTCTCAACTTATCTACCACTGCCCACTTCAAAGCCAGGAATTCAAGTTTGTGCGTGGTGCTAGACTCCGTCTCACATAGGCAACTGGCCACAGGTGTCTGCCATGTTCTTGATAGAGCAGATCCTCCTCTTCATTTCTCAGCAGCTCATTGAGTGGGTGAGCTATTTTAGCAAAGCCCTCTACAAATCTTCTGTAATAGGAACAGAATCCCTGAAATTAACTAAGTTCAGACACGTTAGTAGGCTTCGGCTAGGAAGTGACAGCTTCTAGCTTCTGAGGGTCGGTGGACACTCCGTCGGCAGACACAATGTGGCCAAGGTAGTTGACTAATGGTTGATAAAACTTCTTCCAGAGACAGCTTCAACCCCCCATCATGGAGTCTCTTCAGGACCTTCTTCAGACACTCTTTGTGTTCTTCCAAGGTCTTCCCGAAGACAATGATGTTGTCTAGATACACCAGCACCTCTATCAGGTTCATGTCACCCACAGTCTTTTCCATTAGTCTTTGGAAGGTAGCTGGGGCGCCGAACAGGCCTTGAGGCATGCGGTCTAACCCAAAGAACCCCACCGGGGGAATGATGGCGGTCTTCTCCTGATCCTTGGGATGCATTGGAATTTGGTGGTACCCACTCTTCAAGTCCAGAACACTGAACCATTTTGCTCCAGACAGACTCTTCAAGGCATCTTCTATCCTGGAAGTGGTGTACTGATCAGGGACGGCCCTTCAATTCAAGTCCGGGAGTCAATACACAGCCTCAGTGACCCGTTCTTCTTCAGTACTACCACTATCTGGGAGGCATATGGACTTCGGGACTCTTGGATGATACCTGCTCTCTTCAGCTCTGCCAGTAGTTCACGCAAGTTTTCCAGGTCCCCTAAAGGAATCTGTCGGACCCTTTCTTTGAACGATTTATCTTCTTGAAGTCGGATCCGGTGTTGGGCGCTTTTGGAGAATGTAGCCTGCCACCTAAGGTGTGGGGTCTGGTTCTTTATTTCCATTCAGGGGAGAGAGGAGTGTTCTTTGGACAGAACTCCTCAACAGGGATCTCATCTTTTTTTCCCCCCACCAGATCTACCGGTGAGACTGGGGTAGCCGGGTTGACTTGTCCCAGCAACATCCAATCTGGCATCTTCACTGGCGAGGCTGCTATGTTGCGGACACTGACCGAGGTGTTTCCCACGCACAGAAGCAAAGTAGGTTTCGTGATAGCTTTGCTTTCTGAGAGAGCCTTGGCCTGGGCAAACCCTCTATGGGATATGCAAAAATCTGTTGAGTTACCCTGACTTTTTGGCCTCCTTTAAAAGGGTATTTGACGTTCCCGCACACTCAGCTTCTGCTGCCAAGTGCCACATGTCCATTAGACAGAGTACAAGAACTGTTGCTGACTACGCCATTGAATTCCGTACTCTGGCAGCAGAGGTTGCTTGGAACAATGAGGCCCTCATGGCTGCTTTTTCTCATGGTCTCTCAGATTCCATCAAGGATGAGATAGCAGCCCGAGATATACCCACTGAGCTGAAGAGGTTGATCAGGTTTGCCATCCTCATTGACTCCATACTGAGAGAAAGACTCTCTTTTAAGGAGCGCTTGCGGAAGCCTCCTATATGTTTACCTCCGAGCTTTGCAGTCCCACCCGTGCCTCCCTCACCTCCCATGCCTCCTGGTACCGAGTCGGTCAGTGAAGATGAACCCATGCACTTGGGCTTCATGTGTCTCTTTGTGGATGAGAGAGCCTTTAGGAGGAGGGAGAGATTGTGCCTTTATTGTGGCCAGGCAGGTCACTTTTTGAAGTCTTGTCCTACCCGTCCAGGGAACATCCAAACCTTGAGGTCCTGTCATGTACAGACCTTAGGTGGCATTGTTTGTCCCCAGTTATCCAGAAGGATAAGCCCCTGGTTTCAGTAACCCTTTCTAGGGCTGAGTCGTCCATCGAGATACAGGCTCTAATCGACTCTGGGGCTGCAGGCCTGTTCATTGATGCTGCCTTTGTATCGCAGCACTCGATTCCACTGCAGCTGCATGACACTCCACTTGCCATTGAGGCTCTTGATGGGAGACCTCTACAGCCTGCCCATGTGACTCATGAGACGGTTTCATTGTCCATGGCCATAGGGCTCTTCACCATGAGATAATCCAAATCCAAGTTATTTCTTCACCTACAGTAGATTTTTGCTGGTTATTGTTATCCTTGGTTACAGAGGCACAATACCTCTTTTGATTGGCTCCGTGCTGAGGTTCTCTCCCGGTTACCACAAAGCAGTGAGACATGCTTCCATAAGGTAGCCAAGGTCCTCTGCACCTCTTCACTCTCCTCCCTGCCAGAGGAGTGCCGCGATTTTAGCCTTTGTCTTTGACAAAGGTCAAGCCAGTAGTTTGCCTCCACACCGGCCTTATGATTGCGCAATTGACATTCAACCTGGTGCCATACCCCCTCGTGGCCTAGTTTACCCTTTGTCGGTCTTGGAGGATAAGGCCATGGAGGAGTATGTTGCAGACGCACTTTCTCAAGGTTTCATCCTCTAATCCTCTTCTTCTGCTGGTACTGGTTTCTTCTTTGTGAAGAAAAAGAGCAGTGAACTGAGACCTTGTATTAATTATAGGTGCCTCAATTGGTTCAAGATTAAGAATGCCTACCCGATTCCGTTGATTACACAGTTATTTGACCGCCTCAAGGGAGCAACGGTTTTCACGAAGCTTGTTCTGAGAGCGGCATACAATCTCGTGCGGATTAAGGAGGGTTACGAGTGGAAGACTGCGTTTAATACCAGAATAGGCCATTATGAGAACCTCGTAATGCCTTTTGGCCTTTGTAACGCCCCGGCAGTTTTCCAGGAATTTATTAACGATGTCCTCCAAGATTTGTTGCAGTTGTGTGGTGGTTTATCTCAATTATATCCTCATATTTTTCAAGTCCCTGGAGAGCCACCACACAGATGTCTGTCATGTGCTTCAGAAACTAAGAGAGAACAATCTCTATTGTAAACTGGAGAAGTGCGAGTTCCATCGTGAACAGGATAAATTCCTGGGCTGTGTCATTTCCATGGCTGGTTTTTCGATGGACCCAGAGAAACTTTCGACAGTCTTACAGTGGCCCCAACCCATTACATCCTCTGCAGTGTTTCCTTGGCTTTGCCAACTATTATCAGAAGTTTATTCATAACTTCTCGTCCCTGGTCAAGGCCCTGACTGATATGACCAGAAAGGACGGTAACCCACACATTTGGTCTCTGGAGTCCATTAAGGCCTTTGAGAGTCTCAAGGCTGCCTTTGTTTCTGCTCCTGTGTTGGCACATCCTGATCCTACGTTGCCTTTTATCCTAGAAGTTGATGCTTCTGAGACTGGAGTTGGCGCCCTTCTGTCTCAACGTCCTAACTCTGAGAGCGCTATGCATCCGTGTGGCTACTTTTCTAAGAAATTGTCACCTGCAGAGTGCAATTACAAGATTGGTGACAGAGAGCTGTTGACGATGATTTTAGCCCTGAAAGAATGGAGAAATCTCGTTGAAGGTACCACTGTGCTGGTTCTCATTCTTACTGACCATAAGAATTTCACAGTCTTGTCTAAGGCTAAACGCCTCTCTCCCAGAAGGGCACGATGGGCTCTTTTCTTGTCGAGTTTTAATTACATTGTCCTTTTCTTACCCGGTACCAAGAATGTAAGGGCTGACGCCTTGTCATAACAATTTTCCTCCACTTCCAAGTTGGAGTCGGTTCTGGTTCCTGTGATTCCTTCTGATCGTATTCTGGCTACGGTTCGCACCAGTCTTACTTCTCCTTTGGGTGACAAAATTCTTGCTGCTCAGATCCCTGCTCCTCCTGAGAAACCTTGTGATCGCTGCTTTGTCCCAGAGAGTCTCCGTACTGCCGTGCTCCAGACCTACCATTCTCCCAAGGCAGCTGGCCCCCCTGGAAATAATCAACTCGTTTGGGCCATTTCCCAACAATTCTGGTGGCCTAGTCTACGGGCTGATGTAACTGCCTTCATAGCTGCCTGTTCCGTGTATGCTCAGAGTAAGACTCCATGACACCTTCCAGTGGGCCTCCTACAACCCATACCCAATGGAGAGATGCCCTGGACCCACCTGTCTATGGATTTTATTGTGTAGTTACCCAACACCCAAGGCAACACTGTTATCCTTATGGTGATTGACTGGTTCTCAAAGATGTGTCATTGTGTTCCACTTAAGAAGTTGCCCACTTCTAAGGAACCGGCTTTGATTTTTGCTCGGGAGATCTTTCGCTTACATGGGCTACCAAAGGTGATTGTCTCGGACAGGGGTAGTCAGTTTGTCTCTCGGTTCTGGCGAGCCTTTTGTGCACAGTTGGGAATTCAGCTTGCTTTCTCCTCTGCGTATCACCCGCAGTCTAATGGGACCGCAGAACGTGCCAATCAGTCCTTGGAGCAATTCTTAGGTTGCTATATTTTTGACCATCATAACAACTGGTCAGACCTATTACCACGGGCAGAGTTTGCTCACAACAGTGCCTTGAGTTCTGCTTCCAGATTGTCCCCGTTTATGGCGAATTATTGTTTCCAACCTTCCATGTTGACTGACTCATTTGTTCCGCAGAGTATTCCTGCGTTAGAGGAGCATCTCTGTGGTCTTCGTTCCACGTGGGCACAAGTTCAGGAGGCTTTGCAACATGCTAACGATAGGTACAGACTCCATGCTGACCGCAGACGCCTGCCTGCACCTTCCTACCAGGTTGGGGACAGAGTCTGGCTGTTGTCTCGCAACTAGGGATGAGCTTCGAGTTCGAGTCGAACTCATGTTCTACTCGAACATTGGCTGTTCGCAAGTTTGCCGAACAGCGAACAATTTGGGGTGTTCGCGGCAAATTTGATTGCCACGGAACACCCTTTAAAAGTCTATGGGAGAAATCAAAAGTGCAAATTTTAAAGGCTTATATGCAAGTTATTGTCATAAAAAGTGTTTGGGGACCTGGGTCCTGCCCCAGGGGACATGGATCAATGCAAAAAAAAGTTTTAAAAACGGACGTTTTTTCAGGAGCAGTGATTTTAATAATGCTTAAAGTCAAACAATAAAAGTGTAATATCCCTTTAAATTTCGTACCTGGGGGGTGTCTATAGTATGCCTGTAAAGGGGCGCATGTTTCCTGTGTTTAGAACAGTCTGACAGCAAAATGACATTTTGAAGAAAAAAACACATTTAAAACTACCCGCGGCTATTGCATTGCCGACAATACACATAGAAGTTCATTGATAAAAACGGCATGGGAATTCCCCACAGGGCAACCCCGAACCAAAAAAAAAAAAAAAAATGATGTGGGAGTCCCCCTAAATTCCATACAAGGCCCTTCAGGTCTGGTATGGATATTAAGTGGAACCCCAACCAAAATTAAAAAAAAAAAAATGACGTAGGGTTCCCCCTAAATTCCATACCAGACCCTTCAGGTCTGGTATGGATTTTAAGGGGAACCCCGTGGCAAAAAAAAAAAAAAAAAACGGCGTGGGGTCCCCCCAAAAATCCATACCAGACCCTTATCCGAGCACGCAACCTGGCAGGCCGCAGGAAAAGAGGGGGGGACGAGAGTGCGCCCCCCCCTCCTGAACCGTACCAGGCCACATGCCCTCAACATTGGGAGGGTGCTTTGGGGTACCCCCCCAAAACACCTTGTCCCCATGTTGATGAAGACAAGGGCCTCATCCCCACAATCCCCACAACCCTGGCCGGTGGTTGTGGGGGTCTGCGGGCGGGGGGCTTATCGGAATCTGGAAGCCCCCTTTAACAAGGGGACCCCCAGATCCCAGCCCCCCCTGTGTGAAATGGTAAGGGGGTACTTACCCCTACCATTTCACTAAAAAACTGTCAAAAATGTTAAAAATGACAAGAGACAGTTTTTGACAATTCCTTTATTTAAATGCTTCTTCTTTCTTCCTTCATCTTCTTCTGGCTCTTCTGGTTCTTCCTCCGGCGTTCTCGTCCAGCATCTCCTCCGCGGCGTCTTCTATCTTCTTCTCCTCGGGCCGCTCCGCACCCATGGCATGGGGGGGAGGCTCCCGTTCTTTTCTTCATCTTCTTCTTCTTCTTCATCTCTTCTTCCTTCTTCTCTTCAGCCCCCCGTTATTTCAGAACCGTCAGACGAAGAGACGCCCTCACACAGCGGGAGCCTCCCTCCATGCCAGCATGGCTGCGGAGCGGCCCGGAGAAGAAATGAAGAAGAGAAGAAGGAAGAAGAGATGATGAAGAAGAAGAAGATGAAGAAGATGAAGAGAAGAGCGGGAGCCTCCCCCCATGCCATGGGTGCGGAGCGGCCCGAGGAGAAGAAGATAGAAGACGCCGCGGAGGAGATGCTGGACGAGAACGCCGAAAGAAGAACCAAAAGAGCCAGAAGAACCAGAAGAAGATGAAGGAAGAAAGAAGAAGCATTTAAATAAAGGAATTGTCAAAAACTGTCTCTTGTCATTTTTAACATTTTTGACAGTTTTTTAGTGAAATGGTAGGGGTAAGTACCCCCTTACCATTTCACACAGGGGGGGGGCCAGGATCTGGGGGTCCCCTTGTTAAAGGGGGCTTCCAGATTCCGATAAGCCCCCCGCCCGCAGACCCCCACAACCACCGGCCAGGGTTGTGGGGATGAGGCCCTTGTCTTCATCAACATGGGGACAAGGTGTTTTGGGGGGCTACCCCAAAGCACCCTCCCAATGTTGAGGGCATGTGGCCTGGTACGGTTCAGGAGGGGGGGGCCGCACTCTCGTCCCCCCTCTTTTCCTGTGGCCTGCCAGGTTGCGTGCTCGGATAAGGGTCTGGTATGGACTTTTGGGGGGACCCCACGCCGTTTTTTTTTTTTTTTTTTGGTGCGGGGTTCCCCTTAAAATCCATACCAGACCTGAAGGGTCTGGTATGGAATTTAGGGGGAACCCCACGTCATTTTTTTTTTTAAATTTTGGCTGGGGTTCCCCTTAATATCCATACCAGACCTGAAGGGCCTTGTATGGAATTTAGGGGGACTCCCACATCATTTTTTTTTTTTTAATTTTGGTTCGGGGTTGCCCTGTGGGGAATTCCCATGCCGTTTTTATCAATGAACTTCTATGTGTATTGTCGGCAATGCAATAGCCGCGGGTAGTTTTAAATGTGTTTTTTCCTTCAAAATGTCATTTTGCTGTCAGACTGTTCTAAACTTGGGAAACATGCGCCCCTTTACAGGCATACTATAGACACCCCCCAGGTACGAAATTCAAAGGGATATTACACTTTTATTGTTTGACTTTCAGCATTATTAAAATCACTGCTCCTGAAAAAACGGCCGTTTTTAAAACTTTTTTTTGCATTGATCCATGTCCCCTAGGGCAGGACCCGGGTCCCCAAACACTTTTAATGACAATAACTTGCATATAAGCCTTTAAAATTAGCACTTTTGATTATTCATGTTCGTGTCCCATAGACTTTAACGGTGTTCGCGTGTTCGAACGAACTTTTTTCCTGTTCGCATGTTCTGGTGCGAACCGAACAGGGGGGTGTTCGGCTCATCCCTACTCGCAACCTCCAACTTCGTGTTCCTTCTTTGAAGTTCGCACCTCGGTTTATTGGGCCTTTCCCTATCCTTAGCAGGATTAACCCAGTGGCTTACGCCTTGGACCTTCCTCCTAGTATGCGCATCTCAAATGCGTTTCATGTCTTCTTATTGAAACCTTTGGTCTGCAATCACTTTACCACCTCGGTTCCACGTCCTCACCCTATACAGGTTGGGAACCATGAGGAGTATGAAGTACAATCCATTGTTGACTCCCATAGGTTCCGTGGGTGTATACAGTACTTGGTGCATTGGAAGGGGTACGGTCCGGAGGAACGCTCTTGGGTCTCATCCTCAGACGTACATGCCCCTGTCCTCCTCCGTGATTTCCATAGACGTTTTCCCCTCAAGCCCGGTGGTCCTCCGAGGGGGAGGGGTCATTGAGGAGGGGATACTGTCCGGGCTGGGCTCAGCCCTTCCTTCTCTGAGCTGGCCGCTCAGCTGTCGGCTAATTGCCAGCTCCCATCTCTCTCCACAGTTACCCAGCTGTTGTTGATTCTGCCTGTCAGTCCTGCCTTCTTAAAGCCATCCAGCTCACTTGATTTCTGCCTTCGCCTTTGTCAACATCACACAGAATTTCTCCTGCATTCCTGTTGAAGACTTGCTCGGCTGACGTTCCTTCTGGCTCCTGATCTTGCTTGCTGTACTACTACGTTTATCTCTGGCTCTCTGACATTTGCTTGGCTGACTACCCTATCCGGTTACTGTACTCTGGCTTGTTTTGACTACGCTTACTCTGTTTACCTTATTATTATTATTAAACAAGTGTGATTTAACTTTACTTCTGTCTCGGTCTGATTCATGGTTCCTCATACAAGATCAGTATTGGTCCCTATGATGAGAGAATTCTTGCTGGCCCCAGGTGGGTGAGGACAGACCACCGCCAGAGTATCAAAGGTCTCGGCCTTCGCAGCCATAGAGGTATCAAAAGTCAGCTTGACTGGTAGATAGCCATCATAGGGGAAGTTCTAAATCCCAATGTCCCATATCTCCAGCTCTTCCAACTTCTGCAATGACAAGGTGCTTAAGGTGCCTCTCATAGAAATCTCTGTAGGGGAGGGTCATTTGAGCTCCAGTATCCAGAAGAGCCTTGGTGTAAATTCCCTCTACTTGGATGGCGACAATGGGAGAAGGTCCCACTAGCCTTGACCTGTTTGGTGGCTTGTATCTGCGCTGCTTTCTTGCAGGAATTCTGATCCAGCTTAAGTCTATGCTGAGTTCTGGAGGTCTGGTGTGCATTGACCCTCTGCCGCCAGACACAATGTGTCAAAGGAGATGGGACACTGGGTTGCTCGGAGGCAACAACAACGGGAGCCCTCTGCAAAGGTTTGGACTTCCACTGCTGTCTATTCGCATAGTTTTTGGAGCTAGCTACTGTAAATGGGCTCCCAGTTGGCTCCTTCACTGGGGCCCTCTGGAGTTTTCCGCCGGCTTCTGGTTCCATGCTCAGGCTTCACTGGGCTTGGACATACATGTCAGTAATGTCCCACTCCTCCACAGTTGAAGCATACTCCATTTTTCATTGGCCTCCTGCCAGAGACAATAGGCAGGGTTGAAGGCACACTTGCCTCAGTGACACTCTCATCGGGCATCTTAGTGATCTTTGTTGCCAGCAAAATCACCATCTCCATTATCTGTGCCATCTGAGACTTCAGGGAGACTATTTCAGAGTTTGGCTCCACTGCCCCCACAGACCTGACCTCAGCAAGAGGTGCCAAGACTGGACGAACAGCTACTCGCTTGTCATCGAACATGGCCTCCTCTTCCCTCACCAAGTTGTTCAGCCGCCTGATGTATTCAGACAGACGTTCACCTTGGATTTGAAGGGCATGCTCGAATTGATAGATCAGGTCGGCTGCTTTCTCTGTCCGCCAAAATTCCTCTTGTAACATAGCCAGATAATCATAAGCCGTACAGTTCGTGTTGCTGAATCTCAAGTTCCTGATAGCCTCAGCAGCCATTCCTTGCAGGCTCTTGCTGATGCGTTGTTTCTTTTGAGCCTCTGGCAGGTTCCACTCCACTAGGGCCTGCATGGTCTGTTCCATCCAGACTTCATATTCTTCCTCTCGGGTGGGCACTGGCTGTTTTCCCAAAAAGATCCTCAGCTTTTGATATCCAGCCCCTTCTGGCATTTTGATACCAACTCTCCCATTGTGGTGAGAAATTACGGCCCTATCATGGCCAGGGATGTCGGGAAGGGAACTTCCTCTTCAACTGCCTCAGCTTGACTGGAACTGGTAGGACCCTTATCTGGAACCTTTGGATGGACTATATAAAGCTCCATCTTGTTGGCCAGTTGACTTTACTGGAACTGGTAGGACCCTTATCTTGAACCTTTGGATGGACTATATAAAGCTCCATCTTGTTGGCTAATTGCATACTGACGCCTTTGAAGCGCTCAGGAACCCCCTGCTTCCACTCTAGCAATGCATAGGTGTGGGAGGTCCCACAGTCTAGTCTGACAGCAATCACCCACACCTTCCTGTCTGAAGACAACTTCACCGCTTGGCTATTTGTTCCTTAGTCCAGGTCTCCCCAGAGCTTGATCACCAAACTCGACTCTGAGCAGGCGCCCTCTTCCTCACACCACTGGATTACAGCGGCAGGGTCCATTCTGGTGTTTACAGAGGTGCTGTCTGGGGGGGTGATTGCAGAGTAGAGGTAATATACCAGATGAGCCCCCACGTGTAGTACTACCCCCGCAAGAGCCGCTTGAATATTGTTGGTTCCCTGCTCTGCCTTGTCAACCCCAAGAACAAACTCAACCGCATTGGCACACCTGGTAATAGTGTAGTGTAAAATACCACAGTAAAGGACACAGATTTTAGTGAGCACAGAAGTAACTTTTACTGTGAAATTGCTTAAAAGAAGATGGAACAAACAATCACAGTAATATAAGGCAATTAACAAGTATGTAGTAGTAAAACACAAGACAAAGATCAAATCTGTGTGCTTTCAGGGGACTCCTTTAAGTGAAGTGGCCCCAAGAGCAGAAGTAAATACATGAGAATAGGGATGAGCTTCGTGTTCGAGTTGAACCCATGTTCGACTCGAACATCGGCTGTTCGGTCGTTCGCCGAATTGCGAACGATATGGGCCGTTCGCGCCAAATTCGTGTGGCGCGTCACGGCCCATAATTCACTGCGGCATCGCAGTGCATTGCTTACTGATGATTGGCCAAGCATGCACTATGACCTGCATGCTTGGTGAATCACAGCGCCGCCTGAACAGAGAGCCGTAATTGGCCAAAGCCAAGGAGGCTTTGGCCAATTATGGCTCAGGGGATTTAGTACATGCCCCACACTATATAAGGCCGCCTACACGGCGGCCCTGTGTAGTGTGTGTTCCGGCGTTGAAAGAGATAGACAGAGAGACAGTGTTTGATTTGAGTTAGATAGATTAGGCAGAACAGTCAGTCAGTTAGCTGCACTTACAGTGTATTGTGTATATATATGCATCCCAGGTGTTGCATATATATATATATACACTGTACTCAGTTTAGCTAGATCCGTTCCTGTTATCTTCTAGACTATTTACATTTAGTGCAGTGCGTCCTGCTTACAGTGTTCAGCTAGATCCGTTCCTGTTATCTTCTAGACTATTTACATTTAGTGCAGTGCGTCCTGCTCACAGTGTTCAGCTAGATCCGTTCCTGTTATCTTCTAGACTATTTACATTTAGTGCAGTGCGTCCTGCTCACAGTGTTCAGCTAGATCCGTTCCTGTTATCTTCTAGACTATTTACATTTAGTGCAGTGCGTCCTGCTCACAGTGTTCAGCTAGATCCGTTCCTGTTAAATTCTAGACTATTTACATTTAGTGCAGTGCGTCCTGCTCACAGTGTTCAGCTAGATCCGTTCCTGTTATCTTCTAGACTATTTACATTTAGTGCAGTGCGTCCTGCTCACAGTGTTCAGCTAGATCCGTTCCTGTTATCTTCCTACTGACAGGCAGGCTTGTCTTGTTACAGTATTAACAGCTACCTAAAGAAAATTACTGGTGTTCTTTTGATCCTATTAGTACCACGGTCAGACAGCTAGACTATTTACATTTAGTAAAGTGCGTCCTGCTCACAGTGTTCAGCTAGATCCGTTCCTGTTATCTTCCTACTGACAGGCAGGCTTGTCTTG
The DNA here is from genome assembly GCA_037952925.1 of Lithobates clamitans. Taxonomy (NCBI): domain Eukaryota; kingdom Metazoa; phylum Chordata; class Amphibia; order Anura; family Ranidae; genus Lithobates; species Lithobates clamitans. Next base: position 6,759,771 of record JBBGZY010000285.1, read on the forward strand.
TTACAGTATTTACAGTTACCTAAAGAAAATTACTGGTGTTCTTTTGATCCTATTAGTACCACGGTCAGGCAGCTAGACTATTTACATTTAGTGCAGTGCGTCCTGCTCACAGTGTTCAGCTAGATCCGTTCCTGTTATCTTCTAGACTATTTACATTTAGTGCAGTGCGTCCTGCTCACAGTGTTCAGCTAGATCCGTTCCTGTTAAATTCTAGACTATTTACATTTAGTGCAGTGCGTCCTGCTCACAGTGTTCAGCTAGATCCGTTCCTGTTATCTTCTAGACTATTTACATTTAGTGCAGTGCGTCCTGCTCACAGTGTTCAGCTAGATCCGTTCCTGTTATCTTCTAGACTATTTACATTTAGTGCAGTGCGTCCTGCTCACAGTGTTCAGCTAGATCCATTCCTGTTATCTTCCTACTGACAGGCAGGCTTGTCTTGTTACAGTATTAACAGCTACCTAAAGAAAATTACTGGTGTTCTTTTGATCCTATTAGTACCACGGTCAGGCAGCTAGACTATTTACATTTAGTGCAGTGCGTCCTGCTCACAGTGTTCAGCTAGATCCGTTCCTGTTAAATTCTAGACTATTTACATTTAGTGCAGAGTGTCCTGCTCACAGTGTTCAGCTAGATCTGTTCCTGTTATCTTCTAGACTATTTACATTTAGTGCAGTGCGTCCTGCTCACAGTGTTCAGCTAGATCCGTTCCTGTTATCTTCCTACTGACAGGCAGGCTTGTCTTGTTACAGTATTTACAGCTACCTGAAGAAAATTACTGGTGTTCTTTTGATCCTATTAGTACCACGGTCAGGCAGCTAGACTATTTACATTTAGTGCAGTGCGTCCTGCTCACAGTGTTCAGCTAGATCCGTTCCTGTTATCTTCCTACTGACAGGCAGGCTTGTCTTGTTAAAGTATTTACAGCTACCTAAAGAAAATTACTGGTGTTCTTTTGATCCTATTAGTACTACGGTCAGGCAGCTAGACTATTTACAGTTAGTGCAGTGCGTCCTGCTCACAGTGTTCAGCTAAACCTACAAGTTAGTGGGGTGCGTCCACCTCACAGTGTTCAGCTAAAGCTACCTGTAGAAGGTTGGTGGTGTTCTCATACTACAGGCAGGTAGTTGATTTTGCTAGCTGCAGTATATATATATATATATATATATATATATATCTATATATCCCAGCTTAGTGCAGCTACAGGCCATTAGTATGTCTGGAAGGCCAAGAAGGAGAGGCAGACAGTCGCAAGCCAATAAGAGAGGGCAAGCAGGCTCTGTGTCTAGTGCTGGTCGTGGAGACGGTGCATCCTCATCAGCACGTGGCCATGGGACATGCTTGGCCTATTTTTCGGCAGCTGGCCGTGTTGAGCCGCAACATGCGGAAGACTTGGTCGAGTGGATGACCAAGCCGTCCTCATCCTCCTCATCCTCTCTCACCCATGCCCAGGGTGCTTTGTCTGGCAAAGCAGCGGCCTCTTCCCTCGGCTCAATTTAATCAGTGACTCCTTCCCTAGCTCCACCATGTCCTCCTGAGGAGTCCCTCGAACTGTTTGACCACAGTGTTGGGTACATGCTCCAGGAGGATGCCCAGCGTTTGGAAGGCTCTGATGATGATACTGAGCTCGATGAAGCTAGTAACATGAGCACGGACAGAGGGGGTGCCCAAGAAGGACAGCAATCTGGCAGTCATGCTCCCCCTGCTGCAGCATACTGCCAGGTTTGCTCCAGTGATGAGGAGGGAGGGGATGATGAGGTCACTGACTCAACGTGGGTGCCTGATAGGAGAGAGGAGGAGGAGGAAGAGGCGGCACATCACCAACGAGGCAGGATGCCATCCAGGGGCCAGCCTAAGGGCAGCACATTGACTGCATCACATGTGCAGGGCGCTGCAGTCTCTGCGCGTTATTCAAAAAGTTCTTTGCTGTGGGCCTTTTTTGAGACGAGTGCATCAGATCGCACCGCTGCTATTTGCAACATATGTCTCAAGCGTATCTCACGTGGCCAAAACATCTCCCGCTTGGGTACCACATGCTTGACCAGACATATGTTGACCTGCCATGCAGTTCGTTGGCAAGCGCATCTAAAAGACCCACACCAAAGAACAAAGAGGACCTCTCCTTGCTCCTCATCAGCTGAGATTTCCAACCCCACTAGACCTTCAGTCCTCTCTGAGACCTGCACTGAGAGGAATGAAGGTGTAGAATTAGGTGTGTCACAGCCAAGTACTTGTGGGCAATCTGCTTTTGGTACACCGACGTCAGATTGTACCAGGCAAATTTCCCTGCCCCAGCTGCTGCACCGCCGAAAGAAGTTTGCTCCCAGCCATCCACATGCCCAGCGGTTGAATGCTAGCTTGGCAAAATTGCTGGCACTTCAACTGCTGCCTTTTCAGTTGGTAGACTCTGCCCCCTTCCGCGAGTTTGTGGAATGTGCGGTTCCTCAGTGGCAGGTACCCAAACGCCAATTTTTTTCACGGAAGGCGATTCCGGCTCTCTACCGGCATGTGGAAGGCAATGTCCATGCCTCGCTGGACAGGGCGGTCAGCGGTAAGGTGCATATTACCGCTGACTCATGGTCCAGCAGGCATGGACAGGGACGTTACATAAGTTTCACGGCGCATTGGGTGACTCTGCTGGCAGCTGGGAAGGATGCAGGACAAGGTGCAGTAGTGTTGTAGGTTGTTCCGCCACCACACCTCCAAAATGCTAATGATTGTGACACACCTCTCTCCTCCACCCCCTCCTCTTCTTCTTCCTCCATGGCCTCTTCCTCGGAACCAGCGGTGCTCCGTAGTCATTCAAGGGGCTACGCAAGTACGCAGGCCAAAAGATGCCATGCGGTGCTTGAGCTGGTGTGCTTGGGGGACAGGAGCCACACTGGGGCAGAGGTTCTGTCAGCTCTGCAGGGGCAGGTTCAGAGGTGGTTGACGCCACGCCAACTTAAGGCAGGAATGGTGGTTTGCGACAATGACACCAACCTCCTCTCTGCCCTCCGACAGGGACAAATGACCCATGTGCCCTGTTTGGCTCACGTCCTTAACTTGGTGGTGCAGCGGTTCTTGGGCAGGTACCCGGGCTTACAGGATGTCCTGAGGCAGGCCAGGAAAGTCTGTGTGCATTTCCGCCGGTCATATAATGCCAGTGCTCGGCTGACGGACCTCCAAAAGGAGTTTAACCTGCCCAAGAACCGCCTAATCTGTGACATGCCCACCAGGTGGAACTCAACGTTGGCCATGCTGCAGCGGCTGCACACGCAGCAGAGGGCCATCAATGAGTACCTGTGTGACTATGGCACCAGGATAGGATCAGGGGAGCTTGTTTTTTTTTCCCCACGCCAGTGGGCCATGATCAGGGATGCATGCACTGTCCTGTCACCATTTGAGGAGGCCACGAGGATGGTGAGCAGTGACAGTGCATGCATCAGTGACACTGTCCCCCTTGTCCACCTGTTGGAGCACACGCTGCGTGGAATAATGGACAGGGCACTTGAGGCAGAACAGAGGCAGGAAGAGGAGGACTTCCTTAGCTCTCAAGGCCCCTTTATCCAGACAGTGTTCCTGCATGCCCGCTGATCACACAGGAAGAGGACGAGGAGGAGGAGGAGGAAGATTGTGTCAGTATGGAGGTGGAGCCTGGCACTCAGCATCAGCAGCAGTCTTTAAGGGATCAGTCCCAAGAAACACATGGACTTGTACGTGGCTGGGAGGAGGTGGCTGCGGACCATGTCGTCCTTAGTGACCCAGAGGACTCTGGACCGAATGCCTCAGCAAACCTACGCTGCATGGCCTCCCTAATCCTGCAAAGCCTGCGTAAGGATCCTCGTATTCGTGGTATCAAGGAGAAGGACCAATACTGGCTGGCAACCCTCCTTGATCCACGTTACAAGGGTAAGGTTGCGGACCTTATCTTGCCATCGCAGAGGGAGCAGAGGATGAAACATCTTCGGGAGGCCTTGCAGAAAGGTCTGTGCAACGCATTCCCAGAGACTGGGAGGTTACAAACTCCTGTTTCTGGACAACGTGTTGCTGAGGCTTCGGTCAGTCAAAGAAGGAGCAGTGGAGAAGGTGGCCATCTGACCGATGCGTTCAGACAATTTTTTGGTCCGCAGCCCCAAGGTATGATCGGTTCCAGCAACCATCGCCAGCGTCTGTTTTACATGGTGCAGGAATACCTAGGGGCAAAATCAGACTTGGACACCTTTCCCACCGAAAATCCTCGTGGTTACTGGGTCTTGAGGATGGATCACTGGCCAGAGCTTGCACAGTATGCAATTGAGCTACTGGCCTGTCCTGCATCCAGCGTTCTTTCGAAACGCACATTCAGTGCTGCTGGAGGCGTGGTAACCGATCACAGGGTACGTCTGTCCACCGACTCGGTCGATCGACTGACCTTCATAAAAATGAATCAGTCTTGGATCACCACCAGCTACCAAGCACCTGATGCTGATGTAACCGAATAATTTTTTTTGAAATCTCAGATCCCTTCAAAGACTGCCTATGCTGATGCTGAGTGACTATCCCTGAGAAATTATCCTCTTCCTCCTCAATCATCACGCTGATAGCTTGTAAGAACATTTTTGGTTCTGGTTGCCACCACCAGTGCCTAAGGCACAATTTTTCAGCCCCTGTTTAACAGGGGCATGTAATTACAATTTTTGATGCAATACTTTGCAGCAGGGCTCGTTTCTGCGTTACAACTAGAGTATCTGTGAGGGGTTGCAGTGTTGTGGCACCAGCACCAGTGCCTAAGGCCCAATTTTTCTGCTCCTGTCTAACAGGGGCGTGTAATTACAATTTTTGATGCAATACTTTGCAGCAGGGCTCATTCCTGCGTTCCAACTAGAGTGTCTGTAAGGGGTTGCAGTGTTGTGGCACCAACACCAGTGCCTAAGGCCTAAGCTCCTGTTCAACAGGGGCATGTAATTACAATTCTTGATCTAATATTTCACAGCAGGGCCCTGCGAGGGCTTACAGTGTTGTGGCCACAGCAACACCTAAGGCCCAAATTTCTGCTGAGTATATAGGGCAGGACCCTACTTTCAAACATCTAACTTACAAACGACTCCTACTTGCAAATGGAAGGAGACAACAGGAAGTGAGATGAAATCTACCCCTAGGAAGGGAAATTCTCTCCTGTAAGAGTTGATATGGGAAAAAAAATTCTCCTTTCCACTGATGCTTTCCAATCTTTGTTCCACAAAAAAACCCAAATTTTCAAAAAACATTTTTCATTGGGACAAAAAGTGAGGTGAAATCTTCTGAAGAGGAGGAAAGACAGCAAAACAAATGTCACAGGGGTGATAACCCTTCCCTATGTTTTCCAAAAAGCTTAAAAAAGATTTTTTGGCTGGAGCTAAACACGTTAAAAATGTACCCGTTCAAAATTACAAAGAGATTCTACTTAACAACAAACCTACAGTCCCTGTCTTGTTTGCACCGCCTGTATACTGCTGTTCAGAGTATATAGGGCCTGGTGGCCCCACACCTTTCCTTATTTTAATTTGGGTGCGGGGTTCCCCTTAATATCCATACAAGACCCAAAGGGCCTGGTAATGGACTGGGGGGTACCCATGCCGTTTTTCTCACTGATTTTCATCCATATTGCCATGACCCGACATTACATTAAACCCGCAAGCAGTTTTAAATGAGATTTTTTCCTTTAAAAATGACATTTGGTGCAGGGACTGTTCTAAACACGGGAAACACGCGTTACTTTACAGGCATACTATAGACACCCCCCAGGTACGATATTTAAAGGAATATTTCACTTTTTTTTTTTTTACTTTAAGCATCATTAAAATCACTGCTCCCGAAAAAACTACCGTTTTTAAAAGTTTTTTTTGCATTGATACATGTCCCCTGGGGTAGGACCCGGGTCCCCAAACCCTTTTTAGGACAATACCGTGCAAATTAGCCTTTAAAATGAGCACTTTTGATTTTGAACGTTCGAGTCCCATAGACGTCAATGGGGTTCTAACGTTCGTGCGAACTTTCGGTCCGTTCGCAGGTTCTGGTGCGAACCGAACCGGGGGGTGTTCGGCTCATCCCTACATGAGAATAATGAGTTAGAAATGTAATGTTGCTTTAACCACTTGCCGACCAGCCGCCGTATAATTATACGGCGGCTGGTCGGCTCCTTTATGTTGGATATTTATTATAGCAAAAAGTAAAAAATATTGTTTTTTTTTTAAACTGTCACTCTTTTTTTGTTTATAGTGCAAAAAATAAAAAATGCAGAGGTGATCAAATACCATCAAAAGAAAGCTCTATTTGTGGGGAAAAAAGGATGTCATTTTTTTTGGGTACAGCATTGCAGGACCACGCAATTGTCAGTTAAAGCGACGCAGTGCCGCATTGCAAAAAATGGCCTGGTCATTAGGGGGCAAATCCTTCCGATCCTTAAGTGGCTAACAAAGCGTCTGATAACTTCAGTTAAATGGGGCTATATGAGTCCAGGCAGGAGGAGGGTAGAGAAATTATCTAGTTTTAGTCTGTCAGTCCTCTCTCTTCTTCATCCCAGCACCACAGTCCCAGCAGTCCTGTTTGACCACAATACCTGACCCAGCGCACTGAATCAACCTCAGTGTGGATCCACTTGTAAGTGACAAGTGTCCTGAACACAGATGGGGCCCTTAAGACTTTAAGGTGGTGCACTTGTTGATCTTCTGTAATGAGGTCAACATAGTACATCCAGAAAGCCTTGGCATGCAACCAGTATTGTAATCCTATAGGGTAGTGGATAAAGATTTTCACTGCCAGGCAAAGTGTAATAGCATCACAGTCCCGTGTAACTAAGAAAGACAGAGCTACAAAGATAATGCAGAGTTCTGGCTTAGGGAGGACTGGGCAAAAGCCCTCTCACCAACTCCTGTGTCCAAAGACTGCAGGGTAAGATACTATGGTACCGGTCTTTACGAGTGCCCGATTGATACTGTAATGGAAATTTGTAAGTTCTGTAAATAATTGTATTCTATTTTCTATGTATTGCACACAGCCCTCACTGTGCACACAGCACTAATAATGTTTTCATGTTTACATTCTTTCGAGTCATGATTAGAATTAGCCTGCCGCCTATGTAACGCCCCTTGTTACCATAAACGTACAATTGTAATATTAATGTGAGACCTACGTAATCATGTGTATAAAAACTTTTAATTGCGTCATAATAAAGCAGAACAGTTATTTGGAAAGATGCTGAGCGTATCTTTTGTGTCTGTTCCCTACTGCAGTAGTTATTATTAATTTGGAACCACTAATCAATATGAGGATAGGAGTTGCCTATCACCAATTTAAGCGAGTCAATACCTAATCACGGGAACATCACATGCTGATCGGGATGCCTAGGGATGCCCTCGGGGTCATCCTTTAGCTCCGGTTGCTCACCACTGACTTCCTGGCTGTAGCAGGCGCAATCCTCCAGATCAAAAGCCACAGCACTCTATCCCCATGCCCAGACTCTCTCGAGCATTGTGGTAGCTCTGTCTTTCTCCCAGGAAGCCTCTCTGGTTAGATCTCTCACTGTGCATCAGTGCTTCTTGGGATATGTATTTCCTTGTGTGTTAATTTCAATCAAGCAGCCTAAGCTGGGAACTCCATCTCCCAGAATTCCTTGCCACTCTTCCAGTCCTCTTTTGATTGTCTGACTTCACTCTGCCAATGAAGAATCAGGGGAAAGGGCCAAGTTGGCTGTCTTGCCTGTGAACATGCCTGTGAGATGAAAAGGGAGGAGGGAAATCACTCCTGCAATGCTAACAGGCTGTGTCTCTGTTCAATGAGAGTCCAGCTTGGCAACATAGTGCTGATGCAGCGCAGCCACTATACATACAGTATATATATCGTACAAGGTTGGGTCCTGGATGGGTGCTATATTTCACCGATATTTGGGGTATGGTCCCTTTAAGGGAAGTGCGGTAGTGTTCAGGGGGTCACCCAGAATGGGTGAGGAATTCCCGGTAGTAGAGTCAATCAGGAGAGGACTGACTCGCAGTCCTCTCTGTCTTAATAGAGAGTTATTCGGGACCCAGAATTTGGGAGGTTCTGAAGTGATATTCGGGTAGGAAAGAGCCTCCATCCCTGACCACAGGGATTCAGCACACAGAGAGTTAAAGGCCTCCAGGAAACAGCTCATAAAAGACAGGAGGTAGTGTTAGAGGTGGTGGTAATTACACCTGTCGTGATGAGCTGTGTATCTGTTTGGAAGTTGCTAAAGGACTCTTAAAACTCTGGGGTGAAGACCTGGCCACAAACTGTATGTGCCTTTTCTTTAATTTTCTTTGTGCTGAAGATAAGCAGACTTTATTTTATGATGAAGATAAGCGGACTTTGTTTTATATTTTTGTGCTGTGTGCTGAATGAAGCTTTATTTTTGATTTGCTTACAAATAAAAGCCTTTTTGTTTAAAGTTTAAACGATTTATGCACTTGGTCCCATGGAGCTATTATCCCTCAAACTTTACAACTGGTGCCTTGGATGCTGGCAAAGTGCATTTGCAGCCCCAAAAACCGTTTAAAACTAAAAAACTGACATTTAAAGAGACAGTGTACCTATGGCACGTCTTAGGTGAAGTCAGCTCAAACGCTGCAAGCAGCAGGCAAAGACATGGAGGAGGTCATCAAGGCTTTGGCGCAAGCCACATTGACCCAGCAGCAAGATTCAGCAGAGGCAAACCATCGCCATGGGGAAGCGATGGCTCAGCAGCAGCAGGCCCTGGCACAGACTGTAGGTGCACAGCAGGAAAGCACACGGTTGCTAGCCGCCCAGTTTACTGCCCAGCAGAAGTCTACTCAAGCACAGGTGGCTGCCTTACAGGAGGCAGTACAGTGGCTGGCTCAGGGACGAGAGCAAGCAGTCATCACCGCTGGCAACCAAGTGTCCGTGAGGGCCAGCCATTTCTTACAAAAACTGACACCCAGCATTGACGTAGAAGCCTTTCTCACCAACTTTGAGAGGATAGCAGAGAGATAGGAGTGGCCCCGTGACCAATGGGCTGGCATTATCGCCCCATTCCTCACCAGCAACCCACAAAAGGACTATGAGCGTCTGAAGGCAGAGATCCTGGCCCACCTGGGAGTGACCACAGCCATGCAGGCTCAGAGGGTGCATCACTGGCGGTACAAACCTGACCGACCACCCAGGTCCCAAATGCACGAACTGGTACAGCTGGTTAAAAAATGGCTGCAGCCAGAAAAGTTGTCAAGGAGTTGTTTCAAATGTTTTCACAAATTGGGTTCCCCAAGGAGATACTGATGGACCAGGGCACCTCTTTCATGTCGAAGGTGATGGCGGACTTGTGCAAGCTGTTTCAGATCTAGCAGTTGCAGATGTCCGTCTATCATCCTCAGACAGATGGCCTCATTGAAAGGTTTAAAAAGACCCTGAAGTCAATGTTAAAAAGAGTGGTCCAGAAGGACGTGAAGGACTAGGACATGTTGCTCCCTGCCCTGTTATTTGCCATCCGAGAAGTTCCACAAGCATCCACAGGCTTCTCACCGTTTGAACTGGTGTACGGGCGAAGACCCCGTGGGCTGCTGGATCTAGTGAAGGAATCCTGGGAAAGTGAGTCATCCCAACACAAAACGGTTGTAGAACATATCACTCAAATGCAGGAGAGGGTGGCTAGAGTGATGCCATTAGTGAGGGAGCATCTCCAGAAGGCCCAGGATGCCCAGAGGAGGGTGTACAACCGGTCCGCTAACATCAGGCAGTTTCAAGTGGGGGACCGGGTGGCTGTTCTGATCCCCACAGTAGAGAGCAAATTTTTAGCCAAATGGCAGGGTCCATTTGAGGTGGTGGAAAAAGTGGGTGAGGTGAACTACAGGGTGCACCAACCTGGGAAAAGGAAACCGTACCAAATTTATCATATCAATTTGTTAAAACCCTGGAGGGACCGAGAACAGGTGTCCGCTGTGGTAGGTGTTAATGCAGGGGACCCTCCTGGAGTTGACCTGGTGCAGGTTGCTGCTACCCTCTCTAAGCCTCAAACCCAACAAACAAAGAAGTTTCTGCAAAGAAACCGAGCAATGTTTTTAGGGTTACCAGGGCTCACCAATGTCATTGAACATGACATAACAGAACCCAATGTAAAGTTTAGACTTAAACCCTATCGTATTTCAGAAGCTCATAGGAAGGCAGTGTCCGAAGAGGTGAGAAGGATGCTTGAGATTGATGTCATTGAAGAATCACAGAGTGAATGGTCAAGTCCAATAGTTTTGGTACTGAAACCCAACGGCACCCTGCGTTTCTGTAATGACTTTAGGAAACTTAATGAAGTGTCCAAATTTGATGCCTATCCGATGTAGACGAGTTAATTGAGAGGTTTAACAAGGGGACCCCCAGATCTCGGCCTCCCACCCTGTGTGAAATGGTAACGGGGTACAAATGTACCCCTACTATTTCACATAAAAAAGTGTCAAAATGTTAACCACTTCAGCCCCGGAAGATTTTACCCCCTTCCTGACCAGAGCACTTTTTACAATTCGGCACTGTGTCGCTTTAACTGCTAATTGCGCGGTCATGCAATGCTGTACCCAAACGAAATTTGCGTCCTTTTCTTCCCACAAATAGAGCTTTCCTTTGATGGTATTTGATCACCTCTGCCGTTTTTATTTTTTGCGCTATAAACGGAAAAAGACTGAAAATTTTGAAAAAAAATGATATTTTCTACTTTTTGTTATAAAAAAAATCCAATAAACTAAATTTTAGTCATACATTTAGGCCAAAATGTATTCGGCCACATGTCTTTGGTAAAAAAAATGTCAATAAGCGTATATTTATTGGTTTGCGCAAAAGTTATAGCGTCTACAAACTAGGGTACATTTTCTGTAATTTACACAGCTTTTAGTTTATGACTGCCTATGTCATTTCTTGAGGTGCTAAAATGGCAGGGCAGTACAACCCCCCCCCAAATGACCCCATTTTGGAAAGTAGACACCCCAAGGAAATTGCTGAGAGGCATGTTGAACCCATTGAATATTTATTTTTTTTGTCCCAAGTGATTGAATAATGACAAAAAAAAAAAAATTTACAAAAAGTTGTCACTAAATGATATATTGCTCACACAGGCCATGGGCATATGTGGAATTGCACCCCAAAATACATTTAGCTGCTTCTCCTGAGTATGGGGATACCACATGTGTGGGACTTTTTAGGAGCCTAGCCGCGTACGGGGCCCCGAAAACCAAGCACCGCCTTCAGGATTTCTAAGGGCATAAATTTTTGATTTCACGCCTCACTACCTATCAAAGTTTTGAAGGCCATAAAATGCCAAGATGGCACAAAACCCCCCCAAATGACCCCATTTTGGAAAGTAGACACTCCAAGCTATTTGCTGAGAGGCATGGTGAGTATTTTGCAGCTCTCATTTGTTTTTGAAAATGAAGAAAGACCAGAAAAAAAAAAATTTTTTTTCTTTTTTCAATTTTCAAAACTTTGTGACAAAAAGTGAGGTCTGCAAAATACTCACTATACCTCTCAGCAAATAGCTTGGGGTGTCTACTTTCCAAAATGGGGTCATTCGGGGGGGGGGGGGGGGTTTGTGCCACCTGGGCATTCCATGGCCTCCGAAACTGTGATAGGCAGTGAAGAGTGAAATCAAAAATTTACGCCCTTAGAAAGCCTGAAGGCGGTGCTTGGTTTTCGGGGTCCCGTGCGTGGCTAGGCTCCCAAAAAGTCTCACACATGTGGTATCCCCGTACTCAGGAGAAGCAGCAGAATGTATTTTGGGGTGTAATTTCACATATCCCCATGGCATGTTTGAGCAATATATCATTTAGTGACAACTTTGTGCAAAAAAAAAAAAATTGTCTCTTTCCCGCAACTTGTGTCACAATATAAAATATTCCATGGACTCGACATGACTCTCAGCAAATAGCTTGGGGTGTCTACTTTACAAAATGGGGTCATTTGGGGGGGTTTTGAACTGTCCTGGCATTTTATGCACAACATTTAGAAGCTTATGTCACACATCACCCACTCTTCTAACCACTTGAAGACAAAACCCTTTCTGACACTTTTTGATTACGTGAAAAAATTATTTTTTTTTGCAAGAAAATTACTTTGAACCCCCAAACATTATATATTTTTTTAAAGCAAATACCCTACAGTTTAAAATGGTGAGTGTTTAATTTTTTTTTTTTTCACACAGTATTTGCGCAGCGATTTTTCAAATGCATTTTTTGTGGAAAAAACACACTTTTTTAAATTTTAATGCACTAAAACACACTATATTGCCCAAATGTTTGATGGAATAAAAAAGAAGATCTTAAGCCGAGTACATGGATACCAAACATGACATGCTTTAAAATTGCCCACAAACGTGCAGTGGCAACAAAATTAATACATTTTTAAAAGCCTTTAAAAGCCTTTACAGGTTACCACTTTAGATTTACAGAGGAGGTCTACTGCTAAAAATACTGCCTTCGATCTGACCTTCATGGTGATACCTCACATGCATGGTGCAATTGCTGTTTACATTTGAAGCCAGACCGACGCTTGCGTTCGCCTTAGCGCGAGAGCAGGGGGGACAGGGGTGCTTTTTTTTTTTTTTTTTTTTTTTTTTCTTTATTATTTTTTTGTTTTTTTATCTTATTTTTAAACTGTTCCTTTCATTTTTTTTAAAATCATTTTTATTGTTATCTCAGGGAATGTAAATATCCCCTATGATAGCAATAGGTAGTGACAGGTACTCTTTTTTGAAAAAATTGGGGTCTATTAGACCCTAGATCTCTCCTCTGCCCTCAAAGCATCTGACCACACCAAGATCGGTGTGATAAAATGCTTCCCCAATTTCCCAATGGCGCTGTTTACATCCGGCGAAATCTAAGTCATAAAATGCTCGTAGCTTCCGGTTTCTTAGGCCATAGAGATGTTTGGAGCCACTCTGGTCTCTGATCAGCTCTATGGTCAGCTGGCTGAATCACCGGCTGCTTTTTCCGGTTCCCTGTTGAGACAGGAGAGCCAGAGAAAAACACGGAAGACGGTGGGGGGGGGCATTCCCTCCCACTGCTTGTAAAAGCAGTCTAGAGGCTAATTAGCCGCTAGGATTGCTTTTACATGAAAGCCGACCGCTGGCTGAAAAGAATGATACCAAGATGATACCTAAACCTGCAGGCATCATTCTGGTATAACCACTCAAAGTCGTGAATGGCGTACCTGAAGACAAAAAAATGGTTAACAATAAAGCACAGTAAACGGTAAAGTATAAAAAATTGCATACCTGAAAAGCAAACATGATAAAACATAATAACAATAAAACATTGCAGAATAGAATACAGTAAAAAAGAGCAGAACACCAGAGAGAGAATAGAGAGAGAGAGAACAATAAAACGTCAACTATTTTTATTTATTTTTGTTTGTGTTTTTTTTTGCAAACTTGTAACTTTTATAACTGTAACCGGTTCCAGGTTCGGGTCTCTCAAAATGCGATGGCATCTTGGGAGACCCTGTGAAAGTGTGCCTAGTCTGTGGAATGCTGTACCCTACGCTAATACTCAACTAGTGAATGGTAGCGTTCAAAACATTCACCAATGCAAAGACCAGGATTGTCAGGACAGGAGGGACAGTAATAGCGGGTGTCACGTCTATATCCGCGCTTGCTGCAGACACGACATCTATTTTGGGGGGGTTTGTTGGGTAGGGGTGCTCGGGAGGACATAAAAATGCCTCTCATGCAGCCGACTGCATTTGGTTGGGGATGTGAATGGGGGGTAAGTACGGGCGCTGCAGAAGCGGTGGGTTCCCAATTAGGATTGGCGAATGCAGTAGGAAAGGCACTATGGGCACGACGGGCCTGTGTTTGTCTTTTTGGTGGCAGCGGGACACTACTTGTGCTTGCCACCTCACCAGCTTGAACTGCACTTATGGGACTCGCCACGTCACCAAGTGTTACTGCAGTGCTGGTTTGACTACGACCGGGGTGTACTAGGCCGCTGGCGCTTGCCAGTTCACCAAAAGGCTACCAAAAAAACTGTTAGCGATCGCAGGGATCAGGCCTGACTCTGCGAACGCTGCAGTTATGCGTTTAGTGTTCTGTAAGTGACAGTGATTGATCGATACTGCACTTGGGTGGGCTGGGCTGGGCGGAGGGGCAAAACGCAGGTGCTAGCAGGTATCTGGGCTGATCCCGCTAACACTGCGTTTTTGGGAACCCTAAACTGCTGGGGACGCTAGTATAGATCTGATCGGATCAGATATTGATCCGTTCAGATACTATACCACTAAGGGAGGTGTACGGTGCGTGCGTGGGTGTTAGCGGTACTGGCGCTAATCTGACGCTGCCTGGGGCGACGCATATCACCGCCAGGCGATCAGGGGGCTAAACCTTTATTCGTTAATAAACGGCGGGTGCCCTGACACTATAAAAAATAAACGAACTAACCAGCGTCACCCGTAACGGTTATACGGTGATCAGTGGTGAAAGGGTTAACTAGGGGGCAATCAAGGGGTTAAAACATTTATTAGATAGTATATGGGGGTCTCTGACGCTGTAAAACGCTGACGGCGAACCTAAATATTTACCTCCCTAACTAGCGTCACCAGCGACACTAATACAGCGATCAGAAAAATGATCGCTTAGCGATACTGGTGAGGGGGGGTGATCAAGGGGTTAAAACCTTATTAGGGGGGTTAGGGGGGTACCCTAGACCTACAGGGGGCTAACCCTAATTGTCCTACCACTTCTAACTGTCACAAACTGACACTATGCAGTAATCAGAAAAAAAAAAAAAAACCTGCTTGGTGTCAGTTTGTGACAGGGGGGGTGATTGGGGGGGGGATCGGGGGGGTGATCGGGGGGATCGGGGTGTTTAATGTGCCTGGCATGTTCTACTGTGTTGTGTAGTGTTGTGCACTTACTTACATGTCTTCTCCCCTCGGCGCTGGAACGGAAACTCCCGAGCCGAGGAGAGATGACATCACATCCTCTGCCTCTGTGTACTATACAGGGGCAGGGGATGGTACTCATTGGCTGGGAGCGATCGCGAGGGGGGGCCACGATCGGATGGCCTCCCCCTCGTCTCTCAACTCTCCCAGCCAAATGCCGACCGCAGCTGGCACCGGGGGGGGGGTCGGATCGGACCCCCCACCCGCGGGAAGGCAATCACGTACCAGGTACGTGATTTTGCCTGCCCGTGCCATTCTGCTCACGTATATAGGCGTGAGGCGGTCGGCAAGTGGTTAAAAACGGCACAGCTTGGGGACAAGTCCTTTATTAAAAAATAAAAATGTCCCATGATGTCCATTCATCTTCTTTTATCTCGCCGCGACGGACCAAAAAGAAAAAAAAATCCGCAACCGACCCACCTCCATGGAAGGCTCCCGCCGTGTGAGGCTTCTTCACCTTTGACAGTTCTTATATAACTAAGGGCGGAGCCACCTGGTGATGGACCAGGGTGACCCCGCCCCCTCTGACGCCATGGGGACTTCCCCATGGCTTCCCTGTGGCATCAGAGGGTGGCTGGGTCACCCGGGTATGTCACAAGGTGGCTCCGCCCTCAGTTAATAAGAGACTGTCACAAGCAAAGAAGCATCACACGGCGGGAGCCTCTCATGGGGGCAGATTTTTTTTTTCTTTTTCAGTCTGTCGCGGCAAGATAGAAGAAGATGAATGGACATCGTAGGACATTTTTATTATTTAATAAAGGACTTTTTCCCAAGCTGTGTCTTCTTGTTTTTAACATTTTGACACTTTTTTGTGAAATGGTAGGGGTACATTTGTTCCACCTTTACCATTTCACACAGGGGGAGGATCTGGGATCTCTCGTCCCCCGCTCTTTTCCTGCAGCCTGCCAGGTTGCATGCTCGGATAAGGGTCTGGTATGGATTTTGTGGGGGACCCCTACGCCATTTTTTAAAAAATTGTGGCGCAGGGTTCCCCTTCAAATCCATACCAGACCTAAAGGGTCTGGTATGAATTTGGGGGGGGACCCCCTACACCATTTTTTTAAATTTGGCGCAGGGTTCCCCTTAATTTCCATATCAGACCCGAAGGGCCTGGTATGGATTTTAGGGGGACCCCCACGCAATTAAAAAAAAAAAATTGGTTCGGGGTTCCCCTTAATATTCATACCAGACCCAAAGGGCCTGGTAATGGACTGGGGGGATCCCATGCTCTTTTTTTCAATGAGTTATATCTATATTGCCGAGACCCGACAATTCATTACAGCCGCGATCAGTTTTAAATGACAATTTTTACTTTTGAAATGTCATTTTGCTGTGGTACTGTTCTAAACATTGGAAAATGTGCCACCTTATAGGCATACTATAGACACCCCCAGGCACAATATTTAAAGGAATATTTCATTTTTATTGTTTCACTTTAAGCATTAAAAAAATCACTGCTCCCGAAAAAACAGCCATTTAAAAAAAATGTTTTTGCATTGATACATGTCCCCTGGGGCAGGACCCAGGTCCCCAAACACTTTTTATGACAATAACTTGCATATAAGCCTTTAAAATGAGCACTTTTAATTATTCATGTTCGTGTCCCATAGACTTTAATGGTGTTCTGCCGAATTTTTTGCCTGTTCGTATGTTCTGCTGCGAACCAAACATGAGGGTGTTCGGCCCATCCTTAGTAACTATAACATGTTTGTTATTTTTTTTTTTTTCAAAACGAGACTTTACAATCATTTTAAACGTAGGCAATAAAAAGAAACATGCTGTTAATACTTCATTTCAAATAACCTTACATTTAGACTGAATTTCATAGATATGGATGGTCAAATCTTAGGCTCGATTCACATCTATGCATGTTGCTTTTGAGCGTTTCTGCAGTGCTCTTTGCTGTGCTTTCCGGGTCTTTTTTTTTTACTGCATTTTTAATGTTTTTTTTTCTAAATTTGTGGTTGAGCAGATAGAAAAACATAAAACGCAAATCACGGCAAGATCGTGGTAAAAACACACTACATGCTTTTCAGCAACTTCTCCATTGAAGTCTATTGAACCAAAAAATGCAAAAAAATGCCATTTTGCGTTTAAAAAAAGTCCCTGACCCTTTCCAAAAATGCAGAGGCACCAAAATGCATTAATGTGAACATGTTCCATAGGAACCCATGTTAAAAAATTGCCCTGTGTTTCTGCAAAAAGCATGAAAAATGCATTGGTGTAAATGGAGCCTAAATCTAAATTTCAGTGATATTTTTGGTGGTTTGAACATTAAAAAAGTTTCAAGAAAAAAAGTAGCAAAGACTGCTTCAAAGGTAGTTCCTGGCTTGTATCTGCTCCTCCTCTATCTGGAAAACTCCTAGTTTGATTGCCAGTGCCACCAGGTCCCACTCTTCCATCCCAGTATCCCTGGTAGAGTTTTTATAGAAAGTGGTTCCATTATTACCATCATTACATCTGTTAGGGCTCCAAGGAGCTTCCTGATTTTGCATCATTTGCTGCTCTGTATTACACACCTCTTTTAAAGCCTTGTTTGACTTTAATGGATCTTCTAATTTGAAAATTCTTAATTTTGGAAGTTCACAACACAAAAATGATTGAAATTGTCAGATGTTTACCCCTTTCTAACTGCCAACAATGCAAGAACAGTTCTGATGACCTGAAGGTCTTGATGCAGTTGCTCCATCACTCTTCCCATCTGAGGAGTACTATTTTCTGATTGATTTACTTATGCAATCTGTCGTGTCTCCTATAATGCAGCAAAGATGAGTGAATGAATACATTAAATAAGTCTGCTTAACAGGATTTCTACAAATTCGGACCCATGTACCTTATTCTTCAGTTGCCCTTTGCACTTTGCACTTTTATGCCCTATGTACCCAGCATTCAGCACTCCACCAGAACTTCTTGCTTTCAGTCACATTGAGGATAGATTGGTATTATACAGAGAAGCCCTTCCCAAACCATTAAAGTAAATACGTCTTCATATCTGTAAAATGTAATTTAACTACCCTGTATTTTATTTGGGTTATGAAGGGGAGAAGAGGGAGAGAGGTTGTATTTCAACATAATGAATTCTAGTCTAGAAATTATATAAAAAAAAATTGTAATGAGCAAAAATAACTGTCACATGCCTTTGTCCTTGTCATGGTTAGGCAATAGAGTTTGTCAGCTTTCCTGTCTCCATGTGTTCATCTCTAAAGACCAGCTGACTCTCACCTGACTGGTTTTATAACCTCTTCTCTAAGCAGGGCCCCACCCCAGGCCCTATCAGGGAACCCTATATTAACCTGTGCACTGCAAGCCAGCAGTGCTGATCAACCATTGTGTGTTAGCTTTCGTGTGTACTTGCTGTGTTTCCTGCGTCTGATTCCAGTTACAGACTTTGGCCTGTTCTCGACTATTCCTGTCTGCTCGTGACCTTGACCTTTGGCGTGTCCCCGACCATCCCTGTTTGCCTGTGACCCTGAACCTTGGTGTGAACTCTGTTGTCCGTGTCTGCTTGTGGCCCCGACCTTGGCTTTTACCTTACTTTCTTGTTGTTCCAGCCTGCTGCCTCCTTCCTCTTCTCCTGTAGTCTACCGTGAGCTTGAGCTGTGAGACCCTGGGGGCCGCGACCTGGAGCCAGACTGCAGCGCAGTCCATCCTCACCACTGGAGGCTCTGGTGAACACCTGCTGGCTCTTAGACTCCGCACCCTGGGGAATCTATGCTCTAGCTCCCAGTGGGATCTGTGTCAGTGATCCAGTAGACCTGCTTCCTGAACCTCCCAGGGTTCAATCCGCAGCAGTCAGTCCTAGGGTCCACTACCTAGCGGTGCACTTCTGACTCCTACAGAGTGCATCTGTCACCTAGCCTCAAGGTGACCTGACAGTTTGATCAGCCATGGACCCAGCTGATGTGCCGCTACCCGCAGATGATCTGTTGCAGGGCTTCGTTCACAGACTTGAGACCCAGGAATGGCATCAGACCCAGGTGACGTGATTAATTCAGGATTTGGCATCCCGTTTTGAACAGGTTCAGGCCTCATTAGGACCCCCGGTTAAACAACCTCAACCGCTATCTGCTGCTGCACCTATCGCACCAGTCGCAGCCACACATTCATTACATCTGCCAGCTCTGGCCCGTTTCTCTGGGGACTCCAAGGCCTGCAGGGGGTTCCTTAGCCAGTACACAATTCATTTTGAGCTTCTGCCCCAAAACTTCCTGTCCGATCAGCCAAAGGTAGCCTATATTATATCCCTCCTGTCCGGCGAGGCGTTAGCCTGGGTGCCCCTCTGTGGGAACTAAATGATCCAGTGGTGTCTAGCCTGTCTGATTTCTTGAAACTTTTTTGGAATATCTTCGAGGAACCGGGTCGTGTCTCCTCAGCGGCCAGCGCCCTTTTACGTCTCCGTCAAGAGTCCGCTTCTGTGGGACAGTATGCTCTTCATTTTCGTACCTTGACTGCTGAGCTGAGTTGGAATAATGAAGCCCTAGTTGCAACCTTTTTACATGGCCTCTCTGATAGAGTGAAGGATGAATTAGCAGGAAGATCTCTCCCTGCTGATCTGGATGGTGTCATCACCTTGCGTAACCAGATCGATATTCGCTTTCAGGAGAGGGCCCTGGAAAAAAGACGCCAGCACTCCCCGTTCTTTAGGCAGTCTGAGCTCCATGTCCCTTCTCTTCATTCCGAGGAGCACCTCATGCCTGCTGAGGAACCTATGCAGCTGGGCAGGACCAAGTTATCTCCCAAAGAATGCACTAGGCGCAGAACTCTGGGCCTGTGCCTCTACTGTGGCATCAAAGGTAATTTTCGTGATACTTGTTCTCTTTATCCGGAAAAACGCTAAGGGCTAATACATCTGGAAGGTGGAGTATTGGACCCTGAAATATCACCTTCACCTTCTCGTCTTCTCCCTTCTGTGTTCCTTCATGTTGGCGCTTCCCCTCGTTTGGTCTCGGCATATCTGGATTCTGGAGCCGTTGGCAATTTCATGGACTGGGGAACTGCGTCTTCCATGAGACTTACCCTTTTGCCCCTTACAACGCCATTGGTGGTCTTGGCGATTGATGCCACTGTTCTCCCAGGGGGCCCTATCTGCTTCCAGACCCTCCCTGTTAAGATGTCGGTAGGAACACTCCACCAGGAGTGGATATCCTTCCTTGTCTTGCCTAAGGCTTCATCTCCTATCATATTAGGTCTTCCTTGGTTACGGCTCCATTCTCCACATGTTGACTGGACTGCTGGACAGATCTTGACTTGGGGTTCCTCCTGTTCCTCCTCCTGCCTACTCAAGGTTACCCCAAAAGAGAAACTTCCTGTTGCCACCATCCCAGTATCTTCTGCTCTTCCCGCTGTGTATAGCGATTTCTGGAATGTCTCCTGCAATAGTCGGGCTGAGGCACTCTCTGGGTCGTGTGGCACTCTGGATGAGGAGCCCACCTGTGAACCTGAGCCGATCAGTCACTCCAGTTTGCATGGCCATTTCCCTTTGCCTGTTCCTGGACCCCCTTGGACACACACCCAGGCTGACTCGTTCACCAGTTCCACAGTCGCTATGCCCTGCGATGCAATTCTGGTGGTCACTGCACCTGGCGATGCTGTTCAGTTGGCCTCTGCACCAGTCCAGCCTATGCCCAGTGAGCTTCCTGCTTCTTGTTCAGGACCTTCTGTAACCTGGCCTCACCCTACTGCTACTAAGTCCATTCAAACCTGTTTAGGAGGCTCAATCCATCCTTTGGATAGACTGCCTCATTCGGCCAGGTGGGGTTTTCAATCTTTTGTTCAGGGCTTTCTGCATTGTTTGTGTTTCAGCTATCCAGCTTAACTCTTGTAACACGTCACCTTCTAACCAACCTGACCTCAGGGATCCATTGAGCTCTACCCAGTCTGATGGTCCTGTGTTGGATGTCCAGCTCATCTTTAAGGGTCTGGGGGACCCTGCTCAGACTTCTGATGGTCTTCTCGTGCCCTTACCCATTTCTAAAAAAACTTTAGTCCTCAATAAGTTCTTTCGTCCTCTCCCCACCTCGGTTCCGGTCTCTGAGGATAATCTAAAGTACGAGGTTAGTCAAGTTTTGGATTCCCTGCTCCGTAAAGGCATTCTTCAGTACCTTGTACATTGGAAAAGGTTTGGTCCTGAGGGCAGGTCTTGGATCACTGCATGTGAGGTCTTTGCTCCTCGTCTATTGAGGAGGTTCCATCTGGAGTTTCCCTTTAAGCCTGGGCACAGGCGGGGAGGGGGAGGTCTCATAAGAGGGGGGTACTGTCATGGTTATGCAATAGAGTTTGTTTGTCAGCTTACCTGTCTCCATGTGTTCATCTCTAAAGACCAGCTGACTCTCACCTGACTGGTTTTATAACCTCTCCTCTAAGCAGGGCCCCACCCCAGGCCCTATCAGGGAACTCTATATTAACCTATGCACTGCAAGCCAGCATTGCTGATCAACCATTGTGTGTTAGCTTTCATGTGTACTTGCTGTGTTTCCTGCGTCTGATTCCAGTTACTGACTTTGGCCTGTTCACGACTATTCCTGTCTGCTCGTGACCCTGACCTTTGGCGTGTCCCCGACCATCCCTGTTTGCCTGTGACCCTGAACCTTGGCGTGAACTCTGTTGTCCTTGTCTGCTTGTGGCCCCAACCTTGGCTTGTCCCTTACTTTCCTTGTTGTTCCAGCCTGCTGCCTCCTTCCTCTTCTCCTGTAGTCTACCGTGAGCCTGATCTGTGAGACCCTGGGGGCCACGACCTGGAGCCAGACTGCAGCACAGTCCATCCTCACCACTGGAGGCTCTGGTGAACACCTGCTGGCTCTTAGACTCCGCGCCCTGGGGAATCTATGCTCTAGCTCCCAGTGGGATCTGTGTCAGTGATCCAGTAGACCTGCTTCCTGAACCTCCCAGGGTTCAATCCGCAGCAGTCAGTCCTAGTGTCCACTACCTAGCGGTGCACTTCTGACTCCTACAGAGTGCATCTATCACCTAGCCTCAAGGTGACCTGACAGTCCTGTTATGTCACTGCAAAGTAGCACTGGTAAAGTAGCAGCAATTTAAAGTGTAAACTGAAATGGTATTTAATTACCAATAAATAGAGACACAATCTGCCTTTACATTTAATTAATTTAAGGCATGATAAGAATCGAGATCAAATTTTTTTTGTATGCTGCAGCTAACACAAAACATGGAAAACAAATATTAAGGGAGCCTTTTTTTAACTTTTTAACAAAAAATCCTCTTGCTATATGTTCTAAATTGTGTGTTGAGTGGTTAAAGTGTAACTATAAACAAACTAAAAATGTTACTTCCAATTTCCATTTTGGCAGATTGTCCAATCTGAGCTAGGGTTTTAGACCTTACCTGGTCACAGCTATAATTGCTGCAACCCTAGTTGCAAGGTCTGCCTCTTCTATTCTACTAAATTTGGAAATAAGTCCTGCTATATAAAACACAGGCTAAATGGATCAGTCAAATGACACATACAGTATATGCATATTAAAAAAAAAAAAAAAAAAAAAAAAAGATAAACTGCATCCTAAATGCTCTTTCCAACTAATAACATCCAATATATGCAGAAAAAAATGAGACAGGAAAAAGTTATACTGTTTTCTGTGTTCTGTCCGTTAGGCTCAGTTCCATTTGTTAAAGCCTTTTACCACATATATTATTCCAGAAAAACAGATTCACAAATACCCAAAAAATAATAGGAATAAAAAAGGTTTTTTTCATCTAAAAGGTTACATTCATCTTGTTTCTTCCTATCTATGGCAATTAACTTGAAGGGAAACATCACTGCTAATTGAGCAGTACAGATCAGGGGCAATTAGGCCTTTTGACAGGGAGGACTGATCCAAGACTTAAAATTATACAGTTTGGTTTCTATGGTAATAGAACTTTGGTTTCTTCATCGTGAGTTTTCTAGAGTTACATAAATGTTTAAAAAAAGTATTTTTTTATATTATTATGATTACAGTAATGACTTCACAGAAAGGAAGAAAACTCATATTTTTAATCAATACTCACCATCAGCTGATTCTAAGCATTGGAGACAATCAATAGGCATCTCAATGCAGTAAGTACAGTCCAATCTATTATAACAGCATGGTAGGAGTTGGAGCAATTCCTGAACATTTTCAAGACTGGCTTCATGCTCTAAGTAAACCAGTGCATTATCTTTTCATCCCATTGACTGTGTGACTACTTCATTTTATGCCAGTATCATGGAGAAAATCCATATGTGCTTTGCACAATTATATATGTGATGAATATATGGAACATTGTCTTGTTGTTGCCAAAAAAGCAACTGATACTGTACATCTGTTTATTTTCACAGCACCGTTAGATTTTTGTTTTTATAAAGAGAAGGAGATTGCAGAGAATGAGTGTGGTTTCACAAAAAAAAAAAAAAGAATGTGATATAGGCTATATGTTAAAAGGACATAGTCTGACTTCACTCTTCTTCAAGAATCCCAAGACTACCTGTATTGTGTTGTATCCATAAAAGCATGTGTTGTATCTTTGTTTTCTGCCATATTGAACTTTTCACAGCCTGAGGCAACTCTGTTGTCACTGACAACTAGGGATGAGCTTCGAGTTCGAATCGAACTCATGTTCTACTCGAACATTGGCTGTTCGCAAGTTCGCGGAACAGCGAACAATTTGGGGTGTTCGCTGCAAATTCGAATGCCGCGGAACACCCTTTAAAAGTCTATGGGAGAAATCAAAAGTGCTAATTTTAAAGGCTTATATGCAAGTTATTGTCATAAAAAGTGTTTGGGGACCCGGGTCCTGCCCCAGGGGACATGGATCAATGCAAAAAAAAGTTTTAAAAACGGACGTTTTTTCAGGAGCAGTGATTTTATTAATGCTTAAAGTCAAACAATAAAAGTGTAATATCCCTTTAAATTTCGTACCTGGGGGGTGTCTATAGTATGCCTGTAAAGGGGCGCATGTTTCCTGTGTTTAGAACAGTCTGACAGCAAAATGACATTTGGAAGGAAAAAACTCATTTAAAACTACCCACGGCTATTGCATTGCCGACAATACACATAGAAGTTCATTGATAAAAACGGCATGGGAATTCCCCACAGGGCAACCCCGAACCAAAATAAAAAAAAAAAAATGATGTGGGGGTCCCCCTAAATTCCATACAAGGCCCTTCAGGTCTGGTATGGATATTAAGGGGAACCCCAGCCAAAATTTTAAAAAAAAATTGACGTGGGGTTCCCCCTAAATTCCATACCAGACCCTTCAGGTCTGGTATGGATTTTAAGGGGAACCCTGCGCCAAAAAAAACAAAAAAAAAACGGCGTGGGGTCCCCCTAAAAATCCATACCAGACCCTTATCCGAGCACGCAACCTGGCAGGCCGCAGGAAAAGAGGGGGGGACGAGAGTGCGCCCCCCCCCTCCTGAACCGTACCAGGCCACATGCCCTCAACATTGGGAGGGTGCTTTGGGGTAGCCCCCCAAAACACCTTGTCCCCATGTTGATGAAGACAAGGGCCTCATCCCCACAACCCTGGCCGGTGGTTGTGGGGGTCTGCGGGCGTGGGGCTTATCGTAATCTGGAAGCCCCCTTTAACAAGGGGACCCCCAGATCCCGCCCCCCCCCCTGTGTGAAATGGTAAGGGGGTACTTACCCCTACCATTTCACTAAAAAACTGTCAAAAATGTTAAAAATGACAAGAGACAGTTTTTGACAATTCCTTTATTTAAATGCTTCTTCTTTCTTCCTTCATCTTCTTCTTCTTCTGGTTCTTCTGGCTCTTCTGGTTCTTCCTCCGGCGTTCTCGTCCAGCATCTCCTCCGCGGCGTCTTCTATCTTCTTCTCCTCGGGCCTCTCCGCACCCATGGCATGAGGGGGGAGGCTTCCGCTCTTCTCTTCATCTTCATCTTCTTCTTCTTCTTCTTCTTCTTCTTCATTTCTTCTCCGGGCCGCTCCGCACCCATGCTGGCATGGTGGGAGGCTCCCGCTGTGTGACGGCGTCTCTTCGTCTGACGGTTCTTAAATAACGGGGGGCGGGGCCATCCGGTGACCCCGCCCCCCTCTGACGCACGGTGACTTGACGGGACTTCCCTGTGACGTCACGGGGAATGCCACAGGGAAGTCCCGTCATGTCCCGTGCGTCAGAGGGGGGCGGGGTCACCGGGTGGCCCCGCCCCCCGTTATTTAAGAACCGTCAGACGAAGAGACGCCGTCACACAGCGGGAGCCTCCCACCATGCCAGCATGGCTGCGGAGCGGCCCAGAGAAGAAATGAAGAAGGAAGAAGAAGAAAAAGAAGGAAGAAGAAGAAGAAGGATGAAGATGAAGATGAAGAAGAAGGATGAAGATGAAGAAGATGAAGAAGATGAAGATGAAGATGAAGAAGATGAAGATGAAGATGAAGATGAAGATGAAGATGAAGATGAAGATGAAGATGATGATGATGATGATGATGATGATGATGATGATGATGATGATGATGATGATGATGATGATGATGATGATGAAGAAGATGAAGATGAAGATGAAGAAAAAGATGAAGATGAAGATGAAGAAGATGAAGATGAAGATGAAGATGAAGATGAAGATGAAGAAGAAGATGAAGATGAAGATGAAGATGAAGATGATGAAGAAGATGAAGAAGATGAAGAAGATGAAGATGATGAAGAAGATGAAGAAGATGAAGAAGATGAAGATGAAGAAGATGAAGAAGATGAAGAAGATGAAGAAGATGAAGATGAAGAAGATGAAGATGAAGATGAAGATGAAGATGAAGATGAAGATGAAGATGAAGATGAAGATGAAGATGAAGAAGAAGATGAAGATGAAGATGAAGAAGAAGATGAAGATGAAGATGAAGATGAAGAAGATGAAGATGAAGAAGAAGATGAAGATGAAGATGAAGATGAAGATGAAGAAGATGAAGATGAAGATGAAGAAGATGAAGATGAAGATGAAGAAGAAGATGAAGATGAAGATGAAGATGAAGATGAAGATGAAGATGAAGAAGAAGATGAAGAAGAAGAAGATGAAGATGAAGATGAAGAAGAAGATGAAGATGAAGATGAAGATGAAGATGAAGATGAAGAAGATGAAGAAGAAGATGAAGATGAAGATGAAGATGAAGATGAAGATGAAGATGAAGAAGATGAAGATGAAGAAGAAGATGAAGATGAAGATGAAGAAGAAGATGAAGATGAAGATGAAGATGAAGATGAAGATGAAGAAGAAGAAGATGAAGATGAAGATGAAGATGAAGATGAAGATGAAGAAGAAGATGAAGATGAAGATGAAGATGAAGATGAAGAAGAAGATGAAGAAGAAGAAGATGAAGATGAAGATGAAGATGAAGATGAAGAAGAAGATGAAGATGAAGATGAAGATGAAGATGAAGAAGAAGATGAAGAAGAAGAAGATGAAGATGAAGATGAAGATGAAGATGAAGATGAAGAAGAAGATGAAGATGAAGATGAAGATGAAGATGAAGAAGAAGATGAAGATGAAGATGAAGATGAAGATGAAGAAGAAGATGAAGAAGAAGAAGATGAAGATGAAGATGAAGATGAAGATGAAGATGAAGATGAAGAAGAAGATGAAGATGAAGATGAAGATGAAGATGAAGAAGAAGATGAAGAGAAGAGCGGGAGCCTCCCCCCTCATGCCATGGGTGCGGAGCGGCCCGAGGAGAAGAAGATAGAAGACGCCGCGGAGGAGATGCTGGACGAGAACGCCGGAGGAAGAACCAGAAGAGCCAGAAGAACCAGAAGAAGAAGAAGATGAAGGAAGAAAGAAGAAGCATTTAAATAAAGGAATTGTCAAAAACTGTCTCTTGTCATTTTTAACATTTTTGACAGTTTTTTAGTGAAATGGTAGGGGTAAGTACCCCCTTACCATTTCACACAGGGGGGGGGCCGGGATCTGGGGGTCCCCTTGTTAAAGGGGGCTTCCAGATTCCGATAAGCCCCCCGCCCGCAGACCCCCACAACCACCGGCCAGGGTTGTGGGGATGAGGCCCTTGTCTTCATCAACATGGGGACAAGGTGTTTTGGGGGGCTACCCCAAAGCACCCTCCCAATGTTGAGGGCATGTGGCCTGGTACGGTTCAGGAGGGGGGGGGCCGCACTCTCGTCCCCCCCTCTTTTCCTGCGGCCTGCCAGGTTGCGTGCTCGGATAAGGGTCTGGTATGGATTTTTAGGGGGACCCCACGCCGTTTTTTTTTTGTTTTTTTTGGCGCGGGGTTCCCCTTAAAATCCATACCAGACCTGAAGGGTCTGGTATGGAATTTAGGGGGAACCCCACGTCAATTTTTTTTTTAATTTTGGCTGGGGTTCCCCTTAATATCCATACCAGACCTGAAGGGCCTTGTATGGAATTTAGGGGGACTCCCACATCATTTTTTTTTTTTTTTTTGGTTCGGGGTTGCCCTGTGGGGAATTCCCATGCTGTTTTTATCAATGAACTTCTATGTGTATTGTCGGCAATGCAATAGCCGCGGTAGTTTTAAATGAGTTTTTTCCTTCAAAATGTCATTTTGCTGTCAGACTGTTCTAAACACGGGAAACATGCGCCCCTTTACAGGCATACTATAGACACCCCCCAGGTATGAAATTTAAAGGGATATTACACTTTTATTGTTTGACTTTAAGCATTATTAAAATCACTGCTCCTGAAAAAACGTCCGTTTTTAAAACTTTTTTTTGCATTGATCCATGTCCCCTGGGGCAGGACCCAGGTCCCCAAACACTTTTATTGACAATAACTTGCATATTAGCCTTTAAAATTAGCACTTTTGATTATTCATGTTCGTGTCCCATAGACTTTAACGGTGTTCGCGTGTTCGAACGAATTTTTTTCCTGTTCGCATGTTCTGGTGCGAACCGAACAGGGGGGTGTTCGGCTCATCCCTAACTGACAACATTAGCACCAGTAACAACACCATCATTTCCTTTTCTAGGGTTACAATGCTACTCCTCCACAGATACAATACAGTAAATTAACCTTGTCACCCTAGGGCAGGATGTCTGTTACTGGCAGCATCATCACCAGAAGAGAAAAAAGGGGGAAAAAAGACCACACTTAAGAACTGACAAGGATCAAAATATTTCTGTTTTCAAACTACTGGGAAGCTTGCATAATGTAATGTCGGGTCCTGGCAATATGGATGAAAATCAGTGAGACAAACGACATGAGTACCCCCCAGTCCATTACCAGGCCCTTTGGGTCTTGTATGGATATTAAGGGGAACTCCGCACCCAAATTAAAAAGGGAAACAGCAGTATACAGGCTCTGTATTCTGAACAGCAGTATACAGGCGGTGCAAACAAGACAGGGACTGTAGGTTTGTTGTTAAGTAGAATCTGTTTGTAATTTTGAACTGGTACATTTTTAACGTGATTAGCTCCAGCCAAAAAATCTACAAGTTAGTTTAGTGTGACCTCTGCACAGTGTTCAGCTAAAACTACAAGTTAGTGTAGTGCACAGTGTTCAGCTAAAGCTACAAGTTAGGGTAGTGTGTCCTCCTCACAGTGTTCAGCTAAAGCTACAAGTTAAAATGTAAAAGGGTGTACTTACAGGCCCAAAAATACACCACTCAGCGCCAAGGGCCCTAGCAGTACCAGAGCAGTAATGAATGTAAAACAAACAGGGAACAAAATAAATAAATAAGTAAAAATGACACTAAAATATTAAGTGACAAAAGTCTCAAATAAGACTAAGCAGAGAAGCAGCCGTTTAAAATTGCAGAGACATCATCATAAATCGTGACATACCAAAATCAGCAAAGTGATCATAGTAACACACTAAAAACAGCGCTAGTGTTGAGCTAAACGGATAATGTGGCCAACTACACATGCAAAAAAAGGTCCTTCAAGAGAGAAGAGCAGTAAAAAATGATGGTTCAGATAGTGTTCATAGGTGATCAAAAGTAGAAAAGTTCAGCGTGCACCTTCCACCGATCCATCCACTTCCACCCTGTGAGAACACACTCCCCTCAGGGGGTTAAACTCACCAGAGCCTAGTAATAGTAAGCATCCAAGAAAGGGTAAATCCAAGCCACCAGCCACTGTCAGATTGTAAAAGCAATCAAAAGAGCATATCACAAGGAAGCATTTAGACACAGCACTTCACCGTAATCGACTCCAGCCGGTTCCGCTTTCCAGGCACCAATTGGTGCCTGGAAAGCGGAACCGGCTGGAGTCGATTACGGTGAAGTGCTGTGTCTAAATGCTTCCTTGTGATATGCTCTTTTGATTGCTTTTACAATCTGACAGTGGCTGGTGGCTTGGATTTACCCTTTCTTGGATGCTTACTATTACTAGGCTCTGGTGAGTTTAACCCCCTGAGGGGAGTGTGTTCTCACAGGGTGGAAGTGGATGGATCGGTGGAAGGTGCACGCTGAACTTTTCTACTTTTGATCACCTATGAACACTATCTGAACCATCATTTTTTACTGCTCTTCTCTCTTGAAGGACCTTTTTTTGCATGTGTAGTTGGCCACATTATCCGTTTAGCTCAACACTAGCGCTGTTTTTAGTGTGTTACTATGATCACTTTGCTGATTTTGGTATGTCACGATTTATGATGAAAGCTACAAGTTAGTTTAGTGTGACCTCTGCACAGTGTTCAGCTAAAGCTACAAGTTAGTATAGTGCGTCCTCCTCACAGTGTTCAGCTAAAACTACAAGTTAGTGTAGTGAGACCTCTGCACAGTGTTCAGCTAAAGCTACAAGCTAGTGTAGTGCATCCTCCTCACAGTGTTCAGCTAAAACTACAAGTTAGTGTAGTGCGACCTCTGCACAGTGTTCAGGTAAAGCTACAAGTTAGTGTAGTGAGACCTCTGCACAGTGTTCAGCTAAAGCTACAAGTTAGTGTTGTGCGTCCTGCTCACAGTGTTCAGCTAAAACTACAAGTTAGTGTAGTGAGACCTCTGCACAGTGTTCAGCTAAAGCTACAAGTTAGTGTAGTGCATCCTGCTCACAGTGTTCAGCTAAAACTACAAGTTAGTGTAGTGCGACCGCTGCACAGTGTTCAGCTAAAACTACAAGTTAGTGTAGTGAGACCTCTGCACAGTGTTCAGCTAAAGCTACAAGTTAGTGTAGTGCGTCCTGCTCACAGTGTTCAGCTAAAACTACAAGTTAGTGTAGTGAGACCTCTGCACAGTGTTCAGCTAAAGCTACAAGTTAGTGTAGTGAGACCTCTGCACAGTGTTCAGCTAAAGCTAAAAGTTAGTGTAGTGCGTCCTGCTCACAGTGTTCAGCTAAAGCTAAAAGTTAGTGTAGTGCGTCCTGCTCACAGTGTTCAGCTAAAACTACAAGTTAGTGTAGTGAGACCTCTGCACAGTGTTCAGCTAAAGCTACAAGTTAGTGTAGTGCGTCCTAATCACAGTGTTCAGCTAAAACTACAAGTTAGTGTAGTGAGACCTCTGCACAGTGTTCAGCTAAAGCTACAAGTTAATGTAGTGCGTCCTGCTCACAGTGTTCAGCTAAAATTACAAGTTAGTGTAGTGAGACCTCTGCACAGTGTTCAGCTAAAGCCACAAGTTAGTGTAGTGCGTCCTTCTCACAGTGTTCAGCTAAAACTACAAGTTAGTGTAGTGAGACCTCTGCACAGTGTTCAGCTAAAGCTACAAGTTAGTGTAGTGCGTCCTGCTCACAGTGTTCAGCTAAAAATACAAGTTAGAGTAGTGAGACCTCTGCACAGTGTTCAGCTAAAGCTACAAGTTAGTGTACTGCGTCCTCCTCACAGTGTTCAGCTAAAACTACAAGTTAGTGTAGTGAGACCTCTGCACAGTGTTCAACTAAAGCTACAAGTTAGTTTAGTGCAACCTGCTCACGGTGTTCAGCTAAAACTACAAGTTAGTGTAGTGAGACCTCTGCACAGTGTTCAGCTAAAGCTACAAGTTAGTGTAGTGCGTCCTGCTCACAGTGTTCAGCTAAAACTACAAGTTAGTGTAGTGCGACCTCTGCACAGTGTTCAGCTAAAACTGCAAGTTGGTGTAGTAAGACCTCTGCACAGTGTTCAGCTAAAGCTACAAGTTAGTGTGGTGCGTCCTCCTCACAGTTTTCAGCTAAAACTACAAGTTAGTGTAGTGAGACCTCTGCACAGTGTTCAGCTAAAGCTACAAGTTAGTGTAGTGAGACCTCTGCACAGTGTTCAGCTAAAGCTACAAGTTAGTGTAGTGAGTCCTGCTCACAGTGTTCAGCTAAAACTACAAGTTAGTGTAGTGAGACCTCTGCACAGTGTTCAGCTAAAACTACAAGTTAGTGTAGTGAGACCTCTGCACAGTGTTCAGCTAAAGCTACAAGTTAGTGTAGTGTGTCCTGCTCACAGTGTTCAGCTAAAACTACAAGTTAGTGTAGTGAGACCTCTGCACAGTGTTCAGCTAAAGCTAAGTAGGGATGAGCCGAATACCCCCTGGTTCGGTTCGCACCAGAACCTGCGAACGGACCGAAATGCGCACGAATGTTAGAACCCCATTGACATCTATGGGACTCGAACATTCGAAATCAAAAGTGCTCATTTTAAAGGCTAATTTGCATGGTATTGTCCTAAAAAGGGTTTGGGGACCCGGGTCCTTCCCCAGGGGACATGTATCAATCCAAAAAAAACTTTTAAAAACTGACGTTTTTTCGGAAGCAGTGATTTTAATGATGCTTAAAGTAAAAAAAAAGTGAAATATTCCTTTAAATATCGTACCTGGGGGGTGACTATAGTATGCCTGTAAAGTGGCACGTGTTTCCCATGCTTAGAACAGTCCCTGCACAAAATGTCACTTTTAAATGAAAAAAAGTCATTTAAAACTGCTTGCGGCTTTAATGTAATGTCGGGTCCTGGCAATATGGATGAAAATCAGTGAGACAAACGACATGAGTACCCCCCAGTCCATTACCAGGCCCTTTGGGTCTTGTATGAATATTAAGGGGAACCCCGCACCCAAATTAAAAAGGGAAACAGCAGTATACAGGCTCTGTATTCTGAACAGCAGTATACAGGCGGTGCAAACAAGACAGGGACTGTAGGTTTGTTGTTAAGTAGAATCAGTTTGTAATTTTGAACTGGTACATTTTTAACATGATTAGCTCCAGCCAAAAAAATCTATGTTAAGCTTTTTGGAAAACATATGGAAGGGTTATCACCCCTGTGACATTTGTTTTGCTGTCTGTGCTCCTCTTCAGAAGATTTCACCTCACTTTTTTTCCCAATGACAAATGATTTTGAAAATTTGGGGTTTTTTGTGAAGCAAGGATTGGTGATAAACATCAGTGGAAAGGAGAAATGTTTTTCCCATATTATCTCTTACAGGAGAGAATTTTTCCCTTCCTAGGGGTAGATTTCATCTCACTTCCATTTGTCTCCTTCCGTTTGCAAGTAGGAGTCGTTTGTCAGTTGGATGTTTGAAAGTAGGGGCCTGCCCTATATACTCAGCAGAAATTTGGGCCTTAGGTGTTGTTGTGGCCACAACACTGTAAGCCCTCACAGGGCCCTGCTGTGAAATATTAGATCAAGAATTGTAATTACATGCCCCTGTTGAACAAGGGCAGAAAAATTGGGCCTTTGGTGGTGGTGGTGGTGGTGCTGGTGCCACAACACTGTAAGTCCTCCCTCGCTCTTGGTGGGTGCAGAAATGGGTCCTGCTGTGAAATATTAGATCAAGAATTGTAATTACATGCCCCTGTTAAACAGGGGCTGAAAAATTGGGCCTTAGGCACTGGTGCTGGTGCCACAACACTGCAAACCCTCACAGATGCTCTAGTTGGAACGCGGGAACAAGCCCTGCTGCAAAGTATTGCATCAAAAATTGTAATTACACGCTCCTGTTAAACAGGGGCTGAAAAATTGGGCTTTAGGCACTGGTGGCGGAGCCCAGAACCAAAAATGTTCTTACAAGCTATCAGTGTGATCATTGAGGAGGAAGAGGATAATTACTCAGGATAGTCACTCAGCATCAGCATAGGCAGTCTTTGAAGGGATCTGAGATTTCAAAAAAAAATATTCGGTTATATCAGCATCAGGTGCTTGGTAGTTGGTGGTGATCCAAGACTGATTCATTTTCATGAAGGTCAGTCGATCGACCGAGTCGGTGGACAGACGCACCCTGTGATTGGTTACAAAGCCTCCAGCAGCACTGAATGTGCATTCCGAAAGAACGCTGGATGCAGGACAGGCCAGTAGCTCAATTGCATACTGTGCAAGCTCTGACCAGTGATCCATCCTCAAGATCCAGTAACCCAGAGGATTTTCGGTGGAAAGGTGTCCAAGTCAGATCTTGCCCCTAGGTATTCCTGCACCATGTAAAACAGACGCTGGCGATGGTTGCTGGAACCGATCATACCTTGGGGCTGCGGACTAAAAAATTGTCTAAACGCATCGGTCAGACGGCCACCTTCTCCACCGCTCCTTCTTTGACTGACCGAAGCCTCAGCAACACGTTGTCCAGAAACAGGAGTTTGCAACCTCCCAGTATATGGGAAATGTGTTGCACAGACCTTTCTGCAAGGCCTCCCGAAGATGTTTCATCCTCTGCTCCCTCTGCGATGGCAAGATAAGGTCCGCAACCTTACCCTTGTAACGTGGATCAAGGAGGGTTGCCAGCCAGTATTGGTCCTTCTCCTTGATACCACGAATACGAGGATCCTTACGCAGGCTTTGCAGGATCAGGGAGGCCATGCAGCGTAGGTTTGCTGAGGCATTCGGTCCGGAGTCCTCTGGGTCACTAAGGACGACATGGTCCGCAGCCACCTCCTCCCAGCCATGTACAAGTCCATCTGTTTCTTGGGACTGATCCCTTTAAGACTGCTGCTGATGCTGAGTGCCAGGCTCCACCTCCATACTAAAACAATCCTCCTCCTCCTCCTCGTCCTCTTCCTGTGTGATCGGTGGGCACGCAGGAACACTGTCTGGATAAAGGGGGCCTTGAGAGCTAAGGAAGTCTTCCTCTTCCTGCCTCTGTTCTGCCTCAAGTGCCCTGTCCATTATTCCACGCAGCGTGTGCTCCAACAGGTGGACAAGGGGGACAGGGTGACTGATGCATGCACTGTCACTGTTCACCATCCTCGCGGCCTCCTCAAATGGTGACAGGACAGTGAATGCATCCCTGATCATGGCCCACTGGCGTTGGGAAAAAAAACAAGCTCCCCTGACCCTGTCCTGGTGCCATAGTCACACAGGTACTCATTGATGGCCCTCTGCTGCGTGTGCAACCGCTGCAGCATGGTCAACGTTGAGTTCCACCTGGTGGGCATGTCACAGATTAGGCGGTTCTTGAGCAGGTTAAACTCCTTTTGGAGGTCTGCCAGCCGGGCACTGGCATTATATGACCGGCGGAAATGCAAACAGACTTTCCTGGCCTGCCTCAGGACATCCTGTAAGCCCAGGTACCTGCCCAAGAACCGCTGCACCGCCAAGTTAAGGACATGAGCCAAACAGGGCACATGGGTCATTTGTCCCCGTCGGAGAGCAGAGAGGAGGTTGGTGCCATTGTCACAAACCAACATTCCTGCCTTAAGTTGGCGTGGCGTCAACCACCTCTGAACCTGCCCCTGCAGAGCTGACAGAACCTCTGCCCCAGTGTGGCTCCTGTCCCCCAAGCACACCAGCTCAAGCACCGCATGGCATCTTTTGGCCAGCATACTTGCGTAGCCCCTTGAACGGCTACGGAGCACCGCTGATTCCGAGGACAAAGCACAGGAAGAGGCCATGGAGGAAGAAGAAGAGGAGGTGGTGGAGGAGAGAGGTGTGTCACAATCATTAGTAGTGGAATTTTGGAGGCGTGTTGGCGGAACAACCTCCAACACTACTGCACCTTGTCCTGCATCCTTCCCAGCTGCCAGCAGAGTCACCCAATGTGCGGTGAAACTTAGGTAACGTCCCTGTCCATGCCTGCAGGACCGTGAGTGAGCAGTAATATGCACCTTACCGCTGACATCCCTGTCCAGCGAGGCCAAGACATTGCCTTCCACATTCCGGTAGAGAGCCGGAATCGCCTTCCGTGAGAAAAAGTGGCGTTTGGGTACCTGCCACTGAGGATCCGCACATTCCACAAACTCACGGAAGGGGGCAGAGTCTACCAACTGAAAAGGCAGCAGCTGAAGTGCTAGCAATTTTGCCAAGCTAGCATTCAACCGCTGGGCTTGTGGATGGCTGGGAGCGAACTTCTTTTGGTGGTGCAGCAGCTGGGGCAGGGAAATTTGCCTGGTACAATCTGACGTTGGTGTACCGAAAGCAGATTGCCCACAAGTACTTGGCTGTGACACACCTAATTCTACACCTTCATTCCTCTCAGTGCAGGTCGCAGAGAGGATTGAAGGTATAGTGGGGTTGGAGATCTCAGCTGATGAGGAGCAAGGAGAGGTCCTCTTTGTTCTTTGGTGTGGGTCTTTTAAATATGCTTGCCAATGAAATGCATGGCAGGTCAACATATGTCTGGTCAAGCATGTGGTGCCCAAGCGGGAGATGTTTTGGCCACGCGAGATACGCCTGAGACATATGTTGCAAATAGCAGCGGTGCGATCTGATGCACTCATCTCAAAAAAGGCCCACACCAAAGAACTTTTTGAATAACGCGCAGAGACTGCAGCGCCCTGCACATGCGGAGCTTTGAGGTGTGATGCAGTCAATGTGCTGCCCTTAGGCTGGCCCCTGGAGGGCATCCTGCCTCGTTGGCGATGTGCCGCCTCCTCCTCCTCTCTCCTATCAGGCACCCACGTTGAGTTAGTGACCTTATCATCCCCTCCCTCCTCATCACTGGTGCAAACCTGGCAGTATGCTGCAGCAGGGGGAGCATGACTGCCAGATTGCTGTCCTTCTTGGGCACCCCCTCTGTCTGTGCTCACGTTACTGCCTTCATCTAGCTCAGTATCATCATCAGAGCCTTCCAAACGCTGGGCATCCTCCTGGAGCATGTAGCCAACACTGTGGTCAAACAGTTTGAGGGACTCTTCATGAGGACATAGTGGGGCTAGGGAAGGAGTCACTGATGACATTGAGGCGAGGGAAGAGGCCGCTGCTTTGCCAGACAAAGTACCCTGAGCATGGGTGAGAGAGGGTGAGGAGGATGAGGATGGCTTGGTCATCCACCCGACCAAGTCTTCCGCATGTTGCGGCTCAACACGGCCAGCTACCGAAAAAAAGGCCAAGCGTGTCCCACGGCCACGTGCTGATGAGGATGCACCGTTTCCACGACCAGCACTCTTGCCTCTAGACACAGAGCCTGCTTGCCCTCTTTTATTGGCTTTTACTGTCTGCCTCTCCTTGTTGGCCTTCCAGACATACTAATGGCCTGTAGCTGCACTAAGCTGGGATATATAGATTATATATATATATATATATATAGATATATATATATATCTATATATATATATACCGTATTTATCGACATATAACATGCACTTTTTTCCCCTGAAAATCAGGGGAAAATCGTGGGTGCGTGTTAAAGGCGGATCCCCCCCCAATTGTGTGTGATCGGAGCGATCGCGGCAATTGCCGCAATCGCCGCCGACATACACAGCCGTGTGGAAATTCAAATACGGTGCCGAGACTGCAGGGACTCGGCGGAGCGGAGCTACACATAGCCGAGAGTCCTAGGGTTTTCTCGGCGCCGCTTACAGTCCCGCCCATAGGACGGAACTGGGCGGGACTGTAAGAGGCGCCGAGGAAACCCGAGGACTCTCGGCTATGTGTATCAGCGCTCCGCCGAGTCCCTGCAGTCTCGGCGCCATATTT
The DNA here is from genome assembly GCA_037952925.1 of Lithobates clamitans. Taxonomy (NCBI): domain Eukaryota; kingdom Metazoa; phylum Chordata; class Amphibia; order Anura; family Ranidae; genus Lithobates; species Lithobates clamitans. Next base: position 6,796,336 of record JBBGZY010000285.1, read on the forward strand.
AAATTTACACAGGGCTGTGTATGACGGCAGGGATCGCGGTGATCCCACAAAGCTGCACGGGGGGGCAAGGCTGCACGGGGGGGGGGCAAGGCTGCACTGGGGCAAGGCTGCACTGGGGCAAGGCTGCATGGGGGCAAAGCTGCACTGGGGACAAGGCTGCACTGGAGAAAAGCTGCACTGACATGGCTGCACTGACATTGCTGCACTGACAAGGCTGCACTGGGGCAAAGCTGCACTGACAAGGCTGTAATGGACACTGGGGCAAGGCTGCACTGACACTGACAAGGCTGCAGATGGACACCGATAACGCTGCATTGATGGGCATTTTAATGTAAGTTTTTCTTCCTTAAACTTTACTCCTAAAAGTTTTTTTCCTTAAAATTCCCTCCTTAACTTGGGTGCATGTTATACGCCGGCGCGTGTTATACGCCGATAAATACGGTATGTACTGATACTGCAGCTGGCAAAATCAACTGCCTGCCTGTAGTATGAGAACACCACCAACCTTTTACAGGTAGCTTTAGCTGAACACTGTGCAGAGCTCGCAAAAAACTAACTTGTAGCTTATTTAGCTGCTTGCGGTAGTGATAGGATCAGGAAAACACCACCAACCTTCTACAAGTAGCTTTAGGTGAACACTGTGCAGAGCTCGCCAAAAAATAACTTGTAGCTTATTTAGCTGCCTGCGGTAGTGATAGGATCAGGAAAACACCACCAACCTTCTACAGGTAGCTTCAGCTGAACACTGTGCAAAGGTCTCACTACACTAAATTGTAGCTTTAGCTGAACACTGTGCAGAGGTCTCACTACACTAACTTGTAGTTTTAGCTGAACACTGTGAGCAGGACGCACTACACTAACTTGTAGCTTTAGCTGAACACTGTGAGCAGGACGCACTACATTAACTTGTAGATTTAGCTGAACACTGTGAGCAGGACACACTACACTAACTTGTAGCTTTAGCTGAACACTGTGCAGAGGTCTCACTACACTAACTTGTAGTTTTAGCTGAACACTGTGAGCAGGACGCACTACACTAACTTGCAGCTTTAGCTGAACACTGTGCAGAGGTCTCACTACACTAACTTGTAGTTTTAGCTGAACACTGTGAGCAGGACGCACTACACTAACATGTAGCTTTAGCTGAACACTGTGCAGAGGTCTCACTACACTAACTTGTAGTCTTAGCTGAACACTGTGCAGAAGTCTAACTACACTAACTTGTAGTTTTAGCTGAACACTGTGAGCAGGAAACACTACATTAACTTGTAGCTTTAGCTGAACACTGTACAGAGGTCTCACTACACTAACTTGTAGTTTTAGCTGAACACTGTAAGAAGGACGCACTACACTAACTTGAAGCTTTAGCTGAACACTGTGAGCAGGACACACTACACTAACTTGTAGCTTTAGCTGAACACTGTGCAGAGGTCTCATTACACTAACTTGTAGTTTTAGCTGAACACTGTGAGCAGGATGCACTACACTAACTTGTAGCTTTAGCTGAACACTGTGAGCAGGACGCACTACACTAACTTGTAGCTTTAGCTGAACACTGTGCAGAGGTCTCACTACACGAGCTTGTAGTTTTAGCTGAACACTGAGCAGGATGCACTACACTAACTTGTAGCTTTAGCTGAACACTGTGCAGAGGTCTCACTACACTAACTTGTAGTTTTAGCTGAACACTGTGAGCAGGACGCACTACATTAACTTGTAGCTTTAGCTGAACACTGTGCAGAGGTCTCACTACACTAACTTGTAGTTTTAGCTGAACACTGTGAGCAGGACACACTACACTAACTTGTAGCTTTAGCTGAACACTGTGAGCAGGATGCACTACACTAACTTGTAGCTTTAGCTGAACACTGTGCAGAGGTCTCACTACACTAACTTGTAGTTTTAGCTGAACACTGTGAGCAGGATGCACTACACTAACTTCTGGCTTTAGCTGAACACTGTGCAGAGGTCTCACTACACTAACTTGTAGTTTTAGCTGAACACTGTGAGCAGGACGCACTACACTAACTTGTAGCTTTAGCTGAACACTGTGCAGAGGTCTCACTACACGAGCTTGTAGTTTTAGCTGAACACTGAGCAGGATGCACTACACTAACTTGTAGCTTTAGCTGAACACTGTGCAGAGGTCTCACTACACTAACTTGTAGTTTTAGCTGAACACTGTGAGCAGGACGCACTACATTAACTTGTAGCTTTAGCTGAACACTGTGCAGAGGTCTCACTACACTAACTTGTAGTTTTAGCTGAACACTGTGAGCAGGAAACACTACACTAACTTGTAGCTTTAGCTGAACACTGTGAGCAGGATGCACTACACTAACTTGTAGCTTTAGCTGAACACTGTGCAGAGGTCTCACTACACTAACTTGTAGTTTTAGCTGAACACTGTGAGCAGGATGCACTACACTAACTTCTGGCTTTAGCTGAACACTGTGCAGAGGTCTCACTACACTAACTTGTAGTTTTAGCTGAACACTGTGAGCAGGACGCACTACACTAACTTGTAGCTTTAGCTGAACACTGTTCAGAGGTGTCATTACACTAACTTGTAGTTTTAGCTTAACACTGTGAGCAGGACGCACTACACTAACTTGTAGCTTTAGCTGAACACTGTGAGCAGGATGCACTACACTAACTTGTAGCTTTAGCTGAACACTGTGAGCAGGATGCACTACACTAACTTGTAGCTTTAGCTGAACACTGTGCAGAGGTCTCACTACACTAACTTTTAGTTTTAGCTGAACACTGTGAGCAGGACGCACTACACTAACTTGTAGCTTTAGCTGAACACTGTGAGCAGGACACACTACACTAACTTGTAGCTTTAGCTGAACACTGTGCAGAGGTCTTACTACACTAACTTGTAGTTTTAGCTGAACACTGTGAGCAGGACGCACTACACTAACTTGTAGCTTTAGCTGAACACTGTGCAGAGGTCTCACTACACTAACTTGTAGTTTTAGCTGAACACTGTGAGCAGGACGCACTACACTAACTTGTAGCTTTAGCTGAACACTGTGCAGAGGTCTCACTACACTAACTTGTAGTTTTAGCTGAACACTGTGAGCAGGACGCACTACACTAACTTGTAGCTTTAGCTGAACACTGTGAGCAGGACGCACTACACTAACTTGTAGTTTTAGCTGAACACTGTGAGCAGGATGCACTACACTAACTTGTAGCTTTAGCTGAACACTGTGCAGAGGTCTCACTACACTAACTTGTAGTTGTAGCTGAACACTGAGCAGGACGCACTACATTAACTTGTAGCTTTAGCTGAACACTGTGCAGAAGTCTCACTACACTAACTTGTAGTTTTAGCTGAACACTGTGAGCAGGACGCACTACATTAACTTGTAGCTTTAGCTGAACACTGTGCAGAGGTCTCACTACACTAACTTGTAGTTTTAGCTGAACACTGTAAGAAGGATGCACTACACTAACTTGAAGCTTTAGCTGAACACTGTGCAGAGGTCTCACTACACTAACTTGTAGTTTTAGCTGAACACTGTGAGCAGGACACACTATACTAACTTGTAGCTTTAGCTGAACACTGTGCAGAGGTCTCACTACACTAACTTGTAGTTTTAGCTGAACACTATGAGCAGGACGCACTACACTAACTTGTAGCTTTAGCTGAACACTGTGAGCAGGACGCACCACACTAACTTGTAGCTTTAGCTGAACACTGTGAGCAGGACGCACTACACTAACTTGTAGCTTTAGCTGAACACTGTGCAGAGGTCTCACTACACTAACTTGTAGTTTTAGCTGAACACTGTGAGCAGGACGCACTACACTAACTTGTAGCTTTAGCTGAACACTGTGAGCAGGACGCACTACACTAACTTGTAGCTTTAGCTGAACACTGTACAGGGGTCTCACTACACTAACTTGTAGTTTTAGCTGAACACTGTGAGCAGGATGCACTACACTAACTTGTAGTTTTAGCTGAACACTGTGCAGAGGTCTCACTACACTAACTTGTAGTTTCAGCTGAACACTGTGAGCAGGACGCACTACACTAACTTGTAGCTTTAGCTGAAAACTGTGAGCAGGACGCACTACACTAACTTGTAGCTTTAGCTGAACACTGTACAGGGGTCTCACTACACTAACTTGTAGTTTTAGCTGAACACTGAGCAGGATGCACTACACTAACTTGTAGCTTTAGCTGAACACTGTGCAGAGGTCTCACTACACTAACTTGTAGTTTTAGCTTAACACTGTGAGCAGGACGCACTACACTAACTTGTAGCTGTAGCTGAACACTTTGAGCAGGATGCACTACACTAACTTGTAGCTTTAGCTGAACACTGTGAGCAGGATGCACTACACTAACTTGTAGCTTTAGCTGAACAGTGTGCAGAGGTCTCACTACACTAACTTTTAGCTGAACACTGTGAGCAGGACGCACTACACTAACTTGTAGCTTTAGCTGAACACTGTGAGCAGGACACACTACACTAACTTGTAGCTTTAGCTGAACACTGTGCAGAGGTCTCACTACACTAACTTGTAGTTTTAGCTGAACACTGTGAGCAGGACGCACTACACTAACTTGTAGCTTTAGCTGAACACTGTGCAGAGGTCTCACTACACTAACTTGTAGTTTTAGCTGAACACTGTGTGCAGGACACACTACACTAACTTGTAGCTTTAGCTGAACACTGTGAGCAGGACGCACTACACTAACTTGTAGCTTTAGCTGCATGTGCAGGCTCTCCCTGGACAGAGCGGTCAGTGGTAAGATGCATATTACCGCTGACTCATGGTCCAGCAGGCATGGACAGGTACATTACCTAAGTTTCACCATGAATTGGGTGACTCTGCTGGCAGCTGGGAAGGATGCAGGACAAGGTGAAGTAGTGTTGGAGGTTGTTCCGCCACCACGCCTCCAAAATGCCACTACTAATGATTGTGACACACCTCTCTCCTCCACCCCCTCCTCTTCTTCTTCCTCCATGGCCTCTTACTGTGCTTTGTCCTCTGAACCAGCAGTGCTCCGTAGCTGTTCAAGGGGCTACGCAAGTATGCAGGCCAAAAGATGCCATGCGGTGCTTGAGCTGGTGTGCTTGGGGGACAGAAGCCACACTGGGGAAGAGGTTCTGTCTGCTCTGCAGGGGCAGGTTCAGAGGTGGTTGACGCCATGCCAACTTAAGGCAGGAATGGTGGTTTGTGACAATGGCACCAACCTCCTCTCTGCCCTCCGACAGGGACATATGACCCATGTGCCCTGTTTGGCTCACGTCCTTAACTTGGTGGTGCAGTGGTTCTTGGGCAGGTACCCGGGCTTACAGGATGTCCTGAGGCAGGCCAGGAAAGTCTGTGTGCATTTCCGCCGGTCATATAATGCCTGTGCTCGGCTGGCAGACTTTCAAAAGGAGTTTAACCTGCCCAAGAACCACCTAATCTGTGACATGCCCACCAGGTGAAACTCAACGTTGGCCATGCTGCAGCGCCTGCACATGCAGCAAAGGGCCATCAATGAGTACCTGTGCGACTATGGCACCAGGACAGGGTCACGGGAGCTTGTTTTTTTTTTCCCCACGCCAGTGGGCCACTATCAGGGATGCATGCACTGTCCTGTCACAATTTGAGGAGGCCATGAGGATGGTGAGCAGTGACAGTGCATGCCTCAGTGACACTGTCCCCCTTGTCCACCTGTTGGAGCACACCCTGCGTGGAATAATAGACAGGGCACTTGAGGCAGAACAGAGGCAGGAAGAGGAGGACTTCCTTAGCTCTCAAGCCCCCCTTTATCCAGACAGTGTTCCTGCGTGCCCACCGATCACACAGGAAGAGGACGAGGAGGAGGATTGTGTCAGTATGGAGGTGGAGCCTGGCACTCAGCACCATCAGTAGTCTTTAAGGGATCAGTCCCAAGAAACAGATGGACTTGTACGTGGCTGGGAGGAGGTGGCTGCGGACCATGTCGTCCTTAGTGACCCAGAGGAATCCGGACCGAATGCCTCAGCAAACCTACGCTGCATGGCCTCCCTGATCCAGCAAAGCCTGCTTAAGGATCTTCGTATTCGTTGTATCAAGGAGAAAGACCAATACTGGCTGGCAACCCTCCTTGATCCACGTTACAAGGGTAAGGTTGCGGACCTTATCTTGCCATCGCAGAGGGAGCAGAGGATGAAACATCTTCGGGAGGCCTTGCAGAAAGGTCTATGCAACGCATTCCCAGAGACTGGGAGGTTACAAACTCCTGTTTCTGGACAACGTGTTGCTGAGGCTTCGGTCAGTCAAAGAAGGAGCGGTGGAGAAGGTGGCCGTCTGACCGATGCGTTCAGACAATTTTTTGGTTCGCAGCCCCAAGGTATAATCAGTTCCAGCAATCATCGCCAGCGTCTGTTTTACATGGTGCAGGAATAAATAGGGGCAAGATCTGACTTGGACACCTTTCCCACCGAAAATCCCCTGGGTTACTGGTTCTTGAGGATGGATCACTGGCCAGAGCTTGCACAGTATGCAATTGAGCTACTGGCCTGTCCTGCATCCAGCGTTCTTTCGGAACGCACATTCAGTGCTGCTGGAGGCTTTGAAATCTCAGATCCCTTCAAGGACTGCCTATGCTGATGCTGAGTGACTATCCTGAGTATTTATCCTCTTCCTCCTCACTGATCATGCTGATAGCTTGTAAGAACATTTTTGGTTCTGGGCGCCAGCACCAGTGCCTAAGGCCCAATTTTTCAGCCCCTGTTTAACAGGGGCGTGTAATTACAATTTTTGATGAAATACTTTGCAGCAGGGCTCGTTTCTGCGTTCCAACTAGAGTATCTGTGAGGGGTTGCAGTGTTGTAGCACCAGCACCAGTGCCTAAGGCCCAATTTTTCAGCCTCTGTTCAACAGGGGCATGTAATTACAATTCTTGATTTAATATTTCACAGCAGGGCCCCTTTCTGCGCCCACCAAGAGCAAGTGAGGACTTACAGTGTTGTGGCACCAGCACCACCACCACCACCAAAAGCCCAATTTTTCTGCCCCTGTTCAACAGGGGCATGTAATTACAATTCATGATCTAATATTTCACAGCAGGGCCCTGTGAGGGCTTACAGTGTTGTGGCCACAACAACACCTAAGGCCCAAATTTCTGCTGAGTATATAGGGCAGGCCCCTACTTTCAAACATCCAACTTACAAACGACTCCTACTTGCAAACAGAAGGAGACAACAGGAAGTGAGATGAAATCTACCCCTAGGAATGGAAATTCTCTCCTGTAAGAGTTAATATGGGAAAAACGTTTCTCCTTTCCACTGATGCTTTATCACCAATCCTTGTTTCACAAAAAAACCCAAATGTTCAAAAAACATTTGTCATTGGGACAAAACATGAGGTGAAATCTTCTGAAGAGGAGCACAGACAGCAAAACAAATGTCACAGGGGTGATAACCCTTCCCTATGTTTTCCAAAAAGCTTAAAATAGATTTTTTGGCTGGAGCTAAACACGTAAAAAATGTACCAGTTCAAAATTACAAACAGATTCTACTTAACAACAAACTTACAGTCCCTGTCTTGTTTACACCGCCTGTATACTGCTGTTCAGAGTATAAAGGGCCTTTCCTTTTTTTAATTTGGGTGTGGGGTTCCCCTTAATATCCATACAGGACCCAAAGGGCCTGGTAATGGACTGGAGGGTACCAATGCCGTTTGTGTCACTGATTTTCATCCATTGCCAGGACCCAACATTACATTAAAGCGACAAGCAGTTTTAAATGACTTTTTTTCCTTTAAAAATGTCATTTTGTGCAGGGACTGTTCTAAGCATGGGAAACACGCGCCACTTTACAGGCATACTATAGACACCATCCAGGTACAATATTTAAAGGAATATTTCACTTTTTTTTAAACTTTAAGCATCATTAAAATCACTGCTCCCGAAAAAAAGTCCGTTTTTAAAAGTTTTTTTTTGCATTGATACATGTCCCCTGGGGCAGGACCCGGGTCCCCAAACTCTTTTTAGGACAATACCTTGCAAATTAGCCTTTAAAATGAGCACTTTTGATTTTGAATGTTCGAGTACCATAAACGTCAATGGGGTTCTAACATTCGTGGGAATTTTCGGTCCTTTCGCAGGTTCTGGTGCGAACTGAACCGGGGGGTGTTTGGCTCAACCCTACAGTAGACTACAGACATTCACGGACATCCACAATAGCAGGAAAAACTGTATAGCCTAATATCCTGTTTTGCTTCATAGTCTGTTCTCTTTTTATCAGCAATCAAATTTCTATCTTGTCTTTGTTCAAGTAAGCTACATGCTTCTATAATATGATTAGATTTCTTAAAGTGAAGCTTTAGTGAAAATTGAAGGATGCTTAGATCAGTGTTTAGCAACAGCTGGGCAGAAGCCCAATGCTGGGCCAAAGGCTTCCTTCTGCTGGACCTCAACTAGACAGTATATTTTTTTTTGCATGTTGGCGCCTCACAGACTGCTACACTGTTTATTGACAGCCCTATGAGGTGGGCACAGAGTTTGTAAACAAACACAATGCAGAGACTATGACAGCTGTAAATCCTCAGCCCAGCAGGGGGGGGGGCAGTCAATGCCACCACAACAAGAGAGACATGCTGCCTATGAGGAAGGGAAGAGGGTTGCTGAGTCTTGCATCTGATGCTTAGGCATGCCTTGAGTCTACTAGTGTAAGGGGCTACACTAACCACCATGGAAAGGGGTACACTGACCACCATGGAAAAGTGTACACTGATCACCATTTAAGGGTGCACACTGATCACCAGTGTAAGGGGACACAACAACCATATGTAAGGGGACTCACTGACCACCAGTGTAAGGGAGCATTCTGGCTAACATTGTAAGGGAGTACAATGACCATAAGCATAAGAAAAAATACTGGCCACCAATATAAGGGAGCACACAGGCCTCCAGCTGGACCTATATTTTTTTTGTGCGTTGGCGTCTGCCTCACAGGCTGCTACACTTTTTTTTTGCCAGTCCTACCAGATGGGCACAGAGTTCATAAACAAACACACTGCAGAGACTATGACAGCAGTAGCTGTAAATCCTCAGCCCAGCAGGGGGAGGCAGTCAATACCACCACGGCAAGAGAGACATGTTGCCCATGAGGAGGATGGTTGCCGAGTCTGATGCTCAGGTGTGCCTTGGGTCTACTAGTGTAAGGGAGTACACTGACCACCATGAAAAGGGGCACACTGACCACCAGTGTATGGGGACACACTGATCACCAGTGCATGGGGACACACAATCCATATTTAAGGGAACTCACTGACCACCATGTAATAGGGCACAATGATGGAGTTTAAGGGAGCACACTGACCACCAATGTAAGGAAGCACAGCCAGCACCTTCTACTGGTTTAAGGTTACTACATGCTTGGAACTTTCTAGGTGCACCTATGGACAGTTTTCCTAAAGCTAGTTAGTTCCAGAGTAAAGAAAAAATAAATTAACAGAGGGGCTGCATGACTAGGGGGAGTAACAGGCCCTGACAAGGTTCAAATAAAAAGCTAGGGTCTTGAGCAGAGATCTTAGTTAAAGATCATTGTCAAATAGATAGGAGGAGCAACAGAGACAGGCACTGTGTGGCAACTGTAGCTAATTCCTAGAATGTTGACAGAGAGAAAGAAGTTGTCCCACCCTCCTGCCCCATTTTACTCATGTAAAAAGTTTGGGGAAATAAAACTGTCATGGAAGCTTGATAGTTCAGAAGATATTTATGGGTAACTGTGGAATAGTTGAGTTATACAACTAGGGCCCATGGTCGGGTTTTGAGTTTCCCTTTTGGCTGCTTGATGTTTATACCATGATGTTAAATCTCTTTGGGGAGTAAGAAATATTCTATTTAGAATTGTCCTTGATTGAGTGGGGAGCAACTAGGGACAGGGGTGGATCATAGTCAAGCTTATAGAATAATAAACAACCAAAGACACCCTTCCTGATAACATTTGTGGGCATTTTGTTATATATATGTTTTTTTGCTTATGGTTATTTCATTGAATGTTGATTATTGTGGAGGGTTGTTGTGGCCAATTTTTACACCATGTTGCCCAATCCAAGTTAATATTTTGGTAGGGGCAAAATACGGTAATAGGAAGTACAAAAGTTGATGAATCAATCAGTCATGCTATATAAAGAAGTTCTGAGCTTTAGAAAGGTGTCTGAACAAATACTGTATATTTCTATTATAGAGCTTGCCCTTGACTCTGCACCTGCCTAATGATTTGGTGCTTCAGGTTCTGCTTTCTCCAGTGTGGAGAAAATGTGGTTTACTTCTTGAAGAGAAGTCACACAAGACCAATATCCATGAGAGTTGCCCTGGTAAAGACCAGACTTCTTCTTTTGGTTTCCAGATACCTAGTTAAACGCACACCATCCATGAGTGGCACAGAGAATCCACCTCCAAGTCTGTTATGTGACAGTCCTATTGAGCACTCTGGAATTTCCCATGCAAAAATCAGTTGTCAATGCCACTGTGTTGTGCAAAGCAGCCGGTTAAAAAAATCCTGTAAATCATTGCTGTCTGCCAGCCTTAGAACCAAAAACTACCTAAACACTAGCTGATTGCTAACATCTATTATGTGACTACATTTGCATGCAGCACCTATTCTATGTATTATGAAAGATGCATATGTTAACCCAGGGTCAATCTCAAGACAGAAAACTGAGAAGGCTCAGTGAAGCAAAGTAATTATACTGCAAATGCTAAATAACAGGAGCGTAAAGCAAAACTTGAAACATCCTGTATCTCTGAATTTTTCACCACCTGTGATGCCTTTACCAAAAGATGCACAAGGTTCCTTTGCTCAGATTCTGCTGAATTAGACATAGGCTACTGTCAAAATCTAAGATGTCTGTATGAAGTTATCTCCAATTGAGGTGACAGATAACAACCTGCTGTGAAAGATTCAGAAGCCTCTAGTGATTTAAAATGTGGTCTCATTCACTGCAGTTGTCCTGTAGCTCAAAGCTTACCAGTACCCATCTGGTGCAGCTAACTCTTGTCAGTGCATAAATGCCACCAATGATCTGAAAGGCTGTGACATGGAGCATTGTGTAACTTTCACAAAGAAAAAAATGGAAAGAAAAACTGCAACTCTTTTTTTACAGAAAAATATATGAGATCTATGTTTTTTGTATTGAAATAGATATTACAAATTAGGAAAACAAAACAAACAAATCTGTCTCTAAATTTAGACAAAAATGTTAGTTTCCATTGTGTATCTTCCTTAAATAAAATATAATTAAAAATAATTACACTGGCCTATTTGGTCGCATTTTATGATTTATATTTTTTGCTTTGCATTTCTATTTTTATTTAGCTGTTTTTAGAAAAAGACTTTATTTGTTCTACTTTGCAGTAACATTTTTTGGCTTCTATAAAAAAAATCTAGGGTTCAGCCAACTGCAGTCTGTGGACCATGTATAACCAACAGCTTAGGGCTTGCTTTCGGTCCATGTCCATCTGTATTTATGAACAACATCTGTTCTTTGTCATGTGACATTGAGCTGACAAATGGTGCAACAGGCCATTTCTGTGTTGGTTCTCCAGTGGGAGCCCCTGTAGGGTTCAAGGAAACAGCTTTGAATGAAATCATTTAGTAAGCCTTTTTTTTAAACATTCTACATGAACAGACCTTGCTGAGTTAATAGGAGCAGATCCTTGTCTTAATTAGTCTTGTGAACCCATCTGTTCAGCTTTTTAAATCAGCAAATAAGCTTTTTTAATATATGTATACATTTAATATTATGTTGCTAAGCAAGATTATTTTTTTTGTTGTGCTTTTTGAAGGTGACTTTTTTGTTAATGTATAAATTTGAAAGGTGTTTTAACGTAAACAAAAACTTTTTCACTTGTGTTTATATATACCAGTGCTGTCTCTTGGCTCAGGCCTAGGGTGGCACTTTGCAGGGGCAGCAAAAAAAAGTGCCAGCCCGCACGAAAAAAGCCACCCCGACCCGTTCTCCTGAGTCTCGCCTCGCATGGCCACCTCCCGCACATATAAAATCCTCGGCAGCCAGAGGCTTGCTGTAGCATGGATAAGAGAGAGGGCTTTTCAGATTTGCCACCCAGCTTCCTGCCTATTTTTACCCCTAAACCATTGGCCACAGTGGAGGCCAATCAAAAGAGACTAGAGGAGCATCATGGGACATGTAGTCCCAGAAGACTGGCAGCCCCATTGTTCTCCAGAGGGAGCCGGCTACATGCCCCAGCATGCACTCTGCTGGGGGAAGAGAGAGAACCCGGGAACAAGCTGAGGGAGTGAGAGCAGCCAGTTACAGGAGACAGGAAAAAGAAAGAGAGGACTGCGCTGGGGGAAGCCAGAGAGAGAGCCACACTGCTCTGCACCACCAGAGAGAGCGCCATGTTTCCCAGCGCCACCAGAGAGAGCGCCATGCTGCCCAGCACCATCAGAGAGAGTGCCACGCTGCCCAGCACCACCAGAGAGCACCATGCTGCCCAGCGCCAACAGAGAGAGAGCGCAGCACTGTGCAGCACCACCAGAGAGAGCACCACGCTGTCCAGCGCCACCAGAGAGAGCGCCACACTGCCCAGCACCACCAGAGAAAGCACCACACTGCCTAGGACCACCAGAGAGAGTGCCACGCTGCCCAGCGCCACCATAGAGAGCGCTACACAACACAGGGCGAGCGAACATCCAGGCGGAGGGATCACTGCTGCTGTTTTTCTGGGTCTGGTAAGAGGACCTGTCGGCCATTATGCATTGCTGATCCTAGGGACTGAGGGCGACACCATGTTTTACCGCACCAGGTGATATCCGATCTCCCCACAGAGGAGAGCGGGGCTCTGACAGGTCCATTCCAGCACAGTGAGCAGAGATGGACCTGTCATCCGCCTGCTCAGGGGGAATCAACGGACCGATCCCCGCTGAGCTAGCGGTGTCCATCAAAACAGATCGACCCCATGTAAAAGGGTCCTTACAGTTTCGCCTCATGAGATAGTTTACGAGAGCATGTTTAGTGATGGGGCAGGGTAGGGGTTTGGTGGGGCAAGTGGTGGTTAGTAACTCTTAAGGCCTGGCTAGTGGCTCATGACTTGAAATTTTGAGGCCTGCATTGTGCATTCACATCGGTCTCAGCCCTCAAGAAGCTTACAAGTAGGCACGTGGTACCCACTTTTAATGTACAGAGAGGAGGAGGTGGAGCCTAAAGAGGAAGGGGTGTGGTTTACAGGTGACCAGGTGGGTCTAAAACAGAAAGGGGTGTGGCCAGGTCATATTTAAATCAGGGGGTGCACAAGTTTAGTCATGCCTAGGGCAGCAGAAAAACCTAAATACACCACTGATATATACAGTATATAATTTAAAGAAATATGCAATTATTATATCATTAATAATTTGATGTATATGCAAATTTACCCTAAAATCTCAACATCTTTGAGGAGACTGCTGGTGAGCCCAAGTTTCTTAATGGGTTTCATAAAATCCTTAAGTGATTTTCAAAACTACTCAAAAAAATTACTCAAATAAAAATGATCATGCCCAATTATGCATCAATAAAACCCGAGAGGAAGTTTTTTAGCCCCCACTGGCACATCACAGAGCTATTAAGTAATTAACCTCTTTAGCATAGGTGCAAAGTTTTGAATATATTAGCACATAAATAATGTAGTGATTATATCTGTTCATTTCATTTGATTAATATTTAGCTACACAATTTTTCCTACACAAAATATAAAATCCAGAAATACAAATGTTTTTCATACTATTGTATGTTGTACACCCTGAGATGGATGTACTGTTTGGACATCTTGCTTAAGCTTCATATATGTCAGTAAGATGTAGGTGTAAAGGGGAACTGTAGAGAGAACACACATTCAAATTAGGATGCTTTTCTGCTTGGGTGATTTGTTGGCAGGTCATGACCTTAAAGCAACTCAGTCAAGCAGTTCTCAGGCAAGCAGGGACCTGCAAATTCTCATTTGCAGGTCCCTCTAATAGCCTTGATGCCATACTCAATGCTTCAGCAACTCATGTCTCCCACTCTCCTTCCGCTGCAGTGCTGCAACCTAGATGGGTCTCTTCAGCATTCAACATTTCCAGGAGTGTTGTTGTCCAGCAGAAACGCCTCACCTTTTGCCAACCATAAACTGTAAACATAGCCAAATGTCCATTTTATAAGGGCAATAACATTATGTTTCTGTTACAAAGCTTGGTGACTGTTTAACAATATAATATAAATCAAACAACCAAAAATCTAGGGGAGGAAAGAGTTAATAAGAACTCATTTGGCTAATTAGGATGTCATTTACCTGTATATGGAGCCTGAGATGATGAGGGTGGTCACTTGCCCAGTTCCCATCCGAGCACCCCTGGAAGCTGAGACTAGGTCTGCAGGGGTGATGGAAAGGCACAAGTGCCACGGTACAGACATTGAAGGCTGGAACTTGAAAGTGCTGGTATCAGATAAGCAGGGTTACAGTCAAGTCACAAGCCTGGTCCAATAACAGCTGAGCGAGAAGGCCCTAAATTGTAGGCAGGGTGGGATCAAAAACAAGCAGAGGTCGACAATCCACATGCAACGAGGTACAACGGTTAGGGGCAGAATATTGATTAAAAATAGGTATGTACACAGATCTTTTTCATACAGGGTATACAGGATAGGTAGGAGGATGGGGGACAAGGATGAGGGGGGGGCATTTTTAAGAATAGTTAACATTAGCTTTATCTTCCACTTAAGGAAAAGCAGCTGTCATGTGGAAGCCTCCAATTTCCGCACAACAGGACCTGAACTGGTAAACATTTCAAGCACATGTTTAGAAACTATTGCTCTACTGTGTAAAATAGTGCAGTTAAAGGATTTGATTGTTTGCAGTGTTTGAATTATAAACAAGATTCTAGCTACAATGTGCAGAAAATAAGATGCCATGTCAGCTGAAGGACATTAAAGTATACGGTATGTAAATCATCACCTTGTAAAACAACCCATTCAGTTTAAAATAGCAATGAAAGGCAAAGCATTTGTGTATAGATATAAAAAAAAAAAAAAAAAAACATTCTAAACACTTTTTCCTCACAATCCCTCTGTTCTTAGCTGTTTAAGAGCTGGGTGAAGAGAAGCAGAAGCAGAAGCACACTGGTCTTCCCAGTGAAAGGCTGTGCCTGGGGGGGAAGGGGTTGGTCAGGACAAGCCGGATCATTGGAGGGTAGCAGGCTCAGTTCCCAGCACAGCTAGAGAACTGACCACAGTGTGTTTTCCTACTTAGTGTGGTCAGTTTTTATTTGGAAAACAGAGGGACTGATAGAAACACCAGGGATTTCACACAAAGGAAGCAATACAAAGAGAACAGGATACATTTCCATACAAGTACATTGTACAGCATGCACATATCATGAATATGAAATGTTGGGTTTAACAGTCATCTGAAGTGCTATGCACAAAATGCATATAAAATCACATATGCTTCCTGGCTAGTGCCTGAGCTCATTCCTTCCCCACGCTGCTCTGTCAATCTGCGTTGGAGGGGGGAGGAGAAGAATTTGCTGGTTCACATGGCAGGGACTCGATGGCAATCTACCTGTCACCTGCCCACGGTCGGCAGGTAGATTGCGATCAGCAGGCTGCCGACCCCCACTATAGGGGGGTTGAAATGTTGGATTTACACTTTAAACAATGTGCATACAATTAATACATATATTTATGTCCAAAATAATGTTTTTTGAATTTTTTTACCCGCAACTAGGGATGAGCTCGATGTTCGAGTCGAACGTAAGTTTGACTCGAACATCGGGTGTTCGCCTGTTTTGTCGAACAGCGAACATTATGCAGTGTTGGCGGCAAATTTGAAAGCCACGGAACACCGTTAAAGTCTATGGATAAATAGAGGTTTTCACCATGTCAGATATTATAGGGAATTTACCACATCCCTGTATACGTGGAACAGGTTTGAGCACCCCCCCCCCCCCCGAAAAAAAGTGGGACTTTAAATTGGCAAAACACTAATAAATTGGTTATTTATTATACAAAAAAGAGCAGTTACACATAAAATGATATCTTGCAAATAGAATGTGACGGTACATATAGTTTAATGGTACCCAACGCGTTTCAGGTTCAAAGTCCTTTCATCAGGGGTAATTATATAGGAGGATTTATATTATGATAAACAGAGAAATACAATATAGTTTATAATGCAAGACAATAGCTTTGACATGCATAATGAGCATAGTGCAACTAAATTCAAAAGAGGCAAGGGAAGAGCAGAGGTGGGGAAGGAGGAGAGGGGAGGGAGGTGGGCCCAGAGGGGGAGGAGAAAACAACCTACCTAGACACGGTGAATGGACCTGTAATCAAAAACAAAAAAATATTGGAGCAAGAGTCAAGATGGCATTGTCTGTGGATGGCGTGCATGGAGGTTTTGGTTCAACCTGCAAACCTGGAGTATTTATAGCCTAGCGGGGGAAGATCAAGCAACCTGGTCCGTTCCATGAAAATGTAAACAGCTAGGAACAGAAACTATGGGGGAAATAAAAGAAAAAAAAAACCAGCGGTATAAACTAATTTGTCATTCTATTCACCTGCCCGAGTATTACTAGCAGCAGTACTACTGTATAGTCTAAAAAATCCCATGTTCAGAGAGTAAAGGGACATTGCATAAAATCTAGTTGGAACATGAAATATAAAGCGACTACTAATTACCTTACAGTCTCAACTGGGGGTCTCGCAGTGCAAATAAATATAGGATTATGGTCAAATTCCTGCATCAGTTAAGCCCCATACACACTATCAGATTTTCTGCTGATTTTTTTCCTTCAGAGTTACCAAAACCATAAACTGTAATATGAGGTCAAACCTTAGGAGTTTCAATTTGTATGCAATCAAGCAGGCCCTTGCACTACATGGTTTTGATGAATCTGAAGACAAAAATCAGCAGAAAATCTGACACATCTGAAAGTGTGTATGGGGCTTAATAAAACTGCATTGAGATAGTCACTATCATTTGTTCAAGCTGTAAGTAAAGAAAGAAAGCTCTGGTAGCATGGTGTAAAAAACTTGCTATCTATTCTATGCACAAAGGGAAACTCCCTGAGTGGGATGTCTGGTCTTGCAAGGGTAAATAGCCAGGTAAATACCTATGTTTAGGGAGTCCGTGAGGCATCCACACTGACAAGGTTTGCATTATCTGCAGTGTGAATTTGTCTTTTTAATGGCACCAGACACTCGCGCATGCTCACTGCAATTGCGTATTTAATCCACATGCGCGAGACCTCTGTGATCCAGAGCTAGTATTGAAGACCATCACACACTCATCGCGTATGTGCAAGGCTTCGGTGATTGGGTGGGGGTGGAGAGCATGACACGTCCATCCCTGCTGATGGTGCGTGGCCATGAGTTCCACAACCCAAGAGCTCTTCCCCTCAGTCTGATAAGGAGTGTCTTAATAACCAGGGGGAAACAGTAAGATCTGGCACCCCTCACTGTGGCCCAAATAGATCAATTATATCCTCACGAATATAGTGCTCAAAGCTCTCTATGTGCCAGAACATGGACACCTTTTTTTTCACCATTCTTTTTAATTGAAAAAACAAGGAGGTAATTTCTGACTCATGGGCTTCTTTCTGGCCATGTTCCCTATATTTGACCATAAGGGTTTCAAATTCCCTACCTCTGAACATGATGCAACTAAGCTAAAAAAAAAGCCTGTCAAGTGACAGCTCGCAAACAACAACGCAATTGATCAACAGATTGGATTAACAATAAAAATAAAAAATGTCAAATTCTGAGATGGTGAAAGCACTAGAAAAAGAGGGGGGGTCGGGTATCTGCTCTTATAATATCAATAGATAGAGGCTTTCACCATGTCAGATATTGTAGTGAATTTTCCACATCCCTGTATACGTAGAAGAGGTTTGAGCACCCCCCCAAAAAAGTGGGACTTTAAAATGGCACAATACTAATAAATTGGTTAAAAAATATATTAACTATACAAAAAAGTCAAGAAAAAACAAGCTAAAAAATCATCATCACATGATTACTACAACATACACTGACATATAACACAGTTACACATAAAATGACATTTCAGGTCCTTTCATCAGGGGTAATTATATAGGAGGATTTATATTCTGAAAAACAGAGAAATACAATATAGTTTATGATGCAAGACAATAGCTTTGACAGGCATAATGAGCATAGTGATGTCTTGCAAATAGAATGGGACGGTGCATATACAAAGTAGTTTCACTCCAGTATCCGATAATACTTTCCGGTGTCCAACATCAAGAATAAGTTTAACGGTACCCAACGCGTTTCAGGTTCAAAGTCCTTTCACCAGGGGTAATTATATAGGTAAAAATGACAGTAGACAATTTGGAACAATTCCTTTATTAAAAAATAAACCTGTCCCGCGATGTCCATTCAGCTTCGATCACAGTGTCCAATGACCCAAGAAAAAAAAACATCAGAGGAAGGCAGGGTCATCCGTTTACGTCACTGGGTGGCCCCGCCTTCCTCTGACGTCACGTGGCATCAGAGGGGGCCGGGTCACCCGTGTACATTCTCATGTTGCCCCGCCCTCAGCTATATAACAGCTGTCATCACGAAGAGGCTTTAGTAGGTGGAGTTGTTGCAGTTTTTTCCAATATGTCCGGCGGCGTGATGGACAATGGATTTACATTTTATTTATTTATTTTTTAACCACTTAAGGACCGCCTCACGCCGATGTACCTCGGCCAGGTGGCACGGGCAGGCAGAATCACGTACATACACGTGATCTGCCTCCCACGGGCGGGGGGTCCAATCGGACCCCCCCCGGTGCCCGAGGCGGTCCGCTTTTGTCCAGCGGCGATAAGAGGTGAGGGGGAGACGATCCATTCATGCCCCCCCTCGCGATCGCCACCGGCCAATCGAATCATTCCTCTGCTGCTGTATGCTAAACAGCAGCAAAGGAAATGATGTAATCTCTCCTCGGCTCAGTATTTTCCGTTCCGGCGCCGAGGAGAGAAGACATCAATGTGAGTGCACAACACACACACAGTAGAACATGCCAGGCACACAAAACACCCCCCTTTACCCCCCGATCCCCCCCGATCACCCCCTAATCACCCCTCCCCCCCCTGTCACACTGACACCAAGCAGTTTTTTTTTTTCTGATTACTGCATGGTGTCAGTTTGTGACAGTTAGTGTGTTAGGGCAGTTAGGATTAGCTCCCTTTAGGTCTAGGGTATCCCCCTAACCCCCCAATAAAGTTTTAACCCCTTGATCACCCCCCGTCACCAGTGTCGCTAAGCGATCATTTTTCTGATCGCTGTATTAGTGTCACTGGTGACGCTAGTTAAGGAGGTAAATATTTTGGTTCGCCGTCAGCGTTTTATAGGGACAGGGACCCCCATATACTATCTAATAAATGTTTTAACCCCTTGATTGCCCCCTAGTTAACCCTTTCACCACTGATCACCGTATAACCATTACGGGTGTCGCTGGTTAGTTAGTTTATTTTTTATAGTGTCAGGACACCCGCCGTTTATTACCGAATAAAGGTTTAGCCCCCTGATCGCCCGGCGGTGATATGCGTCGCCCCAGGCAGCGTCAGATTAGCGCCAGTACCGCTAACACCCAGGCATGCAGCATACACCTCCCTTAGTGGTATAGTATCTGTACCGATCAATATCTGATCCGATCAGATCTATACTAGCATCCCCAGCAGTTTAGGGTTCCCAAAAACGCAGTGTTAGCAGGATCAGCCCAGATACCTGCTAGCACCTGCGTTTTGCCCCTCCGCCTGGCCCAGCCCAGCCCACCCAAGTGCAGTATCGATTGATCACTGTCACTTACAAAACACTAAACGCATAACTGCAGCATTCGCAGAGTCAGGCCTGATCCCCGCGATCGCTAACAGTTTTTTTGGTAGCGTTTTGATGAACTGGCAAGCACCAGCGGCCTAGTACACCCCGGTTGTAGTCAAACCAGCACTGCAGTAACACTTGGTGACGTGGCGAGTCCCATAAGTGCAGTTCAAGCTGGTGAGGTAGCAAGCACAAGTAGTGTCCCCTTACACTTACCCCTGCAAACCTTTGATCCGTGAGCGCGGAAACCCGTCCCTCCTTTTATTCACAAGTAGTGTCCCGCTGCCACCAAGAAGAAGACAAACATAGGCCCGTCGTGCCCATAATGCCCTTCCTGCTGCATTCGCCAATCCTAATTGGGAACCCACCACTTCTGCAGCGCCCGTACTTCCCCCATTCATATCCCCAACCAAATGCAGTCGGCTGCATGAGAGGTATTTTCTTTATGTCCTCCCGAGTACCCCTACCCAACGAACCCCCCAAAAAAGATGTTGTGTCTGCAGCAAGCGCGGATATAGGCGTGACACCCGCTATTATTGTCCCTCCTGTCCTGACAATCCTGGTCTTTGCATTGGTGAATGTTTTGAACGCTACCATTCACTAGTTGAGTATTAGCGTAGGGTACAACATTGCACAGACTAGGCGCACTTTCACAGGGTCTCCCAAGATGCCATTGCATTTTGAGAGACCCGAACCTGGAACCGGTTACAGTTATAAAAGTTAGTTACAAAAAAAAGTGTAAGAAAAAAATATATATATATAAAATAAAAAAAAATAGTTGTCGTTTTATTGTTCTCTCTCTCTATTCTCTCTCTATTGTTCTGCTCTTTTTTACTGTATTCTATTCTGCAATGTTTTATTGTTATTATGTTTTATCATGTTTGCTTTTCAGGTATGCAATTTTTTATACTTTACCGTTTACTGTGTTTTATTGTTAACCATTTTTTTGTCTTCAGGTACGCCATTCACGACTTTGAGTGGTTATACCAGAATGATGCCTGCAGGTTTAGGTATCATCTTGGTATCATTCTTTTCAGCCAGCGGTCAGATTTCATGTAAAAGCAATTCTAGCGGCTAATTAGCCTCTAGACTGCTTTTACAAGCAGTGGGAGGGAATGCCCCCCCCACCGTCTTCCGTGTTTTTCTCTGGCTCTCCTGTCTCAACAGTTAACCTGAGAATACAGCCGGTGATTCAGCCAGCTGACCATAGAGCTGATCAGAGACCAGAGCGGCTCCAAACATCTCTATGGCCTAAGAAACCGGAAGCTACAAGCATTTCATGACTTAGATTTTGCCGGATGTAAACAGAGCCATTGGGAAATTGGGAAAGCATTTTATCACATCAATCTTGGTGTGGTCAGATGCTTTGAGGGCAGAGGAAAGATCTAGGGTCTAATATACCCCAATTTTTTCAAAAAAGAGTACCTGTCACTACCTATTGCTATTATAGGGGGTATTTACATTCCCTGAGATAACAATAAAAATTATTAAAAAAAATGAAAGGAACAGTTTAAAAATAAGATAAAAACGCAAAAAAATAATAAAGAAAAAAAAAAAGCACCCCTGTACCCCCCTGCTCTCGCACAAAGGCGAACGCAAGCGTCGGTCTGGCGTCAAATGTAAACAGCAATTGCACCATGCATGTGAGGTATCACCGCGAACGTCAGATCGAGGGCAGTAATTTTAGCAGTACACCTCCTCTGTAAATCTAAAGTGGTAACCTGTAAAGGCTTTTAAAGGCTTTTAAAAATGTATTTAGTTTGTCGCCACTGCACGTTTGTGCGCAATTTTAAAGCATGTCATGTTTGGTATCCATGTACTAAGATCTTCTTTTTTATTTCATCAAACATTTGGGCAATATAGTGTGTTTTAGTGCATTAAAATTTAAAAAAGTGTGTTTTTTTCCCCAAAGAATGCGTTTGAAAAATCGCTGCGCAAATACTGTGTGAAAAAAAAAATGAAACACCCACCATTTTAATCTGTAGGGCATTTGCTTTAAAAAAATTGATAATGTTTGCAATTTTCTTGCAAAAAAAAATAATTTTTTCATGTAAACAAAAAGTGTCAGAAAGGGCTTTGTCTTCAAGTGGTTAGAAGAGTGGGTGATGTGTGACTTAACTTCTAAATGTTGTGCATAAAATGCCAGGACAGTTCAAACCCCCCCAAATGACCCCATTTTGGAAAGTAGACACCCCAAGCTATTTGCTGAGAGTCATGTCGAGTCCATGGAATATTTTATATTTGTGACACAAGTTGCGGGAAAGAGACAATTTTTTTTTGCACAAAGTTGTCACTAAATGATATATTGCTCAAACATGCCATGGGAATTTGTGAAATTACATCCCAAAATACATTCTGTTGCTTCTCCTGAGTACGGGGATACCACATGTGTGAGACTTTTTGGGAGCCTAGCCACGTACAGGACCCCGAAAACCAAGCACCGCCTTCAGGCTTTCTAAGGGCGTAAATTTTTGATTTCACTCTTCACTGCCTATCACAGTTTCGGAGGCCATGGAATGCCCAGGTGGCACAAACTCCCAACCCCAAATGACCCCATTTTGGGAAGTAGACACCCAAAGCGATTTGCTGAGAGGTATAGTGAGTATTTTGCAGACCTCACTTTTTGTCACAAAGTTTTGAAAATTGAAAAAAGAAAAAAAAAAGTTTTTTCTTGTCTTTCTTCATTTTCAAAAACAAATGAGAGCTGCAAAATACTCACCATGCCTCTCAGCAAATAGCTTGGGTTGTCTACTTTCCAAAATGGGGTCATTTGGGGGGGGGGGGGTTGTGCCACCTGGGCATTCCATGGCCTCCAAAACTGTGATAGGCAGTGAAGAGTGAAATCAAAAATTTACACCCTTAGAAAGCCTGAAGGCGGTGCTTGGTTTTCAGGGCCCCGTACGCAGCTAGGCTCCCAAAAAGTCCCACACATGTGGTATCACCATACTCAGGAAAAGCAGCTAAATGTATTTTGGGGTGCAATTCCACATATGCCCATGGCCTGTGTGAGCAATATATCATTTAGTGACAACTTTGTGCAAAAAAAAAAAATTGTCACTTTCCCGCAACGTGTGTCAAAATATAAAATATTCCATGGACTCAACATGCCTCTCAGCAAATAGCTTGGGGTGTCTTTCAAAATGGGGTCATTTGGGGGGGTTTGTGCCATCTGGGCATTTTATGGCCTTCAAAACTGATAGGTAGTGAGGAGTGAAATCAAAAATTTACGCCCTTAGAAATCCTGAAGGCGGTGATTGGTTTTCGGGGCCCCGTACGGGGCTAGGCTCCCAAAAAGTCCCACACATGTGGTATCCCCGTACTCAGGAGAAGCAGCTGAATGTATTTTGGGGTGCAATTCCACATAGGCCCATGGCCTGTGTGAGCAATATATCATTTAGTGACAACTTTTTGTAAACATTTTTTTTTGTCATTATTCAATCACTTGGGACAAAAAAAAAAATATTCAATGGGTTCAATATTTAAAGGAATATTTCAATTTTATTGTTTCACTTTAACCACTTGACCACTGGGCACTTAAACCCCCTTAATAACCAGACCAATTTTCAGCTTTTGGTGCTCTCACATTTTGAATGACAATTACTCAGTCATGCAACACTGTACCTATATTAAATTTTTGTCCTTTTTTTCACATAAATAGAGCTTTCTTTTGGTGGAATTTAATCACTGCTGGGTTCTTTATTTTTTGCGCTATAAAAGAAAAAAGACCGAAAAATCTGTAAAAAAATGCATTTTTCTTTGTTTCTGTTATAAAATTTAGCAAATTAGTAATTTTTCTTCATATATTTTGGCCAAAATTGATACCGCTACCTATCTTTGGTAAAAATAACCCAAATCGGTGGATATTATTTGGTCTTTGTGAAAGTTATAGAGTCCAAAAGCTATGGTGCCAATATCTGAAAATTGATCTAATTTCTTGAGACCCTAACATGCCAGAAAAGTACAAATCCCCCCCAAATGACCCCTTTTTGGAAAGAACACATTCCAAAGTATTTAGAAAGATGCATGGTGAGTTTTTTGAAGTTGTCATTTTTTCCCACAATTCTTTGCAAAATCAAGTTTTTTTTGTTTTGTTTTTTTTTTTCACAAAATTGTCATATTAGCAGGTTATTTCTCACACACAGCATATGCAGACCACAAATTACACCCCAAAACACATTCTGCTATTACTCTCGAGTATGACGATACCACATGTGTGAGACTTTTACACAGCATGGCCACATACAGAGGCGCAACATGCACGGAGCACCTTCAGGTCTTCTGGAGCACCCAGGCCAATTCTGACATTTCTCTCCTACATGTAAAAATCATCATTTATTTGCTAGAAAATTACATAGAACCCCAAAACATTATATATATATATATATATATATATATATATATATATATATATATATATATATATATATATATATATATATATATATGTGTGTTTTTTTTTAGCAAAGACCCTAGAGAATACAATGGCGATCATTGCAACTTTTTATCTTGCATGGTATTTGCGCAGCAATTTTTCGAACACGTTTTTTGGGGAATAAAACAGTTTTGTGCTTAAAAAAAAACAAAACAGTAAAGTTAGCCCAATGTTTTTGCATAATGTGAAAGATGAAGTTACGCTGAGTAAATAGATACCCAACATGTCACCTTTCAAAATTGCACACTCTTGTGGAATGGCGCCAAACTTTGCTACTTAAAAATTCCCATAGGCGACGCTTTAAAAATTTTTACTGATTACATGTTTTGAGTTACAGAGAAGGTCTAGGGCCAAAATTATTGCTCTCACTTTACCGATTGCAGCGATACCTCACATGTTTGTGGTTTGAACACCGTTTTCTTATGTGGGCTGGACTTATTTATGCGTTCGCTTCTGCATGCGAGCACATGGGGACAGAGACGCTTTAAAAAAAAAAAATTATTGTTCATTTTACTTTATTTATTTTAGTAGGAAGGAAGTGGTTAAAACGCATTTTTTTTAAACACAAAGTTGTCCATTTATACAATATTTCTAACACATAGTATGTACATGTACCAAAAATTACACCCCAAAATAGATTCTCCTTCTCCTCCTGAGTAAAGCGATACCACATGTGTGAGACTTCCACAGCCTGGCCACATACAGAGGCTGAGTATGGCTGAGTATGGCAGAGCATGGCAGAGCATGGCAGGGTATTGCAGGGTATCGCCAAGTATGACTGGGCATATCAGAGTATGGCTGGGTATCACTGAGTATTGCAGAGTATGGCTGGGTATGGCAGAGTATAGCGGGGTATGGCACAGCATGGCAGGGTATCGCTGAGTATGGCTGAGCATGGCTGTGTATGGCAGAGTATGGCTGGGTATCACCGAGTATTGCAGAGTATGGCTGGGTATGGCAGACTATGGCAGAGTATTGTGGGGTATTGCAGGGTATGACAGAGTATTGCGGGGTATTGCAGGGTATTGCAGATTATTGTGGGGTATTGCAGAGTATTGCACAGTATTGTAGGGTATTGCAGAGTATTGCAGGGTATTGCACAGTATTGCGGAATATTGCAGATTATTGCACAGTATTGTGGGGTATTGCAGAGTATTGCAGGGTATTGCACAGTATTGTAGGGTATTGCAGAGTATTGCACAGTATTGTGGGGTATTGCAGAGTATTGCACAGTATTGTGGGGTATTGCAGAGTATTGCAGAGTATTGTGGGGTAGCATTGAGGGATGGATGGCAATTGTCACAGAGCAGCGCTGTGGGCACTACACATGCAGCCCACAGCGCTGTTGCCATCCGATCCCTCCCCCTCTCCGCTCACCGATCGGTACACAGAGTGGAGAGAGGAACCGGCGTCATGAGATGATGCCAGTTTGTTTACATGTGATTGCTTCGTCATTTGACGGCGTGAACACATGGTAAACGGCCGCGATCCGTGATGCGCCGGGTTCTCTGGAGAGAGCGGAATTCTGGGAGGACGTCACCGTACGCCCTCCCAGAGTTAAAAAACCGCCCCGTAGCCGTCATTTGGCTATGGGCCGGTTATTAAGTGGTTAAGCATTATTAAAATCACTGAAAAAACTGCCAATTTTAAAAACAATTTTTTGCATTGATACATGTACCCTGGGGCAGGACCCAGGTCCCCATACACTTTTTATGGCAATAACTTGCATATAAGCCTTTAAAATTAGCAATTTGGATTTTTCATGTTCGTGTCCCATAGACTTTAACGGTGTTCGCTTGTTCGTACAAATTTTTTGCATGTTCTGGTGCAAACCGAACCGCGTGGTGTTTGGCTCATCCCTACCTGCAACCATTTTTTTAACCCTGTAGGATACAATTCTAATTCAAAACGAATTGCAACTTCTGTTCATGAAACTTCTGTTTACATTTCTAATGCCTCGTACACACGATCGGATTGTTGGCCAACAAAACGTCAGACTTTTGTCCAAAGGGCGTGTGCTATGAACTTGTCTTGCATACAAACGGTACACAATTGTTAGCCAACAAACAGGAACGTAGTGACATACTACGTGGAATTTCAGCTCTTGAGCGCCACCCTTCTGCTAATGTCGTGTTTGATGAGCATTGATTCCGAACATGCGTGCTTGTACTTTGGACTTTTGTGTTACGGACTTGTGTACACACAATACGAAAAATCTGACAACAGACCATTGTCTGACGAAAATTTACTAGCCTGCCATCCAACATTTGTTGGCGGAAATTTGGCCAACAATTGTCTGATGAAGCGTACTAACAGTCAGATTTTAGACCAACAGTCTGTCATCACACAATTACCGGATGAAAATCCGATCGTGTGCACAAGGCTTTAGAGCATTCTGACTCCTGACTGGCTTGAAGTTTGGCATATGGCTGCATAACACGTGCCAGTAATTGCCTGATCCCATTTAGTCAATTTTTTTCCTACAAATAACGTCATGGAAGAGCAGTAAACCAGATCAAAATAAGGTTGCATATTCATTAACCTTACATAGACACCATCACCTTCTATATTTGCCTGGAAGTGAATGGGGTTATGATTTCCTGCTGCCGTAATATGATAGAGGAAGCAGAAATGACCTTGTGATAAGCTTTGTGACCTTAAGGCTACTTTCACACTGAGGCGCTTTACAGGCGCTAAAAATAGCGCCTGCATAACGTCTATAAAAAGCCTCCCCTGTCTCTCCAGTGTGAAAGCTCAAGTGCTTTCACACTGGAGCGGTGCGCTTGCAGGATGGTAAAAAAAGTCCCGAAAGTAGCATCTTTGCAGCGCTGTAGGAGCAGTGTATACACCCCTTCCTATTGAAATCAATGGGGCAGCGTTGCCAAACCGCCGGCTTTAACCCTTTTTCGGCCACTAACGGGGGATAAAATCACTGAAATAGTGCTGCTAAAACGATGGTAAAGTGCTGCTAAAAATAGCAGCGCTTTACCGCCAACGTCTCAGTGTGAAAGTAGCTTTAGAGTTCTACATCTCCACTCTAAACCTTGAGTTAATTTGCATTGACCACAGGTGACACTCTAGCTATCTCCACACCTGAGCAGTAGCAATGTAATAAATCCTTCCATGTTGTTTTATTTTTCACTCCAATGAACAATTAGATGAGTAAAAAAATATTGTTAAATTTTCACTTGCATTGTATTAGAAAAGTGAGCATGGAATTAAACATTCCCATGGTATTAAGTTGTCATCTTGTGATGGAGATCGTATAGGTAGTAGTATTTCCCTTCCTCCAATTTTAAGAAATGCATGTCTTTTACCTTATTTTGGTATTTATGTATATATTTATTTTAGCTAAAAAAATTTTCAATGACTTTCAAGCCTCTTATTGAGCAACCAGAAAAAGCTTGGACTGAATTCAGGCCGAGCACCTCATTCAGTAGAAGCTGAATATCATGTATAGTAACAGTATTTCTATCACTACTATACTGTATATGACAGCTTCTTTGCTCTCAATATTTGCTAAAGAAGGGTGCAGCTGCTGTGTCTTTAACAAACAGTGACATCACCTGGCCCCATTAATTAATTGTCTGGGAATTCTTGGCCATGTAAACAAAGGGGCAGGCTTAGCATGACCTCATTGACCAGATATGGCCACAGGTCATATCCAGGCAGTGATGTTGACCAAATATGGCTGTGACCACATGCTATGACATCAGCGATGAGGCCCTGCTCCCTAGTGGCCAGGTTTAGGAAATGTTATTCTGTGCCAGTCAGCAACAGAATTAAACATATCCATAAGTTGGTGGGATTTTTGCTTTTGGTAGGTGGTGTTTATTATGATTGATACAGTTTTCTTCCTCTAGATACATTGTTGATGGATTTACTCTGCTGGGCTGTTTTTTTTGTTTGTTTTTGTCCGTTTTTTTGTGGTGTCCCCCTTGACATTCATAACAGACTCTCGATAAGGGTCTGGTATGTATTTTTAGGGGGAACCTCATGCCTTTTTTTGTCAGACCCTCATCTGGGATAAGGGTCTGGTACAGATGAAGGGAACCCCCAACCATTTGTTCAGGAACAGAGGTAGAGATGGGCTCGGGCGTGTTCGAAATTTCACATGCCCGTTCACACCAGGAAGCCGACACTGCACACGGCTAATCACAGGTAGGGATGAGCCGAACACCCCCCGGTTCGGTTCGCACCAGAACCCGCGAACGGACCGCAAGTTCGCACGAACGTTAGAACCCCATTGACGTCTATGGGACTCGAACGTTCGAAATCAAAAGTGCTCATTTTAAAGGCTAATTTGCATGGTATTGTCCTAAAAAGGGTTTGGGGACCCGGGTCCTACCCCAGGGGACATGTATCAATGCAAAAAAAACTTTTAAAAACGGCCGTTTTTTCGGGAGCAGTGATTTTAATGATGCTTAAAGTAAAAAAAAAAAAGTGAAATATTCCTTTAAATATCGTACCTGGGGGGTGTCTATAGTATGCCTGTAAAGTGACGCGTGTTTCCCATGTTTAGAACAGTCCCTGCACCAAATGTCATTTTTAAAGGAAAAAATCTCATTTAAAACTGCTTGCGGGTTTAATGTCATGTCGGGTCATGGCAATATGGATGAAAATCAGTGAGACAAACGGCATGGGTACCCCCCAGTCCATTACCAGGCCCTTTGGGTCTTGTATGGATATTAAGGGGAACCCCGCACCCAAATTAAAATAAGGAAAGGTCCCTATATACTCTGAACAGCAGTATTCAGGCGGTGCAAACAAGACAGGGACTGTAGGTTTGTTGTTAAGTAGAATCTGTTTGTAATTTTGAACATTTTTAATGTGTTTAGCTCCAGCCAAAAAATCTTTTCTAAGCTTTTTGGAAAACATAGGGAAGGGTTATCACCCCTGTGACATTTGTTTTGCGTCTTTCCTCCTCTTCAGAAGATTTCACCTCACTTTTTTGTCCCAATGAAAAATGTTTTTGGAAAATTTGGGTTTTTTTGTGGAACAAGGATTGGAAAGCATCAGTGGAAAGGAGAAATTGTTTTCCCATATTAACTCTTACAGGAGAGAATTTCCCTTCCTTAGGGGTAGATTTCATCTCACTTCCTGTTGTCTCCTTCCGTTTGCAAGTAGGAGTCGTTTGTAAGTTAGATGTTTGAAAGTAGGGTCCTGCCCTATATACTCAGCAGAAATTTGGGCCTTAGGTGTTGCTGTGGCCAAAACACTGTAAGCCCTCACAGGGCCCTGCTGTGAAATATTAGATCAAGAATTGTAATTACATGCCCCTGTTGAACAGGAGCTGAAAAATTAGGCCTTAGGCACTGGTGCTGGTGCCACAACACTGCAACCCCTCACAGACACTCTAGTTGGAACGCAGGAACGAGCCCTGCTGCAAAGTATTGCATCAAAAATTGTAATTACACGCCCCTGTTAAACAGGGGCTGAAAAATTGTGCCTTAGGCACTGGTGGTGGCGCCCAGAACCAAAAATGTTCTTACAAGCTATCAGCGTGATGATTGAGGAGGAAGAGGATAATTACTCAGGGATAGTCACTCAGCATCAGCATAGGCAGTCTTTGAAGGGATCTGAGATTTCAAAAAAAATTATTCGGTTACATCTGCATCAGGTGCTTGGTAGCTGGTGGTGATCCAAGACTGATTCATTTTTATGAAGGTCAGCCGATCGACCGAGTCGGTGGACAGACGCACCCTGTGATCGGTTACCACGCCTCCAGCAGCACTGAATGT
The DNA here is from genome assembly GCA_037952925.1 of Lithobates clamitans. Lineage (NCBI taxonomy): Eukaryota > Metazoa > Chordata > Amphibia > Anura > Ranidae > Lithobates > Lithobates clamitans. The sequence goes on from JBBGZY010000285.1 coordinate 6,826,312, forward strand.
GCGTTCCGAAAGAACGCTGGATGCAGGACAGGCCAGTAGCTCAATTGCATACTGTGCAAGCTCTGGCCAGTGATCCATCCTCAAGACCCAGTAACCCAGAGGATTTTCGGTGGGAAAGGTGTCCAAGTCTGATCTTGCCCCTAGGTATTCCTGCACCATGTAAAACAGACGCTGGCGATGGTTGCTGGAACCGATCATACCTTGGGGCTGCGGACCAAAAAATTGTCTGAACGCATCGGTCAGACGGCCACCTTCTCCACCGCTCCTTCTTTGACTGACCGAAGCCTCAGCAACACGTTGTCCAGAAACAGGAGTTTGTAACCTCCCAGTCTCTGGGAACGCGTTGCACAGACCTTTCTGCAAGGCCTCCCGAAGATGTTTCATCCTCTGCTCCCTCTGCGATGGCAAGATAAGGTCCGCAACCTTACCCTTGTAACGTGGATCAAGGAGGGTTGCCAGCCAGTATTGGTCCTTCTCCTTGATACCACGAATACGAGGATCCTTACGCAGGCTTTGCAGGATCAGGGAGGCCATGCAGCGTAGGTTTGCTGAGGCATTCGGTCCGGAGTCCTCTGGGTCACTAAGGACAACAACGTCCGCAGCCACCTCCTCCCAGCCACGTACAAGTCCATGTGTTCCTTGGGACTGATCCCTTAAAGACTGCTGATGCTGAGTGCCAGGCTCCACCTCCATACTGACACAATCTTCCTCCTCCTCCTCCTCCTCCTCCTCGTCCTCTTCCTGTGTGATCGGCGGGCACGCAGGAACACTGTCTGGATAAAGGGGGCCTTGAGAGCTAAGGAAGTCCTCCTCTTCCTGCCTCTGTTCTGCCTCAAGTGCCCTGTCCATTATTCCACGCAGCGTGTGCTCCAACAGGTGGACAAGGGGGACAGTGTCACTGATGCATGCACTGTCAGTGCTCACCATCCTCGTGGCCTCCTCGAATGGTGACAGGACAGTGCATGCATCCCTGATCATGGCCCACTGGCGTGGGGAAAAAAAACCAAGGTCCCCTGACCCTGTCCTGGTGCCATAGTCGCACAGGTACTCATTGATGGCCCTCTGCTGCGTGTGCAGCCGCTGCAGCATGGCCAACGTCGAGTTCCACCTGGTGGGCATGTCACAGATTAGGCGGTTCTTGGGCAGGTTAAACTCCTTTTGGAGGTCCGTCAGCCGAGCACTGGCATTATATGACCGGCGGAAATGCACACAGACTTTCCTGGCCTGCCTCAGGACATCCTGTAAGCCCGGGTACCTGCCCAAGAACCGCTGCACCACCAAGTTAAGGACGTGAGCCAAACAGGGCACATGGGTCAGTTGTCCCTGTCGGAGGGCAGAGAGGAGGTTGGTGCCATTGTCGCAAACCACCATTCCTGCCTTAAGTTGGCGTGGCGTCAACCACCTCTGAACCTGCCCCTGCAGAGCTGACAGAACCTCTGCCCCAGTGTGGCTCCTGTCCCCCAAGCACACCAGCTCAAGCACCGCATGGCATCTTTTGGCCTGCGTACTTGCGTAGCCCCTTGAACGCCTACGGAGCACCGCTGGTTCCGAGGAAGAGGCCATGGAGGAAGAAGAAGAGGAGGGGGTGGAGGAGAGAGGTGTGTCACAATCAGCATTTTGGAGGCGTGGTGGCGGAACAACCTCCAACACTACTGCACCTTGTCCTGCATCCTTCCCAGCTGCCAGCAGAGTCACCCAATGCGCCGTGAAAATTAAGTAACGTCCCTGTCCATGCCTGCTGGACCATGAGTCAGCGGTAATATGCACCTTACCGCTGACCGCCCTGTCCAGCGAGGCATGGACATTGCCTTCCACATGCCGGTAGAGAGCCGGAATCGCCTTCCGTGAGAAAAAGTGGCGTTTGGGTACCTGCCACTGAGGAACCGCACATTCCACAAACTCACGGAAGGGGGCAGAGTCTACCAACTGAAAAGGCAGCAGTTGAAGTGCTAGCAATTTTGCCAAGCTAGCATTCAACCGCTGGGCATGTGGATGGCTGGGAGCAAACTTCTTTCGGCGGTGCAGCAGCTGGGGCAGGGAAATTTGCCTGGTACAATCTGACGTCGGTGTACCAAAAGCAGATTGCCCATAAGTACTTGGCTGTGACACACCTAATTCTACACCTTCATTCCTCTCACTGCAGGTCGCAGAGAGGACTGAAGGTCTAGTGGGGTTGGAAATCTCAGCTGATGAGGAGCAAGGAGAGATCGTCTTTGTTCTTTGGTGTGGGTCTTTTAGATACGCTTGCCAACGAACTGCATGGCAGGTCAACATATGTCTGGTCAAGCATGTGGTACCCAAGCGGGAGATGTTTTGGCCACGCGAGATACGCTTGAGACATATGTTGCAAATAGCAGCGGTGCGATCTGATGCACTCGTCTCAAAAAAGGCCCACACCAAAGAACTTTTTGAATAACGTGCAGAGACTGCAGCGCCCTGCACATGTGGAGCTTTGGGGTGTGATGCAGTCAATGTGCTGCCCTTAGGCTGGCCCCTGGAGGGCATCCTGCCTAGTTGGTGATGTGCCACCTCCTCCTCCTCCTCCTCCTCCTCCTCTCTCCTATCAGGCACCCACGTTGAGTCAGTGACCTCATCATCCCCTCCCTCCTCATCACTGGAGCAAACCTGGCAGTATGCTGCAGCAGGGGGAGCATGACTGCCAGATTGCTGTCCTTCTTGGGCACCCCCTCTGTCCGTGCTCATGTTACTGCCTTCATTGAGCTCAGTATCATCATCAGAGCCTTCCAAACGCTGGGCATCCTCCTGGAGCATGTACCCAACACTGTGGTCAAACAGTTCGAGGGAATCCTCATGAGGACATGGTGGAGCTAGGGAAGGAGTCACTGATGACATTGAGCTGAGGGAAGAGGCCGCTGCTTTGCCAGACAAAGCACCCTGGGCATGGGTGAGAGAGGATGAGGAGGATGAGGACGGCTTGGTCATCCACTCGACCAAGTCTTCCGCATGTTGCGGCTCAACACTGCCAGCTGCCGAAAAAAAGGCCAAGCGTGTCCCATGGCCACGTGCTGATGAGGATGCACCGTCTCCACGACCAGCACTAGACACAGAGCCTGCTTGCCCTCTCTTATTGGCTTGTGACTGTCTGCCTCTCCTTCTTGGCCTTCCAGACATACTAATGGCCTGTAGCTGCACTAAGCTGGGATAGAACACCTGTAATTTTCTTCAGGTAGCTTTATATACTGTAACCAGACAAGCCTGCCTGTCAGTAGGAAGATAACAGGAACGGATCTAGCTGAACACTGTGAGCAGGACGTACTGCACTAAATGTATATAGCAGGAACGGATCTAGCTGAACACTGTGAGCAGGACGCACTGCACTGAATGTAAATACCAGGAACGGATCTAGCTGAACACTGTGAGCAGGACGCACTGCACTGAATGTAAATAGCAAGAACGGATCTAGCTGAACACTGTGAGCAGGACGCACTGCACTGAATGTAAATAGTCTAGCTGCCTGACCGTGGTACTAATAGGATCAAAAAGAACACCTGTAATTTTCTTAAGGTAGCTTTATATACTGTAACCAGACAAGCCTGCCTGTCAGTAGGAAGATAACAGGAACGGATCTAGCTGAACACTGTGAGCAGGACACACTGTACTAAATGTAAATAGTCTAGCTGCCTGACCGTGGTACTAATAGGATCAAAAAGAACACCTGTAATTTTCTTAAGGTAGCTTTATATACTGTAACCAGACAAGCCTGCCTGTCAGTAGGAAGATAACAGGAACGGATCTAGCTGAACACTGTGAGCAGGACACACTGTACTAAATGTAAATAGTCTAGCTGCCTGACCGTGGTACTAATAGGATCAAAAAGAACACCTGTAATTTTCTTAAGGTAGCTTTATATACTGTAACCAGACAAGCCTGCCTGTCAGTAGGAAGATAACAGGAACGGATCTAGCTGAACACTGTGAGCAGGACACACTGTACTAAATGTAAATAGTCTAGCTGCCTGACCGTGGTACTAATAGGATCAAAAAGAACACCTGTAATTTTCTTCAGGTAGCTTTATATACTGTAACCAGACAAGCCTGCCTGTCAGTAGGAAGATAACAGGAACGGATCTAGCTGAACACTGTGAGCAGGACGTACTGCACTAAATGTATATAGCAGGAACGGATCTAGCTGAACACTGTGAGCAGGACGCACTGCACTGAATGTAAATAGCAGGAACAGGTCTAGCTGAACACTGTGAGCAGGACGCACTGCACTGAATGTAAATAGCAGGAACGGATCTAGCTGAACACTGTGAGCAGGACGCACTGCACTGAATGTAAATAGCAGGAACGGATCTAGCTGAACACTGTGAGCAGGACGCACTGCACTGAATGTAAATAGCAGGAACGGATCTAGCTGAACACTGTGAGCAGGACGCACTGCACTGAATGTAAATAGCAGGAACGGATCTAGCTGAACACTGTGAGCAGGACGCACTGCACTGAATGTAAATAGCAGGAACGGATCTAGCTGAACACTGTGAGCAGGACGCACTGCACTGAATGTAAACAGCAGGAACGGATGTAGCTAAACACTGTGAGCAGGACGCACTGCACTGAATGTAAATAGCAGGAACGGATCTAGCTGAACACTGTGAGCAGGACGCACTGCACTGAATGTAAATAGCAGGAACGGATGTAGCTGAACACTGTGAGCAGGACGCACTGCACTAAATGTAAATACCAGGAACGGATCTAGCTGAACACTGTGAGCAGGACGCACTGCACTGAATGTAAATAGCAGGAACGGATCTAGCTGAACACTGTGAGCAGGACGCACTGCACTAAATGTAAATACCAGGAACGGATCTAGCTGAACACTGTGAGCAGGACGCACTGCACTGAATGTAAATAGCAGGAACGGATCTAGCTGAACACTGTGAGCAGGACGCACTGCACTGAATGTAAATAGCAGGAACGGATCTAGCTGAACACTGTGAGCAGGACGCACTGCACTGAATGTAAATAGCAGGAACGGATCTAGCTGAACACTGTGAGCAGGACGCACTGCACTGAATGTAAATAGCAGGAACGGATCTAGCTGAACACTGTGAGCAGGACGCACTGCACTGAATGTAAATAGCAGGAACGGATCTAGCTGAACACTGTGAGCAGGACACACTGCACTAAATGTAAATAGTCTAGATAGAAGATAACAGGAACGGATCTAGCTAAACTGAATACAGTGTATATATATATATGCAACACCTGGGATGCATATATATACACAATACACTGTAAGTGCAGCTAACTGACTGACTGTTCTGCCTAATCTATCTAACTCAAATCAAATGACACTGTCTCTCTCTCTCTCTATCTCTCAGCACACCGGAACACACACTACACAGGGCCGCCGTGCAGGCGGCCTTATATAGTGTGGGGTGTGTACTAAATCCCCTGAGCCATAATTGGCCAAAGCCACCCTGGCTTTGGCCAATTACAGCTCTCTCTACTGACGGCGCTGTGATTGGCCAAGCATGCGGGTCATAGTGCATGCTTGGCCAATCATCAGCCAGCAATGCACTGCGATGCCGCAGTGAATTATGGGCCGTGACGCGCCACACGAATTTGGCGCGAACGGCCCATATCGTTCGCAATTCGACGGACGGTCGAACAGCCGATGTTCGAGTCGAACATGGGTTCGACTCGAACACGAAGCTCATCCCTAATCACAGGCAGTGAGACATTTCCCGGTTAGCAACTGCAGAGATCGGGAAATGACTCACTGCCTGTGATTAGCCCTATGCAGTGTTGGCTTCCTGGCGGGATCGGGCATGTGGGATTTCGAACACGCCCGAGCCCATCTCTAAACAGAAGTAAAGTGGCCAAAGCTGTCGTTTGCCAGCAATTTAAACTGCTTTTTTTCTTTGTAAATGTCATTTTTTCTGTAGTAGGTTGTATACATCACACAGATGTACCACGTCACAGGCAGGTTAAATTGGATGTAAACCCACTCTCATCATTTCTAAATTACTTCCATAGTGCTTATCTATAAGGATATACATGGCTTCTGCGTGCATTGTTACCTATCAAAAATCTCCCCTTTAGCTGTTTGTAGCCCCTTAATACTCTGGATGCTGTGGCCGGATCTGTTGTCTGGCGCTCAGTGGGCAGAGTCATGATGTCAGTAGACTCCCCGCCCACCTCTACACTGCCCTTGGCCAGGCATCGATATTTCTTGCACTGAACTTCTGCTGGTCTTGTGGATTATGCCCCATGATCACTAACATCCAATCAAAACCCAGGAAAGGTACCACATCACTTCAGCATGTCCAATCATGCTGAGGTGTGGAGCAGCCAATCCTGGGAGAGCTGGAGAAGAAAGAAGGAGGGATGTGAAGTACACAGAATGCCTCTCTCACGCTTGTGCATGAGATAAGGAAATCACCTGTGAGTCACAGCAAGGGGGAAGAAACAGACACCTATTTATCTGTGTCTGCTTTTATCTTACTGAAAAAAGATAAGAGGATATCTCAGAGTTGGATTAACTCTTTGTGGCAAGACTGGGCACAGATGAAATGACATCTTATACTCTACAAGGTACAAGCCTTAATTTAAAAAAAAATTGGGGTTTACATCCACTTTAAGGCTGGGTTCACACATGCTGCAGCCGTGGCTCACAGCAGGGGGGTCGGTGCATCCCTGTTCACCAATTCAGGTGAGAGTCAGGTCTGAATTTTTGCCAGAATTCGCACCTGAATCAGAACCGAAGAAATACAGGACTCTTTCCAAATGTCGACCGCAACCGCTCCAGAGGTGTGTGAACCGGCTCCTTTGAAAGCCGGGCACACTCTACTGTCATGCGAATTGGATGCGGGTAAGTGTGAACCCAGCCTAAAGTGACACTAAACTATTTTCTTATTTCTCCAAAAATAATCCATAGACATCCACTGTTTAAGACTGTAATCTATTTGTTTTATTTTGCCCATAGTTCCATTTTCCACAATTTTACCCACTCTACCCAAAACTAAAAAAAAATAGAGTTAGGTTTTAAAGCATAGTGAAACATTACTAGAAGTTTTTGGTATTTTACTCCAGTCAGTCCTCTAAAGATATAGAGATCTTGTTTGAGAAAAACATGAAGGGTTCCATTTCTGACCTCTACTTCTGAAAATACTGAAAAGCCTGACTGTCACATTGGCCCCCTTGTTCAATACCTTGAGCCACTGACCTTGAATAAATATATGTGTAGTGCTACACCCGGAGGAGCCGCTTAAGTATGTTTGGTTCTGTACTCTGCCTCTCAACCCTAAGATCAACTAGAGAGCAATAACTGAGATTTAAGAGCAATATGGCTCTCAATCCTAAATTCAAGCTGCTTTCAGGAGATTCCAAACCTGAGAATGTCCCCAAGAGCAGAGGCACACTTAAATGGTAAATAAAGCACAATTTGACACTTTAAATCGGATTGGATTTTGTTGCTCAGGTTGGCTCTATGAGTCCAGGCAGGAGGAGAGCAGAGGAATGACCCTCTTTGTATCAGGCCTCACTCTCCTGTCCCCTGACACCACAGGCCCAACTTTAAACACTTTATTCAAATCATCTATTGAATATACAGAGCCCTGATGTGTGTGTGCGGATCCGTATAGCACTAGTAGCTTCAGTTCCTCAGCTAGTGACTTTAGTTGGTGCACTTAAACTCCTATATAGCAGGGCCAAACAACACAACTGGCCCAGATTATCAAGTGAAGCAGGCAGGATCTTTCTCAGCAAAGTGAAAGGACAATGATGTCTGTATACAGTGTCCCCAGAAATGGATGGCCTTATCCTTTATCCCCGTGGCACTACAAGTGTCAGCAAGATGACTACCAGCAATGATGTCTGTATATAGTGTTTATTTAACTCCTTCTGTGGTGCAGTGTCCCCGTTTCCTGCAAATGGGCACCAAATCCTGTGGTCAAGGCCCAAACAAAACATCCTGGAATAGCAGGCTCTCCTGACTGGTCACCTCATACTGGAATGCTTTACCGTCGGTGCAGATGCGCCTGAATGTGCACCTGGGATTCCCATCTCTCAGGCTGGATGTCCCGACTGGCGGTGGAGGCCTGAATTGTGCAGTGAAATCACCTGAGAGACAGCATTTCTCCCTCAGGTCTGATCTCTTCTTCCGCCTTGTGCTGACTGAATTCCCCTCAGAGAATCAAAATGGAGTCTCTCCTTTCCTGCCAGCAGAGCTTGCTGGGATTTGTAGTCCTGCCTCTTTAAAAGTCAGTGAGGCTGCTCTGTGCTGAGACTTCATATTCCAGAGTCCTTTGCAATGGCTTCCTGTGGCATAGTACAGTCCCTCTGATTGGCTGCTGTAACTTTGCCTTTAATTGGTTCCACTCCTGACAATAGAAGCACATGGGAGGAAGGCAGAGAGTGGGCAGATGCCTGTGTTAATATGCAGTAAGTGAAGAGAAAAGGGAGGGGGGAATCCCCCGTTCTCAGAAACTGACAGGCAACTCTCCCTCTGTAAAAAGCTTGTATACTTGCGACGGCCTGCTTGGCGGGGTTGTGGGAGAAAGGAGACACCCTCTACATACGGATAAGAACTCTGACTTTCCCGATCTGACTGTTTGTTTCATGTCTTGCGTATTGAAGTCATAGACATTTTCAAGAAAAGGTCAGCCTTCATATTTCTAATTGTTTTAGTTGAATTCTTTTTATCAAGGTTGAACTAAACAGATTGACTATTTAAAATGGAACTTCAGCCAAAAGGGGAAGTTCTGCTTGTTTGCTTCCTCTACCTTTACCAATTGGAACACTTGCTCCCACTTTCACCCGGATCACCCCCCTCGCCTACAGCCTTTTGAGATACATCACAGGAATGCGCAGTGGAAAGCTGGCTGTGAAGCCACAAGGCTTAACCTTAGTAAGGATGCTTGTGCCTGGATCTGAAGCCCATTTCAGAATTGGTTTGGGTGAGGACAGCGCTGGATCCCTGGACAGGTAAGTGTACATGTATTAAAATTCAGCAACTACAGTAAATGTTGCTGCTGACTTAACATTTTTTGAGGGGAGACTGAAGCTCCTCTTTAACCATTTGCCAACCGCCCCACACAGACATACTGTGGCAGGGTGGCCGCTCTGCGCTGGATCATGTATACGTGATCAGCGCTTCTGGGTAGGGCGAATGCATACCCGCCACCCTGGCTGTGCTGTGACTTGTTATAGCACAAGCCAATTAGTGGGTGCTGGCCAATGATTGATTGGCTCCGCCATTCAGGGAAGGGAGCTCTGTGTTGTAAACATCACAAAGCTCCGAGCACTGACAGGTGATCTTGCTATTTTTTTTATTCCATATTTATTTTATTTAAACAGCAAGATCGCTTAGTAAAAGCAGCACATAACACACACAGTAAACATTTTTAGGTACACATTTAACTCCTTGATTGCCCCTAGATGTTAACTCCTTCCTGGTCAGTGTCATTAGTACAGTGACAGTGTATAGTATTAGCACTGATCACTGTATTAGTGTCACTATTGATGTCAGTGTCAGTCATTTAGAGTACCCCCCCAGCCAGTGTCAGCTAGTGTCAGATTGCCGTCATAGGATCACAGTCCCACTGTCACTGCTGACAGTCGCTGATCACTGCCATTACTAGTATAAAAAGAAAAAAAATATTCTAGTATCTATACCAGACACTATAACTTTCATGCAAACCAAAAAATAGACACTTATTGGGAATTTGTTTACCAAAGACATGTAGCAGAATACGTTTTTGCCTAAATTAATGTAAGAAATTTGATTTTTTTACATATTTTTTTATTGGATATGTTTTATAGCAGAAAATAAAACATTTGTTTCTTTTTTCTGAATTTTCCATATTTTTTAATTTATATTGTAAAAAAACAAAACAAAAAAACAAAACAAAAATAAAACGAGTGGTGATCACAAACCACCAAAAGAAAGCTCTATCTGTGTGAAAAAAAAATGATAAAAACTTGTGTATAGTGTTGCATGACTGCGCAAATAAAATCTTCTGTAGGTCAAGTGATTAAGCTTTAATTAGGTTACTATGTACGCAGTAATGCACGTCCAGAAAACACAAAAATAATATTTGTGGAATTTGTTGTAATTCTGATATGGCTGAAATCGAGTTGTCTTTTTCCGTGAGGTTTTTTCATAGGTTAAGCAGAAAGCAATGGCCTAGAGATAGGAAAAGCATCCAGCATGTCTCGTTAACAAGTTTGAATAATGTGTGGGAAATAACTGAGAGACAAGGGAAGCTGAAGAGAGACTTTTGTCATTTAATGCTGCCCACATCCGATCTGGAGAGTTAGAAGTGAAAAAGGACTGTCTGTTTTGGCATCTGCCAATCGAACTCCCTAGATGGAGGTGGAAAACAGAACACTCAATGTGCCATCAGTTACTGTCACTTGATAATAATCATTATAATATCCCACGCTTCCTCTGTACACATGATGCTCTGTAGGAGCCATTTTTCCGAGAAACACAGCTGAAATGTTAGATTAGCTTGCCTCACAATAACTCCATTGTCATAAGAAAAGCTACAGCATGGCCACATAATAGAATGTGTTCAAGTGCAGATCATAATGCAAAGTTATTCGTTATTTAAAAACATACCACACTGTTGTAAATAGTGCGCACATTTCAAATCCTCCATCAAGTGTAAAAAAAAGAAAAAAATCCTGAATAAAACTGGGTTCAAGAAGACGGTATAAAAAAATGAAATTAAAAAGAGAAACATATTAAATGTAACTATTTAACCATCAATCAGACTGCCAAGACAGTCTATTGCAGGGGTCGTCAACCCGGCCGCGTGTAGAATGGCATGCAAAGGCCGAAAGCTTGGACATCCCACCTCCAGTCCTGCCCACCTCCATTCCCCGTGTTTCATCACATTCGGCTACCCATCACATTTTGCTGCCTGCTGAAGTGCACATGCGCAAAGCCGCCATATGCGTTCCAACATTGTTGTAAGACACCACTTTGCCACAGGGCCCCTCGCCACGCTTTGCTCGCCACGCTTCGGGCACGGTCTCGCTTCGCTTATAATCTAACTCTATGTCCACTTGGATGGTGGGGCTTGAACCTGGACTCAGGGGTGTGGCCACAAAATTCTGCGCACACGCAGATCGCCACAGTGTTGGAACGCATATGGTGGCGTCGCACATTCGCAGTCCAGCGGGTAGCCAAATGTGATGGGTCGCCATATGTGATGAAACACCGGAGACACCCTACAGATCAACCTAGCCAGCTGCCAGATGCTTGCGGCTGGCTACACAAGAAGAAGCATGGTTGCCTCTTTCCCACCTCTGGTCCCACCCACCTCATTCGATTTGCAAAATAGCCACCATGGATTCTGGTGTGAGGCCAGATATAGGGCATGTTGTGCCCCCCTTTAATGGGTGCTGTGCCCTGCGTGTTTAGCTGCTCCTTCCATGCCCACACAGGGAACTTAGAAGATCTTGTCCTGTACAGCACATAGCTGAAATCAGCTTATTTGACAGATACAGCCTCTATCTGCACGGTATGTAGCTGCCTGCTATGTTGCTGCTCTAAACTGTGAAATCTCCAGATCAGAACAACAGCAATGCTGCAGTAGCCAGCTACACACTGTGCAAATGGAGGCTGTGTCTGTAAAAGAATTTGATCTCAGCTATGTGCCCTGCCAACACTGACCCCTGTTCTCGGCCCTGCTGATCTCCATCCCATCCTCTGCCCCGCTGATTTCTGTCCTCTGACTCCTGTACACTGACCCCTGTACACTGCTCCGCTGACCTCTGTCCTCTGACCCCTGTACGCTGCCCCTGTACACTGCTCTGCTGACCACATTCTTTGCCCCGGTGACCTCTGTCCTCTGACCCGCTGATCCTTGTACTCTGCCTCACTGACCCCTATCCCTTAGAGCAGTGTTTCTCAACTCCATTCCTTAAGGCACCCCAATATGTCATGTTTTCAGGATTTCCCTCAGATGAAATAGTAATTACTAAGGCAGTGAAACTGATCAAATCACCTGTGCTAAATAATGGAAAGCCTGAAAACATGACCTGTTGGGGCGCTTTGAGGACTGAAGTTGAGAAACACTGGCTTGAAGTACACTATCCCTTAGAGTTTTGGCACGGGAATAATGAAGACTGTGTGTCTCTAACCAACTGTAAATATCAAAAGTAAGTAGATTATAATATAACAACCAAAAAATATATAAAACTGCAGCAAGAATCCCATAAAACATTTGTTTATATACAGTATACACAAATAAAATTACATACTATGGTACACAAAAATATTCTGGAAGTTTGGGTAACTAGTTACTGAGACATCCTATCCCTCATGTATACTCATGGAGTATACCCACTGGAGCAAAGTGAACAGTGCTTTATAGGGTTTTTTTTCCCTTCCTCTGGATCAAGTGTGGATATAGAACTGTGCATGTGGAGGTTTTCTATTTATTTATTTTCATTAGTAGAACTAGTTTGACTTTTTTTTCAAACTGACTAATTATGTAACTATATGAATATCGATGTAAAGAGTAACAAAACTCTCTCATTCAACATTAACTATTTTTAATCTTTATGCTGCTAGCCTTAGTAAATAAATAGGAAAGTATATTATATTTACTTGTTTTAATCTTTTTTCCTTGTCAAAAGAAGTTTATTGAGTATACAATGTTATAAAGATACATAAAGTAAGTTTGCAAGGATCTATAAAGTAAGCTCATTGTTTTACAGTAGGGTTTATATAGGTAAATATCATGAAATTTCAAATATTAAACATTGGGTTCACGTAAACCTAAATTAAAGATATATATCATTTCCTTAGTTACTTTTGTAGGTATTTAAATGATTTATACCTAATATACATATTGTTTACAAGTAGAGTGTATATAGGTCAAATAAATTCTGATAATGAGCTTTAATCGTAAGGTGGAGAAAAGGAAAGAGAAAGAAGAAAAAGGGTTGAAAGGTAGAGGTATGGTCCACAAGGTTGTCCCGCTCGTCAGTTTATTATTCTTTTTAGTTCTCTTTGAAGCCTTAGAATGGGTGTCTCTGTAAGTCATTTAATCTGTTACCATGGCAACAGGACAGAGTCATTGAAATTTGACAGGAACTGTTGTTTTATCCAAGGGTGCCAAAGTTTTTCAAATTTTGGAATTTGATTTTGATCGATGGCTACCATCTTAGCATGGGACATTGTATTATTCATTCTGTGAATTGTTTCTGCTAGTACCAATGTAGGAGATTTCCATGCCTTGGCCACTGTTTATTTTGCAGCCGTTATTAGTTGGATCATAAGTTTGAATTGAGAGAGTGTTAACCATTCCGGTTTTAGATTAAGTAAAGTTAAATATGGATCTGGTTGTATTATTTTTTTAAATATTTTAGATGTAATCACGAAGACTTCCTTCCAGAAGGTTTGGATTACTGGGCACGTCCACCATATGTGTAAATATGTGCCTATTTCTGGGCATCCTCGAAAACAAAGAGCTGAGGTATTAGGTGAATATTTTGCCACTCTAGCGGGTACAAGGTACCAGCGAGTTAGGACTTTATAATTTGTCTCCAGTGCTAAGATGTTGGGTGAAGATGACTTAGATGTGAGCCATATGTTAGACCAGTCCGTGTCTTCTAAAGTTCGTCCCAGGTCCTCCTCCCACCTCTGAACGTAAGAGGGTCTATTAAGATTTGCTACTCCATATAATTGATTATAAAGTGATGAAATTGTACCTTTAGTAAATGGATCTTTTGTACAGATTGATTCAAAAATGGATAATTGGGATAATGGTGTATCCCCCTTTAGGAATGGTGTATAGAAATTTTTGATTTGGAGATATCTAAATATCTCAGAGTTTGGTAGATCATATTTTTCTCTAAGCGATGGGAATGAAAGGAATGATTTAGATGCTATGAAGTCATTTAATGTCTGAATGCCTGATGTTGTCCAAGCTTTAAAAGAATTTGGGTAGATCCATGCCGGATAAAAGGCTGGATTTCTGATAAAAGAAAGGAGAGGATTGTGTGGAGATTGTAACTGATATTTGGTTTTTAGTTTATCCCAGAGAGATAAGAAGTGTTTAGTTATGGGATTATGAATTTTAAAGCGGTCTGTAGGATCAAGCCATAATAAATTTGATATTAATAGAGGGTCGTTTTCTGAAGCCTCTATAAATACCCATAATGGGATTTCCTGTTTTGCATGGTATTTGGACAGACTGGCCAAATGTGCTGCTCTGTAGTAGTTAGTAAAATTAGGGTATCCCAGGCCTCCTTTATTTTTGGGAAGATGTAGTGTGTGTATAGGTATACGTGGTTTAGAAGAGCCCCATATAAACGAAGTTGCTCTTTTTTGTACTATTCTCAAAAAATAGGAAGGAATTGGAATAGGGAGGACTCTGAATAGATAAAGCAATTTGGGTAGAATAGTCATTTTGATTGCATTAATCTTCCCTATCCAGGATAAAGGAAGTTGCTACCATTGTATTATTAGATTTGTGATCTGTCTTAATACAGGAGGATAATTGGTTGAGAATAAGTCAGAATTAGATGCTGTTAAATGAATTCCAAGATATGTGATTGATTTTTCTGCCCATGTGAATGGGAGTGCAGCCCTAGCCGGGATCAATTCCATGTTTGTGAGTGAAATATTAAGCACTAGGCATTTCTTAGGATTAATCATAAGGCCGGATAGGGCTGCAAATCCATCAAGAGCTGGTATTAACTTAGGACCAGAGACCTGTGGTGATGATAGAAAAAGTAATATATCGTCTGCAAATATATATATATATTTGTGTGTAATACCTCCTACTTCAATGCCAGTTATAGTTTGGTTTGTTCTGATGTATTGGGCCATGGGTTCGAGTATAAGGGCAAATAATAAGGGAGATAATGGGCAACCCTGTCGGGTACCTCTTTCAATATTAAAGGCTTCAGATTTGTATCCAGCATATTTTATATAGGCTTTGGGTTTATTATATAATGCTTTGATCCATGTTAAAAAGTGGGGTCCAAAACCCCATTTTTGTAATGAATTTTGCATATATTGCCAGGATACTGTGTCAAATGCTCTCTTAATATCGAGAGATAGAAAACATAAAGGGATTTTCCGTTTTTTAGCAATATGTGCCAATAACACTGCCCTGCGTATATTATCGCCTGCCTGTCTATTTGGCATGAAGCCTACTTGATCTCTATGTATTAATTTTCCTATAATGCTATTGAGGCGTTTTGCTATTATTTTTGCTAATAATTTAATATCGAGGTTTAACAGAGAGATAGGCCGATAATTCACACAGGAAGTATCATCAGAAAGGGGTTTTGGGATCATACAAACAATTGCCATTAGTGTTTCTTGCCGAAAAGAATGTCCATCTAGAAGTTTGTTAAAAGTTTCAGTGAGAATGGGAGAGAGTATTTCTGAGAATGTTTTATAGTATAAAGCCGAGTAGCCGTCTGGGCCTGGTCTTTTGTTAAGTTTTAGGTCTTTTATGGCGTTAGCAACTTCATCTATAGTTATAGGCTCATCCAAACTGCTTTTTTGATTCTGAGATAACTCAGGTAAGTTTATTTTTGAGAAGAAGGATTCAGCTTCTGTAGGATTAATTTCATTGTTTGTCTTGTATAAAGTTGCGAGATGTGAGTGAAATTTATGGACTATTTTAACTGGATTACAAGTGTAAACATTTTTTGATAATTTCAAACGTATTGGTTTGAAAGATTTGTTAGTTGAATTTAATGCCCGAGCCAAATATGTACCTGGTTTGTTTGTATTCATGTAGAAATTGTGTTTGGAGAGTTTGAGGGATTTATCAACTGATTTATCAGTGAGAAATAAATCGTATTCCAATCTAGATTTTTCCAGATGAGATTTTGTACTCTGAGATGGATTATCTTGAAATGATATGTAGGCTGCATTAAAATTGAGTTCTAGTTTTTTTGCTAGATTTTTGCGTTCCCGTTTAAATAGTGCCATTTGTCTTTGTATTGTACCACGCAAAACAGGCTTATGAGCTTCCCACAGTGTTATTGGGGAGATGTCTGTTGTATTATTAATTGATATGTATTCCTTTAAAGCTTGTTCAATGGCCATCTGATGTAGTGGGTGTTTGAGCATTATGTCCGGTAAGTACCACGTTGGGTCATGCGCTTTTGGTATGGCTGAGGCTATAGTAGTGTATACTGCATTATGGTCAGACCACGGAATTGGAATTATATCTGATGTAAACATTTCTGGTATCATTCCTATTGTTAGAAAAATATGATCTATTCTGGTGAAGGTTTGATGAGGGTGCGAGAAATAAGTGAATTTCTTTTTCATTGGGTTACTTTCTCTCCATGAATCTACCAGATTGTATTTGGAAAGAAGTTGAGAAAAAGGTAATCTAGAGGTTATTTTGGATGGTGTAAAAGGTGATTTATCTAGAAATGGGAGGAGGACCTGGTTCGAATCCCCACACATTATCACTGTTCCTATTTTGTGTGTATTAATCACTTGTAATATATGTGAGAGGAATGGTGTAGGTTGTTTGTTAGGAGCGTAGTAGGAAATCACCGTGATTGCTGTATCCATTATATAACCCATGAGTATCAGGTATCTACCTTCTGGGTCTTTAAATTCTGATGATAAGGTGAATGGTGTGGATCGGTGAAATGCAATTAGAGTTCCCCTTTGCTTGGTACAGGCAGAAGCCGTGTAAATTTGTTGATAAAAAGGAGAAATATATTTTGGAGTAGAATCTTTGGTGAAGTGTGTTTCTTGGAGGCATACTATGTGAGCCTTCTTGTTATGGAAAGTACGGAAGGCTTTTGTCCTTTTTTGAGGGACATTTATTCCCTGAACATTCAGGGAAAGTATATTCAGTGGTGCCATGGCAATAGATCAAATAGTTTTGACTTACTTTTTGTTATGCAGAGCTGACTGCGCAGATCAACCTGTGTGGACTGAAGAGATGAATAGATAGAAAAGAAACCAGTGAATTCTGGAGTAAAGAGTAAACAAAAAACATATGAGATTAAATGATACATTGTATAAATTATTTTTTGCAAGTAATCACAATTTACCAGTGAAAGAGAATAAATATCTCTCTCAGGGGAATAAGTGCCTTCGTCACACTCCCACATAATATGGTTGGGAGAATGAGGAGGGCTAATGGGGGTACACGGATCTTCCGCTTACAGGAGAGAAGTGCTATGTCAAAAGACGTCAAAATGATGTTTCATTAATTGGAGTGCAGAATATAGTTTTTGTTGAAATTATTTATTCCAGGGTGGTTGTATATGGTTAGTCTTGCCCTAGGCTAAATAATTCAGTTAGAAAGGTACTGTTATTAACTTTGGTATTGATGAAGATAGTTTGAATTATTTTGGGATTTTAACCCTTTTAGGGTAAACAATTACATATTTTATTCATATGTAACTGTTTAGATATGTTAACTCATAAAATTGAGGTTGTATTGCTTCAGATTAGAATAAACAAAAACATAATTCTAGGAACTAGTTAGGTAATAATATATTTGTTTTAAGAAAAGAAAGAAAAAGCTTCCATTAGTTCTGGATTATTGAACATATTTGTCCTAAAAAGTAATAAATCTATTGTTATTACCTGATAATATATAACTGAACAAGAATTTCCTTATTTCACTTATATATTCTAAGGCTATATGAATCAGAAGTAATAAGAAATATAACTGGAATGTAACATGATCCCACACAGTGTGTGACTATCAGAATGCAGTTACATTCAGTTATAAATATAGTTTTTTTAAAGAGAACCATCTCTTAGTATAATAAATGAAGAGATATCAGGAATTAGGATGTCAGTCCATTGAATCTTCTTGGTCCATGGATGATGTGGCATAACGGCCTCTTTTGTGAGAATGATTCCCATTTTGTTCTGAAATTTTCTGGGTGCTGCCTGAAGGTGAAGATGACGCCATTCTTCTGCGTGTGGGAGAGTTGCTGCTTGTGGGTTCTGTCAGATTTAATTTTAAAAGGGTTTGTTGTAGTTCATCTGCTGATCTGCTTCTGTAAATTGTACCTTGGTAGTTAAATCTGACTGAAAAGGGGAAGCCCCATTGATACATAATGTTGTGGCGTTGCAGTTCCATTAGTTGGGGTTTCATGGATCGTCTTTTAGTAATAGTAAGTTGGGATAGGTCAGCAAAAATTTGATAATTGTGTCCTTGAAAATTAAGTTCCTTTTTTTCTCTTGCAGCAATTAGTATTTGTTCTTTCGTTCTGTAATAATGAAATTTTGTGATTATATCACGTGGGGGTCCATCTTTCTTTTTGGCTGTGAGGGCTCTGTGTACTCTGTCCAGTTCTAAACGTTCAATAGGGATATCTGGCTTTAGTTCTTGTAATAGAGCAGTAATAGTAGATTGCAGGTCTGTCACAGTTTCAGGTATTCCCCTTATGCGCAAGTTTGAACGTCTGGCTCTATTCTTCGAGCTTAGTTTGAAGTATTAAATTCTCTTTTTTTAATTGTTCCAATTCTGTTATATTTTCTTGGGTTGTAATTTCAATTTCATCCATTTTTATTTCTAAGGCTGCGGTGCGGTTTCCCAGCTTTCTTATTTCTTTGGTTAGGCTGTTTGTTATTTGGTCTGAGGTTTGTTTTAAAGCCTTATGAAGCATCTTTTCAAATTGTAATAATATTACTGGGGATACTGAGGAGGCTTGTGGAGAAGTTTGTGAGAGGATTTGTTCTGTATCTGACTCAAATGGAGAGTCTTGCTGTGACATTTTCTGTCTGTGAGAGCGCCCTGATGCTGTATCTTGTGAGGTGACTGGAGCTGCTTCAGCTGCAGTGAGTACCTGTGAGCTCTTTGTGAGGTGATTTTTATTTCTGCCACGGTTTCCTCCCAGTACCATATTTCCTGCCCAAACTTTCACAGTTTGTTCCCTGGGGCAAAAAGGTTCAAATGGATACCTTTTGAGCCTGCAGGCTCCGCTTTGTCCTTCTCTTCTCTCCTCAGCGGTGTGGAGCTCTAACAATGCATGTCTGCTCCGCTAGGCTCCGCCTCCTGCCCCCCCGTTTTAATCTTTTTTAATACTTTGCTTACTGGTTTCTGGCCCAAGCCATAATGATGTCATACATTTCACGAGTATTTATGGACATTTTATTTTCTTTCATCTGGAGAAGGGGTTTTCTCAGCTAGGAAAAGAAGGAAAAGAGGGCGCACCGACCTAGTGCATTACCACTGATAGCGTTTATTAAAAAAAGTAAAACAGCAAATGGATACTCACAAACGAGCATGAATGACAAGCATGAACAATAGCTGCAGGTCCGCAGTAACAGACATCAGAAAAAAACCGGGACTGGACATTAGGGGGATAAGGCAATGGCTAACGCGTTTCGGGGGAGAACCCCTTTCTTCAAATTCTTCTTCAGGTTCTCCCCCGAAACGCGTCAGCCATTGACTTATCCATCTGATGTCCGGTCCCAGTTTCTTTCTGATGTCTGTTACTGCGCACCTGCAGCTATTGATCATGCTTGTCATTCATGCTCGTTTGTGAGTATCCATTTGCTGTTTTAATTTTTTTAATAAACGCTATCAGTGGTAATGCACTAGGTCGGTGCGCCCTCTTTACCTTCTTTTCTTTTTGTAGCCCATGAATACCCATTATTCTGAGGAGGGCTGCAAGACGGCAGACACCACTGAAGCATTCTGGCCTTACCACATATTGAGGTTCTAGATACCCGAGCGCAGGAGAGAGTTTTTGTCGGTTATGTTTTCTCAGCTAAGCACACCCTCCTGCCTTCATGCCTAAGCTAAGGACAGATGGTTTTCAGGAAACAAATCAAATCCTGCGAGTAACTAGCTGCCTGCTCTAGATGTAAATGTGCTATCTAGAGCAGGCAGCAAGTAACACACTCTCAATATAAATGTGCAAAAAGATTTACTAAACAAAAATAAAAGGTAAAATAAATAAGAAATTTTTTTTTTTTAAATGCACCTCGTCCCGCCGAGCTCGCATGCAGAAGCGAACGCCTATGTGAGTAGCCCCCGCATATGAAAACGGTGTTCAAACCACACATGTGAGGTATCGCCGCGATCAGTAGAGCGAGAGCAATAATTCTAGCCATAGACCTCCTCTATAACGCAACACATGCAACCTGTAGAATTTTAAAAATGTCGTCTATGGATATTTAAGGGTAAAAGTTTGTCGCCATTCCACGAGCGGGCGCAATTTTGAAGCGTGACATGTTGGGTATCAATTTACTTATCTTGGGTATCAACATTATCTTTCACAATATAAAAAAAATTGGACTAAATTTACTGTTGTCTTATTTTTTAATTCAAAAAAGTGTATTTTTCTTTAAAAAAAGTGCGCTTGTAAGACCGCTGCACAAATACGGTGTGACAGAAAGTCTTGCAACGACTGCCATTTTATTCTCTAGGGTATTAGAAAAAATGTATAATGTTTGGGGGTTTTAAGTAATTTTCTAGCAAAAAAACTGTTTTTAACTTGTAAACAACACATCTAAAAAGAGGCCCGGTCCTTAAGTGGTTAAATAAATACAATATTATAATAGTGAATCTTCTTATAACAGTCCAAATATATATCCAGTGTTTCAGTGCAGTCAGTTGATGTACTGAAACACACATCAACTGACTGCACATTCAGTTGAATAGTTGTTAAATAAATGTCAAATGAAAGATGTGGATTGCTAAATCTTCACAAATCCTCAAAGCCGTGCCTTATATGAATTCACCACAGTGCTCCCCCATTAGAAATGCGCTCACCTCAAAGAATGTGACCTCACAATTAATATTGTACTATTTGGAGCTCCTCTCTTTCCACATATATCGAGCAACAATGGAGGAATACGGAGTGGGAAGGAGGAAAATACGATTTGTTAGTCCAGGGTGACTAAAAAGCCATTTCTGACCAAATTTAATCGTGACATCACATTCTTTGAGTTGAGTGCATTTCTAATGGGGGAGCACAATGGTGAATTCATATAAGGTACAGCTTTGAGGATTTGTGAAGATTTAGCAATCTTCATCTTTATTTGACATTTATTTAGACAACTATTCATATATCACCTGGCTGTACTGAAACAATGGATATATATTTGGACTGTTATAAGAAGATTCACTATTATAATATTGTATTCAATATTGTATTTAGTTAACACTGGCACTTTATTGGCACATGATTATTAGATTGACACATCAATTGATTGGATAAGGTATAGACCATTAGCGCATCATATTTGTTTGTTTAATAATAGGAAATAAATGCTATTTTATTCATATGCCCTTACTTAGGATAGCCACAGTTAAGGGGATGTTTTTCAAAGTGATTTCTCAACAAAATAAAGCATGGAACGTGGATGGATGGGGGAGTTTTCTTTGAATATTAAAAATGAATTAAATATAAATTTTCAGTTTTTGGTGCTCCAATACATTTAGTTCTGCTTTAATGAAAGAGCCCATATCTACAATGTCTATAAATAATTAACCTAAACCAATATTATGAACCTTGGAACAGAGATTTCTACTAAACGGTTCCTATGTATGTGTAAATGTGTAAAGACTGGCAGTACGTTTACTGCTTTTTGCAGGATGTGATTTCACCAATTCTCACATCTATAGCCCATAACAGCGGGGGTCCACACACAATCCCATGACTGCAGTCCCTGAGATTGTGTGTAAAACTGACAGGCAGACTCCTGCCTGTTAGGTGGAAGAATTCGGGCAGCCGTGCTTGCCCATCTGCAGGCCCGGGACCAACACGACGGGTGCCGGTGGTTGGAGGGGAGGGAGAAAAGCGCACACTTGTCTGCTCTCCTCCCCTTCTTGCTGTGACCTAAAAAGTGACGTGTATGAGGTCACTTCCGGGTCACCCTGTCACTTTCCCCGGCTACCATAGCCGGGAAGGATTTGCATTGTTATACATTTAGTGGAGCCCAGAGAAGAACCTGCCACCTAAAAATCATCACAGGGGACTTTTTACAAAGAAATAAAGTCACATGCAAGCACATAAAATCCCCCCCCCCGCAAAAAAAAATGTTGAGGCCCCCCACGTATATGCACGTATGAACATGAATGCACACGTTGAGCGCGTCTACACGTGAAAACATTGATTGTGATACAAATGTTACATATCGCCATGCATGCCAGAATGATAGCAATAATTCTAGCACAAGACCTCCTCCATAACACTAAAATGATGACCCATAACGGGCTTTTGAAGCATCGCCTATTGAAAATAGAGTACTAAAGTTCGCCACTATTTCATGGTCGCACATAAATTTAAGGTTTGACATTTTGGGTATTTATTCACTTAGTGCAACCTTGTCTTTTATATTTTACCAAAATTTTGGGTAGTTTATGGCATTTGTTTGCCCAAAAATTCACCTTAAATGTGTTTTTTGATGAAATTTTGTGTTTCCTAGACTTTTTTTGGTAATATCAAGTGACGCTAGTTTATTCTCTAGCGTGTCTGCTTTCAGAAAATATTTAATGATTGGGGGTTTTGTGTAATCTTTAGGCCTAAAATTATTTTTTATACGTGTGTGCAAAAAAATGGCCCTGGCAGCGAAAGCGTTAAACCCCCTATGTACCAGAGCAATTTTAGATTTCAGCTACTGGAGTTTAGCAATAGGAATGAGGTTGGAGCTCACAGATACTATGGGCTTCAGTAAATCTTTGGGACTGGCTAAGTTAGTGGATTCTGAACCTTTGGTTGAAAACTTTGAAGGTTACCAGCAGAAAAAAGAAACAACATATAATGACATAAAGCCTTTTCCCCAAGTCTGAGTCATAAGAGCCAATAATTTAAAGGAAACAATAACCCAGCCTGCTTTCTGTGAAAGAGTGGGCTCACAACAGCCTTTTTATCTGTGTGTTGGAGCTGTCAGGAGGAGCCAATGATTCTATGTATATAGGAAGAGGTATATTTTTAAACAATTTTATGCCTATATTTTTTTTTTCAATTTTGGCATAGGTATATGGTTCTCAATGGTAGTATCTGGATTCTAACGCCTTTTTGTTGACAATAGCTTGCTTATTAATCCTACAAATGGCCAGAATTGAATATCAAGATTTGCATATCCTTCAACAATCCTGTTTTCTACAGGATTGGATCACATGGATGCACCCCATGTCTCTGCAATGAATGCTGAATGGGGATGAGCTGAACACCCTCTTGTTTGGTTCACAGCAGAAGATGCGAACAGGCAAAAAATTTGGCAGAACACATGAACACCATAAAAGTCTATGGGATACTAACATGAAAAATCAAAAGTGCTCATTTTAAAGGCTTATATGCAAGTTATTGTCATAAAAAGTGTTTGGGGACCTGGGTCCTGCCCCAGGGGACATGTATCAATGCAAAAACTTTTTTTAAAAACGGGCGTTTTTTTTCGGGAGCAGTGATTTTTTTTAATGCTTAAAGTCAAACAATAAAAATGAAATATTCCTTTAAACCCTTTCATGACTAAGCCTATTTTTGAAATTTGGTGTTTACAAGATAAAATCCATATTTTTTGCTAGAAAATTACTTAGAGCCCCCAAACATTATATATGTTTTTTTAGGAGAGAATCTAGAGAATAAAATGGCGATTGTTGCAATATTTTTTATTACACGGTATTTGTGCAGCAGTGTTTTAAACGCAAATTTTTGGAAAAGGGACAATTTCATGAATTTTAAAAAATCCAAACAGTAAAGTTACCCCAATTTTTTTGTATAATGTGAAAGATGATGTTACGCCGAGTAAATAGATACCAAACATGTCACCCTTTATAATTGCACGCACTCGTGGAATGGCGACAAACTACGGTACCTATGAATTTCCATAGGCGACGCTTTAAAATTTTTTTACGGTTACCAGGTTAGAGTTACAGAGGAGGTCTAGGGCTAGAATTATTGCTCTCGCTCTGACGATCGCAGCGATACCTCACATGTGTGATTTGAACACCGTTTACATATGCGGGCGCGACTTCCATATGCGTTTTCTTTGCTGCGCGAGCTCGTGGGGACAGGGGCACTTTAAAAATTTTTTTTTTTTTTTTTAATTTATTTTATTATTTTTTTTTACTTTATAAATTGTGTTTTAAATTTTTATTTTTTTTTTTTTACTTTTATTGCTGTCACAAGGAATGTAAACATCCCTTGTGACAGTAATAGGTAGTGACAGGTACTCTTTATGGAGAGATCGGTGGTCTAAAAGACCCCCCATCCCTCCTTTACACTTCAAAGTATTCAGATCGCCGAAAACGGCGATTCTGAATACTGTGTACTTTTTTAAATTCGGCGCCATTGGCAGCCGAGTAACCGGGAAGTGACGTCATGACGTCTCTTCCGCGTTTACAACAAGAAGGCTGGAACGAAGCCACTCACAGCTTCGTTCCAGCCCGCCCCCAGCCGCCGAAAGTACCCGATTGGACACCGGGCTTCCCGATCGCACGGGAGGCCCGGTAACAGTGGTGGGAGGCGGCGGGAGGGGGGGGATGTCCCCTCCCGCTCCTCCAGTATAACAACCGAGCGGCTTTTAGCCGCATCGGTTGTTATACACGGGTAGCCGATCACCCGCTGTAAACAACGGTACCGGGATGATGCCTGCAGCTGCGGGCATCATCCCGGTATAACCCCGGAAAGCCGAGTACGCATATGTGCGTACGGTCGGCGGGAAGGGGTTAAATTTCATGCCTGGGGGGTGTCTAGTATGCCTGTAAAGTGGCGCATTTTTCCCATGTTTAGAACAGTACGACAGCAAAATGACATTTCTAAAGGAAAAATTGTCATTTAAAACTGCTTGCGGCTGTAATGATTTGTCGGGTCTCGGCAATATAGATAAAACTCATTGAAAAAAAAATCATGGGATCCCCCCCAGTCCATTACCAGGCCCTTTGGGTCTGGTATGAATATTAAGGGGAACCCCGAACCAAAATTTAAAAAAAAAAATTGCGTGAGGGGTCCCCCTAAAATCCATACCAGGCTCTTCGCCTCTGATATGGAAATTAAGGGGAACCCTGCGCCAAATTTTTTTAAACAATGGCGTAGGGATCCCCCCAAAATCCATACCAGACCCTTATCCAAGCATGCAACCTGGCAGGCCACAGGAAAAGAGGGGGAATGAGAGAGCGCCCCCTCCTTAACCGTACTAAGCCACATGCCCTCAACATGGGGAGGGTGCTTTGGGGTAGCCCCCCAAAGCACCTTGCCCCCATGTTGATTGGTACAAGGGCCTCATCCCCACAACTCTTGCCTGGTGGTTGTGGGGGTCTGTGGGCGGGGGGCTTATCGGAATCTGGAAGCCCCGTTAACAAGGGGGCCCCCAGATCCCAGCCTCCCCCTGTGTGAAATGGTAACAGGGTACAAATGTACCCCTACAATTTCACAAAAAAGTGTCAAAATGTTAAAAATGACAAAACACAGCTTGGGACAAGTCATTTTTTAAAAGAACAAAAATTAAAATGTGCCAGGTTGCATGCTCGGATAAGGGTCTGGTATGGATTTTGGGGGGATCCCTATGCCATTTTTTTTAAATTTTGGTGCAGGGTTCCCCTTAAAACCCATACCAGACCCTTCAGGTCTGGTATGGATTTTGGGGTGATCCCTACACCATTTTTTAAAAAAAATTGGCACGGGGTTCCCCTTAATTTCCATATCAGACCCGAAGGGCCTGGTATGGATTTTAGGGGGACTCCCACGCTATTTTTTAAAAAAATTTGGTTCGGGGTTCCCCTTAATATTCATACCAGACCCAAAGGGCCTTAAAGCATTAGTATTAAAGCATTACAAAAAAATCACTACTTCCGAAAAAACTGCCTTTTTTTAAAAAAATTTTTGCATTGATACATGTCCCCTGGGGCAGGACCCAGGTCCCCAAACACTTTTTATGACAATAACTTGCATATAAGCCTTTAAAATAAGCACTTTTGATTTTTCATGTTAGTGTCCCATAGACTTTAACGGTGTTCCGACGGCTTTCGAATTTGCTCCGAACACCGGACATTTTTTCTCATTAACCAATAAGGCTGGGCCTTTTCTCTGCCACTGGCCAACAACACCAGGCATTTCCTCCCAATGATCACCAACAGCAGGGTGTTTAATTTTCCTCCTACTGATCAGTGACAACATGCATTTTTTTCTCCCACTGACCACTAACAGCTAAATATTTTTTTCTTTTTCCGCCTGACCACCCACACCAGAAGCTACTGAGGAGCAATGTAAGAGACAAGGGGGGTTGTTTACTAAAGGCAAATCCACTTTGCACTACAAGTGCACGTGAAAGTGCACTGAAAGTGTAGTCGCTGTAGTCCAAGGGGGACATGCAAGGAAAGTAAAAAACAGCATTTTATCTTGCGCATGATTGAATGATAAAATCAGCAGGTTTCCCTGATGAAGTCACGTGTCATGATCTAATGCGTAGGGAGTGGCTGGATATACTGAACAAACCAGGAAGTGATGTAAGAGGTGTCTAATGCTGTCCACAACGAATTGTTTGCACCATTAATGCTATTTTTACTGCTTTTAATGAGAGTCCATTTTGGCCTTTAATAAATTGAGTTTTGTTAAATGGTTTTAGGCTATGGGAGGCTTTTTCTTTATCCCCTTATAACATCTGACAACGTTGGAACCATCATATAATCGGGAGCATGGAGTCGGAGACACTGGTGGAAAACCTGTAGCCGTATCCAGCATTATCAGAAACCGCAGTGTCCTTGTGGATCTGTCCCAGGAAGAACGTTAAGGCGGTTTATATTCCTCATTGAGGTAAGAGCTTTGGGAGCATTAAGTTCACACGAAGATAACATATAGAACAATCATTCATTACAAGAATTGTTTTTCACAAGATTTGTAGATCACAGGAATTTTGGCACATTGTTTGAAAAGGACTTTCTTTCACAGCAATTGACTGATTGTTATCACTATCATTTTTGTGCATTTTTTGATGGATTTTGTCACAGTTATCATTTCAGTGTATGTTATCCAATTATAGGAAGTTTCGCTGATCACTATTACATTTATACTCTTTTTTTGTGCACTGTGTACACTAAAGGTCTTGCAGCAAATTTCACGTATATTCTATCTTATATTTGATTATATTCTATTCACTTATATTTGATTTTATTTGTTTGAGAAATTTTCACATATATTCTATTCACTTATATTTGATTTTATTTGTTTGTTCACTTGGTGGCGTGAGGGATTATACTATTTTCTTTATATTAAAATCAGCAGAGCTTTCCCTCATTTCAGATCTACCCCTCAGATTTACAGCGACTGCACTTCCAAGTGCACTTTCAAGTGCACTTGCAGTGCACTTGTAGTGCAAAGTGGATTTGCCTTTCGTAAATAACCCCCACAGGGTGTGGTCTATATACTAAATCTGGAAAGTGCAAAATCTGGTGCAGCTCTGCATAGACCCCAATCAGCTTCCAGTTTTTTTAGTCAAAGTTTAATTGAGCAAGCTGAAGTTAGAAACTGATAGAGAGGCCCATAGCTGAGCAGGAACGCAGTCAGCGGAGGGGGAACATGACAGGGTGTTAAAGCCAGCCTGCATATTAGGGGTTAATGGAAGGGGTGTTGGTAAGGTGAAAAGGGGAGGCTTAGAACGGATTGGTTGGAAAATGGTGCATGGGGGGAGCCTGTGAAGTATTAGTGGCAGAAAGGGGGGTGGGGCTCCTCTTCAGAGTTCCAGCACACTGTGAAGAGAACATCACATCCTGAAGTTCTAGTGTTTTACACCCTTGTTTTCTCCATGAGTGAGCTGGATTGCTTGCTAGCCCAGCTTCGGGCTGCAGATGACGTCCACGGAGCTGCGTGGGTGCAAAGCCAAGTCCTGGCTTCCCTACAAGGGGTCCAGTAGGGTCCCCCCTGGCTGGGACCTGCGCCACCAGGTGCTCG
This sequence comes from Lithobates clamitans, assembly GCA_037952925.1. Classification (NCBI taxonomy): domain Eukaryota; kingdom Metazoa; phylum Chordata; class Amphibia; order Anura; family Ranidae; genus Lithobates; species Lithobates clamitans. Next base: position 6,854,142 of record JBBGZY010000285.1, read on the forward strand.
GAGTTCCAGGCCTCCGGAGCGCTTCAGCCCCGATAGGACCCCTCGGCTCAGCGCCGCACCGGGAGCCTGCCATCGGACCCTTCGGGCCCCCCTGCTAAGCACACACAGGCTGTAATGAGGGGTGAGCCTGGAAGAAACCCCCATCTTTGCCAGAGACTGCGGGGGGTGAGTCTCCTCGGCGGGTTGCGCCGCAACCATCCTCTGTCGTTCGGAACGAGCGGCTGGCATGTCTGGCGATGCTCCGGTCGACACGCCAGCCCTGCGAGGGAGCGTGAGAACCGCGGGTCCCGGCCTGTCTCGTGGCGCGGCCGGCGGCCCTTCACGCCAGACAGGAGAACGACGGGTGAGGATGGGCACGTCTGCCCAAGGAAGTCCCAACATGGCGGCACACACCTCCAGGTCACGGGCGTTGCCTTGGAGTCCGGATCGGGCCGGGGCGCACTTGGATGACAGCAGCAGTGGGAGAAGGAGACCATTGCAGCGGAGCCGGCTAGCATGTCGGCTGTGAGGAGCTCACCTGTGACAGATGGGAGGAGGGGACGGCCTTCAGAGCGGCGGTCGGTGGGCCAGTGGACCGTTCGGATGTGGAGCACAGCAGCGCAGAGGAAGGGGAGCTGGATGAGGAGGTCGGGGCGGCGGCTGGGGGGGTTCCTGGCCCCTTGCAGCCTGGTGAGTGTGACTCAGCTTTAGTACCTTTCTGTTCTCCCTCTATGCTGTCTGGGGCAGGGGCCTGGGATCAGGAAGCTTGGGACGGATCTGGGGCCCAGGGATCAGATGGGCTCACCCAGGAAGTGCTGGTAGGTCTGAAGGAGCTCTTGAGCAGGTTGAAGAAGGGTACGTTGCGGGGGGGGGGGGGGGGCGGCACAGGTAGGATGAAAGCATTAGGCACATGGAGAGTAAGGAAAGAACAGAAAGGGAGAAGTAGATAAAAGGGGACAGAGAAGATAAGTGAGGATCTCCTAGCACAAGAGAACAGGATTTGGGGGGAGAAGCCCCCGAGGTCCTCTACACGAAAAACAATAAGGGTCTGGCCTGTATAGGCACAGACAACCTAGCCCGCAGAGGCCTGGGATCTGAGGGGTAGGTGGAGGCATATGGGGGGCATATGGGGTCCACCCCCGGCTAGGGCGCCCTTGGTATCGTTGCGTAAGGGCTATAACACAACAACTAGTAATGTAAACACTTGGGTAACAAAAGACCCCAAAACTTGTCTGGACGGTCCTTCCCTCCTCCACCCTTGAGGGGGAGAAGATGAGAGGAGGCCCAGGGCTTCTAATGTTGAACCTTCCACATCAGGATGGGAAACCTGCAAAAAGTTATTGTGTCTCTGGGTCTCTGTGGTAAAAATGAGGATGATTAACCCCTTCCGGGGACATCAACTTCTTGAGTTGAGAAGGCGGAGAGCCTCCAAGGAGCTCAGCAGGATTTCCACAGGGGAGTCCAGATTCTCTGAGTCTAAGGAGGGTAATAAATGGTAAAAAATAATAAAGAAAAAACTGGAAAACTGTTAAACCAGTATGGAAAACATCAGGAATTTAGGAAAGATGTACCTCTAAGCAGTGGATTCAATAGAACCAGGAACCGAACTTGAGACAGGAGAGAAGAAATATCCAGAGTAGTTGGTGAACGTTCAAGTGGGTCCGCTGTCTTTAGCTTTCTTTGTCTTTGCCTTGTTCCAGAGCGGGGATTGATGGCAAGTAGGTGTCGGTCTTCTGGCCGATCCAGATATGTTGTTGGATGTGTCCATATCAGCTTCCTGGGAGATAAACTTCAGGTGGAGGAGGAGTTTTTCACCATATAAAAAAATTGGAAATGGAGTAGTTCTTTCCTTTTTTTTGTGAACTTTACTGAGAAAGGGAAGGCCCATTACTTAATGTCCTTCTGTGTCAGAACAGATAGTAATAGTTTTAGCGATCTTCTGCGCTGTATTGTGGAGGGGGACAGATCTGCGAAGATCTGAACTGGGTGACCCTGGCATGTCACCTGGGGCATGGATTGTGATTGTTTCATGACCTTCTCCTTCACTGTATAGTAATGAGGTTTGGCAATGATGTCTCTTGGTGAGCCATCTTTCCTAGGGGGCCCCAGGGCCCTGTGGGCTCTGTCCAGCTCCAGACAGTGTTGGGGGATATTTGGGATCAGGTTCTTGATTATGCCCTGTACCGCAGCAGGTACATTAGTGATGGACTCCAGGAGTCCTCTGATTCTGATGTTATATCTCGTGGATCTGTTCTCTAAATCATCAATTCTGGATAGCGCAAAGTCCAGTTGTTCCTGTAACATTTGTATATGATCAGAGTTTTGGTTTGCTACTGCGACAGTCTTGTCTAGCTTATGTTCAATTGTTTCCATTCTGACATCTACATTCTGGAAGTCAGCTTTTAAATTCTGTGATTTTTGTTGCAGTTTGAGCCAGAACTCTTTCCAGGAAGTCTGACAGTTTCTGGAAAAGCTCAGCTACAGGGAAGGCAGAGTCTTTGGCTTGGAAGTCAGGAGGAAAAGTACCAGAATGACAGGCTGTATTAGGCCCCAAAGGGGAAAAAGAAAAGTCTTCCATTGTGTGGCCTATTAGGGACTTCGTGGAGGCAGGGGAGGGTGTCATGGCCTGCTGGTTACTCACATGAATCACTGGAGTGTAGTTTAGTGTCGCTGGGGCAATTACTTGCCTGTGTTCCAGGAGACCTTCCGTGCCTATAACATGAGGCTGAGCCGTGGCCGCCATCTTAGATGTCCCGTGTGTTTCAATGCTGTTGAAATGCGGTCTGAGGTCTCTACTGACTGAGGACCTGGACATAGGATGGGGTTTCCGGGTGTCAGGGGGTACCACGCCTGTCGGAATCTCCATTCCTGGTGTGCTGTGTGAGGTGCTGTGGGCGCCGCTGTGCTGGGTTGGTGAGGAGCTCCTAGCTCAAGTGGCCATCATTAGAGCCCTGCACATGCACACTCCTAATACAATTCTTTTTATATAAAATGGTTACAACGTTTGTACATCACCATTAGTGTACAGTATATTTGTATACATAGGCAGTCTCTCTTTTTTGATTAAACTGTTTTGTACTTCATTTGATTATTTGAGGTGCCTAAGCCTTATTTCACCATGCACCGTAATCTGGAGCACTGAGCACGCCTTTTCTTTATGCTATGTTTAATGTAACCATCTAATTGTCAATGTAACCTGTTGAATTTATCTTTTTTATAAATAAAATACTTTGTAAAAGAAATTAAGGGCATGAAGGCATGTATGCAGGAATTCTTTACAAGTACTACAGAGTATCGACAAAAGAAACTTGGCATACTCAGACAGGGGATTAACAAGTCTTCTGGCATTAATCCACTGCCTGATTTTGTCTCTCTCTCTCTGCTGTTGCCTTTTTATAATGTTGAGCTCTAGCCACCAGATTTTTGCCTAATCTAAAAGTGAAAGGACCTTAAAAACATAACTTTTTTTTTTGTCATCCAAACGAGAGGGGGAATCTCCCAAAGGTGACCTAGATGGCAAAAACAGATTGACAGTGTTTCTAACACTCCATTACTGCATCCAAAATGAAAAGAAAGTCAGTTTTGCCCTTAGTTACACTTTAAAGTCCTTTGGGACGTTCATTTTGGCAAAATAATTGCTATATCTTGGCACATGTGTGCTTTTTGAATATGGAGAATAGCCATTGGGTGCTTACTAAAACTGGACCACAGAGAAGCAGGTGCAGCTGGTCATACTAATCAATCAGCTTCTACATTCAGCTTGTTCTATGAAGCTTGGACAATAACATCTAGTAGCTGATTGGTTACTAGGCCCAGTTGCGCCAGACTGTATGTGCTGCAGTTTTAGTACATCTCCACCATTGTCATTCTAGACAATGTTGAGTTTAGTTCTTTGAACCTAAACATCTCCTCATCTTTATAGCAGTGCTCCACTCAAAAGGGGACATTCCACTTTAAGGCCTCCTCCCCCACTCCTGGTGAACTAACGGCACTTTTAGGGAGCAGGTACCTGATTTTGACAGGTACCCAGCTGCTGATTCTGCACTGATCGCCTAGGCGATCAGAAGCCAAAGTTCTCCTCCCCCCACCCTCTCCACAGTATTCTGTGACATGTCAGAGGTCCCAGAAGACCATAGTTGCCAACTGTCCCGGATTTACCGGGACATTCCCGGGACTTGGACGCCATTCCCGAATTTCTGGTGTCCCGGGAAATGTCCCGAGAAATCCGGTTCTTCATTATCCGCCGCCACCGCTAGAGGTCCGCGGCTGGCGGAGACAATGTCCGCTCCGCCTCACCCCACCTCGCCCCGCCTACCCCCCCGCCCCTTTCCATATCAGACTGGCAGCGGGCAGGGGGGTAGGCGGGGCGAGGCGGGGTGAGGCGGAGCGGGGCGGAGGGTGAGCGGCGACGCAGGAGCTCCGTCTAGCCCCCCCCAGCCGTCTTCCTGTCTGATATGGAAAGGGGCAGGGGTTCTAGCCATGCTGCGGACACTACTAAGACACCTCTGAGGTAGGGGGGGCGCACCACTGTGGGACTCCTGATGTGAGGGGGGGCTCCTTTGGGGACACACACCTGATGCAAGGGGGGCTCCACTGGGGACACACACCTGATGCAAGGGGGGCTCCACTGGGGACACCTGATGTGAGGGGGGCTCCACTGGGGACACCTGATGTGAGGGGGGGTCCACTAGGGACACCTGATGTGAGGGGGGTCCACTGGGGACACCTGATGTGAGGGGGGGCTCCACTGGGGATACCTAAAGTGAGAGGGAGCTCCACTGGGGACACCTGATGTGAGATGGAGCTCTGCCGGGGACACCTGATGTGAGATGGAGCTCCGCCGGGGACACCTGATGTGAGGGGGGGCTCCGCCGGGGACACCTGATGTGAGGGGGAGCTCCGCCGGGGACACCTTATGTGAGGGGGAGCTCCACCGGGGACACCTTATGTGAGGGGGAGCTCCGCCGGGGACACCTTATGTGAGGGGGAGCTCCGCCAGGGACACCATATGTGAGGGGGAGCTCCGCCGGGGACTCCTGATGTGAGGGGGAGCTCCGCCGGGGACACCTGATGTGAGGGGGAGCTCCGCCGGGGACTCCTGATGTGAGGGGGAGCTCCACCGGGGACACCTGATGTGAGGGGGAGCTCCGCCGTTACACCTGATATGAGTGGGGCTCCGCTGTGGACACCTGTTGTGAGGGGGAGCTCCGCCGGGGACACCTGTTGTGAGGGGGAGCTCCGCCGGGGACACCTGATGTGAGGGGTAGCTCCCCTGGGGACTCCTGATGTGAGGGGGAGCTCCGCCAGGGGACACCTGATGTGAGGGGGAGCTCCGCCGGGGACTCCTGATGTGAGGGGGAGCTCCACCGGGGACACCTGATGTGAGGGGGAGCTCCGCCGTTACACCTGATATGAGTGGGGCTCCGCTGTGGACACCTGTTGTGAGGGGGAGCTCTGCCGGGGACACCTGATGTGAGGGGGAGCTCCGCCAGGGACTCCTGATGTGAGGGGGAGCTCCGCCGGGGACACCTGATGTGAGGGGGAGCTCCGCCGGGGACACCTGATGTGAGGGGGAGCTCTGCTGGGGGACACCTGATGTGAGGGGGAGCTCCGCCAGGGACTCCTGATGTGAGGGGGAGCTCCGCCGGGGACACCTGATGTGAGGGGGAGCTCCGCCGGGGACACCTGATGTGAGGGGGGCTCCGCTGGGGACTCCTGGTGTGAGGGGGGCTCCGCTGGGGACTCCTGGTGTGAGGGGGGCTCCGCTGGGGACATCTGATGTAAGGGGGGCTCTGCTGGGGGAACCTGATGCAAGGACGGACTCTGCTGGGACATCTGACTCAAGGACGGACGACTGGTGGCAGGCGACGTGGCTAGTGATACGCTCAGGGATCCCACTGATTCTGCATTATGGTGAGTTGAATGATTTCATTTTATATTACAATGTAATAATACAAATAATGCACTTCAATCATCCTGACACCACAACAACCATGGTGCCGGGATGATTGAAGTGCTAACACCAGGTGTTTGGACTATCTTTATATGCTGATTGTTAAACTTTCTAGAATACACATATTTTTATTGTGTAGGATCTGGGGCTGCTGTCCCGTCATTTCCCTCTCCCCCTCTCCCCCTCTAATCCCTCTGCCCCTCTCTCCCTCTCCATCCCTCATTCATCTCAGACTCTAACCACACCCTCTTGAGCCACGCCCATTTAAGCCACGCCCACTATGTCGCGTAAACCACGCTCGTTTTTCACCGTGCCGCACTTGTATATTTTCCCTAAGCCACGCCTACAAACGAATTCCCCGCCCCTAATTATTGTACGGCTCCGCCTACAGCCACAAACGTGTCACACAATTTTTTTTTATGTTGGCAACTATGCAGAAGATTACGGGACCATTCACAAGGCATAGCGCTGCACACGCATGTGCAGTGGGCACCCACAGTTAACATGCTGGTGCTGGAGACAGACGGCAGGAGAGGAGAACGGCTGTAGTGAGCTCATCGTAGGACAGGTGAGCGTTTGTTTATTAACCACTTGCCGACCGCCTCACGCAGATATACTGCGGCAGAATGGCACGGGCAGGGAAAATCACGTACCTGTATGTGATCTGCCTCCCGCGGGCGGGGGTCCAATCGGACCCCCTCCCGGTGCCCGAGGTGGTCGGCTTCTGTCCGGGAGTGATTAGAGGTAAGGAGGAAGCCATCCATTTGTTCCCCCCCCCTCGCAATCGCTCCCAGTCAATGAAATCCTTCCACTGCTGCTGTATACTAAACAGTGGCAGAGGAAGTGATGTCATCTCTCCTCGGCTCAGTATTCCATTCCGGCGCTGAGGAGAGAAGACATACGAGTAAGTGCACAACACACACACACAGTAGAACACACCAGGCATACTTTTCACCCCCCATCACCCCTTGATCACCCCCCCCCAGGCACAGTGACACCAAGCAGTTTTTTTTTTTCTGATTACTGCATTGGTGTCAGTTTGTGACAGTTAGTGTGGTAGGGCAGTTAGTGTTAGCCCCCTTTAGGTCTAGGGTACCCCCTAACCCCCCCTAATAAAGTTTTAACCCCTTGATCACCCCCCGTCGCCAGTGTCACTAAGCGATCATTTTTCTGTTCGCTGTATTAGTGTCACTGGTGACGCTAGTTAGGGAGGTAAATATTTAGGTTTGCCATCAGTGTTTTATAGCGTCAGGGACCCCCTTATGCTACCTAATAAAGGTTTTAACCCCTTGATTGCCCCCTAGTTAACCCTTTCACCAGTGATCACCATATAACTGTTACGGGTGACGCTGGTTAGTTAGTTTATTTTTTATAGTGTCAGGGCACCCGCCGTTTATTACCTAATGAAGGTTAAGCCCCTGATCGCCCGGCGGTGATATAAGTTAGGTTTTAGGGTCAGATAGGTTCTGCGTCGCCCCAGGCAGTGTCAGGTTATACGCCAGTACCGCTAACACCCAAGCACGCAGCATACACCTCCCTTAGTGGTATAGTATCTGAACGGATCAATATCTGATCCGATCAGATCTATACTAGCGTCCCCAGCAGTTTAGGGTTCCCAAAAACGCAGTGTTAGCGGGATCAGTCCAGTTTTGCCCCTCCGCCCGGCCCAGCCCAGCCCACCCAAGTGCAGTATCGATCCATCACTGTCACTTACAAAACACTAAATGCATAACTGCAGCGTTCGCAGAGTCAGGCCTGATCCCTGCGATCGCTAACAGTTTTTTTGGAAGCGTTTTGGTGAACTGGCAAGCACCAGCCCCAGGCAGCGTCAGGTTAGTGCCAGTAGCGCTAACACCCACGCATGCACCGTACACCTCCCTTAGTGGTATAGTATCTGAACGGATCAATATCTGATCCGATCAGATCTATACTAGCATCCCCAGCAGTTTAGGGTTCCCAAAAACACAGTGTTAGCGGGATCAGCCCAGATACGTGCTAGCACCTGCCTTTTGCCCCTCCGCCCAGCCCAGCCCACCCAAGTGCAGTATCGATCGATCACTGTCAGTTACAAAACACTAAAAGGATAACTGCAGCATTCGTAGAGTCAGGCCTGATCCCTGCGATCGCTAACAGTATTTTTGGTAGCATTTTGGTGAACTGGCAAGCACCAGCGGCTTAGTACACCCCGGTCGTAGTCAAACCAGCACTGCAGTAACACTTGATGACATGGCGAGTCCCATAAGTGCAGTTCAAGCTGGTGAGGTGGCAAGCACAAGTAGTGTCTCGCTGCCACCAAGAAGAAGACAAACACAGGCCCGTCATGCCCTTCCTGCTGCATTCGCAAATCCTAATTGGGAACCCACCACTTCTGCAGCACCCGTACTTCCCCCATTCACATCCCCAACCAAGTGCAGTCGGCTGCATGAGAGGCATTTTCTTTATGTCCTCCCGAGTACCCCTACCCAACGAACCCCCCCAAAAAAGATGTCGTGTCTGCAGCAAGAGCGGATATAGGCGTGACACCTGCTATTATTGTCCCATCTGTCCTGACAATCCTTGTCTTGCATTGGTGAATGTTTTGAACGCTACCATACACTAGTTGAGTATTAGCGTACAGCATTGCACAGACTAGGCACACTTTCACAGGGTCTCCCAAGATGCCATCGCATTTTGAGAGACCCGAACCTGGAACCGGTTACAGTGTAAATTAAAAAAAAAACACAAAAAAAATATAAAATAAGAAAAAATAGTTGTCATTTTATTGTCCTCTCTCTCTCTCTCTATTCTCTCTCTATTGTTCTGCTCTTTTTTACTATATTCTATTCTGCAATGTTTTATTGTTATTATGTTTTATCATGTTTGCTTTTCAGGTATGCAGTTTTTTATACTTTACTGTTTACTGTGTTTTATTGTTAACCATTTTTTTGTCTTCAGGTACGCCATTCAGCTGCAGCGCGGATTTATTTATCTTGACAGCAACAGTGTTTGCTCCCACGATATATAAAGCCGCGACTCCAGCGGAGGTGATATATGCCGAAGCATGGGGGCAGCAGGGGCAGAGGAGCGATTTGCTCCTAACTTTTGCGGGAGGATACCCCATGCTTCGGCATATATAAATGGTGCATGTATGCCCATCATTAGAAGTGGGTGGATGAAGGGAGGTATTCTAATGGTGGGCATACCCACCGATCAATCTCTTTTTTTCGTTCAGCCGACAGGCTGCATGAAAAAAAAAAAGATTACAATATATGCCCAACAAAGACCAGCAACGTACTATTATGTTGCTGGACTTTGAGTGGTTATACCAGAATGATGCCTGCAGGTTTAGGTATCATCTTGGTGTCATTCTTTTCAGCCAGCAGTCGGCTTTCATGTAAAAGCAATCCTAGCAGATAATTAGCCTCTAGACTGCTTTTACAAGCAGTGGGAGGGAATGCCCCCCCCCACCATTTTCCATGTTTTTCTCTGGCTCTTCTGTCCCAACAGGGAACCTGAGAATGCAGCCGGTGATTCAGCCAGCTGACCATGGAGCTGATCAGAGACCATAGTGGCTCCAAACATCTCTATGGCCTAAGAAACCGGAAGCTACGAGCATTTCATGACTTAGATTTCGCCGGATGTAAACAGCGCCATTGGGAAATTGGAAAGGCATTTTATCACACCGATCTTGGTGTGGTCAGATGCTTTGAGGGCAGAGGAGAGATCTAGGGTCTAATAGACCCCAATTTTTTCAAAAAAGAGTACCTGTCACTACCTATTGCTATCATAGGGGATATTTACATTCCCTGAGATAGCAATAAAAATGATAAAAAAAAAAATGAAAGGAACAGTTTAAAAATAAGATAAAAAAGCAAAAAAATAATAAAGAAAAAAAAAAGCACCCCTGCCCCCCCCTGCTCTCGCGCAAAGGCGAACGCAAGCGTCGGTCTGGCGTCAAATGTAAACAGCAATTGCACCATGCATGTGATGTATCACCGCGAAGGTCAGATCAAGGGCAGTAATTTTAGCAGTAGACCTCCTCTGTAAATCTAAAGTGGTAACCTGTAAAGGCTTTTAAAGGCTTTTAAAAATTTATTTAGTTTGTCGCCACTGCACGTTTGTGCGCAATTTTAAAGCATGTCATGTTTGGTATCCATGTACTCGGCCTAAGATCATGTTTTTTATTTCATCAAATATTTGGGCAATATAGTGTGTTTTAGTGCATTAAAATTTTAAAAAGTGTGTTTTTTCCCCCAAAAAATGTTGAAAAGTTTGAAAAATCGCTGCTCAAATACTGTGTGAAAAAAAAAAATGAAACGCCCACCATTTTAATCTGTAGGGCATTTGCTTTAAAAAAATATATAATGTTTGGGGGTTCAAAGTAATTTTCTTGCAAAAAAAAATAATTTTTTCATGTAAACAAAAAGTGTCAGAAAGGGCTATGTCTTCAAGTGGTTAGAAGAGTGGGTGATATGTGACATAAGCTTCTAAATGTTGTGCATAAAATGCCAGGACAGTTCAAACCCCCCCCAAATGACCCCATTTTGGAAAGTAGACACCCCAAGCTATTTGCTGAGAGGCATGTCGAGTCAATGCAATATTTTATATTGTGACACAAGTTGCGGGAAAAAGACACTTTTTTTTTGCACAAAATTGTCACTAAATGATATATTTCTCAAACATGCCATTGGAATATGTGAAATTACACCCCAAAATACATTCTGTTGCTTCATCTGAGTAAGGGGATACCACATGTGTAAGACTTTTTGGGAGCCTAGCCGCGTACGGGACCCCGAAAACCAAGCACCGCCTTCAGGCTTTCTAAGGGCGTAAATTTTTGATTTCACTCTTCACTGCCTATCACAGTTTCGGAGGCCATGGAATGCCCAGGTGGCACAAACCCCCCCCCCAAATGACCCCATTTTGGAAAGTAGACACCCCAAGCTATTTTCTGAAAGGTATAGTGAGTATTTTGCAGACCTCACTTTTTGTCGCAAAGTTTTGAAAATTGAAAAAAGAAAAAAAAAATGTTTTCTTGTCTTTCTTCATTTTCAAAAACAAATGAGAGCTGCAAAATATTCACCATGCCTCTCAGCAAATAGCTTTGGGTGTCTACTTTCCAAAATGGGGTCATTTTGGGGGGGGGTTGTGCCACCTGGGCATTCCATGGCCTCCGAAACTGTGATAGGCAGTGAAGAGTGAAATCAAAAATTTACGCCCTTAGAAATCCTGAAGGCAGTAATTGGTTTTCGGGGCCCCGTACGTGGCTAGGCTCCCAAAAAGTCCCACACATGTGGTATCCCCTTACTCGGGAGAAACAGCTGAATGAATTTTTGGGTGCAATTCCACATATGCCCATGGCCTGTGTGAGCAATATATCATTTAGCGACAACTTTTTGTAAATTTTCTTTTTTGTCATTATTCAATCACTTGGGACAAAAAAAAATAATATTCAATGGGCTCAACATGCCTCTCAGCAATTTCCTTGCGGTGTCTACTTTCCAAAATGGGGTCATTTGGGGGGGGTTTGTACTGCCCTGCCATTTTAGCACCTCAAGAAATGACATAGGCAGTCATAAACTAAAAGCTGTGTAATATCCAGAAAATGTACCCTAGTTTGTAGACGCTATAACTTTTGCGCAAACCAATAAATATACACTTATTGACATTTTTTTACCAAAGACATGTGGCCGAATACATTTTGGCCTAAATGTATGACTAACATTGAGTTTATTGGATTTTTTTTATAACAAAAAGTAGAAAATATCTTTTTCAAAATTTTCGGTCTCTTTCCGTTTATAGCGCAAAAAATAAAAACCGCAGAGGTGATAAAATACCATCAAAAGAAAGCTCTATTTGTAGGAAGAAAAGGACTCAAATTTCGTTTGGGTACAGCATTGCATGACTGTGCAATTAGCAGTTAAAGCAACGCAGTGCCAAATTGTAAAAAGTGCTCTGGTCAGGAAGGGGGTAAATCCTTCCGGGGCTGAAGTGGTTAAAAGTCAGCAACTACAGTTTTTGTAGATACTGACTTTTAATTTTTACACAGGAGACTGGAGCTCCTCTTTAGGATGAGATGTTTAGCAGTTTGTTTCAAAAAGGGATGGGACACCTACGTTCCTTTGGCATATACCTCATGACTTGTAAATACAGTGGATTTGCACAGTTCTGGCCTAATGATTATATTGCTGGCCAACATATTGGTTTTAAGTTTTTGTTTATTTGTTTTAATGAAGGTTTTTGTAAGCAAACATACAAGAATGGATTTGTGTGGCGTAAATATTCGCCAAAGATATCTCCAAAGAGCTTGGTGTAAAAGGAATGCATTGCTAGTACATTTGACATATGTTCAAGCAAGGGTTCAGAGCTTCCACAGAAGCTGCTGAAATGAGCAGCTTGTGTTGAAGTGAGAGGGTACCAGACAGACTGATATGTGGCTACTTACTGTGTTCCTTTGTAATAACCACAGCCTTTCCACCAAAAACAGGGTAAACTGTCTGACTTGATGGCCACGCTCATTGTGATAAGATTCTGGGATTGGTGGAATAGGGTCCTCATCTAAGTTATTAAGGAAGAAGCAGGCCAAAAAAATGTTGCCAACCTTTTCAGGGCTATAGTGCACAAAACCCCCATATAGTGGGATACAGTGGAACCTGCTTTTAATAACCCCAAAGGTCTGCTCAATGACACATTTTGCCTTAGTAATTGCTGTATTGTAGCGAGATTCTGCAGATGTTGAGCACCTCAAGAGTGGTGTTAGCAACCAGGACAGACCAGGATAGCCAGAATAACCTACAATACAGTTTGAAAATGCCTTTTTATCCTACATTGGTACTAGCAGAAACAATTCACAGAATGAATAATACAATGTCCCATGCTAAGATGGTAGCCATCGATCAAAATCAAATTCCAAAATTTGAAAAACTTTGGCATCCTTGGATAAAACAGTTCCTTTCAAACTTCAATGACTCTGTCCTGTTGCCATGGTAACAGATTAAATGACTTACAGAGACACCCATTCTAAGGCTTCAAAGAGAACTAGAAAGAATAATAAACAGACGAGCGGGACAACCTTGTGGACCATAACTCTACCTTTCAACCCTTTTTCTTCTTTCTCTTTCCTTTTCTCCACCTTACGATTAAAGCTCATTATCAGAATTTATTTGACCTATATACACTCTACTTGTAAACAATATCTATAGTAGGTATAAATCATTTAAATACCTACAAAAGTAACTAAGGAAATGATATATATCTTTAATTTAGGTTTACGTGAACCCAATGTTTAATATTTGAAATTTCATGATATTTACCTATATAAACCCTACTGTAAAACAATGAACTTACTTTATAGATCCTTGTAAACTTACTTTATGTATCTTTACAATATTGTATACTCAATAAACTTCTTTTGACAAGGAAAATGCCTTTTTATAACAGCAATAGTATATCATAATGAGTGAGTAATAACAGGAACAATTTTTTTTTTTCATAGACTTTACTACCTCTTTAAAGATAAACAAACAATGGTGTCCTCTCTCCAATTCCATTATTCTGAGTAGACAGTGAAAGAGAAGCAGCGGACTGATGAAGTTACCATTCTGCTCACTCCGTTAACTAATGGAAGTATTTATTAAAAAACAGTAAACATCCATCCAATATACAGTATTTCAAAGTGGAACTATCCCTATACCTGCATTTAGTTATTCATTTTCTTTTTATAATTAAAGGAGCAAAGTATCTTATTAAGAGGCTTAACTGCAACTCTTTCTTAACTCTATTACGTTACCAGAACTGGGACAAGTCGGTTCTCCTACCATTAGACCCCCTGGTGGCTAATCTGTCAAGTTCTGCATCCCAAATAGCTGTAGTCTTTTTATTCAAATATTTAGACATCCAAGTAACACAAGTGACTAGGTATGTAGAGAGGAATCCAGATCCATTTCTTAAGCGCCTTAAACAGACGAGGAAAATATGGAGCAAGCTGCCTTTAATTCTAGTTGATACAGCCAATCTAGTAAAGATGGTTTGGATGCCACAATTGTTGTATCTCCTACATTATTGCCCTGTATGGTTGCCTCTCTTTAGGGACCTCATCTAGAGGTACAAACACCCACAGATTAAATTGGGAGTCCTGCAGTTGCCCATGCATGGAGGGGTCTAGCTGTCCCCAATGCTAGATTGTATTATCTAGCATTGCAACTTCAGCATCTATATGGCTGTAATGTCATAGACCCTGTGGACCCTATACAGCAAATCATACTTTCCCAGCTATGATTTGCTCATCATTTTTATAGTTAACGTTGCTTCCCCACATTTTACTTAATTCACAAAGCTTGGACTACTGTCTAACAATCTCATGAGGGATACACCCAATATATGCCCCCATATGGAATTACCTGAGGAAGGGAAGCTTGAAAACTTTGGAAAAGGGCTGGAATTGTGTTTCTTCATCAGCTTTTCGATATATAGGTTCTACAACCATTTAACAAATTGGTAGGGAAATACCATCTGTCTAAAAATTATTTTTTCAGTACTTGCAGTTGCGGCATGCTCTGCAGAGTCAGGCAACAACTTGTCCTTTATATAGCACTTACATGTCTTGTCCGTCCCCAAATTTGTTACTGGACACTGAAAGGTAGACAACAGATTGGTGAGCTTATGTCTCTCTCACGTGGGCTCCTGTCACTGCCTTTTAAGTCTGAGCCCTGCTTTACGGAAGCTTGCAAACGACCAATAGGGACTGACAATCTTTAAGGTGGTGTACATCTGTACCATCCCTTTAAAGTCCAAATGCAGTGATTATTGAACTACTAGATAGATAGGCAGTCTTCCCTTTTTTTGATCTGCTTAGCAGCTGTAAAATCAACACAGCAGCACCTCACCAGCCTTGGTAACCCAGTGACCCTTGGCCTGGTCACTTTTCTGTCTTTAGCCCTTCTGGATTTGTCCCCAGGGAACTGGTCCTTGTCAATCCAGTCTCTAGTGCACTAGTCCTCATTAGCTCACTCCCCAGAGCTGTGGTCCTCAGGCTGTCACTGGAGTACACACACACACACACAAGCACAGAGGTGTGTGTGTCCCTCCGGTCCCCAACAGAAGAGAGCGCTACCATTCCAAAAGCCAGAGAAACAATGTCTCTCTCTCCTTCACCCACAGGAGTTTTTCTGGATGTTGTAGTCTGCAGCCTAAATAATCTCTACAGCACAGTGCTGCATGCAAACTACATTTCCTGTGATTCTGCACAGCTGCATCATAGTCCTTTCAGTTTCTCAAGTTCCACTGGCTCCACCTAATGAGTGGAGGCTGAACGGCACTGAAAACAGCATTAGAATCCTGTCTGCACACATAAGGTGGCTGTAGCACAGTGTCTGTAGTTGCACTCTTTGTCAGCTAAGCACCTGGACAAGCATCATAAAGTAAATAAAAAAAGCTTCTTTTACCTCCCTTGATGGAGCCAAATGGTCCTTCTTGTGCGTCTCATGTGCTCCCCCTCCCAGGCACTGCAGTTCACAGTGGAAGGTTTTCAGCAGCAAAGGCAGTGCTGTCATTCCAGAAAGCAGGGGTCAAGACTAGGTGTGGCCAGGTACTGATTGAAAAGCCAAGCAAGCTTATAAACCAGCAATGAGAATGCTGATAGCCACACCCCCAGCAGAATTTTCACATCCCACTGTAGTGGAAGCAGGAACAGCCTATATGAGTGTGGCAACTCTGCTCTGAATTAAGTTCTGCAACACATGTTTCTTTTAGGCTACTTTCACACTGAGGTGTTTTACAGAAATAGCGCCTGAAAAATGCTTGTAACTGCCTTTACTACAGCCCCAGTGTGCAAACTTGAGTGCTTTCCAACTAGAGTGGTGCGCTTGCAGGACGGGAAAAAAAGTCCTGCAGGCAGCATCTTTGAGGCGGTGCGGGAGCGGTGTTTACACCGCTCCTATTCCGCCCCTGCCATTAAAATCAATGGGCACCGCTGTCGAAGCGCCTGCAAAGTGCTTCGGCAGCAGCCCTTTTCAGGCATTTTTAACCCATTCCTCGGCCACTAGCTGGGGTTAAAAGTGCTCTGGTAGCGGATCAAAAGTACTGCTACAACAGCGGTAAAGCGCGCTAAAAATAGCGGCGCTTTACTGCCAGCACCCCTGTGTGAAAGCAGCCTTAGTGGGAAGATATAGTTCTACTTTAAAGGAAGTTAAAAAAAAGAAGCTGGCTATCGAGTTACAGAAAGTCTATAATGGTGAGCCCAGCATCGACCTTTCATAAACTTTGATATACCTAAATATTTGTGTGCAGATCTAGCCAATAAGTGGAGATTTATGTCATTCATGAATACAGTAAATGGTGATTCATAAATTATTTGATTCTTTACAAATATGCATGCTGTATTCTGGCAAATAAAAGTGCATAATTTACCCGATGTGCAAATACAGTTCCAATTGTTTTAGAATAGTTGATTTCACTAACCCTATTTTTATTGCCATTATTATGTTTCATCTTGGTAAACTATGACCACAAAACTGAATGTGAGGTTAAAGGAAAGGTACAATTCAGAAAATCAATATTCTCTTTTAATCCAAAAAAAAAAAAATACACTTCTGTTTTACTAAATAGGCCTTTAGTTGGTAAATAATACATAAAGAGACCTCCCATGACTGCTTTTTAGGTCTGTGTAGAACAATAGCAATCATTGATGACTATCAACAAAACCCAGGACAATTTGATGCCATTAACCTTGAAAGTGAAAAATGAGCATCTTGGAACTATTATGGTCATGTACCATCATTATTGTACTCACATTCACTGTATCAGCTGCTAACTACTGCAGTCAGCTTCCCTACAGCAAGGAAAGGAATACATTTTATGTGTAGAGAAAAGAAAAAGGAAAAAAAAATGTGTGTGTGTGTGTGTGTGTGTGTGTGTGTGTATATATATATATATATATATATATATATATATATACACACATATACAGTATCTCACAAAAGTGAGTACACCCCTCACATTTTTGTAAAAATTTTATTCTATCTTTTCATGTGACAACACTGAAGAAATTACACTTTGCTACAATGTAAAGTAGTTAGTAAGTGTACTGCTTGTATAACAGTGTAAATTTGCTGTCCCCTTAAAATAACTCAACACACAGCCATTAATGTCTAAACTGCTGGCAACAAAAATGAGTACACCCTAAAGTGAAAATGTCCAAATTTGGCCCAATTAGTCATTTTCCTCACCGACCAGTGTCATGTGACTCGCTAGTGTTACAAGGTCTCAGGTGTAAATGGGGAGCATGTATGTTAAATTTGGTGTTATCGCTCTCATTCTCTAATACTGGTCACTAGAAGTTCAACATGGCACTTCAAGGCAAAGAACTTTCTGAGGATATGAAAAAAGAATTGTTGCTCTACATAAAGATGGCCTAGGCTGTAAGAAGATTGCCAAGACCCTGAAACTGAGCTGCAGCACGATGGCCAAGACCATACAGCGGTTTAACAGGACAGGTTCCACTCAGAACAGGCCTTGCCATGGTCGACCAAAAGAAGTTGAGTGCTCGTGCTCATCATCATAGCCAGAGGTTGTCTTTGGGAAATAGACGTATGAGTGCTGCCAGCATTGCTGCAGAGGTTGAAGGGGTGAGGGGGTCAGCCTGTCAGTGCTCAGACCATACACAGCACACTGCATCAAATTGGTGTGCATGGCTGTCGTTCCAGAAGGAAGCCTCTTCTAAAGATGATGCACAAGAAAGCAAACCATTTGCTGAAGACAAGCAGACTAAGGACATGGTTTACTGGAACCATGTCCTGTGGTCTGATGAGACCAAGATAAACTTATTTGGTTCAGATGGTGTCAAGCGTGTGTGGCGGCAACCAGGTGAAGAGTACAAAGACAAGTGTGTCTTGCCTACAGTCAAGCATGGTGGTGAGAGTGTCATGGTCTGGGGCTGCATGACTGCTGCCGGCACTGGGGAGCTACAGTTCATTGAGGGAACCATGAATGCCAACATTTACTGTGACATACTGAAGCAGAGCATGATCACCTCCCTTTGGAGACTGGGACGCAGGGCAGTATTCCAACATGATACCGACTCCAAACACACCTCCAAGACAACCACTGCCTTGCGAAAGAAGCTCAGGGTAAAGATAATGAACTGGCCAAGCAGGTCTCCAGACCTAAACTCTATTGAGCATCTGTGGGCAATCCTCAAATAGAAGGTGGAGGAGCGCAAGGTCTCTAACATCCACCAGCTCCATGATGTCATTGTGGAGGAGTGGAAGAGGACTTCAGTGGCAACCTGTGAAGCTCTGGTGAACTCCATGCCCAAGAGGGGATAAGGCAGTGCTGTAAAATAATGGTGGCCATACAAAATATTGACACTTTGGGCCCAATTTGGACATTTTCCCTTGGGGGCGTACTCACTTTTGTTGCCAGCGGTTTAGACATGACATTAATGTGATTGTGTTGAATTATTATGAGGGGACAGAAAATTTACACTGTTTTACAAGTTGTACACTCACTACTTTATATTGTAGCAAAGTGTAATTTCTTCAGTGTTGTCACATGAAAAGATATAATAAAATATTTCCAAAAATGTGAGGGGTGTACTCACTTCTGTGACATACTGTGTGTGTATATATATATATATATATATATATATATATATATATATATATATATATAAAATTACATTTGGACCCTGAGGTACTTCATTTAAATAAACCCTAATGAATTTTAGTGTTGAGGCCTCTATCCATTTTAAGCTGTTATTAGTTAATTTCTGTTTATGTACCATGAGGCTCTGAATACCTCTGAATTTGCATTGGGTTGTTCAATGTAAAGTCAACAAAGAGGTGTATCATTTTACTTCATTCTCTAAGGGTTTAATTGATTTTCCCATAGGGCATCCACATACCTATGCATTTCAGTAATGCACACCTTAACTTGTGAATTATTGCAATGCACATTGGCACATCTTGTATTCATGTGTTATTCAATTTCAGTGGTACCGCAATGCACTAAAATAATGTACCTCCAATTCACCCGTATTGGCATGCAGCATGCATCAGAAAAATTGCTGTATGTCAAATGTAATGGCGCGTACACATGAGCGGACTTTCCGGCAAACTTGGTCTGGCGGACCGGACTCCGTCGGACAATTCGATCATGTGTGGGCTCCAGCTGACTTTTTTTCCCCAAAAGTCAGATGGACCTAAGAATAAAACATGTTTCAAATCTGTCCGACAGACTCGGCTTTCTAGCGTGCAAACTGTTCATCTATGTGCTAGTCCGACGGACCAAAAATGACGCATGCTCTGAAGCAAGTACAAGACGGAAGCGCTCGGTCTGGTATAACTAGCCTTCGTATTGAAGCTAGCACATTCCTTACGCTGCTAATTCTGTGGTCTTTTAATACAGCGCATTCTTTTTTTCTTTATAATGCTAGGAGAATGAAGTTGTTTTGCTGCTTATATTCACACAGAGTTCTCACAAACTTCTTTCTTCATTATTTATCCTCATGTCATGACTAATATTCTAGTTTTTAAAAGCCAGCTCTCCATAAATAATGTTTACAATTCTTTTTTAGACTCATCTTTTAGAATTTTTTATTTCAAAAATATATATTTTCCAATTTGGTAAAAATTAAAAAAAATTCTAGTGATTTCCATTTTTTTTGGATTTTCAAGTTACCACAATAATATTATCATCTTGAATTTTTATGAACCTTAATGAGGTTGGTGTCCCTTGTTAATTTGACATAGGGTTTTTTTACAAAAGGCAAATTCATTTAGCACTACAAGTGCAAAGTGCACTTGAAATTGCACTGAAAGAGCACTTGGAAGTGCAGTAGCTGTGGATCCGAGGGGCATTTAGCCCTTTAGTGCAGTAGCTGTGGATCCGAGGGGCATTTAGTCCTTTAGTACCTCCACGCTAGAAAGCCGAGTCCGTCGGACAGATTTGAAACATGTGCAGTAGCTGTGGATCCGAGGGGCACATGCAAGGAAACTAAAAAAAAGCATGCACCCGTATTGGCATGCAGCATGCATCAGAAAAATTGCTGTATGTCAAATGTAATGCCGCGTACACATGAGCGGACTTTCCTGCAGACTTGATCTGGCGGACCGGACTCCGTCGGACATTTCTTCAGTGTTTTCACATGAAAAGATATAATAAAATATTTCCAAAAATGTGAGGGGTGTCAAATGTAATGCCGTGTACACATGAGCAGACTTTCCGGCAGACTTGGTCTGGCAGACCGGACTCCGTCGGACAATTCGATCATGTGTGGGCATGTTTGCACGCTAGAAAGCCGAGTCCGTCGGACAGATTTGAAACATGTGCAGTAGCTGTGGATCCGAGGGGCACATGCAAGGAAACTAAAAAAAAGCATTTTAGCTTGCACATGATTGGATGATAAAATCAGCAGAGCTTCCCCTCATTTCAGATCTTCCCCTCAGATTTACAGCGACTGAACTTCCAACAAGTGCACTTGCAGTGCAATTTCAAGTGCACTTTGCACTTGTAGTTTGCACTTGTATTGCAAAATGAATTTGCCTTTTGTAAATAACCCCCATAGTCTTTTAGACATGTACCTGCCTACTCACAAACAAATTGTCCTTTTTGAATAAAAACACATAGTAAATTAATTTTTGTAAAAGAAAATAGCCATTTATTCTGGCTAACAAAATAAAGAGGAAGGCAACACTGGAGACACTTTTGGAATTTGTGAAGCCTTTTGTCCCCCAGGGCACACATCAAGTCATTGGAAAACAAAATTGGGATCTTGGGGAGTCCATATAATAGGGAGCACAATCTGCATCTTCTGTCAGACCAGACTGAAGCCAGGCAATCACTTTCGGCTCTTCCGTAGAGCCTTCCCTCCATGCTGCCTTGCAGCCTTCCCTCCACGCTGCCCTGCAGCCTTCCCTCCATGCTTCTCTGCAGCCTTCCTTGAAGGCTGTGCCTCTAGTGGTGTACTTGTGGCAGGAGGAGGAGGAGGAGGAGGAGGAGTAGGGGCTTTATCATAAATATGGCTGGTTTTAGTAAGCTGGCCCCTCAACCCCTTCTGAAGGGCCTCTGACAAAAGCCCCTCACAGAGTAGGCGTTGGTCCTTCTCCAGTTCCATCAACCTGGGCCATTTATGTACCATAGGCCTCTTCAGCATTGGGGGGGGTTACTGAGGATTTGGGTGGCTTCCCGAATGAGGGCAAGTGATTGCTCCTCTGTTCTGGTCATCTTCCTAAGCCTATTGTTGGGAAGGTGGAGGGGAAGCACCTGGCATTCTGTAAGGCTCTTACTGGGCCCAGCCACCTCCTGCCTGCCACTGGGCACAGCCTCCTCCTCTCTACCACTGGGCATGGCCTCCTCCTCTCTACCACTGGGCACAGCCTCCTCCTGGCTGAGCTCATCCTGTGTATAAAAAAAGGGACATAGTTGAATTTTTTTTCAATCACACACAATTTTCAGCTCACTTGCAAATTGACTTGCAAATTGAATTTTTAACAAATAGAAAAGGCTATCATTTTTATCTTTTTTTTTTTTACTTTCAAAGATTTTATTCCTTTACAAATAGACGAACAAGAATTTTCTTACGAGGCGATAAACAAGCCTCTATATTACAGAGGAGAACAACAACAGTGAAATGATAAGGTCAAGAATCAAAATGTGGTACCTCTATCACGGCCAAGAACTCATGCAACTATGTCACTTGTTCCAGGATCCCGGAGAGACTGTCCCGACACCCCTAATGAGAACTTACTGTGCCTGGATAGCCACCCCCGGGCTCCGGAGTATGACCTTTTATCAAAGACAAGCCATGAGTTTTGTTATTTACAACAGTAGTTTTGGTACCTAGCCTATGTACCTCGAGGGGGAGGCCCTTTGACCCAATTACCTGCCAGTAACCAGTCCAAAGGGTCATTTTGGTTGCAGTGGAGGGCCATATTGTAAACCAGAGGGGGAGGGGGGAAACAGAATAGAAAAGGGAAAAGATGAAGAAGAGGAGGAGCCAGTGAGCAGGGCTCGAGCCGGCCGTGGAGCGTAGTTTTGAATTTATTATGCCTGCAATCCTGGGCCCAGGGCTCCCAGGTAGATTCAAACTTCTCTTTTGTGTCAAGCAAAACACTGGTCATTTCTTCCTGGGACATGATCCATGAGATCTTGCGTTTGGCAGCTAAAAAGAAAACCCTGGGTTGTTTCCAAGCCTTAGCTATTGTCAGTTTGGCACCCAATAGTATGAAGTGGATTAAATTGCGAGTGAATTTGTGAATCTTGGGAGAATGGAAGCATTAAGGAGGGCTACAGTTGGGGTTCTTGGGGCCTCATGGTCTGTCACATTTAGGATTAAATTAAACATTCTTTTCCAAAAGGACCTAATTTTGGGACATTTCCACCAGATGTGGGCCATAGAACCCAAAATTTTGCATCCTCTGAAGCAGTGAGGGTTCGCAGAGGGATACATAAGGGCTAATTTGGCGGGGGTGAGGTACCATCTGGTCATCACTTAGCTTCAATTAGGGAAATATTCCTTATCCCCTTGTAGGCTCTGGAAACGGAGGTCAGCCAAGTGTCCAGATCCCATTGTATTTGAAGGTTATTTTTTCAAGCAGTCATGAATGGGGCTTTGCAGGCCCGCTGGGCAAGTGACTGGTAGATAACAGAGATTCCACCCCTCTGTTCCGTTGCTTGTCCACACCATAATTCGTAGTCTGTGAAGCAGGGTGGAATGGGTTTCCCCTTCCAAATTTGGTGGAGAAAGTGTTGTATCTGGCTTAGTCTGAAGTGTTCTGAGGTTGGGATCTCAAGTTGACGCTCACAGAATGTCAGCGTTAATGGTCCCGAGGCCGTAAAAAAGTGTCCGATTCGATACAACCCCTTGTCCAGCCACCATTTGAAAGATTTGATGTCTCGACCCGGGCTGAAGTCTGGGTTGTTGAAAATGTGGACAAGGGGGCGGCATTCAGATATTAGAGAGGTCTCAGTTTTTATCCTGTCCCAAAGGGTCAGGGATTGCGAGAGGATAGGTGAGAGTATGGGGGGATGTTCCCTTGAGGGGACCCATAGTAAGTAATCTAAGGTATATGTGGGGCAGCCTGTCTCTCAATTTGTATCCAGTCAGGTTTTTCTGATTTGGAATACACTGTGATGAGTTGAGCAAGTCGTGCCGCCTGGAAATACCAAAGCAGTCTTGGTAGACCTAGCCCCCCCCTTCTTTTTAAGTCTGAAAAGGGTGTTCTGGGGTAACCTATGCCCTGCTTCCCCCCATATGAACAAGATAGTTCACCCTTAGCCCACTTTTTTAGGTCCGACTCAAGCTTCTGATAAGTAGGTGGGAAGTTTGCTGAATACAGCTGATCTATTTTAGCAGTGAGATTGATCCCTAGGTATTCTAAGGAGGTTTCCTTCCACCTAAAATCAAAGCTGCTCTGTAGTGTCACTATTGTGTCTGGTTTTAGTGAGATGTTGAGGGCGTGGGATTTGGCGTAGTTTACCCGAAGGCTTGAAACCTTTTTGAAATCGTTTAAGGTTTTGCAGAGGTTGGGGAGAGATGTGATGGGGGAAGTTATAAAAAGCAGCATGTCGTCTGCAAACAGGCCGCATTTATGGGTCTGGGTTCCACACGAGACTCCTCGGATGTTGGATTTGGAATGTATGGCTATCGCCAGTGTCTCGATGACGATAGCAAAGATTGAGGGGGAAAGTGGGCAACCCTGTCTGGTGCCCTTGGATATACTAAACGGTTTCGAGCAGTGTCCTTGGAGGCGAATCATTGCTTTAGGGGTGGAATAAAGGGAGTGTAAGATGCCTAAGAAACGTTGACCGAAGCCCCATTGTTCCATGAGTGAGAATATGTAGGGCCATTCAACGGAGGCGAACGCCTTATGTAAGTCTAGGGATAGAAGCATCCCTTCTTGTTTGGGGCCTCTGTCCTAACCTGATTGAAGAAGGGAGACTATATCAGTGGCCCTCCTGATTTGGTCTGGCCCCTGTCTGCCCGGGATAAACCCCACTTGGTCCTTATGGATGTAGTTACCAATGAAGGAGGCAAGGCGATTGGGTAGAATTTTTGTCAATATCTTGAGGTCATTGTTTATGAGGGTCTATAGTTGTCAACCTCCTCCGGGTTCTTGTTTGGTTTAGGGATTACTGTTATGTAGGCGATATTGAGCTGAGGATCCAGAGGAGAACCTTTAGCCTTTATATTAAAAAATTTGGCCATGAAAGGTGCTAGTGTGTCAGCAAAAGCCTTATAGTATGGTACAGAAAGTCCATCAGGTCCAGGGGCTGAACCTGTTCTGAGGTTCTTTATGACCTCCTTTATTTCCTCAACATAAAAGTCCGCCTCTGGAACGTCCCTATGTTCAGACAAGAGTGTTGGGATAGGGAGATCCCGGATAAAGCTGGAAATCTTGGGGCCTTTGTCTGCTTGGTTCGAGTTATAGAGTTTGGAGTAAAACTCTTGGAAGGCTTTGAGCATCTTATTGGGTTTGGCTGTGGGGGGTTGTCCTGTGGCGCTGATCTTGGGAAGGGAGTGGGAGTGAAAACGTGGGGAGAGCTTGGAAGCTAGCCTAGAGCCAATTTTGTCTTTTTGATGGTAGAATTTTGCTCCACTCCAGCGGATATGTTTCTACGCTTTTGCTGTGAGAGTCATGTTGAGATCTAGTCTGGTAGCGTCCAGTTGTTCTGCTAGGGTTTTGGAAGGGCACTTCTTGTGTTGAGTTTTCAGTACTGCAAATGTTTTCCAAGTTTTTAATGCCTATAAGCCTCTCTTTTTTGAGTCGGGTCGCTATACTGATAATTTTGCCCCTGATAGCTACTTTATGGGCTGCCCAGAGTACCTCAGGGGAGATGTTTTCTACATTGTTAAGAAGGAAGTATTCCTTTAGGGAGTTCTCTATGTCTGTGGCATTGATGTGGTCACTCAGGATGTATTCATTTAGACGCCAGTGTGTCCCAAACGTTCATAGTGAGAGAGTTTTGCAAGGTGAGGCGGACCAGGGAATGGTCAGACCAGGCAATGTCAATGATGATTGCTTCGAGCGTTGAAGGGATAAGGTTAGTGGGCACAAGGATGTGATCTGGTCGAAGGCCACATTTGAGTCCCCTCCGAAGATGACTTTGCCCTCTACAAGGGGGAGCAGGGATTTAAGGAGTGCTTGAAAAAATTTAGTTTGACCTTTATTGGGGGCATAGTAGGAGATTATTGAATATATGTTGCCTTCAATCAAACCTTTGACAAGGATATATCTACCTACAGGGTCTCTGCGTGTTGAGATGTGATTAAATTTGTAGTTCTTTGAGAAAAGAACCGCTACCCCCTTAGTCTTGTTTGCTGTGTTCGCTAGGTAAAATGTTGGGTAGAGTGAGTGGAGGAATTTGGGGTTGTATCGAATCGGAAAATGAGTCTCTTGGAGCAAGACGATATCCATTTTTAAGGAGCGATAGTTTTAAAAAGCTATTCTATATTTTCTTGGGGAATTCAGCCCCTGAACGTTGTGTGTGGCTACCCTGAGATCCTTTCCTGTACAGATTAAGTCAGTCATTGGGACAGAGGGGTGGAAAGCTACTGCAGCGACCGTCACTTACCCTTTTCCGAGAAGACTGGGAGCGTCTGGGGAGGAATAGTCCAGCCAGAGACCCAACACAAAGCATCAGTAACCTCTAAGAGAGGGCCGACGACCCATTCCGCAGAGGCGAGAAACCGCTTCTAGGGGATTGGTGGAGGCGCAAGGGTGTCACCCCTGACCCTTGCATCTGTGTAAACTGCAAATATAAACTGACACAGCTAACAGTAACAGTTGGCAAATATATAAAAGAGAAGAAAAAAAAAAAAGGGGGGGGGGGGGGACTTTAGCAAAGGCAATAATGCACATATGGCATTCGAGGAGATCTTGGAAGATAACCTCTCTAGAAATCTCCAGCCAAGATGGCTTACAGAGTCCTGGAAGCTCTGGGAGAGCTCCTGAAGGGTACTTGGAAAGCCTGCTCATGGGAGCTGAATTGACTAACGTAGAGGTCTCTTACTAGAGGTCTAATACCCCATGGTCATCCAGGGCATTTCATGCTGTCCCTTCAGGGAGAACTCTAAACAGTCTTTTAGGATGCTTGTGAACAGTGAATAAGGAGAATCAAGACAGGATAACGCAGAAGATAGAGAGAAAAAAAAAAAAAAAGGAGTTTTTCCTGAAGGCAAACACGAACGGGTCATCCTAACTACGGCTTAGGGTAGGAGCCCTGAGCTCCATCAACAACGGGGACTCTAGTTCCAGAATGGGGTGCCCAAAATGGGGGCAGAGCGAAGGAAGGCTTGCTCATCCATATTATGGGGGCCTGTTGTCTTTGGATTTCTTGGTTGTCCCTGTGTTCCAAAGAGGGGAGACAGGACTTGTTGGGGGTGGTCGCTTGGCGGAGCTAGCTGGTGCCACGGAGAAATCCATGGGTGCTTCCTGCGAGATCAACTTGAGGTGAAGGAAAAGTCTCTCCTTCCGGTAAGCTTGAGAAGGCATAAGCTTTGCCTTGGATTGCGAATTTAACTGCAAAGGGGAAGGCCCATAGGTACTTAATGTCCTTTTGGGCAAGGACTGAGAGGAGCAGTTTAAGAGCTCGCTTTTTTAGATTGTAGAGGGGGATAAATCTGCAAAGATTTGTATTCGGTGCCCACGAAAAGTGACTTGCTGCTTGAGGCGGGATTGTCTCATGACTTCGTCCTTAATGGCATAGAAGTGTGGCTTCACAATGACATCCCTCGGGGAACCATCCTTTCTGAGGGGTCCCAGGGCCCGGTGAGCTCTGTCCAACTCTAGGCGGTGGGAGGGTGTGCTGGGTAGAACAGGGCATATTCATCTATAGTGCGGCCAATAAGGGATTCTGTGGAGGCCGGGGGAAGGAGCCTGGGGGTATGGTGGCATTCCCAGGGTCACCTAAGAGTATGTCAAGATCGCTGGTGCTAATACTTGCCTCTGCTCCAGCTTCCTTTCCCCGGAGGCCTCATGTGGCTGTGTGGAGGCTACAGCGGCGGCCATCTTGGTACACCTGTCCCGGCCTAGTTTTTCAAAATCCGGCCAGAGGTCTCGTCTGGCGGCCGAGCCGGACATGCAGGGAGGTTCCTGGTGGGCTATTAATGGTGGATGGGGTGAAGGCAGCTGAAATCAGATGGTGCTGTGCCCACTGTGAGGCTTGTGGGGCAGGGGTGATGCGGAGCTCCCGGCTCAAGCAGCCATTAAGGAGCTCCCGTGCATGCGCTGAAGGCTATCATTTTGACCCCACCATTTTTCTAGCTGTTCACCAATATTTGAACAACATTTTTGGCCACTGCTGTCTAGTGATTTGTATACATAATAATTTTTGTGAGGAAATAACTGATTTGTAAGCAATTCAAACATTTTAGTTCACATCATTAATATTCTGACAATCAATAATTAAAAAAAAAAAAGTATACCTGGCTCCCGCTGGGCGCATCCACTTCTTCAAGGATGAAAGGGCCCGTTTCTTCCTGGGACTCCTCAGCTGGGGTGGAAGGAAGGGTGGAGGGAAGGGTCGAAAGCGATTGCCTCACTTCTGTCTGGCCATCCAGAAAACGCAGTTTTGGGTAGTACCACAGCTTGGGAACATAAACCTTATCTGCTGCTGCTCCTGATTTGAGGGTCTCCTATACAGGGTCTTGTGCTCCCGCCTGTACATATTCCGCAGGACTCGAGTCTTTACAAACTCCAGAAGTATCCCCAGTGTTGCCTGCCTTTCTTGCTTATTGAAAAACAAGGGGTGCTTGACCTCCCACAGGTTTCGGTTAGCTTGATATTGGTCAATAAAATGACTCAAAAAATCCTCCTCCTTAAAGGGATTCATTTTTTCTGAAAGACAATACACAAGAGAAAAATGGTAATGTCAGTCCAAACTCACAGTATTATCTTTATCCCAATATAGGTCACATACACACACACACACACACACACACACACACACACATATTTAAATCTTACCTTTGTTTATGACGTTCACTACTTCCGTTCGGACATACATAGGCCAGCGCACTAGCTTTATATACACTGCGCATGTGTCATGCTCCGCCTGTGTCGCCCTCCCCTGACGTTCTTTATGAAAAATTTTCCCCGCCCCTTCTCTCTTCCTTGCGCAGTGGGAGTATATAGATAAATATGGCGGAGACATTATCAGGAACTAGCACAGAGGAAAGCCAGGAGCCCCAAACATCCAGATCCTGGAGGAGATTTAAAGGCCACCAACATGGCCTTTGAAGAAATGGTGGAGATGGTGGACATCTTGAGGAAGAGGACTATGATGGCAAAAATGGTCCGTACACCTGAAGGACCAAATAATGTCCTCAGTTGTCACCACTCTGGAGCAGCAATTTGGGTACGACGGGCTAAAGACCAATTGAGAAAGCACTGGTCCAACCTAAAAACGAGGGAGCCAGATCAGTATCGCAGAATCAAGAAGGTGCTTAAAAAAAAGTAAGTACTTGTCGCGTGTTCGTATTAAGATACTTAACTTGCATGCTGATCTATATGCTTTTCATTTATACTGTTGTACCGTATGTGATCGTTCGTAAATACCGTTCTTTTGAAAATACATATGATTCTAACTAAATGTCGTTCGTTTGCCAAGAAATACGATGGTACAGGGTTCTACCTACATTTTGTTCTTGATAATTTGCCTTATTAAAAGAAGTTTAGGATATTGTTGTGTGGATGTTTTTGAAACTTGAATGCTTTGAAAAAATGATTCAGTGTAATGTAAGGACAGGACACAGCAGCTCTTTCCACATCTGGACTCAGGAGCACTAGTGTATTGTGGGACACCAGAGGACATTTTTTAGGATAATCCACACAGGGGCTCCAGGGGATACTTTAGGTGTCTCCATCTGTGAAACTTGGCCAAAAAAGGTAAGTATTGCAGTTTGGTTAAAAGGGAATTTGAATCATGTCTTCAACTTTGATCTTTTCACAAACAGACAATTGTACACCACTTCAAAGCAATGTTTCATATTCCTATTTCTGGACTCAAAAATAAGTGTGCTAAGTATACCTTTGAGTCTTTTCTCCCCTATGAGAATGAAACCAAACAACAGTCAGAGGATCCCAGGACCCCCTGACCTCACCAGCCTGATTGGGTCATTAGCCCAAGCCCAAGAGTGTCTGACACCCCAGCTTAAGGTAATCTATTTATGCCTGCATATTTCTAAATACATATTTTTTCTCAAATTTTAGGTGATGTTCTGGTTGTGGAAGGCCAATCGGCGGACCCATTTAGCACCGATAGTGCCCAAAGGCTAATTGGGCAGATCATGGTCTGGAATGGCCACATTGATGAAATGCGCAATCAGCTAGACAGCATGAGAAATCGGCTGGACAGCATGCAACTGGAAATGAAGAACATGATTGATATTTTGGGGAGAATCCCTTTTTCCCTAAAACATTGATCATGTTCTTCATTTCCTTTTTAAATGAGAACATTGCTCTTTTTTTCTAGTTGTTAAATTTTAAAAGCCAAATTTTAAAGCTGCACACGGTGTGTCATGTGCTATCTGCCATCATGGGATCTCAATGTATGCGTTTTGTGTTTGCAACCCCTTCCTCATAATGCTAGCAGGTGTGAGGAAGGGATTGCACCCACAAAACACATCCATTGATCCCCCATGATGGGAGATAGCACATGTTGACATTACCCATTTGGACTCCCAATTTGTGTGCATCTTCAAAATTTGGCTTTTACATGGGTGACATCGCCTGCAACTTTTACATGTTGAACTTTGTAAGTTCTAGAGTTGGGTATGTTTTTTTTGTGAAAAAAACCCTGTTTTAAAATACAAAAAAAAAAAAAAATATGCAGAAAATACCAAAAAAAAATACAAAAATAAAGTTCCCTCCAAAAAAAATTAAACAATTTTATATTGAGTAAAAAATATAAAACAAAAAAAAATACATTGAATGACGTTTTAAAAAAACGCACATGTTTGAATGTGCACACAGTAAAAATTTTAAACGACAACAATGTGTGTGGCTTCTTCTTTCAATACTCAATACAAGTTTTGGAATTCATTTTTAGTTTACAGTGACAAAGGGCCTTATTTACTAAAGGGAAATGCACTTGACGCTACAAGTGCACTAGGAGAACCTAGGAGACAGCCAAAAAGAAAAGCAAACAAGAATAAAAACTCAAGATTTTATCATAAAAAAGTTTTTTTTTATTATTTGAAAGGTTAAATATGTTCTGGCATTGAAATGGCCCCCCTACCATTAAAATAATTAACACTTATTGGGCGGTTTGGCGGGCCAAGCCAGTACGGCCAGTATCCAGGCCTGTGAGTACAGATTCTGTACTAAGTCCGGCTTCAGGCCCAACTGAGGTAAAATATGTTTGCAAATGTTTTCTTAAAAAATTATGGTGTACGCAACAGCACATGATTAGATGATTGATTTTATAGTCCGCCATATTGATGGCTGAGAGAAACAAATAGAACCGGCTGGCCATAATCCCGAAAGCATTCTCCACAAATCTTCTCGCTCTGGCCAGCCGGTAGGTAAATACCCTCCTCTCCGGGGTGAGGGTCCTCTGGTGGAATGGCCTCATCAGGTGCTCGCCCAGACCGAAGGCTTCATCTGCGATGAATACAGAGGGGAGTCCCTCAACGTTCTCAGCATCAGGTGGCAATCCCAGGCCACCAGTCTGGAGATGCTGGCAGAACTCGGTCTGGGCGAAGACTCCTCCTGGGAAAGTCCCAACGGTCAGCAAACTGGGAGGCCACAGTCTACCATTCCTGTGGCGTGGAAGGAAACTGTGGAGTCAAACAAGAAAAACATTCTTGCACAACAGCAGTATAACAATTTTTAGAAGTAGTATTTAACCTCTTCAGATCCGCGCTATTGCCAAATGACGACAACAGCGAGGACCTACATTGCCGGGATGACGTCTATTGACATTGTCCCGTGCACGAGCGGCCTGCGCGCCCCCTGCAGGGCACGCGCAACATGCTCGGTGATCATCGAGTCTATGAGACTCGCCTGATCATAGATCAGAGTAAGGGGTCAGTCCCGACCCCTTACCACATGATTAGCTGTCAGCCAATTGTTGTGTATGTTGTAATATGTTCACCGATTTATGTGGGACATTATATTATTATATGTATGTACACATACAGTCAATATTGACCAGGCCAGAATTCAATTGACAATGGTTGATTTGTCCAAGCCAACTCAATTTTAATATAACAGCTGAAGACCCTTTCATGTGTTAATCTTATGCAAGTCTACCTAGGGGTGGGAGGTATGGGCTGTAAATTGAACATTTCAAAGGGTACATTTTTTAAAGGACCATAGAAGAAGTATTTATTGATGGTAATTAGACTTGAGGGGGTAACAATGGGATCAAGGAGTGTTTTGGGTTGGCCTAGCGGAGGCTCCCTCCTGGGGGGCTAATATATCAGGGGGACTTGTTGATATTAATATGCAAGAATACAGATTAGGAATGTAGGTATTCCAAGGGCTCAAAATGGTGTTCAGGTGGTATCTGTTAATCTAATCTAATTACAGATATCTAAGAGGACTTGTTGATGTTGATATGCGGGAGTGCAAATTGGGGCGGTTTATGACTACAGCTGTTAACGGCTGGGGGTTGTTGTCTGTCTGAAAGACTGAAGCAAATAAAAGTCCTAAATTGAAATGGCCAATCAAATTGCTCAGCCATTCAGTGTCTAGTGAATATAACACGGCATTAAGTCTATAGTTTAAGTTAGGCTTATCTGTGTATGAAGGCACAGACCTAAGAAATGGGACTCTGAATTATATCTACTCTGATTTTTTTTGTCATCTGTGGACTTTGTTCTGTGTTGGAAGTGCATCTCTCTGGAAGAATTGGGTTGCTGTGGAAGAGTACTTACTAATTAATTATCATACCCACTATACTACTACACATATTATTAAATCACTACATTGGTGCCGTTCAAGTGACCAGAAGAGCATTTTCAGACTTCGTAACAGAAGTCGGTGGTGACAACAATCCTGTGAGGTGGACAGAAGTCTGATGAAGAACCAAGAGCTGTGCTGTGACTCCAATGTCTGGTTGTGACATAAGAGAGTCTCATCTACAAAATTAACCAAGTTGGGAACCCCAGAATTATTCTCTGGAGACTGGAAACAACAACAAAAAAAGGACTGTGTTGTGTACCAGAAGACCTGAACTGGAAGCTGAAGGAGTAACTAATGCGGTGAGTAAAATATTTCCTTTTTTTTTTTTTAATTACCGTATATACTCGAGTATAAGTCGTTCCGAGTATAAGTCGAGGCCCTAATTTACCACAAAAAAATGGGAAAAACTTATTGACCCGAGTATAAGACGAGGGTGAGAAATGCACAGCTACTGTAAGTGGAAAAGAAAAAAAAAGGTCAACAATGCCCATTTGCAGCATCACTGTGCCCATTTGCAGCCATAGGTCCCCTGAACTTCAAACTTGGTAGTTAAGGGTTCCTAGATGTCCCCTAGCTGCAGCCAAAATTTGGGGTCTCTGAACCCAAAGGGTCCCGAAATGACATTGCTGCAGATGGACACAGTTGACCGAATTTGGGGCCCCGTATCTCAGGGTCACTTAGTGCTAAGAACCCCAAATTTGGTGTGCAAACCCAGTGGAACTGGCACCATAACATTTTCAAAGCTGGGGTTTCTAGCATCAAGTGGCCCCGAGATACAGGGCCCCAAAAATCAGTCCAGAAAATGTCAAGCACTTCTCTGCAGCAGAGAATGACATTTTCCAAACCAGTTTGGGGCCCCGTATCTCAGGGCCACTTGGTGCTAGGAACCCCAGCTTTGGATATGTTATGGTACCAGTTCCACTGGGTTTTCACACCAAATTTGGGGCACTAAGTGGCCCTGAGATACGGGGCCCCAAAGTCGGTTCGGAAAATGAAATTTTTTTGCTGCAGAAAAGTGCTTGACTCGAGTCGAGGGGGGCACTTTCAGCACAAAAAAATGTCCTGAAAAATTCGACTTATACTCGAGTATATACGGTATTAGTAATATAGTCAAAATGCTTACTCAGTGTGAAGCCAGTGTCAGTTCTGATAAAGTTAACAGATGGGTATAAAAATGTATTAAGCGCCATGGCGGTCCTTATGAAATTCCAGAAAAATGTAAGCAGATGTGGACGATGATGAAGGAATTTTTAGAGAAAAATGTTTGATAGCAAAATTTCAGAAAGTAAAAAAAAAGGTTGTATTGTGCAGGGCTTATTATCTTGCTGTTTAACAATGGAAAGTTCTTTGAAGGGTAAGGTTGAGGAAATTGCGCAGTTACAGAATGCAGTTGATAATAGCAACAATGTTTGTGAGAGGTTACAAAACCAGACACCGAGACAGTAAATTTAAAATTGCATGCAATTACCATTGGGGGAGCTTTGCTTGAGAAATCTAAACATTGTGATGAATTATCGGAGGAAAATGAGGTATTAAAATTAAGAATTATGGAATTAGAGAAGAGATCTCAGGAATGCAGATATGCATCAAATCTTGGATTCAGCTATCTTCAGCAAAATACAGACACAGATTTTATACCAAATGAAACAGAACCTCATATTAAATCTGATAATTCATTACCAGCTGCCCCCACTGTGACTACCACAGTTTATAACAGTAATAATAATTCAGGTCAAGTTCGACTTGTAATGAAGCCTTTGAAACCAAGAGAATTATACGCAATTCTTAAAGAAATAGGAATGGTTCCATACCATGATTTAAACAGATTTTTAAAATGGTTTTGTGACGTGCAGCAGTGTCACTGGAAGGTTTGGGACTTTGAGTGAGGCGCGGGGCAGCGCCTCCATCCCGGATTCAGAGAAAACAAGAAGGGGCAGTGGGACTTTAAATGAGACAGCTGACAGGTTGGGGTTGGGAATGAAATACAATTTATTGCGTATGATTCGTGCTGATATGTCTTACATGTGGAAGGTTACCTGTGCATGTGCACCAAGTCTATCCTATATACATACATGCATAAAAACAAAAACAATACAGAATTCCAGCAATGAGTAACTAACACATATATCATGTGGAGATTGTACATGTTGAAACTGGGAGCCACACAACATCGTAATGTAAAAATAAATCTAAAAATTGATGCATAAATAATTCATAAAAGTAGATTCCTAGAGAGCGCACAGTGGCTGCATCCAACATGCCCGACGCGTTTCTGTGAAATACACTTCTTCAGGGGCGGATGCTCTAGGATTTCTGAAATAACAAAGTATAGTGAACATCAGGAATTGGACTAGCTGGTAGCCAGAAAGGACAACACGTCAATTTCTGGATATTAACATACGTGGCCAAGCTATGGTGAGGTACAGGTACTGGGTCAAAAGCATTGTCCCCCTCCGGAGCTGAGGCGACAAGGGATTCAACACACAACAGACGCAAAACAGGCATCCTCCACTCAGTGCTAATCAACTCCTCCATAGGGTGACCAATGATCCTCAATAGATGGGGAGTATATCTGAAATGGATAAATAAATCCACTAAGATGAACCAAAATTGTTATACACAAAAGGTGGAAAGAGTAGGAGCTTCAAAAAAATAGTCATGATTTAGTACCTTGAGGTGCTGGAGACAGGACTTGTCCAAAAAGTGCGGCGTCTGCATGTGATAGGAGAGGAGGACTGCACGAGAGGAGACGCCTGATATGCAGCCCATCTGCGTCGGCGATTGCCGCCAACGTCACGCCGAGCCGATGAGGCATGGGGCGTGGCCCCTGCCTAGGCAGTGGAGGTCCGCCCATGACATTATGGAATTAGAGAAGAGATCTCAGGAATGCAGATATGCATCAAATCTTGGATTCAGCTATCTTCAGCAAAATACAGACACAGATTTTATACCAAATGAAACAGAACCTCATATTAAATCTGATAATTCATTACCAGCTGCCCCCACTGTGACTACCACAGTTTATAACAGTAATAATAATACAGGTGAAGTTCGACTTGTAATGAAGCCTTTGAAACCAAAAGAATTATACGCAATTCTTAAAGAAATAGGAATGGTTCCATACCATGATTTAAACAGATTTTTAAAATGGTTTTGTGACGTGCAGCAGGTCAGAGATATGTACAATCTCAACCCATCTGACTTAGAAAGAGTTTTGCAACATTCTTTAGGAAGTGGTCTTTGGATGAGAATTAAACAGATCTGTATTCAGCCTCTGACTACAAGGGACATATTACTGGCATTATTATGTTTTTTGTATGGTGTACGTTCTGATGTTACTATTTATGGGAAGATCCAACAAATGCAAAGTGAATCTCCATATGAATTGTCACACAGGATAGCAACTATTATGGAATTATTGGTCGGTAATAATCTTGCATTTGAGCGTGGGGGCTTGATGCATATGAGTATGTTTCTAGATGCATTGCATGAAGATATCAAACAAAATATTTTACTAGTTACCCCAAATCCTCATGATTTAAAAAGACGTATTGTTGAGAGCAGACCATTTATGAAGAAAGTCAAATGAGCAGGCTGTCAAAATTGATTTAGCCACATTGTTTAGGACAAATACTGAACATGAAGATCAGAAGATAATATCCTATGATAATACCCAGAGAGGAGACACCGGGTCAAACATACGTGATATTAATATGAAAAACAGAGCTGACCAAAATAATAAGAAAAGGTCCAAAACCTGGATACCGTTTTCTCAGTTAAAACAGAAATATGACCACCTGAAGATTGAGTATGATAAGATGAGAGGGGAACGTGATAAATTATTACAGCAGTTGAAGGGGGTACAAGATGTACATTCTCCAGATCTGTTTTTGAATGCAAATGACACTTCTCTAGCAGTGGGGGTGAATTAGCTCCAAACTGTAAACGTGTAAATAGTGTTTTGTTTTAACTTCAAACAACGTTTAAGGACCTTGCTAATTAGTTTTGTTGGAGAGTTTTTTGTCTTTCAGATATTGACATTTAAATGACGGTGAATAGCAGAAGCACAGTCTGAAATTGCTGGCTAGTGGGGGAGAATTATGGGAGAAATGCTGAATAGACAACAAGGAATTATAAAGCATTCATGGACTCGAAATTCATCGAGCAATGGACCTTTTTTTCTTTTTTCTTCAACGCCCTAATTTTTAATTTTTCTCCCTTTTCCTGATATATTTTGCTTTTCATTTTTTATTTTCTTTATGTTTTATTTCTTGAACTTTATCTTAAAACCAAAGAGAAACATTTAAACCTAAAATAATTTTCATAACATCTGTACATATTACATAATGCGTATTGATCAATATATTTGTCATTTAAGGTAAGATGCTGCACAATGGCTTGACATAGCATAAATTATAGTATGTTGGGTGGTTTTCCTAAATTTATAAGAGGGGTGAGTGAAATTCATCACTCTAGTCATGATTTGAAACTTTGTTGATTCAGTTGTTTATAATATGCTAAAGGCTATGACATATATGGATGAAAAAGACCTTTCTACCTTTCATGGTGAAGATACTGGCAAGAATTTCCACTGCGGCTTTGTCTGGATAGAAGATCTGATAAACACTGATGACTATCTGAACCATCGTGTGGGGGTATATGTATATGTTGGTATACCATTCAGGTGTAATTATGGACTGAATGATCCAAGTAACTGCTCTATTGAAAGCAAAAAGGGGTCGGCCTACAGCAAATTACAAAAGCAAATTGTGGCTGGCAATCAACAAAGATGGACTCATGAATGTCAAGTGCAAGGAAATAGTTTGCAGTACAGTTTTTACTGCCATATCCAAACCTTTTTGACCTTGAAAGTGAGTGCTGGTACATTGATAGTTCTTCTTACTATAAAGATGAAAGTAGAGTGTTTGCGTAAAAGCATCTTTAAAAATGAAAAGCTTGAGCCTGGAGAGGAGAGAATCCTGGACTTATGTGGATTGGAGCTCCCAGAGCATACCAAGTTAATTTCGGTGAGATGGTGAGAGATGTGATGAAGTCAGACCGAAGAATGGACTGTGATATCAGCTCGTCTTTGTGCAATATTTAAGATCTTGATGTGATATAATAAGGCCTAACAGCTATATGGGCCACTGATGTTTACCAAATCCTTTTCCAGTCATGGTCTAAAAGTTATATTATCTAATAACTGTTTCATGGGGATATTTTAGAGGCTGGCGAATAGAGATGTAACCAGTTTCAACTTCATATTTTATATGAGCCGTTGTAAAGCATCCAGTACCTTAAATCAAAATGATATTTTTTGTTGTTTGATTTATGGTTCAGTTCTAGTAGTTAGAACCGACCCAAGTGGGGGTATATGTTGTATATGTTGTAATATGTTCACCAATTTATGTGGGACATTATATTATTATATGTATGTACACATACAGTCAATATTGACCAGGCCAGAATTCAATTGACAATGGTTGATTTGTCCAAGCCAACTCAATTTTAATATAACAGCTGAAAACCCTTTGATGTGTTAATCTTATGTAAGTCTACCTAGGGGTGTGAGGTATGGGCTGTTAACCTAATTGAACATTTCAAAGGGTACATTGTTTAAAGGACCATAGAAGAAGTATTTATTGATGGTAATTAGACTTGAGGGGGTAACAATGGGATCAAGGAGTGTTTTGGGTTGGCCTAGCGGAGGCTCCCTCCTGGGGGGCTAATATATCAGGGGGACTTGTTGATATTAATATGCAAGAATACAGATTAGGAATGTAGGTATTCCAAGGGCTCAAAAGGGTGTTCAGGTGGTATCTGTTAATCTAATTACACATATCTAAGGGGACTTGTTGATGTTGATATGCGGGAGTGCAAATTGGGGCGGTTTATGACTACAGCTGTTCACGGCTGGGGGTTGTTGTCTGTCTGAAAGACTGAAGCAAATAAAAGTCCTAAATTGAAACGGCCAATCAAATTGCTCAGCCATTCAGTGTCTAGTGAATATAACACGGCATTCAGTCTATAGTTTAAGTTAGGCTTATCTGTGTATGAAGGCACAGACCTAAGAAATGGGACTCTGAATTATATCTACTGTCGGATTTTTTTGTTATCTGTGGAGTACTTACTAATTAATTATCATACCCACGATACTACTATCCACCCAATATTATTATATCACTACATTGGTGCCGTGACGTAAGAGTACTTACATCATCATCATTATAATACCTAAATATTAATTATCTATCCACCACAATACCAATGACAGCTGATCATGTGATGTAAACAGAGCCGATAATCGGCTATTTTTTCTCCTCGCGCTGACAGCGTGAGGAGGAAAAAAAAAGCCGAACACCGGCGGCCGTGAGAGGGACATCAGTCCCGATCACGGCGATCATCTGTGCCCCCTGCCAGTGACACAGCAAAAGGGAGCAGTGCCGCCTACCAGTGCCCACCAGCGTCACCCATCAGTGCCATCGATCAGTGCCCACAGTGCCATCGATCAATGCCCACAGTGCCACCGATCAGCGCCATCAGTGCCACCCATCAGCGCCCACATCAGTGCCACAACAGTGCTGCACATCAGTGCAACCTACCAGAGCCCATTAGTACTGCCCATCAGTGCCACCCATCAGTACCACCCATCATTGCTGCCTTATCTGTGCCCATCAGTACCGCCTTATCTGTCCCCATCAGTGCTGCCTTAACTGTGCCTATCAGAGCCGCCTTAACTGTGCCTATCAGTGCTGCCTTAACTGTGCCTATCCGTGCCCATCAGTGCAGCCTATCAGTGCCGCCTCATCAGCGCATATCAATGAAGGAGAAAAATTACCTGTTTGCAAAATTTTATAACAAACTATGAAACATGATTTTTTTTTTCAAAATTTTCCATCTTTTTTTGTTTGTTTAGCAAAAAATAAAAATCCCAGCTGTGATTAAATACCACCAAAAGAAAGATCTATTTGTGGTAAAAAAATTATAAAAATTTAATTTGGGTACAGTGCTGTATGATCGCGCAATTGTC
Organism: Lithobates clamitans; assembly: GCA_037952925.1. Classification (NCBI taxonomy): domain Eukaryota; kingdom Metazoa; phylum Chordata; class Amphibia; order Anura; family Ranidae; genus Lithobates; species Lithobates clamitans. The sequence continues at coordinate 6,892,990 of JBBGZY010000285.1, forward strand.
ATTCAAAGTGCAACAGCGCTGAAAGCTGAAAATTGGTCTGGGCAGGAGGGGGGTTTAAGTGCCCAGTAAGCAAGTGGTTAAAAAAAAAAAAAAGGCCCACATATAAAATTCCTCACCCCCTCTGATGGCCCATTGATTAAATTGTATGGGGGGGTGGGGGAGGGTTCTAAATTAGTTTAAGACCACACATTACATTTGGAGACATTTGATGGGGTGGGGGAGGGTTCTAAATTAGTTTAAGACCACACATTACATTTGAAGACATTTGAGGGGGTGGGGGAGGGTTCTAAATTAATTTAAGACCACACATTACATTTGGAGACATTTGAGGGGGTGGTTCTGGGAAAGCAATACAATGGAGCTGACAACATACATTGTTAAAGAGACTAGGCTATAGGTGTATATGGGCCCAGGATTGCATGCTAGGGAGGTTAGTGAAGGCAAATATGCATGTAGGCCAAAAATTTAGTTTCTAAAATAAAAACATGCATGCATGAAGATAAAGGGGATATTCACAGTATATTGGAATCGTGGTAATTAGGTAATGATGAAATTAATACAATATATTAGCAAACACTAAATACATATAATGTAATGTTAAAGGCTAAAACTTACCTTAATATAGTCCTTCTGCAGGACCTGAATAATGGCAGAACAGGTCTCTGGGATAATGATCCCCAAAGCCTGGGGGAGGTGCCTGTCGAGAACTTAAGGTCCTGAAGGCTTCTCCCAGTCACCAAGTAACGCAAGGTGGCAACTAGTCTCTGCTCCATAGTGATGGCTGGCCGCAGGCAGGTATCCTGCCTGCTGATATAAGGGGTCAGCAAAGCCAGCAGACGTTGAAAAACGGGGTCCATTATCCTGAGATAATTCCTGAAATCCTCAGGATTATTCTCATGGATCTGACGAAGCAAAGGCATGTGCGAGAATTGGTCACGCTGGCGCAGCCAATTCTTCGTCCATGAACTCCTCCTTGCCCTGTTCATGGACTGAACTCAGGTCAAAGTATTAACCCCAACACCAAGCCCCCACACAACATGAACTCAAGAACGAGTATGTCCATGCACCATGGCTTCAAAACGGTCGGCTGGTCAAACAAACAAACTTAAACGAACGCACTGAAGAACAGCAAGGCCTGTGAAGAGCGACCTGAAGAACAGGAACGAGCAGATCAGAACAGCCTGATATACAGGTAATGAACTGACCAACACGCACTGAAAACCAGATACAAACCCCACAAGCACAAACTGAACCGCAGAAATCGATCAAAATAAGCTGAAGTCTGAAAAGTTTGTAAGTTCGGCGGACCTACGCTGCAAAGTATGTCGGAAAGACCGTCGGACCTAGTCCGTCGAAAAGTCTGCTCGTGTGTACGCAGCATAAAGCCCATTGGCTGCCATATGGTGCTTTGGCTGCCAGTGGTGGCCCGTGCATTTTGGGTGCACAGGCGCCGCCCCCCTATCCCTGCTGCTGCCTCCCTATCCATGCGCCCGGCCCCTTTCAGGACGCTGGATGCATGGACTCCTATGGCGGGGCAGCAGGGGGTTATTTTTTAAAATCAGCCAGAGGCTCTAATAGGCTTCAAAAAAGGGTGGGCTGGGTCGGATGGAAACGGACCGCCTGTTCAGTTCCATCGGATACCATCCGATCTGATCTGCTAGATAGATGGGGAATGGAATCCCCATCTGTCTGTTTTTAGCAAACTGGATCAGATGCAGATGGGTGTAAACGCACACATTTCTATTTACATCAGTCTCTCCATAGAAAACAATGGGTGGTCCGATTGGGCCCACCTGAAAAACAAACAGGCAGACCTGATTAATGTGCTTGTGAAAGGGGCCTAAGGCCTTGTTCACACAGGGCATACACAGTTTACCTTTACAAGGATGCACAGGTGTTCTGTGCATCTCTGTGCAGACAGTCCCATTGATGTCATTTGGGATGTAGCACCTGCACGAACAGAGCCGTTGCTCCCAATTTTACTTCCATATAGGTCCCCATGCATATCCCTGAGCTCACACTGTCTGCGTTCGGGGTCATGTAACCACACCCACACGGATGTCATATTGGTAACAGCAGTTATGCCTATGCAGCCGTTGCATCCCAATTGACATAAATGGGACTGCCTGTACGGGGATGCACAGAATACCTGTGCATCCCTGTGGGGGTAAACAAGGCCCCCATGGGCGTACACTTTAGTATGCCACATGTGAATGATGCTTTAGTACTAATTTAGCAGGAATTTTGTAAGTTACTTTGTGTTTATGTGCAATATTAATGATTTTAGTTTATTTTTAGTGAATATAGAGATATGATGAACATTTGCGCAATTATTGCAGGGCCCAAAAAATCAGTAGCACTTTTTTTATTCTACAGGTCATGTTCTTTTAGAAAATGTATAGTTTGAGGGTCTTTTCAAATTCTGAAAGCTGTAAGTGAAAAATTTAAACCTCCAGATTTTTAGAAAAATTTTGGGTACGTTTGATTTTGCAAAAAAGCGCAATTTAAAATTTACAAATATTTGTTATTTATTAACTTCGTACAGGTTAAGCTTTAATATTAAGTAGGGATTTAGCAGGAATTTTGTAAAATTAGCTGTATGTTTATCTGCTAATAATGGTTTTGGTGTATTTTTTGCGACTATATTGATTTGATAAACATTTGCACAAATACCGCGGGGTCTAAAAAATCAGTAGCACCTTCTTTTTATTCTAGAGGTCATATGCTTTCAGAAAATATATGGTTTTTGGGGTCTTTCACAAATTCTGAAAGCTGTAAGGGAAAAATGAAAAATGAAAACCTTCAGATTCGAGAAATTTGGATATTTACACTTTTGCGTCTGTTCAATTTTTACCATTTTGCAAAAAGACGCAATTTGAAAGTTACAAATATTTGTTATTTAATAACTCAATACAGGTTAAAAATGTATATTTATTAGGAAGTTTGTAAAATTAGCTGTGTTTTTATCTGCTAATAATGGTTTTGGTGTATGTTTTGGGAATATATTGGTTCGATAAACATTTGCACAAATATCGCGGGGTCTAAATATTAAAATTTAGACTTGGATTGATTTATTCTAATTTGTTATTGCATTCATATTGCATTTATAATATATTACATATGTTTCACTTGCTGATATATTTATTATTAGTTAAGTTTAAATATTTCTCATATTGGAGTTTAACCACTTCCTGCCCACTGGCCGTCATATGACGTCCTTGACTTTGAGCGGCGATATCTGAATGATGCCTGTAGCTACAGGCATCATTCAGATATCACCTTTTTCAACCGGCGATTCCCTACACCAAAAGAATGATCATAGCGGCTGTTTTGCCACTTGATCATTCTTACGGGAGGCGAGAGGGGACTCCCCCCGTCCCGCCGCCCTCCGGTGCTTCTACCGACCCACCGCTGCGATGGGTGAGTCAGAGAACGGATCCGCCAGCCCCGGATGTTGACCATAGAGATTCCCGTCAGACCAGATGGTCGCCGGAGTCTCTATAATCGTCGGGGTTCGGGCACTATGTTATGAAGTCACACCCGGCCTCTGCATTCAGAAAAACGGTGGCGCCTTGGCTGGGAAGCTGAGATTGTTTTTTTTTTTTTTTTTTTTATTTCAGGCTTCCCAGCCTAGAGGTGAGATGTGGGGTCTTATTGACCTCATATCTCACTGTAAAGAGGACCTGTCATGCCATATTCCTATTACAAGGGATGTTTACATTCCTTGTAATAGGAATAAAGGTGAATATTTTTTTTTTTAAGTGTCAAACTAAAAAAAGGAAGTATAATTAACAATAATAATAAAAAAAAGTAAAGTGCCCCTGTCCCCGTGTGCTTGCACGCAGAAGCGAACACATACGTAAGTCCCGCCCACATATGAAAACGATGTTCAAACCATACATGTGAGGTATCGCCGCGAACGTTAGAGAGCAATAATTTTGGCCCTACACCCCCTCTAACTCAAAACATGTAACCAGTAAAAAAGTAATTTTTGAGCAATTTTGAAGCATGACATGTTAGGTATCGATTTACTCAGCGTAACTTCATCTTACATAATATGCAAAAACATTGGGCTAACTTTACTTTTTTTTCTTTTTAAAGCACAAAACAGTTTTTTTCCCCCAAAAAAACGTGTTCGAAAAATTGCTGCGCAACAACCGCCATTGTATTCTCTAGGGTCTTTGCTTAAAAAAACAGATATAATGTTTGGGGGTTCTATGTAATTTTATAGCAAAAAAAATTATGATTTTTACATGTAGGAAAGAAATGTCAGAATTGGCCTGGGTAGCAAGTGGTTAAAATGTTATTTCATGTGAACAATTCTATTAATTTAATCAGGTGAAAATTGAAATGCATTATTTGCTTGGATTATATAACTATACAGAGCAAACTCTAGTATTGCCGGGAGATATCTATGATTGAGCTTTACTAGGCAGTATCTGGGTTTGCTAGTATGTCAGTTTGCTTTAAATGAAATGTAGGATGAACAGGCTAGCTGTGTGTATTGAACGAGTTCCCCTGTGATTGTGATTCCACTAATGAGCAGTGCTGCAAAGTAAGGCGGTGATCATTGGGGGTTAGAATAATGCTGGGTTATCCTATAAATGCCAGGACATCGTGCCGCTTGGTCACGCTCTCTGTTGAAGTTGTGATGATGAAAAGCGTCAGGGCAGGACCTTACAGTGACTGAAAGTGATGTGTGTGTGTCACTACCAGGAAGCAGCAGCCAGATATTTTCAAAGCAGTGGATGGCAGATGGTATTCCATACTGATTAGTGATAACACACAGTTTGATTATTCAACCAAATGCCTGTTACAATTTATGTTGTGTAAGTGTGGTTTTAGGGGGTGGTTACCTTGAATAAACTTTTAAAATGGTATCACGCTATGTGGAGCCTTTTTTTTTACACGACTAAACCAATTCTGATATAAGAATTGAAGTGACCATAAGCTTATAGGAGAGGGAGAAAGGAGGTCCTTACGCCGTACTTACTTGGCCACCTGTGGGCACTTCTGTAGGTCCGTATGGCATACAAACTTGGCAGTGAAAAGGTTAAAATGTTATCACGCTATGTGGAGCCTTTTTTTACATGACTAAACCACCCTGAGCGGTGAGCTGTTTGAGATAACCGGACCAAACGGGAGACACCTGGTGTGTTCAAGGCTTTTGAATTACAAACCTTTGGTGAGTGTAAAACCCCTAGGGCAGTGATATGAAATTAGCAGACCTCCAGCTGTTGCAGAACTACAAATCCCATGAGGCATAGCAAGACTCTGACAGCCACAAGCATGACACTCAGAGGCAGAGGAATGATGGGACTTGTAGTTTTGCAACAGCTAGAGGTCCGCTAATTGCAGATCCCTGCCCTAAGGGATGCCTATCAACCATTAAGTAGAATCCTGCACCTATCAATTGAACTGTCTCATCACCTATCAACATACTACCGATTTCTCATATGTTTTTACATGTAAATGCTGGTCATACTTCATTTATTTGTTTGGAGCGCTGCTTTGAGTATTGGAACTTTGTCTATATGGAATAATGACTTTTTTTACTTATGTGTATATAGCAATAACAGAGGGGGAATGGAGCGCTGACAGGTGCTGCTGTTAGACAGGTATGGGGCAGTGGTGTGGGAATCCGGTATATCCAGGGGGTAACAAACAGTTAAAAAACAGTTTAAAAATAGTCTAGGCATATATGATGATCGGCAGCCAGCTTCTCAGAGTAGAAGGGACTCTGTGGTATGAGAAAACAGAAAAAAGGCAGCACCGCTCTAAGGGTAGTAGATTAGTAAAAACAAGACTTTAATAATGTAAATTATGCACTCACATTTGAATAATAAAAACAGGCATGAGTAAGTTCTCCTAGGCGTCGCAGAGTCTCATCTGGTTCCAGCTGGGCTGTGGTGGGGCCGGCCTCAGCCGCTTCCGGTGGTGCCTGTAGCTCCGAGGCATGGGATTCCCTCAGGCAGCGCGTCAGCAGGTACGTAGGATGATGACGTCAGGTGAAGGAGAGTGGGGGGCGTGGCCGTAGCGCTCGTGTTAGGAGAATGCATGCTCCTTCGTCAGGCGTTCCGCCTTCAAATGTGAGTGCATAATTTACATTATTAAAGTCTTGTTTTTACTAATCTACTACCCTTAGAGCGACGCTGCCTTTTTCTGTTTTCTCATACCACAGTGATAGCAATGAATGTTTTGGGTTAAGTTCACACTAGCCCATTCTTTGAAAAGTGATCCATGAAGGACCACTTTTTAAAGTATGGCTAAGCAACCACTGTAAGGTGTTCATGAGGCAATGTTTTTTTTTGCCAAGGGATAATACAGTATCTCACAAAAATGAGAAACCCCCCCACATTTTTGTAAATATTTTATTATATCTTTTCATGTGACAACACTGAAGAAATTACACTTTGCTACAATGTAAAGTAGTGAATGTACAGCTTTTATAACAGTTTAAATTTGCTGTGCCCTCAAAATAACTCAACACACAGCCATTAATAACTAGTAAGTAAAGGGACAGGGGATTATAGCGGTTAACCATATTTCTACACAGCCATTAATGTCTAAACCGCTAGCAACAAAAGTGAGTACAGAAAAAATGGAGGGGAGAGCAGCGCCAATATAAAAAATGTGTGTTAATATAAATAGACCGATAGTCCATATAGATCAGTCCTCCAATGACACCACAGTGACTCCACACACAGAAAAGCGTGCCCGACCACCGTATCATAAGCCTGCTTCCCAGATAACAAGCAAGGAGCATTTGGGTGTAACCCAGCCACGGTCTTAGCTTGCAATGTTGACCACTGGAAACACACAGGGACCGGACCTTAGTTGAAAACCACCCTAGGCGTCTCACAAAATTCGTAGCCGTACTTCAATGATATACTCAGAGTGGGCTCAGAGGAAAGAAAAACTGACCATAGCGTGATACAGTTTTAAACATTTAATTTAAAAAATTTAGTATTGCACTTACAAAAGTGAGTACACCCCTAAAGTGAAAATGTCCAAACTGGGGCCAAAGTGTTAATATTTTGTGTGGCCACCATTATTTTCCAGCACTGCCTTAACCCTCTTGGACATGGAGTTCACCAGGGCTTCACAGGCTGCCACTGGAGTCCTCTTCCACTATTCCATTATGACATCATCTAGCTGGTGGATGTTAGAGACCTTGTTCTTCTCCGCCTTCCATTTCAAGATGCCCCACAGATGCTCAATAGGGTTTAGGTCTGGAGACATGCTTGGCCAGTGCATCACCTTTACCATCTGCTTTTAGCAAGGCAGTGGTAGTCTTGGAGGTGTGTTTGATGTCGTTATCATGTTGGAATACTACCCTGCGGCCCAGTCTCCGAAAGGAGGGGATCATGCTTTGCTTCAGTATGTCACAGTAAATGTTGGCATTCATGGTTCCCTCAATGAACTGTAACTCCCCAGTGCCTGCAGCACTCATGCAGCCCCAGACCACGACACTCCCACCACCATGCTTGACTGTAGGCAAGAAACACTTGTCTTTGTACTCCTCACCTGGTTGCCGCCACACATGCTTGACACCATCTGAACCAAATACGTTTATCTTGGTCTCATCAGACCACAGGACATGGTTCCAGTAAACCATGTCCTTAGCCCGCATGGGCTTTCTTGTGCATTGTCTTTAGAAGAGGCTTCCTTCTGGGATGACAGCCATGAAGATCCAATTTGATGCAGTGTGCGGCGTATGGTCTGTGCACTGACAGGCTGACCCCCTGCCCCTTCAACCTCTGCATTAATGCTGGCAGCACTCATATGTCTTTTTCCCAAAGACAACCTCTGAATATAACTCTGAGCACGTACACTCAACTTTTTTGTTCGACCATGGCGAGGCCTGTTCTGAGTGGAACCTGTCCTGTTAAACTGCTGTATGGTCTTGGCCACTGTGCTGCAGCTCAGTTCCAGGGTCTTGGCAATTTTCTGATAGCCTAGGCCATCTTTATGCAGAACAACAATTCTTTTTTTCCTCAGAGAGTTCTTTGCCATGAGGTGCCATGTTGAACTTCCAGTGACCAGTATGAGAGAGTGAGAGTGATAACACCAAATTTAACACACCTGCTCCCCATTCACACCTGAGACCTTGTAACACTAAGGAGTCACATGGCACCGGGGAGGGAAAATGGCTAATTGGGCCCAATTTGGACATTTTCACTTAGGGATGTACTCACTTTTGTTGCCAAAAATTTAGATATTAATGGCTGTGTGTTGAGTTATTTTGAGAGGACAGCAAATTTACACTGTTATGCAAGCTGTACACTCACCACTTTATATGGTAGCAAAGTAATTTCTTCAATGTTGTCACATGAAAAGATATTATAAAATATTTAGAAAAATTTGAGGAGTGTGCTGTGAGATACTGTGTGTGTGTGTATATATATATATATATAATTTTTTAATCAGGAAAAAGTTTATTAAGAGAGATCAACAGACCATACAGAAAAAAAATATGAGAACATTCCAGAGATTCCATAGATAATGAAATAATGTCAAAGAATGGTCACATAACATAACCCTGATATTGACATGTATAGCGGTAAAGGTTTTCCCTTACGTGAATTATCACATTATGAATAGTAGCATTAAATAGGACTTAGTCCCAGACTCATTTGTGCCCCTAAGCTTAGCCGTAACCCAAGACAGCCAGTCAATACTTTTAATAGCCTTGGAGCTCACAGTAATGCCCCGTACACACGGTCGGACATTGATCTGACATTCCGACAACAAAATCCATGGATTTTTTCCGACGGGTGTTGGTTCAAACTTGTTTTGCATACACACGGTCGCACAAAGTTTTTGGCTTTTCGAGAATATGTCAAAAAGAATTCAAAAAATTTTCGGGACAAAAAAAACTGAAATAATTCGGGATTTCGAGGGGTTTTACATTCTCCCTAAAACGTCAATGATGTTCTTCATTTTGTTTTGAACATCATTGATGTTTTGCTTGATGTTTTCCAAGTCCCTATTACACCCCATGATCTCCCCGATCAGGATCTGGGCACTTTCACTGGTAAAATGACCTTCATCCACAACATCACGATCACCTAAAAATATAGAAAAAAAAAAAAACACACACCATGTATTATAAATATGCTGGCATCCATCTCTTACCTGAGGCTGTGGTTGCAGACACTTACCTGTTGTGGTAACAATTTCCACCACGTCTCCCTCCTCCTCCTCTGGTTGTCTCTGTGGAATTTCCACTTCTTCATGAGGTGGGGGGTCTGTTGTCTCCTCTGATGAGTGGGTGTCCTCCGAGTCTTTTCTCCCCTATGTAAAAAAAATAGGTATACTTAGTACACAGATATTCGATGGCAGAAATAGGAATATGAAACATTGCTTGGAAGTGGGGTACAATTGTTTGTTTTGGCAGAGTTCCAAGATGAAGAAATATTTTTGTCCTTCGTCAAGCTTGAGTACTTACCTGTTTTGTACAAGCTTTGCAGATGGAGACACCCCTATAATATACACTGGAGCACCTGTTTGGGCCCCCTAATAAAAAGGGTGTTCTTGTGTCCCAAACTAGTGCTCCAGCGTCCAGATATGTAAACAGCTGCTGAGTGTCCTCTCCTTACACAGAATCTAGTTTGCAGTTCATTCTAGTTACAAACCCATATAGACACCAAAATTATTTTAAGAGAAGTAGGCCAGAAAAAATGTATTGAACTGCATTTGGACAAAACATGGTGTTTTATTGGCCGAACAAACAACTTTTCCTACGAACGAAGAATGTGTCCATGATCATGAAAGTTGCCATTTTAAACTGTACAGCAGTTAAGAAAAGCACATGGAGCAGCACGAACGTAATAAAAATAAGGAATAGGAACATAGGACAACTATTTACTTTTTTGCAGCACTCTCCTGATCCTTCTATACTGATCGTGCTCCCTGATTTTGAGGTCCGACCACCACTTCCTCAGTTGATCCTTGGATCACTGTACTCCAAAATTTCTGTGCAGACTCTTCACAACTTTCGCCATGATCTTGGCCTTTCTGACATTGGGGTTGGGGTAAGGTCCATACTTCCCATCATAGTCGGACCTTTTCAAGATGTCCACCATCTCCACCACCTCCACAAAGGACATATTCGATGCCTTAAATCGTCTCCTCGGGGATTGTGACATTTCTGGCTCCGGGCTTTCCTCCTTCTCATTTCTGTAATTAGCACGCACCTGCTCCGTCTCCGCCATGTGCTCTCCCCTCTGCGCCGAACGAGAAGGGGCAGGAAATAGACTAGAAAGAACATCAGGGACAGGCAAAGTTTCATGCATGCACAGTGTATATAAAGCATAACACGCGTGCATCATACGTACGATCTGTGAGCGGAGGAAGGAGTATAGGAAGCGCCAATCGTGATAAAGAAGGTAACATTTAAACTTGGGCCTATACTGCTTATAGATTGAGGCCTATATTGGTACAAGATTAGGAAACTTTAGCCTGACATTAGGGTTTGTCTTGTGTATTGCAGATAAAATGGATGGCTTCAATGACCACAACTTCCTCCCCCTGTTCATAGACAAATACAGGGAGCTGCCCTGTCTATGGCAGGTGAAACACCCGCAGTATAATTATAAACAAAAGAGGCAGGCAGCGCTTGAGAAACTGCTGGAGTTGGTGAAGCCGGTGGTCCCCACAGAAACCATCCCCTATTTAAAAGCCAAAGTTGGTGGCCTGAGGAGCACTTATCTTAGGGAGCGCAAGAAGGTCCAGGATTCCCAGAGATCCGGAGCTGCAGCAGATAACATTTATGTCCCCAGGCTGTGGTACTATGAGAGACTGCGATTTCTATCAGACCAGACTGAAGTCAGGGAATCCCTCTCCACTCTTCCTTCCACTCTTCCTTCCACCCTATCTTCCACCCCAGCTGAGGCTTTAGATGTCCAACCTGGAACTTCCAGCCAGGAAGAAGTGGTGGAGCCCAGCTGGAGCCAGGTATAGCATTCTTCTACAGATTTCTGGTCAATAAATAAATGATTTTTACTAGATGTTATTATTGATCACTAATTGCTGATTTAATAAAGTGTTTTACATATCAATAGACAGTGGTGGGCAAAAATAATTGGGACAAGAGTGAAAAATGCTGAGCTTAGAATGATAGTCTGTTATATTTGTTAACATTTAATTTGCAACAGTCATGAGATGAAAATTGTGTGTGATTGATGAAGAAAAAACTAAGTCCCTTTTTCATACACAGGAAGACCTCAGCCAGGAGGAGGCTGTGGAATGTGGCACACAGGAGGAGGCTGTGGAATGTGGCACACAGGAGGAGGCTGTGGAATGTGGCACACAGGAGGAGGCGGGGGTTAGTGGCAGTCAGGAGGAGGCGGGGCTAAGTGGCAGCCAGGAGAAGGCCTGGCCCAGTAGGAGCCTCACAGAATCGCAGGTCCCTCCCCTCCTCCTTCCAAACAAAAGACCCAGGAAGGGGAGTAACGTGCAGGATTCAGCACTCAGGCTGATTCAGGAGGCTTTTGCGTCCCTGAGAGCCACCCCCACTCGTGAAGAGGCCTTTGCCTCCATGGCTGCCACCAAACTGCAGGACATGCAGGAGGGCCAACGCCTCATGTGTGAGGAAATCATTTATCAAACATTAAATAAGAGGTTGAGGGGAGAAATCACACCCAATATCCATCTGTGTGAGTTGCATCATCTTCCTCCTCCTCCTGCCACAACTCCACCACCACAGACACAGCGTGGAAGAAAGCGTGGAAGGAAGACCAGAGAGTGATGGCCTGGGTTCAGTCTGGTCTGACAAAAGATGCAGGCTCCTGTATGATCACAGCCTGGGGACATAGATGTCATATGCTGCTGTTCATGATCTCTTGGACTCTGGACCAGATTGTACTCCCTTATATATGGACTCCTCAGGCCACCAATTTTGCCTGGAAATAATTGATGTGTGCCCATACTGTTTCTCCAGCGTTGCCTCCCTCTTTCTTTGGTTATGAGCCCTTAATACATTTTTGGTTTGTTTTATTATACTCGCCTTTGTTTGTGAGGAGGCAGGTACACAATGTCAAATTAACAAGAGACACCAAACAATCTCCTTGAGATTCAATAATTCAAGATAATAATGGTGTTGTGGTAACTTGACACACAAAACACACACAAAACTATTCTGGAGTAAAAAAAAAAAAAAATGAAAAATAAAAAACACAAGATCAGGCTTTAAAAAAATAAAAAAAAAACATTTTTAATATAAAAACATCCAAAAAATAATATTTTTTCGGTAGATGTTACAAAAAAAAATATTATATTGATGAAATCATGAGAAATAATAAAAGAAAGAAGTTTGTGAGAAGTCTGTGTGAATATTGAGCAGCAAAACAACTTAATTCTTCTAACATTATAAAGAAGAACAGAGTGTGCTGCATTAAACATTTTAAAACATTGCAGCGTGACGAAAGTGCTCTATCCATTCCGAACGCTAATTTTACCAGACCAAGAAGTTCCGTCTCAGAATTTATTCTGAGCATACGTGGCACTTTGTGCTTCGGAATTGTCCACACATGGTCGGAATTGACGCAATCGGATTTTGTTGTCGGAAAATTTTATAGCCTGCTCTCAAACTTTGTGTGTCGGAAAATCCGATGGAAAAAGTCCGATGGAGCCCACACATGGTCGGAATTTCCTACAACACGCTCGGATCGCACATTTTCCATCGGAAAATCTGACCGTGTGTACAGGGCATAAGAGTCTATCCAAAATTAAGTCTACCAGACCCAAGCCAGATATGGCCAGCCAGTTCCCCCACACACTTTCAAATTTATATGGGTTACCTCTGTGTTTGTTTGTAAGTCAATTTTTCATGCTAAGTGTGGTGCCCATCTGATCAACCTACATTTGCATTGTTGGTACAGTCTGGGAGATCCAGTGCATTAGGATAAGCTTACAGGCCTAAGACAGAGCCCTACCAGCTGCCTCTCGAAGAAATTCATCCTGCACTACATCCTCCAAGAGGCTAGACTTAGGATCTAAAGGATGTATGTATAGAAAAAACATTATTAATTGTCCTCAAGATAGACTCCCAGTATCTGTAAAGTTTTGGGCAGCGCCAGAGCAAATGGATAAGGTCCCCTCTGTCCATACAACACTTTGGGCAAGTGGGGTCTGGGCCTAATTCCATAGTATGCAATTTGGTAGGAGTACAATGCACCCTTAATATTATATATAGTAGAGTCAATCTTTGAGCCACATTCATAGAGCATAGATGCACACAGCCAAGGCTTCCTCCCACTGGTCATCCGAGATGTCACCCACATCCCTCTCCCATTGTTGCATAGCAGTATTTGGAAATTATTCCAGATAGTCAAAAGCATGATATAACCTAGAAATGTAATCTTTGGTGGAGGAAGATGGTTGCATCATTTTCAAAACAGGCATTGGAGACATGGCTGGGTTCACCAACGAGTGCTCGGACCTAATTGCATGTTGTAACTGAATATAATAGAAGTGCAAGGTCTGCAGGGTCCCATACTTAGTTTGAAGTTGAGTAAGGAACAGCAACTTGCCTTTCTCAAATATATGTCAAACATGTGTAATACATAGCGCACGCCACCTAGCCACATGTTGTAATTCAGGGTATAGCTGGTTACTCCAAATAGGGCTATACAAAGTATAGTAAATTATAAACAAATATATACCACGCTGTCTCAAAAAAAAAAAAAAAAAAAAAACTAAAGCAGCCAGCACAGCAGTGGATAAAGTTGCAAAAATGACAAATTGGGTGAAATGTGCAGCGCTTATGTGATCATATAAACCATAACAAATAATATGAGTACAGAAAACGTGAATAATAAATGATGTGCTCAAAAATACTCCAAGCAGTCCTCTATTATGACGTGTGATGTCTATAAACAGAGGAACTTGGACGTGTGATGTCCAAAAACGAAAAAAGTCAGTGACAAGCTTCAGTCATGTGTGATGAAAATCCTCAACCACATGTGGATATAATATAGTGACAGTCTTTAACTTCAAATATGTATGATGTAATAACAGTTAATAGTAGGTCCACCACCAAAGACACCAGGAGCTTCTTACCAGAGGGATTGAACTCAAATAGGTGTACACCTAGTGAGTCAATCAAGCTTTGTGGTATAATATACCAAGGGTATCAGATGCTCTATGCAGATATGACCTCCAGATGGACCTCCAAACAAGTGTAAGGTATGCATGGACTCAGTAGATTTAGACAGTCAGCCCCATCATTAAAAGAAGAGGAAGGCATATAGTGTAACTCCGTATGGAAATTTGAATACATAAAAAGCAAAGGAAATACACTCATGTGTTTAGCAGTAAAATCAAGCGTTTGTATAAAAGAAGACAGTGGTCTCAGCATATCCTTCCGACACGTTTCGACTTAGAAGTCATCATCTGGGGTGCTGGACCACTGTACTGGCTGAGTATTTATAGGTACTGGTTACCCCCATAACAAGTGGCAGCTCTGTCTGATTGAAAGTGCAAATTATGGAGATTACTTCCTGGTTCCTCCAAAATGGCGCCCGGGCTTGCATTCCAAGCCTCGTTTTCATATGCAGAGGAGGATTACTTCCTGGTTCTGCCAAAATGGCGCCCGGGCTTGCATTCCAAGCCTCGTTTTCATATGCAGAGGAGGATTACTTCCTGGTTCTGCCAAAATGGCACCTGGACAAGAGTTCCAAGCCTCATTTTAACATGTGAAAGAGGATGTGACATCATGTGGAACAATGACTAGTTTAAACAGCCAAAAACATGGCACCGCTGTTTTCGGGGACATATAAGGGCAGATGTGGCTTAAAACGGCACAATGTCCGGTGTATATAACCCACAACATGGCGCAGTTATTCATAAGCACATGTATATTAACACACTACAGTAGGTGACCGCGATATTGTGTCAATCTCGCCGCACTTCTCGGCGACATTTGACACCTACGAGCCCCGTCGCAGGAGCCAGCGCCGAGATGGCTCACTCATCGGGAAAGGAAAACTTTGTTTTCCTCCCGCGAAGAGTGACAGGCAGCGCTGACAGCTGTCTGGTATGAATCCTGAGGCGGGAGCACCGCGCCAAATTTTAAATGAAAAAACCGGCGTGAGTTCCCCCCTCGGAGGCATACCAGGCCCTTAGGTCTGGCATGGATTGTAAGGGGAACCCCCTATGCCGAAAAATCGGCGTGGGGGTCCCCCCCAAATCCATACCAGACCCTTATCCGAGCACGCAGCCCGGCCAGCCAGGCAAGGGGGTGGGGACGAGCGAGCGCCCCCCCCCCTCCTGAGCCAAACGAGGCCGCATGCCCTCAACATGGGGGGGTGGGTGCCTTGGGGGAGGGGGGCGCCCTGCGGCCCCCCCACCCCAAAGCACCTTGTCCCCATGTTGATGAGGACAAGGGCCTCCTCCCGACAACCCTGGCCGTTGGTTGTCGGGGTCTGCGGGCGGGGGGCTTATCGGAATCCGGGAGCCCCCCTTAATAAGGGGGCCCCCAGATCCCGGCCCCCCACCCTGTGTGAAAGAGTTTGGGGTACATGGTACCCCTACCCATTCACCTAGGGAAAAGTGTCAATATAAAAAAAAAATACACTACACAGGTTTTAAGAGTAATTTATTAGTCAGCTCCGGGGTCTTCTTCCGACTTCGGGGGGTCTCCTTCCGACTTCTCCCGGTGTTCGGCCTCTTCTCCCGGTGTTCGGCCTCTTCTCCCGGGCCCCGCCGCTATCTTCTTCCAGCTCTATTGCCAGCGAGGGGCCCGGTCTGCTGCTGCTGTCTTGTCGCCGCTGTCTCGCCGCCGCTGTCTCGCCGCCGCTGTCTCGCCGCCGCTGTCTCGCCGCCGCTGTCTCTCCACTTCTTTTCTTCTTCCCCGATGTTGACACGACGCTCTCTCCGGCTCGAATGCTGTGTGCGAGCTGCGGAGCCATTTATATAGGCGGTAACCCCGCCCCCTTACGACGTCATGGTCCCAGCATGCGCAGGGACTCTGGGGCCACGCCCCCTTATGACGCCAGAGTCCCTGCGCATGCTGGGACCATGACGTCATAAGGGGGCGGGGTTACCGCCTATATAAATGGCTCCGCAGCTCGCACACAGCATTCGAGCCGGAGAGAGCGTCGTGTCAACATCGGGGAAGAAGAAAAGAAGAGAAGAAGCGGAGAGACAGCGGCGGCGAGACCGGCGGCAAGACAGCGGCGACAAGACAGCGGCAGCAGACCGGGCCCCTCGCTGGCAATAGAGCTGGAAGAAGATAGCGGCGGGGCCCGGGAGAAGAGGCCGAACACCGGGAGAAGTCGGAAGGAGACCCCCCGAAGTCGGAAGAAGACCCCGGAGCTGACTAATAAATTACTCTTAAAACCTGTGTAGTGTATTTTTTTTTTATATTGACACTTTTCCCTAGGTGAATGGGTAGGGGTACCATGTACCCCAAACTCATTCACACAGGGTGGGGGGCCGGGATCTGGGGGCCCCCTTATTAAGGGGGGCTCCCGGATTCCGATAAGCCCCCCCGCCCGCAGACCCCGACAACCAACGGCCAGGGTTGTCGGGAAGAGGCCCTTGTCCTCATCAACATGGGGACAAGGTGCTTTGGGGTGGGGGGGCCGCAGGGCGCCCCCCTCCCCCAAGGCACCCACCCCCCCATGTTGAGGGCATGCGGCCTGGTACGGCTCAGGAGGGGGGGGGGGCGCTCGCTCGTCCCCACCCCCTTTCCTGGCCGGCCGGGCTGCGTGCTCGGATAAGGGTCTGGTATGGATTTGGGGGGGACCCCACGCCGATTTTTCGGCATAGGGGGTTCCCCTTACAATCCATGCCAGACCAAAGGGCCTGGTATGCCTCCGAGGGGGGAACCCACGCCGGTTTTTTCATTTAAAATTTGGCGCGGTGTTCCCGCCTCAGGATTCATACCAGACAGCTGTCAGCGCTGCCTGTCACTCTTCGCGGAAGGAAAACAAAGTTTTCCTTTCCCGATGAGCAAGCCAGCGCGACATGCACAGTACTCTGTCGCCGAGAACCAGCGCGATGGTATCGCTCTGGAAACACAATCTCGCGGTCAGGTACTGTAAGTCACAAGGTATTACAAGGTATTATAATACATCCAAACATTGCTCTAGCCTGAACATGGGCAGTGGCGTGATCCCACCCAGCAGCAAAAGGGTCACCGGTTCGAATCCCGAGATTCCATGTGGGGGTAGAAAAATAATAAAATAAATAAATAAAAATTATGCAATATATATAAAAAATATATGATACTAAGGTGTGACAAATGATGGCACCCCTCAGAAAAGACACGTTATTGGTTGGATCGAGCTGATATTTGTGATAGGGACCAAACCAGTATATATTCAAGTAAGAAATCTAAAATATATGTTATAAGAATTTAATAAAAATACCCTCATAAAAACATTTAAAAATACTTATAAAAAAAAAAAAAATACTTATAAAAAAAAAACCTCTCATAAAAGATATTCTAATAGGTACCAACTGGACCCTAAAGTACCAGAAATAGAGAAAAGGCATCATGCTTGGTTGATAAAAGCATTGATGTCCCATTCTATGTTCAACCCAAAAGGGGAGTAGGTCTGCAATTGGTGGATCCAATAAGTCTCCAAACGAGAGACTCCCCTTGTCTTAGCTCCTCCCCTCCAAGGAGGTATATATTTATCTATGACAAGAAATTGAGAACCAGTAGAGTCTCGTCTGTGATACTCTCTATAATGTCGAGGCACAATTTGTATGACGTCACCACTTTTTATTTTAGTGATATGCTCACTGACTCTAACAGAGAAAGCTTGAATTGTACGGCCCACATACTGCTTCCCACAGGGGCAGGTAATCAGATAAACGACATGTGTGGTAGCACAAGTGCAGAATGTTTTAATGGGATATGTAAAGTTTGTAGTGTTCGATTTAAACTCGAGGCTTTTACGTCTACCACAGGAATTGTATTGACATACAGTGCATTTTTTGCAGGGAAAATAACCCACTAAGTTGTGAAAAAAAGAAGGTCGTATGGGGGGATTTATGATATTAGGTGCAATTTTTCCCTGCAAAGAAGGCACACCTCTAAAGATGACCTTAGGTTGTTCTGGAAGTATTTCCTTTAAAACACGGTCATTCCTAAGTATATCCCAATGTCTGTAAATGATGTTTTTGATTTCTCTGTGTTGGACTGAAAAAGTGGTGAGCATAGAGCATTTAAAAGGAGCTTTCTTGTTCACGAGGAGGTTTTGGTGTCAGCAAAGAATTTCTATCAATTGCAGCCACTCTATTTATTTCTGAGGTTAACAATGTTGGGTCGTACCCCTTTTCTATGAATCTGTCCCTCGGTGTTGATGCTTGAGTGAAATAGTTGTTTACATCTGTGTAATTCCTGCGCAATCTCAGGAACTGACTACGAGGCACAGACTGTAACCAGGATTGGTGGTGACAGCTGTCAACTGGTATAAAGCTATTGCGGTCAGTATTTTTGAAGTAAGTTTTAAACTTAAATTGGCGTGAGACCATCTCGATTTCGAGATCCAAAAAGTGAATTTTAAATGAGCTAAATTCATATGTCAACGAAATCCCCCGATCGTTGTCATTTAAAAACACAAAGAAATCCCTGAGGGATTGGGGGGTGCCATCCCATAGGAGGAGGATGTCGTCTATAGATCTGGCCCACAGTACCAATGAGGGCCTGTGTTCAGAATAGACGACATTCTCCTCCCATTTTGCCATAAAAAAGGTTGGCAAGGCTAGGGGCAAATTTAGCCCCCATAGCCACACCCTTCTGTTGCAAGAAAAACTTTTAGTCAAACCAGAAGTAGTTGCGTTTGGTAGCAAATTGTAATAGCTCAATAATATATTCACTTTGTTTATTGGTAATGGAATGGTCTCTGTTCAGAAAATGTGTGACCGCTTCTATACCTCTGGTATGGGGGATACAGGTGTACAATGATGCCACGTCTGCAGTGGCCATCAGCAGGTCCCCCCCAATCTCCACACTTTCAAGTAGCCTAATGGTATCAGTCGTATCCTTAAGATACGATGGAGTGCCTTTGACCAATGGTTGAAGGTAGAAATCAATATATTTACCGATACGTGATGTTACAGAGTCGATTTCACTTATGATTGGTCGACCCGGAGGGTGAACAGGATCCTTGTGGATCTTGGGCAGATGGTACATGATTGGGATTCTAGGTGCAGTAGGTACTAGTTAAGCCCTTTCTTTTTTATTTAGAATCTGCTCATTAAAACCTTTTAAAACTAGTTGGTCCAGCTCTTTTTTTATATTGGGCAGTAGGGTTTCTGGTAAGTTCCCTATATGTGTCCTGGTCGCTTAATATCCTATACATTTCTTGAATGTAGTCCAGTCTCTCCTGCACGACTATGCCTCCGCCCTTATCGGCAGGACGGACTACAATGTCTTTCCTCTCGCACAGTGATTTGAACCCGAGCATTGGAAAGGACTGGTTATATATGTCTTTTTGGGAGGAAGCTTGGCTAAATCTTGTAAAAATAGGTCCCTAAAAATGTTGACGGCAGGAGCTGCAGGTACAGTGGGGCTGAATAAAGACGGATTAGACAGCCCTGAATGTACCATGCCTGAAGAAGCAGCTCTATGAAATTGAGAAGACGTATTAGAAGCTAGATAACGTTGCATATTAATCTTCCTAATAAATTTATGGACATCTATAAAAGGTGTGAAATTTGTCTAATTTCTTTTGGGGGGCAAATTTTAAACCCTTGTCAAAATATCATCATTTCCTGAGTGGTCAATTCCTTAGTGCTTAAATTAAAAACTCCATTGCCTATCATGTCCTTTTTCTTTTTTCTTCTCTGGATTCTCCGCCCCCCTCTAGAACCTCTTTTGGGTCCGAAGACCTTTTTCTTCCCTGTGTGCCCTGACGAAAATCCTGGTTTCCCTTAGGATTAAAATCATATCGATTTTGACTTAATGAAGAACGATTATATTCATTCCTGTTATATGACTGATCCTCTCTATGACGGAGTGGAGAAAATCTGTTGTACACTGGGATTGACGGATGGTCATAATAAAGAGAGTTATAGGGGGGTGGATTATCATAGGTTCTCACAGGGGACCCGTTGTATCCATAATTTCTATAATCGACATAATGAGGAGTCTGATGGTAGTGTTGGTTGCCTCTGGAGCGACCTCTACCTCCCCTCTTATTCCGATTATTGGCCCGTCCACGATGTGGTGGTGGAGGGGTATGATAACTGGGATGCCTACCTCTCTGTGGACCTAAGTGACCTACAGGTTCATGTGAGTACCCTCTAGGTGAAGGTGGGGGTTTAGGTTGTGTGACTGGAATGGCTGTTCACCATATTATTGACAGCATGGGGACCATTTACGACAGCTGTAGAAGAGACTTCAGGATTGGTGTTCTATAACAATGTCTTTTGCCAACCGAAAACCAACCCTGATTTATAATCCCCCGCATCTCGAGAGTATTTTTTGTGTTTTTTATTCTTTTGCTCTCTATCTTCCTTCTCAAGAAAAGACTGAATATTCAAGGAAAGAGAATGATACTCTTGGGAATTTTTGAACTGTAAAAGCTTATCTTTCAGTTCTTTTTATCTCTCTATCCAGGACTTGGAGTCTATTTTTCTTCTTGGAATTCAAAAACCCTTAAAATTCGGTACCCGCATCATTGAAATATTTGTACCAAGAGTCCAAGTCTGGATCTCCTTGCTGTGGATGGATGTCCCATCTCAGACTTCTTGGGACCATATGTTCTGATATGTATTGCTCCAAGAAGGCAACATCCCATTGCAAGTGTAGCTCAGAGACCACGGCATTTTTAAGTCTCATAAAAAGACCGCCTATCTCCGTATCATTACCTGCAATGGTGAACACGCCCTCAGTGTTAACCGTGCGTGCTGCTCGTTATTCGAATACATCCATCTTATTTGAAAAAGACGTGAATAAATGTGCAAGTGTGTGAATTTACAACAGACTGCAGCAGTATAAACCAATCTCAACAACAGTACTGTAAATTATAAACAAATATATACCGCGCTGTTAAAAAAAAAAAAAAAAAAAACTAAAGCAGCCAGCACAGCAGTGGATAAAGTTGCCAAAGTGACAAATTGGGTGAAATGTGCAGTGCTTATGTGATCATATAAACCATAACAAATAATATGAGTACAGAAAACGTGAATAATAAATGATGTGCTAAAAAATACTCCAAGCAGTCCTCTATTATGACATGTGATGTCTATAAACAGAGGAACTTGGACATGTGATGTCCAAAAAAGAAAAAAGTCAGTGACAAGCTTCAGTCATGTGTGATGATAATCCTCAACCACATGTGGATATAATATAGTGACATTCTTTAACTTCAAATATGTACGATGTAATAACAGTTAATAGTAGGTCCACCACCAAAGACACCAGGAGCTGCTTACCAGAGGGATTGAACTCAAATAGGTGTACACCTAGTGAGTCAATCAAGCTTTGTGGTATAATATACCAAGGGTATCAGATGCTCTATCCAGATATGACCTATAAATACTCAGCCAGTACAGTGGTCCAGCACCCCAGATGATGACTTCTAAGTCGAAAGGCGTCGGAAGGATATGCTGAGACCACTGTCTTCTTTTATACAAGCGCTTGATTTTACTGCTAAACGCGTGAGTATATTTACTTTGCTTTTTATGTATTAAAATTTCCATACGGAGTTACACTATATGCCTTCCTCTTTCTTTTAATGATGGGGCTGATTGCCTAAATCTACTGAGTCCATCCATACCTTACACTTGTTCGGAGGTCCATCTGGAGGTCATATCTGGATAGAGCATCTGATCCCCTTGGTATATTATACCACAAAGCTTGATTGACTCACTAGGTGTACACCTATTTGAGTTCAATCCCTCTGGTAAGCAGCTCCTGGTGTCTTTGGTGGTGGACCTACTATTAACTGTTATTACATCGTACATATTTGAAGTTAAAGACTGTCACTATATTATATCCACATGTGGTTGAGGATTATCATCACACATGACTGAAGCTTGTCACTGACTTTTTTCTTTTTTGGACATCACACGTCCAAGTTCCTCTGTTTATAGACATCACATGTCATAATAGAGGACTGCTTGGAGTATTTTTGAGCACATATTTATTATTCACGTTTTCTGTACTCATATTATTTGTTATGGTTTATATGATCACATAAGCGCTGCACATTTCACCCAACTATACAAAGTATACCTTAAGACCTGTCGTAGTTACTTAGCCTTTACCCAAATTTTATGCATTAGCCTATATGTAGGATATTGCTTGTTAGGTTTGGAAAACAGTTGAGCTTCCAGTCCCTCAGCTAGGTCCCCATTAAAGTGCAGCAACACAAACAGAGTAGAATCTCCAATCTCCTCCTCGCTTCTGGGTCCCAAAGTCAAGCTCCCCACTAAATGTTGTAGCTGAGAGGCTAGATAGTATAACCAGGGGTTCAGAAAGGCTCTGCCCTCTGTAGTTGTTCCAACTTAATCCTGGCAGGACTTCCTTTCCATAATAAGGAGCAGAATATGAAAGATTTTTGGTGGAATAGCTACTGGTGAATTATTCTTAAATGGAAGACATTTGGGACAACCAGAACCCTTCCTAGAGCTGGCCGCCCGGCCAAACTAAGCTATCGGGGGAGAAGAGCCTTGGTGAGAGAGGTAAAGAAGAACCCAAAGATCACTGTGGCTGAGCTCCAGAGATGCAGTCGGAAGATGGGAGAAAGTTGTAGAAAGTCAACCATCACTGCAGCCCTCCACCAGTCGGGGCTCTATGGCAGAGTGGCCCGACGTAAGCCTCTCCTCAGTGCAAGACACATGAAAGCCTGTATGGAGTTTGCTAAAAAACACCTGAAGGACTCCAAGATGGTGAGAAATAAGATCCTCTGGTTTAATGAGACCAAGATAAAAATGTTTGGCCTTGATTCAAAGTGGTATGTGTGGAGAAAACCAGGCACTGCTCATCACCTGTCCTATACAGTCCCAACAGTGAAGCATAGTGGTGGCAGCATCATGCTGTGGGGGTGTTTTTCAGCTGCAGGGACAGGATGACTGGTTGCAATCGAGGAAAAGATAAATGCGGCCAAGTGCAGGGATATCCTGGACGAAAACCTTCTCCAGAGTACTCAGGACCTCAGACTGGGCCGAAGGTTTACCTGCCAACAAGACAATGACCCTAAGCACACAGCTAAAATAACGAAGGAGTGGCTTCAAAACAACTCCGTGACTGTTCTTGAATGGCCCAGCCAGAGCTCTGACTTAAACCCAATTGAGCATCACTGGAGAGACCTAAAAATGGCTGTCAACCAACGTTTACCATCCAACCTGACAGAACTGGAGAGGATCTGCAAGGAGGAATGACAGAGGATCCCCAAATCCAGGTGTGAAAAACGTGTTGCATCTTTCCCAAAAAGACTTGTGGCTGTATTAGATCAAAAGGGTGCTTCTACTAAATACTGAGCAAAGGGTCTGAATACTTAGGACCATGTGATATTTCAGTTTTTCTTTTTTAATAAATCTGCAAAAATGTCAACAATTCTGTGTTTTTCTGTCAATATAGGGTACTGTGTGTACATTAATGGAGAAAAAAAAATGAACTTAAATGATTTTAGCAAATGGCTGCAATATAACAAGAGTGAAAAATTCAAGGGGGTCTGAATACTTTCCGTTCCGCAATGTACATTGTATTCAGTTTAGCTAGATCAGTTCCTGTTATTCTCTTCCTACCGACAGGCAGGCGTTTTTACAGCTACCTGAAGAAAATTTCTGGTGTTCTTCTGATCCTATTAGTCCTATTAGCTACAGTATTTACAGTTAGTATAGTGCGTCCTCTGCACAGTGTGCACCTAAAGCTACCTGAAGAAAATTGGTGGTGTTCTTCTGATCCTATTAGTACCGCAGGCAGCTTCAGTATTTACAAGTTAGTGTAGTGTGCCCTCTGCACAGTGTGCACCTAAAGCTACCTGAAGACAATTGGTGGTGTTCTTCTAATCCTATTAGTACCACAGGCAGCTGCAGTATTTACAGTTAGTGTAGTGCGTCCTCTGCACAGTGTGCACCTAAAGCTACCTGAAGACAATAGGATCAGAACAACAGCAATTGTCTTCAGGTAGCTTTAGGTGCACACTGTGCAGAGGACGCACTACACTAACTGTAAATACTGCAGCTGCCTGTGGTACTAATAGGATTAGAAGAACACCACCAATTGTCTTCAGGTAGCTTTAGGTGCACACTGTGCAGAGGGCGCACTACACTAACTTGTAAATACTGTAGCTGACTGCCTGTGGTATTAATAGGATCAGAACAACAGCAATTAATACCACAGGCAGTCAGCTACAGTATTTACAGTTATGCCCTGTACATACGGTCGGACATTGATCAGACATTCCGACAACAAAATCCATCGTTTTTTTTCGACGGATGTTGGCTCAAACTTGTCTTGCATACACATGGTCATACAAAGTTGTCGCAAAATCTGAGTTCTGAACACGGTGACGTAAAACACGTACGTCAGGTCTATAAAATGGGGCAATAGCCAATAGCTTTCATCTCTTAATTTATTCTGAGCATGCGTGGCACTTTGTGTGTCATATTTGTGTACACACGATCGAAATTTAAAGGACCGGATTTTGTTGTCGGAAAATTTTATAGCCTGCTCTCAAACATTGTGTGTCGAAAATTCCAATGGAAAAAGTCAGATGAAGCCCACACACGATCGGAATTTCCGACAACACAATCCGATCGCACTTTCTCTGTCGGAGAATCCGACCGTGTGTACAGGGCATTAGTGTACTGTGTCCTCTGCACAGTGTGCACCTAAAGCTACCTGAAGAAAATTGGTGGTGTTCTTCTGATCCTATTAGTAACACAGGCAGGCAGTTGATTCTGCTAGCTGCAGTATCAATATATATAGATTATATATATATATATATATATATATATATATATATATATATATATATATATATATATATATATATATATATATATATATATATATATATATATATATATATATATATATATATATATACATCCCAGCTTTGTGCAGCTACATCTCACTGCAGGCCATTAGTATGTCTGGAAGGCCAACAAGGAGAGGCAGATAGTCACAAGTCAATAAAAGAGGGCAAGCAGGCTTTGTGTCTAGAGGCAACAGTGCTGGTTGTGGAGACGGTGCATCCTCATCAGCACGTGGCTGTGGGACACGCTTGTCCTTTTTTTCGGCAGCTGGCCGCGTTGAGCCGCAACACACGGAAGACTTGGTAGAGTGGATGACCAAGCCGTCCTCGTCCTCTCTCACCCAGGAACTTTGTCTGGCAAAGCAGCTGCCAATGCAGGCCTCTTCCCTCGGCTCAATGGCATCAGTCACCCCTTCCCTACCCCACCATGTCCTCCTGAGGAGTCCCCCGAACTGTTTGACCACAGTGTTGGGTACATGCTCCAGGAAGATGCCCAGTGTTTTGAAGGCTCCGATGATGGTACCCAGCTAGAGGAAGGCAGTAACGTGAGCTCCAGTGATGAGGAGGGAGGGGAGGATGAGGTCACTGACTCCACGTGGGTGCATGATAGGAGAGAGGAGGAGGAGGAGGCACATCTCCAATGAGGCAGGATGCCCTCCAGGGGTCAGCTTAAGGGCAGCACACCGACTGCATCACACCGCAGAGCTCCGCATGTGCAGGGCGCTGCTGTCTCTGCGCGTTATTCCAAAAGTTCTTTGGTGTGGGCCTTTTTTGAGACAAGTGCATCAGATCCCACCGCTGCTATTTGTAACATATGTCTCAAGCGTATCTCTCGTGGCCAAAACATCACCCGCTTGGGTTAAACATGCTTGACCAGACATACGTCGACCTGCCATGCAGATCGTTGGCAAGCTAATCTAAAAGACCCACACCAAAGAACAAAGCGGACCTCTCCTTGCTGCTCATCAGCTGAGATCTCCAACCCCACTATACCTTCAGTCCTCTCTGAAACCTGCACTGAGAGGAATGAAGGTGTAGAATTAAGTGTGTCACAGCCAAGTACTTGCGGGCAAACTGCTATCAGTACACCGATGTCAGATTGTACCAGGCAAATTTCCCTGCCCCAGCTGCTGCACCACTAAAAGAAGTTCGCTCCCAGCCATCCACATGCCCAGAGGTTGAATGCTAGCTTGGCTAAATTGCTAGCACTTCAACTGCTGCCTTTTCAGTTGGTAGACTCTGCCCCCTTCCGTGAGTTTGTACAATGTGCGGTTCCTCAGTGGCAGGTTCCCAAACACCACTTTTCTCACGGAAGACAATTCCAGGTCTCTACCGGCATGTGGAAGGCAATGTCTTGGCCTCGCTGGACAGGGTGGTCAGCAGTAAGGTGCATATTACCGCTGACTCATGGTCCAGAAGGCATGGACAGGAATGTTACCCATCTTTCACCGTGCACTAAATACTACTAGTGGGGATTCTGCCACACCTCTCTCCTCCACCCCCTCCTCTTCTTCTTCCTCCTCCATGGCTTCTTCCTGTGCTGATTTGTCCTCTGAACCATCGGTGCTCCATAGGCATTCAAGGGGCTACGCAAGCACACAGGCAAAAGGATGCCATGTGGTGCTTGAGCTGGTGAGCTTGGGGGACAGGAGCCACACTGGGGCAGAGATTGTCAGGTCTGCAGGGGCAGGTTCAGAGGTGGTTGATGCCACGCCAGCTTAAGGCAGGTATGGTGGTTTGTGACAATGGCACCAACCTCCTCTCCACCCTCTGACAGGGACAACTGACCCATGTGCCCTGTTTGGCTCACGTTCTTAACTTGGTGGTGCAGCAAGTTCTTGGGCAGGTACCCAGACTTACAGGATGTCCTGAGGCAGACCAGGAAAGTCTGTGTGCATTTCTGCAGGTCATATAATGCCAGTGCTCGCCTGGCTGACCTCCAAAAGGAATTTAACCTGCCCAAGAACCGCCTAATCTTTGACATGCCTACAAAAAGGTGGAACTCAACGTCGGCCATGCTGCAGCAGCTGCACATGCAGCAGAGAGCCATCAATGAGTACCTATGCGACTATTGTACCAGGACAGGGTCAGGGGACCTTGTTTTTTTTTTCCCCATGCCAGTGGGCTATGAACAGGGATGCATGCACTGTCCTGTCACCATTTGAGGAGGCCATAAGAGATGGTGAGCAGTGACAGTGCATGCATCAGTGACACTGTTCCCCTTGTCCACCTGTTGAAGCACACGCTGCATGGAATAATGGACAGGGCACTTCAGGCAGAACAGAGGCAGGAAGAGGAGGACTTCCTTACCTCTCAAGGCCCCATTTATCGAGACAGTGTTCCTGCGTGCCCACCGATCACACAGGAAGAGGAAGAGGAGGATTGTGTCAGCATGGAGGTGGAGCCTGGCACTCAGCATCAGCAGCAGTCTTCAAGGGATCATTTACAGTCCGAAGAAACCCATGGACTTGTACGTGCCTGGGAGGAGGTGGCTGCGGATCATGTCATCCTTAGTGACCCAGAGGACTCTGGACCGAATGCCTCAGCAAACCTACGCTGCATGGCCTCCCTGATCCGTCAAAACCTGCGGAAGGATCCTCGTATTCATGGTATCAAGGGGAGGGATGATTACTGGCTGGCAACCATCCTTAATCCACATTACAAGGGTAAGGTTGCGGACCTTATCTTGCTGTCGCAGAGGGAGCAGAGGATGAAACATCTTCGGGAGGCCTTGCAGAAACGTTTGTGCAATGCATTTCCAGAGCCTGGGAGGTTACAATTTCCTGGTCCTCCTGGACAACGTGTTGCTGAGGCTTCGGTCAGTCACAGAAGGAGCAGTGGAGAAGGTGGCCATCTGACCGATGTGTTCAGACAATTTTTTAGTCCGCAGCCCCAAGGTCTGATCGGTTCCAGCAACCATCGCCAGCATCTGATTCACATGGTGCAAGATTACCTAGGGGCAAGATCAGACTTGGACACCTTTCCCACCGAAAATCCTCTGGGTTACTGGGTCTTGAGGTTGGATCACTGGCCAGAGCTTGCACAGTATGCAATTAAGCTACTGGCCTGTCCTGCATCCAGCGTTCTTTTGGAACGCACATTCAGTGCTGTTTGAGGCTTTGTAACCGATCACAGGGTGCGCCTGTCCACCGAATCGGTCAATCGGCTGACCTTCATAAAAATGGGTCACTAGCTACCAAGCACCTGATGCTGATGTAACTGATTGATTTTTTTTTAATGTGAGATCCCTTCAAGACTGCCTATGCTGATGCTGAGTGACTATTCTGTTATGCTGAGTCACAATCCTCTTCCTCCTCAATTTTCATGCTGATAGCTTGTAAAAACATTTTTGGTTCTGGGCACCGCCACCAGTGGCCAAGGCCCAATTTTTCTGCCCCTGTTAATTACAATTTTTGATGCAATTCTTTGCAGCAGGGCTCATTCCTGCACTCCAACTATAGTATCTGTGAGGGGTTGCAGTGTTGTGGCACCTGCACCAGTGCCCAAGGCCCAATTTTTCAGCCACTGTTTAACTGGGGCGTATAATTACAATTTTTGATGCAATACTTTGCAGCTGGGCTCATTCCTGCACTCCAACTATAGCATCTGTGAGGGGTTGCAGTGTTGTGGCACCAGTGCCTAAGGCCCAATTTTTCTGCCCCTGTTCAACAGGTGCATGTAATAACAATTCTTGATATAATATTTTATAGCAAGGCCCGTTCCAGCGCCCACCAAGAGTAATTGTGAGGACTTACAGTGTTGTGGCACCAGCACCACCACCACCACCAAAGGCCCAATTTTTCTACCACTGTTCAACAATGGCATGCAATTACAATTCTTGATATAATATTTCACAGCAGGGCCCGTTCCTGCGCTCACCTAGAGTAACTGTGAGGCCTTACAGTGTTGTGGCAACACCAACACCTAAGGCCCAATTTCTGCAGAGTATATAGGGCAGGCCCCTACTTTCAAACATCCAACTTTCAAATGACTCCTACTCGCAAATGGAAGGAGACAACAGGAAGTGAGATGAAATCTACCCCTAGGAAGGGAAATTCTCTCCTGTAAGAGTTAGTATGGGAAAAACATGTCTCCTCTTCAGTGATGCTTTATTACCAATCCTTGTTTCACTAAAAACCCCAAATTTTCAAAAAAAAATGTCATTGGGACAGAAAGTGAGGTGAAATCTTCTGAAGAGGTGCACAGACAGCAAAACAAATGTTACAGGGGATATAACCCTTCCTATGTTTTTCAAAAAGCTTAAAAATAGATTTTTAAAGTGTAGCTCCAGCCAAACAATGTACCAGTTCAAAATTACATAAAGATTCTACTTAAAAACAAAATTTCATTCCCTGTCTTGTTTGCACCACCTGTATACTGCTGTTTAGAATATATAGGGCCTGGGGGCCCCACGCCTTTCCTTTTTTTAATTTGGGTGTGGGGTTCCCCTTAAAATCTATACAAGACCCAAAGGGCCTGGTAATGGACTGGGGGGTGGTGGGTACCCATGTCGTGTCTTACTGATTTTCATCCATATTGCCAGGACCTGACATTAGATTAAAGCCGCAAGCAGTTTTAAATGACTTTTATTCCTTTAAAAATGTAATTTTATGCATAGACTCTTCTAAGCATAGGAAACATGCGCCACTTTACAGGCATACTATGGACACCCCCTAGGTACGATATTTAAAGGAATATTTCACTTTTTTTTACTTTAAGCATCATTAAAATCACTGCTCCCGAAAAAAACAACATTTTTAAAACTTTTTTTTGCATTGATACACGTCCCCTGGGGCAGGACCCCGGTCCCCAAACCCTTTTTAGGACAACAATTTGCATATTAGCCTTTAAAATTAGCCCTTTTGATTTCCAACGTTTGAGTCCTATAGACTTTAATGGGGTGCAAACTTTCGGTCCATTCGCAGGTTCTGGTGCGAACCGAACCAGGTGGTGTTCGGCTCATCCCTAGTTGTTAAGCACTTTCCGTAGTCTATCCGTAGTAGGGCCGATTTTGTCTAGTGCCAAAGGTTATATTACAATGGGATTGATGAGCAAATATTTGGTGACATTTTTCAGCTCAACATACCATGTTAAATTTGCATGTGAACAGCTCCCTCGGGTTGTATTGTAGACTTTAGTTGAGCGGCATGTTTTTTCCACCACATGTGTGAAAGAGGTCTTAATGCGATGCATATTAACATATGACTTAAAGTGTATCTAGCCAAAACTATTTTTTTACATCTTAGAGTAAGAAATGATCAGAACTTGTCATGTTTCATTGCTGTCAGAGGCTCCGATGGAGAGATTCCTTCACTTTCTGTCTGGTAAAAAAAGTTGTTCCTAGGACAGGTAGTGAGGAAATACCTCCAACAATGAAGGAAGTAAAATGTTTTCTATTTTTAAGTTAATGGGGCAGAAAACTAGAACATATGCCAGTTTTTAATGTCTTATTCTGTTACCAATTTTTTACTTCCTGTCAAGCAAAAGGTTGTCCCTAGAACAAAATGTAAGGGGAAATCACCGTAAAAGGTACCCCAGGGAGCAGTAACATTTTTCCCAGATGGGAGATAACAAAAATAACTCCTCCATACAGATATTGTACACCACACTTGTCTCTATCCTGAGTAGCAGTGTCATTCAGCCCTGCTTCATTTTTTATATATTTATATGAAGAAATCAGCAGGGGGCGACTGAAAATGTAGATTGGAAGCAAATGTTACATAAGCAAAAGCCTGACCTAAAAGGGATCATACTTGTGACATGTTCAGCTTCAGAATGCTGCCTAGCACAAGTTATAAATATTAATATTTTAATACAAAATGTTCATGTACATTTCTGTCACATTCAATTTTATTTTAATTTTCTTTTATAAACCATTTTGGCTAATCCAGGCTGTGCTGTGCTGATTACTCCAATCAGTGACTGCTTTAAAGTGAACCCCCCGCAGGCCAATAATTCTGAAAAGCTATAATGATCACTGTGCATTGCTACAACGAGAAATTGAAGATTAAATACAACATTATTTTTATAAAGACCTGTACGGCCTTGTCATCTCTAACTTAATGTCAAGGCCTTAAATTGGATTTTAGACACCAGAACAGAAAGGTTGTAAAGATTGTGCTACTCTCTTTTTTATAATATAGGCCGGAGAGTTCACTCTAATCATATTGCTGCATATAAAAAGAGTTTGTACGATTTAAAGGTATTTAATATCAACACGGAACATTGAACGAAAATGTATTTTATGTACTTGGGACCACAGAATATTGCTCTGTCACTTAGTTCAAATTGTTTCATTTCATAATAAATTAATAATAATCATCTGGTTCCACAGAGAAGCTGTAAAAAGAGTTTCAGAGTTTTCAGTCATCATTTTTGGGTCTATTTTTCTGAGAATTAATGCTAAACTTTAAAAAAGATTTTAAAAAATCATATTTTTGTTAATTTCGTTATTTATTCATTCAGATAATTAAATGTATTTTCAAACAGAGCTAGCACAAATACACACATTAGTTTTCATTATTAGCATACTGTAATCTTTAGAACAGTAAACCAGGAGGTTAAAAGTCAGCATTCTGATCACATTTCTATTACCAAGTATATACACATATGCCAGCGCACAGAATCAATGATAATGCAATATAAAATGCAGTAAGATATACAGTAAACTAAGGATAAGAATAGAACTATAATTACTGGAGATTATAAAAAGTCCAATTAAGAAAAGACAATTAGTCAATGTGGTTAAAAAGCTGTGATTAAAAACTGAAATGTCTCTGTATGAGAACCAGCGCTGAGGGCAAGCTTTCCAGGTGAGAGAAGTCAGCTCTGAGTAAACATGAGAAAAAAAAACAAAAGAAAAGCGCCTCTGAGTGCAGGTATTTATTAGTAACAATATGCAAGTTATCCACACTTACAGGGAAGTAAGGAAGGAAGGGATGGCTGTAAGTAAGGAAGGGATGGCTGCGGTCTCCCGCAAGGAGAAACAGGCAGCTGGGCTAGATGGATGTTCCGTAATCCAACAAGGCGCTCGTGGGCGTGTGACGTCACCGGAGAAGAAAAGACCACAATGCGTTTCAGAGCAATAACTGGTGAACAATAACTCTATAATAACTCTTTTGAAAGCATACATCATTTTTCAATTTTTTTTAAAGGCATATAAGATTTTAAATTGGACAGTGTCACCCAGACAGTGTAGCTCTGTTTTTATATTATTTATATTATTAGTATTAAGTATTAAATGGAGATATTTCCAAAGTATGCTGTCCTGCAGCAAGGGCTTCAAACAAACTTAT
This sequence comes from Lithobates clamitans, assembly GCA_037952925.1. Classification (NCBI taxonomy): domain Eukaryota; kingdom Metazoa; phylum Chordata; class Amphibia; order Anura; family Ranidae; genus Lithobates; species Lithobates clamitans. The sequence continues at coordinate 6,925,235 of JBBGZY010000285.1, forward strand.
AATAATATAATATATAAAATAATAAAAAGTCTTGTTTTCCAAAAAAAAGCCTTTGATGAAAGACATCAGCTTTTGGAAATATTACTTTTGGAGCCCCGTGGATGTTGTAGGGCTAGTGACTATCATACAGCTAATTTATTAGATTTTTGCGACATGCATTCTGGATATTCAGTATTAAATAGAGACACACTGCCAGCGCCAGGCTTGTGTGGCCTTTGTAAGCTTTAATGTCAAGAACTAGTGCACCTGCTTCTGGCACTGTAGTCCTGGACAATAATGGTGTAGTAGCAGTGCATCAGCAGGTGTCTCTTAAAAGCCTCATACACACGGTACGATTGTTGGCAGGGGGTTGTCCATTGACAGACTGTTGTCCTAAAATCTTACCGTTAGTACACTCCTTTTGACAATTATTGTCCAACTTTCGGCCAACAAATCTTGGATGACAGGCTAGTAAATTTTCGGCGGACAATGGCTCCACGTCTGATTTTCGTATGGTCAGTACACAAATCCCTCAAACAAAAGTCAAAAGTACAAACACGCATGATCGGAACCAAGGAACGAGCCGGAAGCAGTCTATCTTTTAAACTAGCGTTCGTAATGGAGAATTGGCATTCACAACTTGGTAAATTATGAAATGTTGAAATGCAGCGCACATTCTCTTCTTCTTTAATGGGATAATAATGAAGCTGATACTAATGGAGTTATGGCAAACGTATTTTAAAAGGCATTTGTTTTCTAGCGATATCAAGAATATCATTATTATGCTCATGTCAGGGAAATGGCCGTAGGAGAACTGGCAATAGTGCCAGTTGTCAAGGAACCAACAGCAGGAGAAGGGCACTCCTTCATAACTAAAGAAGGAACTAAGGAAGAGGTTGCACCCCCAAAACATGTCAATTGATGCCCTGTGATGGGAGATAGCACATGTTGACACACTGTGTGTTTTGGGATTTTTTAAAATGGATGTATGGAACTACACACATTTTAGGCATGGTATCATGGGGGAAATTTGAATGTTAAGGCCCAATTTGGGGGCACCTTAAAATTTGGGGTTTTAGAGATTCTAAAAAACACAAACATTACAATTCACATTAGTTAAAGCGGTTGTATACCCGCTGTCATTTTTTTTTTTTTTTTACACCTGCAAGGGAAAAGGCATAATGAGCTAGTATGCACCGCATACTAGCTCATTATGAGATACTTACCTTAGAACGAGGCGCCGGCATCTCACCTGGTCCACGCCGAGGGAGCCGACATCTCCCCTCGGCGTGTCTTCCGGGTATCGCGGCTCCGGCGCTGTGAGTGGCCGGAGCCGCGATGTCGTCACTCCCGCGCATGCGCGCGGGAGACTTCTGCCCGGCATGCCGGGCTGTCAGTCGAGAGTCCCCTGTGCGCATGCGCCGCTGCAGTTAGCGGCTCATTGCGAGGGGAATATCTCCTAAACCTTACAGGTTTAGGAGATATTTTTTTTACCTACAGGTAAGCCTTATTATAGGCTTACCTGTAGGTAAAAGTTACAAATATAGGTATACAACCACTTTAAGGCAGTGTTTCCCAACTCTCCAACTCAAGATGCAAACCCAGGACAAGTTTTTGAGATTTTTTGAATTTGGCACAGGTGATGTTGTCATTATCACTGTTAGTAATGCGCACAGTTGTTTATAGACTGAGGGAAATCTAAAAAAACAGGACCTGGTGGTGCACCTAGAGGAGTGGAGTGAAGAAACACTGAGTTCTGTCCCTAAACTTTCACTTTTAAAAGTCATAAAAAACATGGACATTAAGGGCAAACAGGAGGCAACAAGAGGAACAATAAACTTCAGACCAGGCAAGAGGAAATTAGAATTTGGCAAGCATGCCCACAAAATCTCTTATTCTTTGCTGTAAAGAAGTGGCAGCCTCCTTGATTTGCTCCAATTCCTTCAAACAAAGCAACATATCTGCACTCATTCTGCCAATAGTACATTGTGAAAGATCATGATCTAGTAAGAAGAGTAAAAAGTATTAAGGGAACGATGGTCAAGTGGCTGAGGCCCTACATAGTGAGTTATGGTCAAGTTACTAGTTGATACCCATGATGGGAGATAGCACATAAGGGGCATTTAATTGTTAGGCATCTACATGTACGTGGCTTCAAATTTTGGCCCCATCTGAGGAAGGCAACATCCACACAGTCTTGGGATACTAATGTCTCGTTTGGCCTTCACTTTACCAAACTCGAACTTTGTAAGTTACTGAGTTTCGGATGGGTATCCAATGGTTTAGAACCTGCATGTTTAGCCACAAAATAGGAGAAATAATACAAAACATACATGTTATACAGCAAGATGTTGGTTTGTTTTAAAACACACATGTGAATGTGCTTTGAGTAAACAGTTTTTTACTAAACAATGTGTGGCTTATTATGCCATTGCTCAATAGCAGTGTATTTCAAAAGTTGTTGTAGTTACAGTGACAATGTGGTCTTAAATGTGGACAACTCCTGCACTTTTTATCCCTCCAAAAAATTAAATGAATTGTAAAGGCATAATGTTTTTGAACTTCATGATCTACTTCATGATCTATAGATCCATTAAGAACCAAAACATTGTGTGTGTGTAGCAAACCCACAGTACACCATAATAGTTAGCTAAAGAAGATATTGTCACCTCATGTAGCAATTAAGGTACATTTGCACTATTGGCGTAAGTGGCCAAAATAAAGCCCATTTGGGAACATATTAGACATATAAGAAACACAGACAACAGTAGTTCAAATGAAATAGGAGTTTATGATCTCTAAAAAAATATTAGAAATGGTCAGCTACAATTTGCTGCCAAGCCACTGCCCCTCTACCCACAAAATATTCCTGAAGACGCATAATTGGATACGAAACATGTAGAGGCTTCTGGGTAACGCCGACGTCACTTCCTGCCCCAACCCGCACCAAATCGAGGCTTCGATCGTACGACCGATCCCGGGAGACAGAACGACGCTTGCTAGCACTAAGAGCATTGCTGGAAATACTCAGTGCCGGTCTATAGGCACCACACTTATCTTGAGATTAATGTGGAGATGCAAGGAGTGATTACTGGCATTCAATCGGGAAATCTTCAGGCATGCTTATATGAGTGGTGTGGTTAACCCAACATACAGTGGGTCAAAAAAGTATTTAGTCAGCCACCAATTGTGCAAGTTCTCCCACTTAAAAAGATAAGAGAGGCCTGTAATTGTCATCATAGGTATACCTCAACTATGAGAGATAAAATGTGAAAACAAATCCAGACAATTACATTGTCTGATTTTTGAAATAATTTATTTGCAAATTATGGTGGAAAACAAGTATTTGGTCACCTACAAACAAGAAAGATTTCTGGCTCTCACAGACCTGTATCTTCTTCTTTAAGAGGCTCCTCTGTCCTCCACTCATTACCTGTATTAATGGCACCTGTTTGAACTTGTTATCAGTATAAAAGACACCTGTCCAAAACCTCAAACAGTCACACTCCAAACTCCTCTATGGTGAAGACCAAAGAGCTGTCGAAGAACACCAGAAACAAAGTTGTAGACCTGCACCAGGCTGGGAAGACTGAATCTGCAATAGGCAAGCAGCTTGGTGTGAAGAAATCAACTGTGGAGCAATAATTAGAAAATGGAAGACATACAAGACCACTGATAATCTCTCTCGATCTGGGGCTCCACGCAAGATCTCACCCCGTGGGGTCAAAATGATCACAAGAATGGTGAGCAAAAATTCCAGAACCACACGGGGCACCTAGTGAATGACCTGCAGAGAGCTGGGACCAATGTAACAAAGGCTACTATCAGTAACACACTACGCTGCCAGGGATCCTGCAGTGCCAGACGTGTCCCCCTGCTTAAGCCAGTACATGTCCGGGCCCGTCTGAGGTTTGCTAGAGAGCATTTGGATGATCCAGAAGAGTATTGGGAGAATGGCATATGGTCAGATGAAACCAAAGTAGAACTGTTTGGTAGAAACACAACTCGTCGTGTTTGGAGGAGAGAGAATGCTGAGTTGCAACCAAAGAACACCATACCTACTGTGAAGCATGGGGGTGGCAACATCATGCTTTGGGGCTGTTTCTATGCAAAGGGAACAGGACGACTGATCCGTGTACATGAAAGAATGAATGGGGCCATGTATCATGAGATTTTGAGTGCAAACCTCCTCCCATCAGCAAGGGCATTGAAGATGAAACGTGGCTGGGTCTTTCAGCATGACAATGATCCCAAACACACCGCCCAGGCAATGAAGGAGTGGCTTCGTAAGAAGCATTTCAAGGTCCTGGGGTGGCCTAGCCAGTCTCCAGATCTCAACCCCATAGAAAACCTTTGGAGGGAGTTGAAAGTCCATGTTGTCCAGCGACAGCCCCAAAACATCACTGCTTTAGAGGAGATCTGCATGGAGGAATGGGCCAACATACCAGCAACAGTGTGTGACAACCTTGTGAAGACTTACAGAAAACATTTGATCTCTGTCATTGCCAACAAAGGATATATAACAAAGTACTGAGATGAATTTTTGATATTGACAAAATACTTATTTTCCACCATAATTTGCAAATAAATTCTTTCCAAATCAGACAATGTGATTGTCTGGATTTGTTACCACATTTTGTCTCTCATAGTTGGGGTATACCTATGATGACAATTACAGGCCTCTCTCATCTTTTTAAGTGGGAGAACTTGCACAATTGGTGGCTGACTAAATACTTTTTTGCTCCACTGTAAACCAAAGGCGTCTTTTTACCTTGTTTGTAGACATGTGCATTCATTTTCATCCGAATGCATTTTCGTCTGAATTTCAGGTATTTTCGTTATTGTTTGTTAAAAAGTGCAGAATTCGAAAAACGAAAGATCGGACATAAACAAATGCTTTATTTTAGTTTTCGTTGCTACAACAGTTCGATATAGATAGGAGATTCGACATGATGATGACAATAACAATCTGTGTCCATCAAACCTGTGGTCAAATGTGCCTAACCTTAAAGCGGGGGTCCACCTATCTATCGTTTTTTTTTTTTTTTGGAGTTCATTCACAAACTTTTCTTCTCATGATTATCTACTCACATGTTCTGTGTAATAAGTCCGCCTGTGTCCGATTTCGTTGTAAAGAAGAACTTATAAAATTCACTGAAGGTGGTTTCCATCTTCATTGTGGGCATTTGAAGCCCACAAGCATGTATTTCCTGGATGCGGTGAATGCTGGGAGCAGAGATGTTGTGATGACGCTGTTGCACAATGCATGCTGGGAAGCCTGAGACTAGCTCCCAGGGACTGTGGGAGGTCTGGGAGAGGCTAGAAACACGCATACTCCCATTGGAGGAAAACCAGGAAGTGCAAAGAAGATTAGAAAAAAAAAAAAAAAGGTAATTACGGCGATTTAAATTTTTTTACACAGCATGTCAGCATCTAGGCAAGGAAGAGAATGCATAGAGATAATGTTCAAAATTTGGGTGGAACCCCGCTTTAACTCTATTAGTCCAAGATTATTCTACATAGAGAGAAAAGATTCGACAGAGAGAAAAGATTCGACGTAGGGGAGAAAAGATTTGACGTAGGAGAGAAAAAAGATAGATAAAAATAATGATGATGAATGTTATTGGCTGATTATAACCAAAGAGGAGGAGCAGTAAAATAGCTAGAACTAAGTACACACGTACTTTGGCTTATGGTGTCTGTTGAAAGTTCTAAGATGATTCGACGGAGCAGGTCGTATAGTTTAGCTGCTCCATTGAATCTTTTTTGAACATTCGACAGACACCATAAGCCTTCAATGACAGATTCAACCTTAATTTGGATTTTTGGACTAATGCAATTTTTAACGAAAAACAAGATAAATAAAAACGAATTTCGGGAGTAACTAAATAAACTTTTTTTTCGGATGAAAACGAAATTCCGAAACAAAATATTTCAGTGTGCACATGTCCATTTTAGAAGGTGGTGGTGTTTAACAAGTTGGTGAAAATTTTCCAATCACGGATGTGGATTTGTGCACGTGGGATTCGGATAATCATCTTTTGAAGAGAAATATTGGGACTGTTCTTTGTTTAACACATGATTTGATTTAAGCAGGATCATTTTCTTTATAATATTGCAGTTCACTAAATATGCACTTTATTTAAATTCATGATGATGAATACGGATGTCAGTCTAAAGACTTTATATTGGACCCTCTTCCATAGCGCTACACTTATTTTGTTTTTTGTTATTGTTTACATCTTGTTGGTTGTGTTAGCTGCTTGGTTTTCCTTTTGGTAGCGCAGAATTATTGTGTATATAATTATTAATGATGATGAATACGGATGAGCCCGATGTTCAAGTCGAACATAAGTTGCAGTGTTCGTGGCAAATTTGAAAGCTGCCGGAACACCGTTAAAGTCTATGGGACACTAGAAAGGAAAAAATCAAAAGTGCTAATTTTAAAGGCTTATATGCAAGTTATTGTCATAAGTCTAAAAAAACAAACAGAATCTTGCGAGCTACCATGTAAAAATCCAAATGATAATTAGAGATGATTAAAGGACAGCTGCTAGCATTGATCACGCCCCATATTCACGTGCCAAAAAGTTTTATACGAATATAATGCTCCGCTATCCAAATATAATCATATGGTAACTACTAAATCATAATATTACTGGTTGCAGTTAAATAGTGGTGGTGAGATATTCTATTCCTATATAAAAAAATCTAATGAATATAATAATGCAATCTTATGCGATTATAAGTTGCGATCATGAACAATTAAAAAGTGCAATCCTATGCGATCTTCCCAATGACAACCTGTATAGCATACACACCTCTATATACACATGTAGCATTCATATGCAATAGAGAAATGTGCAACCCTGTGCAATAATTGCAGTGACAACCTGTAATTTACATGAATCTATATAAAAGTGCATCAATATATAATAATCAATATAGAAATAAAGTGAACTGTGTTTAAAGTGCCAAACTAATTCATGCATTAATCTGTGTCCATAAAATCGCAGCATAAAGTCCAATCATAACTACTCCATTCTTCTGGTGCTCATCGCAGATGACAAAAGAGATGATATAACAGTAAAGTGCTTGTGGTTTGGGGAGGATGACGTGAGACGTCAGAGGGAAGGGGAGGGTCTGGAGGTGTGCCAGTGAGCCAGCGCTTCAGCGGCATCTCTCCGACGGCATGACAGGTGCACGAGGCGGGCCGTAGTGAGAAGCGAGGGGAACTGAAGAAAGCCGCGCGCCGCGCTTGCATACCGCCGTCACGGAGCCTGTCACCTGAGACACATCGAGGACGGCGATGCCGCCGGGACAACAACCCCTCCTTCCCAGCGGGGGCCCCTCGCGTCCTCTCTCCCTCCCCCTTCACTGAGACTGGGCTGCAGGACGGATTGAAACCGCCAGAAGACGCCAGTCATATTAAATCAACCAAGCCGGCAGTGTATCCCGGCCGAATCTCCCACACAGCTGACACCGGACCATGATCCATGGAATAAGAGTGTAATGATGCTTAGGAGGTGGTAAGATACATATTCCCTACCCATTCCCCAAAGGTAAGATAAGGATTTGAAACCTATTCTTAAATAGGAGAGAAATTTCCAAGATATGACAGATGAAAAATAAGAGGTCAAAGGGACTTTTGTGTATGGCTACATATACCAAGGAAAATATTCTGAAATATCTCTTTAGTCTGCATACTTTCTCTATTGCCATCATAGTGTGCTTTATACTCAGAATTAATTTGAAATATCTTGTAACACCTGCAATACCCGCACTGATACTGTTACTTTGAAAAAACAGCAACAGGTTGTAATTAAGGGGAGTACACTACTGGACATCTTGTTTATCTGTCCCTCGCTCTGCTTTGCATTCTGGTGCGCCAATAATAAGCAGGCGAGGTGACGCTGAAGCACGCAGATATGACCTGGAATCGCACTAACTGAAACACTGTCTCCGTGCGGACAACTGGAAAAGGAGGGTTGGAGGCATAATACACTAAGGTACACGGTGGAGCACACAGACACATTTATTCAGTGGTGCTGGTGCAGTACCCCTGGACTCGAATTATCGGAGGTGCTAGCAGCAACACTAATGTTAGTGGTGAAACCTGGGAGTTGTGCGATAAGATGTGCAGTCGTGAAAGTATGCTAGTTTTTATAATAGCATCACTCTGACAGCATCACCTAATTGCTACCTGTATGATATATCAGGGGAAACTACACGAAGTAGAGTACAAGACATAGGAACAAGGTATATCAAACCTCGGCATAACAAATATTGATGGGACTCCAGTACCTAGAAACTAGAGTACTCGCAAAAGAACAGATAACTGGCTGAAGGCTCGATATAAAAAAGTAGCCCCTGCATTATTAAAACATACTGTCCAAAACCCAATAAGTCATCAAATCAGGGTAAAAACGATGAGTAGAAATTCAAACAAAACTGGGAAAGGGGGACCACCAAAGACACCAAAGGATAACCCCACTGGAAGTGCCACAGGCACCACAATCAAGCAATATTTAACCAGGGGGGGGAGCCCGGGGAGTGCCCACCAAGGAGCCCAAATGCCTACTACAGGGGACAAAAAGAAAAAAGGACAAAAAATGGGAAGGGTGAACAGACCCCCGTCCAATCAAGAGAGACGTCATTAACTGAAAATGCACCTGATACCTCCGGAACTGCGGAAGATAGACAAGACATAGACCTCTCCCTGAAAAATGTAATCGCAGAGATGCTCAAAGAACTAGAATCCTCAATTAAAACAGAGATAAAAAAAGAGATAAGTTTGTTGAGGACAGACCTTGGAAATCTACTGGCCAGAGTTGAGAGAGCAGAAGATATAGTAGACCACCAAGAGAGAGAAATCGCTGAGCTAAAAGAACAAATCAAGATAACCCAACAAAACCAGATAAAAATATGTTACAGGTTAGAGGACCAAGAGAATAGAAGTCGCAGACAAAATCTGAGAATCCGTGGAGTACCGGAAAAAAGGGGTGAAGATCCGAGGAAGACCGTTGAGTCTATTTTCTCCCCCCTCTTGGAACTAGAGGGAGAAGAGTTCCCAAAAATCGAGAGAGTACACCGGATTGGAAGGCTGGATACCAGCCGAACAGAAAGAAGTCGCGACGTTATTGTAAGGTTTAGGTTCTATGAGGACAAAGAAAAAATATGGGTAAAATTAAGAGGCCAAACACCACTCCAATTTGAGGAGGCAAGGATTCAAGTATTTGCAGACCTAGCCAAAGACACACTCGCGAGAAAACGCCAGTTAAAGCCCGTTTTGGAACAAATGATAAACCAAAACATAAAATATACTTGGGGATTTCCTGCCTGCTTGCTGGGTAGTAAAGATGGCAGAACTGCCAGGCTAAGATTTCCAGGGGAGCTAGAGGAATTTTGCAGGAAATTAGACCTACAGGTGCCCGCAGCAATGGACTGGTCCAGTGAGCGATGGATTGAACTGGGGGTGGGGGCGGTGTAGGGGGGAGGGGGTGACGGGGGGGGGAATGGGGAGGGGGACAGTGGAAGATAGAAAAACTAATAGATAGTAAATCTAATAGATGGAGAGATGCTAGAAGTTTAACATATCTGGCAACCAGAAGAAAACCAATAGTCGAACTGACTCACCAATAGTCCCACCTCTGGAGTTGGAGACCAATGGCGGGCCACGAGTTATGTGACCCACACTGGCCTAAGGGGTTAGTTAAGACCAGGGGGGAGGGGGGTAAGGGGGAGGGATAGGAAGGGGGACCACATCTCAATTATAAAAATGAAAATGCGGGGTATCTCTCCAGGGCCTAAGGTAAAGGATGGGTGGACGAAGGCTGAAAAATGAGCCCTGACACAATAAAATGCATAACATACAATGTCAAAGGCCTAAACATGGCACATAAAAGACGGAGCATCTTCAACGAGCTTAGACTGCTCAGACCAGATGTGGTATTCCTCCAGGAAACGCATATCTCACATCAAACGAGATTGAGATTATTCTCGGGAGAGTACCCGGTCTGGTACCAAGCAGATACTATTTCAAGCAGAACACGGGGGGTGGCTATTGGACTGGCAAAAAGAACTAGGTTTGTGCTGGAGGAGCGCTTGGTGGATGTAGAAGGCAGATATCTATTCCTGAGAGGCAGACTGAATGAAAGTGAATATACACTGGCCAACATTTATGCCCCAAATAAAAACTCAAGGAAGTATGTGACAAAAATTCTGGAAAAATTAACGGAGTTTAGGAAAGGACACATAATATTAATGGGGGACTTTAACTTTTGCATGGACCTGGACCTAGATAGTACCACCCAGACACAGGGGAAAAAGAGTATACAAGTAAGAAAGTTCAAGCAAAAACTTGTCAGCCTTCAGATGGTTGATATATGGAGAGTGCAGCACCCCCGAAAAAGGGACTATACGTTTTTTTCCCCTGTGCACGGGTCATACTCCCGCATTGATTATGGACTGATCGACCATAGAGACATTGATAAGGTGGTGGACTCTTGGATAGGAAATATAACTTATTCAGATCACGCACCAATGTCCATGGAAATAACAATAGGAGAAGAGGGAAGGCCTTCAGGGCAATGGCGCCTAAACGAAGAACTGATAAGAGGGAAAGATGGGCTCAATAGAATCAGCAGAGAACTAGAGGAATACTTTATGGTAAATGATTCCGGAGAGGTATCTGGGTCTACCTTATGGGAGGCTCATAAAGCCTACATAAGAGGAGTCTGTATCGAGATGGGAGCAAGGCAGAAAAGGGAAAAACGCGAGGAAATACAAAAATTAACAGAGGAGCTAGAAAGTCTAGAACAGAAACATAAGAGACAACCGGGACACCTCACTCAAGTGATATACAAACAGATAGTAATAAAAGGGCGGAGCTGAAAATATTAATGGAACACGAAGCCAGAACAAGACATGCTAGGACTATACGGGCGAGATACCGCTGGGCTAATAAATCAAGTAAATACTTAGCAAAAGTAGTACAAAAGGTCAAAACTAAAAATTTTATAGAAAAAATCCAGACTAAAGACGGTAATTTAGAGTACTCTTCCAGAAAAGTAGCAGAGATATTTAAGAATTACTACCAAGAGCTATATTCAGCCCCTAAACAAGATTCCAAGGTTAATAATAAGAGCGAGAGAAACAACAAATACTTAATGAAGACAGTTTTGCCTAAAGTTACAGACACGGAAAGAGAAGTAATGGAAACCCCAATTACTGAAGAAGAAGTTAGGAAAGCAATAGAAGGAATGGCCTCGGGGAAGAGTCCTGGCCCAGACGGATTCACTCTAACTTACTATAAAACGTTCAAGGAATTGTTGATCCCGAGATTGTGTCGGTATTTTAATGGACTGGGAGAGGAATATGAGATGAGCAGAGAGGCATCAAAGGCTTCCATTACGATCATACTGAAAGATGGAAAAGAAAAAACATTATGCTCAAGCTATCGCCCCATCTCCCTCCTTAATACCGACACAAAACTCTATGCAAAGATACTTGCTGAGAGGCTAAAGGGATCAATGAATTCCCTGATTAACCCCGACCAGGTGGGATTCGTCCCGAAAAGAGAGGGTAAGGACAATGGGGTGAGGACATTGCTCCTGTTGCACAGAACGAGGGAGAATGAGCCCCCAAGCCTTCTACTATCGGTCGACGCCGAAAAGGCCTTCGACCGGGTGGACTGGGGGTTCATGTTCCAAACATTGGAGATCATGGGTCTTGGACCCAGAATGATACAGAGGGTTAAAACCTTGTACCACCACCCTATGGCAACGGTGGGGGTAAACGGAGCGATGTCCCAGCCATTTGAAATGGAAAGGGGAACCAGACAGGGATGTCCCCTGTCCCCGTTACTTTTTGTTCTGACTATGGAACCTCTCCTGGCAACAATCCGAGCAGACCCAGAAATTAGAGGTATTAAGATCGGCGAAGATGAACATAAAATTGCAGCCTACGCCGATGATGTGTTATTTTACATATCAGACCCAGAATCGACCATGCCTAAATTAGTGAAAGCCCTCAGGGAATACGGGGAGGTTTCCAACTTTCAAATTAACATGGTAAAATCAGAGATATTAAATATAAACTTAAACAAAACAGAAAGAGAGAAATTAAAAAGTATGTATAGTTTTAGATGGACTAAAGAACTAAAGTATCTAGGAATTAAGCTGGCTAATTCAACTGAGAAGATGTTCACCATAAACTACCTACCCCTACTAGATACAGTCAGACTTGACTGTAAAAATTATGCTGGGAAAGCCCTTTCATGGATAGGTCGCATAAACGTTATTAAAATGGTCCTACTCCCTAAGGTCACATACTTGTTCCAGATGATCCCGCTTCCCCTACCCCTATACTATTTAAGAAAGTTAAATAAAATAATAATGAGTTTTATATGGAAAAACAAAAAACCAAGAGTTTCTTTTAGAACTCTAAAACAAAAGAAAATAAATGGTGGTCTAGCAGTTCCAGACATCCAGATGTATTATAAGGCCATAGTTCTGTCTAGAATGGTTGAATGGGCAAAAAGAGAGAATGAAAAAAGGTGGGTAAGAATAGAGGGAAACCTCAGTAAAGTTTCACTTGGTAGGATGATTTGGAACCCTCCACACACCAGAAATTTAGATAAAAGCACACATGTAATAACACGCAATGTTTTTAAAATCTGGGACGGGGTACACAAGGAAGTTAACGGAGAATATAATTCACCTTTATTATCACTAACTGAGAGTAATTTTTTCCCTCTAGAGTTAAAGGAAACGGGTGGAAAAGAAGTATTTTGGGGTGCGACACAATTAAGACACATCATTAAAGAGGGTAAAATCATGACACTGCAAGAATTAAGATTAGGGAGAGAGGCACGGGGGATAGATGAGTGGCGGTACCTCCAGCTGTGTCACTTCGTAGGTAAATTATCAAGTCCGATTAGAGCAGGGGATAAACTTACGGACTTCGAGAAGCTTTGCGACACAGAAGATCCAAGAAATTTAATCTCCAAGATTTATAAAATTCTTATGAAGGTGGATCAGCTGGAGATCCCCCCATATATAAGTAAATGGGAGAGTGAATTAGGCACTAAAAAAGATGTAAATACAATTAAAAGAGTTTTGAGAATGATTGGCAATTCAACAATAGATACACGAACGACAGAAATGAGCTATAAATGCATAAGTAGAAGCTATTTAACCCCAGAAATAACAAGTAAATTCCAAAAAGGGTCGGCGTTCTGCTGGCGAGGTTGCCAGGAGATAGGAACAATGGCACACCTTTGGTGGCTATGCCCGAAAATAAAAAACTTCTGGAGGATGATACTCACCCTGGTCAGGAAAATAACAGGAAAAGAAGTGTTAGATGACCCCTGGGAGGTTTTGTTCCATGGGGGGGGAGGGAGACATAAACAAATATAAGCAGTCACTAGTTCCCCATCTACTGAACGCTGCAAAGCGAATAATACCGAAGAACTGGCAAAGGAGGGAGACCCCTGAAATCTGGGAGTGGATAGATGCAGTAGAAGAAACATATAGTATGCAGACGGGGGCTGGCTCAGTAGGGGATACGAGTAGGGTGAACTTGGGAGAGTGGGAACAGTGGAAAAGGTTTAAAAAAACGTGGTGCTATGCCGATGAGTTGACAGCCTCATAACAAAATAGGAGAAACGGATACATTAGACCTTGGAGAGATGGGGTCGGGGTGGCGAGGGGGGGAGGGGGGGTGGGCAAGGGGGTGGCGGGGACTTATTCTATTCTATTTATGGCAAAGTGTCACGATGATGAGACAAAGACGAGAGGGAGCGGAACTTAAATGAACTACAAAGTTGATTTTTGCCTCTCAAACGGTCGACTGATGTGACAAAAAAAAAAAAAAAGAAAAAAAAAAAGAAAAAAAAAAAAAAAAAAACAGTAAAGTGCTTGTGTCCACTCTTGTGCTCCCCTTTGGTGTATGCACTCAACTTAGAGTGTGTGACATTGCACCTAAGCTCGGTCAAACACACTTTTAAACCACCTCTGGGTTTATGGTCAGCATTTAGATCCTTGGATGGTTGCTTGCTGCAATATTCATATGGAAAACAGAGGAAACTGGATAGTGTATTATCATTTTAAAAGTTTTATATAAAATGACAATATTCCCTATATTAGGGTACTCATGTTTAATAGGTGCTATGAGCGCACCACTCTGTATCAAGCCAAACAAAAATAAAGACGCTGTGCTGATGTGTCCTCTCCCGCTCTGAGAACACTCCACTGTCTCACAAACTGTCCTGTGCCCTCCCCAACATGTGTCGATACCGGGAAATGTATCTTCCTCAGGGAGAATCCTCAGCGCCTTTATATTCTGTTTGCATGTTCTGCTGCGAACCGAACAGGAGGGTGTTTGGCTCATCCCTAATGATGAATCACTGATAAATATTGTTTTTGATACGTGGTAAGATGAATATACTATTTAGGGTCAGCGCAGTTACACCTTTTTCTGTAACATTGCTTACCCCACACTATTGTTGGGAGATATATAACTGCAGCAGATCTGCTATTTAAATCAAAAGGTAAAGTCACACATTATTATAGATTTATATATTTTTGCACCGGTGACACATTTTTTCACATATAAGAAACACAGGCAACAGTAGTTCAAATGAAATAGGAGTTTATGATCTCCAAAAAATATTAGAAATGATCAGCTACAATTTGTGAAAGACTCACCAAACTGTATAGTTTTTGAAAGCAAATGACCTGTAGAATAAAAAGAAAGTGCTACTGATTTTTAAGGCCTCGCGGTATTTGCGCAAGTGTTTAATTAATCAATATTTTTTCTAAAAATACACTAAAATCATTGTTAGCAGATAAAAACACAGCAAATTTTACAAACCTGTGCATTCCTGTATAGCTGCTGCATCCCAATTTACATCAATGGGACTTCCTGCATGGGGATGCACGGAACACCTGTGCATCCCTCTGCAGCTAAACAGGGCCCTGTAGTATTATGCCCCGCATTAACATGGCCTTAGGTTATGTTTAGACTTACAGTTGGGGGGTAGCAAAAATGCATGATTGAGCTGCATTTCTACCACCCACCAACCACACCTCTCAAGCTGCAATTGGCAGCAGACATGGGTGTTACATGCTAGGGCTGCCATGCTTTGTGCCCCTGGTAAAGTTGACCTGACTTGTAGCGATGCCACCTGCCGCATGCTACACATTTAAATGAATGGGGAAGCACTGCAGATAAGCTCCCTGCTCAAGGACCCCCACAACCGCAGCCCAGGGTTGTCTAACGATGATTGTTGTTTTCATTTAGGAAAGTCCATTCACTCCAAAATCAAATGTTAAAAGCAAATGTTTTTTGAAGTACTTTTGAACATCATCAAGTCGAATGTACGAATGGGAATTTTCATATGAATGTCCATATGAATATTTGTATTAACTAGTGTTTGAAAATCTGCTAGTGTATGACCAGCTTTAGACTTGAGCCTTTTTTTCTGTATATACAGTATTTCTACATATGTGGTCACAGTACCACTTCAGGATACCAGCATGAGGTATCCTGAATTGTAAAGTTTGTTTGTAAACAAACCTGACAGCATGCAAGTGATCATGACTGTCATAGTGATAACATAACCAAGACCCATTCTGATTGGTCCTAGTTCATTAGTAGCAACCAGAGCTGTCAGAAACAATGATGCTTGACTACTTAGGGTGGACTCCTGTGTGCACTGCTAGCTGTGAATTGGGGAAGATTAATTTACTTTCCCTCACACGCAGCTAAATGAATGAGAGGAGCAGCTCATCTCCCCTTCCTTTGTTCCTCTCAATACCTACTTTGTATGACACTTTCAAGCTTTCAATTACAGAAAGACTGTGTGAAAGCAGCTTATGCTAATCTCCCTTAAAAAAAAAAAAACATTAATGCTTTTATGACACCAGTGTTAAGGGTGTACATGGGATTAAATGTTTATTTGTAACATGAGAATGTTATATAAAGTGTAAAAGAAAAAATATATATATAATATCTGTTCAAAATTTATAAACCTAATAAAATGGAAGTGAAGTAAAATTGACCCAAACTATTTGATTTATTTACTCCCAGTGATGTACTAAGGGGGCGAAATGGTGGACCAGCTAAATTAGTGTTGTCACCTGTCCAGTTTTGAACCGGACATTACGGGATTTGAATCCCATGTCCGGTTTTGAGTTCATTTCAAAACCAGACAAATTATTAAAACTGGATTTCGGCTCTCAGCATTGCTGCCTATTGAGGAGGAGAGGATGTAACACCCCCAGTGGAGAGTGGAGGCAGAGCTGTGTTTGACAGCACAGTGAGGACACTCTGATCACGGAGGACATCTCCAGCTTGCTCAGGTTACAATCCGCTTTCTCAGTAACACAGATGGTCGTGCTGCCCTGAGCATGGCTAAAGTGGCAGCTGTGGAAGTAGGGGAGAAGTCACCTGATAGTGT
The DNA here is from genome assembly GCA_037952925.1 of Lithobates clamitans. Classification (NCBI taxonomy): domain Eukaryota; kingdom Metazoa; phylum Chordata; class Amphibia; order Anura; family Ranidae; genus Lithobates; species Lithobates clamitans. Next base: position 6,941,676 of record JBBGZY010000285.1, read on the forward strand.
ATCAGTATAGTGTGTAGCTTGGTGTGTCTATTAGTCGAACAGTGTGTAGTGTCCCTGGAGTGGAGGAGGGGCCCTTTATTATTCAATGCCCTCCAGGTGTCAGGAGTAGCACAGACATGTGTCCTGCTGGGGGGGGGGTCTCTGGGTGTCCTCTGTAGGGATGGGCTTCGTGTTCGAATCAAACGCATGTTCGACTCGAACATTGCCTGTTCGGTCGTTTGCCAAATTCTGAACGATATGGGCCATTCGTGCCAAATTCGAGTGGCGCGTCACAGCCCATAATTAACTGCGGCATCGCAGTGCATTGCTGGCTGACGACTGGCCAAGCATGCACTATGACCTGCATACTTGGCCAATCACAGTGCCGTCTGTACAGAGAGCCGTAATTGGCCAAAGCCAGGGTGGCTTTGGCCAATTATGGCTCAGGGCTTTTAGTACACGCCCCACACTATATAAGGCCACCTGCACGTCGGCCCTGTTTAGTGTGTTCTGGCATTGAGAGAGAGATAGATAGACAGTGAGACAGTGTCATTAGATTTAAGTTAGATAGAGTAGGCAGGCGAGTCAGTTAGCTGCACTTACAGTGTATTGTGTATATATATACACATCCATCCTAGGTGTTGTGTCTATCTATCTATCTATCTATCTATCTATCTATACACACACACACACACACACACACACACACACACACACACACACACACACACTGTATTCAGTTTAGCTAGATCCATTCCTGTTATTCTCTTCCTACTACTGACAGGCAGGTGTTTTTACAGTATTTACAGCTACCTGAAGAAAATTGCTGGTGTTCTTCTGATCCTATTAGTCCTATTAGCTACAGTATTTACAGTTAGTGTAGTGCGTCCTCTGCACAGTGTGCACCTAAAACTACCTGAAGAAAATTAGTGTTCTTCTGATCCTATTAGTAAAGTACCGCAGGCAGCTGTAGTATTTACAAGTTAGTGTAGTGCGTCCTCTGCACAGTGTGCACCTAAAGCTACCTGAAGAAAATTAGTGGTGTTCTTCTGATCCTATTAGTACAGTACCACAGGCAGCTGCAGTATTTACAAGTTAGTGTAGTGCGTCCTCTACACAGTGTGCACCTAAAGCTACCTGAAGTAAGTTAGTGGTGTTCTTCTGATCCTATTAGTACAGTACCACAGGCAGCTGTAGTATTTACAAATTAGTGTAGTGCGTCCTCTGCACAGTGTGCACCTAAATCTACCTGAAGAAAATTAGTGGTGTTTTTCTGATCCTATTAGTACAGTACCGCAGGCAGCTGCAGTATTTACAATTTAGTGTAGTGCTTCCCCTGCACAGTGTGCACCTAAAGCTACCTGAAGAAAATTAGTGGTGTTCTTCTGATCCTATTAATACCACAGGCAGTCAGCTACAGTATTTACAGTTAGTGCAGTGCATCCTCTGCACAGTGTGCACCTAAAGCTACCTGGAGACAATTACTGTTGTTCTGCTCCTATTAATACCACAGGCAGGCAGCTACAGTATTTACAGTTAGTGTAGTGCGTCCTCTGCATAGTGTGCACCTAAAGCTACCTGAAGACAATTGCTGGTGTTCTCATACTAATAATACTACAGGCAGGCAGTTGATTCTGCTAGCTGCAGTATCAGTATATATATACATCCCAGCTTTGTGCAGCTACATCTCACTGCAGGCCATTAGTATGTCTGGAAGGCCAACAAGGGGAGGCAGACAGTCACAAGCCAATAAAAGAGGGCAAGCAGGCTCTGTGTCTAGAGGCAACAGTGCTGGTCATGGAGACGGTGCATCCTCATCAGCACGTGGCCGTGGGACACGCTTGGCCTTTTTTTCGGCAGCTGGCCAAGTTGAGCCACAACATGCGGAAGACTTGGTAGAGTGGATGAACAAGCCGTCCTCATCCTCCTCATCCTCTCTCACCCAGGCTCAGGGTACTTTGTCTGGCAAAGCAGCTGCCAACGCGGCCTCTTCCCTCGGCTCAATGGCATCAGTCACTCCTTCCCTAGCCCCACCATGTCCTCCTGAGGAGTCCCCCGAATTGTTTGACCACAGTGTTGGGTACATGCTCCAGGAGGGTGCCCAGTGTTTTGAAGGCTCTGATGATGGTATCCAGCTAGAGGAAGGTAGTAACGTGAGCCCAGAGAGAGGGGGCGCCCAAAAAGGACAGCAATCTGGCAGTCATGTTCCCCCAGCTGCAGCATACTGCCAGCTTTGCTCCAGTGATGAGGAGGGAGGGGATGATGAGGTCACTGACTCCACGTGGGTGCCTGATAGGAGAGAGGAGGAGGAGGAGGAGGAGGAGGAGGCACATCACCAACGAGGCAGGATGCCCTCCAGGGGCCAGCTTAAGGGCGGCACACCAACTGCATCACACCGCAGAGCTCCGTATGTGCAGGGCGCTGCTGTCTCTGCGCGTTATTCCAAAAGTTCTTTGGTGTGGGCCTTTTTTGAGACGAGTGCATCAGATCCCACCGCTGCTATTTGCAACATATGTCTCAAGCGTATCTCTCGTGGCCAAAACATCTCCCGCTTGGGCACCACATGCTTGACCAGACATATGTCGACCTGCCATGCAGTTTGTTGGCAAGCGTACCTAAAAGACCCACACCAAAGAACAAAGAGGAACTCTTCTTGCTCCTCATCAGCTTGGATCTCCAACCCCACTATACCTTCAGTCCTCTCTGAGACCTGAACTGAGAGGAATGCAGGTGTATAATTAGGTATGTCACAGCCAAGTACTTGGGGGCAACCTTCTATCGGTACACCGACGTCAGATTGTACCAGGCAAATTTCCCTGCCCCAGCTGCTGCACCGCCGAAAGAAGTTCGCTCCCAGCCATCCACATGCCCAGCAGTTGAATGCTAGCTTTGCTAAATTGCTAGAACTTCAACTGCTGCCTTTTCAGTTGGTAGACTCTGCCCCCTTTCCGTGAGTTTGTGGAATGCGCGGTACCTCAGTGGCAGGTTCCCAAACACCACTTTTTCTCACGGAAGGCGATTCCGGCTCTCTACCGGCATGTGGAAGGCAATGTCTTGGCTTTGCTGGACAGGGCGGTCAGCGGTAAGGTGCATATTTTCGCGGACTCATGGTCCAGCAGGCATGGACAGGGACGTTACCCATCTTTCACCCCACACTTGGTGATTCTTCTGGCAGCTGGGCAGGATGCAGGACAGGGTGCAGTAGTGTTGGAGGTTGTTCTGCCACCACGCCTCCAAAATACTACTAGTGGTGATTCTGCCACACCTCTCTCCTCCACCCCCTCCTATTCTTCTTCCTCCATGGCCTCTTCCTGTGCTGATTTGAATTCTGAACCAGCGGTGCTCCGTAGGTGTTCAAGGGGCTACGCAAGCACGCAGGCCAAAAGATGTCATGCGGTGCTTGAGCTGGTGTGCTTGGGGGACAGGAGCCACACTGGGGCAGAGATTCTGTCAGCTCTGCAGGCGCAGGTTCAGAGGTGGTTGATGCCACGCCAGCTTAAGGCAGGTATGGTGGTTTGCGACAATGGCACCAAGCTCCTCTCCGCCCTCCGACAGGGACAACTGACCCATGTGCCCTGTTTGGCTCACGTCCTTAACTTGGTGGTGCAGCGGTTCTTGGGCAGGTACCCGGGCTTACAGGATGTCCTGAGGCAGGCCAGGAAAATCTGTTTCCGCAGGTCATTTAATGCCAGTGCTCGGCTGGCTGACACCCAAAAGGAATTTAACCTGCCCAAGAACCGCCTAATCTGTGACATGCCCACCAGGTGAAACTCAACGTTGGCCATGCTGCAGCGGGTGCACATGCAGTAGAGGGCCATCAATGAGTACTTGTGTGACTATGGCACCAGGACAGGGTCAGGGGGCTTGGTTTTTTTCCCACGCCAGTGGGCCATGATCAGGGATGCATGCACTGTCCTGTCACCATTTGAGGAGGCCACGAGGATGGGGAGCAGTGACAGTGCATGCATCAGTGACACTGTTCCCCTTGTCCACCTGTTGGAGCACACGCTGCGTGGAATAATGGACAGGGCACTTCAGGCAGAACAAAGGCAGGAAGAGGAGGACTTCATTAGCTTTCAAGGCCCCCTTTAACCAGACAGTGTTCCTGCGTGCCCGCTGATCACACAGGAAGAGGAGGAGGAGGAGGAGGAGGAGGAGGAGAAAGAGGAGGATTGTGTCAGCATGGAGGTGGAGCCTGGCACTCAGCATCAGCAGCAGTCTTTAAGGGATCATTTACAGTCTCAAGAAACCCATGGACTTGTATGTGGCTAGGAGGAGGTGGGAAAATGCTTTGTTTACAAAAGCATCTCCCTGTTCTTCCTCTCTGTGACACGATCGTGGGCACCCGGTGGACATCGAGTCCGCGGGACCCGTGGTCACGGAGACCGCGGCGGGTGCACTCCCACGACCCCGCTTCTTACAGGTGACGTACCTATACACCCTTTTGCCTACCAGTGCCATTCTGCCGACGTACATCGGCGTTCGCTTGTCAGCAAGCAGTTAAGGTTGGCTCAGATAAAGTGTTAGCTCTCTGACTATTTTTAATGTACACAAAATCATATGTACTGGAAGACTTTTATTTTTATTTTATTTTTTAATGATTGTCCTGAGGTTTATACATGCCAGTGAGACACTAACTTGAGGCACAGCAAAGTAAGATTTTATGGACACAAGAACACTTTTATTTTCATTATAAATGCCCCTTTCACTGTTAACACAAGTTGGCCAAAACCACTCTTTGCTGCGGCGCACTGCGCATGCCACATTACTACTCTCCTTGGGGCACCCAAAGGTGTCCCAGATATTTTACAATCTTATAGTTAATACTATAGGAAAAAATCCTGTACGCTGCTAGAGTGTTCAGGTTTGGCTTGGCACCCCTATACCAAAATGGGTGTGAAAATTTCAACACTGCATGGCTTGGTTAAATAAGTGGGATTTCCAACATCACTGGTTATTCCTAAGCTTTGGCTTCAGAGTTATGCCCTGTACAAACGGTCAGATTTTCCGATGGAAAATGTCCGATCGGAGCGTGTTGTCGGAAATTCTGACCGTGTATGGGCTCCATCGGACATTTTCCATCGGATTTTCCGACACACAAAGTTGGAGAGCAGGAGATAACATTTTTCAACAACAAAATCCGATTTCGTCAATTCCGACCGTGTGTGGCCTGTTCTGACGCACAAAGTGCCACGCATGCTCAGAAGAAATTCCGACACGGAACAGCTCGATCTGGTAAACTTAGCGTTCGCAATGGATACAGCACTTTCGTCACGCTGCAATGTAAAAAGTGGTTTAATACAGTGCACTCTTCTTTATAATGTGACACGAATTAAGTAGTTTTGCTGCTCATATTCACACACACTTCTCACAAACTTTTTTTTTTGTTTTTTTATTGGGATTCCCTGAATATATTGTTATTTGTCACATCTGACAGAATGTTTTTTTTTTGGATTTTCAGCCATTTTTGGTTTCGATTTTATGTTTGTATTTTTTCCAAGGCTGATCTTTGTTTAATGTTTTTAGTTTGACTCCAGAATATTTTTGTGTGTGTTTTGTGTGTCAAGTTACCACAACACCATTGATCTCTTTTATTATTTAATCTCAAAGACATTGTTTGTTGTTGGTGTCCCTTGTTAATTTCACATTGTATTTTTGAAATGTACCGTATATACTCAAGTATAAGTCATTCCGAGTATAAGTCGAGGCCCTAATTTACCACAAAAAAAAAATGGGAAAAACTTATTGACCCGAGTATAAGACGAGGGTGAGAAATGCACAGCTACTGTAAGTGGAAAAGAGGGTCAGCAATGGCCATTTGCAGCATCACTGTGCCCATTTGCAGCCCCACTGTGCCCATTTGCAGCCATAGGTCCCCTGAACTTCAAACTCGGTAGTTAAGGGTTCCTAGATGCCCCCTAGCTGCAGCCAAAATTTGGGGTCTCTGAACCCAAAGGGTCCCGAAATGACATTGCTGCAGATGGAAACCGTTGACCGAATTTGGGGCCCCGTATCTCAGGTCCACTTAGTGCTAAGAATGCCAAATTTGGTGTGCAAACCCAGTGGAACTAGCACCATTAAATTTCCAAAGCTGGGGTTTCTAGCACCAAGTGGCCTCGAGATACAGGCCCCCAAAAATCAGTTCAGAAAATGTCAAGCACTTTTCTGCAGCAGAGAATTACATTTTCTGAACAGGTTTTGGGGCCCCCGTATCTCAGGGCTGCTTGGTGCTAGGAACCCCAGCTTTGGATATGTTATGGTACCAGTTTCACTGGGTTTGCACACTAAATTTGGGGTTCCTAGAACGAAGTAGCCCTGAGATATGGGGCCCCAAATTTGGTTCAGAAAATGTCAAGCACTTTTCTGCAGCAGAGAATGACATTTTCCGAACCGATTTTGGGGCCACTTAGTGCTAGGAACTGCAGCTACCAAGTGGCCCTGAGATACGGGGCCCCAAAGTCGGTTCGGAAAATTAAATTTTTTGCTGCAGAAAAGTGCTTGACTCGAGTATAAGTCGAGGGGGGCACTTTCAGCACAAAAAAATGTGCTGAAAAACTCGACTTATACTCGAGTATATACGGTACCTGAATCCTCACAAAAAAAAACTGTCCTTTTTGAAGTAAAACACACATAGGCAAGTATAATTCAAACAAAAAATCCTTTATTAAGGGCTCAGAACCAAACAAAGAGGGAGGCAACACTAGATCAACAGGAGAAATTAGCGAAGCCTGGGACCCCCAGGGCAGACATCAATTTATGAACATCAAAATTGGTGGCCTGAGGAGTCCATATGTAAGGGAGGGCAGTCTGGTCCAGAATTTGCAGAGATCCGGAAAGCAGCAGATGACATCTGTGTCCCCAGGCTGTGGTACCACAAGAGGCTGCATCTTTTGGCCGACCAGACTGGATCCAGGGTCCTCACTTTCTGGTCTTCCTTCCACGCTTCCTTCCGGGCTGTGGCTGTGCTGTTGGAGATGTGGCAGGAGGAGGAGTAGGAGCTGGAGGAGGAGGAGGACTGGGAGGACCTGGAGGAGAAGGAGGAGGAGGACCATCTCTGAGTTCGCAAAGGTGTGTCTGAGATGTAATTTTGCCCCTCATACCTTTGTTAAGAGCCTCCAATATGAGCGACTCACACATGACTTGTTGTCCCTCCTCCATCCTCTGCATTTTATAGGCAATGGTGGCAGCAATGTCCTCCTCCACGGTCTGTGGTGCTCCCAGGGCCTCTGTAGCCCTCCAAAAGAGTCCTCTGGCAGCCTCCTCTAGGGCACTTCTCCTCCTGCCACTTTCTCTTTCCAGGGGGAGTGGAGGGACCGGCATATCAGGCAGCCGGCTCGGCCCGGCCACCTCCTGGCTGCGACTTCCCGGTGTATGAAAAAAGGGACATGGTTTTAGTTTTTGCTTCATCAATCACAATCCTAAATTAGTACTCCAAACTAACATCTAGTTAACATCATTGATTGGACAAGCAGAAATATTTAGAGGAATGCTATACCTGGCTCAATCTGGGCTCCTCCACATGTTGCCTGGAAGGCCCAGGTTGGGCGTCAGAAGCGTGGAAGGAAGACTGGAGAGGGATGGCCTGGGTTCAGTCTGGCCTGCCAGAAAATGCAGCCTGTCATAGTACCACATCCTGGGGACATAGATGTCATCTGCTGCTCCGGATCTCTGCGAATCCAGGACTTTCTGGCGCTCCCTTACATATGTGCTCCTCAGGCCACCAATTAAGATCTTCAAAAATGTGATGTCTGCCGTGGGGATCCCCTGCTTCACAATTTCACACAATTGCTCCAGTGCTGCCTTCCTCTTTGCTTGGTTCTTGTAATGTGGGTGGTTAATCTCCCACAGACATGGCAGCTCCCTTAACATATCAATGAATAGTGACATGAAGTCATTATCTTTAACTAAGATATCCATGTTCACTGCAAGACACAACCCAAGACAAAGCCTAATGTCAGACAAAACTCTCCTAATCTTGTTACAATATAGGCCTCAATCTAGAAGCAGTATAGGCACAAGTTTGTCTCTTACCTTCGTTCTTACGATCGGCACGCCCAATGCTCCTTCCTCCGCTCACAGATCGTACGTAATACGCACGTGTGTTACGCTTTATATACACTGCGCATGCGTGCAACTCCGCCCACACCTGACGTTCTTTCTAGTCTATTCCCCGCCCCTTTTCGTTCGGCGCAGTGGGGGAAGAGCACATGGCGGAGTCACAGCAGGTGCGTGCTAATTATAGCAACGAGGAGGAGGCGGAGGAAAGCCCGGAGACAGAAACGTCCCGATCCAGAAGGAGATTTAAGGCCACAAATATGTCCTTTGGGGAGATGTTGGAGATGGTGGACATCCTGAAGAGGGCCGACTATGACGGAAAGTATGGACCTTACCCCAACCCCAATATCAGAAAGGCCAAGATCATTGCGAAAGTGGTCAAAAGTCTGCACCGGAATTTCAGGGTATGATGATCAAAAGATCAGCTCAGGAAGCGGTGGTGGGACCTCAAATTACGAGAGCCAGAGCAGTACAGAAAGATCCGGAGAGTGCTGCGAAAAAGTAAGTAGTTGTGCTGTGTTCATATTCTTTTTTGTCTTTATTACGTTCGTGCTGCTCCATATGCTTTTCTTAATTGTACAGTTTCAAATGTCAATTTTAATGTTCATGGGCCCATTATTCGTTCGTATCCAACATTTGGTTTCCCCTCTAAAACACCATTGTTTAGGCCATATGCATTTTACTACATTTTTTAAGGCCTACTTGGATGCAAAATATTTGGTTGTGTAGATGGGTTTGTTACTAGAATGAAATGCAAACTAGATTCTGTGTAAGGAGAGGACACTGAGCAGCCGTTTTCACATCTGGACACTGGAACACTAGTGTGTGACACAAGAACAACATTTTTATTAGGGGGGGGGCACACAGGTGCTCCAGTGTATACTATAGGGGGATCTCCATCTGTGAAGCTTGTACTAAACAGGGAAAGTTGCAGCTTGACAAAGGCCAATAAAAAAACTACATTTTGGAACTCTGCTAAAATTGACAATTGTACCCCACTTCCAAGCAAGGTTTCCTATTTATAGTTCTGCCATCAAATATCTGTGTGCTAATTCTACCATTTTTGTTTTACATAGGGGAGAAAAGACTCGGAGGACTCCCCTCATCCGAGGAGACCAGAGACCCCCCACCTATGGAAGAAGGTGAAATACCCCCAACCCAAGAAGAGCAGGAGGAGGAAGAAGATGTGGTGGAAATTGGCCGCAGATTTTTGATTCCGGTTTTTGTTTGGTTTCTCTCTTTTTAGGTGATCGTGATGTTAGGGATCGAGATCCTTTCACATCTGAAAATGCCCAGATCCTGATCGGGGAGATCATGGGGTGTAATTTAGAATTGGAAAACATCCACAAAAAAAAATTAATGATTTTATAAAAAAAAAAACAACATCATTGATGTTTTGGGGCGAATTTAAAACCCCACAAAATCACTTTTTTTGTGTGGTACAATGTTTATAATCTTTTAGCAATGTTTAGAAAAGCCTAATTTGGAGGATGCACACAGTGTGCCAACATGTGCTATCTGCCATCACGGGAGATCAATGGACGCGTTTTGGGGGTGCAACACCTTCATCAATAATAAAGTAGCGGTGAGGAAGGGGTTGCTCCCACAAAACACGTCCCTTGATCCCCCGTGATGGCAGCTAGCACATGTTGACATTCGTAAATTGGTGTGCATCTTCCAAATTTGGCTTTTCAAGGGGTGATTTGACCCCATCTGAACGCAATATCAAACACAGTTCCTAAATACTCATGTCTGATATTGTCTTCAAGTTTTACCATATGTGAACTTTGTAAGTTCAAATTTTTTCTCTTTCTTGTTGGTTTTACACAGGCCTGTTTTATCGTCAATGGACATTTCTATTTTTGATAATGCCACCCCAAAAATGGGTAGACAACAAACATGTTGGTTTGTTTGAAAAACCTTTTGTAAATGCACATGTGATTGTGCAGGTATAAAAATGTTTGTTAATCAAGAATGGATTATTGTCTCAACGCTACAACACTTTTGGGGTGATGTCATTGCTGTTTTCAGAGAAAATGGGGGTTATTTCCTAAGGGCAAATCCTCTTTGCACTACAAGAGCATTTTCATTGCAGTTTCAAGAGCACTTGCAGTATAAAAAGTGTATACGCCTTTAGTAATAACAGCCAACAGTGCTTTGTATAAGGTTACACAATCACACCATTTTCAGGACTCCACACATTGCTGTCAGGGTCAGCTAAAACAAACACAAGCAGTAAATGTCCACAAAGAATTTTGTTTTATTGGAAAAAGGCTTCACAAATTTGAAGGCATATTGATGGCCCCCTACCCGCAAAGAACTCCAGGTATCGTAACCGGACATCACGGGCACTCAGGGAGGGCAAGCCAGGACGGCCACTTTCAAGCACCGTCAGTGTTTCAGGTATCACTCCGGCCTCAGGCCTAACTGAGCCACCATAGTTGGCTGAATGTTTCCTTAAAAAGTTATGGAGAATACAGCTGGCCAGTATAATCTGGTTCAGTTTATACTCCGCCATATGGATGTCAGATGTGGTGTCAGAAATAGGCGGAACCGGCTGGCCAGGATTCCAAATGTGTTCTCCACCACTCTTCGGGCTCTGGCCATCCTGTAATTAAAAACCCTCTGTTCCGGGGTGAGGGTCCTCATCGGGAATGGCCGCATCAGGTGGTCTCCCAGCGCAAACGCTTCATCAGCAACGAACACGAACGGGAATCCTTTCACATTGTCCTCTGGAGCTGGCAAGTCCAAGCTGCCATTCTGGAGACACCTGTAGACCTCCGTCTGGGCGATGACTCCACCATCGGACATCCGGCCATTCTTCCCCACGTCCACATACAAGAAGTCGTGATTAGCTGACACCACCGCCAACATTCCAATACTATTGAACCCCTTATAGTTGAAATAGTACGACCCCGAGTTGGGTGGTGGGATGATGTGGACGTGTTTCCCATCAATTGCCCCTCCGCAGTTAGGAAAGTCCCACCGCTGGGCAAAGTGGGATGCCACAGTCTGCCATTTCTGTGGCGTGGAAGGAAACTGTAGAGGAAAAAAAAAACAATTACTATTTTTGCACATAAACATGGCAAGCAGATTAGACACAAACATTCTTGGCCAACCTCCAGATAGCATTTAGTAAGGGGAATTTAACAACGCCAAAGTATAAAGTACACCTATCATATTCACCCCCCCCCTCCTGGGCCATTTCTAACATTATGGGGTGTGTGGAAATCTTGGACAGGTAACCCTCTTCACTTCATTAAGAGATGAATGCCTAAATACAGGGTATTACTTTTAACAGCCCCTCCTTAGTTACACTATTGGCAGCCCACTGGACAGGTAAGAAGTGTCATAATACAAAGATATAAATACACATTGTACACATTTGAGGACATTTGGACATTCTGCTATTACCTGTCAAGATAATAATAGGATACAAAAAGTTTTAACAGTACCATTAGAAAGTATACAGGCAGGCTCTTGCACTACATGCTTTGGGTAATTCATCCATAAATCTGAGCAAAAAAGAGATGGGTATAGTGTGTATGGGTTTGGCAAAGTCAGCAGATAGAGATTGAGGATAGATAGAGAATTGGGATCAGCTGACTTAGCAGTTGGGGGAGGGAGGGTTACTAAAAAGGATTTGGGGACACCACAAAAAATAAGCCTCTGCCACTCTGCCAGAATTTAAAGCTAAAATAACATTTCAATACATTTTAGGGGGTGTTTGGGGTAAAGCACTACTATGGAGCTGACAAAATACATTGTTAAGTGACTACATGCGGTGAATATAGGGCCCGTAGAGCATGCTGGGGAGGTTAGTGAAGGACAATCTGTATGAAGGACCTAAAAAATTAATTACATAAAAATCCAGCATGAACGAGGACAAAGGGGACATTAACAGCATATTACAATCATGGTAATTAGGGAATGAGGAAATAAATACAATATATTAGCACACATTAAATACAATAAAATGTGATATTAAAGGATAAAAATCTTACCTTCATATACTCCTTCTGTAGGACCTGGATGATGGCAGAACAGGTCTCTGGGATAATGATCCCCAGAGCCTGGGGGGAGATGCCTGTCGAGAACTTCAAGTCCTGCAGACTTCTCCCTGTCGCCAAATACCGCAGGGTAGCGACCAACCTCTGCTCCGGAGTGATGGCTTGCCTCATGCAGGTATCCTGCCTGCTAATATAAGGGGTCAGCGAAGCCAACAGACGGTGAAACACAGGGTCCGTCATCCTGAGAAAGTTCTTGAAATCAGGATTATTCTCACGGATCTCACGGAGCAAAAGCATATGAGAGAACTGGTCACGCTGAAGCAACCAATTTTTGGTCCATGAACTCCTCCCCACCCGATTCATGGACTGGACTTGTGTCAAGGTCAGGACCCCAACACCAAGCCCCCGCACAGCACAAACTCTATGAGGAGTACGCATACGCAACATGGCTAGAAAACGGTCGGCTGCTCAGAACGAAGTAACAGAACGTACTGAAGAACAGCAAGGCCTGTGAAGAGCGACCTGAAAAACAGTAACAAACGAACAAGAATACAATGACTAAGTCACGCGGAACTTGCTTGCACGCACTGAAGAGCAGATACAAACCCACAAGCACAAACTGAACGGCAGAAAACGATCTGAAAACCACGAGTCTGAAAAAGCGCGAATCGTCTCTCACCAAACTTTTACTAACACGAGATTAGCAAAAGGAGCCCAAAGGGTGCCGCGCTTGGTTCTGAACTGGCCTTTTCTAGTCTCCTTGTACGTGCTTGACGTCACCGCGTTGTTGGCGATCGGAAATTCCGACAACTTTGTGCGACCGTGTGTACGCAAAACAAGTTTGAGCCAACATTTGTCGGAAAAAAATCCTAGGATTTTGTTGTCGGAATGTCCGATCAATGTCTGACCGTGTGTACGGGGCATTAGACAAAGTTTATATTATGCAGCAATAGGTGTCCCAGATATTTTACAAACTTATAGTTAATACTATAGGAAAAAAAAAGTCCTGTACGCTGCTAAAGTGTTCAGGTTTGGCTTGGCAACCCTATACCAAAATGGGTGTGAAAATTTCAACACTGCATGGCTTGGTTTAATAAGTGGGATTCCCAACATCACTAAGATTTTGGCTTCAGAGTTAGACAAAGTTTATATTATGCAGCAATGCTATTGTTCCTTCCCTGTTGTGCATTTTATAGCAATGGTTTGTATTATTTGTGTGCCCCTTAGGTATATTTTTCACTGTTGGGAGGCTAAGGAAGTTGGTAGCCTCCTCCACCATCCCCCCCCCCCCTCACCCTACTTATCCACACTATTGTGGATGATCCTCAGAGGTGAAAAAATGATGTAGATGTGGCGCTGTTCATGTGATTCATACAATACTAACTGACTGAATAACTACTAATTACTTCCAGTTGGGTGGGGTAAATGGACTGAAAAAATGAAGTTGATGTGGCGCTGTTCATATGATTCATACAATACTAACTGACTGAAGATATCTATCTGAAAGTATTAAATTATTTGGTGTATTGTAGTGACTCCATATAGTGAAAATGGTAAATAGTCTCTGTGGGGTGTAATCTCATACGATAATGAGAGGTTTACTAGAAAACACCTTAATATAGTATGTGCAAATTCATGAATGTTAGAAAACACTTGAATATAATATGTGCAAATTCATGTATACCATACAAATTAGTGAACATCAATCCCAGATATAAATATAAATATAGAAAAAATTAAAAGAAAGATAAAAAGAAAAAAATAGGGATAGCTATCCCTTATAGTTCAATAATTGGTGCTCAATAAAGTGCTTAGTGCTGGTGAAAAATGTATAATATATAGTAGCGCGGGTTTAATTTCCTCTTCATAAGGTGATTACAGCATGTGTGACTTATCCATGCTCCTATTGCGACTGCGCTCACCAGAATTTTCCTCCCCGCTTGGGGTATGAAGCATTCACAGTATTTGCCACTGTGTAGCACCCTGAAGCCTGGCCAATCCGGGATGTTTTGTTGGTATTCCGCTCATGTACCACTCTTCCATCAGCAGATGGCAGAATTCATCTTAGCTTCACCGCAGTAAGAAAAATAAAACAGGCAGCCAGATATTACTGGATTTATTGCATATCTCTGGGTATGTTGTTATCCTCAGTGGTGGATTTTGTAGTCCCTGGTACCGAAATCATCAATTTACTACATAGTTTTTGTAAGTAAAAAAGTCGAGTTGAGATAAGATATCAACAAAATTGCAAATGGTTTATTGAAAGTTAGATGCATATTGTTATAAATATATAATAAAATAATGGTTTATGTGTATATTATAGATTGAATGCCCCTGTCTGACTCTTGATGAAGTTTATTGAACATTTTTAACAAAATTTGTTGAGAAGTGAGACTCAAGGAAAGGATATCCAGTCTTCTATGTTTCACACCATGTATGTATTTATATTTGGTAGTGATGACAGTCCATGTATATTATATAAAGTACATTTTGAAAGTCCCAATTTTTAACAGGTTCTCTTGTTTTTCTGTTTGGATGTTAAGGTAGATCTGTCTTGAGGAATATGGCCTTGGGGGGGGATAATTTGTTCTTTGAAGAGGAAGTAATTTTGGTTGTACTCTGTAGAGTGGCCTGTCTGCGTTCCACACCCCTGACCCCTGCACTGTTCATGACAGCCAATCAGCTTCTAGCTTTCAGTTTTAAAACTTAACTGAACAAGCTGAAGATAGAAGCTTGTTGGTTACCATGCACAGTGGCTCCAAATTTTGTCTGCTCTAGTTTTGATTTCAATAGTTTTTTACTGAGAAGTCAACAATAAAAGATGATCAATCTTACAGGTACAACAAAAGTGCAACCATTACCCAAATAGTAGCAGACAAAACATAAACTGCATTTAGGACAGAGAAACACATGTTGTCGGCAGTAGATTGAGTTCCATAAGACAAACTCTGATAAGAAGGGCCACTCCCCTACCCCAGCACCCCTCGTGGGAACCCGCTGTGTCGGGAGGGGAGGTCCCCCCCTCAGGAGAAGCCACACCTCTAAACCTATGATATATGATGAAATAAAAGTGAAACAAAATCTTTAGAAGGAAGAGTGAATTCAAATATGAAGTGTCTAACATGAGTTTTATACCCAGAATGTCAAGATAACTAGTAGAGCTTATGGTGAAATTTGCATGTGGCTGTCCAATAAGTGAAGAAAATCGAA
Organism: Lithobates clamitans; assembly: GCA_037952925.1. Taxonomy (NCBI): domain Eukaryota; kingdom Metazoa; phylum Chordata; class Amphibia; order Anura; family Ranidae; genus Lithobates; species Lithobates clamitans. Next base: position 6,956,930 of record JBBGZY010000285.1, read on the forward strand.
CCATATGTCCCGTCTGCATTAAGCAAGCTTTGTTAAACATCTGGAGAAGCCTATCACCTGTAAGAAAGTAATGGGCTGAAATAGCTTCTTCATGTGTTAGCAAAGTAGTCAAACCTGTATGCCAATAATCCATAGTATAGAAGAGAAAGAAGATAGGAAAGGGGAGAGAAAAGAAAAGAGAGGATAGAGAAAAAGGAATGATACATCCTAAGATGGTGCGGTACTCGCTCAGCCACAGAGGTCCGGGTTAAGGAGAAGCCAAAAGGTGGTGGAGATACATATCTAACCCATGGATCCCAGACAGTATCGTGTTTAGAGGTAGTGTCCAGGAGAATACTAACCGTCTTCTCCTGGGCCATGATCCATGAAATCTTTCTCTTAACCAAGAGAAAGGAGACAGTTGGTCTTTTCCAGGCCCATGTAATCATGAGTTTGGTCCCTAGGAAAATGAACATAATAAGACGTTGGACTACTTTAGGGGTTTTTGGGCAGGGAAAGTTCAGGAGAGCTAGCTGAGGAGACTTTTGGATTGGGAAGCCCATTATTTTCCTAATGATAGTAAAGATCCTATTTCATAAACCCCGGATTCTAGGGCAGTCCCACCAGATGTGTAGCATGGACCCAATATGCCCACAATTACGAAAACACATAGGGGAAGCACTTGGGTAGACTTTGGAGATTTTGAGAGGGACCATATACCACCGCATGAGGACTTTCATATTTGTTTCAATTAAAGCTATATTCAAAATGCCCTTAGATGCTACAATAGAAGCTCTATGCCATTCCTCAACACTCCATGAATGTTGTAGATCACTTTCCCATTCCCTCATGAAGAGTGATTTAGTCTCAGCCCTAGCAAGTGATCGGTAAATCACCGAGATCCCGCCCCTCTGCTCCACAGCTTGACCACACCATCGTTCATATTCCGTGATTGAAAGTGGGGTGTGAGCGGGGGACCTAAGAGACTGCAGAAAGTGAAATATCTGTCTGTAATGAAATCTGTGTTGGGCATGTCGAGTTTGTTAGTACAGTGGGTCAAAGTGAGGGGTCCCGTAGGATTAGCAAAGTGTCCTATTCTATACATCCCCTTATCTAGCCACCATTACAATGTTTTTATGTCCATGCCAGGAGGAAAAAGAGAATTTCGGAAAATGTGGGACAATGGTTGCCAATGTGATACTATTCAAGGATTGTGTTTGAGAGAGTCCCACATTGTCAGGGAGTGGGATAGTGTAGGGACCATGATGGCAGGTCTAGATCTAGGAGGAGACCAGATAATGTAATCTAAAGTAAATTGAGGGATAGCCTGTAGTTCCATATGAACCCAATCTGGGTGAGCAACCTTAGAATATACAGTGGATAGTTGGGAAAGTTGTGCTGCCTGATGATACCAAAGAAGATTAGGTAAACCCACTCCTCCTTGATCCCTGCTCCTGAACAGAGTCTCCTTGGAAATCCTATGTCCCTTCCCACCCCATGTAAATTTAATAATTTTAGATTGAAACTTCCTGAGTTGATCTTTGGGAATAGGTATTGGTAGGGACCTAAATAGATAAAGGACTCGTGGTAGCAAAGTCATTTTCACTGAATGGATTCTATCTAACCAAGATAGCCCCATTTTTTCCCATCGCAATAAGTCCTCACCCAGTTTACGAAAAAGTGGAGGGAAATTTGCATTATAGAGATTGTCAATTGACGCAGTAAGGTTGATACCCAGATAAGGGACCATTGTCTCCCCCCAACTGAATCGGAAGTCGTTTTTGAGCAGGGCTATCATAGAAGTGGGTAGATTAATGTTTAGAGCCATAGATTTAGAGTAATTAACCCTAAGGCCAGATACTTTGCCTAAGTCATCGAGCACCCTGTATATGTTTGGTAAAGACGTAAGCGGTGAAGTGATGAAAAGCAAAACATCGTCGCAAAGAGAGCGCACTTGTGGGTTTGATGGCCACAACGCACTCCATGTATGTCCGGAATATCCCGGATGGCGATAGCTAGTGTCTCGATGACCACGGCAAAAACCAATGGGGACAAAGGGCAGCCTTGTCTAGTACCATCTAGAATCGGGAAAGAATGTGAATAATAACCCTGCATTTTGACTTGTGCTACCGGAGTAGAGTATAGTGCTCCTATTATATTCATAAAGGTTTGACCAAAACCCCACTTCTTTAGTATCGGGAACAGGAAGGCCCAGGAGACAGAGTCAAAAGCTTTCATTAGATCCAGAGACAGCACGAATCCCTGCTGAGGGAGTCCCTTGTCCCAGCCAGATTTTAGTAATGAAACAATGTCTATAGCTCTCCTGATCTGATCTGGACCCTGTCTCCCAGGAATGAAACCTACCTGATCCCTATGAATATATAGGCTTATAAAAGGAGGATATTCTATTAGCTAAAATTTTGGTTAAGATTTTTAGATCATTGTTGGTCAAAGATATGGGCCGGTAATTAGTTGTACAGCTACTGTCCTTGCCTGGTTTTGGTAGTACTGTAATGAAGGCTGAATTAAGCGTCCTGTCTAATTGTCCCCCTGCACAAAGCTGATTGAAAAAGCGAGCTAGATATGGAGAAAGCTGCGGGGAGAAATGTTTGTAATACAGGGCTGAAAAGCCATCCGGACCAGGAGCAGAGTCGTTTTTGAGGTTATGAATGACCAGAGATACTTCCTCCGCAGAAATAGGGTTTTCCAGGCTGTCCCTATGATGTTCCCGAAGCTTAGGGATCTTCAGAGAGTCAAGATAAGAATCAATTATGTTGGACGAGGGTTCAGACCCATGAGTACTGTATAAGGATCGGTAGAAATCATGAAAGGATTCCATGATTTTCTGAGGATTCTCGGATAGGGAACCATTACTTAAAGCGGTTGTATACCTTTACTTTTAACTTTTACCTACAGGTAAGCCTATAATAAGGCTTACCTGTAGGTAAAAAAAATATCTGCGCACAGGGGATTCTCGGCTGACAGCCCGGCAAACTCCAGAGCTTGCCGGGCAGAAGTCTCCCGCGCGCATGCGCAGGAGTGACAACATCGCGGCTCCGGCCACTCACAGCGCCGGAGCCGTGATACCCGGAAGACACGCAGAGGGGAGATGTCAGCTCCCTCGGCGTGGACCAGGTGAGATGCCGGCGCCTCGTTCTAAGGTAAGTATCTCATAATGAGCTAGTATGCGGTGCATACTAGCTCATTATGCCTTTTCCCTTGCAGGTGTAGAAAAAAAAAAAAAAAAAAAAAAAAAAACGACAGCGGGTATACAACCGCTTTAAATGTAACTTAGGTAAAGTGCGCACCCTCAGCCTTGGAGTAAGCCTGGGAGCCAACATGGCTCCCAAATTTTTCCTTTTGGTGATAAAACCTCCCTCCATCCCATCTCAAAATTTTCTCCGCAATGGCCGTGAGGGACAAATTAGGAGCCATGCGCGCGGATTCAAGACTAGCTGCTGTTTCCGAAGTGGGATTGCATTTATGTTGCTTACTGAATTGAGAGAATTCACTTTCAAGTCTGGCTATTTCTAGTTTGCGGGCTTTGCTTATTCTAGCGGACATTTGGATTAGCTTACCACGTGTATAGGCTTTGTGAGCTGCCCATAACATGATGGGAGAGATATTATCAATGTCATTATGTAAGAAATATTCCCGGATATCTTTACTAAGTTCATTGACATGGGAGGGATTGCTAAGTAAGGAGGCGTTTAATTTCCAATGAAACCCGTGGTGATGAGTCACTGGTTTGTGTATGATGAGAAGGAAAGAGTGGTCCGACCAGACAGAGTCCTTAATGATTGCTTTGCGCACTAGCAGGATATGTTTTTGCATAAGGAAAAAGTCATCAATTCTGGCAAAAGTATTGTGGGGGCAGGAATAGTGCGTATAATCCCGAGTTCCAGGATTTAGTTCCCTCCATGCGTCCACCAGACCCTGTTGGAAAATCTGTCTGGCTACATTGAGGCTCTGTCTGGTGGGACGCACACCATCCCTTCTCGGGGGTTTAGACTTATCCCTTCCTGTGTCAAATGCTATGTTGGAATCTCCGCTGAATAGGACCATGCCTTCCAGCATCGGAGCTAGGGTGAGAAATAGGGATTGTAAAAATTTGGATAGTCCTCGATTAGGTGCATAATATGAGATTAGGGAGTAAAGCTGGTCATTAATGAGTCCCTTCACTAAAATGAACCTGCCATCAGGGTCCCTAAATTCAGAGGTCAGTGAAAATTGTGTTTTGCGGGGGAAAAAAAAATACCAACCCCTTTGTTTTTGTTTTTATCAGAATTTGCAAGATAGAACGTAGGGAATTTGGCATGTAGGAAAGACGGAGAGTAAGATCTTGGAAAGTGTGTTTCCTGAAGGAATAGTATGTCTATTTTTTGGTCATGATAATATTGAAAGACTTTCCAACGCTTAATTGGGGAGTTAAGCCCCTGTATGTTGTGTGAAGCAAAGCGTAGGGCCTGTGTGGAAGTGGTGTGGTCAGCCATGGAGCAGTGTAGGTTGAGATGCCTGCGAACCCCAATCACCTACCTTCCAATTGATGGGTAGTATGTGGTCATGTTCCAACTTCAAGATCCCCCGATCATGATCCCGGGTCCTGTGAGCAAGCGAGACCGCACTCATCACTGAAAAGAATAAAAATATAGTAAAGGGAGTAAGAGGGAGAGAGAGCAGAAGAATAGTGGGAAAAGAGAGAAGGATCCAGGGATATGTGAAAAATGCGTTCACCATATCCTGAGATAAAATATGGTACCTCCAAACGAGTGGAGGAGATCCCAGCCCGAAGCAGGAAAGAGACAATCCGGCTCCGAGGGTAGGATGAGGCGCAAAGGCACCGCCCCCTGCACGGCACCCCCCAAAACTATGGTAATAAACAATTGATAACATATTAGGACACACTCCCTTCCCCAATACTAACTGAGAACTAAACCTTTAAAAAGGAGGGAACAGGGAGGATCACAACGTAAAAATGTCACATATGACAAAAAAAAAAAAAAAAAAAAAAAAACAAGGAGGGGAAAGACCCCCAAAAGAGAGGATCAAAAATGATCAGACTCCCCTCAAGACCAGCCAGGCACCCTTTCCAGAAAAAGACCTGTATGGTGAAGGGGCCAGGCATGTCCGCATCCCAGAAAGGAATGAAAAAAGGAAAAAAAAGCAAGACGATCCGGTAGTTCAGGTAGCAGAGCCTTCCTTGGCTTTCTTGTACTTGGGTTTTTGCCATTTAGATGTCAGAGGACTGGCTGGAGGTGGCCGTTTGGGCAGAAGTGATGGAGAAGACTGCATCGGTGATGGTGGATCAGTGATCAAAAGTCCCAGTTTTTTCAACAAAATTTCTCCTTCCGCGAGTGTAGAAAATCTGAAGGGCTTGCCGTTAAATTCAAATTTTAGGTTCAGCGGGAAAAGCCACCAGTATTTCACATTTTTCTGTGTAAGGACATTTAGAAGGGGTTTGAGTGCTCACCGTCTTTGAATAGTATAAGGAGAAATATCAGCATACACTTGAACTGTATGACCCAGAAGCTGAATTTGAGGCATAGTGCGAGCTCTCCTCATGACTTCCTCTTTAACATTATAGTAATGAGGTTTCACCACAATGTCCCTAGGAAGACCATCCGAGCGAGGGGGACCTAGGGCTCTGTGGGCCCGATCGAGCTCCAAACTGTGGGCTCTGATATCAGGTATCAGGTGTTTGATGAGAGTGTACAGCATCCGGAATGTCCGTGAAAGTCTCAGGAAGACCTCTGATCCTGAAGTTCAGTCTTCTGGACCTATTTTCAAGGTCATCAATTTTGGCGATGGCCCCCTCTAACTGATCATGTAGTTCCTGAAAGCGATCCGTATTTTGATTGACCCGATTGATTGTGGCGTCCATTTTAGTTTCAATATGCTCAATGCGGGAACCCAGGAGATGGAGGTCAGATTTAATATCAGAGGTGATATCTGAAGTAATTTTAGCAACAGTTTGTGCAAGTCCTTTATCAAGCATTTCTGCAAATTTGGTGAAGAGCATAGAGATATTATGGATATTATTAGAGATAATATGGGGAGATGAGGAGAACTGACCCATATCCTGTTGCTGTATGCAAGGCCCCTGTGAGGATGAGACAGTGTGTGGCATGTGCAGTCCATCCAGGGTCTGATCAAGCAGGGATAATGTGGAGGCAGGAGATGCTGGTTCTAATATATGTTGGGGCAGAGGAGCCTCTCCACATACCTCTTTAAGAAGGGCAGTTCACCAGGGAGAAGAATCAGCTGTGCCTGTGTGTGCAGCGTCGTATGTGTGCTGATCTGCCGCCATCTTAGGTGTCTCAGCTGTGTGCAGCAATGCTGTAAAATAGTCCTCAGGGGTCCTTTTAGGTGGACCAATCCGTTCTGACTCGTGCCTGAGGGTCGCCTATGTGTGACCCATTCCCGATTGTGGGCGTGAGGGGAGAGTGGGTCCGTTGCGGGGAGCGCTGAATGCTCGGAGCGGGACGGAGCTCATGCATGCGCCTGTCTGCTCTAGTTTTGATATAAATTTCCCTCACTGTGGTGTACATTTCATACTCCTCACCACTGTACTCCAAATACATTACTCCTGAAATTCTTTAATGTAGGCCATGTGTACAAATCATATGTAATGGAACAATTTAATTTTATTAAAAGGATTGTGCTGAGATTAGTATATGTCTGCTACACTTTTGACTGTGGCACTGTCATTAAAGCATATTTTGGTGGTAACAGAACTGTGACCTATGGGCAATGAGTATGGGGGAGTAGGCACCGGTTTTCTATAACTATGACCTTTAACCACTTAAGAACCGCCCACTAGATATATACTGCGGCAGAGCGGCTCTATTATATCTGTACATTGTTTCATGCAATAGATAGTGTGGTCGCCCGATGTCCGCTGGCCATCCGTGATCACTTCACAGAGAGGTAGAACAAGGATCTACCTATGCAAACAAAGCAGATCAGCGATTCTGAAGCTCAGGATCGCAGGGGATCAAACTGCGAGCTGCAAGGCTGCACTGGGGCAAGGCTGCACTGGGATAAGGCTGTAATGGACACTGGGGAAGGCTGCACTGACAAGGCTGCACTGACAAGGCTGCAATGGACACTGTGTAAGGCTGCACTGACAAGGCTGCACTGGGGCAAGGCTGCAATGATGGGCATTTAAATGTAAGTTTTTTTCCCTTCAACTTCCCTCCTAAAAGTTTTTTTTTCTTAAAATTCCCTCCTAAATTGGGGTGCGTGTTATATGCCGATAAATATGGTACTTATCTAAATTCCTCCTATTTCATTGTCATTTTTCATTTTTAAAGCAGCATAGTAAGCCATCTTATGTTATTTTTTCAACTTCTGTTGAACTTAACCTTTCAATTTAATATAACTTAAAACAGGTGTAGCCCCTCAACTTTTTCTTATTTGATATATTATAAACTATTACATACTATAAACAACTATTGTATGGAACACTGAAACTACATTATAGCGTTTGCTGAAGTCATTGTTATTAGCTATTATATTACTGCTCAAATATAAAACAACCCCTCTAAGGCATATTTGGATATTTATCAAGACGCAGACTGTGGAAATAATTATTTGTTGAATGTTGAGAGTTTCTTTCTCCCAAATGAGTCTGTCTTTCCACTTTTACCAGCAGTGTGGTAATTATTCCAGGTGGTTTATTGAAATGCCTCACTTCTTACACATGGTCCCACATTCTAAATGTTCATTGTTGATGAGTTTCTCAGAATGAAACATTCCACAATCTTAATAGTTACGAACCTCTATCATTTATAATACACGTTCAAGACAATGATGCATACAAGTACAGTATCGCAATTTAGAGTAATTATTACAGTGTATGCTTCATTACTCATTATGCTTTTTGTACAGCTTTGAGAAAAAAAATAGAACATTGTAATGCACCACAGACATTACTAGAGAAATGCATAATATTTAATATTCAGGATTTCTATAATTGTTACCTTGATCACCCTGGGTCCTAAAATAGGGAAACTAAAATAGTATATAGTTTATTAGTATATAAACCAAATTCACCAAAAGAAAATTATGGATGAAATAGTGGCGCTAATCCCCAGGTGGGGAGATGCCAGACACTCTTATCCAGCCAGTGAGCTGAATACAGACGTGACTAGAAAAAAAGTGAAAAAAAACAGATATTGCTAAATATCACAAAAAGTAAAAATTAATATTAAATAAAATAAATTATTCAATAAATTCAATATGAGCTAATATAAATTATAACACTCAGTGAAAGTGATATACAAATATATAAATCCAAGACAAAATATATAATAAAAATTGAACACAGTAAATGTCTATAAAGTCCAGAAACCAATCAATCGTGAAAAATAATTGTGAAAATATTTGAAGAAAGTCCAAAAAAAGAGTGAGGGTAACTCCAAAACTGCTCAGCTGTGTTTTCAAACATCCACCACACCTCTGTGATGTGAATCCACTCCCTGCTGAAATTCAAACTCACCAGCTGTTAAGGCCTCTCACTCTCGTGTTTGGCCTGGCAGAGCCTCTAACCCACTTACATGGTGGTTAACATGCGAGCATACACTTCCACTGCTCCATAAGAACACCGCTTTTCTCAGGTTGGTGGTATGACATAAAAATAAAAGAAGCTCCAATAGTGTAATCTCGTTTAAAAGATTTAATCACATATAAAACAACTTGTAATGAACTCACATTTAAAATAAAATAACAGGCAAGTCACTTCACAGCAAATGGAGAACTCCCACAGCACAGCAAGCAATAGCAACTGAAATAACAACAGGCAGGCCACGGCGGACTCAGGAGGTGTGTGTGCTTACGTTTGTCTCACCCGTCCGCAGCACTCGTCCCTTCACTGGAGCTCCGCTCTGTCCCCCTTCACTCCCTCCTCTAGCACTCGTGTGAGATCGCCGTGTAGCTACGCCCCGACATGTTTCATCATAAAGATTTAATCATGGGGTTGGCTAACTGGCGAATCAATCAAACTATTTAACCACACCAGAATTAGAGTGGGTGGGTGCAATTCACTTAGCATTCACACACTTCCTGTGTCTCCGTGTGTGCAATCTATAGCCCTTCTCTTCATTCTGGTTCACAGTTCTATATTAAATATATTTCAATCAATATTTAAAAGGTATTTTACAAATAAATGCGTGACGATCAGCTTAACAATATCCCTTCCCTCTACATTAGAACGATAACCATCATACCAAGGGGTTATTACTTCCCAGATATTTCTCACAAAGGTTGAATTGTCTTAAAACGAATAATTTCTACCCCACATTAAAAGTAAGTACATATCCACATTCATAATATATACATAAATATTATAAATAGAGTAAAGAAAAGGATAAAAATAAAAAATGAAAAATGAAAATAAAAATTACAAATTAAAAAAAAAATTATATATATATATATAAAAAATAAAAATTAAAAAATTAAAAAATTAAAAAATTAAAAAATTAAAAAAAAATATAAAAATAAAAAAATATAAAAAAATAAAAAATAAAAATATAAAAATAAAAAATAATAAAAACTAAATAAAAAATAAAAAATATATAAAATATATATAAGAAAAAATAAAAAAAATAAAAAAAATGAAAAATAAAAAAATGAGAAAATAGTGATAAGAAACTACACAATAAATAATAATTCCTAGTGAAAAACATGCATGTATATATACAAATATACATGCATGTAGGTGTAAGCATAAAAGACATAAGTACAGTGTAAATCATAATATGAAATTATAAGTGAGCAATCATATTTAAATATGAACTACTACATTACATACACATCTCTCAATTTCCCCATGTGTGACATAGGGGGTCATTTACTATAGCGCTATGGCGCTAATTCGCGCAAATTGCAGCGAATTAGCGCTAATTCGCGGCAATTTAGCGCTAATTCGCGGCAATTTAGCGCGAATTAGCGCTAATAGCGGTAATTCGCGCGAAAACGGTATTCACTATAGCGCTGGTGAGAAAATTCTCCCAAAATCGAATTTACTATACCTCCCTGAAACTAAATAGAGCCCAAACCCTTACTCTGCTAAAACCTAGAGAATTGCACATGGAAATAATTTTTAGAGCATGATATAATTGCCTAAATGGTACTGAAATATGCGGTATATTATTTAAAGATTATCTGCTTTTAAACTGTGTGAAAAAGTGATTTCTACACTGAAATATCTTTAAAAGTCTGAAAAGTGAAAAATTCCCCGTTTTGGACAACTAGGTGCCAACACAACTGAGCATGCTCAGACCTGAAAATAACTCTCATTTTAACTCAAGTGTCTTTTTTACCTGGAGGTATAGTAAATACCAAAATGAGAGCTAATTAGAGAGCATTTTTTGGGAGTTAAAATCTGCTCTAATTTAGTCCAAATGAAGTTTCAGTCACTGATTCTAATGGAACAATTCTAACTTTCACAAAAAAAACCTTTTAATGTTGAGATGAAATGTATCTTTCTGTGAAATACATTTTCCTTTGCAACATTGTTGCTTCTACTTAAAATATTTTGATTTTAATAATGCTACAATGTGGAATGTTTTGATGTTTTGGTAAAATATATTTTTCTCTGTCACTTTCACTTGTTTTTCTTCATCTCACAACCATCTTTACCCCAAACTCACACAGGCGTCTTTACAATCCACAAACAATACCATTGCTGATGAAAATTTAAAATGAATCACATTTTTTTGTGCTTTGTATTATTTGCAAATATTCATAATTTGAGCCCAAAAATGTGATATGTGTACAAACATCAGAAATCAAAATGTAATTCCCAAAAATTTGAGGGTAATATTCTACTCTCACCCACAAAAAAACACCAAATATCACAGAATAAATCAAGAAGAATAACTCTTGAGTAATGTAATTCCATCACCTGTATGTCCATAGAAATGCAGTATTTATGTGTTTTTATGTGTATTTATGTGTAGTTATGTGTAGGAGGGTCTCACACGTGGCAGCTCTGTGGCTTAGAGGTTAGAACTTCTGCTTAGTATCTCTGAGGGTCTGGGTTCAAATCCCAACCATGTTACTTCATGTAGAGAAGTTGTTGTTGTTATGTGTAGGAGGGTTCCACCACCATTGTAAGTCTTTTCCAGATACACTATATAGCCAAAAGTATTGGGACGCCTGCCTTTACACACACATGAACTTTAATGGCAGCCCAGTCTTAGTCCGTAGGGTTAAAATTTGATTTGGCCCACCCTTTGCAGCTAGAACAGCTTCTGGGAAGGCTGTCCACAAGGTTTAGTCTGCCTATGGGAATGTTTGATCATTCTTCCAGAAGTGCATTTGTGAGGCCAGGCACTGATGTTGGATGAGAAGGCCTGGCTTGCAGTCTCTACTCTAATTCAGCCAAAGGGTGTTCTATCGGGTTGAGGCCAGGACTCTGTGCAGGCCAGTCAAGTTTCTCCACCCCAAACTTGCTCATCCATGTCTTTATGGACCTTGCTTTGTGTACTGGTGTGCAGTCATGTTGGAACAGGAAGGGGCTTTCCCCAAACTGTCCCCACAAAGTTGGGAGCATGAAATTGTCCAAATTGTCTTGGTATGCTGACGCCTTAAGAGTTCCCTTATCTGAAACTAAGAGGCCAAGCCCAACCCCTGAAAAACAACCCCGCACCATAATCCCCCTCCACCAAATCATTTGGACCAGTGCACAAAGCAAGGTCCATAAAGACATGGATGAGTGATTTTGGGGTGGAGGAACTTGACTGGCCTGCACAGAGTCCTGACATCAACACAACAGAACACCTTGGGGATAAATTAGAGAGGAGACTGTAGGTCAGGCCTTCTTGTCCAACTTCAGTGCCTGACCTCACAAATGCACTTGGAAGAATGGTCAAACATTCCCATAGACACACTCCTAAACCTTGTGGACAAGAAGAGTTGAAGCTGTTATAGCTGCAAAGGGTGGGCCAAATGAGTTTTGAACCCAATACTAATACTGGGATGCCATTACAGTTCATGTGTGTTTAAAGGCAGGCATCCCAATACTTACGCCAATATACTGTATATTGCTTGTGACACTGAGCATGGCTATGGACTTAGTGCTGGTTCACACCACAGAGATGCAGATAACATGTGTGGGTCTGCCCTGGTGGCTAAGTGGGTAGCAGTTCTGTCTAGCAGCACCTGGGATGTTGGTTCACTTCCACCAACATGCTAATGCTTGTGTTGAAGTTTATATGTTCTCCCTGTGTGGGTTTCTCACCACAATCTAAAGACATGCTGGCATCTTATTTGTCTCCTGTCGAAATAGGTTCTAATGTAAGAAAGTTAATTTTGGACTTTATATTGGAAGCTCATTGCAGCCAGGGACTGATGTTAATGTTTATTAGCACTAATCATGCCCAGGGACTTGGACATTTCAAATTTTAGGGTTTACACTGCACAGGTACATATGCTTAGAAAACTTTTGCTTTGTTTATGTGGATGCAAATGGACTTTGATCTTTGTCCTGTAGTTGGAGATTTTATGCACATAGCCAAGGCTAACACAGTTGCAAATCCTATTATGTGTTCCTGCTCATCAGGTGCAATCACTTTAGACATACATGAAGAGACAGATTGAAAGATACTGGTGGGCGTGTACTTCTATTGGGTGTGTCAGTGTGCTAACAATACAACCTCTCTTATATAAAGGCCTGCAGTAGGGGGGTTCGTTTGGCCTGAGAAGGTCAGGTTTTTTGTTGTGATGGAGAAGGAATGATATTGGGAGATTTGATGAAATTCTTGTGCATTTTTTCAATCAAAAGTGGGTTTATGTGGCCATGCTGTCAATGTTGTGTGTGTATTGTTCCTGTCTGATCATGCAAACATCGTTTGGAAGCATCTGCTGACCTACTATTTTTGATCTCGTTTAATTGTGTACACCGAAATGCAGCTTCCAGTAGAACATGGTCACCAATGTATGTATGTGTGGATTGTGGGCTGGTGGTGGGTGTTTTGAATAAGTCTTTTGCAATATTATGTTGGAATGCTTTGTAAGAATGACTGTTAAGTATGTTTCTATAATCTTTCAGATAATAATGTGATGTGTTGCCCGTTATACACTGAAATTAAAGCTGTGTCCACTCTAAGGTTTTGTCTAATTTTTAGATTGTAAGCTCCTATGAGCAGGGCCCTTAAAATTCCGTTGCTAAATGTAGTACCATATATCCTGTGCAAATTTTTTTGAAGCTAGTAAATGTAAATTTATTTTTTTTCTGCTGGTAAAATAAAAGTACATTGAGCTCTTGTTGTGGTGTGTGGGGTTTTTTTTTTTCCTTCTACTTTTCTTTCTTTAGTTTTTGTGGGTGGTGGTTTTGGGAAAGTGCAATATCTCTTTTATATTTTATTTCAATATGTATTTGTGCACCAAAAAACTAATCTCTTTGCCCTGGTTCACATGCTACTTTGAAATTGTGCTACTTCACTTGAAGTAGCATGATTTCAAAGTAGCAAGGTCAGCATTATTTCAGGTGGCTTCTTACACAAATGTCTATTGAAGTCGCACCTGAAATCGGCAAAAGTGGTGCAGGAACTTCTTTAGCAAATTGATGCGGTGCCACAAAAAAAATGTTGCATTAATTGGAACAGTGCCAGTGCCATTGCCAAGAGTCACGCGATTTGATCTCTCAAATCGCATGACCAATCGCTCCAATGTAAACCTAGGCTTCTGCACAACTGCAAGTTATATATAAAGATTCCACCTTTATCATTAACAGCTGTGGAGAATTGCAGGTAATGAATTCAGCTGGTGGATAGGCAGTGTTTGAATGTGTCAGCTCTGGTTCACATTGGTGTGATTTGACATGTCAAATCTGTGGCAATTGCACTGTTCTAATTAGTGCGATTTGTATTGATATTGGTGCAGAAACCTGCAACGATGTCTCTGATGTTGCCCCCACAGTCGGGACTGACATGCAGGAATGAAATTGTGGGAGTTCAGCTGAACGCTTTCCTCCTGCTGTCAGTGTGAACCAGGGCTCAAACTGGGCCTTTTGCCTTTGTAATTCACCTGCTGCTAACCCAGGGACACCATTTCTTAGCAAACTCCCTTAAGTTTACCTTCAAATATATGTAGAAATACAGATTTGCATATCTGAAAATAAAAAAATACTAATCATGGTTGAGATCAAATATTTGCAGCTGCAATCAAAAGCGTGGTTTCACCTTCTGACCTGGAAATTATTTATTGTATGCACCCGGAAGTTCTTGTGCTGGTCAGGATCTCCATCTAGGTGGACATGGCGAGGTCTCTTTAGCAGAGAGGAGGCGCTGCTTATTGGCCGGGTAAGTGTAGGATATGTACTTGTACTTAATCAATGTAGGGGTGGATGTCATAGTTAGATTTGGTGTGGGTGGGGTTCATTGATTTGTTTGGCATCCCCACACATTTGCTTCTGTCCCATGTGCACACATCAATTCCTGCATTTGTTCTGCTGATGTAAATCAGTAAGGACTATGCAAGTATAAATGAGAGATCCTTTTATTAAAATATATATGACTTGGTTCACAGCTGGGCGAATTTTCCAGCAAATTTGGACCTTTGAGTTGCATGACAAGTTGTACCCCATGATTCTCAATGACAACCATTCATATCTGTGCTACTAAGTCGCACCAACTTCAAAGTAGTCCCTGTACTACTTTGGTGTGACTTGAGGTATATCGGGTACAATATTACACAGGCATTCCCAGAAGTTGGGGCCAAGTTGCAGCGGCAAAGTGGCAGCAAAATAGTGTGACTTTCAGGTCGCAGCAGTGTGAATGAGATTCAAGGATAACACCTTTGAATTTGGCCCTATTGTCACTTGTGCATCCTGAAAGTGTAGCAAATTCGTCCCTGCACTACCTTGGTTTAACTGATGCAATTTGAGGTCCATACACCACAAGATTACACAGACATTGCTTCAAGTCATGACAAAGCTGTGCAATTTTAAGGTCGCACAAGTGCAAATGGGGCCTTATTCAAAGGTGTTATCAATTAATCGCATTAGGTTACTTTCACACTTGGGTGACTTTTCATGGAGCTTTGGACCTCAGAGTCACATGAAAAGTTGTCCCCCTTGATTTCCATTAATATTTATCAGAGCTGCACGATTAATCGTCATCGTAATTTTTTTCCCCTTTACGATCTTGAAAAAAGCGTTTCACGATTCATGCTATTGCAAAGAACTCTCTCTGCTCTTCTGAAGCCACAGCCGAAAAACCAGGAAGTCTGCCAAGAATTAGAACATTCTTTATCAGTGAACTTGACTAGAAACCTTGTAACAATTTGTCAATTAAATAGAATTCTGTGTAAGTGAGGAAAGTTTAACCACTTAAACACTAAACATTTTTCTGACATTTGTTGGTTTCAGGTTAAAATCATTTTTTTTTTGCTAGAAAATTACTTAAAACCCCCCAACATTATATATATATTTTTAGTAGAGACCCTAGAGAATAAAATGGTGGTTGTTACAATATTTTATGTCACACTGTATTTGCGCCTTTCAAATGCAATTTTTTTTGGAAAAAATTACTTTAATGATTTAAAAAAAAAAAAGAAAAGTTAGCCCAATTTCTTGTGGGATAATGTGAAAGATTTTATGTCACGAGAATCGTGATCTTTTTATTCTAAGCAAAAAAATTGTGATTCTCATTTTGGCCAGAACCGTGCAGCTCTAATATCTATGCAACTTCACCCATGTTCACATAGGTCTGAATTGACATGTCAAATTGTAGGCCAAATCGGCGCCTATTGATGGCAATGGAACTGTCCAAATTGGTGCGACGCCACAACAATTCCCAAAAGTAGTTCCTGCACTACTTTGGGCGACTTCAGGGGGCGATTTCTTACCTCCCAACTTTTTGAGATGGGTATAAGGGACACCTATTAGCAAAAGTAGGTAGGCATAGGACACCTTCTTAAAGGAGAACAGTTGGGACCTATGTGATTTCACTAGACATTTGTGCAGGAAAGTGCACTGATGTCTCTGAAATCGCTGACAAAGTCGGGCTGAGTCACACTTGTGCAACTTTGGACATGAGAGTCGTATGACAAGTCATACCCCATGATTTTCAATGTGTACCATTCATATCTGTGCGACTTCAAGTAACACTGACTTCAACGTAGTCCCTGTACTACTTTGGTCTGACTTTGATGCGAGTTGAGGTCCATAGACCTCAAGTTTACACAGGCATTCCCTGGAATTGCGGCAAAATTGCTGATGCAAAATCGTGGGAAAGTTGCGTGTCTTTCCCTGCGACTCCTGCGTCCATAGACCTCAAGATTACACAGGCATTGCTTAAAGTCGCATTAAAATCTCGCAACTTTCAGGTCGCACAAGTGTGAAAGGTGCCTAAGTCACTGTGCTGAGTACTATTTTATACCTAGAATATAAAGTAGTCCCACCATCAAACACTAGTAAACATATGTTCTCAATATAATTGTGCTCAAATGGCTGAAAATCACACAGATGCTATCACCTACTGAAAGCTTGCATTGTACTCAGCAGCGTATGCTGAAAAGAGGCGAACGCCTATTAGCCAATGCCACATCGGCACATCGGCATGAGCATGGTTGTTACTATAATATTAATGCCTGAAATGCAAAACATTATTGTATTGAATCAAACATTAGTAAATGTATTTTCTCTGTAGGTAAGTGCTCAGCTCTGTAGCATAGCGGTATACCCTGCTGCCCCCAAAAGTTCAAGCCATGAATTCAAATCCCACTGACAGCATTACCTCCTAGAAGTGTGCATTGTACTCAGAAGCATAATTAGCCAAAGCACATCAGCTTGCTTTATTCCATATTTTAACTCTTCAAATGCATGCAATGGTATGTACTTATTCAATAATATTATGGTATGGAATTCCAAAATTCAAGGAAAAAAATGTTGTAGGGTCCCCCCAGTACATACCAGGCCCTTCGGTATGGACTTTAAGGGGAACCCCACACCAAATTGTAAAATAAATTTGATGTGGGGCCCCCCAAAATCCATACCAGACCCTTATCCGAGCATGCAGCCTGGAGGTCAGGATAGGGGGGGACGAGTGAGCACCCTCCCCTTCTGAACCTTACCAGGCCACATGCCCCAAAGCACCTTTTCCCCATGTTGATGGGGACAAGGGCCTCTTCCCGACAACCCTGGTCGGTGGTTGTCGGTCTGCAGGCAGGGGGTTTATCAGAATCTGGAAGCCCCCTTTAAAAAGTCGGCTCCCAGATCCTGCCCCCTATGTGAATAGGTATAGGGTACATTTTACCCCTACCCATTCACCTAAAAAAGCAGTGAAATGTAAAAAAAATCAATAGCCGGTTTTTGACAAGTCCTTTATTGTAAAATAGCTCCGAGCTGTCTTCTTCCCTTGGCCATCTTCTCCAGACGCTGTCTCTCCCTCCTCCATCTTCTCCCCGAGCTGTATTCTCCCAGAGCCATCTCTCCTGCCGTTGCCATGTTCTCCATCTGCTGTCTTCTTCCGCACCGCTGGTTACCCGCTAATAAAAAAAAAGCTGCTCTTTTTCCATGGTGGTCTTCCTCTGCTGTGTTGTCATCCGCTGTGTGGCGTCTCTTACATAGCCATGGAGCGGACTCTCCGGGTGACATTATCGGATGGCCACAGAAGACCGCCACAAGAAGAGCGGCTTTTTTTTTTATTAGTGGGTAACCGGCTGCGCTGAAGAACACATCAGCGGGGGAAGATGGTGGCAGCAGGAGAGACAGCTCGGGGAGAAGAAACATCAAACACTAGTGAATGTATTTTCTATGTATGACTGTGCTACACCC
The DNA here is from genome assembly GCA_037952925.1 of Lithobates clamitans. Classification (NCBI taxonomy): domain Eukaryota; kingdom Metazoa; phylum Chordata; class Amphibia; order Anura; family Ranidae; genus Lithobates; species Lithobates clamitans. The sequence goes on from JBBGZY010000285.1 coordinate 6,974,691, forward strand.
AATAGGCTAGCAGTCAGCACTTCTACCTTGAAGAACTCATGGGTTCAAATCCCACAGAGAAATACTAAAAGATTGAATTGGTGAAAAAAAAGCAAATGACTATTAGCCAATTAGCCAAAGCAGCATATGCTGAAAATAGGTGAATGCCAATTAGCCAATGCACTTTAAATTTGGCTGATTATATTAACTCTTCAAATGCATGCAATGATATGTAAGTATTCAATACTATTATGGTGTGAAATTCCAAACACCACACACTAACTAATGGGCAGATTACATTTTTTTGTTTGTTCATTTTAATTCGCTTGTGCACTGAAAAAATAAACACAGCTGGGGGATGGTAGGTTGGCTGGTATTTGAACTTGTACCGTGAGTGCTGTGGAGACATCTGAGCAGACTACTAAGCCATTGTGCTAAGTATGAGACCTACATTATAGTGTAGTATGATTAAAGAATGAATATAAATAATTACCGCTTTATAGTCACCTAAATTAAAAAATAAAAAAACAACATACAACAAATAGGTAACCTAAATGTTTAATACATGTAACTTTACAGAATAGCAGACATTACTATGTAATAATCATTCATAACTGCATTAGTTAGCAAAAGAAGGAAAGAAATAGGAATACTAATTGCAACATACATCAATAGATGCACACGAGGTAGAGCACATCTCACATAAAAATGTTTCTTTCACATACATGGATCATGGCTACAGTACACTGCTATATAACAACTTGATAAGAATTGGCATTTGTATATACGCGGAAGCGCTAATTAGCGACAATTTAGAATTTTCAAACGTTTGTTCTCCACTTATATCGCGGATTTTCATGCGCAAATTCGCCGTTTTGTTTCCATTTGGCTAAAATTGGCTCTATTATTTGCCATAGTGCCCAGTACTTCCTGGAGTTATAGTAAATGACCCCCATAGTCTCTCGTGAAAAGTGACCATTGCAAATCCGTGATATCACTTCCTTAATTAATGTGTATAATATATGTATGTGCAAACTGCATTCTAATATCTCAACAATAATGAAAAATTTTTGTGGATGGACCAATAATGTACCCATTATGTGTCCCCCTGACTTCTAAACTATGGCCATGTGTTTAACATAGTTAGCTGTTGCTGATGAAGCAGTTGAGGTCCAGTTCTATGTTCATACCTCTAGGGAACAAACATTTTAGGAGAAAGATCCATCGAGTTTCTCTCTGAGAGAGATCCCTAACCCAATTGGATCCTCTCCAGGACTGATAAACTACATCCAATTTTTATAGTTTGGTCATTTGGTCTATTTAAGATTTTTTTCACTACCCTTTGGCCAAAACTTGGGGCCCGTCTATATATAAATTTAGGGCGACTCGGTAGAACATCTCCCAGGTGTCTATCCCTGCACAGAATGTGCCAGTGTCTCTTAAAGATAATCTCTACATCCCTGTACTGGTGATGGAAACCCGAGATAAGTCCTAGCTGATGTTCATTAGTCGGTACTACACAATCTCTCTCTTTCAAACATTCTTCCCTAGGGATGTTAGCTACCTCCTGGATGATATTATTCAAAGCATCTCCTTTATACCCCTTTTGCAGGAACCTTTCTTTCAGAATATTCGCTTGGATGGCTTATGTGTCTAGGTCCGAACAATTTCGCCGAACTCTGAGCATCTGCCCCTTTGGTATATTTTTTATCCAATTCGGATGATGTCCACTCCTAATGGATAAATAGCTGTTCCGGTCTGTCATTTTGAAATAGACCTTTGTACTGATGGTATTATTAATCTTAGTTAGAGTCACATCCAGAAAATTTACTGAGGTGTCACTAATGACATGATCCAACCGAATATTGTTCGAGTTGTTATTAAGGAAAGAGATGAAATCAATTGCAGATTCCCTTGATCCCTCCCAGATGAGCAGGAGATCATCAATAAATCTACGATAAAATCGCAGCTGGGCGGGTTCTGGGTTAAACACCCATCTATCTTCCCACTCTGCCAGAAATAAGTTGGCTAGGCTGGGAGCATACTTGGCTCCCATCGCCACGCCAACCTTCTGGGAGAAAAAATGCCCGTCATACCAGAAGTAGTTGTGGGTCATGCAAAAGTCTAAAGCATGACCCACAAACACCTTCTGTACATGAGGGATATCATCCCTCTTACTCAGGGATGATATCCCTCATGTACAGAAGGTACACTTACTGTTAACTTACTGTTAAGCTGATCGTCACGCATTTATTTGTAATATACCTTTTAAATATTGATTGAAATATATTCAATATAGAACTGTGAACCAGAATGAAGAGAAGGGCTATAGATTGCACACACAGAGACACAGGAAGTGTGTGAATGCTGAGTGAATTGCACCCGCCCACTCTAATTCTGGTGTGGTTAAATAGTTTGATTGATTCGCCGGTTAGCCAACCCCATGATTAAATCTTTATGATGAGGAGGAGCCACGTCCCGACGACACCGCGATTTGACTACCCGGAAGTTACGGGTTGTTTTGGAGCCGGCCGGCCTTTCCTTTGTACGCTCATTTACCACTGACGTCTGTAAGTGCATTTCTGATCTTGCTTTTCAATAAATGTAAGGTTTTACGCTATGTGGAGCTGTTTATTTCTTTCTTGGTGACCTATCCTTACCATCCTGGTGCGGCTGACTGAGAGGGTTCTTGCAGATCGGATGACATCTAGCACCTGTGTTACAGACCCCAGGATGGGGTTACAACCATCCGCTCAGTAAGGTCTCCTATCACTAAGAGACCAACACCTTTTGGTAAGAGGCAGCAGTTTTTGAAGGTGGAGGTTTATCAACGCACCCTATTCACTGCAGCAAGACTATCAATATTCACCTGTCACCTGGGGATATTTAATTTATTTATTTTAATTTAATTTTTTTTCTCTCATTACGGACTATTACCTATCTTGTTTTATGTATTGTTATTAGGGACATTATTTGCACTTTTTAGATTTGTTTACATAATCTTTTCCATTCATATTTTTGAGATATCCATTTGTCACAGTGATTTTTTTTAGGTTGTTTTGAGGCATTTATTTGTCATTTTGTATCACGTCACTACACTGTATATTTTTTTCAGACATAGGAGCAATTCTTGTGTTTCACCATTTAAATTTAAGGCACAGTTATTATCACTCATGTTGATTTATTCCTCTATGAGGCTATAGGCACTTGATTCTGGCCTCTCTCATATCTTTAGCGCAACTTTTCTTATTCACAGTTTATGCGGTTTACTACTTTTTAGTCGCAGCTCAAGTAGGTTTTGTTAAGCGCAGTATTTTCGTTTACATTCTCCCTGATTCGCCGGTTAGCCAACCCCATGATTAAATCTTTATGATGAAACATGTGGGGGCGTAGCTACACGGCGATCTCACATGAGTGCTAGAGGAGGGAGTGAAGGGGGGACAGAGCGGAGCTCCAGTGAAGGGACGAGTGCTGCGGACGGGTGAGACGAACGTAAGCACACACACCTCCTGAGTCCGCCGTGGCCTGCCTGTTGTTATTTCAGGCACTATTGCTTGCTGTGCTGTGGGAGTTCTCCATTTGCCATGAAGTGACTTGCCTGTTATTTTATTTTAAATGTGAGTTCATTACAAGTTGTTTTATATGTGATTAAATCTTTTAAACGAGATTACACTATTGGAGCTTCTTTTATTTTTATGTCATACCACCAACCTGAGAAAAGCGGTGTTCCTATGGAGCAGTGGAGGTGTATGCTCGCATGTTAACCCCCATGTAAGTGGGTTAGAGGCTCTGTCAGGCCAAACACGAGAGTGAGAGGCCTTAACAGCTGGTGAGTTTGAATTTCAGCAGGGAGTGGATTCACGTCACAGAGGTGTGGTGGATGTTTGAAAACACAGCTGAGCAGTTTTGGAGTCACCCTCACTCTTTTTTTGGACTTTCTTCAAATATTTTCACGATTGTTTTTCACGATTGATTGGTTTCTGGACTTTATAGACATTTACTGTGTTCAATTTTTATTATATATTTTGTCTTGGATTTATATATTTGTATATCACTTTCACTGAGTGTTATAATTTATATTAGCTCATATTGAATTTATTGAATAATTTATTTTATTTAATATTAATTTTTACTTTTTGGGATATTTAGCAATATATGTTTTTTTCACTTTTTTCTAGTCACGTCTGTATTCAGCTAACTGGCTGGATAAGAGTGTCTGGCATCTCCCCACCTGGTGATTAGCGCCACTATTTCATCCATAATTTTCTTTTGGTGAATTCGGTTTATATACATTTTATTGTTAAGTGGCAGCTTTGGTAGGGTTTTGACATTTATTAACATAGCGCGGAGGTGGTAACACAGGTTAGGGGTGGCGTAATTTGCACCTGGTTATCTCTGGTTTTCAACATAGTTTATTAGTAGTCTGGAATTGGATATATGGTATGGCTGCTGCTATTGTAAAAAATGTATTATTATAATACACCCTCCATATTAATTGCCTTTGGGACTGTCTATAAACTTTGTGTATTCTACTGTCAGAAAAAAAAGTTAAAATACTGCAAACAAAGTTATAAAATCTCCTCCCATCCACATAATAAGCTCTGCCCACCTCAGTAAAACCCTGCCATTTGGATGATACTTGCCTGAAAATGAATGGGTGTTTTCAATGAGGTCATAATTGTATCAAGTCTTCATGCTAACATACTGATTCACATGAGCTGACCATAATATAATTCTGCGGATTTTGGTAATAAAAGCAAATAACATTACATATGTACGTGTATGCAGACAGAACAGATTTGTCTTAGTGTCTGCCAACTCGTAGTTGGCAGACACTACAGCTAGCATGACTATGCTGCAAAAACCCTTATAGTTAAAATAATAAAGTTGGCTGGTGGTACAACCCGGACATGCTTGCCATCAATAACACCACCACAGTTAGGAAAATCCCACTGCTGATGGAACTGGGCTGCAACGTTTTTCCATTGCTCTGGGTTGGAACGAAACTGTGGATTAAAAAAGAAAAAAGAAAGACTACTTCTGCACATAACATTGCAATCAGATTTGACACAAACATGCTTAGCCAACATGAGGATACACTTAAGTGAGTATTTAAAGACAAAACATAACGTCAACTTATCTGATTCCTCCCCCCTCTGGTGGCCCATTAGACAAATTTTAGGGGGTGGGGGGTAATGGGTAGATGTTTTGGACAGGTAACCCTCTCCACTTCCATGAGAGCTGTTTGCATAAATAATCGGTGATACTTTGGCCAGCCCCTCCTTACTTACACTATTGGCAGCCCAATGGACAGGTGTCATAATCTAAAAAGCTGGATACATAATGCCAAATTGCAGCACATTTTGACATTATGATTTAAAAAATCAGTATAATAGGAGACAAAAAATAAGTTTCAATTTGTAGGTAATCAGGCAGGCCCTTGCACTACATTGTATGGGGAATTTAAAAAGAAATTTGAATACAAAAGAGGGATTGTGTGTATGGGTTTTGCAAAATCAGTGGATAGAGTATTTGGATCCAAATGAGGTTGGGGTATTTGGATCCAAATGAGGAGGGTTCCAAATGAGTTTAGGCCCAAAAAAATGGCCTCTTACACTCTGCCTGAATTTGAGGACAATAACATTTGTACACATTTTTGTGGTTGTTTAGGGTAAGCCCCAAAATGTAGCCAACAAAAAACATTAAGTTACCAGGCTAGGTGTGTATGGGCCCAGGATAGCATGCTGGGGAGGTTAATGAAGGAAAATATGCATGTAGGCCAAAAAAAGGGGGAGGAAAAGCTTACAGCATGCATGAGGATAAAGTTGGAATCCACAGCATATTACAATATTGATAATTATGTAATCAAAAAAATAATAAAATACATTAAAAAAACATAAATATGTAGAATGTGATCTTAAAGGTAACAACTTACCCTTATATAGTCCTTTTGCAGGACTTGAATGATAGCTGAGTAGGTCTCTGGAATAATGACTCCCAGAGCCTGAGGGGAGATCCCAGTAGTAAACTTGAGGTTCTGGAACCTTTGCTCTGAAGCGATGGAAAGCCTCATACATGTGTTCTGCTTCTTACTGGTCACTAATACCAAGAGTTGTCATTCGGAGATAATTCCGAAAATCATCCGGATTATTCTCCTGGAGCTCCCGCAGCAATGGCATATGACATAATTGGTCACGATTAAGCAACCAATTTTTGGTCCAAGAAAGCCTCCTCCTCCTGTTCTTGGACTGGACTTGGGTCAAAGCAATAACTCCTAGTGCAATAATCACATGTTCTCTCCTCCAATTACACAACATGGCTGGTTGACGAACGGCCTTTCAGAAATGAACTGAAAAGACCGAATCAACACTTACCAAACTTCTACTAACACAAAATTAGCAGAAGGAGCCCAAAGGGTGGCGCTTGAGAAATTAACTTCCTATTTATAGTCTCCTAGTACGTCACTACATTTATGCCCTTTGGACAAATATCAAACGCTCGGTTGGCCAACAATCATACCATGTGTACGAGGCTTAAGCACTCAGTGGGTCAATTAGTTACCACCTAATGCTACTTGCTGTGTGTTATTCAGACCCACGTTAGGAGTCAAAGAGGGGTAGATGTACTAAAGTCAAATAGACTATGCACTTTGAAGATGCAGTTGCACTCTGGAAGTGTAGTTGCTCAAGAGCATAGTAAATGAAATGAAACTTCACTTTGCAAACAATAACCAATCACATGCAAGGAATTTTGTTTTAACCGCATACCGACTAGCCGCCGCAGTTTTACTGCGGCAACATGGCTTGGATGCGCAAATCGCCATCCTGATACGTCGGTACCATAGACGCGCCCCCCACCCGCCCCCCGAGCCGATGCGAGTGCCCGGCGATCTCGATCACCGCCAGGCTCCCGCGATCACTCGGGGCCCATGAAAAACCCGGAACTGTGTGTGTAAACACACAGTTTCCGGGTTCTCTGAGGGGAGAACTGACAGATCCTCTGTTCATACAGAGTATGAACAGAGGATCTGTTAGTTTCCCTGCACAGTCCACATCCACCTTCAGTTAGAACACTTCCTAGGACACACATTAACCCCTTTACTGCCCCCTAGTTTTAAACCCTTCACTGCCGGTGACATTTTTACAGTAATCAATACATTTTTAATCACACTGATCGCTGTATTAATGCCAATGGTCCCAAAAATGTGTCAAAATTGTCCAGCGTGTCCGCCATAATGTCACAGTCACAATAAAAATCACTGATCGCTGCCATTACTAGTAAAAAAAAAATATTAATAAAAATGCCATAAAACTATCCCCTATTTTGTAGATGCAACTTTTGCGCAAACCAATCAATATACACTTATTGAGATTTTTTTTACCAAAAATATGTATCAGCCTAAACTGAGGAAAAAAATGTTTTTTTATATATTTTTTGGGGGATATATATTATAGCAAAAAGTACAAAAATTATGCGTTTTTTTTCAAAATTGTCGCTTTTTTTTGTTTACAGCGCAAAAAATAAAAACCACAGAGGTGATCAAATACCACCAAAAGAAAGCTCTATTTGTGGGGAAAAAAAGACGTTTATTTTGTTTGGGAGCCATGTGGCATGACCGCGTAATTGTCAGTTAAAACGACACAGTGCTGAATCGCAAAAAGTGCTCTGGTCTTTGGCCAGCCAAATGGTCTGGGGCTGAAGTGGTTAAAATTTTTTGCTTGTGCATAATTGGTGGAAGTCAGCAGAGCTTTTCCTCATTTACAAAGCTTTGAAACAACTGCATTAACTGCACATTTATTTACCTTTAGTAAATTAACCTCACAATGTCTAAGTAGTTTACCTGTCTAACTGTGTACTCTGAACCTGTTACTCCCTGAATCGGCTATCCTTTTGTACCCCAAAATCGTCAAATACACCAAAAAAGAGAATCTCAAATATTTACTGAGATCTCAATTGCAATACATGCAGCAAAAACTACTGCAGTGTCTCCATTAGCTGTGCACCCATTATCAGGTGAGAAAAGATAAGGTGCAGAATGGATGATTTGAACAATTTATGACTTGTTTTGCTCTTGGTTACTTTGTTAGCTGATTCCCTAGCTCCTCTGTTTGTACAGATCATTTTCCACTTTTCATGCATTTTCACTGAGTTGGTACAGAATGTTGGTATTATGTTTTCGTGTTTATAATAATTTTTATTGCCAACCACCCACAGTACATTTACATTATTACTTCAAATAAAGAATAAAAAAATAGTGTCTCTTGATGTAAATCAATCGTCAATTACGTCTCCTGCCGACCCAAAAAATATAAAAAATAAAAACGCTTCACCTCCTAGGAGGCCTCCTGCCAAATGCCTGCTCTGCGCTTTGACATTTTTTATATAGGTAGGGGGTGATGCCACCTGGCCATGTCACCCGGTGGCATCACCCCTTCTGATGTCACATGCCCAGCATGCACCAGTCTGTGATGTCAGAAGAGGGCGGTGCCACCATGTGACATGACCAGGTGGCTCCGCCCCTTGCCTATATAGGAAATGTCAAAGCTCAGAGCAGGTATTCGGCGGTAGGCCTCCCAGGTGTTTTTGAATTCATTTTATTTTTTTCAGGTCAGCGGACGGTGTGATTGATGATGGATGTACATCAAGGGGCACTATTTTTTTATTTTTTAATAAAGGATTTGTCAAAAACTTGTCTCTTGTTTTTATTACTTTTTGACACTTTTCTGGTGAATGGGTAGGGGTATTATGTACCCTATACTCATTCACATAAGTGGGCTTCCAAATTCCGATAAGCCCCCAGCCCGCAGACCCCCACAACCACTGGCCATGGTTGTGGGGATGAGGTCCTTGTCCCCATCAACATGGGAACAAGGTGCTTTGGTATGGGGTGGTCAGACCCCCCCGCCCCAATGCACCTACCCCCCCAAGTTGAAGGCATGTGGCCTTCTAGGCTGCATGTCTGGATAAGGGTCTGATATACATTTTGGGGGGACCCCTCACGTTTTTTTTCAATTTTGGCGTAGGATTCCCCTCCAAATCCATTCCAGTCCGGAAGATCATGGTATGTATTGGGGGAGCGGGACCCAATGTCGTTTATTTCTTTATTTTTTCAATAGCTGGGTGCCAGCAAGTGCAACCACAAGTAATTTTAAATGGGATTTGACTTGTTGTTTTTTTTCTTTAGAAATGTCATTTTTGCTGCAGCATGTTTTATGCATGCTACAGATGCACCACTTTACAGGACCACAAGGTACTATATTTAAAGGAATTTTTCATTTTTATTGTTGAACTTTAAGCATAATTAAAATGACTGCTCCTAAAAAAATGATTGTTTGATGAAAAAATTCTTTATTGATACATGTCCCTCAGGACAGTACTCAGACCCCCATACCCCTTTTATGGCCAATTACTTGCATATAAGCCTTCAGAAAGGGAACTTTTGATTTTCCTCTTCGGCTCCCATAGACTTCAATGGGGTTCGCCGTGCGGGTTAGAACATTTTCCCTGTTCGGGAGTTCTGCTGCAAACCAAACAGGGGGGTGTCTAGCTACTGATTTTTAAGGCCCCACAATATTTGCGCACACATTTATTAAAACAATATTTTTGCTAAAAATACACTAAAATCATTATTAGCAGATAAAAACCTTAATTTTACAAAATTCTTACAACATTTCTACTAAATATAAAAGCTTAACCCGTATCACATTAATAAATAACAAATATTTGCAAATGTTAAATTGTGCCTTTTTGCAAAATGGTGAAAATCGAACGTACGCAAAAATGTAAATATCCAACTTTCTCTAAAAATCTGAAGGTTTTCATTTTTCCCTTATAGATTTAGAATTTGTAAAAGACCCCCAAACCATATATTTTCTGAAAGCGCATGACCCGTAGAAAAAAAAGAAGGTGCTACTGATGTTTTAGGCCCTGCAATATTTTCGTAAATGTTTATCAAACAATATTTTGGCTAAAGATACACTGAAACCATAATTAGCAAATAAAAATCTAATTTCACTAAATTCCTGCTAAATCCCTACAAAATATAAAAGCTTAGCCTGTATTGAGTTAATAAATAACAAATATTTGTAACTTTTAACCACTTCAGCCCCGGAAGATTTTACCCCCTTCCTGACCAAAGCAATTTGGCACTGCGTTGATTTACCTGACAATTGCGCAGTCATGCAATGCTGTACCCAAACTAAATTTGTGCTATAAACAAAAAAAAGCCACAATTTTGAATAAATAACAATATTTTTTACTTTTTTCTATAATAAATATCCCCAAAATAAAAAAAAATGTCTTCATCAGTTTAGGCCGATATATATACTTCTACATATTTTTGGTAAAAAAAATCACAATAAGCGTATATTGGTTTGCGCAAAAGGTATAGAGTCTACAAACTATGGGAAAGATTTATGGCATTTTTATGGCATTTTTATTAATTTTTTTTTTTTTTTACTAGTAATGGCAGTAAAGCAACATCGGACACTTTTGACACCTTTTTAGTTTCATTGACAATTATACAGCGATCATTGCTAAAAAAAATGCACTGATTACTGTGTAAATGTCAGTGGCAGGAAAGGGGTTAACACTAGAGGGTGATCCAGGGGTTAAATGTGTGTTCCCTCAGTGTGTTCTAACTGTATGGAGATAGGACTGAGTAGAAGAGGAGACCTATCACTGTTCCTACTTACTAGGAACAAACAACATGTCTCCTCTCCTCTGAAAGCACAGGGATTGGTGTGTTTATACACACAAATCCCTATGCTGGTGCTCGTGCACGGGATCGCGCATGGCCGGCCACGTGCATCGGGTTCCCTAGCCCTCTGGTGGCTGAAAAGGGGAAGGACATACCCATATGGGATTTCACCCAGGAGAGCCATTGTGCCACAGTATATCTGCGATTCTGCGTGAGCCGGTCGGAAACGGGTTAAATTGCGCCATTTTGGGAAATGGTGAAAATCGAACATTCGCAAAAATATAAATATCCAAATTGCTCTAAAAATCAGAAGGCTTTAATTTTTCCCTTACAGCTTTCAGAATTTGTGAAAGACTCCCCAAACCATATATTTTCTGAAACCAAATGACCTGTAGAATAAAAAGAAAGTGCTACTGATTTTTTAAGGCCCCGCAGCATTTGCACAAATGTTTAATTAATCAATATTTTTGCTAAAAATACACTAAAATCAATGTTCGCAGATAAAAACACAGCACATTTTACAAACCTGTGCATTCCTGTGCAGCTGCTGTATCCCAAATTACATCAATGGGACTGCCTGCATGGGGATGCACGGAACACCTGTGCATCCCTCTGCAGCTAAACACAGCCCTGTAGTAGTATGCCCCGCGTTAACATGGCCTTAGACTATGTTTAGACTTACAATTGGGGGGTAGAAAAAATGCATGATTGAGCTGCATTTCTACCACCCACCAACCACACCTCTCAAGCTGCAATTGGCAGCAGATATGGGTGTTACATGCTATACATTCAAATTAATTGGGAATCTCCGCAGATAAGCCCCCTGCCCACAGACCCCTACAACCACAGCCCAGGGTTGTCTAACAATGATTGTCGTTTTCATTCAAGAAAGTCCATTCACTCCAAAATCAAATGTTAAAAGCAAATGCTTTTTTAAGTACTTTTGAACATCATCAAGTCGAATGTACGAATGGGAATTTTCATATGAATGCCCATATGAATATTTGTATGAACTAGTGTTTGAAAATCTGCTAGTGTATGACCAGCTTTAGCAGGGCCGGATTAACATAGGGGCTGATGGAGCTGCAGCTCCAGGCCCCTGCCTTAAAATCGGCCCTCACAGCCAGCAGTATAAGCCTGGTTTCTCATGTCCATAAACTTCTCTGGGACAGGAGAAGCTGTGTGTAAATGTAGGGGTGTCTGGCTGCATCTGTGTTGGCTCACTGTGGTTATTACAGTGTCACAGTGCACAGTTCCCCCCTACACAAATGGCTCTGCCTTCCCCCTCCCCTCTCTCCTCTCTCTGTGTGCAGTGAAGGAGCCGTGTGGGCTGGGAAATTATGAACAGAGCAGCCGGCAGATAGAAGGTGAACAGATATGTGAGTGATAAGCTTCCAACCATCCAAGTGTGAGCTCAGTGACTGGACTCTTATCTCCCTTCTCTCCAACTCTTTTACCTTTATATTCAGCAATGGCTGTTATAACTGCAGTCAATATGTAGACTTGGCTCCTTGTGCTTTTAGGTGGGTTCACACTGCTTTGCTGTGTTTTGGCCCATTGCTAGTGTATCCGCAGTTTTCCTGCGTTTTACCCACAGTCCTATTGATTTCTAAACTGCAGATACAGAAGCAGTGCGCCCAAACTGCAGCAAACCAGTGTGAGCCCAAAGGCTTGTACACACCCCCCTCTGTAGAACTTGGTCTGATCAATACTGCTGGCATTCATTTTACACACAGCCATACCATCCCAGATGAGGAGGGGTGGGGGCTCCAGGGATTTGTTTGACTATGCAGGCCCTGTCCCTTCTACCCATCCTGGAAGAGTCCTGGAGAGAGTGGCAGGCTGCTGGTGGCAAGTGACACGCTGTATCTGGTGACAGGTTGTCAGTGGCAAGTGGCACACTGTATCTGGTGGCAGGCTGCTGGTGGCAAGTGGCACACTATCTGATGGAAGGCTGCTGGTGGTAAGTGACACGCTGTATCTGGTGGCAGGCTGCTGGTGGCAAGTGGCACACTGTATCTGGTGACAGGTTGTCAGTGGCAAGTGGCACACTGTATCTGGTGGTAGGCTGTGGTTGGCAAGTGGCACACTGTATATGGTGGCAGGCTGCTGGTGGAAAGTGGCACACTGTATCTGGTGGCAGGCTGTGGTTGGCAAGTGACACGCTGTATCTGGTGACAGGCTGTCAGTGGCAAGTGGCACACTGTATCTGGTGGCAGGCTGCTAGTGGCAAGTGGCACACTGTATCTGGTGGCAGGCTGCTGGTGGCAAGTGGCACACTATCTGATGGAAGGCTGCTGGTGGTAAGTGACACACTGTATCTGGTGGTAGGCTGTAGTTGGCAAGTGGCACACTGTATCTGGTGGCAGGCTGCTGGTGGCAAGTGGCATACTGTATCTGGTGGCAGGCTGCTGGTGGCAAGTGGCACACTATCTGGTGGAAGGCTGCTGGTGGTAAGTGACACACAGTATCTGGTGGTAGGCTATGGTTGGCAAGTGGCACACTGTATCTGGTGGCAGGCTGCTGGTGGCAAGTGGCACACTATCTGGTGGCAAGTGGCACACTGTATCTGGGGTCAGGCTGCTGGTGGCAAGTGACACGCTGTATCTGGTGACAGGCTGTCAGTGGCAAGTGGCACACTGTATCTGGTGGCAGGCTGCTAGTGGCAAGTGGCACACTGTATCTGGTGGCAGGCTGCTGGTGGAAAGTGGCACACTGTATCTGGTGGCAGGCTGCTGGTGGCAAGTGGCACACTATCTGGTGGCAAGTGGCACACTGTATCTTGTGGCAGGCTGCTGGTGGCAAGTGGCACACTGTATCTGGTGGCAGGCTGCTGGTGGCAAGTGGCACACTGTATCTGGTGGCAGGCTGCTGGTGGCAAGTGGCACACTATCTGGTGGCAAGTGGCACACTGTATCTTGTGGCAGGCTGCTGGTGGCAAGTGGCACACTGTATCTGGTGGCAGGCTGCTGGTGGCAAGTGGCACACTATCTGATGGAAGGCTGCTGGTGGTAAGTGACACACTGTATCTGGTGGTAGGCTGTGGTTGGCAAGTGGCACACTGTATCTGGTGGCAGGCTGCTGGTGGCAAGTGGCATACTGTATCTGGTGGCAGGCTGCTGGTGGCAAGTTGCACACTATCTGGTGGAAGGCTGCTGGTGGTAAGTGACACACAGTATCTGGTGGTAGGCTATGGTTGGCAAGTGGCACACTGTATCTGGTGGCAGGCTGCTGGTGGCAAGTGGCACACTATCTGGTGGCAAGTGGCACACTGTATCTGGGGTCAGGCTGCTGGTGGCAAGTGACACGCTGTATCTGGTGACAGGCTGTCAGTGGCAAGTGGCACACTGTATCTGGTGGCAGGCTGCTAGTGGCAAGTGGCACACTGTATCTGGTGGCAGGCTGCTGGTGGAAAGTGGCACACTATCTGGTGGAAGGCTGCTGGTGGTAAGTGACACACTGTATCTGGTGGTAGGCTGTGGTTGGCAAGTGGCACACTGTATCTGGTGGCAGGCTGCTGGTGGCAAGTGGCACACTATCTAGTGGCAAGTGGCACACTGTATCTTGTGGCAGGCTGCTGGTGGCAAGTGGCACACTGTATCTGGTGGCAGGCTGCTGGTGGCAAGTGGCACACTATCTGGTGGCAAGTGGCACACTGTATCTTGTGGCAGGCTGCTGGTGGCAAGTGGCACACTATCTGGTGGAAGGCTGCTGGTGGTAAGTGACACACTGTATCTGGTGGTAGGCTGTGGTTGGCAAGTGGCACACTGTATCTGGTGGCAGGCTGCTGGTTTCAAGTGGCACACTATCTGGTGGCAAGTGGCACACTGTATCTGGTGGTAGGCTGTGGTTGGCAAGTGGCACACTGTATCTGGTGGCAGGCTGCTGGTGGCAAGTGGCATACTGTATCTGGTGGCAGGCTGCTGGTGGCAAGTGGCATACTGTATCTGGTAGCAGGCTGCTGGTGGCAAGTGGCACACTATCTGGTGGAAGGCTGCTGGTGGTAAGTGACACACTGTATCTGGTGGTAGGCTGTGGTTGGCAAGTGGCACACTGTATCTGGTGGCAGGCTGCTGGTGGCAAGTGGCACACTGTATCTGGTGGCAGGCTGCTGGTGGCAAGTGGCACACTATCTGGTGGCAAGTGGCACACTGTATCTGGGGTCAGGCTGCTGGTGGCAAGTGACACGCTGTATTTGGTGACAGGCTGTCAGTGGCAAGTGGCACACTGTATCTGGTGGCAGGCTGCTAGTGGCAAGTGGCACACTGTATCTGGTGGCAGGCTGCTGGTGGCAAGTGGCACACTATCTGGTGGAAGGCTGCTGGTGGTAAGTGACACACTGTATCTGGTGGTAGGCTGTGGTTGGCAAGTGGCACACTGTATCTGGTGGCAGGCTGCTGGTGGCAAGTGGCACACTATCTAGTGGCAAGTGGCACACTGTATCTCGTGGCAGGCTGCTGGTGGCAAGTGGCACACTGTATCTGGTGGCAGGCTGCTGGTGGCAAGTGGCACACTATCAGGTGGAAGGCTGCTGGTGGTAAGTGACACACTGTATCTGGTGGTAGGCTGTGGTTGGCAAGTGGCACACTGTATCTGGTGGCAGGCTGCTGGAGGCAAGTGGCACACTGTATCTGGTGGCAGGCTGTGGTTGGCAAGTGGCACAATGTATCTGGTGGCAGGCTGCTGGTGGCAAGTGGCACACTGTATCTGGTGGCAGGCTGCTGGTGGCAAGTGGCACACTGTATCTGATGGCAGGCTGCTGGTGGCAAGTGGCACACTATCTGGTGGAAGGCTACTGGTGGTAAGTGACACACTGTATCTGGTGGTAGGCTGTGGTTGGTAAGTGGCACAATGTATCTGATGGAAGGCTGCTGGTGGCAAGTGGAACACTGTATCTGGTGGTAGGGAGCTGGTGGCAAGTGGCACACTGTATCTGGTAGCAAGTGGCACAATGTATCTGGTGGCAGACTGCTGGTGGCAAGTGGCACACTGTATCTGGTGGCAAGTGGCACAATGTATCTGGTGACAGGCTGCTGGTGGCAAGTGACACACTGTATCTGGTGGCAGGCTGCTGGTGGCAAGTGGCACACTGTATCTGGTGACAGGCTGTCGGTAGCAAGTGGCACACTGTATCTGGTGACAGGCTGTGGTGGGCAAGTGGTGCACTGTATGTGGTGAAAGGCTGCTGTTGGCAAGTGGCACACTGTATCTGGTGGCATGCTGCTGGTGGCAAGTGGCCCACTGTATCTGGTGGCAGGCTGCTGGTGGCAATTGGCACATTGTATCTGGTGGCAGGCTGCTGGTGGCAAGTGGCACACTATCTGGTGGAAGGCTACTGGTGGTAAGTGACACACTGTATCTGGTGGTAGGCTGTGGTTGGTAAGTGGCACAATGTATCTGATGGAAGGCTGCTGGTGGCAAGTGGCACACTGTATCTGGTGGCAGGGAGCTGGTGGCAAGTGGCACACTGTATCTGGTAGCAAGTGGCACAATGTATCTGGTGGCAGGCTGCTGGTGGCAAGTGGCACACTGTATCTGGTGGCAAGTGGCACAATGTATCTGGTGACAGGCTGCTGGTGGCAAGTGACACACTGTATCTGGTGGCAGGCTGCTGGTGGCAAGTGGCACACTGTATCTGGTGACAGGCTGTCGGTAGCAAGTGGCACACTGTATCTGGTGACAGGCTGTGGTGGGCAAGTGGTGCACTGTATCTGGTGAAAGGCTTCTGTTGGCAAGTGGCACACTGTATCTGGTGGCATGCTGCTGGTGGCAAGTGGCCCACTGTATCTGGTGGCAGGCTGCTGGTGGCAATTGGCACATTGTATCTGGTGGCAGGCTGCTGGTGGCAAGTGGCACACTGTATCTGTGGCAGGCTGTGGGTAGCAAGTGGCACACTGTATCTGGTTGCAAGTGGCACACTGTATCTGGTGGCAAGTGGCACACTGTATCTGGTGGCAGGCTGCTGGTGGCAAGTGGCCCACTGTATCTGGTGGCAGGCTGCTGGTGGCAATTGGCACATTGTATCTGGTGGCAGGCTGCTGGTGGCAAGTGGCACACTGTATCTGTGGCAGGCTCTGGGTAGCAAGTGGCACACTGTATCTGGTTGCAAGTGGCACACTGTATCTGGTGACACCAGCCATTTGCCTGACAAATCACCTCCACCGCCAATTTCCCCGCCAACCCTGTGACTACACCCCCCACCCTCATCTTTTTTTGGGAAGAGGGGGTTGTCTCTGAATGACAGTTTGGAAATATGGTCTCCCTATGTTGCTGCTGGTGAGAGACCGCATAGCAGGTGGTATTGGTGGTGTTGCTGCTGCTCAGAGGCTGCAAGGCTGGTATTACTGGTGAGAGTATATTTAATTTGTTTTAGCGAAAAATTGTTTGCATTTTCATTTTGTTTCCATAAAAAGGCCCACCAAAATCCTCAGCACCAGGCCCATGATGCTCTTAATCTGGCCCTGAGCTTTAGACTTGAGCCTTTTTTTCTGTATATACAGTATTTCTACATATGTGGTCACAGTACCACTTCAGGATACCAGCATGAGGTATTCTGAGTTGTAAAGTTTGTTTGTAAACAAACCTGACAGCATGCAAGTGATCATGGTAAAAAAGCAGGAGTAGTATGGCACTGCCCTTATAGAGATAAAACTAGGGTTGTCCCGATACCACTTTTTTAGGACCTAGTACAAGTACCGATACTTTTTTTCAAGTACCTGCCGATACCGATTACCGATACTTTTTTTTTAATGTCACGTGACAGGTTTTTTTTTGCTATTTTTTTTGGGGGGGGGGGGTGAACGTTGTATGTGTGTGTGTTTTTTTTTGTTTTTTTTTTTACAATTTTTATTTTTTACAATAATATTTTTTTATTCTTTATTTATTTTTTTTTTTTTTAATCAGCCCTGTTGGGGGGCTTTGGTGAGATATCAGGGGTCTTAACAGACCTCTGATATCTCCCCCCTTGAGACAGAGAAAGAGACAGAGGATAGAGATTCCCCAGTCCCTTTCTCTGCAGCGCCAGCTGCACTGAGAATGAATGGAGAGAAGACAGCGGCTTCTCTCCATTCATAAACTGACACATTGTAATCACAGGAGATTACAATGTTTCAGTTATGTGAATGGACAGAGTCAGCTGACTCTGTCCATACACAAAGGAAGGAGGGGGAGGACGGAGGAACTGAGGGGGAGAACAGAGGGGACAGATAAGGAGAGAGGAATGCAGGGGACAGATAAGGATAGAGGAACGGAGGGGGAGAGATAAGGAGAGAGGAATGCAGGGGACAGATAAGGAGAGAGGAATGCAGGGGACAGATAAGGATAGAGGAACGGAGGGGGAGAGATAAGGAGAGAGGAACAGAGGGGGAGAACGGAGGGGGACAGATAAGGAGAGAGGAATGCAGGGGACAGCGGAGAGGCACAGAGGAAAGGAGGGGGCACGGAGGAGGATACAGTGACAGTCAGCTGTGACCGATCACCGCTGTATGTCACTAAAACTGGTGAAAGCCGCTGGGGGAGAATCTTGTAACTCCCCCACGCGCCGATTACAGCTGTCCTCTAGGTATCGGGGGAAGCATCGGGAGCATTTGCCCGAGTACAAGTACTTGGGCAAATGCTTGGTATCGGTGCCGATACCGATATTAGTATCGGTATCGGGACAACCCTAGATAAAACGGATTTTTTCTTTGTAGTGAACAATAACTCTATGTGTTACCTAGTATCCATAATTCCTAAAGTATTGCTTTTAAAGATGGTTATTATAAACCTGTGTGTGCCAAAAAAATTGAGTATTTTTATATTCAAATCTGTGACTGGTGCTGGATTCTTGCTAATAAAAGTAAAATAGCAACATAAGGTGCTTCAATTAATCAACAAAAGTGCATTATGCAAAATCAATAAAGTGACCAGTGCTAAATCATACAAATTCATACAAAATTGTGTAAGATGTATAAGATAAATCCGCGCAATGGATTAAGTATTTTGTTATGGGTGTGGCTGCTGCTTCTACAGATATAAAATTGTGCAAATTATCCATCATAAATAGTGACTGATGCGCTGTAACCAGTATTAATTGGATAGGAAAAGTTCCGTTTGTGAGAAAAAAGTTCTTTTTGGAGTGTTTTGAGGTGTTCAAACTTTGAGGATTAAATATCTGTAGGAAAACTTCTTATCCAGGTGCTGGTTCTTTAATTAGTGCCTTGTCTGCATGGTCTGACAATGCTTGCACTCACCGGATTTTTCTTTCCCCTGCAGGGGTATAGGCGATCACAGTGTCTGCCACTGTGTAGCAATCAAGGATGTCCCCCAAACTTTACTTGCATGTTATGGTGTGATATTTACATGTAAAGGAAAGAAGGGATACCCATCGCGTAAAACCATAAGAGAACTTTTATTAAAGCTTAATAAATATATGTGTCATGTGGTGGTGCAGGTGTTTTTCTGCAGGTGTTTTTCTGCAGCCAGCCACTCCATACTGAGCAAGCACACTTACAATGCACTGCATCGCATCTGTGTGAATTCTGACAGCACAGTGTGCCACTTCACACAGTACTCATACCTAAGTATCATACTACATTTCACAATATTTACATCTGTACACTGTAATGCATCACACAATATTTACACCTGTACACTGTACTGCATCACACAATATTTACATCTGTACATTGTACTGCATCGCACAATATTTACATATGCACACTGTACTGCATCGCACAATATTTCCATCTGTACACTGTACTGCATCGCACAATATTTACATATGCACACTGTACTGCAGGGGTCTCAAACTGGTGGCCCTCCAGCTGTTGCAGAACTACAAGTCCTATGAAGCATTGCAAGGCTGACAGTTACAAGCATGACTCCCACAGGCAGAGGCATGATGGGACTTGTAGTTTCGCAACAGCTGGAGGGCCGCCAGTTTGAGACCCCTGCTGTACTGCATCGCACAATATTTCCATCTGTAAACTGTACTGCAACGCACAAGATTTCCATCTGTACACTGTACTGCATCGCACAATATTTCCATCTGTACACTGTACTGCATCGCACAATATTTACATTTGTATACTGTACTGCATCACACAATATTTAGATCTGCACACTGTACTGCATCGCACAATATTTACAGCTGTACACTGTGCTGCATCATACTGTATTCACATCTGTACATTGTGCTGCGTCACAGCATTCACACCAATACATTGTACCGCGTCGCTATACACTATGCCACATTGCACTATATACACTATATTGAACATTACATACGTCTCATCAAAGTGTTCATTGTCTTAAGAGTAGCTAGTTGCTAAGCAGTCCCTGACTATTTTAACTAAGGATGTCTTTAAGGTTGGCTCAGATAAAGTGTTAGCTCTCTGACTATTTTCAATGTACACAAAATCATATGTATTGGAAGAGTTTTATTTTTATTTTTTTTAATGATTGTCCTGAGGTTTATACATGCCTGTGAGACACTTACTTGAGGCACAGCAAAGTAAAATTATTTTATGGACACACACTTTGCTGCAGTGCGCTGTGCATACCACATTACTACTCTCCATGGGGCACCCAAAGGTGTCCCAGATATTTTACAATCCTTCAGTGAATACTACAGGAAAAAAATCCTGTGAGCTGCTAAAGTGTTTGGGTTTGGCTTGGCAAACTTTCAACACTGCATGGCTTGGTTAAATAAGTAGGATTCCCAACATCACTGGTTATTCCTAAGCTTTGGCTTCAGAGTTAGACAAAGTTTATATTATGCAGCAATGCTATTGTTCCTTCCCTGTTGTGCATTTTATAGCAATGGTTTGTGTTATTTGTATGCCCCTTAGGTATATATTTCACTGTTGGGGGGCTAAGGAAGTTGGTGGCCTCCTCCACTGCCCATCCTCCCTCACCCTCCTTATCCACACTATTGTGGATGATCCTCAATGGTGAATTTTGTAGTCCCTGGTACTGAAATCATCAATTTACTACATAGTTTTTGTAAGTAAAAAAGTTGAGTTGAGATAAGATATCAACAAAATTGCAAATGGTTTATTGAAAGTTAGATGCATATTGTTATAAATATATAATAAAATAATGGTTTATGTGTGTATTATAGATTGAATGCCCCTGTCTGACCCTTGATGAAGTTTGTTGAAAGTTTAACAAAATGCGTTGAGAAGTGAGATTCAAGGAAAGGATATCCAGTCTTCTATGTTTCGCACCATGTATGTATTTATATTTGGTAGTGATGACAGTCCATGTATATTATATGAAGTACGTTTTGAAAGTCCCAATTTTTAAGAGGTTCTCTTGTTTTTCTGTTTGGATGTTAAGGTATATATGTCTTGAGGAATATGGCCTTGGGGGGGGGGGGATAATTTGTTCTTTGAAGAGGAAGTAATTTTGGTTGTACTCTGTAGAATCTGTGAACTGTTCATTACAGCCAATCAGCTTCTAGCTTTCAGTTTTAAAGCTTAACTGAACAAGCTGAAGATAGAGGCTTATTAGTTACGATGCACAGTGGCTCCAAATTTTGTCTGCTCCAGTTTTGATATAAATTTCCCCCAGTGGTGTGTTGTACATTTTATACTTCTCACCACTGCACTCTAAATACATTTCTCCTGTAGTTCTTTAACCACTTCAGCCCCGGAAGAATTGGCATGGGCCAAAGCACTGGGGACAAAGGGGATGTGAAATCATTTCATACAGTACTGTAATCTATAAGATTACAAAAAAATGAGGTGGGGTTCCCCCTAAATTCCATACCAGACCCTTCAGGTCTGGTATGGATTTTAAGGGGAAACCCGCGCCAAAAAAAAAATATGTTTGAATTGATAAAGACATTTCTTTTTTTACATTTTTTTTTGGATATGTATTATAGCAGAAAGTAAAAAATAATGTTTTGTTTTTTTTTTCTAAATTGTGGGTCTTCTTTTGTTTATAGCGCAAAAAATAAAAACCGCAGAGATAATCAAATACCACCAAAAGAAAGCTCTATTTGTATGAAAAAAAGGACATCAATTTTATTTGGGTACAGCATCGCACGCCTGCGCAATTTTCAGTCAAATTAACCCAGTACCGTATCGCAATAAATGGGCTGGTCATTAAGGGGGTAAATCCTTCGGGGGCTGAAGTGGTTAAGCCCCTCCTACTGTCAATGTAATTTAACAACACCTACTATTCATTCTAGCATAATGCGCACACCGCTTTATTGATTCAGACCATTTTTTTTGTGGTGGGGGTTGTAAAAAAGTGATCAGCCCTGATTGCTAGATGTGCTAGGTATGCAAATATTTACTTATCTCAATTCTTCCTGTTTCATTATTTTTCATAAATTATTTTTTTTTAAAGCAGCATAGTAAAATGTGCAGCCATCTTATGTTTTTTTTCAACTTCTGTTGAACTTAACCTTTCAATTCAATATAACTCTAAATAGGTGTAGCCCCTCAACTTTTACTTATTTGATACATTATAAACTATTACATACTATAAACAACTATTGTAATGAACACTGAAACTACACTATAGCGTTTGCTGAAATCATTGTCATTATCTATTATATTACTGCTCAAATATAAAACAACCCTCTAAGGCATATTTGGATATTTATCAAGACGCAGACTGTAGACATCATTATTTGTTGAATGCTGAGAGTTTCTTTCTCCCAAATGAGTCTGTCTTTCCACTTTTACCAGCAGTGTGGTACTTATTCCAGGTGGTTTATTGAAATGCCTCACTTCTTACACATGGTCCCGCATTCTAAATTTTCATTGTTGATGAGTTTCTCAGAATGAAACATTCCACAATCTTAATAGTTAAGAACTTCTATCATTTATAATACACGTTCAAGACAATGATGCATACAAGTACAGTATCGCAATTTAGAGTAATTATTACAGTGTATGCTCCATTACTCATTATGCTTTTTGTACAGCTTTGAGAAAAAAATAGAACATTGTAATGCACCACAGACATTACTAGAGAATTGCATAATATTTAACATTCAGGATTTCTATAATTGTTACCTTGATCACCCTGAGTCCTAAAATAGGGAAACTAAAATAGTATATAGTTTATTAGTAGTCTGGAATTGGATATAGGGTATGGCTGCTGCTATTGTAAAAAATGTATTATTATAATACACCCTCCATATTAATTACCTTTGGGACTGTCTATAAACTATGTGTATTCTACTGTCAGAAAAAAAGTTAAAATCCTGCAAACAAGGTTATAAAATCTCTTCCCATCGACATAATAAGCTCTGCCCACCTCAGTAAAACCCTGCCATTTGGATGATACTTGCCTGAAAATGAATGGGTGTTTTCAATGAGGTCATAATTGTATCAAGTCTTCATGCTAAGATAGTGATTCACATGAGCCGATCATAATCTAATTCTGCGGATTTCGGAAATAAAAGCAAATAACATTACATATGTGCATGTATGCAGACATATCAGATTTGTCTTTTTAGGGCAATGACTGCACAGCAGTTTTAGGGTGAAAAGGGCGTAGAGCCTCCGTAAGGTGTCTATTTTAGGGAGATTTATTCTCTTTCCCATCAGAATGGGAAATAATGTGCATATCTCTCTAATGGAACACAGACAAAAATATATTTTTTGAAGAATGAGGAAGGATTAGAACTTCTAAAAGTGTCTTTTCCTGTCTGTATCTTCCTGTGTCAGTGAAAACCCCATCTCCGTTTCATGTAAAGGCTTCACAGGGACAGAAAGTGAAGGAGATTTTCCCCAATGGAGTCACAGATAGAGAAAAAAAAACCTGAAAGAAAATTTAGCTCCCATCATAGCCAAAAGTGGACTGAAATTAAACTTTAATTGCTTTTTAGCAATCACTATAGGGTTGATTTATAAAGATTTCATATAACCTTACACCCAGTGAAAGGCATGTGTATTAGTTCTGTCTGAATGAGGCAAAAATTAAATGTAAATAGGTTATATCGTGTGCTGTTTGAATGTAAATCATTGACTTAAAATGGAAAATGCCGCATTTGTCCATTAGATGGGGCTAAGTATCTTAGAAATTCCCAATAATACATAATACTCTTTAACTACAGATCACAGAGTCCAATTTTTTCATGAGGTTTCCCATTGATCTAGCTGCTGTCACTGATCTTAATATAAACCATGTTAGATCAAAAACAAGCAGCAGTGGAATCATCAGCAGAATCAGTACACACTTTTGCCACGTACACACGATTGGAATTTCCGACGGGAAATGTTTGATGTGAGCTTGTTGTCGGAAAGTCCGATCGTGTGTATGCTCCAGCGAACATTTGCTGTCAGAATTTCCGCACACAAATGTTTGAGAGCAGGTTCTCAAATTTTCCGACAACAAAGGAAAGTCCGATCGTGTGTACACGTCGCACAAAAGTCCACGCATGCTCAGAATTAATGTGTGTGTGTCACCGGCGCAAAACCAAAACCAAAATCTCCTAATTACTTTACTTGTAATTGCCTTAGCTGCTGCATCCTGCTCAGAATGCTGCTTAATGCTCAGAATTAAGTACGAGACAGAAGCACTCGGTCTTGTAAAACTAGCGTTCGTAGTGGAGATAGCACATTCATCACACAGAGATTTTTTTAATCTTTCAATGCAGCGCATTCTCTTCTTCTTTATAATGCTAGAATAATGAAGTTGGTTTGCTGCTGATATTCACACAGAGTTCTGACAAACTGATTTTTTATTATTTCTCATGATCTCATAAATAATCTTTGTTTTTGTGGGTTTTTTTATCAAGATTTTATCAAGATCTCCAGAATAATCTTTTTTTTTATAGTGATCTCCTTTTTTATTTTTAAAATTTCTCCAAATCTCCAGAATACATTTTTTTTATTTATTTTTTTTATAGTGATCTCCATAATATTTTTTGTTGTTTTGTCTGTCATGTTACCACAACACCATTATTATCTTGTATTTTTTTTACCTCAAATAGGTTGGTGTTGTTGTCCCTTGTTAATTTGACATTGGATTTTTGAAATGTACTTGCCTACTCACAAACAAACTGTCCTGTTTGAAGTAAAACACATAGGGGGTCATTTACTATAGCGCTATGGCGCTAATTCGCGCAAATTGCCGCGAATTAGCGCTAATTCGCGGCAATTTAGCGCGAATTAGCGCTAATAGCGCTAATTCGCGCTAAAACGGTATTCACTATAGCGCTGGTGAGAAAATACTCCCAAAATCGAATTTACTATAGCTCCCTGAAACTAAATAGAGCCCAAACCCTTACTCTGCTAAAACCTAGAGAATTGCACATGGAAATATTGTTTAGAGCATGATATAATTGCCTAAATGGTACTGAAATATGTGGTATATTATTTAAAGATTATCTGCTTTTAAACTGTGTGAAAAAGTGATTTCTACACTGAAATATCTTTAAAAGTCTGAAAAGTGAAAAATTCCCCGTTTTGGACAACTAGGTGCCAACACAACTGAGCATGCTCAGACCTGAAAATAACTCTCATTTTAACTCAAGCGTCTTTTTTACCTGGAGGTATAGTAAATACCAAAATGAGAGCTAATTAGAGAGCATTTTTTGGGAGTTAAAATCTGCTCTAATTTAGTCCAAATGAAGTTTCAGTGATTGATTCTAATGGAACAATTCTAACTTTCACAAAAAAAACTTTTATTGTTGAGATGAAATGTATCTTTCTGTGAAATAAATTTTCCTTTGCAACATTGTTGCTTCTACTTAAAATATTTTGATTTTAATAATGCTACAATGTGGAATGTTTTGATGTTTTGGTAAAATATATTTTTCTCTGTCACTTTCACTTGTTACTCTTCATCTCACAACAATCTTTATCCCAAACTCACACAGGTGTCTTTACAATCCACAAACAATACCATTGCTGATGAAAATTTAAAATGAATCACAATTTTTTGTGCTTTTTATTATTTCCAAATATTCATAATTTGAGCCCAAAAATTGTGATATGTGTACCAACATCAGAAATCAAAATGTAATTCCCAAAAATTTGAGGGTGATATTCTACTCTCACCCACAAAAAAACACCAAATATCACAGAATAAATCAAGAAGAATAACTCTTGAGTAATGTAATTCCATCACCTGTATGTCCATAGAAATGCAGTATTTATGTGTTTTTATGTGTATTTATGTGTAGTTATGTGTAGGAGGCTCTCACATGTGGCAGCTCTGTGGCTTAGAGGTTAGAACTTCTGCTTAGTATCTCTGAGGGTCTGGGTTCAAGTCCCCACCATGTTACTTCATGTAACATGGTCCTATAACTATGTCTAATTGTAGTAGTTATGTGTAGGAGGGTTCCACCACCATTGTAAGTCTTTTCCAGATACACTATATAGCCAAAAGTATTGGGACGCCTGCCTTTACACACACACATGAACTTTAATGGCAGCCCAGTCTTAGTCCGTAGGGTTAAAATTTGATTTGGCCCACCCTTTGCAGCTAGAACAACTTCTGGGAAGGCTGTCCACAAGGTTTAGTCTGCCTATGGGAATGTTTGATCATTCTTCCAGAAGTGCATTTGTGAGGCCAGGCACTGATATTGGATGAGAAGGCCTGGCCCACAGTCTCTACTCTAATTCAGCCAAAGGGTGTTCTATCGGGTTGAGGCAAGGACTCTGTGCAGGCCAGTCAAGTTTCTCCACCCCAAACTTGCTCATCTATATCTTTATGGACCTTGCTTTGTGTACTGGTGTGCAGGCATGTTGGAACAGGAAGGGGCTTTCCCCAAACTGTCCCCACAAAGTTGGGAGCATGAAATTGTCCAAAATGTCTTGGTATGCTGACGCCTTAAGAGTTCCCTTCTCTGAAACTAAGAGGCCAAGCCCAACCCCTGAAAAACAACCCCGCACCATAATCCCCCTCCACCAAATCATTTGGACCAGTGCACAAAGCAAGGTCCATAAAGACAAGGATGAGTGATTTTTGGTTGGAGGAACTTGACTGGCCTGCACAGAGTCCTGACCTCAACACAACAGAACACCTTGGGGATAAATTAGAGAGGAGACTGTAGGTCAGGCCTTCTCGTCCAACATCAGTGCCTGACCTCACAAATGCACTTGAAAGAATGGTCAAACATTCCCATAGACACACTCCTAAACCTTGTGGACAAGAAGAGTTGAAGCTGTTATAGCTGCAAAGGGTGGGCCAAATGAGTTTTGAACCCAATACTAATACTGGGATGCCATTACAGTTCATGTGTGTTTAAAGGCAGGCATCCCAATACTTAGGCCAATATACTATATATTGCTTGTGACACTGAGCATGGCTATGGACTTAGGGCTGGTTCACACCACAGAGATGCAGAGAACATGTGTGGGGTTGCCTGGTGGCTTAGTGGGTAGCTGTTCTGTCTAGCAGCACCTGGGATGTTGGTTCAATTCCCAAACATGCTGATGCTTGTGTTGAAGTTTATATGTTCTCCCTGTGTGCCTTTCTCACCACAATCTAAAGACATGCTGGAATCTGATTTGTCTCCTGTCGAAATAGGTTCTAATGTAAGATTGTTAATTTTGGACTTTATATTGGAAGCTCATTGCAGCCAGGGACTGATGTTAATGTTTATTAGCACTAATCATGCTCAGGGACTTGGACATTTCAAATTTTAGGGTTTACACTGCACAGGTACATATGCTTAGAAAACTGTTGCTTTGTTTATGTGGATGCAAATGGACTTTGATCTTTGTCCTGTAGTTGGAGATTTGATGCACATAGCCAAGGCTAAGGCTGGCCATACACTATTCAATTTTCCTGTTCAACTTTCCTTTAGATTTACCAAAACCATATAATATGAGGTGAAACCTAAACCTTTTCAATGTGTATGCAATCAGGCAGGCCCTTGCACTACATAGTTGAAGGTAAATCTAAAGAAAATTGAATAAGAAAATTGTATGGTGTATGGCCAACTTAACACAGTTGCAAATCCTATTATGTGTTCCTGCTCATCAGGTGCAATCACTTTAGACATACATGAAGAGACAGATTGAAAGATAGTGGTGGGTGTGTACTTCTATTGGGTGTGTCAGTGTGTTAACAATACAACCTCTCTTATATAAAGGCCTGCAGTAGAGGAGTTTGTTTGGCCTGAGAAGGTCAGGTTTTTTTTGTTGTGAGGGAGAAGGAATGATATTGAGAGATTTGATGAAATTCTTGTGCATTTTTTCAATCAAAAGTGGGTTTATGTGGCCATGCTGTCAATGTTATGTGTGTATTGTTCCTGTCTGATCATGCAAACATCGTTTGGAAGCATCTGCTGACCTACTCTTTTTTTTTTTTTTTATCTCGTTTAATCGTGTACACTGAAATGCAGCTTCCAGCAGAACATGGTCACCAACGTATGTATGTATGTGTGGATTGTGGGCTGGTGGTGGGTGTTTTGAATAAGTCTTTTGCAATAATATGTTGGAATGCTTTGTAAGAATGACTGTTAAGTATGTTTCTATAATCTTTCAGATAATAATGTGATGTGTTGCCCGTTATACACTGAAATTAAAGCTGTGTCCACTATAAGGGTTTGTCTAATTTTAGATTGTAAGCTCCTATGAGCAGGGCCCTTAAAATTCCGTTGCTAAATGTAGTACCATATATCCTGTCCAAATTTTTTTTGAAGCTAGTAAATGTAAATTTATTTTTTTTCTGCTGGTAAAATAAAAGTACATTGAGCTTTTGTTGTGGTGTGTGTGGTTTATTTTTTATTTATTTTTTTTTTTCCTTCTACTTTTCTTTCTTTAGTTTTTGTGGGTGGTGGTTTAGGGAAAGTGCAATATCTCTTATATTTTATTTCAATATGTATTTGTGCACAAAAAAACTAATCTCTTTGCCCTGGTTCACATGCTACTTTGAAATTGTGCTACTTCACTTGAAGTAGCTTGATTTCAAAGTAGCAAGGTCAGCGTGATTTCAGGTGGCTTCATACACAAATGTCTATTGAAGTCGCACCTGAAATCGGCAAAAGTAGTGCAGGAACTCTTTTAGCAAATTGATGCGGGGCCACAAAAAAACATGTTGCATCAATTGGAACAGTGCCATTGCCAATAGTCATGCGATTTGATCTCTCAAATTGCATGACCAATTGCTCCAATGTAAACCTAGGCTTCTGCACAACTGCAAGTTTTATATATAAAGATTCCACCTTTATCACTAACAGCTGTGGAGAATTGCAGGTAATGAATTCAGCTGGTGGATAGGCAGTGTTTGAATGTGTCAGCTCTGGTTCACATTGGTGTGATTTGACATGTCAAATCTGTGGCAATTGCACTGTTCTAATTGGTGCGATTTGTATTGATATTGGTGCAGAAACCTGCACTGATGTCTCTGATGTTGCCCCCACAGTCGGGACTGACATGCAGGAATGAAATTGTGAGAGTTCAGCTGAACGCTTTCCTCCCTCAGTCAGTGTGAACCAGGGCTCAAACTGGGCCTTTTGCCTTTGTAATTCACCTGCTGCTAACCTAGGGACACCATTTCTTAGCAAACTCCCTTAAGTTTACCTTCAAATATATGTAGAAATACAGATTTGCATATCTGAAAATAAAAAAATACTAATCATGGTTGAGATCAAATATTCGCAGCTGCAATCAAAAGCGTGGTTTCATCTTCTGACCTGGAAATTATTCATTGTATGCACCCGGAAGTTCCTGTGCTGGTCAGGATCTCCATCTAGGTGGACATGACGAGGTCTCTTTAGCAAAGAGGAGGTGCTGCTCATTGGCCGGGTAAGTGTAGGATATGTACTTGTACTTAATCAATGCGGGGGTGGATGTCATAGTTAGATTTGGTGTGGGTGGGGTTCATTGATTTGTTTGGCATCACCACACATTTGCTTCCGTCCCATGTGCACACATCACTTCCTGCATTTGTTCTGCTGATGTAAATCAGTAAGGACTATGCAAGTATAAATGAGAGCTCCTTTTATTAAAATATATATGACTTGTTTTACAGCTGGGCGAATTTTCCAGCAAATTTGGGCCTTTGAGTTGCATGTCAAGTTGTACCCCATGATTCTCAATGACAACCATTCACATCTGTGCTACTTTAAATCGCACCAACTTCAAAGTAGTTCCTGTACTACTTTGGTGTGACTTAAGGTATATCGGGTACAATATTACACAGGCATTCCCAGAAGTTGGGGCCAAGTTGCAGCGGCAAAGTGGCAGCAAAATAGTGTGACTTTCAGGTCGCAGCAGTGTGAATGAGATTCAAAGATAACACCTTTGAATTTGGCCCTATTGTCACTTGTGCATCCTGAAGGTGTAGCAAATTCGTCCCTGCACTACCTTGGTTTGACTTTGATGCAATTTGAGGTCCATACACCACAAGATTACACAGACATTGCTTCAAGTCATGACAAAGCTGTGCAATTTTAAGGTCGCACAAGTGCAAATGGGGCCTTATTCAAAGGTGTTATCAATTAATCGCATTAGGTTACTTTCACACTTGGGTGACTTTTCATGGAGCTTTGGACCTCAGAGTCACATGAAAAGTTGTCCCCCTTGATTTCCATGCATATTTATTAGAGCTGCACGATTAATCGTCATCGTGATTTTTTTTCCCCTTTACGATCTTGAAAAAAGAGTTTCACGATTCTTGCTATGCAAAGAACTCTCTCTGCTCTTCTGAAGCCACAGTCGAAAAACCAGGAAGTCTGCCAAGAATTAGAACATTCTTTATCAGTGAACTTAACTAGAAACCTTGTAACAATTTGTCAATTAAATAGAATTCTGTGTAAAGCTGGATTCACACCTATGCAGTTTTAGTGCTTTTTGCATTTTGCAGATTTGCACTACAGTCCATTTAACATGGTTTCCTATGGAACACGTTCTGTAGTGCAAATCTGCAAAATGCAAAAAGTACTAAAAATGCATAGGTGTGAATCCAGCCTAAGTGAGGAAAGTTTAACTACTTAAACACTAAACATTTTTCTGACATTTGTTGGTTTCAGGTTAAAATCATTTTTTTTGCTAGAAAATTACTTAAAACCCCCCAACATTATATATATATATTTTTTTTTTTAGTAGAGACCCTAGAGAATAAAATGGTGGTTGTTACAATATTTTATGTCACACTGTATTTGCGCCTTTCAAATGCAATTTTTTTTGGAAAAAAAGTACTTTAATGAATTTAAAAAAAAAAAAGAAAAGTTAGCCCAATTGTTTGTGGGATAATGTGAAAGATTTTACGTCGCGAGAATCGTGATCTTTTTATTCTAAGCAAAAAAATTTGGATTCTCATTTTGGCCAGAACCGTGCAGCTCTAATATCTATGCAACTTCACCCAAGTTCACATAGGTCTGAATTGACATGTCAAATTGTAGGCCAAATCGGCGCCTATTGATGGCAATGGAACTGTCCAAAATTGGTGCGACGCCACAACGATTCCCAAAAGTAGTTCCTGCACAACTTTGGGCGACTTCAGGGGGCGATTTCTTACCTCCCAACTTTTTGAGATGGGTATAAGGGACACCTATTAGCAAAAGTAGGTAGGCATAGGACACCTTCTTAAAGGAGAACAGTTGGGACCTATGTGATTTCACTAGACATTTGTGCAGGAAAGTGCACTGATGTCTCTGAAATCGCTGACAAAGTCGGGCTGAGTCACACTTGTGCGACTTTGGACATCAGAGTCGTATGACAAGTCATACCCCATGATTTTTAATGTGTACCATTCATATCTGTGCAACTTCAAGTAACACTGACTTCAACGTAGTCCCTGTACTACTTTGGTCTGACTTTGATGCGAGTTGAGGTCCATAGACCTCAAGTTTACACAGGCATTCCCTGGAATTGCGGCAAAATTGCTGATGCAAAATCATGGGAAAGTTGCGTGTCTTTCCCTGTGACTCCTGTGTCCATAGACCTCAAGATTACATAGGCATTGCTTAAAGTCGCATTAAAATCTCGCAACTTTCAGGTCGCACAAGTGTGAAAGGTGCCTAAGTCACTGTGCTGAGTACTATTTTATACCTAGAATATAAAGTAGTCCCACCATCAAACACTAGCAAACATATGTTCTCAATATAATTGTGCTCAAATGGCTGAAAATCACACAGATGGTATCACCTACTGAAAGCTTGCATTGTACTCTGCAGCATATGCTGAAAAGAGGCAAATGCCTATTAGCCAATGCCACATCGGCACGAGCATGGTTGTTACTATAATATTAATGCCTGAAATGCAAAACATTATTGTATTGAATCAAACATTAGTAAATGTATTTTCTCTGTAGGTAAGTGCTCAGCTCTGTAGCATAGCGGTATACCCTGCTGCCCCCAAAAGTTCAAGCCATGAATTCATATCCCACTGACAGCATCACCTCCCAGAAGTGTGCATTGTACTCAGAAGCATAATTAAGCAAAGCACATCAGCTTGCTTTATTCCATATTTTAACTCTTCAAATGCATGCAATGGTATGTACTTATTCAATAATATGGTATGGAATTCCAAAATTCAAGGGAAAAAATGTCATAGGGTCCCCCCAGTACATACCAGGCCCTTCGGTATGGACTTTAAGGGGAACCCCACACCAAAATGCAAAATAAATTTGATGTGGGGCCCCCAAAATTTATACCAGACCCTTACCTGAGCATGCAGCCTGGAGGTCAGGATAGGGGGGGACGAGTGAGCACCCTCCCCTTCTGAACCTTACCAGGCCACATGCCCCAAAGCACCTTTTCCTCATGGGGATGGGGACAAGGGCCTCTTTCCGACAACACTGGTCGGTGGTTGTCGGTCTGCAGGCAGGGGGTTTATCAGAATCTGGAAGCCCCCTTTAACAAGGGGGCTCCCAGATCCTGCCCCCTATGTGAATAGGTATGGGGTACATTTTAACCCTACCCATTCACCAAAAAAATCAGTGAAATGTATAAAAATTTATAGCTGGTTTTTGACAAGTCCTTTATTGTAGAATAGCTCCGAGCTGTCTTCTTCCCTGAGCCATCTTCGCCAGACACTGTCTCTCCCTCCTCCATCTTCTCCCTGAGCTGTATTCTCCCAGAGCCGTCTCTCCTGCCGCCGCCATCTGCTGTGTTCTTCCGCACCGCTGGTTACCCGCTAATAAAAAAAAGCTGCTCTTCTTCCATGGTGGTCTTCCTCCGCTGTGTTGTCACCCACTGTGTGGCATCTCTTACATAGCCATGGAGCGGACTCTCCGGGTGACATTATCGGATGGCCACAGAAGACCGCCACAAGAAGAGCGGCTTTTTTTTTATTAGTGGGTAACCGGCTGCGCTGAAGAACACATCAGAGGGAGAAGATGGTGGCAGCAGGAGAGACAGCTCGGGGAGAAGAAACATCAAACACTAGTGAATGTATTTTCTATGTATTTTCTATGTATGACTGTGCTACACCCAATAGGCTAGCGGTCAGCACTTCTACCTTGAGGAACTCATGGGTTCAAATCCCAATACTAAAAGATTGAATTGGTGAAAAAAAAGCAAATGACTATTAGCCAATTAGCCAAAGAAGCATATGCTGAAAATAGGTGAATGCCAATTAGCCAATGCACTTTAAATTTGGCTGATTCTATTCTATTAACTCTTCAAATGCATGCAATGATATGTAAGTATTCAATACTATTATGGTGTGAAATTCCAAACACCACACACTAACTAATGGGCAGATTACATTTTTTTGTTTGTTCATTTTAATTCGCTTGTGCACTGAAAAAATAAACACAGCTGGGGGATGGTAGGTTGGCTGGTATTTGAACTTGTACCATGAGTGCTGTGGAGACATCTGAGCAGACTACTAAGCCATTGTGCTAAGTATGAGACCTGCATAATAGTGTAGTATGATTAAAGAATGAATATAAATAATTACCGCTTTATAGTCACCTAAATTAAAAAATAAAAAACAACATACAACAAATAGATAACCTAAATGTTTAATACATGTAACTTTACAGAATAGCAGACATTACTAGGTAATAATCATTCATAACTGCATTAGTTAGCAAAAGAAGGAAAAAACTAGGAATACTAATTGCAACATACATCAATAGATGCACACGAGGTAGAGCACATCTCACATAAAAATGTTTCTTTCACATACATGGATCATGATTACAGTGCAGTACTATATAACAACTTGGTAGGAATTAGCACCAGCTTAGAATTTACTAACATGTGTTTCTCACTAATAGCGCTAGTTTTTCATTTGCACATTCGCCTGTTGAAATTTTATTTGGCTAAAATGGTCGCTGGTTCGTATTCCCAACCACACCACAAGACTACCTGCCTGAAGCTTGCATGTTCTCCCTGTGCCTGCGTGGGTTTCTTCCAGGTACTCCGGTTTCCTCCCACACTCCAAAGACATGCTGGTAGGTTAATTGGCTTCTGTCTAAATTGGCCCTAGTATATGAATGTGAGTTAGGGACCTTAGATTGTAAGCTCCTTGAGGGTAGGGGCCCATATTAGTGTATAATGTATATGTAAAGCACTGCGTAAATTGACGGCACTGTAGAAGTACCTTAAAGCGGAGTTCCACACAAAAATGGAACTTCCGCTTTTCGGAACCCTCCCCCCCTCCGGTGTCACATTTGGCACTTTTCAGGGGGGAGGAGGGTGCAGATACCTGTCTCAGACAGGTATTTGCACCCACTTCCGGCATAGACTCCCATGGGAGTCTATGCCTCTTCCCGTCCCGACCGTGCTGTCTGCTGGGAACACACAGCTCCCAGGAGAGAGCGGCGACCACTAGGGATGCGCAGCGTGACTCGCGCATGCGCAGTAGGGAACCGGGAAGTGAAGCCGCAACGCTTCACTTCCTGATTCCCTCACCTAGGATGGTGGCGGCAGCTGCCGAGAACCGAGCGGGTTCTGGGCGTCCCCTGCCGACATCGCTGGACCCTGGGACAGGTAAGTGGCCATGTATTAAAAGTCAGCAGCTGCAGTATTTGTAGCTGCTGGCTTTTAATTTTTTTTTTTTTTTGGCGGTGTGGGTGAACCCCCGCTTTAAATAAAAATAAATAAGTCTTCACTAATATTATGGTGTGAATCTCCAAAACACCATACACTAGCTAACAAGCAGTTTACATTTGATAAACTTTATTGTATGGTATATAAACCATCAAACACTAGTAAAAGTATTTTGTATATATAATTGTGCTCAGCCCAATAGGCTAGCAGTTAGCACCTCTACCTTCAAACATTCAGGTATTGAAAGACTCATGGGTTCAAATCCCACAGAAGAATCCTAAAAGATTACTATTGGTGGAGAAAAGGAGAATTATTGTTAGCCAGTTAGCCAATTAGCCAAAGCAGCATACAGTGAATGCCAAGTAGCCTTTAATGTGGTTGATATTATTGTATTAACTCTTCAAATGCTTGCAATGGTATGTAAGTATTCACTAATATTATGGTGTGAATCTCCAAACACCACACACTAGCTAACAAGCAGTTTACATTTGATAAACTTTATTGTATAGTATATAACACATCAAACACTAGTAAAAGTATTTTGTATGTATAATTGTGTTCAGCCCAATAGGCTAGCAGTTAGCACCTCTACCTTCAAACATTCAGGTATTGAAAGACTCATGGGTTCAAATCCCACAGAAAAATCCTAAAAGATTGCATTGGTGGGAAAAGGAGAATGCCAGTTAGCCAATTAGCCATAGCAACACAAATATATGTGTATATATATATTTACTGAAAATAGGTGATTGCCAAGTAGCCAATGCAGTTTAATGTGAAAGTTTTTATTGTATTAACTCTTTAAATGCATGCAATGGTATGTAAATATTCAATTATATTATGATGTGACATTCCAAACACCACACACTAGCTAAAGGGCAGTTTACATTTCTTTGTTTGTTTATTTTAATTCACTTGTGCACTGAAAAAATAAACACAGCTGGTGGATGGTAGGTTGGCTGTTGTTTGAACTCATACCATGAGTGGTGTGGAGATATCCAAGCAGACCATTAAGCCATTGTGCTAAGTACAAGACCTGCATAATAGTGTAGTATTATTAAAGAATGAACATAAATAATTACTGCTTTATAGTCAACTAAATTAATAAATAATAAATCAAAGACATGAAAAAAACAACATACAACAAATAGGTAACCTAAATGATTAATACATGTAACTTTACAGAATAGCAGACATTACTATGTAATAATCATTCAGAACTGCATTTCTTAGCAAAAGAAGGAAAAAAAAAACTAGGAATACTAATTGCAATATAAATCAATAGATGCACGGGAACTAGAGCGCATCTCTGATAAAAAATGTTTCTTTCACATACATGGATCATGGCTACAGTACAGTGCTATATAACAACTTGATAAGAATTGGCATTTGTATATACGCGGAAGCGCTAATTAGCGACAATTTAGAATTTGCAAACGTTTGTTCTCCGCTTATATCGCTGATTTTCATGCGCAAATTCGCCGTTTTGTTTCCATTTGGCTAAAATGGGCTCTATTATTTGCCATAGTGCCCAGTACTTCCTGGAGTTATAGTAAATAAACCCCATAGCCAAGTATTTGTCAAAACAAAAATTGAAAATGTATTAGGGGTCCTAACAAAATTAATGAGGAAGGCAACCCCAGGGCAGACATCAATTATTTGACAGACCAAATTGGTTACCTGAGGAGTCCATTTAATAGGGAGCACAATACGGTCCAGGACTCAGAGAGATCAGGAGCAGCAGCAAATTACATATATGTCCCGAGACTGTGGTCTTACAACAGCCTGCATCTTTTGGCAGACCACACCAAACCCAGGCCATCACTCTCAACACTTCTTTCCACGCTTCCTTCCAGGCTGCTGTCATGGGTTGGGTGGCTGTGTTGTTGGAGCTGTTGCTGGAGGTGGAGGTGGTGTTGCTGGAGGTGGTGGAGGAGTAATATGGTCCAACTCACACACGTGGCATTTAGTTGTGAGTTGGCCCCTCATCCCCTTGTTTAGGGCCTGAAGTATTACCTCCTCACAGATGAAACATTGGCCCTCCTTTATTTGTTCCAGTTTACTGGCTGTCAGACAGCCATACAACTCAGGGCCACCAGGGGTTGTTGTAAGGACTGAAGTAGCCTGCCGAATCAAAACAGTCGCTGACTCCTCCAGGTTCTTCGCCTTCCTGGTACTTTTTGTTGGAAGGCGGAGGGGGGGAACCTGGAATTCTGTCAGGCTGCTTTCCACGGCCACTTCCTGGCTGCCACTTTCCACGGCCTCCTCCTGGCTGAGACTTTCCTGTGTATGAAAATGGGACGTAGTTTTAGTTTTTTGGTCATCAATCACACACAATTTTGAGCTCATGACTGTTGCAAATTGAATGTTAACAAATAGAAAAGACTATCCTTCTGACCCCAGCATTTGTCCTTCTTGTCCCAATCATTTTTGGCTACAATTGTCTATTGATATGTAAGAAATATGTTCAACAATCACTTCACTAATTCCACAGTTGTTCCAGCGATGCCTTCCGCTGCCTTCTTCTTTAGCTTGTTGGAGAATTCTCTGTTTTTGACTTGCCAGAGACATGGCAGTTCCCTGTAATTGTCTATGAAGTTTGGCAGGAAGTCTGGTTCAGTAAATGTATCCATTTTCTCTGCAAGACACAAGACAAACCCTAATGTCATCCTAAACTCCCCTAATCTTGTCCCAATATAGGCCTCAATCTATAAGCAGTATAGGCCACTAACCACTGATACCCCAAGTTAAAATTGTACCTTCGTTTGCACGATCATCACTTACGCTACTCTGTCCTCCACTCACAGATCGTATGTCCGCTTTATATACACTGAGCATGCGTAAAACTCTGCCCCTGGTTGAATCAGAAGGTAGATAAGGTGGATAAATATACCCAAAAACTGATCTTTTTTATGTTACTTGGCACTAAAATTACAATAGCAGCCTGCTGTAAAAAGCATAGGGTCCCTTTTACTGCGGTAAAGCATAAAATTTCCTGGATTATGTCCCAGGAGAAGATAGTCAGTATAATACAAGACAAAGCACGGTTCTTCGAACTTACCTGGGAACCCTGGGCCAAGTTCTGTAATATCCCCTTATATCCTGGCGTTAGTTATCCTGACCTACCTGCGCTCTGAGTGACTCTGGGGGTTCTCTCCCAGACTTTCCTGCTTTTCCCCTCTCTCTTCCTGCCTCTTTCTGTCCCCTTACTTTCCTTTCGTCTTTATTTTTAAACCAAACCGGACATGTTAAATAAATAAGTGATTATCCTGAGACGGTATAAGTAATGCATTGTAGAGGCGGGGGGAGTTACCGCTATGCTATTTGGGCTCTTCGGAGACCAGGTATTCTGATCCTCTTAGACCTCCCTCCATACAGTCCCACCCTCACCTGTGTTTGAATGGTCACTTGACCATATATAGTTTTAGTTCTAAGTTTACAAGCTACCAACTTAGGTTTGCGTTATAGGATACACCCTGTTGGGGTGATTTAACCTGAGACCCGGGGTCCAGGGGAAGGGGGCGGCTCCATACACACAGCATGATCCCTTTTCGGGGTGGTTGTGGACGCCTCTCCTAATCCTGGCTCCCCTTCAAGCCCCAGGGCTGGTGGTCTATCTTTTCTCTAATACACCACACTGTTTCAATATTTTGCTAGTTCGGCCTTATTAGGTTGATTGAATTCGTAGGCTTATTACTCCAACTCCATCATCGTAGTGG
Organism: Lithobates clamitans; assembly: GCA_037952925.1. NCBI lineage: Eukaryota > Metazoa > Chordata > Amphibia > Anura > Ranidae > Lithobates > Lithobates clamitans. Next base: position 7,012,987 of record JBBGZY010000285.1, read on the forward strand.
GACCTGACGTCTCTGGTGTTTTCTTCGTTTTTTTTTTTTAGACATGGATAATTGTATCACACAATATGCTATCTGATGTGTTGTTTGAGGTGAATTAGCGTTTGCAAAGACTCTTATTAGTATGTCATGCACCTGTTGTTCCCTTTTCCCTATAGTACTGATACGCTTGTTATTCTTGTACTGACCAAATTTGTATCATCATTGATAATTCTAATAAAAATTATTGAAAGAAAAACTCTGCCCCTGACCTTCTTTCTAGTATATTTTCCGCCCCTTCTGTTTCGGCGCAGTGGGAGAGCACATGGCAGAGAAGAGACATCAGGTGCATGCAGAGAGCAGCAACGAGGAGGAAAGCCTGGAGCAAGAAACGTCTCGATCCCGGAGGAGATATAAGGCCTCAAATATGTACCTTGTAGAGATGGTGGAGATGGTGGACCTCTTAAAGAGGGCCGACTATGATGGGAAGTATGGACCGTAGAGTAACCCAAATGTGAGAAAGGCCAAGATCATGACTAAAGTTGTGAAAAGTCTGCACAGGAATTTTGGGGTACGACGATCCAAGGAGCAATTAAGGAAATGCTGGTCAGACCTGAAATTGAGGGAGCACGATCAGTACAGAAGGATCAAGAAAGTGCTGCAAAAAAGTAAGTATTTGTCATGTGTTCCTATTATTACTATTACTTTAGTGGTGCTGCTCCATGTGCTTTTCTTTACTGTTGTACAGTTTTTTTTTTTATCTTTCAATAAATTTTTTCAACAAATATAAATCAGCATAACAAAAGGTATAAGGAAAAGTTATGACAATTTACATAGAAGCAATAAAAAAAAAATTAGTGCAAACATTATAAATAAGCATGGTGAGGATATCTGTACAGATAGAAGTCAGCTTCTTCCCGAATTGGGTAATACATTAAGAGAGAAATAATTCCATACAGTATCTATGCTTCTATCTCAACTACATGTTCAAACACAAGGATGCTCAAGAGAACGTGTAAGTTGGAATCAAAAAGGAGCAGAAATGGAAGGTTCAGAAGAAAATTTTGAAGCATCCCAAGGTTTCCAAATTGTTTCAAATTGGGGAATTTTACCTTCAAATTTTGCTGTTAAATGTTCCATTTTACGCATATCTGTAATAATGGAAAGGACGTGGTGTAAAGTGGGAGCGTTGGTAGAGAGCCAAAGTCTAGGGATGGCTCTTTTTGCTGCCAAAAGTACAAAAGACCCTAATCTCTGTAGTGGTTTAGGAATACCCGGGAAAGGTAGACCTAACAGGAAATGTATGGGTTTTAATGGAATAGATGTGGCGAAAAGTGATTGCAATAGATTTTGTATCTCAGTCCAATATGTACCTAAGATATGACAGTCCCAAAAAATGTGAAGGTGCGTACCTACGGACCGTTCACATCTGCAGCACAAATCAGAAAGAGACGCATTTTGGGCATGTAGCAACTCAGGAGTTTTGTACCAAAGAAATATTATCTTAATAGCGGTCTCCTTTTGTGCCACACATCTGGAAACTTTAAAAGCCGACTCCCAGATTTTACCCCAATCTATTAATGAAATTGATCTATTTAGCATTTTGGACCATTTTGTCATGTATCTATGTATGGAGTCATTTAAAGGGGGTGTTGTCTGGAGTATTTTATATATGGATGAGATTAGGTTTGGTTCGTATGGGCCATTTGGACACAGTATATCAAAAGCAGTGGGATTTTCTAAATATAAGGAGGGGAAGCAGGATTGGAAAAAATGTTTAATTTGTAGGTAGAAGTATTCTGTAGATTTCGGTAGGACGTGTTTTTCTTTGAGGACTGAGAAAGGTAAAAGCTTAAGTGTTACTGGGTGAACTAAATGTCGCAGTTGAAACATCACCGCATGTGTCCACGAAATTGTTCGCAAGTATGATAATCCGTCCGGAATTTCTGGGTTAAAAAGGAAATTCTGGAGAGGGGAGCAAGGTAAGGAGAGATGAAATTTGTCTCTACACCTTTTCCAGATTGATAGCGTAAAAAGCATCGGGAAGAGACACAGAGACCGTAGTTGGGGTATGAATTTCTTAGAGGAAGGCCATAATAGATAGCATGGATGTACAGGGGCAGTAATCCTCATTTCAATTTCGGCCCATCTATTTGCAGCCTTCCTTGAGGTCCATGCTGTCAATACTCTAAGATGAGAGGCATAGTAATATTTAATAAAGTCAGGGGAGGCTAATCCACCTTTAGTTCTAGGAGAAAGGACTACCAATTGAGCAATTCTATGGGATGCATTGTTCCAAACAAAGTTAAGGCACTTTCTCTGGAGATTTTTCAACTGTGACATAGGGACTGGGACCGGAAGTGTTTCAAAAAGGTACAATAATTTGGGCAAAACCAACATTTTAAGAACGTTAATCCTACCAAAAAGGGAAATTGGGAAGACCAATGTTGTACAAGTTTAGCAGTTTCTGCGAGCATAGGAGGGAAATTGGCTTGATAAAGAGAGTGGTATGAAGGGGTAAGATGAATTCCTAAATATTTTAGTGAAGTCTGGCACCATCTATATTTAAATCTGTTTTGTAAGGAGCTGAGTATATCTGAGGGTATATTGATGGGGAGATCTTCTGTTTTAGTCTGATTAATACAAAATCCTGATAAGGACCCAAATGTGGAGAGGGTTTCGTGTAAGGAGGGTAATGAAATCTCGGGATGTGTGATGGTTAGCAGAATGTCGTCTGCGAAAAGAGAGAGTTTGTAGTCCTGATGTCGTAATGGGATTCCTCTGATATTAGGATGGGATCTAATAGCTTCTGCTAAAGGTTCTAGACTTAATATAAATAATAGGGGCGACAAAGGGCAGCCTTGTCTCGTACCATTACTGAGAGTAAATCATTGCCAAATATAGGAGGACAGCTGGACTTGAGACGTAGGGAGGGAGTTTAGGGTATGTAGGGCTTGTATAAAGGGGCCTGAGAATCCAAATCGGGTTAAGACTGCGAACATGAAGGGACAACTTAATCGATCGAAAGCTTTTTGAGCATCTAAGCTCAAGACTATGGTGGGACATTTAGTTCTAGTTATTAGGTCTATCAGATCTATGGTTCTTCTTGTATTATCTCCAGCGTGTCTTGAGGGTACAAAACCTACCTGGTCTCTGTGGATCAGGAACGTTAATAGTGGGGATAATCTATTGGCTAATATCTTAGTGAAAATTTTGTAATCTGAGTTTAATAAAGCAATTGGGTGGTAGTTGTCAGGTAGTGCAGGATCCTTACCTGACTTAGGGATTACCGTTATATTGGCATGTAAAAATTGTGAATGCGGGATGGATCCCTTAAAAAAGGAGGAGAATAGGGATTGTAGATAGGGGGTTAAAATATGTGTAAAGGTTTTATAATAGATGTAAGGGAGACCGTCCGGGCCCGGAGATTTGTGAGTTGGAAGATTTTTAATCACCTCTCCTATTTCCTCCCCAGTAATCGAAGAGTTAAGGGACGATAGATGATCAGCAGAGATTTTTGGTAGCGGGAGGAAATTTATAAATTTATCAAACTCAGATTGTGAGAATTGAGGATGTGAATCAGGACCTAAACAGTTATAAAGCCGATTATAAAAATCACCAAAGACTTTTTATATAGCTTTCGGACAGTATGTGGGGGTGTGTCAGAGAGGTTACCTGGTTGGGCGCCGGGGTGCGTTGGCGCTCGTGTCCCTGTGCGTGCTGGGGCGCATGTCCCTGGGGGCGCCGGCGTGTCTGGGCTGACCGGCCGTGGCGTGCAGGTTGGCGTCCGGGCGTTCGTGCGCACGCGCGTTCGCGCTAGCGCGCGTCTGCGTTAGTGCGCGTCCGCCTGCGGGCGTTGCCTTTGACATGCCCGGTAGTGTGGACGTGCACGTCGGTGTTGGGGGCGCGCTCGGACGCGTGCGGGGGCACGGCGTGCCTTGGTGAATCGGCGCGTGCACGAGCGCGGCGTTTTGGCACCAATCAGTCTATTTGAAGCCTGCCTCTACACTGACTCGGTGCTGCCTGATCAAACAGCTCTGTGTCTTGTTCTGTGATCATCCTGTGTTCCTGTATCTTCGTAGTGTTTACCCGTTGTGACCCGGCTTGCCTTTGGACTATCCTTGACTGCTGCCTGAACCCGACCCCGGCTCGTTTGACTTTGTTTCTGCCTTATCCCTAGTACCGTTGCCGCCAGCCCGTTGCCGACCTCTGCCTGTGTGTGACCAGCCTGATTAGCTCCTGCTCAGCATCTGCTCTATCAAGCCTGAAGCTCCACCGGTTGCTTGCCAGACCACCGTGCTCCAGGACCCTAACTTCAGGCCCTCATACCACTCCGCATTCGCGGGCCTCCTGTCTACTCTACCAGGGGCCCCGAATCGGATACGTAAGGGAGCCTACCCTCTGCCCAAGTGGACTCATCTGTCTGGTAAGTGTGGGACCTGACAGTGTGCCATCAGATTGTATCAAGTGATCGGGTATAGATAGAGAGGGCCATGGTTTTAATTTGTTCACTAGCATCCTATGTGGTTTGTTTGCGTAATCGTAAAATTTTTGCTTAGCCCACAACATGGATTTGGAAATTTGATTCATATCAAAAGACTTAATCCGATCTCGGATTGAGATGACATTTCTCAATTTTTCCACCGTGGGGGAGGCCAACAGAGTTCTTTCCGCTGTCTGTAGTTGGGTAATAAGACCTTTTTTGAGTTGTACAGAATCTTTCTTTAGGCGTGAGCCCATAGCTATGCATCCACCCCTAAAAAAGGCTTTATGGGCCTCCCACAGGGTGGAAATCTCCGAGACAGAGCCATCATTAAGCTGGAAAAACTCAGTTAGTTTCTGCTGTAATTGGGTTTGAGATAAAGGGTTTTTAAGCAAGGATTCATTGAGGCGCCAGTGGCAGGTTTTAGTAAAAGACTTTGTCAATAATACATTGAGTTCAATAGGTGCATGATCCGACCAGGTAATAGGATTTATTTCAGAAGATACTACATAGGGCAATAGAGGGCCTGTAATAGGGAAGTAATCTAGTCTAGAATAAGACTTGTGGGGATGAAAATAAAATGTATAGTGTTTTTGGGTCAGGTGTTTTATCCTCTAAGAGTCAAATAGATTATGGGATCTAACTAGTTTGCGAAAGGATGTTGATAATTTCTTAGAGGAAGATGGTGAGGTGGTTTGGAATAGAGTTTTCCTGTCCCTGGTCGGGGACATGCACACATTGAAGTCACCTCCCATGATCATGAAAGGCTGGGAGAAGGGTTGTAGTTTCTCAAAAACTTTTTCAAGGAAACCGATTTGTCCTACATTTGGTGCATAAATAATAATCAAGGAAAAAGAGGTAGATAAGTGACTACATTTCAGGAATATGAACCTACCGTGAGGATCTAGGTAGGAGGAGAGTATTTTTATTGGGCTTGTGCGTTTAATAAGAATTGCCCCCCCCCCCCGCTTTTCCAGAGGGGTCAGAGGCAGTATATGCTACGGGAAAGTGTCTAGAAGCAAATTTAAAGGAGCCTCTGGGCTTAAAATGAGTTTCCTGAACCATAATCACCTCTACTTTGGATGATTTAAATTCTTTTAAGGCCTGCCACCTTTTGCCTATGGAATTTAATCCTTTAACATTACAAGAATAAACCTTTAGGGCCATATTTGGTCAAACAAAAAAGTGCTAATACAGTATAAAGACTGAGAGCATATAAATGAGCATCCTTAAAAAGGAACATTCGAAAACAAACATTTCTTGCAATTGTTATATTAATATAAGAACAACACTGAAAAAACATATATAGGTCAAAAAGAGAAAAAAAGAAAAAAGACCTGCATATGAAAACTCCAAAGAAGGTAAAAAAAAAACAGGAACTAAATTGCATAAGAAGATGAAAAATGTTAAAAAAAGAAAAAAGAAAAAATAATTTTTTTAAAATCCTGAGAAAAAATTTCAGGCTGCCCAGGCAGAAGCCTTGGGTCATGGGGGGGGCATGTTAGCCTGCAGGGATAATTGGAGGAGGGGGGAGGTGGGGAGATCCTCGTCTCTGTTTTTTGTAAAACAAAAAAAGAACAAACGGACAGGAGGAGCAAAGGTGTTTGGCATGTTATTATGAACAAGTAGATAAATCTTAAGACAAGCTGGTAGATAACAGAAAAGTATATATAAGAAAAGAAAAAAAGTTAAGGGGGGGGGGGAAACCCCAAGAAGGCATCTAACAGAGACATTGGTAAGAGGTGTGACCTCTCAACAAAGTGACCCGATCACTGTGAGGTCACTAGGATATCCATGGTAAATATTATCTGGCCATGGAAAAAAGGGCAAAAAAATTGAGAAAAAATAAAAAATAATAAGTCACATCAGGTTGGATATCTGTGACTATTGGCTCGTTGTGAGGTGGAGAAGTTCTTCTGGGATCTTCGTTGAACTGGGGTCCAAATTTTGGCTGGTGTGGTAAGTGGTTTGGGGTTCGGAGCTTGGGGTATAGAATCTTCCTCAGGCAGGGGGGGAAGACCTAGGTTGCGGATAAAGGCTTCACTTTCGTAAAGGTCTCTCAGGGAATGTTGGACACTATCTTTGGAAACGGTTAGATGGAAGGGGAATCCCCAGCTGTATGGAAATTGATGGTTTTGTAGATGGGTAGTAACATGACGGAAACTGCGCCTTTTGGCCAAAGTGATCGGAGAGAGATCGTTGAATATCTGGATTTTGTGTTGTTTATAGTCAATACGTGACTTGTTACGCATTGCAAGTGTGAGGGCTTCTTTGCTCTCGTAGAAGTGGAAGCGGACAGTAATATCTCTGGGATTGGCAGTAGGAGGAGGTTTTGGGGCCAGAGATCTATGCGCCCTGTCCATACGCCAGTCTTTCACGGTTTTCCAGGTCTTCCTGTTGAAGTTGTAGTAGGGAGACTGTATGTTTCAGGTTGGAGTTGTCCTCTTCGAGAACATGTACATATTGGGTCAGTTCATCGAATTTGTTCTCCAATGTGTTGGTGCGTTCACCTAGTTGGTCGATTTCACCCCGTAACTCATGTGCTATTTTGCTCACTTCTTTAGCGATGCTGCGGGTTAGTTCGTGTAGTAATGAGTTCAACTTTGTGTCTAGGACAGCTACTGTCACTACATCCACGGGGTGGTCGGGTGGAAGAGTGTGTTGGGAGGATTGAGACCTGTTATCCTCTTGGGTCATGCCTTCCGGCAGAGTATGTGGGTCAGCAGTGTCCGAGGATCTCGGTTGTTCACTGGAGATCGGGGATCTCTGTTTATATAAAAAGCGCTCCATGGTACTAGGGGTCTGCGACGTTGGCGGTGGGATAAAACCTCTATATATTGCCTTCTGGAAGCCAATCTTCCCCATGCAGTGTTAGGAAGGGTCTGATGTCTTGTTATGATATCACTCCTGCGATTAATAGGGAACTGTTAGCTTTGTAGGAGCATCTCTTAAAGAGACGGAGATCAAATTACTCCTCTTACATGTCTGCTTCCCTGCACGCCAGTCTGGAGGTGGTCACATTAAGGATCAGGGAGTGCTGAGGTGACAGCTGTGAGATTTGCAGATATATGGAAGAATTTGGTGTCTGCAAGTGATTGATAGTTGGTTAAACTGCAGGGAATAGGTTGTAGGGGTACTTGGAGTACCAAGATGGCCGCCGACTTCCAGGACTAGGCCGAAGCCGCTGTCAGTCCTGAAGGCTCAGGCCTGTCGGGGGGGGGGCATGTCCCCTCACGGTCCCTGATCGGGTCTCCAGGGCCTAGGAACAGGGACTCTGGGGTCAGGTATTGCAGAGCAGCAGCGGTAGAAGGTTCGGGCGAAAGCCCTTGTACTCACAGAGTCCAGGATGGCCGGTGGGTAATCCCAGGAATGGCGGCAGGCCGCGAGGGGATCCAGGATGGGGGGAGAAGATCCCGCTCGGCTCTCCTTCACGCTGCGGGTATCAGCCTCCCCTCGGTGGTAGCTCGGGTGTCCCGGTCAGGAAGTTCCCAGTAAAGCATCCGTTCGTCCCCCGGTCCACGGTGTAGGGAGCGTCAGGCTCCAGACAGGCCACAGGCCTCAATATGGCGGCGGTAGCTGACAGTACAGGGCAGGCAGGATGCCTAAGGAAGCTCGGTTTTGCTGGGTTTCAAGCAGGATCCAGCCGGATCTGCAGCGGAGAGGGTTGGGGTTGTTCCCAGCAATGGATGGACTTTTTTCCAAGGGGAATAAGGCAGGGATGGCAATGGATGAGAGGTGCCTGGACGGAGCACAGCATACACACGTCCTCCCTGTATCATGTCCGGACACGCCCCCCTACTGTTGTACAGTTTAAAATGGCAAGTTTCAGGTTCGTGGGTACAGTAATCGTTCGTAATAAACATCATTCGTTCGCACACTAATACGATGTTTTTGGCAGATGCAGGTTAACTACATTTGTTCATGCCTATTTGTATTAAAAGAAGTTTAATACACTGTTGTCTAGATGGGGTTGTAACTAGAATGAATTGCAAACTTTATTCAGTGTAAGGAGAGGACACTCAGCAGCTGTTTACACATCTGGACACAGGAGCATTAGCGTGGGACAGCAGAACAACCTTTTTAGGGTGTCCCACACAGGTGCTCCAGTGAATACTAGGGATCTCTCCATGTGTGAAACTTTAACAAAAAAGGTTAGTATTCCAGCTTTGGAAAGGGGAAAAAAACATGTTTTCAGCTTGGAACTCTGCCAAAACAGACAATTGTACGACACTTCCAAGCAATGTTTCATATTACTATTTCCTGCCTCAAATATCTGTGTTCTAAGTTTACCTTTTTTGGAGTCACATAGGGGAGGAAAGAATCGGGACATCTGAGGACACCAGGAACCACACTACTCATGAAGAAGGGGAAATCCCCACACACCATGAAGAAGATGTGGAGCGAGAGATTCATGAAGTGGGCGAAATAGTGACCACAACAGGTCAGTGTCTGAGGCCACAGCTTCAGGTAATAGATGTATGCCTGCATATTTATAATACATAGTGTGTTTTTTTATTTTTAGGTGATGTGGATGTTGTGGAAGAAGAAACTCATTTCAACAGTGCAAGTGCACAGATCCTCATCGGAGAGATCATGGTGTGCAATTGGGATTTAGAGATGGTGAAGCAAAATATCACTGATGTCCAAAAAAAAATGAACAACATCATTGATGTTTTAGGCAGAATCTAAAACCAACAAAAATTGAAAAGTTGCTCATTTTATTTTTTATTTTTGCTAAAGTTTTAAAGTAAGCCAAATTTTGAGGATGCACACAGTGTGTCAACATGTGCTACCTGCCATCACGGGATATCAATGTACGCGTTTTGTGGGTGCAACCCCTTCCTCCAAACTAAAGTAGAAGAGAGGAAGGTGTTGCACCCCCCAAACACGCCCATTGATCCCTCATGATGGGAGCTAGCACATGTTGACATTAGGCATTGGATCAGAAGGGAAATTCACATTTTGACTCCAAATTTGTGTGCATCTTCAAAATTTGGCTTTTACAGGGATGACATCACCCCATCTGATGAAGGCAAGATCAACACAGTTTTGACATGCTAATGTGTTGAACTTTGTAAGTTCCTGAGTTGTGTATGATATGGTTTTAAACATGCCTGTTTAGCCAAACAAAAGCTATATCTACTGTCAAACATAAATGTTACAAAACTAAAGATGTTGGTTTGTTAAAAAACCCTTTTATTATAATGCACATGTGAATGTGCTTGGAGTAAAATGTTGACAATGGGGGTATTTACTAAAGGCAAATCCACTTTGCACTCCAAGTGCACTTGGAGTGCAAAGTGGATTTGTCTTTAGTAAATAACCCCCACAGTGCTCTAAAATGTGCCTCAATCAGGCCATTTTAGGGACTCAAAGCAATTAATTCATTGAGCTGAAAAGGATGCTTATTTTTTGCATTAATGCATTACATACATTAACAACTAAAACACTGTGTGTGTGTGTGTAGCAGAGCCATAGCACAACATAATAGTTAGCTGAAGAAGAGATTGTCATCTCATGTATCAAATAAGTTACGTTTGCACTATTGAAGAAAATGGCCAAAAAAAGGCCATTGGAGAACCTAGGAGACAGCTAAAAGAAACACAAGAAGTAAATCAAATGAAATATGAGTTCAAATTCTAATAAAAAAATATTTAAAACATGTTTAGACATTCTATGGCATATCAATGGCCCCCCTACCCACAAAGTACTCTAGATACTTTTGGCGTACTTTGCGGGCGCTTTGGAGCGCTATGGAGACTAATGGGAGTCCAGCCACATTATCTTCTGGAGGTAGCAACTTCAAGCTGCCATTCTGGAGCCATCTGTAAAATTCCATCTGGCAGATGACTCCACCATCCAACATCCGGCCATTTTTCCCCACGTCCACATACAAAAACTTGTACGTCGCCGACACCACCACCAACAACACTCTACTACTATACCCCTTATAATTATAATAGTATGACCCCGAGTTGGGGGGTGGGATAATGCGGACGTGTTTCCCATCTATTGCCCCACCGCAGTTAGGGAAGTCTCACTGCTGGTCAAACTGGGAGGCCACGGTCTGCCATTCCTGTGGGTTTGAAGGAAACTGTGGAGTCAAACAAGAAAAAAAAAATATTACTTTTGCACATAACATTGCAAGCATATTAGACACAAACATTCCTGGCCAACATCAGTATAACATTTATTGAAATGAGTATTGTTATGAGTGTTATCGGCTGACTTAGCGGTTGGGGGGGTTCCAAATGAGTTTGGCCCCAAAAAAGCCTCTTGCATTCTGCCTGAATTTAAGGCCAACAATAACATTTGGACACATTTTAGGGGGTGTTTAGGGTAAGCACTAAAATGTAGCTGACAAAAAACATTAAGTGACTAGGCTAGGTGTGTATGGGCCCAGGATAACATGCTGGTGAGGTTAGTGAAGGCAAATCTGCATGAAGGACAAAAAAGGAGCATTAAAAGCTTCCAGCATGCGTGAGGACAAAGAGGACATTCACAGCATATTACAATCATGGTAATTAGGGAATGATATAAATACAATATATTAGCAAACATTAAATACATAGAATGTGATGTTAAAGGAGAAAACATACCTTAATATAGTCCTTCTATGGGACCTGAATAATGGCAGAACAGGTCTCTGGAATAATGATTCTCAGAGCCTGGTGGGAGATTCCAGTCGTAACTTGATATCCTGGAGACTTCTCCCCGTCGCCAAGTACCACAAGGTGGCGACGAGCCTCTGCTTGGGAGTGATGGCTTGCCACATGCAGGTGTCCTGCTTCATAATATAAGGGGACAGCAAAGCCAACAGACGGTGAAAAACGGGGTCCGTCATCCGGAGATAATTCCTGAAATCATCAGGATTATTCTCCTGGATCTCCCGCAACAAAGGCATGTGCGAGAACTCTTCACGCTGGAGCAACCAATTCTTCGCCCATGAACTCCTCCTCGCCCTGTTCATGGACTGGACTTGGGTCAAAGCAAGAACTCCAACACCAAGCCCAATCACAGCACAAACTCTACGACCAGTACGTACCCTCAACATGGCTTGAAAACGGTGCTGCTCAGAACAAACTGACAGAACGCACTGAAAATCAGAAAGGACCTGAGAAGAACGATCTGAAAATCAGAAACGAGCGGACAAGAATGCACTGAAAAACAGAAGTGAACTCTTAACCACTTGCCGACCGCCTACCGCATATATACTGCGGCAGAGCGGCACGGGCAGGCAAAATCACGTACCCGTACGTGATCTGCCTCCCGCGGGCGGGGGGTCCGATCGGACCCCCCCCGGTGCCATCGGCGGTCGGCATTTGACTGGGAGCGTCGGGAGGCGAGGGGGAGACCATCCGATCGTGGCCCCCCCCTCGCGATCGCTCCCAGCCAATGGGAATCCTCCTCTGCCTGTGTGTCGTTTCACACAGGCAGAGGATGTGATGTCATCTCTCCTCGGTCTGGCAGTTTCCGTTCCAGCGCCGAGGAGAGAAGACAAGTGAGTGCACAACACACACACACACACAGTAGAACATGCCAGGCATACCTTACACCCCGATCCCCCCCCCGATCGCCCCCCGATCCCCCCCCAATCACCCCCCCCCCCTGTCACAAACTGACATTAGCAGTATTTTTTTTTTTTTTTTTTTTCTGATTACTGCATAGTGTCAGTTTGTGACAGTTAGTGTTAGGGCAGTGAGTATTACCCCCCTTTAGGTCTAGGATACCCCCCTAACCCCCCCTAATAAAGTTTTAACCCCTTGATCACCCCCCCTCACCAGTGTCGCTAAGCGATCATTTTTCTGATCGCTGTATTAGTGTCGCTGGTGACGGTAGTTAGGGACGTAAATATTTAGGTTCGCCGTCAGTGTTTTATAGCGACAGGGACCCCCATATACTACCTAATAAATGTTTTAACCCCTTGATTGCCCCCTAGTTAACCCTTTCACCACTGATCACCGTATAACCGTTACGGTTGACGCTGGTTAGTTTGTTTATTTTTTATAGTGTCAGGGCACCCGCCGTTTATTACCGAATAAAGGTTTAGCCCCCCGATCGCCCGGCGGTGATATGCGTCGCCCCAGGCAGCGTCAGATTAGCGCCAGTACCGCGAACACCCACGCACGCAGCATATGCCTCCCTTAGTGGTATAGTATCTGAACGGATCAATATCTGATCCGATCAAATCTATACTAGCGTCCCCAGCAGTTTAGGGTTCCCGAAAACGCAGTGTTAGCGGGATCAGCCCAGATACCCGCTAGCACCTGCGTTTTGCCCCTCCGCCCAGCCCAGCCCAGCCCACCCAAGTGCAGTATCGATCGATCACTGTCACTTACAAAACACTAAACGCATAACTGCAGCGTTCGCAGAGTCAGGCCTGATCCCTGCGATCGCTAACAGTTTTTTTGGTAGCGTTTTGGTGAACTGGCAAGCACCAGCCCCAGGCAGCGTCAGGTTAGCGCCAGTACCGCTAACACCCACGCACGCACCGTACACCTCCCTTAGTGGTATAGTATCTGATCGGATCAATATCTGATCCGATCAGATCTATACTAGCGTCCCCAGCAGTTTAGGGTTCCCAAAAACGCAGTGTTAGCGGGATCAGTCCAGATACCTGCTAGCACCTGCGTTTTGCCCCTCCGCCCGGCCCAGCCCACCCAAGTGCAGTATCGATCGATCACTGTCACTTACAAAACACTAAACGCATAACTGCAGCGTTCGCAGAGTCAGGCCTGATCCCTGCGATCGCTAACAGTTTTTTTGGTAGCGTTTTGGTGAACTGGCAAGCACCAGCCCCAGGCAGCGTCAGATTAGCGCCAGTACCGCTAACACCCACGCACGCAGCATACGCCTCCCTTAGTGGTATAGTATCTGATCGGATCAATATCTGATCCGATCAGATCTATACTAGTGTCCCCAGCAGTTTAGGGTTCCCAAAAACGCAGTGTTAGCGGGATCAGCCCAGATACCTGCTAGCACCTGCGTTTTGCCCCTCCGCCCGGCCCGGCCCAGCCCACCCAAGTGCAGTATCGATCGATCACTGTCACTTACAAAACACTAAACGCATAACTGCAGCGTTCGCAGAGTCAGGCCTGATCCCTGCGATCGCTAACAGTTTTTTTTGTAGCGTTTTGGTGAACTGGCAAGCGCCAGCGGCCTAGTACACCCCGGTCGTAGTCAAACCAGCACTGCAGTAACACTTGGTGACGTGGCGAGTCCCATAAGTGCAGTTCAAGCTGGTGAGGTGGCAAGCACAAGTAGTGTCCCGCTGCCACCAAAAAGACAAACACAGGACCGTCGTGCCCATAGTGCCCTTCCTGCTGCATTCGCCAATCCTAATTGGGAACCCACCGCTTCTGCAGCGCCCGTACTTCCCCCATTCACATCCCCAACCAAATGCAGTCGGCTGCATGAGAGGCATTTTCTTTATGTCCTCCCGAGTACCCCTACCCAGCGAACCCCCCCAAAAAAGATGTTGTGTCTGCAGCAAGCGCGGATATAGGCGTGACACCCGCTATTATTGTCCCTCCTGTCCTGACAATCCTGGTCTTTGCATTGGTGAATGTTTTGAACGCTACCATGCACTAGTTGAGTATTAGCGTAGGGTACAGCATTGCACAGACTAGGCACACTTTCACAGGGTCTCCCGAGATGCCATCGCATTTTGAGAGACCCGAACCTGGAACCGGTTACAGTTATAAAAGTTAGTTACAAAAAAAAGTGTAAAAAAAAAAAAAAAAAAAAAAAACACAAACAAAAATATAAAATAAAAATAGTTGTCGTTTTATTGTTCTCTCTCTCTCTATTCTCTCTCTATTGTTCTGCTCTTTTTTACTGTATTCTATTCTGCAATGTTTTATTGTTATTATGTTTTATCATGTTTGCTTTTCAGGTGTGCAATTTTTTATACCTTACCGTTTACTGTGCTTTATTGTTAACCATTTTTTTGTCTTCAGGTATGCCATTCACGACTTTGAGTGGTTATACCAGAATGATGCCTGCAGGTTTAGGTATCATCTTGGTATCATTCTTTTCAGCCAGCGGTCAGCTTTCATGTAAAAGCAATCCTAGTGGCTAATTAGCCTCTAGACTGCTTTTACAAGCAGTGGGAGGGAATGCCCCCCCCCCCAACATCTTCCGTGTTTTTCTCTGGCTCTCCTGTCTCAACAGGGAACCTGAAAATGCAGCCGGTGATTCAGCCAGCTGACCATAGAGCTGATCAGAGACCAGAGTGGCTCCAAACATCTCTATGACCTAAGAAACCGGAAGCTACGAGCATTTTATGACGTAGATTTCGCCGGATGTAAACAGCGCCATTGGGAAATTGGGAAAGCATTTTATCACACCGATCTTGGTGTGATCAGATGCTTTGAGGACAGAGGAGAAATCTAGGGTCTAATAGACCCCAATTTTTGCAAAAAAGAGTACCTGTCACTACCTATTGCTATCATAGGGGATATTTACATTCCCTGAGATAACAATAAAAATGATTTAAAAAAAAAAAATTGAAAGGAACAGTTTAAAAATAAGATAAAAAAATAATAATAATAAAGAAAAAAAAAAAAAAAAAAAAAAAAAAGCACCCCTGTCCCCCCTGCTCTCGCGCTAAGGTGAACGCAAGCGTTGGTCTGGCGTCAAATGTAAACAGCAATTGCACCATGCATGTGAGGTATCGCCGCGAAGGTCAGATCGAGGGCAGTAAGTTTAGCAGTAGACCTCCTCTGTAAATCTAAAGTGGTAACCTGTAAAGGCTTTTAAAGGCTTTTAAAAATGTATTTAGTTTGTCGCCACTGCACGTTTGTGCGCAATTTTAAAGCATGTCATGTTTGGTATCCATGTACTCGGCCTAAGATCATCTTTTTTATCTCATCAAACATTTGGGCAATATAGTGTGTTTTAGTGCATTAAAATGTAAAAAAGTGTGTTTTTTCCCCAAAAAATGCGTTTGAAAAATCGCTGCGCAAATACTGTGTGAAAAAAAAAAATGAAACACCCACCATTTTAATCTGTAGGGCATTTGCTTTAAAAAAATATATAATGTTTGGGGGTTCAAAGTAATTTTCTTGCAAAAAAAAATTATTTTTTTATGTAAACAATAAGTGTCAGAAAGGGCTTTGTCTTCAAGTGGTTAGAAGAGTGGGTGATGTGTGACATAAGCTTCTAGATGTTGTGCATAAAATGCCAGGACAGTTCAAACCCCCCCCAAATGACCCCATTTTGGAAAGTAGACACCCCAAGCTATTTGCTGAGAGTCATGTTGAGTCCATGGAATAATTTATATTGTGACACAAGTTGCGGGAAAGAGACAATTTTTTATTTTTTTTATTTTTTTTTGCGCAAAGTTGTCACTAAATGATATATTGCTCAAACATGCCATGGGAATATGTGAAATTACACCCCAAAATACATTCTGTTGCTTCTCCTGAGTACGGGGATACCACATGTGTGGGACTTTTTGGGAGCCTAGCCGCGTACGGGACCCCGAAAACCAAGCACCGCCTTCAGGCTTTCTAAGGCCGTAAATTTTTGATTTCACTCTTCACTGCCTATCACAGTTTCGGAGGCCATGGAATGCCCAGGTGGCACAAAACCCCCCCAAATGACCCCATTTTGGAAAGTAGACACCCCAAGCTATTTGATGAGAGGTATAGTGAGTATTTTGCAGACCTCACTTTTTGTCACAAAGTTTTGAAAATTGAAAAAAGAAAAAAAAAATTTTTTTTCTCGTCTTTCTTTATTTTCAAAAACAAATGAGAGCTGCAAAATACTCACCATGCCTCTCAGCAAATAGCTTGGGGTGTCTACTTTCCAAAATGGGGTCATTTGGGGGGGGGGTTTGTGCCACCTGGGCTTTCCATGGCCTCCGAAACTGTGATAGGCAGTGAGGAGTAAAATCAAAAATGTACGCCCTTAGAAATCCTGAAGGCGGTGCTTGGTTTTCGGGGTCCCGTACGCGGCTAGGCTCCTAAAAAGTCCCACACATGTGGTATCCCCGTACTCAGGAGAAGCAGCTAAATGTATTTTGGGGTGCAATTCCACATATGCCCATGGCCTGTGTGAGCAATATATCATTTAGTGACAACTTTGTGCAAAAAAAAAAAAAAATGTGTCACTTTCCCGCAACTTGTGTCAAAATATAAAACATTCCATGGACTCAACATGCCTCAAAGCAAATAGCTTGGGGTGTCTACTTTCCAAAATGGGGTCATTTGGGGGGGTTTTATGTCATCTGGGCATTTTATGGCCTTCAAAACTGCGATAGGTAGTGAGGAGTAAAATCAAAAATGTACGCCCTTAGAAATCCTGAAGGCGGTGCTTGGTTTTCGGGGCCCCGTACGCGGCTAGGCTCCCAAAAAGTCCCACACATGTGGTATCCCCGTACTCAGGAGAAGCAGCTAAATGTATTTTGGGGTGCAATTCCACATATGCCCATGGCCTGTGTGAGCAATATATCATTTAGTGACAACTTTTTGTAATTTTTTTTTTTTTTTTTTTTTTTTGTCATTATTCAATCACTTGGGACAAAAAAAATGAATATTCAATGGGCTCAACATGCCTCTCAGCAAATTCCTTGGGGTGTCTACTTTCCAAAATGGGGTCATTTGTGGGGGTTTTGTACTGCCCTGCCATTTTAGCACCTCAAGAAACGACATAGGCAGTCATAAACTAAAGGCTGTGTAAATTCCAGAAAATGTACCCTAGTTTGCAGATGCTATAACTTTTGCGCAAACCAATAAATATACGCTTATTGACATTTTTTTTACCAAAGACATGTGGCCGAATACATTTTGGCCTAAATGTATGACTAAAATTGAGTTTATTGGATTTTTTTTAGAACAAAAAGTAGAAAATATCATTTTTTTTCAAAATTTTCGGTCTTTTTCCGCGTATAGCGCAAAAAATAAAAACGGCAGAGGTGATCAAATACCATCAAAAGAAAGCTCTATTTGTGGGAAGAAAAGGACGCAAATTTCGTTTGGGTACAGCATTGCATGACCGCGCAATTAGCAGTTAAAGCGACGCAGTGCCGAATTGTAAAAAGTGCTCTGGTCAGGAAGGGGGTAAAACCTTCCGGGGCTGAAGTGGTTAAATAGAGCGCACTGAAAGACAGGAACAAACTGACAACACGCACTGAAGAACAGATACGAACCCACAAGCACAAACTGAAAAGCAAAAACGAACTGAAAAGCACGGGGCTGAAAAGCGCGAATCGTCTCTCACCAAACTTCTACTAACACAAGATAAACACGAGATTAGCAGAAGGAGCCCAAAGGGTGGAGCACTGGCTATTGAACTTCCTTTTTATAGTACGTGTTGTACGTCACCGCGTTCTTGACGTTCGGAATTTCCGACAACATTTGTGTGACCGTGTGTATGCAAGACAAGTTTGAGCAAATATCCTTCGAAAAAAATTCACGGATTTGTTGTTGGAAAATCCCATCGTGTTTACGGGGCATTAGGGATGAGTGCTTTGGATATAAATTGGCAGAGAAAAGGGGGAAGCAGTGCAGAGAATTGACTGTTAGCATTAGTTTACCAGCTGACTATTCTGTTCTCAGTAGCTCATCAGTCTTTTTCAACGTCTTGGGATTTCTTCCACCCCCTTCTACCACCATAGCAAACAAGTGCTGAAAAAGGTGGTACAGTAGTCAGTAAAAAATAAAAAAGCCAAAGTTTTGGTGACAATGATGACAACTGCAATATTTTATATTGTGACATAATTGTTAGTACTCCTGCACACAATTTCCATATAGCCTTAGTACAACTGGAGTGGAGGTGGGGGAATGCTGATCTACAAAATGCTGTCAGTTTTTAACTGAGGAAGCATTTTGTAATTTTTTTAATCCTCAAGAAGACTGGATTGGGCATACAGGAATTTTTTCAGCGCTAGCTAGGATGTCCAGAAACAATGAAATAACTTTTCTAAATAGTGGAGGAGAGAAGAGGGCATGGATCCCTGTTGGGAGCTTTTTCACTGCAGTTCTGAAATATGAGTGGTGTATCCGTGCAACGGAACAGAAAATTAAAAAAGTGGAGAAAATGGAAAAAGTTGGAGAAAATGGATAGGGCGCTCCAGTTGACGTCCCTATGACGAAACGCGTAGGGCGTGGCCTATTCTGACACTTTTGCATCATCTCCCAGGGGATCACCAACTTAAATCTGACGCTCTCCTGTTTTGATGACATTTGGTTGCCTATTATAAACTGCTTAAATGTGAGTACCATTCTGTCATCTGCGTTCAATAAAGAGTGTTTTATGGTTTTACGCTATAGAATCTCCTCTTTCTTCTCTTATGCCTAAAACGTCACCATGACCCAGAAATAGCCTGTGGATTGCCGCACAGTGGCATACACTGTGACTGCGCATTACCCCCGCAGAGGTTAAAGAAGCTGCCTAAAACGTCACTGTGACCCAGATACAGCCTGAGGATTGCCGCACAGTGGCATACACTGTGACTGTGCATTACCCCCGCAGGGGTTAAAGAAGCTGGTGAGTGTCCGCATGATCACAAGACACGAGCACCTGGTCACCAAGATTAATACAAATATTTGCCTTGTTTTTTACAAAGTTTTTCACTTAAGTTGCACTGAGCACTAGTCACGATTTAACCTATGTAATTATTCAGCAATGTTATGTTTGTCAATCACTATATGGGGTTTTTATGTGGATGGAATAGCTTTGGCTAAAGACATTTTTTTATTTCATCCCCTGTTCCCCTTCCCCCTCCCCCAATTCAAAGGGGGCCAACCTAGCCGTTAAATTTGCTATATGCGATTTTGTTTATATTTTGTTTATACTAGAATGTGTGTGTCACTGGCGCAAAACCTGTCCTATCAATCAATATAAAAGTGATATTTGTAGCTGCTGCATCCAAAAATTTTCAAAAGAAAAAAATTAAAGTGCTATGTGTGTGGATGCGCTGCTCCCATTTGTACTCTCTTTCCAATATATATGTATCCTATCTACTAAACATAATCTTGTTCACCATCCACCTATAGAAATCCATCACATTAAACAAAAACCATATACAAATTATATAAATCATATAAAAGTCCGGTGACATGTATCACATGATAATAAAGTCCCTTTAAATATGCTTGCAAATCTTCCGTTAAATTGCCGTGATCGGTGTGCTCTTGTGTTTGTTCAATTTAAAGTGACTTAGTGCTCCACCACCACCTGTGAGATTGGCCACTCACCAGATATTTCTTTAAAACTGCACCTTTGGTTCATTCATAGGATAACCACTCCACTCAAAGGGAACTTCTCCAATAGCTATACTAGGACCTTAGTGTTCCTCATAAAAATGGATGAAAAACGATCATCGCACAATAACGTTTAAAACCTTTATTTTATAAAACACAAAAAAACTATGCACTCACATTTCCAAGTGCCATCGAGCCGGCACAGAGCTTTTCCAGCAGTTAGGGACGGGTGGGCGCCGCAGCCCGGTTTGCCTAGTGTGTGCTGTGCAGCCTCCGTGTGCCGCTTGCGTTCTCCCCTTGTGTCCGTTCGTGTCCTCACCAACCACGCTCGTTCCCGGTCACGTGGGTACAAAAAACTCCCAGCAGCCTCTATGCGTTTCGCATTCCAATGTGCGTCATCAGGAAGCTGCCATCAGGAAGGTGGTGGTGCTGCCAATCTCACAGGTGGTGGTGGAGCACTAAGTCACTTTAAATTGAACAAACACAAGAGCACACCGATCACGGCAATTTAATGGAAGATTTGCAAGCATATTTAAAGGGACTTTATTATCATGTGATACATGTCACCGGACTTTTATATGATTTATATAATTTGTATATGGTTTTTGTTTAATGTGATGGATTTCTATAGGTGGATGGTGAACAAGATTATGTTTAGTAGATAGGATACATATATATTGGAAAGAGAGTACAAATGGGAGCAGCGCATCCACACACATAGCACTTTAATATTTTGTTTATAGTTTACATGCGACTTTACATGTGGGATTTGGCTATACACGATTTACAAAGTATTTTTTAAACTAGGACAACGTTACACCTACACACTCCAAAGGGGGTCACTTTGCTGTTTTATGTTTGGTTTTATTTTCGCTGAATTTTTTATTTGCAATTTTGGTTTATACTTTATATGCGACTTTACATATGGGATTTGGATACACACGATTTACCAAGTATTTCTATGAATTAGGACTGCGCCACACCCACAAACTAACCCTTTACTTACCTTCTGTTTTTTCCACCTTGGTGGAAATCGCATTTGTGGAGGCAGCAGTCCTTTATGCGATTTCTTCCATTGTTTCCATTTTTTTCCATTTTCTCCACTTTCTTCTCCACTAGGACAACGTTACACCTACACACTCCAAAGGGGGTCACTTTGCTGTTTTATGTTTGGTTTTATTTTCGTTGAATTTTTTATTTGCAATTTTGGTTTATGCGACTTTACATATGGGATTTGGCTACACACAATTTACCAAGTATTTCTATAAATTAGGACAGCGCCACACCCATACACTAACCCTTCACTTCACTGCAGTTCTGCCTAAAGACTCTGAAGACTCAGGGCTATTAACCATCGTAGCCTGGAAACTCCGTGACAGGAAATGGACCAGCATCCCTGCACAGAATATTTCTACTAGAATCCATCTACACAGTGGAGGGCATCCTTCATTACTGATAAGTTAGGTAACTAAGACTGTAGTGACTTTATTTTTTAAATAAATTTCAGTTTTATGGAGTAATGATCTCCAGTCCCCAAGGTGTGTGCCATCTGCTCCATGTCACCAAAATACAAATATTCGGACTTGCACTCCAACATTGTACCAAAAAGTAAAATAAAACAATACACAGCTTTCAGCCAATGCAAGTTCTTTACAACATGAAAATCACATAAATACATAGCAAATCTCAATTGGAATGAAACATTCCTAGTACAACTATGGGGACTTTAATGGCTTTGTACTATTTCCTTAAGTACGTAACTGTTTAAGTCCCCATGGTTGTACTAAGAATTTTTCATTCCAATTGAAATTTGCTGTGAATTTAGGTGATTTTTATGCTGTAAAGAACTTGCAATGCCAGAAAGCTGTGTACTGTCTGTTGAATTGTAGTATATAATGGAAAATGCATGATGCACAATATACAAGAAAAATACCAGAAAACAAATTACAGTAGGCTGGAGGTGTGTTCTTGATCAAGCTTTGCTGCTACTGTGGAAGTTCAGGATTTGGAAGTGAGGTCTGCAGGGGTCCCTTTGTATGTATTTCAATATTTGTATAAAATATCCATAAACAATACATTTTTCCAAGGTGTGCGCCATGTGCTCCTTGTGTTCCATGTGCTCCATGTCACCAAAATACAAATATTCAGACTTGCACTACAACATTGTACCTTAAAGTAAAATTAAACCATACACAGCTTTCAGCCAATGCAAGTTCTTTACAGCATAAAAAGCACCTAAATCCATAGCAAATCTAAATTGGAATGAAACTTTTCTAGTACAACTATGGGGACTTTAATGGCTTTGTATTATTGCCTGTCAGGGCTGGGCTCAGCCCTTCCTTCTCTGAGCTGGCCGCACAGCTGTCAGCTAATTGCCAGCTCCTATCTCTCCACAGTTACTTAGCTGTTGATGCTATCCTGCTCATCAGTCCTGCCTACTTAAGCCATCCAGTCCAGAGGATCTCTGCCTTCGCCTTGGTCAACATCACAAGAAACTATCTCCTGCGATCCTGTTCAAGACATGCTTTTCTGACATCCCTTCTGGCTCCAGATCCTGCTTGCTGTTCCACAACATTAATCCCTGACTTCTGGCTTGGCTGACTATCCATTCCGGTTATTGAACTTTGGCTATGTTTTGACTATGTTTGTTCTTTTTACTTTTATTATTAAACAAGTGTGATTTAACTGCACTTCTGTCTCAGCCTGATTTCATGGTTTCTGATAGTAGGCAAAGGCCATGAATTAAGAAAATGCAGTCAATTTGATGAACTGGATCACCACATTGATCAGTTTGTCATGGCGTTACAAACACTCCTGAGTCCCACGGCTCATCTGGAATCTCCCACTGTGGCCGCTCCGGTACAACCTATGTTGCAGGCCAACCCTGCTGCTGCTCCAGTCTCTGTGCAGGCACCCGCCTCGAGTACATAAGAGGTATGTCTGGTATGTCTGGTTCCCCTCCACTTCCCCAGCGATTTGGGGGTGATCCAGTCCAATGCAGAGGGTTTCTCAACTAGGCTGAGATATACTTTGAGATGCTGCCCCAGTCATTTCCCACGGACAGAAGCAAAGTAGGTTTTGTGATATCTTTGCTTTCTGAGAGAGCCTTGGCCTGGGCAAACCCTCTATGGGAGATGCAAAAACCTGTTGTCTTGAGCTAGCCTGAGTTTGTGGCTTTGTTTAAAAGGGTATTTGACTTTCCCGCACGCTCCACTTCTGCTGCCAGGTGCCTCATGTCCATCAAAAAGTGTACGTGAACTGTTGCCGACTACGCCATTGAATTCCATACTCTGGCAGCAGAGGTTGCATGGAACAATGAGGCCCTTGTGGCTGCTTTTTCTCATGGTCTCGGATACCATCAAGGATAGCAGCCCGAGATATACCCACTGAGCTGGAGAAGTTGATCACGTTTGCCATCCTCATTGACTCCAGACAGGAGAAAGACTCTCTTTTTAGGAGCACTTGCAGAAGCCTCCTGTACGTTTGTCTCCGAGCTTTGCAGTCCCACCCGTGCCTCCCTCACCTCCCATGCCTCCTGGTACCGAGTTGGTCTGTGAAGGTGAACCCATGCACTTGGGTTTCACGCGTCTCTCTGCGGATGAGAGAATCTTTAGGAGGAGGGAGAGATGCCTTTATTGTGGCCAGGCAGGTCACTTTTTGAAGTCTTGTCCTACCCGTCCAGGGAACGCCCGAACCTTGAGTTCCTGTCATGGACAGACCTTAGGTGGCATTGTTTGGTCCCCAGTTATCCAGAAGGATAAGCTCCAGGTTTCGGTCAGTCTTTCTTGGGCTGAGTCATCCGTCGAGATACAGGCTCTAATCGACTTTGGGGCTGCGGGCCTGTTCATTGATGCTGACTTTGTATCGAAGCACTTGATTCCGCTGCAGCTGGGTGACACTCCACTTGCCATTGAGGCTCTTGACAGGAGACCTCTAAAGCCTGCCCATGTGACTCATGAGACGGTTCTGTTTTCCATGGCCGCAGGGGCTCTTCACCATAAGATAATTCAATTCCAGTTATTTCCTCACCTAAGTTTCCGCTGGTTATTGGTTATCCTTGGTTACAGAGGCACAACCCCTCTTTTGATTGGCTCCGTGATGAGGTTCTCTCCTGGTCACCACAATGCAGTGAGACATGCTTCCAGAAGGTAGCCAAGGTCCTGTGCACCTCTTCACTCTCCTCCCTGCTGGAGGAGTACCATGATTTTAACGATGTCTTTGACAAAGGTCAAGCCGACAGTTTGCCTCCACACCGGCCTTATGATTGCGCAATTAAACTTCAACCTGGTGCCATACCCCCTCGTGGCCGGGTTTATCCTTTGTCGGTCTTGGAGGAAAAGGCCATGGAGGAGTATGTTGCAGACACACTTTCTGGAGGTTTCATCCGCAAATCCTCAACTTCTGCTGGTGCTGGTTTCTTCTTCGTGAAGAAGATGAGCAGTGAACTGAGACCTTGTATTGATTATAGGGGGTCTCAATCATTTCAAGATTAAGAATGCCTATCCGATTCCATTGATTATGGAATTATTTGGCCGCCTCAAGGGAGCAACGGTTTTCACGAAGCTTGATTTGAGAGGGGCATACAATCTCGTGAGAATTAAGGAGGGTAACGAGTGGAAAACTGCATTTAATACTTGAACAGGCCATTATGAATACCTCATAATGCCTTTTGGCCTTTGTAATGCCCCGTAAGTTTTCCAGGAATTTATTAAGATGTCCCCCGAGATTTGTAGCAGTTATGTGTGGTGGTTTATCTCAATGATATCCTCATATTTTCCAAGTCCCTGGAGAGTCACCACACAGATGTCTGTTGTGTGCTTCAGAAACTAAGAGAGAACAATCTTTATTGTAAACTGGAGAAGTGCAAGTTCCATTGTGAACAGGTTAAATTCCTGGGTTATGTAATTTCCACTGCTGGTTTTTCAATGGACCCAGAGAAACTTTTGGCAGTTCTACAGTAGCCCCGACCCCTGGGTTTACATCCTCTGCAGCGTTTCCTGGGTTTTGCCAACTATTATCGGAAGTTTATTCGTAACTTCTCGTCTCTGGTCAAGTCCTTGACTGATATGACCAGAAAGGACGGTAACCCACAGAGTTGGTCTCCGGAGTCCATTAAGGCCTTTGAGAGTCTCAAGACTGCCTTTATTTTTGCTCCTGTGTTGGCACATCCTGATCCTACGTTACCTTTTATCCTTGAGGTTGATGCTTCTGAGACTGGTGTTGTCGCCCTTCTGTCACAACGTTCTACCTCTGAGAACACTATGCATCTTTGTGGCTACTTTTCCAAGAAATTGTCACCTGCACAGTGCAATTACGAGATTGGTGACAGAGAGCTGTTGGCGATCATTTTAGCCCTGAAATAATGGAGACATCTCCTCGAAGGTACCACTGTGCCGGTTCTCATTCTTACTGACCATAAGAATCTCACATTCTTGTCTGAGGCTAAACGCCTCTCTCCTAGAAGGGTGCGATGGGCTTTTTTCTTGTCAAGTTTCAATTTCATTCTTACCCGGTACTAAGAATGTAAGGGCTGACGCCTTGTCACGACAATTTTCCTCCACTTCCAAGTTGGAGTCGGTTCTGGTTCCTATGATTCCTCCTGATCTTATTCTGGCTACGGTTCGCACCAGTCTTACAGTACTTCTCCTTTGGGTGACAAAATTCCTTCTGCTCAGGTTGATGCTCCTCCTGAGAAACCCTTGTCCCAGAGTGTCTCCGTACTGCTGTGCTCCAGACATACCATTCTCCCAAGGCAGCTGGCCACCCTGGGAAGAATCAACTCGTTTGTGCCGTTTCCCAACAATTCTGCTGGCCTAGTCTACGTGCTAATGTAACTGCCTTCGTAGATGCCTGTTCCGTGTGTGCTCAGAGTAAGACTCTACGACACCTTCCAGTGGGTCTTCTACAACCCACCACCCAATGGAGAGAGGCCCTGGACCCACATGTCTATGGATTTCATTGTGGAGTTGCCCGACTCCCTGCCTGTGCCTTCCTACCAGGTTGAGGACAGGGTCTGGCTGTTATCTTGCAACCTCCGACTTCATGTTCCCTCACTGAAGTTCTCACCTTGGTTTATTGGGCCTTTCCGTATTCCTTGCAGAATTAACCCAGTGGCTTACACAATAGACCTTCCTTCTAATATGCGGATTTCGACTGTATTTCATGTCTCCTTATTAAAAAATCAAAGAAAGAAATTGCGCTAGGTGCATAAAAATTGTGATTGAGTAAAAAAGGTCCTGCTGCTATGCACTATAACCCCGATATAAGGGTACAAAAAAACTAGATATAACATAGAATGTGCAGCGCTGGACATATGAAGTGAATGGTGAAATATTATTAAACCATGTGATAAAATTTGATCAACAACAATATATACAAATAGTGACCTATAAATATAGGTAGTGAATTACTTATGACCGTGAGCATATAAATATAGGTAGTAAATTACTTATGACCGTAAGCATATGGAATTACAGAAAAAAATTCCTGGAGATAAAACTTTTAAAGGTGCATAAAAGTCCAAAGCAATAATTTTTCGTGCAATGTGAGTGAGCATATGGAATTACAGAAAAGAAATTCCTGGAGATAAAACTTTTAAAGGTGCATAAAAGTCCAAAACAATAATTTTTCGTGCAATGTGAGTTTCAGGGGTGCATCTTCGATAATCGGTGTTGCCCACCACCGGATAGGTGAATGAATAAAAGGCTTACCAGAAAGCCTATGACTGCCCTTATTCAGGGGGGTCAAAACAGGCTTAGCAGATATGGGGGGACCACCACACGGATACTCCGTTTGATAGATGGATCAATGGGTCAAGACTCCTTGCCAGGTAATTCTCCAGCCGACAGCCACTGTGGATATTCTCCCGACTCCTGTCCTCTCATGGGGCAGACTTGAAGCTTCCACAGATTCAGTGCAGGAAGATGTAATATAAAGTTGCCAAAAAAAGGGGATAAAGAAAAAATGCTCCGCTGGTGCAGATAACTTTGGGTTTCCTTTAATGGTATATTGCGATCTCAAGCATTAAAAACAAAGAAAACGGAATAAAAACAAACAAAATACAAAAACGACACTACCGCCGTTTGTTTAAAGATCGCGCATGCGCGGTGCGTGCAATGTTGTGACCCTACGGCCGTTTCGTCACAACTGACATCATCAGGGGTACGCACCGACGCACGCGCATGCGCATTAAATACACAAGCGTCAAGACGGAGGACGCTATGATTGGTTCATGCTAGGCTGTGCTTCATATGGGAAATCAGCTGCAGGGAAATTTAACATAGACATAAACCTACCTAATCAATTAAGCAAAGGGAACGTCAAGCTGTTAGGTTACGCCCTATCGAAGCAACAGCATGTAAACACTCAACCGATGCCATCTAGTGGTTTTTTTGAAAATTACACCAAAAATTCAACAGCGGCATATAACCAAGCTACATTATAAAAATAATGAAGTTGATTAATTAATTAATTAAAAATAACATAAAAAATGGAAAATATAAAAAACTTATATAAATATATACAAAGCTATTGATACATGTATTGTTATAATGTCCGCAGACGTCTATAATATTATGCGGCTAAATTAATTCAAAAATAATCCAAACAAAAACCTAATATAGTAGAAGCAACAACAAATGACGTCACCTCCAGTGCCATCTAATAGGGTATTAGAAAATTATTATACCCCAATTAATGTCAGCCCTAATATTCACAATTAATTGAAATCAGGTAACATTAAACCCCTATATAAGGGGTAAGTTTATATAATATATTAGGGAAAAAAACACGGGAATAAAACTGAAGCCTGTTAATGCCCATTATGAAAACAATAACATAGCCTACTCCTTACAATAATTGTAAAACAATGATACATGAAAATACCACCCCTATTCGGAACCAGAACTAAATCAGTATATAGAAAATATAAAAAGAATTCTATGAAAACATTTTTTTTTGAAAATTCTTTAAATTCCCTTCACCATCAGGGGGCATATATCTGGTATTCAGCTTTTATCATTAGAAGTACATTGGATAGACAGAACATGGTTAAACTTAAAAAGTATACCCGAGTGGGACATCAACTTCTCCAACAACCTCATCTTTTCAACTGTTGTTGATAAAACAGTTGATGTCCCACTCTATATTTAAACCATTCGGGGCATGGGAACCAAGCCTAAAGATCCAGTTAGTTTCTGATCTCGATATGGTTCGCTTCCCATTACTGCCTCGCCAGTGTGGAACATATTTTTCTATCCCTATAAAGGTGGTGCCACTGGGGTCTCTATTGTGCACTTCGTCATAGTGTCTAGAGACACTATGTTTATCGAACCCTTGTTTGATATTAGTGATAGTGAGAATTTTCAAAAAAAAAAAAAAAAATTTTTTCATAGAATTCTTTTTATATTTTCTATATACTGATTTAGTTCTGGTTCCGAATAGGGGTGGTATTTTCATGTATCATTGTTTTACAATTATTGTAAGGAGTAGGCTATGTTATTGTTTTCATAATGGGCATTAACAGGCTTCAGTTTTATTCCCGTGTTTTTTTCCCTAATATATTATATAAACTTACCCCTTATATAGGGGTTTAATGTTACCTGATTTCAATTAATTGTGAATATTAGGGCTGACATTAATTGGGGTATAATAATTTTCTAATACCCTATTAGATGGCACTGGAGGTGACGTCATTTGTTGTTGCTTCTACTATATTAGGTTTTTGTTTGGATTATTTTTGAATTAATTTAGCCGCATAATATTATAGACGTCTGCGGACATTATAACAATAAATGTATCAATAGCTTTGTATATATTTATATAAGTTTTTTATATTTTCCATTTTTTATGTTATTTTTTACTTCAAGTCATTTTTATTAATTTTCCAAGTTATACAATTTTCGTTATAAAATCAGACAATCATGGACAAATCATTAATACATATATTGTCCCAAATCGAGTTAGATAAGAAAACAAGTGAAAATATCAACCCCTTGCTCTACCCCCTTTTAACCAGTCCCTCCCCCCACCCCCACAGTTGCTTTCCAAAAATATAAAAATATCTTAACTTTAACACACCTTATTACCAACCATGTACATACTCCTAAATACCATTTCCCTTGGATCTCTATTCATAGTTACTAATAGTCCTACCAGCACTAGAGTATTATATAATCCTACCCTGGCACCACAAACCCCAGATCTTTGAAAATTTCTTATAATTCCCCCTTCTTCCGTATATAGTCCTCTCTGTTCTGACCAGTGCGTTCATTGTGTTAACCCATTCTTCCGAAGTAGGGGGCGTTGCTGATAACCATGCTTTCGCAATCAACTTCCTCGCCTGGTATAGCCCCCGCACTATTGCTATACCTATGTGATCCTCCCCCATGTTCTTACTAAATAGCCCCAGTACACACGCCTTGGCCTCGTATTCCACTCTTTTCCCAAGTCTAGCTTCTATAATACTTAGGATCTCAGTCCAATACCTTGCTAATTTCGGACACCTCCACATCATGTGTACAAGGTCGCCTGTCTCCAAGCATCTAGGGCACTTGTCATCTGGTCTTTTTCCAAATCTATACAGTTTCTTGGGGGTATAATAGGCTCTGTGTACCAATAGAAGGTGCGATGCCCGTTGCGACGGGGAGAGGGATACCAGTGGGCCGAGCTCTAGTACTTTCTCCCACTGGACATTATTATTTTTAATTAATTAATTAATCAACTTCATTATTTTTATAATGTAGCTTGGTTATATGCCGCTGTTGAATTTTTGGTGTAATTTTCAAAAAAACCACTAGATGGCATCGGTTGAGTGTTTACATGCTGTTGCTTCGATAGGGCGTAACCTAACAGCTTGACGTTCCCTTTGCTTAATTGATTAGGTAGGTTTATGTCTATGTTAAATTTCCCTGCAGCTGATTTCCCATATGAAGCACAGCCTAGCATGAACCAATCATAGCGTCCTCCGTCTTGACGCTTGTGTATTTAATGCGTACCCCTGATGACGTCAGTTGTGACGAAACGGCCGTAGGGTCACAACATTGCACGCACTGCGCATGCGCGATCTTTAAACAAACGGCGGTAGTGTCGTTTTTTTATTTTGTTTGTTTTTATTCCGTTTTCTTTGTTTTTAATGCTTGAGATCGTAATATACCATTAAAGGAAACCCAAAGTTATCTGCACCAGCGGAGCATTTTTTCTTTATCCCCTTTTTTTGGCAACTTTATATTACATCTTCCTGCACTGAATCTGTGGAAGCTTCAAGTCTGCCCCATGAGAGGACAGGAGTCGGGAGAATATCCACAGTGGCTGTCGGCTGGAGAATTACCTGGCAAGGAGTCTTGACCCATTGATCCATCTATCAAACGGAGTATCCGTGTGGTGGTCCCCCCATATCTGCTAAGCCTGTTTTGACCCCCCTGAATAAGGGCGGTCACAGGCTTTCTGGTAAGCCTTTTATTCATTCACCTATCCGGTGGTGGGCAACACCGATTATCGAAGATGCACCCCTGAAACTCACATTGCACGAAAAATTATTGTTTTGGACTTTTATGCACCTTTAAAAGTTTTATCTCCAGGAATTTCTTTTCTGTAATTCCATATGCTCACTCACATTGCACGAAAAATTATTGCTTTGGACTTTTATGCACCTTTAAAAGTTTTATCTCCAGGAATTTTTT